>JAWHQI010000227.1:905000-2173610 GCA_033032865.1 Dactylorhiza incarnata | reverse complement strand
TCAGACGAGTGGCCAAGCATAAAGCGACGAAAGGCTTGAATCTCCTCAGCAGAAAGAGCGGAAGGAACCTCAGGGGCATCAGATCCCTCATAAGAGGCAGGATCATCAACAGCATCGGAGAGATGAGCCGAGCGAGAAGGAGCCGACCGACCCAGAGTGCGCCCAAATCCACGGCCACCACGAGGGGCGGGTCCACCGCGAGGAGGAGGAAAGCCGTGAAGCTTGAAGCAAGTGTCCCGAGCTGCTGCTGCTCTCCGGGTACCGGGTACGATACGTATCCGGTACGGGTACCGGGTACCCGTACGAGAGCGGCGGCAGAGGGCAGCAGCAGCGAGCGCAGGAGAGCGGGCAGCAGCGGCGAAGGGCGGCGAGCGCAGGAGAGCGGCAGCAGCGAGCGCAAAAATGAAGCCGAAAAACCTAATTTAGCGATAATATGCGTATTCTCCCGTACCATACGCGTACCCGTACCGGAAACGTACTCGGTACGGGTACGGGCCTGTTTTCGGCGTATTCGTGCTTCGTAGGTCCCGAGTATGACGTGCCTGCACGTCAAATGGTCCCTGTCCATAAGTTTAGACCTTGTGTCCCGAATAGAGCGACCGCCGGGATTAAACCAAGCAGCAAGGGTCGAGCCCTCAACAACAGTATCTGGTAGACGAATCTGTCGGCGATCATATTCTTGTTGAACCAAACTATATACCTCAGGTAAGGAAGGCAGAGGAGAACGACCAAGGATCTGAACACTGATGGGATCGAGATCACGGTGGAGACCACGAAGAAATTCGAAGATCCGATTGCGTTCCTCCCGGGCACGGACCAGCACTTCATCCTCAGGGGAGACAAGAGTAAGTGCGTCAAAGTGATCATATTCCTGGTAAAGCTGGGTAAACTACAGGTAATAAGCAGCGGGGGGCCGATCCCCTTGGCGCAGGAGGAAAATCCGACGCCGCAATTGGAAGATCTGAGCAGCATTCCCGCGACAGGAGTAGGTAATCTCGGCACGTTTCCAAATGTCGGTCGCCGTATCCAGAAATAGATAGTTGCGGGCAATAGACTCCTGCATAGAGTTGGTCAGCCAAGACATCACCAAGGAGTTCTCGGATTCTCATTGGGGCCAATCCAGAGAGGTAGCAGTGGGAGCCCTAGTAGTGCCATTGATGTAGCCAAACAGACGGCGGCGCTTGAGAGCCAGAGTAACGGAGCGAGCCCATGGAAGATAATTAGTGCCATCCAACTTAATAGTAGTAATCTGAGGAGTCCCGTGATCATGGTTGGCACGAAGAGATTCAGTAGAAGGAAGAGGATCATGAGGAGCACTCCCACCGAAGGAGACATCCGGAGTCTCACTACTTCCTGGCATAGCAAGAGAGGAAAAACAACACAAATCTGGGAGCCTAGAGACAGGAAATCTCACTTATAGAAAGAGATGCGTCGGTGGAACGCAAAACACAATAAGAGAGAGATACATTTCCACAGAAAGGGAGAACGGACGCCGGAAGAGCAATCACGGACTCAATCCTGCATAGATCCGGCGCCGAGAAAAGGCTCAAGCAGCCATGCCGAGAGGGCTTCGCCGACGGACGAGAGAGGAAGGAGACTAGGGCTGGAGGCGGAAGACTAGCCGACTAGGGCAGAAACGCGAGGAGCGCTGGAGGCGGGAGACGCGAGGAGCGTTGGGTGCGGGAGACGCAAGGCGCGCTGTAGGAAGGAGACGCGAGGAGCGCTGGAGGAAGGAGACGCGAGCCGCGAGGCGCTCTGGAGACGCGAGGAGCGCGGGGTGCGTGAGATGCGAGGAGCGCTGGAGATGCGAGGAAGAACGACGGGAGAGGACTCGCGCAGGAGAACGCCGACACAGGAGAACGATGGGAGAAGCGTTAGGTCACGCCAGGCTCTGATACCATGTTGGAGAGGTTCAAAACTGAATAATGATAGAGTAAAGAGGCACTCTCCTATATATATAGGAGAGATATACAAGGATAAATAAAAAGCTACATAATAACTCTAATAACACATATTCCAACAATTACAATCATCATCAATTCCAGATCCGATAATAAGATCCATATGAGCTATTGTGAGTGCTATAGCATTCAATATTTACCTCCAGATACAACTGGAACGACAGATGTTGTTTATGCTCACCATTTCATTCCACGAAATAACCCCAAGATAAGCACAAAGGTTTTAAACTTATACTAAACATCCAATATAAGATACGGATCCTTTGAAAGAGAACCTCGAAAAGAACCACTGGGAAAACACGACAAACAATGGAATACATCCTTAGACCTTGCATAAACAAAAATAAAGAAATTACGAAGAGACATTATAAGTCTATTCTCTTCTACTACCATTTAAGCTTGACATTTTGATACTAATCTTTTTTCCTCACTGTAATATTATATCATTTATAAATCAAAGCCGCTGACATGCATATATTATATAACCATAAAGTATACAACATGACAGCATCATAGACATAATGTTTACTTTACATCTTTAATATAAATTCTATAGAAGAAGTATAAGATAATGATGTATAAATGTATAATAATATAATAATCTTACAAAACTTAAAAGAGAAACAAGAAAGCCAATTACAAATATATTTCAATATTACATGAACTGTACTTCTGGTCAAAACACACTAACTTAAACAGAAATCATTAGCCAAGAATTTAGCAATACCAGTATTAGACTGTAATATTGAACGTCAAAAACACCAAAAGAACATATAGCCTATGTTTGGCATGGTGGTGGCGGTCGTGAACACAGGTGGTTATGAACTGTCGTTCGTGAAGGCCCGACCTCCCCTAAGGAACTTCATCAACTTCTATGTTCAAAACTAGTTTTCTTTTCTTGGTGGCGGTCATAACCATTGTCTTGCCAAACATGCAAAATAGTCGTTTTTGTATGATTGTGGCGTTTTTGTTCAAACTCATCGGAGCAAAAAATTCGCGCCAAACAGAGTCATAATCTTCAAAACAACCACATCAAAATATTAAGAGGCTTGAATGTAGACCGTCAAACCTAAACCAAAAACTCAATGGAAAAATAACAATCTAGGTAAGTCCCGCCCATGACAACACATGTCCTAAGCGAGCCTGGGTGTGTCCCAGCCTTGCCCGACTGTAAAGTTGCCAAAAAAGAAGAGCACGTGCATATTTTATGTGTGTCGGACCAGTGTTTGGATGTGTCAGAGACATACCCATGTACTACATATCTTTGACAACCTACGAAGCACGGATACTTACAACAATCTTATGTATGGTATTTGAAACATTTCAGAATCAGGAAACTCTAAGAAACTCTTGAAAACCCGTCCCTGAAACTCCCAAAAAAATTTCTTTTGATTTTATATTAAAAAAAAATCGAACTCACATATGCTTTCAGATACTACTGAATACGCATGAGCATGCTCGATAATTCCCAAAAATTATGTGTTTTGCGAGGGTAACATGGAAAAAGACATGTGAAAGAATAAGTGTTGAATGATAAACATCGTGATTCATTAATTACATATTTTATGCATGACCCATATTTAGGATATGATATGTTTTTGTGGCACATAAACCTTGTATTCATTTAATATATGATATGTGAGATTTAATGATGAAAAAATAAAGAATACGCGAATGTCATACATGCATTCATATCCTAGGTTTTTTTTAAATCATGCTTCCCATATCATTTTGTATCCCGTATCCCGTCTCCATCCACGCGCAACATAGCTGACAAGTACACAAAATGCATTTTGAAGTGTGTGCTCATTAATTATTGTAGAAATCCAAAAAACAAAAAGAAAAGGATTTGTTTCTTTTCTACTTCGTCTTCCAATACAAGGCCTTGTACATAAATATATAGGAAGGAGGAGTGGTAACTACAACCAAGGTATGAGACTAAACTAGATGCCAACAACGGGCCTTTAAATGGGCTAAGTCAAGTTTTCTACACTCCCCCACAAGGTTGGAGCATACAAATTGTAGGTGTCGAGCTAGGAAATGAACTGCCGGTATAGTGGGCGTGGTAAGGCCTTGGTGAGAACATTAGAAATTTGCTCAGCAGTTGGCACATGTCGTAAATCAAGTTTGGGTAGCTGAACCTTTTCCCTGATGAAATAACAATCAGCTTCGATATGTTAGGTACGTTCATGAAAAATGGGATTCTCGGCTATATGGATAGCGACTTAACTATCACAACAGAGAACTGCCGAAAATGGGAGTTTCACACCAAGATCGGTGAGAAGAGTTTCCATCCACGTGAGTTCAGAAACATCAAATGTCATTGAACGATACTCAACTTCTGCAGACGAGCGTGCCACCACTGTTTGTTTCTTGCTTTGTCAGGTGACTAGGTGTCTTCCAAAGCCGACACCAAGTTCTTGTCCTGGGGCATTCTTCAGGTACCTAAGAATTCGCTCGAGAGCTTGGAGGTGGGACATACGAGGAGAATGCATAAACCGGTTGACCACCCCAATAGCAAAAGATATATCGGACTGTGTGACAGTTAAATAAATAAGTTTGCCAACCAGGCAATGATAGTACTCTGGATTAGGGAGAATCAAATTTGAGTCGGATGTATGAGCGCAGAGTTGTGGTTGACATCTATTGGTGTGTCTGCAGGTTTGCATCATGAGTAGTCTGCATCGTGAAAAAGGTCTAGATAGTACTTCCGTAGAGACAGGACAAGTCCACCGGGTCGACGAGCTATCTCGATGCCCAAGAAATATCAGAGGTTGCCCAAATCTTTAGTTTGAATATGTGAGGTCAAGTGCTTATTGATCATAGAGATACTGTTCAGATCATCTCTCGTGCTGAAAATATCATAAACATATACCAAAAGTATCATTGTGCCTGTCGAGCGGTGACGAGTAAACTAGAAGTCCGCCGAGTAACGAGTGAAGCCAAAATTCCGAACGACTCGAATGAATTTATCAAACCAAACCCGAGGAGACTGCTTGAGGCCATAAAGAGATTTATGAGGTGGAGGACAAAGGGATCCCCCGTGGTTTCATAACCAGGAGGCTACTGCATGTAGACAGTCTCAACGAGATGACCATTAAGGAAGACATTTTTTATGTCAAGTTGATGCAATGGCCAATGATGACGGACGTCATGGAGATCAAGACCCGAACGGTATTCAACTTAGTGATCGGGGAGAATGTCTCTTCATAGTTCATATTGGTGAGAACCCGCGAGCCACATGACAAGCTTTGAGGCGCTCAACAGTCCCATCGGGACGACGCTTCACAGTGAAGACACATTTACATCCGACGCGACATTGACCGGGAGGAAGGGGGACAAGGTCCCAGGTCTAATTTGCCGATAGGGCAACCATTTCCTCATCCATCGCTGCCCGCCACCCTGAATGCTGAAAGCCACCTTGGATGTTGAAAAGCCTCCTGCACAGAAGAAGGGGTGGAAATAGAAGATTGAGAAGTCGCAAACCTGTGAAGTTCGGGAGACAAGCGGTGTAAGGAGACATAATGGGAGAGAGGGTGAGTTGTAAACGTCGGAGGAGGATCAGCTGGTCGTGGAGTGGCATCAGTAGAGGTAACAGTCTCAGAGCATCAGTAGAGGTACAACGGCGAGTGTAGACATGAATAGGAGGAGGTGATGGTGGGTGTATGGGAGGTGGTGTTGGAAGCAGAGGAGGGGTGTTGTTGATAGGGATGTTGGGTCGTGGGATAGCAGGTAAGAAGGTATCATTTGAAGTCGAGGAGTAGAATGGTAGATCCTCAAGGAAGGTAACATCCGTTGATGTAACGAGCTTGCAAGTAGTGGGAGAGTAACACGCATAGCCCTTATGTGTGCGAGAGTAGCCAATAAACATATATTTGGTAGCGTGTGGTGCCAATTTGTCCAAGGCAGGGCCAAAATGATGGACAAAGCAAACACTGCTGAAGATACAAGGAGTCAAAGGGAATAGTGGTTGCGAAGGAAAGAGAATGGAGAACAGTGTCGCAAAGTTAACAATGGAGGAGGGCATGCGATTAATTAGATAGCATGCGTGGAAACTGCGAAGTGTCAATAGATCATGGGGACCTGCATTTGAAACATAAGGGAGTGAGCAACTTCAAAGAGGTGGCAGTTCTTTCGTTCGGCTACACCATTTTGTTGTGGGTATAACGCAGGAGGTTTGGTGGATAATACCAAACGTAACACAAGTTTCGTGGATGTCGTAACTGGCATATTCGAGTACATTATCAGTTCAGAGGATTTTTATGGAGCGCGAGAATTGAGAACGGGTTTCAACAATAGGAGCAAAAAATATGTACTATTTCAAAGCGATTGCGCAACAAATAGTCATGCGAGAATGATCATCAATAAATGTAAGGAAATAACGAAATTCAGATAGACTAACAGTTTTATACAAGCCCCAGATATCTGAGTGGAGCACTAAATCAAAAGGAGCAGAGCTTCAAGTACAATGGGGGAGAAGGTAAAACGATGTTGTATCCCATAGATACATGATTCACATGTAAAATCAGAAAAGAAAAAATCAAGAAGAGTTTTCTGAAGAATAGAAAGAGGAGCATGGTTAAGACACCGATGCCAATTCACAGAGCTAAAAGAGGAGAGAACTGAGGTGGGAAGGTCGCGAGTGTAGAGCTCATTTGACAGTCGTCCCCTACCAATGATATTCTGCGTATGTCGATCATGCACCACAAAGTAAGAAGAGAAAAAGGTGATGGAACAATTATGATCATTAGTAAGACGACTAACAGAGAGAAGATTGAATTGAGAGCCAGGATCATGAAGCACAGAGCGGGGAGATAGGGACGGAGTGAGAGGCACATCGCCAAAGCCGCAGACCTGGGTGTTGTCGCCATTGGCCACCATGATAAACTTCAGACAAGTAGAGTCTGTGTACTGAGAAGGCTTCTGCGGGGTAATATGATTTGTCGCCCCAGAGTCCACTTTCCAAGGACTATGGGAAAAGCGTGATATACCTTCATTGCAGATAGAAGTGACGGAGATGAAAGTTCGAGTAACCAACCCTCAAAGATGTTGAGTTCTTCCCGCAAGGTGTCAATGTCAGAGCGAGAGGTGGTATGACCATCCACCACAGGAGAAGCGTGGTGCAGAGGCCTGAGAGGTGGGGGGATGCGGCGGGAACCCATGTTTGCGATAACAGGTGGCATCAGTATGATTCGTCTGCCCACAATGGGTGCAAAGGCAAGTGATCTGCCCCTTGGAGCGATTGCGGCCATCGCGCCCACCGACCCGAGTTCCATGAAGACCTCCACGGTGCCCAGGAGGTGGAGGGTGAGTGTCAGGGGAATGTTGGAGTAGGGCATGAGAGGGATGCATTGGGGGATCGATGGACGGAGTCACCTTCAAGAACATGGAGCACACATCTGAGAGAGACGAAATAGTGGGAGAAGATAAGATGGTCGCACGGACACTGTGTAGATGAGGTGGTAATTGTGTCATCATTAGAGTGATGCCTCCAGCCTCCTTCTGAGCACGTTGGGTAGCAAGATCCAACGTCGGAAGCTGGTGATGAACGCAGGCCCCAATAAGAATCTTGAATTAAGCCACAAAGGATGTCAGATCACCATTAGAACCAGGTTCAACGGCGTGGAGATCCCGATAGATATCGAACAGATGATCAAGGTTGTCATGCCCAGATTGCAGGGTCTTCAGTTCATCCCACATAGCTTTAGCGGTCTCGGGGTGCATAGTCATGTGATATGGATCACTATCCATGGAGTTGAGAAACCACGATTGTACGCATCCATCATCCCGGATCCATTGCTCGGTAGGCTCAGCAAGGGTATCACGAGTAACATGATGAAGGAGACCTTTGGTCTGGAGGACGCGGCGCACAGAGTATACCCACTCAACAAAGTTTTTCTTCCCAGTGAGGAAGATTGCTGTAATGCGGAGTTCATCCCAGATATCAAGGAGAGGGGCCGGAGCGAGTGCGGGAAGGGTGGAAGTAGCATTTGTTCCCACATGATGAGACATTGCCTGGAGAGGAAATAGAGGTCTCGTTAGTGCTAGAGGAAACAAGCGAGAAAGAGTTGCAACGAGCTCTGGAAAAAAACAGAGGGCGGTGAGCTCAAGCAAAACAGGAGGTCCTACGAGCTCGGAAATTCATTTTCGAGAAAGAGCTGTAGCGAGATCGGATGTAGTGAACCCATGATATCCCACAGAGGAGCAGTGGGTCAGCATGTCGCAGGAAGAAGGCGCCGGACAAGCTACTGCAAGGGTCGGCGAGATCAATCGAGGAGCGCTCCAGTACTGAGCTTCAGCGAGTTATGTGTGTAAGCTTCAGGAGCTTGTGGTGCGATCGTTCGCGAGTGTCTGAGGAGCGGCGATCGGCGAGAACATATATGAGTGGCGAGAATGAGCAGGTATGGCGAGCGACGAGATCTTTAGCCAGAGGAGCTGCGAGATCGAAGCAAGTATTGCAAGCAGCGAGATCTTTAGGCATAGGAGATGCGAGATCGAAGCAAGTATTGCGAGCGACGAGATCATTCTCAAGCGATCAAAGCTGAGTATTGCGACCAACGAGACCGTAGGCAGATGAGTTGCGAGAACCAGGGGTCCAGAGAGCCTATAAAAGAGGCGGGTGGGCAAGCTTTAATTGAAGAGCCGAGAATCAACAGGGAGCTGCAAGTACTCCTGGATAGCAAGGGCGAGTTCCCAAACAAAGACAAGCAAATTTGAGAACGACTCAATCAATACGAGGAGAAGTCAATCGTCGAGAGTCCTCTAATTTGGATCGTGTGACCCTGATACCATGTAGAAATCCAAAAAAACAAAAAGGATTTATTTCTTTTCTAATTCATCTAGCAATACAACGATTTGTACATAAATATATAGGAAGAAGAAGAGGTAACTAAACTACAAACCAAAGTGTGGGACTAAATTACGTGCCAACACCGGGCCTTTCATGGGCTTTTACATGGGCTAAGTCAATTTTTCTACAATTATAATGATTTGAATCATGAATAAAATTCCAAGACTGCATTTAATCTATCTACCTCAAAGGAAACCATGTCATAAAAGGTAATCATTGTGCATGCCATAATGGTTATAGAATGCTTGAAGTTGGGAAGTGGGGACCTCTTCACACCCTTCTTTTAAGCTATAATGGTTATAGAATGCTTTTAGTTGGGAAGTGGGAACCCCTTCACACCCTCCTTTAAAGCTATATCATTCTCTCCTTTTAAGCTATATCATTCTCTCCTTTTAAGCTATATCATTCTCTCCTTTTAAGCCAACGGCTATGTGCACAATTAACAAATCAAACAAAGCTATTATAATGCTATAGTGGCATACAAGCAGCTCAAACACCTCTAGCAATAATTACCTCGTAAGTAGAGTTGACCTAGAAAATTTCTAATAACTATGGCAAACCTAGTCAGACCATCTATCAGAGAAATGTGGGGAAAATAAAATGGCAATTAATGTATGAGAAACATTTCGTAAATAATGGCTCATCGGATATACCAAGGTTTCAACAAACACTTTTCTGAGTAATTGTGTTGCTTTCCATGTAGTACAAAGTTCCAACTCCTAAATTTCTAGGAAAAACCTGATCCCTCCTTGAAATATTCATAGAGTGATATCCTAACAATCCTAAATCTGACCTCGAATACTAAACCCGACCTCAAATACTCCGAGCACCGACACAATTCTAATCTCTCAGTCACAAAAGCTCCATTTCTCTACCTTGAGCTCTCCTCCAAATCTCTAAGGAAAGGCTGCATGGCTATAAAAACTCATCCCTTGGGAGTCTAGTAATATTATTATTATTATTCTAGAGTTCACATTTACATCAATACTTTTTCATAATTTATCTAAAGAAAAGGTTTGGCTAGGTATTCTACAATATCTAATTCCCCTTGTTTTATTCACTTATCTTTTTTTATTTATACATATATATATTGTTATTTACCGGGACCTACACTCGAAGTTTGCATAATTACAACTTCCACCCCTCTATCTTTCAAAATTACAATTACCCCCTCAATTAAAAATTTTCAGCGGGAGTCTTTTTGTGCATGGATGTTATGAAATGTAAACATTGAGGGGGAGGTTTTTGTAATTTCAAAATTTAGAGAGGTACAAGTTGTAATTATGTAAACTTCGAAGGGAGGTCCCCATAAAAACTTATATATATGTATACAAATATATATATACATATAGATATATATATACATATAGATATATATACATATATAGATATATGTACATATATATATATGTACATATATGTATATATATGTATACATATATGTATATATATATGTACATATATGTATATATATATGTACATATATGTATATATATATGTACATATATGTATATATATATGTACATATATGTATATATATATGTACATATATGTATATATATGTACATATATGTATATCTATATGTACATATATGTATATATATGTATATATATATGTATATATATCTATATATATATCTATATATATCTATATGTATATATATACTAGCATCTTCGAACGGGCTTCGCCCGTTCTCGATGCGTCGCTGCGGGCTTCGCCCGCTTGGCTTTCAAGGCGGGCTTCGCCCGCCCCCGTCAGTTATTTAATATTTTAAAGTTTTCTAAAATTTATTAATTATTAAGAAATTTAGAAAGAATTTATTTAATTAATTATAAAAATAGAAATTTAAAACATTTAAAATTTTCTAAATTTTATTATTTATTAAGAAATTTAATTTATTTAATGTATTTAATTTTTATAAAAATAGAAAAAAAAAGAATAAAAAATACAATCCCCTAAAATGTCGACCCTCCCCCCTTCCGCACGAAGACGCGCAGCAGGTGCACCTCCTCCCACAGCAGCCGGCGGCGGCCTGACCAGCGAACCCGCGGTGGCCCTGCCGGCGGCTGCTCCGCCGCCGGGGCAGAGGGAGGAGGTGCACCTTCTGTGCGGAAGGGGAGGTCGGGATTTCGAGGAGATGGAGGGGGATTTTTGGAGGTTTGGCTATTTGCAGCCCAAGCCCTTGAATCCGACGGCCAGTTTTAGAGGTTGCTTGATCAGACGGTCCAGATCTGACTTTTGGTGTGCTTGAGATATACATATTGGTTTATATAATAAAGATATATATATATATAGATGTATATATATGTGGATGTATATATATATGGATGTATATATATGGATGTATATAAATATAAATGTATATATATAGATGTATATATATAGATGTATATATATGTATATATATAGATGTATATATATGTATATATATTATTATATAATAGCATCTTCGAACGGGCTACGCCCGTTATCGATGTGTCGCTGCGGGCTTCGCCCTTCGCCTGCTTGGCATTCAAGGCGGGCTTCGCCCGCCAGCCGCCCCCTCCCCCTCAGTTATTTAAAACCCTAAAATTTTAAAATTTTCTAAAATTTAATTTATTTAATTAATTATTAAAATAGAAAAAAATTTAAAAAAATCCTAATTCCCGACCCCCCCTGATTTTTGGTGTGCTTGATAAAAGATATATGCATGTATATATATATGGCATTTATATATATATATATAGATGTATATATATACTAGCATCTTCGAACGGGCTACGCCCATTCTCGATGTGTCGCTGCGGGATTCGACCTTCGCCCGCTTGGCATTCAAGGCGGACTTCCCCCGCCCCCTCGGCGGGCGAAGCCCGCCGGCCGCCCCCTCCACCCTCAGTTACTTAAAACCCTAAAATTTTCTAAATTTTAATTTATTTAATTAATTATTAAAGTAGAAAAAAAAAATTTAAAAATCCAAATTCCCGACCCCCCTGTTCCGCTTCCGCCCAGGAGGCTTCCCGTGCTCCCTCGGCCGCCGCCGCCGGAGCCGCCTCCGGCTTGACCGGCGCCCCCCGGGGGGTTCGCCGGCCTCCGGCGAACCCGCCGGGATCTGGGTCTCACGGGCAGGGCCACCGCCAGCGGTGGCCCTGCCCGCTAGCGGCCGGACAGATCCCGGCGGGTTCGTCGGAGGCCGGCGAACCCCTCAGGGGCGCCCGTCAGGCCGTCGGCAGCTCCTCCGGCGACGGTCGAGGGAGCACGGGAAGCCTCCTGGGCGAATTTTTTGCGGAAGGGGGGATCGGATTTCCTGGAGTTGAGGGAGGGGGCTTTTGGAGGTTTGGCTATTTGCAGGCATGATTCCTTGAATCCGACGGCTATTCTTTGAAACAACCTCATCCAACGGTCCAGATCTGTTTTTTGGAGTGCCTTCAAATATGCATATTGGTTTATATAATAAAGATATATATGTATATATACGTATATGTATATATACGTATATGTATATATGTATATATATATGTATATATATATATGTATGTATATCTCTCCTACTTATAAAGATAAATGAGATGGCATTTAAAAGCCATGAATTTAAAAGCTATGGAAGAAATCAAAACCGTCCAATCAATCATGACCGTTCAATCATTCTAGATCAATAACATCCTGGCCATTCGATCACACACACACATCAGAACCGTCCGTCTACATTTTCGTAGGTCTCCTCCTAAACCTAGGGATAGTATGGGTCCTAAACCTATTATGAGAAATTACCATTTTACCCTCAGATTATGAAAAAAATCTGATATAGCAAGGATAAAATGCGGCTCCATCCGGCCAATCCTGCGCAGGTAACAAGCAGGTCAGCCCGTTCAGGAAATATACGGCCCGACCAGGAATAATACAGCTTTACAAGCCAGCCCGCTCAATTTTCAGATGATTATTTCTTCTCTTATTATTTAAACCCGAATAAGCTTTTCATATCGACGATGTGGGACTAAACTTTGAAAGAGTGATAAAATAATAAATAACAAAGAAAAAGCTGCGCCCAGTGAGACTCGAACCGGCAGTTGTTTGGTTAGGAGGCGGACGTATTTTCCATATATAAGTACTTAAATTTTATATTATAAACTATAATACAGATACTATCCGCCCAGTTGAGATGACATTTAAAAGCCATCAGCACTCTCTAGCATATTTTGAAAACTATTTTTAATTAATACAGATACTATACTATCCGCCCAGCTGTTTTTTATTTTTTATTTTAATTATCTATTTATAATTTAATAATTAAATTAATTAGATTAGAAAAAAAAACTAAAAAAATGTTTTAATAAAAGATATTTTATATTATAAAACTGCCGGGGTGCGGGCGAAGCCCGCAGCCATGGGCCGGGTATTGTCGCGCTTGGCAGTAGGGGCGGAGCCCCGTGTCACGGCCGTATATATATCATATGTATATGTTCTGAGCGCAGTCCACAGACGCATTGAGCACGGGCGAAGCCCGCGTGGATGCGGCCGAAGGCCGCCCGACAGCATCGCGTCGGGGGCGGGTGAAGCCCGACGTCGCCGGCCGGGTACTGTCGCGCCTGTCCGTAGGGGCGGAGCCCCGTGTCGGGCACTCGTATATATATATATATATATATATATGTATATATATATATGTATGTATGTATGTATGTATGTATGTATATATATGTATGTATGTATGTATGTATGTATATATATGTATGTATGTATATATATGTATGTATGTATATATATATATGTATGTATATATATGTATGTATGTATATATATGTATGTATGTATATATATATATATGTATATATATATGTAGGCATATATATATATATATGTATGTATGTATATATATATGTATGTATATATATATACTATGTTAAAAAGAAATATCAACTTAGGCTATTTGACTAGCTAATTAAGACATCTAATAAATCATAGCCGTTCATCTCAACCCCCATCAATCGCGCTCCCCCATTACGCTTTGAATCCCTCGTCATCGGTCTCGACTCATTTTTGCGCTCCTCCGCTAACAAATCCCGCGGCACTCCTCTCTCCCGCTCTCCGCCGTCCCATTTCCCTACCCTCACGACATTCCTCAAGCGTCCAAGACTCCACACCTGCAGCTCCCTCCAACAACTGGAGCCGATTCAACGTTCGGCGCATCCCTTCTCCATCCCAGATATCCCGCTTCAGGTTCTCTTTAATTTCTTTATACTTCGAGGCTCCAAGTTTATTTTTTCTTCATTTTGCGTAACTCCTAATCTCGCTACTTTCTTTCTATTCCTCCAGGGGACAAGATCATTTTTATGAAGTTACAGATTTGCATCATTCTCCCCACTGTGTCTCTCCGGCGGTTGTTCTCTTCAAGGTAAGGTTTTTTTTTTTACAGATTTTGATAATGAAAAATCTATGAATATGCCCGTCACTCGTTCCTCTTTGAATATTCCTGAGTTCTAGAAACAAAAGTAGCCTCCTACAAATGCAGGGTTAAGTCTGTGCATATCGACTCCCTCACAAACCCTACATTAGCAGGAGTTCTATGCACTGTGTGCCCCCTATAACATGTGTATCTCTTCTTTCTTATACTGCCTTGGGTGTATTTATTCCAGTGAAAAAAAATAGTGAGTTCAAAATGGAATTGTGAGATTGTTGAACACGGATAAATCATCATTAGTATACTAATTCTCCATGAGAGATTTGCAAGTAGATGTACACTTGATTAGGGACTAAACCCTACAAAAATTTTGTTCCTTTTTAAAATTACTTGTATTAAACTTCAAAATATTTATTGTTCTTGATGTGAATTGATTTCTCGGTTAGACTATTTCAAGTTTCTTGAAATCATAATAAATCTTTGAGCCAAATCCAACCCCACTTGGGTGTGAATGAATTGATTTCATGTAAAGAAAAACCTCAGTTGTCAATACTATTTTACTAATATGCATATATTATGCATGCTAATGAAATTTTCATATTCACCAATATCACCCAAATCTTTTCTCTTTCAAAATACTCTAGGTTAAATTCCATCAAACTAACCAAGCATATTCCAATAATTTTTCCCATCCATCATCTTCACTCTTTTATAGCTCCGTAAATTACCACACGCCACATAAGCTTGGATAACCACTGGAATTCACAAGACTTCATTAGACCTTGACGGGCCATCATTGCAAGGAATGAAAAGAGGTAAAAGTACTGCCTTTTAAATTATATTCAATGGTTTATGGATGATGTGTCGGGTAGACAAGTAGTATTTTGAAGGGATGAGAAGGATTTGGGTGGTATTAGTGTGTGTAAGAAAATGTTGGGGTAAATATAACATATTGGTGACATATATGTAATAACTTTCTTTTATATCAGTTTACTTTGTTGTGATGGGACTGGTATTTACTATTTAGTAAGTAGTAACACCATAGGATAGATAAGCAAGCAAAAGTAACAAAGAGAAACTAGAAAAAGAAAATGAAACATGGAGCATACACTTCGTCTAAGACATAGTTTCATTGATGTATATCATGCAAGCTTCCAGAAAGCTATTATATCCCCACTTAAGGAAACTGTAATCCCTAACCTTGCAAGTAAGCTCTCCTTGAAAACCTCCAGCAACTAGCAGGTTGTCCTTCACTGCAAGTGTGCTAATCTGAGTTCGTGAAAACCCTTCCAGCAAACTACCAGGATGTCTCTATAGCAACAAGTTTAAAAGGCCATCATCAGATTCATGAACAAAAATATCGAGCATACTGTTCATGGAGGATGACAATTTGTAGCATAAAACTACAAATGATCCGTATTGTTCAGTGCCAAAATAAATTAAAAAATAAAATCATGGTTTAGGACCTCTTTTGGAGCAACATGTCCTGAAAAGTTGAGGACCTCAGACAAATTGCAAGAAGTAGCAGACCAATGAATAACTGAGGAGTTCGACATAAAATAAACATCATGCTTGGAAGTTGCCCATACCAAATTCCTCAACTGCAAACACAAGAATATGAGCATACATATATGCACGTCAATATATTATTGGTGACATGTATTTACGAAAATATGTAACTCTGTGTGTATAAATGTGTTGAAACGTGCAATTGTACACATCAAAATGAAGAAACTTTCAAAACCTATTAAAAAAGGGGGGTTGGGGAATCAAGTTACTAAATATGTCATGTAACCATCAATTTTTTCTATTATAAAGCAACTAAGCAATCATCACAAAGAATGGACAAAGTGACTAACAAGATACTCGGTGCATGGTCAATATATGCAGATTCGCTATATGAAAGATCCTTCAAGTTTTACTAAAGATAAATGCACAACAAAAGAGAGGAGAAGGAGAAACGAAAGTGACTGCAACAATAGTCACACAATACACTATCCAAAAAAGCTACCAAAATTACTTGTATAGAACAGTAACATCTAAAACAGAAAAATAAAGGAGAAGGTTTAAATTGACTTTATAAGATGATAATAAGTTCTATCATGCAATCATTACAACAGAAAGCACAAAGCTGACTAAAATAAAAGATGTGCATGGTCTAATATTTGAGAGAACATATGATGGGGATCACATCACACATGGGCCTACACGATGATTGAAGTCATTCATTTTGTGTGATTTGGCAATTCATGATTTGAAGTTTTTTTTCTGAATTTTAGTTTGGAGGTCATCATGAGCAGAGAATCATAATCATCCATGGGAGCTCCTTAATCTGTAAGTAGAAATAGAAGACACATTTACAAGGGATCGAAAATTGAAGAAGATAGTTCCTCCTTTTGGTCACCCGGTGCTGAAGCCTAGGTGTCAAGCCTAGGAAAGTTCCTCCCCTCCCCTTGAACGGCCCCCCTCCTCCACCCCATTTCCCATTTTTTCGAGACCACCACCACCACCGTCCACCACATTGGGCGGAAGCCCCCCCCCCCCCCCACTTATCCCCACTACCCGCATAACTAGCTATAAGTTCCATAACTCCTAAGTAACTACCTGTCAACTCCAAATAACCACTAACTAATCCATAGTTAACCACTTATCTCACTCAATTCCCTACACAATTTCAGCCCATTATCCTATAATTCCTGGCTATTCCAATCAAACCCCTATCCTAATTTCCTCTATTTACAGTTAATTGCCACTTCCCCCCATTACAGCTGGATACCCTTCCCCCAAATTTTATTCTCATGTGACCCACAATTACCTAATAACTGCCTTCCATCCCTACTCTCCACAGCCAGCCCACTTCCAAAGCAACTTCCTTAGGCCCAGTTTGGCTCGGCTGCAGCGATGGGAGAATGTTATGGGCTTGTTTCGTTGGGATCGTTGGAGGTCGGAATACACGGGGCAAGCCCCAGAAATGGTGGACGAGGAGATGAGAGAAGATGAAACCCTAGAGGGTGAAGTAAGGAGAGAAGAACTTAGAGAGAGAGAGAGAGGAATTAGAGAGATAAGGGAAAAGTTTCTTTCATTGATTAATTGTTTCCAAATACATGACCGGGTCTATAATATAGAACCCCCGGGGCAACCCCGTAACTACATCAAGACGCAAACAATATTGAAAACATTTAAACGTTACGACGACTCTAATAATGACGACTATGACTCAATACAACACGACTCGATACAGTGACTCGACTCATCATATATAATAATAATCATAATAATAATAATAACAAATAAGATAACTAACGGAGGACCATAACAGCGAAGCAGTGGTGGGAAGCAGTGGTGAGAAAATCTGTTTTTATGCAGAATGGTGGGAAAATCACAACTATTTGGAAGAGCAGATTTCTCAATGCTGTTTAGAAATAGAAAACTGTTTCAACTGTTTGGAAGAAACAGTGGTGGAAAAATCTATGAACTTTTTTTATCATAAAGCAGATAACATGGAGCTGAATTTTAAAAACTTGTAGCTCTCAGCCACTATACATGGAAGGTCCTGGTTTTTGGAAAAGAAAAAAATTCCAACAAAAAACCTAGATCATCACATCGTGAGTCTACAGATTTTCGGAGGATGGCGGAAAAATGCAGAAATCTGGAAGGTCGGAAACAAAATCAATGGATTACATTGTTTATCTGGAAGAATGCATTGCTTATCCGGAAGAATGCATAAATCTGGAAGAATGCATTGCTTATCTGGAAAAATGCATTGCTTATCTGGAAGAATGCAGAAAACATCAACAAAAAACCTGGAAGAATGCAGAAAACCTCAACAAAAAACTGGGAAGAATGCAGAAATCTGGAAGAAGACACTCATCGACGCAAAAAATCGGTGCGATCTGGAGGAAGAACTTCAGCGGTGTCGGCGATGGAAGAGAAGGTCACGAACGGGGTCGAAGATGGCGGACCTGCGTCACGATCTGGAGGAGAAGGTCGCGATGAGGAGTTCAGTCGAGAACGGGAGCAAAAAAGAGCACGGGGGTGGAAAATCGCGGAAGGCCGAGGGGTCAGAAATCAATTTTTGATTCCCAATCGTGGTTACCAATCTACGGTGCGTAAATAGGATAAAATCGGCCTAAAAACCTAAATTTATTTTACCACCACTCTTCCTAAATTTGTGTTTGGCGTGGCTTTCTCAGAAACAGCAGTCCACCGCAGTAAAAACGTGAAGCCAAACAGACCCTTAGTCTACCCACTCAACTCCAGCCCTCGTGCAACCTTGGCCACCACTATCCAGCCATGAAAAACTGAAATAACGGCAATGGAAATTTAGTACAGCCCCCGCCATAAAGAGTTCAGATTCAGCCCATCCTTATCTTTCCAGGCCACCGACACATAACCAGACATCCACCGAGCCATCTATCTCATAATCGTTGTAAGTTCATTGATTGATTGTAATTTCTCTTGTTGAATTGTGTGTTAATTGACTGTTCTTTTAAAAATATTGTTTGTAATCTTTGTGAAAATATTATCTCGCGACTCACCCTTTTCTTTTGGACTTCAAAGAAAAAGGTGTTGGTGCAGGGTCACCTTTGCTGGAACAGAAAGTCACAATCCGGGTCAAACATTCCAGAGGAGCGGTCAGATATCGCCCTTCAATTCGAATTAGCAAAAGCAATGTCTCCTTGCATAATATGGATTCCAAACATTCATGATCTACATGTGAATGAGTCGAATTACTTATCCCTCGGTCCATTAGAGAACTATCCCTCTAGGGATTGTGAAAGATGTTTCACTGGAAAGATTCTTGCTATTGCTTCGACTCATATTTCCCAAAAAGTGGATCCCGCTACGTGTGAGTCGAGAAAGATTTCCATCGCTGGCGAACTTGAATCAGAAAGCCAAATGAAAAGAGAGGGACAACCCCTTGAGAATTTTGTTCGTTCAAGTATTTATTTGTCTTCTACTTCTCTCGCAAGTGTACGACATTATTTGTTCCCTTGAATAAAAACTCAATTTGACCGAGATTGTCAATATTTATAATTTCAATTATTGCAAGCCTGATCATCGAATACATGTCTAATTCATTTAATTATTCATATAGTTGACTTATACTTTTGTTAGACCCATCCTGCGTCAACATAAAGCATAAAAGTTTTCTCGGGTTTTTAGGAACCTGTAAAAACCTGGAATGAAGAGGGCTTGGTACAAGGAAGTGGCTGAAAAGAATAGCCAGTCAACGCACTTCTATAGCAAGCTAACAGACAATTTTTTGCATATAACAACAATATCAAGAAAGAATAATAATAAATATATGTCAGATTTAACTTTCCAAGCACATCATCAGCTCGCTCGTCAAAATAAAATGAAAACCTAATCAAAACTGAATTCAGTAAATTGTAAGATACATATGAATAAATTAACATAGAGCATAACTTAGACATAGTTGAAGGTTTCAGATTATATTCATCGATAAGGAAGGAGTATGAAAAAAGAAAGGGAAAACTGGTAAACCAAAGGTACAAAATAGATGATAAGCAGGTTAAAAGTTATGGGCAGCACTGCTGAAAGGACCATAGCTTGTCAGTCAAGCTCTAAACTAGATACACAGGCAACAAACATTGGGAGGGCCATTTAGAAGTAGATAAACAATGCTTGGTAAATGTTAAGTCTGTCCTCGCTTAATCTGTACCCAACCTCTCACTACTATGATTAAAACAAAATCCATGGTGAGGGGCTACAATGGATGGAGGGTGTCTAATGATTCATAAAAAGGAAAAAATCTATGATTTATCTAAAAAAAAATTAGGAAAAGCCAAGGAATGATGTCCTAGTTTTGCCCAGAATGAGTTTTTTCTTCTCCACGATATAAACCCCAAGCATCGTTTGATGAGTGATGCTACTAAAATCAGTAAATAGGGATTTTTTGGAGCAATTGGTAGCACGAGACCTCGTGGCGGCAGAAATGACAGCCATGGCCTTTTGTCATCATGCCATATTTTGAGATGATGCACAATATGCACCTCTCAACAAGCATGTTCATGTCGTGTGCATCCTCATTCTATAGACATAATGTGGTAACTTTTGTAAGATCTTGTGCACACCAAAATATCCACCTCAATTTCCATGGATGAGTGCACCTCTTGCATCGAGTGTATGTGGTATACTGCGTAAGATATGCATAATTTCCTCAGTTGTAGAGTTCACGATGGGGATCATAGTTCACGGGGGGCCGACCCATATCGAATCCCTTTCGGGTCTACACTCGTTGGAGGAGTTAGGATCATCGTATGGACGATCCAAGCCCGTCTTCGCGTTCAGACCGTCGACAAGATATTTCTTGGTATTTGCTTTGTTTTTTCGCACATTATTTATGTATATTTGTGTGTGTATCGTGATGGTCAATCACAGTCATTGTGTACTTCTAGCCTATAAATATGTTTGTGGAGTTCTTTTTGAGGGCATTGCAGAATTTCAAGAAGAATCCGAGTTGTATGATAACCATGATTTCGAATCACTGGAGTTCTAGGCGTCGAATCCAAAGGCAATCATTTCCCCCCATTTGGTCGGCCCCACTCCTTCATTCCCTCCATTTCGACAATCAATAGCCGCATGTGCCCCCCTTCTCAGCCGCCCCAAAAAAACCCGCCTAATTCCCCACTGATCATTCGGAACCATCTCCATAATTGATGGCTGCTAAAAATGTCGTCGGGCAATCCTTTCTAGAAGAGATAAAAGTGAGTTCTTGATCTCAATTACCCACGACTGCAGACCGAGCTTCTTCGTGCAACTACAGACTCGCCGCCACCTATCAGTCATTCACAAAAAACCCTGTCTTTGTTGACAACGAGTTTGAGGGTTCCGGTTGCTATTCCACCGTTCAGATTCCTTTCCAACCATCCGCCCCTTGTTGTTCATGGCATATGTGGGCTCCAGCGACAACCTACTGCCCGGTTGTTGTAAAACAACCCTGCAACTCACAACCGGTAGCACATGTTGGCATTCACCTATCAGGCAACCCCTTGCAATCAACACAGGGCCTTTCGGGAATCAAAAATGGGTGCAGTAAATCTCAAATTCAGCTATGCACCCACCTCAAAATTACTAACCAGCCCAAAACAACAACAAATCCTTATCTTCAACCTTATTTGCTTATGTAAGTTCTAAATTTGGAAATCTAATTTATTTTTTGTTGATTGCTTGTTGGAATTCATACAATTTGGGATCTTAACTCGTATTAGTTTGCCTAATTTTCGTTCTATCTGAAAGGCGTATTCACCGAGTATTTTGTGGAAACACTCATCGTTTTAATTTAACTAATACAAGCTTATTTATCTAACCCAATGTTTTTCAATTGCATATGTTTGTATTTTGCATATTAATTTTATCATTTATTGTTAAATTATTTGTGAAACCAGCCTATGTCGGCCAAGCCCGAATGAAAAATGGCAAGGGTTGTGTTAGGTAGACAGACGCGTAAAATATAGTCACTCTTATGAATATGGATCGTTTGAGAAATTGTGCAAAAGCTAGATTGTTCCACGAAAGAAACGCATTGTATGGTCTGAATGCGATGTCTCAGCAAGAACCGTTGCATCTCCAGGACTTGGGTGTAGTGTTAAATATGCAAGAGTCCTCGTCGTATGGTCCGAATGCGGCGTCTTGGCAAGGATCGATGCACCTCTAAGAGGACTTGGGTGTAGTGTTATATATGAAAAAGCCCTCACATATTAGGCGTCCTTGAAAAGTAAATGGTAGGATTTGAGACCGACTTAGGTTTGAAAGTTGGAATATATGTACGCTAATGGGAAAAACAATGGACGTAGTGGAGACGATGATTAGGAGAAGGCTAAATACTTTATGTCTGCAAGAGACTAAATGAGTGAGTGAGAAAGCTAAATTTCTAGACAATAAAGGTTTTAAATTATGGTACATAGGAAAAAAAATCAAGCAATGAAGTAGATATTATTGTAGATACTACTAGATAAAGTTATTGGGGTATGTAGAAAAGATGATAGAATCTTAGCTCTTAAATTGGTCGTAGGAAAGGAAACTATTAATGTGATTAGTTCTTATGCGCCACAAGTTGAATTAAGTGAAGTTATTAGTACAATTTTGAGAATATTTAGATGATTTGGTAAAAGAAATCCCACAAAGCGAGAAGATTTTCATGGGAAGAGACTTAACGGACATATAGGGAAGGAAAATACAGTTTATACAGACGTTCATGGAGGATTTAGGTATGGAGAAAGAAATGAAGAAGGAAGAATCGTTATAGACTTTGTCATAGTACATGAGCTAATTATGACAAATACATTCTTCATGAAGAGGAAAAAACATTTCTTTACGTTTAAGAGCGGACCAAATAAGTCATAAATTAACTATTTTATGACTCACAAAATGAATAGAAAGATTTGTAAGGATTGCAAAGTCACACAAAGAGAAAGTTTAATTAACAGCACAACACAGGCTAGTGGTGATGGATGTGCAAATTAAATATAGTAAATTTAAGAAAAGGACAAAAGTGTTGTCAAAAAATCAGTGGTGGAACTTGAAGATGAAAAAACATGTTGTTTTCAAGGCAGCTATTATAGAATAACTAGTTGATGATCTTTATGTTGATCTTAGTGTCACATGGGAAGTTATGTCTTCACATGTAAGAATAAGTAGAAAGAACGTATTTGAAAAATCAAAAGGTCGTGCACCACACATAAAGAATCTTGGTGGTGGAAAGAGGAAGTGCAAGACAAAGTGAGGGCAAAAAGTGATAGCTATAAAGCACTCTACACTTGTAGGAATGATGAAAACTTGGCAAGGCATAAAGTAGTTAATAAATAAGTTAAAAATGTAATAATTAAAGCAAGAAGTCAATCTTATGAAGAATTTTACAAGTGACTAGATATCAAAGATGGGGAGCGTGATATATATAAAATTGTTCGAGCTAGAGAGAGGAAGACAAGATATTTAAGTCAAGTTAAATGCATAAAGGATGAAACAGATAAGGTTTTAACAGATGATGTGGTCATTAAGGAGCAATGAAAAAGATGTTTTTATCAACTCTGCAATGAAGAAAAAGACAATGAATTGGGCATGAAAGAGTTAAGTAAATCGGGTTAAAGGCTTGAGTGTTGTTGTTGTTGTTGTTAATTTATTTGTCGGATCCTTGCATGAGCATTGCATCATTGTAGGTCTCCCGTTGTCACTACACGTGCATACATTCATCGGAATTTTGTTAGTGCATACTCACACAACGGTCTTCACTTTATCCTACGTCAGTTCATTTCCTCACATTTCCTCTACAGAAAATCCTTTCTTTGAACCCTCCAAAATGCCTTCAAAAAATAACATACTTAATGTTAGTACTTGTATTATTCCTTTTGAACTGTTGGTTCAACCTGTAAAATGATATTGAAACAAGAAAGGGTCGGTGGATGAGGACAAAATAGCATGACATCCATTAACTACTAGTGAGATGTACTAGTGAGATGTACTCACTTGTGTGGATGGCCTACAAAAGCTTTGCTTGTGTCTGTATGTATTGAAGTGCATGTAATATATAAAGACTAACCGGTTGCATCTAGCTATCTTAAGTGGCTTTTGCAAGCTTGGTAAGGATAGCACATGTGTCGTGTTGATCTATCTTTTAACAAATGAAGAGTTTCCTCACAATTATGGCCCTAGCATAACTTATGAATTTATTCTAGTAAAGGCATGAAAAGGAAAAGACAAATAAACTACAGATGTGTTAGCAAGAACACAAGCTCCTCAGTTCAATAATTGTATGTGGTTTTGTACATCCCTTAATCATATCATCGTAGCTCAGTCAATCCTGATCTCCCTAACGCCAAATTCTGTAGAGGAGACTTACAATTGCCAGCTCATGCTTCATCTAATTTAGATGGAGCTAGTGTTAATATAGCAATGCAAATACTATAATAAGATGTTCCCCGTGCTCCTCCTAGTAATTGCTGAAGACGAGTGTATCATCAAAAAAAACAATAACAAAATCATCATTCATAAGCCTTGAAAGTAGCAAAGTTGCAGAGTCTGAATGGTATGACCACCCATTCTTTTAGCCCTTGCACGCCTTGAAAATTATATGTAAAACATCATGTTCATAAATCCTTACCGGGTGATAGACAACTTTAAAATCTAACTTAGAATGGGAAACAAGCTTCAACTGCTACCACTGGTCATCAAAGTATAATAGGCACTAATGATTCTTCATCTCTTGCTAAGGAACAATTTTCTATGAATATCCTCCATGTCCATTTCTTCTTGAGAACCCACACGACATGTGAGACACTAAGAGTTGATAGGTTATATCACTTCACTCTTGAGTGCTTGATTTACAATTTCTTAATCTCCTCATTCTTCAAGATGAAATTGGTTTACATTGGAAGATTAGGTATAACACATTTGCAATCAAGTGGATGTTGTGTTCAATTAGGCCGCCTGGAATGCAGCCCTTAAACCTCCTCGAACAGTGCTAAAATTCTCCAATAAAACTAGCCTGACTAACATCCAAGACTACTCTGACTATTTAGGAATAATCCCAAAGATGTGCATTATTAAGATTTGTATATCACTAGTTTTCATTTCCTGATGTCAAAACTCTATGGTATACTCCTGCATAGTCTGTCCTGGACACTGCTTTGATTGCATCATTTCCTCCTCATATCCTCCATGTAACCCATATGATAGAATTCCCAACAATGAGCTATTTAATGGTCTCCCAAGTTACTTCTTGATGGTAATTCCTTTGAAGCGGGTATTCTACCAAGTTAGAGCACGGTGGCATTGTTTTAAACAAACAAATGATAATTTATCAAGAGTGCATTTGATGGGGATCGTCATCAGACTACAAGTCGTCAGTCGGCGGGGCCCACTTTTGTGTATTCACGCAGGAGACGTTGATCGGATCGGCGATCCGAGACCGCGAGCGCGTCCGGCTCGTCGCGCTATTATTTTTATGTATTTTATTTTATTTGGATTTATTTTTAGTATTTTAGGGCCGCGGACGTAACGGCTAATCATAGCCGTACACGCCCGGTGCCCAACCGCCCCTTCTTGTTATAAATAGGGGTGGGTGCTGCAGTTTATGATTATTGCTGAATTTTGTGAGAGATTCCAGATCCGGCGATCTTCGTGGTGCGATGCCGCGAGCCCGGGGTGTGACATCCCGGCTTATTCTCATTTTCCCGTTTTCAACTTCAGTTATTCGTTCTCTGTCGTGCGCCCTCACTGTTTTCTCCCTCTAAGTCCACGATTCCCCTCTGTAAACCGCTCAAACTCATTGTAACTGCTACTGTTCATCATCTCTTCCACGCCTGCACATCCAAGCCCCTCGCCCCTTCGTACAGATCCCTACAACGACCTCGACATCGTCACCTGAAGTCCTCGTCAACCTTCCCTGGTCAGTCGACGACAGTGCCAGAGCCTCCTAGCCGGTGCCAGTCCCGCTCGGATCCAGTTCCTGTCATCGTCGTTCTCCTTACTCACCCTCGCCTATCGCCACTGCTTCTCCACGCAAATTCCTCCCCACTGCAATCCCTCCATCACCAACCCGCAGCACCTCCCCTCTACAGCAAATCGACGCTTCCGCCTCCAATCTCGTTCCCTGTTGTGGAACCACCTGCAACAGCCGCAAATCACGTCTAAGTCTCCCTTGTCTCATGTACGTCCTCATAGCCGCAAACCACCGCTTACAGCCACTGCCCCTGCAACTCCCTCCTCCGTCGCTTTGTCGTGGATCTTCCAGTCACCACCGCACAGCCACCCTCCAGTCCATGTTCATCTTCCTCACCATAACTCTTCACCTAGTCCTCCATCCTGCTGGAAGCTTACTATTGGCACCACCACATTCAGCCCGTTGTCGCAGCCCTACCGCAACCGCATTCTTCGCTCGCTATCGGATCCTTATAGCTACGTGAGTATTATTGTATTGTGTTTATTTCCTCTTTATTGAATATTGGAGAACATCTCATATGTGTTTGTGTATTTCGATCAATAGTTGAATTTGCTCTCGGTTTTCTTTCGTTCTATAGATCTAATTGTGAAAATTGTGGTTTAGCACTCTGTACGAAAGTTATTGTCTTGTGCTCACCGGAAAATTTTAATTCACCTCGTGTCAATTTGCCCCGCTTATAAAATTATTACTGCAAATTATATTTCCGGATTTAAGTTTTAAATCATTTGCATTTTATTTTGGTCTTATTATTTTAAGTCCATTATGCACCAGAATCACTTAGGGTCACATTAGTGTCGGCACACCCGAGTTACACGGCCTGCCCTGCGTCAGCATTACTCGTAGAAAGTTATGTATTTCACTCAACAATTCATGCATCTAATTTCCGTAGACTAATTAAGCCATTACAACCTCATTATCCTCATTTCCTTCATGTTACAAATGTTTGTCAAAATGGCCCTCTTTGGTGTATTCATGGAGGGATATAAAGGGTGGGATTGGATTACCCGATCATGATGCAATGTTTGAATATTACATCTTCATTCACTCTCTTATGGCTGCCATATGTAGCATCAACCTGGTAACTTGATCTGCTAGCTTGGGTAACTGAACTTCAATCATTGGATCTATTAATTACCTTATTTCCTCTCCTTGTTCCTTTCTTTCCTCTGAAAATTCAAGAAGTTAGATGAAAGTTTCAAATATGGGCATCCCTCTTAGTTTTGACCACGTGGCAAGAGAAATTGTACTTGATACCAACTTAAATTGTATTTAACTTCTTATTGTTATGATTCAAACCCCCACAATGAGGCCTACAAAGAATGATGACACTGATTGTTAAACATGTAAGAAAATTAGTGTTTATTAAACAAAAAAAAGGTTCTATTTCAGGAGCATGCTGCTAAGATCAGCAAACATGGACTTTTCTGGTGGACCAATCGACGGTAACAACCACAATCAACAAGCTCAGTAACAGTGGTAATAAGCTCGTCAATGGTGGAGATGGTGATAGTGGTGGCATGGTCTTTGACCAATGGCTAGTAACGAAAAAAGTAGAGAAGATCTCGGAGGCCTAGAGAGAGGATGGACAGAGGTCAAGCTTCTAGAGGAAATGGGATGCCTTTATTCATTCCATCAAATGCTTATATATAAACTTAGAAAGGAATCATAATACTAATAAATAGGAGAGAATATTTAAACTCCATTGATCCATTCAAAGAATCTACAAAAAGCATTAGAAAGTTTCAAAATGAAGACCCTTGCAAGGGTGGACGGCGGCCAAGTACTTTTTGGTTGATTGGTTCTTTGTTTTGATTCTTATCACATAGTTATGAGACTTGAAGCACTAAATAGGAACACCAAACAATAGGAATCCTGAATGTTTGAGTAGCAATGGATAGTTGAATTGACCGATATCTAAAATTCTAGAAAAATAAACATCAACAAAACAGGCCTTAATGAACAATTTTCAAAAAAATCAATTATTGAGGTATTTGGGTACATATTCTTCATAAAAAATTTTAAAATATAGAATTCATTCTTCCCACTCCCAATAAGTTTACCTAAGCGGCAACCCAAAGAATACAATTTTTTCAAAATTTGGACAATCAAAAATCAGCTAGTGCAGTGAACCACTGTAAATCCAATATCAAAAACTCAGCTAGTTAAATACTAAAAAAAAGTAGGCGATTTACCAAAATGACAGCAAAAAATCACAATGGAAAATAAATTACATGAATATGTGATTAAAAACATCTGCTCAAAATCAATAACCTGAAAATGAAGAATTGTTGGCTTCACAAGTCTTGTATTGTACTGAAACTCATAATAATTGCCACCTTTCTCCATTTGCTTGCATTTCTAACAAACAAGAAGGTGCAAGAATAAATTGATGAAAATCTAAACGCTCATTATAACAAAATAATTATACGGAAACGATAGCAAAATAAACCTTATCCATACGGTCTCCTGATGACGGAACATTCTCATAATTTTTATACTGTTCTATACGGGTCTTTCTATAATTTGGTCGGGTTATATGTAATTTATCCCATGGAATGCCTTGGATGTCCTTCCCTTTTCTTGCTTCTGCAGATGATGTATCGGTCACTCTTGTGAGCTGGTTAAATCAATGAAAGTTT
This sequence comes from Dactylorhiza incarnata, assembly GCA_033032865.1. NCBI lineage: Eukaryota > Viridiplantae > Streptophyta > Magnoliopsida > Asparagales > Orchidaceae > Dactylorhiza > Dactylorhiza incarnata. The sequence continues at coordinate 2,145,324 of JAWHQI010000227.1, read as the reverse complement.
CATCAACAATTTTGAACTCAATATCATAATTCAAAGCATACACAAATGAGATAATACAGTAACAACAACAGAAGCAGGCATGCTAAAAGCAATCTAACCAGTTCATAATCATCTTCTGCTTCCACTCTATTTCTATCAAATGGATTATCAAACATCTCATCATCCATCACATTGACCATATCATCCTCATCGACCATGTAATCAAATTCATCGCCATCATCGATCGACATAGACCTGGAAAGCAGACAAACTTCTTCAACGCAGAAGATAACAAAGAGAAGAAAGAAATGTCCGTTCTTCAAAAACTTTTTTTAATCTCCACAAGCCTCTACTAGAGTAAAACATAAAAAATAAGAAAAAAAATAAACCGGAACTGAAGGAGTTTTGAATGCATAGAAATTAATAGTTAATACAACAATAAGCAGTGACATTCTGAACACAAATCGAAGGAGTAAATGTTTTGCAATAGAAGGACTTCAGAGAGAATATAAAATGCATATATCATCTAGAAGGACAAGTCACTGACTAGGGCTTCGTTTGGCGTGGCTTATTTGCTCCAGTGAGTTTGGTCAAAAAATATTATCATAGAATGTATGTTTGGCTAGACAAAGGTTATGACCGCTACCAAGAAAATAAACTAGTTTTGAGCATAAAATGCGTGAATTTTTTTAAGTGAGGTCAAGCGTTCACGAACAACGGTTCATGACCACCGCGTTCACGACCGCCACCACCCCGCCAAACAAAGCCTAGGGCTCCGTTTGGCACGGCTTTTTTGCTCGAGTGAGTTCGGACAAAAATGCTAACCATCATAAAATGTATGTTTGGCATGACAACGGTTACAACCACCACCAAGAAAGTAAAACTAGTTTTGAACATAAAAGTGGATGAAGTTCCTTAGGTGAGGTCGGGGGTTCACGAACTACAGTTCATAACCACCGTGTTCATGACCGCCACCACCGTGCCAAACGGAGCCTAGGTAAGCAACAAACAGATCTCAAATCCAACTGCCCTTTTAAATAAGAAGTTGTAAAGGAGAAGAAGCATACTTATTCCTAGGTTTCTAGTTTCAATTCATCTAAAAACCAACACAATAATCCTCAGCCCGGCCATCCAAATCCCCCGTCACAGAAATCCATACAAAAATTAACCAAAATTCGCAGAGAAAGAGTAATTTCCTCTGATGAAGGAATTTCCACAACCAAATCGGCACAAAACACACCACAAGAATAATCGAGTTACGATCCTTTCCAACAGCAATCCTCACACAAGAATTGATGAAGATGAACGGAATAAATTAAAAACAGATAGCAGATAGGGCTCACGAGATGAACCTAGTTCGTAAAGATCAGCCCTCCGAGATCTTTTCGCAAAATTACCCGAATTCCAAGTTATTCCAGGCAACGCTAAACAACCCTAGTTCGTAAAGATCAACCCTCGAACAAGATCTCGCTTAATTGCTTATCCGAATTTCCACAAACTGATGCGTATTTCGATACGAAATCAAATGAGAAAACAAACGATTCGAGACCTTTAACTCCTTCTGCAGATCACAAACCCTCTTCGCGGAAACCAAACCTATCTGTAGATATATCGTCCCGCACGTCTCGGGATCTGACGGTCATCCAATTTCTCCTTGTAGATATCTTTCATTTGCAATTAATTCGTTAATATAAAATAAATAAATATCTGAATTACTGAAGTTAACTTCGGGCCCAGCAGTCGAAGGCACAGCAATGAAAGTGACGGTATGATGAAATGAAATGTGGGCCATATTATGCATGATTATAAAATAATGGTGTTTTTTCTGATTCTCGTCGAAATTCCCCGAAATTTACTGATTTCTCACCGCCGGTCGCCCACAACCGCCGGAAAAGACCCATTCGACACCGTCGAACTCCTTTGGATATTTTTTGGCGACACCGATGAACACTTCCAAAATCTGGTATATTTTCTCCTATTTTTGATTTTTTGTACCTCCTAAATAATATTTTTCATTCACTTTACCATTTAGTGAGAAAATAGATGGATTTTTTCACTAAATATGATTTGTTTGGCTTAATTTTTATTTTTGGTTGTCAATATCCATCGGGCAACCAATATCGTTTTATTGGGCTGCTATTATCATTGGGTGACAATAGTCATTCGCAGACTGCCAATATAAACACCCTAAAATAATTATTTCATGTGTTGTGTCTTGGAGGACTAGGTTGTACTCGACTGCTCTTGATTGTGAAGGAGTTTCATCTGTCTATGGGTTGCGAATATGCTTTGTCTCTCCGTGAGCCCATCGGTGAGAACTCCTCTTCTGAATCAACCTGAATGATGTTGGATATTATACATAAGTATAGAAATTTTTTAAATCGAAGAAGCTTTGATAGAGATGTCGGCACCTTGGGAGTGTTCTGAATGCGATCGGGAGCCAACGCTGCCGAGAAAAGCGGTGCTTGGGAGGAAGGTGGTGGTTGCGAGGAATGTTGTGATCGACTGGAGATGGCGTTGGTGATCGGCGGTGCATGTGGGGAAGGGTGTTGGTGCTGGAAGGGTTTAGGTTTGTTGCGGGTCACTTGGGTGCTCTTGGTAGACCGGTCGACTTGAACCGTCTTAGCTCTGAAGCGAACCAAGCGCGCTAACAGTCAACTTGAGATTCATTAAGTACACTGAGACTTTTTAACGCGAAAAACCCGGAAAGGGTAAAAAACCACGCGGTCGGAGCTGTACCGACCAAACTTCACTATCTTCTGAGGGGTTACAGTCAGGTATTTAGAATTCGAGCGCGCCAAGCCGCCGCTCGTTACAATAATAGAGAGAGAGTTCCGAAGGTGGCAGACCACCTCTCGAAAAACTAAGTCTTTTTTCTTCTGAGAACGGTGGAGAACAAAAGTGAGAATGTTGAGTCGCCTTTCGGGAGAACGAAAGTGAGAATGCTGAGTCGTCTGTCGGGAGAAAGGAAATTTTCAAGTCCACGAAGGAGATCTTCAAGCGCCGAAGGAGAATTCTGAGGAAATCTTCAAAAGAGCTCTCCCAGGTCCAGAAAGCAAGGTCCCCTCAAATGAAGGCTCTGGGCTCCTTTTATAGCTTTGGCCGGGGTAGCCCGGTAATTTTGTCGTCGTAACCACCTGACGGGCGAATCACGCTGGTCGATTTGGAGCACACGGATCGACATTTTTCATAAATAACCGACTCGCCCTTCGGGCAGTTCAAGCAGTTTGGGCAGCTTCGTTGAAGGTAAAAAAGACGACAAGCGAGTCCTGCAAACTGAGAAATTAAGAAATGTTAACTGCACGCGCGTTCAGAATTTGGGAACGTTCTAAGCACGTTCAGAACGTGGAAACGTTTTGATCGTGCGGGGAAGTCAGAGAAGCGTTCTGAGCGCGCAATGAACTCGGGAGTGTTCTGAGCGCACAACGAACTTGGGAGTGTTCTGAGCGAACGAAGAGGCGTTCTGAGCGCGCAACGAGCGCGTAACGAACGTGAGAGCGGTCTGAGCGAACAGAGAGGCGTTCTGAGCGCGCAACGAACGCGGGAGCATCCTGCGGCGAATAGGGAAATGAGAAGTTGCGCCCCAAAGGGGAACTGGGTTCCGGCGGGGCGCTCCGCAGGACCCCCTGCAGGAGAGGGGGGGGTCTGGCAGCATCCGCACGGGGTGCAACTCGGTCGCACCCCAAGGTGGGTGCGGTTCGACCGCACCCCTGGAGGGGTGCGGCGGCATGGCCGCACCCCAGGAGGGTTGCGGCATGGCCGCACCCCAGGAGGGTTGCGGCTTGGCCGAACCCCACGAGGGGTACGGCTGGGCCGCACCTCTAGTGGGGTACGGTTGGGCCGCACCTCTAGTGGGGTGCGACGGTTTGGCCGCACCCCAGGAGGGGTGCGGTTAGGTCGCACCCCTTGAGGGGGGTTCGGCGCTACCGCGCGTGCTAGCGCGCGGTACCGCCACGCACGTCGTGGCGGTAGTGCGCCCGCTATCGCGCGCGGTAGTGCTTGCGGTTGAGCGCGATAGTGTCGCGCGCGGTGCTGGCGTGCACGGTTGAGTGCGGCCCTGCGGCGCGTTCTGCGTGCGTCTTTGCACGGGCGGTTGGCTGTGGAGATGGTGGGTGTACAACCCCCATATCCATCGAGTGAGGCCCAACGTGGAGGGCCGCCGAGACGTGTTTGTACAACCCTATATCCGCCGAGTAGATTGTCAGGACCCAAGAGTGCATCAGGGACACGTTTGTAGTATGATCCAAGACAGAGAGAAAGGAGGGAGAGTGGTAGAGGCAGAAACCTCCTGCTCACCCAGCTGGAGTAAGAGGCAAGTGAGGGGGCGAGGGGAGGAGGGGCGGGTGCCCCCCCTCTCGCCCGCGCCCAGCCAGGGGCGAGAGGAGGAGGGGCAGGTGCCCCCCCTCTCGCCCGCGCCCAGCCAGGGGCGAGAGGAGGAGGGCGGGTGCCCCCCCCCCCCCCTCTCGCCCTCGCCAGGCCAGGGGCGAGTGGAGGAGGGGGCCGACCCCCTCTCTCGCCCCCGACCCTGGTAAGGGGGAAGACCCTTGGTCTCGCCCCACCCCAGCGAGGAGGCTCGCCGAGCTCCGCGAGATAACCCCTCTCGCCCAGTTCCAGAGGAGGGGGGGGTTGGTCTGCGTTTAGTATCCCAGAACAGCGGGATTTGGCTATTTGCAGTCCAGTTTTGGCTATTCGCAGTCCAGATCCGAGGGTATTTTGGTAATCTGGCAGATCAGTTTTTGGCTATTTGCAGCCCAACTTGGAAAACCTATAAATAGACCCTAAGGGGCACCAAAGGAGGGGACTTCTAGATTTCCAAATTTCGGATCTTCTTCTTCCCTTAGAGCTCTCCTTTGGTGCTTCTGGTTCAGCATTGGCTAGGGAGGGGAAGATCTCTCAGGTCTTCCGGGTGTGAGGTGGGACCTCCTCGCTGTAGCCTAGGGTCCGTTTCCAAGTCTAAGTGCTCTTGCCTAGAGAGTTGGCTCGAGAGGAGTAGGTGTGATACCACCCTTTTTTTGGGACCCCGAACTCCACGGAGACCGAGTTGTCGGTTTCAACATTTTTGGTGCGGTGAGCGTAGAGAGTGGTCAGCACAGAAGTTCTTGAACCAAATCTCATGGCAGGAGACCTCGGAGGAGGAGATGATGAGGGGTCTCACATCCCAAGTGAGGTGGTGGGAAGGGGAGAGTTCATGACGGCCATCAAGGGAATCATGGAGCTGCTCCAAGGCATCACCAGGGGAGGTGACTGCTCGGCTCCCTCCCCCCAGACACCGCCTTCTGGGTCGCATGGAGAGCATGAGCCAGATGGGAGTGGCAGGAGAAGCAGAGGAATGATCATCTCGCGCAAGCAGCCTGAGAGGCGAGTGCCATGGGGGGGGTATGTTGTGTTTATTTTTTGTTTTTTGTTGTTTTCCTTTGTAGCAAGTTCTACCCCTCGCTGGTTGGGCCAGGAGGTTTTGACAAGGGAAATCCCCTCATTAGATGGATGAAGTTATTTTGCTTATATGATTAGTAAGTTGCCACCGAGATGTCCTCCTCACTCCAGGCTCTCACTAGCTGGGTGGGTCGAATGATCCTCGGAAGGAAGAGCTTGCCATCGAGATGTCCTCCTCACTCTAGGCTCTCACTGTAACATCCCCCAGACAGCTAGACCCCACCCCCCAGGTGACTCTGTTTTGTCAAAGTCATGACAAGGCCTTGGTAGTGTAGAAATCCCTTTAACTTAGGCAAGACTAGGGTTGAAAGTGCCTTGGACTGCAAATAGCAATTTACAGTGACCAAGCTTAGGGTTAGATTTTAGGGCCTCATCTTGACCATTTGACCCCACCATAGTATCCCTAACCCTTTAGGGGTCCCCTTAGGGCACCAAGGACCCATTGGGGTCAACCAAAGGGGTCAAATTGACCAAAGTCAACTCTAACCCTAAATTGGTCAAAGTAGCCTATTTAGAGCCAATTAACCTTCACCATGACAAATTGATCACTCATCTAGGTCTATAATACCATAAGGGACCTAGTATACCTAAAAGCCCCATCATGGGACCCCCAGTGGTGCAAATTGACCAAAATGCCCTTGTTAGGTCAAAATGGCAATTCTTCACTAAATACCCAAATTGACCATCACCATGTTAAATTGACCCTACCCTTAGGGTTATCATGTCATAGGGGACCCAGTGGACCAAAAAGCCCCATGATTGGGTCAACCCTAGGGCTCAATTTGACCAAAGTCAACTTAGCCTGTTTTGGTCAAATCAGCTTAAATTGGGTCAACTAAGACTCATGTGACCAAATTGACCCCACCAATAGTTTCTAAACCTAATTTGGAATCCAATGGACCCAAAAGCCCCATCCTAGGGTCACCCAATTGGTCAATTGGACCAAAAGTCAAATTTGCCCAAATTAGGTCAAATCTCTTGAATCTAGCCCAATCCCTTTGGGCTAAGCCCAAATTGACCACTTGACCAGCCTAGTAGACTGATAATTAACCCAGGAGAGAGAGGAAGTTGGCCATCGTGAGTAGGAGAGAGAAAAACCCAAGTTTAATGGAGAGAGAAGGTGGTATTCATGGCCATTAAGAAGATTCACCCCTTGGCCTCCCCCATTAACACTCCCTTTCATCTCCTCTGCCGACTACAAGGAGTTTCCAGCAGTTTCCAAGGGTGATTAAGGCAGGGGGAATGAATGGGGGCCGGCCTTGGAGGAATTCAAAGAGGCCATTAATGGCATTAGTAGTTAAAGCTACCATTGCCTTCAATTGAACCCCCCATTATCTTCAGAAGCCGGAGAGGAGTGAAACCCCCTTGTTTTCAGAAGAGGTCGGGGCAGTGTGGGGTGGTGGTTGCAGAACTCGGAAAGCATGGAGGTAGGCCATGGCAATCCCCCAATCGGCAAGGCTTCAAGCCCCAAATCAGGTCCAATCCCCCTCCCCTCACTCAGTGCTTAGATCCTAATCTAACTGGGGCTTGATTCGAGTTCAGTTGGACTCGAATTGTGCACTCAAAGGTGCTCGTTTTTGAGCATAGTTTTCCTCCCCGAAACCCCGACTCCGGCCACCACCGGCCGGCAAACGACCTCCTATCGACGGCCACCACCTCAACGGAGGTAGTGGTGGCACTTGCCGGCCAGGGGGATGTGAGGGTGGCCGGGAAATCAAGGTTGAAGGCGGCCCAGGCGCGGGCTATCGTAGCCGTTGAATCTTTGGAGAAGACGACCGGATGCCGTGAATCCTGCTTCAAGATTTGTGCTGGATATGAATTTAATTATTATTATTAATTAGTTTCCTTTAGCTTTTATAACTGCAGAAGTAATTTAAATATTAAAAATACTAGATGTCCTCTACAGAAAAAGTGCCCAACATAAAAGTTGTAGGCCTTGACCCCTAGGATCATACAAAATTGACCTCACCCAATTAGGAGTCCTGGTTTGACCTCAGCAGCCATTCTAGTGCAAAGTTTGACTGAACTTTGAATGGGTGCCCACACCAAACCACAAGTCCAAATGACTTGAAATTTGGACTAGTAATGAGTCATATCTAGGACTATAACATATCCAAAAATGAGAATTTTTGGAAAACATTTTCCTAAAATTTTTGTAAATATTTAATAATCCTTGCACAAATTATTTGGAGGGACAAATGACCTCCAATCTCCACCAAATTTTTGTGGGGTGTTATTAGGGTCATGATAAACCCCTGGTTAAAATCTCAACTCATTTGGAGTTCATTTGGTTAGGTAATCATTAGGCCAAAGATTTGTCCATTAAGGGGAAATTTGTGAATAAGGGCTATTTGGGATTTTTCATGGTCAAACCACCTCCTATTGGAGTGGGATTTTGGCCACTGCCCTAATATCACCCAAATCACCTCTGAGAGAGTTATGGGGTCATGGGGAGTTGGTTTGCCCTAGGACATGGAGTTGGAGCACCTTGGGGTGCATTTAGTCAAGTAGTGATCCATTGGCCAAATGGGTCCATAGAAACTTGAGTCTTCTTGGAAAGGTCGGTGGGATCAATTTGAGACCCCATGAGGAAGTTTGGTGAGCATTGGAGTTGATTTGCTCAAGGTCATAGGTTTGATCCCTATGGAGTGGAATTTGGGGTTGTGAAGGACATAGGAGAGTTTGTCCTTGGAGAGGGGTGTATTGGACTCCCCTGAGGTCTATAAGTGTTGTGACACCCTCACAAGAAGTTTGGGTGGATTTGAAGAAGTTTTGACCCTAACCCTAGGTTAAACCCTAAGGGGTGCATTTAGAGGCCAATGAAGGAAGAGGGGTCAAACCTTAATGGTTTGACCCAAAATTTTGTGGAGATGGTCATGGAGACCAGAGGGTCCTACTGTGAGAAATTGGTGGGATTTGAAGTTGCCAAACCTAGGGAATAAATCTTTGGGTAGATTTGTAAATATTTAGGTTTTTGGGTTTTAGGGAGAAATAATACTTAGTGATTAACCATATTCTGTCACCAACTTAGTTTTAATGTTATTAATCCCTGGAGATTCTGTTAGAGCCATTGGAAGACTTTTGGAGGTCCAAATTGTAATTATTCATATTGTTGACAAATTTTGGGATGATTAATTGTAGAGTGATAGTTTTCTGTAATTGCATGAAACTTTGCTGGATGACATTTCATACCATTATAAGCCCACAGTAGTTTTCTCATAATTTATGGATTGATATTTTTGGTACCTCTAGTTCAATTTGGAATTAATTGTAAATATGTTCTTTGTGGAAATTACAATTGTAACCTCCATGGAATGAGGTCAAACTTGGTAGGGCTAAATATTGTATTATGAATCACCTCTGTATAAATTTGCATAAGGGTTGGAGTTCATTTGAGGGTACCTCCTTTGGAATTTATTGGAAATAAATGGGTTTTGGAATTTTTAATAATAGTAAATCTTGCTGGAATTTCCTAAAATTTCATATATACTGATTATTAGGTACCCTTGATTTATGTAAAAAGTTTGGCAGGCATTGGAAGTCAGAAAAGTGTACTTGTAGTTCAAACCCTGGGGAATTGTAATTGGGAAAAATTGTTTTAAATATTAATAATGTTGGAAAAATTGTGAGACTTTGGAATTGATCTTAAATAAGTGACATGGACCCTCAGTAAAAATATTGGGTCATATAGTTGATTATTTAAGGTACCTCCCTTCATGAGCATCAAAACGTTAAGGGTGGTCTGCGTTTAGCAATTTGGCAATTTTGGAATTATGGGTCAAATTGGGGTATATTGATTGGAGATGTGAGAGTTTAATGATGATCATATGACTATGTAAGGATCCCTAGAGTTAATTAGGGTTTGAAGAGTCCTAGGGTGGTGGGGTGCCACCCTTGGGGTAGGTCGTCCTGGGATTGACGAAAGATCATCTTTTGCCTTAGATCTTAAAGCACTTAGGTTTAGATCAGGTAAAGTATTAAAGGGGTTTCCTTATGAGTAGTAACTAATAACATTAAGTGTCTTGGGAATGGGAACTTTGGGGTGTCATCCCGTAGTGGTTCCTAGTACCGTAGCGAGCCCCTCACAGGGTAACCCTCGGGAAGTCCAAGACTAACCCTAACTCATAGGAGTAAGACATTGTACAAGATTAACTAATAACACACTCATCCACACTCTGTGGTTTCGGAATTTTAGTTGATTTGGTTGTCCGAGCGGTGGGCTCGGTGGTTGTAGCAGCAGACTAGTTAGTCTGGTGAGCTTGTGGCTCAGTAGTGTTTGATGGCGGGCAGGTTAGCCCGGGGAGCTTATGGCTCGGAAGTAGGGAGTGGAACATGTTGCATGTGCAATGAAGGTGGTGGGTCTTCGGTATTGGACGGTCGTTCACACCGACGTCAATACGTTGACTCAGCAAGTGTGGTTTTACACTTAGCCTTGATAGTCTGGCGGTCCAGTCAGCAAGAGTACGCAGACGCTCCGCGGGTTTTGTGGAGGCGTACGATAGGTCTAGGTTGGGTAGTGTGAATACCAACCTAGAGGTGGGCGAGGCCCAACCCACCGCTTCCGTTTGCCACTACGGGAGTATCCTGGGAGTCTAGCTCGCTCCAAAAAGGGGGAACTAAAGGTCTATGCGCATAGAGTCGTAGTGAGTGAGTTGCACTTGTATGAACATAGCATAACAGCATACTTTGCATGTCATAGCATAATCATTGCATTCAACCTACCCCTAACGTATAAGTCGGTTATGGGACTTCTTATACGGTAGGCCCTGCTAAACGACCCCTTGGTCTATAGGTTTGTATGGGCATTCCTATAAATCAATGGTTACTTTTATATGACTTCACTTGCCATTATATATACTGCTTACTATTCTTTACATGCTCTTTACTATGTTTACTTACTGCTTCATATATATAAACACCTGTTTAGTTGTAGATCCGCCGTCATCTGCTCTTGTATTTACCCCTTGTTTGTCCTCCGCTTCCTCCTCCCCATCCGGTGCCTAGGAGCCATTGGGGGAGGGGTGGGGAATTGGCTGAGTCATGTTTGACTGACGGTCGGTGGACCATATCATTTTAGGGTTTCAAGGAGACGCGACAACATCAGGGAAACAGGTGCAGCAGGATCCGACATGGTGGACCCCGCGGCCATGCTACCATTGTCACCAGCCGGGACATACTCGAGTCAGATGCCCCATGATGGGTGGAACCCCTCCAGCACAGCGATCAGGAGGCCGATGGCGAGGACGTAGACGTGGACTGCGAGGCAGCAACCGCAGGCTAAAAGAGAAGAAGCATCCAGTGTTGCAGCACCAGTGGAGCACGGAGTCTGCAGGGATGGGTCAGACTAGTCTGGGTACTCCGGTTTCAGTGTCGGTGACGATTAGCTTTAGTTTTACCTAGGAGTCAGCTTCCGCGAGTGATTTTGTAGTGAGGAAATGTTGTAACAGGCAGGAGCCCTTGTTATCTTATCTCCTATTTCAGTTATGTATGTGGACATCTTTCTGTTGGTTATTTATATGCGATGTGGACTTGGTTGTTTATTCATTTAAGCTTACTTTTCTTTGTGATCGAATTGGCCGGCAGGATCGGCGTTTTGTAGTGGCGACCTTCCCGAGCGAAGGTGTCACCGCAAAACGGCGGTTCTGGGCCTAAGACCCGGTGGTTTTTGCAAAAAAAAGGGGTCTTACACTAACTAGCTGGGTGGGTCGAATGATCCTCGGATGGGTAAGTTCAACGCCGAGATGTCCTCCTCACTCCAGGCTCTCACTAGCTGGGTGGGTCGAATGATCCTCGGAAGGAAGAGCTTGCCATCGAGATGTCCTCCTCACTCCAGGCTCTCACTAGCTGGGTGGGTCAAATGATCCTCGGATGGGTAAGTTCAACGCCGAGATGTCCTCCTCACTCCAGGCTCTCACTAGCTGGGTGGGTCGAATGATCCTCGGAAGGAAGAGCTTGCCATCGAGATGTCCTCCTCACTCCAGGCTCTCACTAGCTGGGTGGGTCGAATGATCCTCGGATGGGTAAGTTCAACGCCGAGATGTCCTCCTCACTCCAGGCTCTCACTAGCTGGGTGGGTCGAATGATCCTCGGAAGGAAGAGCTTGTCATCGAGATGTCCTCCTCACTCCAGGCTCTCACTAGCTGGGTGGCTCGAATGATCCTCGGATGGGTAAGTTCAACGTCGAGATGTCCTCCTCACTCCAGGCTCTCACTAGCTGGGTGGGTCGAATGATCCTCGGAAGGAAGAGCTTGCCATCGAGATGTCCTCCTCACTCCAGGCTCTCACTAGATGGGCGGGTCGAATGATCCTCGGATGGGTAAGTTCAACGCCGAGATGTCCTCCTCATTCCAGGCTCTCACTAGCTGGGTGGGTCGAATGATCCTCGGAAGGAAGAGCTTGCCATCGAGATGTCCTCCTCACTACAGGCTCTCACTAGCTGGGTGGGTCGAATGATCCTCGGATGGGTAAGTTCAACGTTGAGATGTCCTCCTCACTCCAGGCTCTCACTAGCTGGGTGGGTCGAATGATCCTCGGAAGGAAGAGCTTGCCATCGAGATGTCCTCCTCACTCCAGGCTCTCACTAGCTGGGTGGGTCGAATGATCCTCGGATGGGTAAGTTCAACGCTGAGATATCCTCCTCACTCCAGGCTCTCACCAGCTGGATGGGTCAAACGTGCCTCGGGGGCGAGGTTCTGCCCCCCTCGATGGATATTTGGGCTTGGACTTTTCTTTCCGAGGTTGTGCCAACCTCGCAAAGAGCGGGGATTGTGTACAACCCCCATATCCATCGAGTGAGGCCCAGCGTGGAGGGCCGCCGAGACGTGTCTGTACAACCCTATATCCGCCGAGTAGGTTGTCAGGACCCAAGAGTGCATCAGGGCCACGTTTGTAGTATGATCCAAGACAGAGAGAAAGGAGGGAGAGCGGTAGAGGCAGAAACCTCCTGCTCACCCAGCTGGAGTAAGAGGCAAGTGAGGGGGCGAGGGGAGGAGGGGCGGGTGCCCCCCTCTCGCCCGCGCCCAGCTAGGGGCGAGAGGAGGAGGGGCGGGTGCCCCCCCTCTCGCCCGCGCCCAGCCAGGGGCGAGAGGAGGAGGGCGGGTGCCCCCCCCCCCCTCTCGCCCTCGCCAGGCCAGGGGCGAGTGGATGAGGGGGGCCGACCCCCTCTCTCGCCCCCGACCCTGGTAAGGGGGAAGACCCTTGGTCTCGCCCCACCCCAGCGAGGAGGCTCGCCGAGCTCCGCGAGGTAACCCCTCTCGCCCAGTTCCAGAGGAGGGGGGGTTGGTCTGCGTTTAGTATCCCAGAACAGTGGGATTTGGCTATTTGCAGTCCAGTTTTGGCTATTCGCAGTCCAGATCCGAGGGTATTTTGGTAATCTGGCAGATCAGTTTTTGCTATTTGCAGCCCAACTTGGAAAACCTATAAATAGACCCTAAGGGGCACCAAATGAGGGGACTTCTAGATTTCCAAATTTCGGATCTTCTTCTTCCCTTAGAGCTCTCCTTTGGTGCTTCTGATTCAGCATTGGCTAGGGAGGGGAAGATCTCTCAGGTCTTCCGGGTGTGAGTTGAGACCTCCTCGTTGTAGCCTAGGGTCCGTTTCCAAGTCCAAGTGCTCTTGCCTAGAGAGTTGGCTCGAGAGGAGTAGGTGTGAGACCACCTCTTTTTTGGGACCCCGAACTCCACGGAGACCGAGTAGTCGGTTTCAACAGTGGGTTTGACCTGTTAAGGTATATTTAGCGCTTGTATCGTATAATTAACGGAACTCTAACGGGTCCGTTAACAGGTCGTCGGGGATTTAGGGTTACGCTTATAAATACCCCGCTGGGGGCAACGGGTAGTTCATTCCAAACTTGATGTTCACTCGGATGCTTCGAGCACTCGCTCTATCATGACCCACTTTCCCACTCATCCCCCATCACCTTAGTGGTGGAGTGGGGTTTGTGAGTAATCGCTACCCGGATTTGGACATATAGATGAGAGCCCATGTATGAATGCGTATCAAGGTTGATTTTTAATAAAGGCTTGGTTTATGTGGCCGTGAGAGACATAGGCTCTGTTGGGGGCGGCTTAAGCGATTGAAGAAGCAATTATGAGAAACAGTGGTGGAATAGTCTATTTATTTGTAGAGTGATGAGAGAAATAGTGAAACTTTTTGGAGAAATAGCGTTTACATTGCTTTTTGAAATTGAGAAGTTGTTTTATCGAACATTGTGTGATCATACACAATGTTTGCATTGTATACATTGTAACAATTTTATGATTTCTTCACCGATTGGATTTCTGTAACAAATTTATGATTATACATTGTAATAAATTTATGATTATATTTCTGTATGTATACATTTTATACATTTTAACAAATCAGTAATGTATACATTGTATACATTGTGAACAAATCAATGAAGAAATCGGAAATTTGACGGTGAACAAATCAGTGAAGAAATCGGTGAAGAAATCATAAATCTGGAAATGAAAAACCAGAAATCTGGAGGTGAAAAATCATGGACACTAGGATTTGTCGGCGTGTTGAGGGGCTGAGAACGGAGACGGAAATGGAGAACGGGGAACTAGGGATCGCCTTCGGCGGTGGCCTATCACTGGAAAGATAGTTTCAGGAGCGGCTATCGGGTGCGGAGGTTTCAGGAGCGGCAATCGTGAAACTAGGGCGACGGGCGCAGAGGGCGGTTCGTGAAATTCGATTTAGGAGTCATGAAAAAATTCCACGACTCCAAAACGCTAGATTATCGAGATTCAGGAGCAGCAGATTTTAGCACTGCTGCTCTTAAAATATATCTTCGACGGGGCGATTGAATAATCAGCGGCATGTCGCTCCGAAAACGCCCCTACAAACAGAGCCATAGGCTCTTTTTGGGGCGGCTGCTGCGGATCAGAGAGCTGCTCTCTGATCCGCAGCCGCTATATTTTGTTGTTTGGGGGCGGCGGATTATGAAAATCACTTTTCTAAAATCCTGCGTATGAGCAGATTTTTGGAGCGTCGTTCAACACCCGCGTCTAGCTCCTGGAAATCACGTCTCAAGTTATTCTCCATCGCTAGTCACGCAATCTTCTTCTTCCTCCTCCACGACGCCACCACGACAGCGAGAACGCCGCCATGACAACGAGCCTCCTCTTCCAGATCCGGCCATTCCGAGCCTTCCAACAGCCATTCCGAGCACCCGACGACCTCGCCTCCATTCGACGAGCCAAGTCCCATCAAGCTCCGGCGATTTGGAGCCCCCAACGACCTCGCCTCCATCCGACCAGCTAAGCTCCGGCGATTCCGAGCCTTCCTCCGGCGATTCCGAACCCTCCTCTTCCAGATCTCTTCGGATTCCAAACTCTAGCTTTCTGAGCCTAATTTTTCTACCAAACAGTCTGCACCTCTATCTGTAGAGCTTTTCTGAGAGCTATTTCTAAGAGCTCTACTCCATCAGCCAACTTCTCCATCCGTCAGAGCTGTCCCAAAGAGAACCATAATTTTGTGTGTTATATTAGTAGTGACCATGTAGATCGAACGGATGTGAATGTTTTGTGCGCATCTCGATAGAATTGGAGGGGCGAGATTTGCCGGGTGAACAATTTTGTTACACCGGGATATACGGTTTTTCCTAGTTTTATTATTTTAATTTCATCTGAACGGCTGATTCATTCAGAACTATTAATTGATGATAAATTATAATATTTTGGTAAAACATAGTGGCTGAGATAATAATGAATATATAATTAATAATAATTAAATAAATGCAATATGTGACGGGCTGAAAGAGTTTGGTTAAGATAAGGATGGAGGCTGTGGAGAGAGATTATCAGTTGTGAACTTGTGATAACTAGTTCTAGTGTGAAAGAAGCTTAATATAATATTAATTAATATATTGTAGACGATAGATATTTGATTGTCTGTAAATTTTTAATAAATTTTTGTAATTCTTAATTTTTCATAATCGAGACATTTTACTCTGTGTCGAAAATATTTATAGAGGATCAAATGTGTCTCGATTATGAAAAAATAAGAATTATAACAGACCTTTTAAAACATATAAGGAGTCAAATATATTTTCTCAGTAATATAAAGATATCACGTATACGTATTTTACCCATAAATATAGGGTGATGTTATATGCATATGAATTTAAGCAATTAAATTAAAAAATCATAAAGACTTGTGAACCTATAAAGAGCTTGTCTGCACATAGCAATTTTTTTTGAAAAAATATAATTTAAAAAATAGCCAAAATTGATTTACACTTAAAATTTTTCTAAATTTCTAAATATATAGCGTGATCATCGATATATTCAATTTTATAAACAATTTATTATTAGGAATTTAGGTTGCAGTGTCATACTTCTGTCCCCCTGGTGAACACGTGCCCATCACATGCTGGAGAGAGATGACGCATAATTCTTTTAGCTTTAATAAAAAAATATGACTTAAATTAATTTAATTTCAACTATTATATTTTTATATATATATATATTTAATATTTTACTCAAAACTTGCTCTATAAATATCAATTTATTATGATCTATGTATTTATTTATAATAGATGCACAATGCAGTCACGCATGTGATCCTCGTGTAAAAAAATTCAATGTAAAATAGAGAAAAGGAAAGAGAAAAGTATGTTATCTATGCTCTATTTGGCGGAGTCGGGAATGATGTGGTTATGAATCGTCATTCTTGAATGCCCCGCACTTTACGGAAATGTGCGGGCATCCAACGGCTCGCGTGGATGTCCGCACACATTTTAAAGTGAGCACATCTCAGCTCGCTTTGAGATGTGTGCGGGCATTCACGCGAGCTGTTGGATGCCCGCAATTTACCGTAAAGTGCAGGGGGTGCTCCTGGGTTAACCTGGTGGCAACTATCAATGAGGCGGAATTTGGAGCTATGGTGACCCTAAGCGGGTTCTGCTATGTTATCTACCAATGCTGGCGGGCTCGGAACGCCAAAGTCCACCACCAGGAATTTGCTACCCCCGGGGTGATTGCTGCAACTATTTTGGCCTCCTTCTCTTGTGACAACAGGTTGTTATGCAAAATCGGTCGTCGAGTGCAGATAAAATTCTCATGTTCAAAATAAATTTTCTAACGGCAAAAGAGCGGTTACAAAAAATAACAACGCACAAAAAATAAAGATCAAGCACCACAAGCAAGAACACAGAAATTTAAGTGGTTCCCCGAAAAATTGAAAATGAGTACGTCCACTGTGCAGACAGAGATCAATTATTTAATAGTTTCTCAAACATACAATACGACTAATATGCAAGGGGAAAATTAAATCGAGATAAAGAGATGAAAAATCTCGAACCCTCCAAGATCTGGTCGTACGCGTTGCGACGAGAAACAAATCGGCGGCGGAAGACGAAGTTGGCGGCTTGATGCGAGAAGAAATACGAACTCCGACAAGAGGTCTAGGGATCGGCTACAGAGGGAAACCGAATGAGATCCGGCCCGGAAAACTGCTTGCCGAAGACGAAGGCCGGTCGGAGGAAGCACTAGCCAAATAACTTCTGATTGCCGAAAGAAAACTGCTACTGCACCTCCCAGATTGTTGATCTCAATAATTGCTTGTCTTATCTCTGGATGGGGGGGGGGGGGGGGGGGGTGCCTCCTATTTATATGAGAGAAAACGAAATCTCTCAATTATGAGAGAATATCACAAGCCAAATTTGGCTCAGCTCAAAATAGCAAGAGGATTATTCTTCTCATGATATATTTCCATAAGATGAATACGCCTGAATATGGAAACCAATAGGCACGCGGATTGATGAGGTGTCGCGATCTCAATAATCCGGGCACACGGATTCGTGAGGTGTCACAAATCCAACAATCTCCACCTTGACGCCTCACGCGATAAACTCCACCTTGACTGAGATAACTCCAAGATGCCTCCCAACGGTCACCAAGATCCAAAAGCCTGCCTGAATGACTTCAACTGATAACAGATCAAAAATAAGAAACTCCTTCAATCCTGAGAAGCACACAAACTGGACTGACGTGGCTGCCTCAGAAACGCTCCACCTTGAAGCTAAATTTCAACTGCTCCACCTCCAGCGGTGGTCTCCCATAGCAAAATAACAGAACCTGTCAAGACTCCTGACATTTGATGTGCGCGCGGGAGAGAAATTTGATAAATGCAGACACATCAAGAAGAGAATGCAAACAACTGTCCTCAGTATGGAGAAATGGACCCCTATAAGAACTAACCAGAAAGAGATTGATTGGACACACACGAAGCCCATGAATGACGAATGAGTGACAATGAAAGGGCTAAGGTAATAGGGGACAAAAATGCATACAATAATGGAATCTTTGACCAGGAAAAAATAACTCGAAATATGAGTTATATAAACAAAAGCTTAAGAAATAGCATGACTAGGAAATGGAAAGATGATGGTAAGCAAACGAAGGGAAGAAAAAAAAAGATGAAAAATGCAGGAAGAGAAATACAGAAAAAACAAAGGAAGGGATATGTGAGAAAAACACTAAAGGACGTCCTCATCCTCAAGGCATAGGGATGCGACAGACGTTTCCTTTTCATCACCAGGGACCTTCCCCTTCTCTTTGTTCTGAAGCTTCCAGCAGTCCTTTATTTCGTGACCCTTCTTTTTGCAGTAATTGCAGTGGCTATCTGAACCTTTCTTGGACTTGCCTCCTTTGCTTGAACCAGACTGACCCCGAGAGAGTAAAGCTGAGCTTTCAGCAACGCCTGAGCCGGACGACTTCCTTCGAATGTCATCTGAGAGTAAGGCTGCCGTGACCTCCTCCAAGTCCAAAATATCCTTACTGTAGGTGAGGGTAGTAACCATGCCCTCATAGGACTTTGGGAGAGAATTCAGAAGAATAACGGCCTTGTCCTCTTCATCCACCTGAATATCCATGCTGAGACACTCAGATAACAGTTTATTGAAACTGTTCAGGTGGTCATGTAGAGAGGAACCCTCCTTCATGCTAAACTTGTATAACTGTTGCTTGAGGTAAATGCGGTTGGGGAGAGACTTCGTCATATAGGTACTCTCCAATTTTGCCCAAAGACCAGAGGCCGTCGTCTCTGAAAGAACTCCATACAGCACATCATCTTGTAGGCAAAGTTGTATGGTGGACATAGCTTTGAGATCCAAATCCTCCCACATGCGATCGGTAACCTCAGCATCCTTATTGGCTTTCCCCAATAGGACACGGTGTAAACCTTCCTTAATCAATAGTGCTTTGACCTTCACCTGCCACAGGCCAAAATTGTGCTTTCCGTCAAACTTCGTAACTTCAAACTTCGTAACTTCAAACTTCGCACCGGGGTTGGAAGTCGCCATAGAAAACAAACTGTAGAAATTTGCACGGAGACCAAAGCGACCGAATAAATTCACGAATCAAGATCGGGAAGATAGGGAGCGGACCGATGTCGTCACCTACCGTTGACCCAACTCGAAACGGAACGTCCAAACGGTCGCCGATCGAACCTGGCTCTGATATCACTTGTTATGCAAAATCGGTCGTCGAGTGCAGATAAAATTCTCCTGTTCAAAATAAATTTTCTAACGGCAAAAGAGCGGTTACAAAAAATAACAACGCACAAAAATAAAGATCAAGCACCACAAGCAAGAACACAGAAATTTAAGTGGTTCCCCGAAAAATTGAAAATGGGTACGTCCACTGTGCAGGCAGAGATCAATTATTTAATAGTTTCTCAAACATACAATACGACTAATATGCAAGGGGAAAATTAAATCGAGATAAAGAGATGAAAAATCTCGAACCCTCCAAGATCTGGTCGTACGCGTTGCGACGAGAAACAAATCGGCGGCGGAAGACGAAGTTGGCGGCTTGATGCGAGAAGAAATACGAACTCCGACAAGAGGTCTAGGGATCGGCTACAGAGGGAAACCGAATGAGATCCGGCCCGGAAAACTGCTTGCCGAAGACGAAGGCCGGTCGGAGGAAGCACTAGCCAAATAACTTCTGATTGCCGAAAGAAAACTGCTACTGCACCTCCCAGATTGTAGATCTCAATAATTGCTTGTCTTATCTCCGGATGGGGGGGGGGGGCTGCCTCCTATTTATATGAGAGAAAACGAAATCTCTCAATTATGAGAGAATATCACAAGCCAAATTTGGCTCAGCTCAAAATAGCAAGAGGATTATTCTTCTCATGATATATTTCCATAAGATGAATATAAGATGAATACGCCTGAATATGGAAACCAATAGGCACGCGGATTGATGAGGTGTCGCGATCTCAATAATCCAGGCACACGGATTCGTGAGGTGTCACAAATCCAACAACAGGTATCCATTGCCGGAGAACTGGGACACTACTCCGCCCTCCGGGCGGTCTCTTCCGTCTTTGTGGTGTCCCCCCCCCCCTACTGGTTGGATCAAGTTTAACATTAACGGAGCTCTTCTCTCTAACCGCCGGGCTGGTTTAGGGATGGTGGTTCGGGACGAGGCCGGTCTGGCCCTACTGGCGGCGGGGGTTGAATCGATCCACTGGGATCCAGGGGGGACGGAGCTTTCGGCACTCAAGGCGCTCTGTCACATGATTCCGCCTTCATTCTTTGATGCGAAGGGAGTCATTATTGAGGGGGATTGTAGTAACCTGATACAATTCTGCCTGAAATCTATCCAGAATGGGAAATGGATCGGTGATGAGCGTGACGCTGATGACTTGGCCTTCCTCCTTGACTTTCATCAAGTCTTATTCCATCATGTTCGGCGCTCGGCGAACAAAGTTGCAGATTTCTGCCCTAACTTAGCTTTCTCTTCCCCCTTTTTGTGGAGTGCTCCTAACTTCACGCATCCGGTCTTCCTTGAGCTTGTCAAGGCTGACCTGGACGGCGTGATCCCTCTTGTTTCGTTGCTTGTTTCCTTTCTTTTTTTTATTAATGCAAATGCAGTCTTTCAAGGATCCATTATGTTCAAAATTAGTTTTCTTTTCTTGGTGGCGGTCGGAAGTAGTAAAGTGCATTGCTGCACTTTATCCTGAAGTGCGGTGATCCAACTGTTCACGGGTCATGTGCAATACATTTTGAGTTGTGTGCACTTTTAGATGGTCACATGAACGGTTGGATGGCATGCACTTCACAGTAAAGTTCAAAAATGCACTTCCCCCCACCCCAAAATCTGTGGCAGTCATATCATTGTCACCCAAACATACATTTTATGACGATGACATTTTTTGTCGAAACGCATCGGAATAAAAAATGTCGTGTCAAAGAGAGCCCTAATTGCACACCAAATAGATGTCTTCCCTTAGGGGTCTTTGTGCACTTCCTTTTTCTTTTCTTTTTTTATGATTTAGGTTATTTAATAGAGGTATAAATAGATAAAATAAAATGAATAAAAATGTATAGTATAAAACCATAGAGATAATCTTTTGATAATGATAGATTCCTTTATATGGATCGCTTTTGGGACCGTTTCCAAATGTTTGTATGGGACTAATAAATTTTAGTCCGAATTCCGGTCCCAAGAATTTTCACCTTTATATGCATAGATCGGAATAGATACTTATGATACCGACATATTGATTTATTTTATTAATACATATTGTATTATTTAAAAATTGTATTTCTTATTATTTTCATACATTATACTATTTTGAGTCTACTATTCATACAATATTAGTTAATTTTATGCTTGAAAATAATTTAAAATTATTCCATATATAACATACCAAAAATCCGGTCCCAAGAATTTTCACCTTTATATGCATAGATAGTAATAGATACAATATTTGATTCGATTTGGTTTGTTTTTTGGTAAAGCCGAAATCGAACTAAATAGCATTGATTTCTACACGCTCAAAATCGAAACTGATCGGTTCGTTTTTTTTTACATCGGTTCTGTTGCGGCTTCTCAACGCCCTCGGTAGACCGGTTCAGATTCGGTCCGTCTTAGCCCGTGCGGTCGAGTGCGCACACAGTCAGAATGTTGCAGAGATTAAATGCTGAAAATTGTACACACAGATCTTTAGCGTGGAAAACCCTCCAATGGGTGAAAAACCACGTGGTCAGGGCGGTGCTGGCCGAAATCCACTATATTAGACTGTTACAGTGCTTTCTTGGAGAATGCGAGGGCGACAGGCCGCGCCTCGTTACAATTGTGGGAGAGAGAGAGAGAGAGAGGACTCCGTGGGTGACATGCCACCGCTTAGGAGTTGAGCGCCCTGCTGCGCGTCTGGTGTGGTTGCGCACTTCCTGGGTGAGCACTTCGCGGAGTGCCTTGACTTTGCTGCTCGGGCTTGGAGCGCTCGCCTTGGGCAGTGCTGCACTTCTTCCCTGGCGAGAGGCGCTCGTAGGAGGAACCTGTCAAGTAGTAAAGAGAGAAGAAATGGTGGAGTGTAGAGAGAGAAGCTCTGGGGAGAGGAGGAAATGAAGAGAGAGAGAGAGAGAGAAGGAGAGAATGAGAGATCCCCTTTGAAAGGAGGCATAGGGGGGTATTTATAGGGCTTTTGAGTGGAAGTTACGGTGGTTACGGTGGTTATTGTGGATAACCACCGAATCGGAGGGCCGAGATCGTTTGTGATGATCGGAGGGCCGCGGAGGCTCGCGGAGATCGGACGGTGGAGAACGAAGGTGGTTACTGGGCGGCGAAGGCGGCGGCCGGCCATGGGTGGCCGGCCGCCAAGGGGTGGCCGGCCAATGAGGGCCGACCTTGGCCGACGGTCACCAAGGGGGCGGCCGGCGACGGCCGGCCGGCGGGTGGCCGGTTGCGACCGGCGGGCGGCTGGCCGGCGGCGGCGGCGGCGGCCGGCCGAGAGTGGCCGGCCGCCCGGTGGTGGCCGACCTTGGGTGTCCGGCCACGGCCGCCGGCCGCAAAGGGGGCGGCCGGCGGCGACCGGCCGGGAGTGGCCGGTCACGGCCGCCGGCCGCAAAGGGGGCGGCCGACGGCGGCGGCGGCGGCCGGCCGAGAGTGGTCGGCCTCCCGGTGGTGGCCGGCCGCCCGGTGGTGGCCGGCCTTGGGTGGCCGGCCACGGCCGCCGGCCGCAAAGGGGGCGGCCGGCGGCGGCGGCGGCGGCTGGCCGGGAGTGGCCGGCCGCTCGGTGGTGGCCGGCCTTGGGTGGCCGGCCACGGCCGCCGGCCGCAAGGGGGCGGCCGGTGGCGACGGTGGGCCGCCGCCCGCCAGTAATGGCGGAGGCGGCGGCGGTTGTGATCCCGCGCGGGGCGGTTGGGATCCCGCGCGAGGCGGTTTTGGATCGGCGCGCGGTGGTTTGGATCCGCCGCGCGGGAGTGGGATTCGGTGTGCGGAAGTTGGATTCGGCGCGCGGTGGGTACGGGATCCGGCGCGCAGTAATGGGATCCGGCGCGCGGTAATGGGATCCGGCGTGCGGGAGTTACGGTTTTTCCCATAAATAGAGGGGGAACCCATCATTTACCCCTCAAATCCTACGTTTGGAGCGCACGGAGAGCGATAGGATTTTACCTTTACGACTTGCATTCGTGAGCGATGGCCGGAGTGAATTCAGGTGCGGAGGTCGGCGGCGACGATGGCGGTGCCAAGGTGAGCGTGAGGGTGAAAGGTCTAACTTCCACAGAGGCGGGCGAACGGGCGCACAAAGGGCGCATGGAGTCGCGTGGAGGGAACGGGCGGCCGCGTGCTCGCGCGGAGGAGCGCGCGCGCGCGGGCTGCACCCGCGCTTGCTTGCGCGGAGGGGTGCGCGCGTGAGCCGCACCCGCGTTTGCTTGCGCGGCTGGGCGCGCGCGGGGGCCGCGCCTGAGCATGCTCGCGCGGCGTGCGGGCTGCACCCGCGCGTGCTCGCGCGGCAGGGTGCGCGCGCGCGAGTTGCTGCACGGGCTACCACGCGGGCTACCGCGCGGCGGTAGGGCGCGCACGCTGGCTGCAACGCGGAGTACCGCGCGGGCTACCACGCGGCGGTTGCGCGCGCGCGCTGCCTGTCGCGCAGACTACCGCGCGGGCTACCGCGCGGCGATAGCACGCGCGCGCTGGCTGCCGCGCGGACTACCGCGCGGCGGTAACGCGGGTGCGCGCGCGCGGGCTGCCGCGTGGGTAGTCGCGCGAGCTGCTCCCGCGGGGTCTGCTGCGTGCTGGCGTGCGTGTTCTAGGGGCTTACCTGTGCGCGAAGCTTGCGTGGTGGTTAGCCTCGCGGATGGACTCCCCTTATCCTTACCTGAAGTTCGTGCTGACGCTTTTCCCTTTGTTTTTCAGACTTCTCGGCGTGGCGGGCAAAGTCGCCCAATGCGTCTGGCCTCGAGTCTTACTCATGATCATGTTGCAATATGGAGGAGGCGCTTCAACCTGCCCCCCGGATTAGAGGTTCGGATCCCGGGTCCTGAGGAGCGAGTACAGAATCCGCCTCGGGTTGGATGATCGTTTGCGAGTCATCGCTTCGGAGCGGCTTTCGCCTCCCGGCCTGCGAGGAGGTGATCGAGATCCTAAAATTTTGCGGCGTCCCAGTGTCACAGTTTACGCCTCAGGGGATGGTGCGGATCATGGGGCTGATCGCCTTCTTCCGAGAGCACGGTGCGAAGTTCTCCTTGGGCCTTTTCAAGGAATGGTGTGAAGTGCGGGTTGATGTCGGAGGTCGTATTGAAGTCTTCAGCAACAAGAGATGGCTGGAGTTCGAGACCCGGGTGGACCGCTGTCACGGGAATACTTTATTTGGCTACGTCAGGAACCCGGAAGGACTACCGGAGGTGTGGAACTCTTTACCAGATCGCTGCCGGCGCCTTAGAGGACGTGAGCGGGAGTTTTCTCCCGTTCTCGGATTTTCAGATGCTCGAGAGTTGGGGAACATTCTGCACAGTATTTCCCTGTTCGTGGACGAGAAGCGCCTGCTTCTATGTGGGTTGTCTGTTGATGCTGGTCGTGCTGCTGCTATTCCTCTTGTTCGAGACAGAAAGAGGAAGTTGGTGTTCAGAGGTCTTGGGGAGCCAAGTCCTGCTCCTCCACCGGTACAGGATGCTCCTCAGGAGGAGGCGGCTCCTTGTGCATCTGGAGCTGATGGCGAGCCGGCTGATGAGGAGCTCGAGGTCCTGGGATCTTCTGCCCCCCAGGCTTCCCCGGAGCGAGGCACAGCTCGAAAGGTGTCGGAAGGGAAGAGGGTCTCTTCCTCTCTGGAGGCCATGAACCAGGCGGTAAGCATGATTTCTTCTTCCTTTTGCACGGCGTCATTCTGAGGTTGCGGCTCTGACCTATCTACTTTCTTTTGCAGATGGAGGCTCAGGCGTCGATCGCGCTCACGTGGAACGATCATTACGTGAGCTTGAAGGACGGGTTTATGGCGATCCACGGTGGGCTCCGGGAGGCGAGGAGCGCCCTTGCATAGTCGGAGAGACGGCGGGATCGCGACGTCTCGCGCCTCAGAAGGATTGGCTCCGAGATGCAGGATGAGCTGGGGAGGACCAGGGTTGGGCTTGGCGCGGAGAAGGCGGCGTTGGAGGAGGCCTTGCGTTCCTTAGAGGTAGTTCGTGGTGACATGGTGTGTCGGGATGCAGAGCTGGAGCAGTGCCGAGTTGAGATAGCGCGTCTTTCTTCCGTGGAGCGGGAGACTGAGCTGAAGGCGGCTGGCTTGGCCGAGTACCTGGAGTCGATTGATTACCTGCGGGACCGCTGCTTGATTTCCGAGGAGGTCCGAGACGAGATCTGGACTCAGGAGGTGGAGCCTCATCTGGAGGACTCACGAGAGCTTGCCCTTCGTCGGGGAGCGTCGAAGGCTCTTCGGATGGTATCCCGGAAACGGGGCTACGATGTTAGTGGCCTCGGATTTGATGACCTGTCGGAGGAGGAGGGCCATAGCCCTGATGAAGAGTGATTTTTTTAGCTGCTTGTAGCCGTGTTTGCCGGATATGGCTGTATCTCTTTTATTGTATTTATCGTACTTGTTCATCTGCACGATCTTGTTAGTCTGGTTGTTAGCACCTGCGTAGTTTGATTATTTTCAAAGTTACAGATGAGTTTGCGCAGACTTGATCTCGCGGCTTTTATGTTAGTCAAAAAATTAGTTTGCACAAGTCTGGCTCGCGGCTTTTAGATAATAAAATAGGTGCACGAGTCTGGCTCGCGGCTTTTATAAAATAGGTGCACGAGTCTGGCTCGCGGCTTTTGTAAAATAGGTGCACGAGTCTGGCTCGCGGATTTTATAAAATAGGTGCACGAGTCTGGCTCGCGGCTTTTGTAAAATAGGTGCACGAGTCTGGCTCGCGGATTTTGTAAAATAGGTGCACGAGTCTGGCTCGTGGCTATTATATAAAATAGGTGCACGGGTCTGGCCCGCGGCTTTTTTGCACGAGTCTTGCTCGCGGCTTTTTGCACGAGTCTGGCTCGCGGCTTGGCCGGTGAATAACGTTTGTATTCAAACCGAGGGTAAACGTAAGGGGGGCAGGCCCCTACGATGCACGAGTCTGGCTCGCGGCTTTGTGCACGAGTCTGGCTCGCGGCTTTGTGCACGAGTCTGGCTCGCGGCTTTTTGCACGAGTCTGGCTCGCGGCTTTGTGCACGAGTCTGGCTCGTGGCCTTTTAGAGTTGTAATGATTGCTGAGAAGTGGTTTGCATGAATCGAGGTTCGCTGCTTGGACATATAATTGTAGTCAGATAGTTTGTGCCAGTCTTGTACATAAGATGGTAGTAGGATAGTTTGCGCGAGTCAAGGCTCGCGACTTTTACATGACAAGATGAAATAAAATCACTGATAAAAGCGGCGCAGATTCTGCGCGTTCCAGGTGCGTGGGAAGGTCTTTCCTTCCGCCGTTCTGAGCTTGAAGGTTCCAGGTTTTACTGTTGCGGTGACCACATAAGGACCCTCCCATGCTGGTGAGAGTTTGTCTTTCTGCGGGCCTTTCCCGGCTGCTTCAATGCTGCGCAAGACGAGATCTCCGACGTTGATTGGTCTGGGCTTCACCCTTCTGTCGTAGAGCCGGGCCACACGCCTTTGGTAGGTAGCAATGCGCTGGGCGGCGTGGTCTCGAGTTTCGGAGATTAAATCGAGATTTTGGCGGAGCAGTTCGTCATTTTTGCTGGGATCGAAAGTCAGCACCCGGATGCTTGGCACTCCGATGTCGACGGGGATGACGGCTTCGGTCCCGTAGCAGAGATTGTATGGTGTCTCTCCTGTTGGAGTCCTCTCCGTCGTGTGGTATGCCCATAATACATTTGGGAGTGCATCCACCCATTGCCCCCCAGCTTCTTCAAGACGCGTCTTTAGCCCTTTGAGGATGGTGCGGTTGGTGACTTCCATCTGCCCATTCGTCTGGGGGTGTGCTACGGCGGTGTGGCGGAGATTGATCTCAAGGTCATCGCACATTTTGGTGAATGATTTCCCAGTAAACTGGGTGCCATTGTCGGCGATGATTGTTGTTGGGATCCCGAAGCGGCAGATAATGTTCTTCCAGTTGAACTGTTTAGCATTTTCCTCCGTGATCTTTTCCAGGGGCTCAGCTTCCACCCACTTGGTGAAGTAATCAATTGCTAGGATGATGAATTTTCTCTGCCCCGATGCCAGAGGTAGGGGGCCGAGGAGATCAATCCCCCACTGTGCGAAGGGCCACGCACTCTGGAGCGCGGTGAGCGCAACTGGGGGCTGGTGAGGTACATTTGCGTGAAGCTGACAGCTCCTGCACTTCTGGACGAGCTCAGCCGCGTCTTTCTTCATCGTTGCCCAATAGAAACCTTGGCGCAAGATTTTCTGGGCCGGTGCCTTTCCTCCCAGGTGTTCTCCGCAGACCCTCCGTGTACCTCTCTTAAGGCGTAGTCCGCTTCGCCGGCCGGCAAACACTTTAGATAGGGCCCTGAGAATGCCCGCTTGTAGACTTCCCCGTCTATGATGGTGAACGATGCTGCTCGCATTCGCAATTTGCGCGCTTCCAGGCGATCCTCGGGGAGGTGCCCTTGTTCGAGGTAAGCTCGCAGAGGGGTCATCCAAGATGTCTCTTCTTCATTGATGGCTGCAATCTCCCACGACCCTGGGATATACTTGGGGCCATGATCTCTTCCACTCGGCGCCTTCGCGACTGATAGCCGGAGGGTGAAGTTGCCAACTTAGAGAGCGCGTCCGCTCTAGAATTCTGCTCCCGGGGTACGTGCAGGATTTGGTATGACGGGATCTTCTGAAGGAGCGACTTTACGCATGTGAGGTAATGCGCCATCTGGTCACTCTTGGCCTCATAATCTCCCTCAACTTGCGAGACTACAAGCTGGGAGTCGGCGTGAACTGTCAGGCTTTCTACCTTACAATCGATGGCGAGCCGGAGACCGGCGATCAAAGCCTCGTACTCCGCGACGTTGTTGGTTGCTGGGAACTTCAGTCTGAGGCCATATTCCAGAGTAATCTCGTCGGGGCTTATGAGGAGCAGTCCTGCTCCAGCTCCCTCAGCTCCTGAAGCGCCGTCGACGTAGAGAGTCCAACGGGGTGTGGTAATATCTTTGACAGGAGTTGCTTCTGGTGGGATGATGTATTCTACAACAAAGTCAGCGAGCACTTGCGACTTGATGTCCGGCCGGGGCAAGAATTGAATATCGAACTCGCCGAGCTCTACTGCCCACTTTACCAGTCTCCCCGAGACTTCCGGCTTTTGGAGGATCGTTCGCAGCGGGAGCTGAGTTAGTACTTTTACTGTGTGCGTCTGGAAATAGGGTCGAAGCTTTCGCGCCGAGAAGACGAGCGCTAAGGCCATTTTTTCCGCTGCCGGATACCTGGTTTCGGTATCGGTGAGGACCTTGCTGAGGTAGTAGATTGGTCGTTGCACTCCTTCATTCTTCACAAGAACTGAACTGAGGGCCGTAGGCGAAACTGCAAGGTACAAGAACAGGGTTTCCCCGGGGATTGGCTTTGACAGAAGCGGCGGCGAGGCCAGGTACTGTTTGAGAAGCTCGAAAGCCGTCTGGCACTCGTCCGTCCATTGGAACCCCGTGTGGCGCGCTCCTCGGAGAATCTTGAAGAAGGGAAGGTACTTATCCCCTGTCCTTGACAGGAAGCGTGATAGCGCGACGATCCTCCCATTCAGGCGTTGCACTTCCTTGATTGAACGAGGCGGCGACATGTCCTCCAACGCCTTGATCTTCTCGGGGTTGGCCTCGATTCCCCGGTGGGTTACCATGAAACCCAGAAACTTCCCCGCCGTCACACCAAACGCGCATTTGCTGGGGTTGAGCCGCATCTGGAAGCGACGAAGAAGCTGAAAGCACTTTCCCAAGTCTTTCAAATGGTCACGACGGTGGACGCTCTTCACTAGCATGTCATCCGCGTATACCTCCATCGTCTCCCCGATGAGGTCTTTGAAGACTTTATTCATCAGTCTTTGGTATGTCGCTCCGGCGTTTTTAAGGCCGAACGACATCACTTTATAGCAGTAGACTCCTTTATCGGTGCGGAAGGCGTGTGCTCCTCGTCCGCGGGATTCATTCTTATCTGGTTGTAGCCTGAGTATGCATTCATGAAGCTGAGCAGCTCGTGGCCGGCCGTTGCGTCGACGAGCTGGTCAATCCTCGGAAGAGGGAAACTGTCTTTCGGGCATGCCTGGTTCAGGTTGCTGTAGTCGACGCACATCCGCCACTTTCTGGACGCCTTCTTTACCATCACCACGTTAGCGAGCCACGTGGGATAATCAGTCTCGCGGATGAACCGCACTTCAAGAATCTTAGCCACTTCTTCCTCGATTGCCTTTACTCGCTCGGGGGCGAAGTTCCTCTTCTTTTAAATCACGGGCCTGCAGGCAAGGTTAACATTTAATGAGTGAAAAATGACTTCAGGATCTACCCCAGGCATGTCCTCCGGGCTCCAGGCGAAAACGTCCGCGTTCTCTTGCAGGAAGGTTGTGAATCTTTCTCGTTCTTCTGGCGTTAAGAGGGACCCGACCTGGACAGTCCGGGTCTGATCCTGTTGGGAGAGCGACACTTCCACCAATCCTTCAACAGGTGCCCCCCGCTGAAGAGTTGCCTCGTCTCGCAGGTCGAAGTTGTCGATGTTGAGGGCCGTCGCCTTTGCCGGTTAAGCTTGCTTCAGGTAGCAGGTCCTGGCTGCCTCTTGGTTTCCACGAACGACTCCGACTCCGGCGGCGGTCGGAAACTTCATGGCTAAATGTGGGATTGATGGGACGGCTCTGAAGACGGATTGGAGCGGTCTCCCGAAGATCGCGTTGTAGGCGGAGCTTGACTCCACGACCACGAACTGGATGTTGTGGGTTGTCTGTCTTGGGAACTCGCCAAGTGTTACCGGAAGGGTGATCATGCCCTGGACCGGGACGGGGCGATTATCAAAACCGTAGACGGGCCCTGTTGCTGGGCTGAGGTGCTCCTTGGTGAGCTTCATGCTCTGCAGAGTGGAGAGGAACAGGACGTCGACTGAGCTCCCATTGTCGACCAGTATCCTCTTGACGTTGAAACAGGGATCCCCTATCCCAGCACTGATCACGAGCGGGTCTTGGTGTGGCAGCCGCAACCCCTCGAGGTCTTCATTTCCGAAGACGATGACGGCGTCTTGCTTTAACTTCTTATCTTCGTGGCCTCTCTCTGGCCTAGCGATGGAGAGAATTTGCGCGGCGAGATTAGGAGACCTGGCTATAGTCTCGACTTGTCCTACCATCGGCATTCCTGCCGCTGCGCCGTGAGGTGCAGGGGGCTGATCTCTGGGCTGCCTGGGTTGCTGCTGCTGGTTCGGTTGCTGTCCTTGCAGGAACCTTCCAAGGATCCCTTGCCTGACAAGACGCTCGATTTCTTCTTTCAGCCTGGTACATTCTTCGGTCGTGTGGCCGGCTCCTCTGTGGAACTCACAGTACTTTGATTGGTCGGTTCTTTCGTTTTGGATTGGCGGCCTCGGCCTACGGAATACCGGGTTTTCTTGAATGGCGTAAAGCACGTTGGTTCGCGATGTGTTGAGGGGAGTGTAATTCAGCGGTGGTCGGGGACCCTGATCCCTTCGGAGATCCCGACCATGATTATGGTTCCGGCGTTCTTCGGTACGCCGCTCTTCCTGTCTTCTGGGAGCTTGCTCGGACCCTTTCCTCCTTTTCAGACTTCCTTCGAACTGTTGGCGATGTGCCTCGATGGCTTCATCCGCTGCTATCTGCGCTTTTACTCTGTGCACGAGGTCCGGATAATTTGGAACTGTTTCCCTCATCAGAGCGGAATAGAAGCCGCTTGGGCGGAGCCCTCCTAGAAAGACGCCGCGCAGAAGCTCGGGGTCGACCCCTGGGATTTGTCGTGCCTCAGTGGTGAAGCGACGAAAAAAATCTTTGAGGGTCTCTCCCTCGTTCTGGCGGATCCCTGAAAGATGAGAGGCATCTCGAACGATTCTTCGGTTGGCGACGAACTGATCTGCGAACAGTCGAGCCAGCTCGGTGAAGTTGTTGATGGATCCTTCTCGTAGGGAGTGAAACCAGGTGCGTGCTTGCCCCTTGAGTGTTGCCGGGAACACCTGACAGAGGAGCTGATCGACATCGTTGTAGATCCACATGATGGTGGTGAAATGGTTGATGTGCTCCAGTGGATCCTCCGTTCCGTCAAACGATTCGATGCTAGGAAGCTTGAAACCGTGTGGAACCGGATGGACTAGGAGTTGTTGTGCCAAGGGGGAGCCGTGATGCGGAGGACGGCGGGCAAAGATGCCCCGACGTCCGACTTGTCCGTACTCTTCGGCAATCACGTCGCGGATCTCCTCGCGAGTGGGCCCTCTTACGGCTTGATTGATTCCTGCTCCTTGCTGACGGCGCGGGGGTTCTTCCCTAGCGCCCCTGTCAGGACGGGCCGGATGCGCAGAGCTGGCCGCATCCGAGTATTCTTCTTCGTACATTTCCTCTTCTTGGGCGGCCTCCCCTAAGGGAGCATGATTAGGGACCAAGGGGGGCGGGATGACTGGAGCGACAGGTGGAGCAGGACCTCACGGGGCTTCTAGGTTTCTGAGAAGAGTTAGCATTTCAGTTTGCTGCTCCTACATCTGACGCATGCGCCCTTCTAGCGCGGCGACGGGTGCTAGAGGGACTTCTTCGACGGGAGGCGCGTTGATGAGTGAATGAGACGGAGCGGGATCAACGCGTCCTTCAGGAATGGAGCCGTTAGTGGTGCGAGCACTTCGTCTTGCCATCACTATTAGTCACGAGTATTGCCGTGAGGCGAATACTGTCTTCAGAGAGCCTTTGCAGAGTTTAGGGAACACGGTTCCCACAGACGGCGCCAAACTGTTGTGGCTTCTCAACGCCCTCGGTAGACCGGTTCAGATTCGGTCCGTCTTAGCCCGGGCGGTCGAGTGCGCACACAGTGAGAATGTTGCAGAGATTAAATGCTGAAAATTATACACATAGATCTTTAGCGTGGAAAACCCTCCAAAGGGTGAAAAACCACGTGGCCAGGGCGGTGCTGGCCGAAATCCACTATATTAGGCTGTTACAGTGCTTTCTTGGAGAATGCGAGGGCGACAGGCCGCGCCTCGTTACAATTGTGGGAGAGAGAGAGAGAGGACTCCGTGGGTGACAGGCCACCGCTTAGGAGTTGAGCGCCCTGCTGCGCGTCTGGTGTGGTTGCGCACTTCCTGGGTGAGCACTTCGCGGAGTGCCTTGACTTTGCTGCTCGGGCTTAGAGCGCTCGCCTTGGGCGGTGCTGCACTTCTTCCCTGGCGAGAGGCGCTCGTAGGAGGAACCTGTCAAGTAGTAAAGAGAGAAGAAATGGTGGAGTGTAGAGAGAGAAGCTCTGGGGAGAGGAGGAAATGGAGAGAGAGAGAGAGAGAGAGAGAGAGAGAGAGAGAGAAGGAGAGAATGAGAGATCCCCTTTGAAAGGAGGCATATGGGGGTATTTATACGGCTTTGGAGTGGAAGTTAAGGTGGTTATTGTGGATAACCACCAAATCGGAGGGCCGAGATCATTTGTGATGATCGGAGGGCCGCGGAGGCTCACGGAGATCGGACGGTGGAGAACGAAGGTGGTTACTGGGCGGCGAAGGCGGCGGCCGGCCATGGGTGGCCGGCCGCCAAGGGGTGGCCGGCCAATGAGGGCCGGCCTTGGCCGACGGTCACCAAGGGGGCGGCCGGCGACGGCCGGCGGGTGGCCGGTTGCGACCGGCGGGCGGCTGGCCGCCGACGGCGGCGGCGGCCGGCCGAGAGTGGCCGGCCGCCCGGTGGTGGCCGGCCTTGGGTGGCCGGCCACGGCCGCCGGCCGCAAAGGGGGCGGCCGGCGGCGACGGCGGCGACCGGCCGGGAGTGGCCGGTCACGGCCGCCGGCCGCAAAGGGGGCGGCCGACGGCGGCGGCGGCGGCCGGCCGAGAGTGGTCGGCCGCCCGGTGGTGGCCGGCCTTGGGTGGCCGGCCACGGCCGCCGGCCGCAAAGGGGGCGGCCGGGAGTGGCCGGCCGCTCGGTGGTGGCCGGCCACGACCGCCGGCCGCAAGGGGCGGCCTGTGGCGACGGTGGGCCGCCGCCCGCCAGTAATGGCGGCGGCGGCGGCGGTTGTGATCCCGCGCGGGGCGGTTGGGATCCCGCGCGAGGCGGTTTTGGATCGGCGCGCGGTGGTTTGGATCCGCCGCGCAGGAGTGGGATTCGGTGTGCGGAAGTTGGATTCGGCGCGCGGTGGTTACGGGATCCGGCGCGCAGTAATGGGATCCGGCGCGCGGTAATGGGATCCAGCGTGCGGGAGTTACGGTTTTTCCCATAAATAGAGGTGGAACCCATCAGGTTCGATTTTCGGTAAACTTAAAACATAACTATCCAAAAAAAATGTTGGTTTTGAGCATTCTCATGATCCAAACAATATTAACATTATCACAATTCCCTTGAGTAATATTTTGCTAGAGGTCTCCACAAATAAATATTATGTGCATCTTAATCACTCTGGTTGAGAACAAATGATGATCTTTCTGGACAATTTCTAATTATTACAATGTCTCTTACTCTTGTTCTAGAATGTGAAAGATAGTTTGGTTGAAGTCTCTCGCTCTATCGATCAATCTTTTAACTGTGAAGTACTAGCTAAAGTTTATCACTTCGGCATTCCTTGCTCAAGTTTTAGTCATCGGAGTTATTGGATAAATACAATTATTGTTAGGTATTTTATTGACTTAGTTGGTTTGGTTTTTCGGTTTACTTACCCTATAAGCCGAAACCGAACTGGCTCGGTTTTCAGCCCCTTGAATCAAGACCGAACAGATCGGTTCGGTTCAAAATTCGGTTCGATTGGCTCAATTCTGCTTGGTTGGTTTCAATATTTTGTGCACACCCATAGTTCGATTTTTGAGCAAAATCACAAACCGAACCACCCTCATGTGGTTTCAGAACAAAAAATTTAAAATTGAACCGAACCGCGCAGACTATTGGAACCGAACCGTATGATTCGGTTCGGTTTGTGTGGTTTAAAAATAATATGAAAGTAGAAATCAAAATTTAAAATACATATACACTAGACAATTTGTGGGGATTGGATATGATTTCAAGGGGACTGGAAGCAAGATATGGTATTTAACCTTCTTTACATGAAAAATATAAAAACTGTTTTGGATTCTCATTGCCATAATAGTTTCATACTTTTTCTGCTAGGTGGTGAAAAAGCGAACTGCTTTGCTGATTTTGTGGTTGCAACCAGAGTTACGAGGCATAGCCTTAGGAAATCACTTTTGTTGTTGTTTCTTAGAAGTTATGTTCTAGTAGCAGGGAAGAAAAAAATCTGCTCGGTATATATGAATGTGAGAGTTAGCACATAAAAATGCATAGAAAAAAAAACATAAAAAGTGCTACAAAACTGTCAATGAGATATATCTTGCTTAGGAATTCACAGATAAAATCATTTTAATAGCTAAAAGAAGGAAAATATAAATGAAATAATAGATCGGTTGGCTGCTGCTATCTAACTAACGGCCTTGGAACCTTCATATAGCAAGAGAGAAGGGAAGAAATCATATATCTGGCTTGACAATTCTTAAAATGTCAGCTCAGTAGGAAGGAAAACTTAAAGCATAAATTGAAGAAGACAAAACATTTTCTTTTCTCTCCAGTGAACAAAACATTTTCAGCGAAGAAACATTTTCAGGGCGAGATAAGAAGGAAAGTGGTCGGAACCATACCGAAGGTTGGAACCTTGCACAAGCTTGGAACTGCAAGCTTGCAGTTGCACGGAGTAGCAAGCCAGAGGCGAGATCGAGATGCCAAGAAGGCGTCAAAGCCTCAAAGGTGCGTCGCAGGAAGGACTTGAAGTGCGGTCTGCGGGCTTGCGGCGAGGTCGGGAATCAGGATGTCAAAAATAGGAGGAGCGAAAACATAAAGGCTAAAGCTATTGGCATCAAGAATTTAAGATATTATATTATATTATTATTACTTTATTAGTAGTAACCAAGACAGGCTAAACAATAGACAGTAACGCCAACAAGTCCGACGACTCCAAGCAACGCCCACAAGCACCGCAACAAGCAACATCAATATATCGTATTGAAAAACATTCTAATTAGATTTAATTAATACATAAACTGCCCAACCCTTCTCTCCTTCGGCATGCGCTTCCTCTCAAGCTATTCCACAGTCTTTCCGCCTCGCCCTATCGTGCTCGGGGTCCAGCGACTCTCGACCACCCCCTGGGCTCTTTTTTGCGACCATCTTTCGACACACAATCCATAGCAGCCTTGGGGCTTCTCACCGCTACGCCCAATCGTCGTTCCACCCCATTCAGACCCGTATCCTACTGTCTCCCTTCGGTCCTTATGTTCCATGCCCCAAACACGTTCAATGGCGATCCACGCCGACGAGGATATCTCCGCCTCTGCCTCTGCTGACTCTCATTGCTTGGATCAACTCGAAGCTCGGCTTGAGGATATCACTCTCCTCCTTCGAGAGATCGCATCCACGGCGGCAAACCACCCACCAGCTCCACCACCACTGCCGCAACAACCTCGGCCCGTCCCTGACTACATGGGGTTTCTCCACCCCATTACAGATATCCACTCGACCCATCCCTGACTACATCGGGTTTCTCCACCCCATTACAGATAGCCACCCGGCCCGTCTCCGTCAGATTGAGATTCCTGTGTTTGACAACATCGACCCTCTCAGTTGGATGACCCACGCCGAACAGTTCTTCGACCTTCAGTCCACCCACGCTAACCAGAAGGTTCCCATGACCACTATCTATATGGAGGGTTCGGAGTTCCATTGGGTGTGTTGGACGCGCCAGCAGGTCCCTGACCTCTCCTAGTCCACACTGAAGAAGGAACTCCTCCGCCACTATGACACTCGCCATACAGGTAATGCATACAGGTTCATCGAGGTATCCACGCACGTACCCGACCTATCCCTCGATCATTACTTAGGTTACTTTCTTGTGTGTGTGTGTGGTGGTGGGGGGGGGGGGGGGTCTACAACCACATCTCCGGGCACGCCTTCGGGTCTACAATCTGACTACTTTTTCCCGCACATGGAGCAAGCTTGTTTCCCTTATGAGGAACTCTACACAACCCAATTGTCCTCCTCATTCCAACCACCACACCGGTCGCTTCCACCATGCTCCCACCGCCGAAATCTTTCTCGCCTCTTTCCCACTTGGATCACCTGTCCCCACATGGGCCCCTGCTGCTAGGCTTGCCTCCGCAGCCACCAATTCCGCTAGTCCCGCCTCAACCGGCACCTCAACGATCACATTGCTTATCTCACCAGAAATACCTCGAGCTTCGCCGCAAGGATCATTACTTTCACTGCCAACAGCCGTTACTCGCCCACTCACATTTGTCCTCCCAAAGACTTGTGTGTGCTGCTCGGATCTGAAGACGAAGACCATGACTTCGGAGATTTGGATCCTCCAATGCTCGCTGACGACTCCAACGGACTCAACCTTGAGGACAAGGTCAGTTCCAGTTCTCGATGGGACCGGGAAATTTTTCGAGAGGGGAGTATTGATACGAAGATGGCCACCACGCAATCACTTAATAGTCTATGTAGCCCAATGGGCATTATCGTATTGTACGTATACACATTCCCGCCTATATAGGGAGTGGGAGAGTCATTTAGCTATCTTTGATATCTTGTTTAATTTTAGGCTCTCACAGGTGAGAGATTCTTAGAGGGAACTGTTACGGCACTCGAAGCGACGGACCCATATTGGGGGCGTACCTACTGACGTCGCCAACCAACCGAAGCCACCTGACGTTGCTATGTTATTTTCTTAGTGCTTTTTATTTCAGATGTTTGTTCTCACTTGTAGTAAGCCCAGGTGAGGGGCGCGAACCTTATGTCTGGTTTTTAATGTTCGGACCGAGCCGGTTCGTTTTGGTGGATTTTGGACCAATATAGTCGGTTGGGTGTGAAGGAAAAAGCAAGCAAGAAATTATCCTCAAATCCCTCTCTCTCTCTAAACCTCTCTCTCTCTCTCCTCCTTTCCCTCGCCCAGCCGTGACGCCCTAACTAGCGCCGCCCCTAGCGCCATCGCTGTCGCCGTGCAGCGCCGCTACCGCCTTCCGCTAGAAGTTCGTCGACCTCCCGCCTCTTCTTCTCTCCCTCTCGGTTCCTTCTCTGCCTCCCTCCCTCTTCACGACGGCCTTCACCACGGGTTCCTCCCAAACGTGGGGTTCTTCCTCCTCTTCGGGTCCTCTCACACGGTCCAGATCGGCAACGATCCAAGCCCATAACAACTTGGTATCAAAGCCAAACACCGGGATCTCCCTCCCCGGAACCTACCGCGCCGCTCTCACGGGTTCTCGCCGGCCGCCCGCCCCGATTCCGCCCGCCAGAGACACAGCAGGGCTGCTGCCCTCGTCGGACACTCCTTTCCCAATGTCTGATGGTGGTCCTTCCCTTGCTCAACTCATGGAGATGTTTCAGTACATGTATGCCACGCAAAACGAGAAAATGGAGGCCCTTAATGCGCGTTTGGACGCCGCCAGCGGCGTTCCGCCGTCCCCGCCATACCCCGCCGCAGCCCCGTCCGAAAGTCGGATGGATTCCACACAGCCGTCGCGTGGAGACCCTTACACCAACCATCGCTTCGTCTGAATGGATTTTCCCCTATACGAAGGGCGCGAAGACCCCCTTCCGTGGCTAACTCGGTGCGAGTTCTTCTTCACTAACCAACACACTCCCGACGCGGAGCGTGTGGGCGTGGCTTCGTTCCACTTACTCGGGCCGGCGCAACTATGGGTCACACAACTTCTATTGGAGCATCCCACCATTTCATGGACTGATTTTAGAGCCGCATGCCCCCTCCGCTTCGGGCCGGCGATGCCGGGTAACCCCCTCGGCGATCTAATTGCTCTAAAGTGCACGGGCTCCATCGACACCTATCTCGAGCAATTTCAACTGCTGCTCTCACGTGCCACGACCGTGTTGCCAAACCAACAGATATCATTTTTTACCGCCGGGTTGCCGGAACGACTCCGTTGGGATGTGGAATTTCAAAAGCCCCCGGATCTCCTAACTGCTATGAGCCTCGCACGCGCCTTTGACCGCTGCCTCGCCTTGGATGCCCCGCCGCTGGGCCGCCCACGGCCAACCACCAGTTTCCAGCGCCCACCACAGTCGGACAGGGATCAGCCCCCACGACCGGCTTTCCGCCGCCGCCTCACCCGTCCAGAGATGACGGCCCGCCGTGAGAAGGGCTTATGCTTCAATTGCGACGAGTTATACACTCCCTCGCATAGGTGCAAACGCCTCTTTTGGTTAGAGGTTGACGACCCAACCGAGGATGACGACGACGGCTATGTCGATACCAGTACCCCTCACTTATCCCTCCATGCTGTAGAAGGCCCCCAGGAGGGCTGCATCATTCAGCTTTTCGTGACCATCATGGACACCACACTCCTCGCTCTCTTGGACACGGGCAGTACCCACAGCTTCATCCGCAAGGACCGCGCCCTCCAACTTCAACTCCCTTTCATGACGCGCAGCCACGTCACGGTCGCCGTGGCCAACGGGCAACAAATGTCGTGTCCGGGATTCTGTCGCCGCGTAGCGTTTGACGTGGACGGCTCTTCGTACCAGACGGACCATTTTCTCGTTGATCTTCGGGGTTTCGACATCGTACTGGGCGTGCGTTGGCTGCGCACCTTGGGGCCACTCACGTGGGATTTCGACCGAATGACAATTTCCTGGAGTGCGGGCTCTCGGGTAGTCCACTGGCAGGGACAATCTCCAGGACAGTCCCCCTCCTCCTTCCTAGTGCATACCGAGCCATCAGTGCCTTCCCTGCCTGCGGCGGAGGAACATTCCGCAGCCCTGGCGGCACTTCTTCAGTCCATGCCGGCTCTTTTTAGCCCGCGTTTGGGCCTTCCTCCGAGGCGACCACAGAACCATCGCATTTGCCTTCTTCCGGGAGCGTCCCCGGTGGTGGTACGACCGCACCGGTACCCCTACCTTCAGAAAGACGAGATTGAACGACAGTGCGATCTCCTCCTCCAGTAGGGTCTCATTCGCCGCAGCATTTCTCCGTTCTCTTCCCCGGTGCTGCTGGTACACAAAAAGGATAGCACGTGGCGCATGTGTGTGGATTACCGCGCCCTCAACGCTATCACCGTCAAGGACAAATTCCCGATTCCGGTGGTGGACGAGCTACTGGATGAGCTACATGTCGCATGTTATTTCTCCAAACTCGACTTATTCTCCGGGTACCATCAAGTCCGCATGGCGGAACCGGACGTGGAGAAGACGGCCTTTCGAACGCATCACGGCCATTTCGAATTCCTTGTTATGCCATTCGGCCTGACAAACGCGTCATCCACCTTCCAAGCTTTGATGAACGAGGTATTCCAACCCTTCCTCCGCAAGTCCGTTCTCGTTTTTTTTGACGATATTTTGGTGTATAGCAAATCGTGGGAGGACCACCTACACCATCTCCGGGCTGTTCTGCAAATGGCCCACCGACACCACTTCGTCTTGAAGCCGTCGAAGTGTTCATTCGGGCAACGTTCCATCGCCTACTTGGGCCACGTGGTGGATCATTCAGGCGTGGCGGCCGATCCGGCCAAACTCGAGGGCGTGGCGGCGTGGCCGCAACCGCAAAACATTACCGACCTCCGCGGATTCCTCGGCCTCACGGGCTATTATCGTCGTTTCATCCGCGATTACGGATCCGTGGCCGCCCCCCTGATCAATTTATTGCGGAAGAACGCATTTGCGTGGACGGACACCGCTACCGCGGCATTCCATGCACTCCAGGCTGCCTTATTGACCGCCCCCGTCCTCCGCCTTCCGGATTTCACCGTCTCGTTCCTTGTCGAGTGTGATGCCTCCGGGTTGGGCTACGGAGCGGTGCTGCAACAAGAGGGTCATCCCGTGGCATACTTCAGCCGTCAAACGACCATCCACCACCGGAAGTTACCGGCCTACGAGCAAGAACTCATCGGGCTCGCTAAAGCAGTTCAGCATTGGCGGCCTTACCTATGGGGACGGCCCTTCATTGTGCGGACCGACCACTACAGTCTCAAGTATCTCTTAGAGCAGCGCCTCACTACGGTACCGCAACAGCGATGGGTTAGCAAATTACTCGGGTTTGATTTTCAAGTGGAGCATAAGGCGGGCTCTCTCAACCGCGCCGCTGACGCGCTCTCCCGCCGGGACGCCCCGACACCAACAGCCCTATGCGCCATTTCTTTTCCGACGTCTGACCTGCTCTCCTTGCTTCGTCAAGAGGTCCACGACTCCACCAGTCTCTCCGAACTACTGCGTCGGGCGGAGCTGGGCATCCCGGGTGCCACGTGGACAACTCGCCAAGGACTCATATATTATCACGGACGGCTTTATGTTGGCCCGTCCTCGCCCCTCATTCGCAAGATCGTGGGTGACGTCCACCTCCGCAACCATGAAGGAGTTCACCGCACTCTTCAACGTCTCCGCTCTGAATTTTATTGGAAGGGTATGCGCCGTGACGTCCACGAATTCATTTCCACATGCGCCATCTGTCAACAAAATAAGGCGGATCACCTATTGCCGGCAGGATTGCTTCAGCCTCTACCTATCCCCACTCAAGTTTGGGCGGACCTCTCTATGGATTTTGTGGAAGGACTTCCCCCGGTTCGCGGCAAATGTATTTTGATGGTAGTGGTGGACCGATTCTCTAAGTGTACAACCCCTATTCGGCAGACAAGAGCCAAGGGTGCCCGACGAGTAGGCTGGCATCCCCTGGCGAGTAGAGCCAAGGGTGCCCGACGAGTAGGCTGGCACCCCCTGGAGAGTAGAGCCAGGGGTATCCGGCGAGTAGGCTGGCACCCCCTGGCGAGTAGATCCGAGGGTGTCCGACGAGTAGGCCGACACCTCCAGGCGAGTGGACCCGTTTTCAGGCGAGACCAGGTCGGGAGAATTCGCCCAGGAAGATCTTTTGAGATAAAGTTCCCTGGATGCCCTTAGTGGTCTGCCCATAGCTCCTCAGAACAGCGGAGCCCGGCTATCAGCAGACCAACTTAGGGTGCGTTTAGCGGAAACGTAAAGCGGAACTACGCTATCCGCAGGCCATCCGGACCATTTTACCCTCATAAGAGTTTGCCTATAAATAGGACCCATTATGTCTCAGATCAACACAGATCCACCCCCCTTGAGAGAGCCTGTGCTTTCTTCCTTGTGCTGTCTGAGACAGGCTCAGCTTCTGGTTTTCGGGAGGGGAAATCAAGTTAGATTTCCGGGTTAGTGGCGGGACCTCCTCGCTGCAGCCAGTGGGTCATTCTTAGGGAGCTACCTACCAACCTGTGAGGGTCAGTTCTTAGCTCGGAATACTTAGTTCTAGGGATCCGACGAAGCGAGAAGTAACTCAAGCTACTCCCCCAGTCTCGAACAAGTTGGACCGGTATCCGGGTTCCAACATTTTTGGTGCGGTGAGCGTGGACTGTAGCGAGAGAAGAAAATCTCATCTGACGATCCCATGACTGAACGTGACGAGCTGAGAACCGGCCAGGGGAACTCGCCGCCTACGGGCGAGTTCGTGACCAAGAGTGTCTTCGAGCAGGGGATGAAGGCGATGGAGGATACCATCAGGAGGTTACTCACACCTCGTGCCGAGGTGGGAGTATCCCCCCCTGTCGCAGTCGCCTCGCCCACGGAGGCAGGTCCTAGTCAGCGCCTCGGCAAGGAAGCGCTCCTAGGGGAGGAAGACTAGTCGCTCCGCGCGCGAGTGCTCTTTGCCAGCCCGACGGAGACTCGCCAGTCAGAGGGCGAGTACGACCAAGTTCGTCCCATCCGTCAGCTCGCCCCGCGCAGTCCGTTCTGCGAGTTGGTGCTGTCCGCTCCCATTCCTGCAGGATTCACGGAGCCCGCCATGAGTTTCTACTCCGGGAAAGAAGATCCCGTCAAGCATCTGCAGTGGTTTGAAGATATGGTCTCCATCAAGCCGATGACGGATCCCTTCAAATGTCGGTTGTTCGCCATAACCTTCCAGGAAAAAGCCAGAGATTGGTTCCACCAGTTACCGGCGGGAAGCGTCTACGAGTTCGATGACCTGCGCAGAAGTTATTTGCTCCGCTTCTCCACGTCCAAGAAGAGGAGGAAGGGTTCAGAAGATCTTTTCCTTGTCAAGCAGAGACCCCAGGAGATGCTCGGGTCGTATTTGGATCGCTTTCAGGAGGAGATCCTCCTGGTCCAAGAGGTCCCTAGACATACCCTGATCTTGGCATTCAAGCTGGGGTTGCAGCCAGGGTTTTTCAAGATGGAGATCACTCGCAATCCCCCCCTATCGTTCGAGGAGTTAGTCGATCGGGCCGGAAGGCAGATCGCGGGGGAGGCAACCAACCTAGAATTCGTAGCCAAGTTTGCCAGATTGGAGGGAGGGGAGAAAGAAGGAGAGGGGAGCGGCCGGCGCGAGTCCAAGAAGAGGAGTGAGCCGAGGAGGCGAGAAGAGGGAGGGTCCCAGGAGAACCGGGATCAGCGAGATCAGGAGAGGAGGTTCCAGGCTCCGCCCCGCCGGCCGGCCTGGAGACCTGCTGGAGGAGGCTACCAAGGGAGATCGGGAGGGAGGTATTCCCCGGAGCGACGAGACCGTTGTCACTCCCCCGAGCGGAGGCAAGGTCGGTGGAGGCAAAACCAAACACCGCCCAGAGAAGCTAATGTGATCAGGAGAGGACGAGGACGAGGAAGAGGAGGAAGGCCGCGACAGCCTCGAGGTGGAGAAGAGCGTCGGGCGATGCCCTACTGCGACTTCCATCAGTTGGAGGGCCACGCGACGGCCACGTGCCCTGAGTTCTTGGAGTTGAGGAGGGGAGCTGGAGGAGCCCAGGAAGGGCATGAGAGGCGAGAAGGAGACATGTTGAGGATCGAAGGGGGAGGAGCCCCCGCCCCAAGGAGGTGTGAGGATAGGGGGGATCTGGGAGCCCATGGGGGGATAGGGGTCATCCACGGAGGAGCAGGGTTGGAGGCGACCCGGAAGGTGAGCCTCAACGCCGTGTATCGGAAGAGCGTGGCCTCTACCTCCCAGATTCCGCCACCGTCAGGAGAGATCACTTTCTCGGAGGAAGACATGTTGGGGAACGAAAACCCTTTCTGCGACGCTGTGGTGATCAAGGCCGCGATAGAAAACTATACGGTCTCTCGCATCCTGGTGGATAACGGGAGCTCCGTCAATGTCGTGTTCAAGAAAGCGTTTGATGCCATGAAGGTGGAAGAGAAGAGGGTTACCTCGACGGAAGGGCCGCTCTTTGGATTTGCGGGAGAAAGAAAGGAAGTAGAGGGAGGTGTGGAGTTGGTGGTGACGCTGGGAGGAACCACCAAGTGCTGCAGGTTCGTCATCATGGACGCCCCCAACAGTTACAATGCCATCTTCGGCAGGTCGCTCATCAGCGCCTACAAGTGTGTGCCCTCCTCCTACCACCAGTGTCTTAAGTATAACCAAGGAGGTGAGCAGATCCGGATCCGAAGCGATCCTAAGGTGGCAAGGCAGTGTTATCTTAACGCTGTCAACATGATCAGCTGGAAGGAGGAGGCAGAGGCGGTGGACCTG
This sequence comes from Dactylorhiza incarnata, assembly GCA_033032865.1. Lineage (NCBI taxonomy): Eukaryota > Viridiplantae > Streptophyta > Magnoliopsida > Asparagales > Orchidaceae > Dactylorhiza > Dactylorhiza incarnata. The sequence continues at coordinate 2,102,095 of JAWHQI010000227.1, read as the reverse complement.
GTGATGGAGGAGATGGCGAGGCAGGAAGCGGCCGAAGAAGCAGAGGAGACGGCAAGGCTGGAGGCAGCCGAAGAAGTGGAGGAGAAGGAGATCCTAGCTGAAGGCGGGAGGCCGGGAAAGGTGAAGATCAGCAGGGAGCTGGAAGAGGAAGACAAGGAGAAGATCATGTCCTGCATCCAGAGGAACGCGGACATCTTTGCGTGGAGCGCAGCCGATATGCCAGGCGTCGACGCGAACGTCGTCTGCCATCATCTCAACTTGGATAAAGGAGTCCACCCCATCCAACAGAAGAAGAGAGCAACCGCCACCACCCTAGCCGAGCCCATCAGGGAGGAGGTCAAGAAGCTACTGGAAGCAGGGTTTGTGTCGGAGATCCAGTACCCAGGCTGGGTCTCCAATGTTGTAATGGTGAGGAAGGGAGAGGGGAAGTGACGCATGTGTATCGATTTTTCTATCCTTAATAAAGCTTGCCCCAAGGATTGTTACCCTTTGCCTAGAATCGACGAGCTAGTAGACTCGGCCGTCGGATTCCCTGTCATGAGTTTTTTAGATGCTTTTTCTGGTTACCATCAAATCCGCATGCATCCACCCGACGTGAAGCACGTATCCTTCATTACCAACGACGGATGCTATTGTTATAAAATGATGTCATTCGGGCTTAAAAACGCAGGAGCAACCTATCAACGCATGATGGACAGGGTGTTCAAAGAGTAGAAGGGGCGAAACTTGGAAGTATACGTCGACGATCTCATGGTAAAAAGCAAGAGCGTCGGGGAGCACCTCCATGACTTGGAGGAGACCTTCGCCACGCTGCGAAAGTATAAGATGAGACTAAATCCGGCCAAGTGCGTGTTTGGGGCTGGAAAGGGGAAGTTCTTGGGACACCTCTTGACTCCGGCTGGAGTAGAACCGAACCCGGACAAGGTGAAGGCGATCATGGAGATGGAAGCACCCAGGAATGTCAAGGAAGTTCAGCGCCTGACAGGTCGCCTAGCCGGGCTGAGCAGGTTCCTCTCCAGGGCAGGAGAGAAATGCTCACCTTTCTTCAAAACCCTCCGAGACAATAAAAAGTTCGAGTGGTCGGCAGAGTGTCAGGGAGCCTTCGAAAGCCTAAAACTCCAGTTGGCCCAGGTACCCCTGTTACAAGGGCCTAGAGAGGGAGAAGACCTCTTCCTATACATAGGGGTGGGGTCGGAAGCGGTAAGCTCGGTCCTGGTCCGCGAGGAGGGGAAGCGCCAACTCCCCATTTACTACGTAAGTCGGGTCCTGCGGAAGGCAGAACTGCGGTACCCCATCCTGAAAAAATTGGCGTTTGCCTTGATTGTATCGGCGCGGAGACTCCGACCTTACTTCCAGGCCCACCCGACCAAGGTAGTGACCGACCACCCTCTCCGCAATGTCCTAGAAGGAGTAGAGCATTCTGGCAGGATGGCGAAGTGGTCAGTAGAACTTAGCGAGTTCGACGTCACCTACGTGCCCCGACTAGCCATGAAGGCCCAAGCAGTGGAAGACTTCCTAGTCGACTATACCACAGAAGTAGGCAAGGAGGAGATACCCCAGCAGGTGGCGTGGGAAGTGTTCGTGGATGGAGCGTCGGGGAGGAACTCATGTGGAGGAGGCATCATCCTGATCAGCCCACAGGGCACCAGAATTGAGCAGGCCGTCAGCATTCGCTTCCCCGTTACCAACAATCAGGCAGAATATGAGGCCGTAATCGTGGGGCTACGCCTAGCCCGGGAGTTGGGAATCCATGACATCAAGGTCCACTCCAACTCACTGGTGGTCACCTCCCAGATCCGAGGAGAGTTTGAAGCAAAAGAGCCGGTACTGCAACGCTACCTGGTAAAAGTCAAAGACTTGGTGGGCGTCTTCAAGTCATTCTCCATACAACACGTGCCAAGGGAGGAGAACGCCCGAGCGGACCGGCTGGCCAAATATGGCCCCCTGGTCGGGGAAGCAATCACCGAGTTATTTCGGCCTTCGATCGAGGAGGGAGAGGTGATGGACATCGACCGACCCGCTTCGTGGATGGATCCCCTGGTCACCTTCTTGACCACAGGATGCTTGCCCGCGGAGGTTCAAGATAAGAGACGGTTCAGGTACAAGTCCGCATATTATTTACTAACTGACGGGGTGCTCTACAGGAAGACTCTATCCGGTCCCCTAGCCAGGTGCCTGTCCGAAGAGGAGGCCTCCCGGGTCTTGGAGGAGGTTCACGCAGGCGAGTGCGGCAGTCATTCGGGAAGCCGAACCCTGGAGAAGAGAGTACTCCGGGCGGGATACTTTTGGCCCACCATCCGGAAAGACACCGAAGAGTTCGCAAAGAGATGCTCAAAGTGCCAACTCTACGCCCCGCTCCAGTTACAGCCAGCCTAACGTCTCCGGTCAATCACCACCCCCTGACTCTTCGCCATTTGGGGGATGGATCTGGTAGGACCATTCCCCCCGGCAAGCGGGCAAAGGAGATACCTCCTGGTGATGATCGATTATTTCTCCAAGTGGATGGAGGTGAAGTCCCTGGCAAAAACAACCTCCCTGGTAGTGAAGAACTTCATTTGGGGGGAGATCGTGTGTAGACATGGCCTACCCCTCGCCATCGTCACCGATAACGGCCCGCAATTCGCAAGCCTTGAGCTCACCGATTTCTGTAGTCAACTTGGCATCGATCTCCGCTTCGCTTCAGTTCATCACCCGCGAAACAACGGCCAGGTTGAAGCAGCCAACAAAATCATCCTCAACCTGCTCAAGAAGAAGGTAGAAAACCTGAAGGGAAATTGGGTGGAGCAGCTCCCCTCGGTCCTCTGGGCCCTGAGGACCACCCCCACCACGGCAACCGGCGAAACACCATTCAAGCTATCGCACGGCTCGGAGGCTCTCATCCCGATAGAGTTCGAAGTCCGGAGTCCCAGGGTGGTAGCGGCAGAAGGCGGGGATGAAGAGTGGAGACTCGAGAACGAAGGGGCGCAGCGACTCGCCTTAGATTTCGTGGAGGAACTTCGCGACCAGGCCACGATCCGACAAGAAGAGATCAAGCGAAGGATGGCAAAGCACTTTGACAAGCAGGTCCGAGTCAAGCAGTTCATCAAAGGAGACCTGGTTCTCAAGAAGGTGGACGCCGCAGGAAGATCCGCCGCGGTGGGCAAACTTCATCCCAATTGGGAAGGCCCCTACATTGTGTTCGAGGTGTTGAGAACCGGCGGGTACCGCCTGCAGAACGTTGAGGGAGAACTCTTAGGAAACACTTGGAGTGGAGACGACTTGAAGCGTTTCTACTCCTAGCATTAATGTAATACTTAGTCGATCCTTGTTATGCTTAAAAATAATAACGCTTTCCATGGCAAACTTATAACGTCTCATCACCTAGAAGACAGACATCGAGCAGTGAGTTCTAAGTCCTCGAGATGTGTTGTTGTCGTAGACCAGGCCGTAGCACTGGGCTCCTCCCCTGCAGGCCGGCTACTTGCCCCCTCGAGTGAGTTCTAAATCATCGAGATGTGTTGTTGCCGTAGACCAGGCCGTAGCACTGGGCTCCTCCCCTGCAGGCTGGCTACTTGCCCCCTCGAGTGAGTTCTAAGTCCTCGAGATGTGTTGTTGTCGTAGACCAGGCCGTAGCACTGGGCTCCTCCCCTGCAGGCTGGCTACTTGCCCCCTCGAGTGAGTTCTAAGTCCTCGAGATGTGTTGTTGCCGTAGACCAGACCGTAGCACTGGGCTCCTCCCCTGCAGGCCGGCTACTTGCCCCCTCGAGTGAGTTCTAAGTCCTCGAGATGTGTTGTTGTCGTAGACCAGGCCGTAGCACTGGGCTCCTCCCCTGCAGGCCGGCTACTTGCCCCCTCGAGTGAGTTCTAAGTCCTCGAGATGTGTTGTTGTCGTAGACCAGGCCGTAGCACTGGGCTCCTCCCCTGCAGGCTGACTACTTGCCCCCTCGAGTGAGTTCTAAGTCCTCGAGATGTGTTGTTGTCGTAGACCAGGCCGTAACACTGGGCTCCTCCCCTGCAGGCTGGCTACTTGCCCCCTCGAGTGAGTTCTAAGTCCTCGAGATGTGTTGTTGCCGTAGACCAGGCCGTAGCACTGGGCTCCTCCCCTGCAGGCTGGTTACTTGCCCCCTCGAGTGAGTTCTAAGTCGTCGGGATGTGTTGTCACCGTAGACCAAGCCGTAGCACTAGGCTCCTCCCCTACAGGCTGACTACTTGCCCCCTCGAGTGAGGGTTGTACCCTATAGTGTACTAGAACCTTGTTACCACCTCAGGGAAGGATGAACAGGTGGGCGAGGCGAGTGGTATTAACATCCCTCCGAGGCGAGTCCGACACCGCCGCCATCTTACCGCCTCGCAGGAAGTCCCAGTGCGAACGCGTGAGCAACCAGAGCGGCGAGTCTTCCGCCAGCCTCCTCGCGTTAGTGGCCAGGGAAGGGGGGCCTGGGCGCCGAATCTACAAAAGAACCTTCCTGTGCGAGTCACAGTCACGCGCGAGTACACCCTAAGGGCGAGTAGAAAATGTGTATGCGTAAAGATTGATCTTAAGCATGAGCGACATAACCACAGAATAAAATAAAGCAAAACGCATCAAAGCAAATACGAGGAGAAGGGCGAGTACACCCAAAATAAACACGCCAAGATAAGTTTATTATTACAAAGCCAAAAGGGTTAGACGTCCGGACCCTCTTCTTCTGACCCGATAGAGGAGTTCTCATCTTGGGCCTCGGTGGGAGCAGGATTCACCGCCTCGCGGTATAACTCTGGAAGAAGGGTGGCGAGATCAACCTGGGCCCCATCAGCAGTAAGCATGAAGCGGCGCCGGAGGCGCTCCCGCACGAACACCGCGGTCGCGATCACCAGCTTCCGGCGCGTCTCGGTGATTTGAGCAGGGGTAAATTGGAGGAGGGTTGACGCGTTCGACGACTCCCCCCGGCTGGGGTGGCGAAGTTCCTCTATTTCAGACTCGGCTTCGGCGAGGCGATTACCGAGATAATCGACCTGACGCTGCGAGGCGACGAGTTGCTCCTCCAGTTCGGATATCCGCGTCACTAGCGCCACCGCGGCCTCCTGAGAAACGAGACATTAGCTAACCCCAAGTTAAGCAAGTAGGACGGAGGCGAGGCGGGCTAAATACCTCGGGAGGGGGAACCTCCTTGGCCTGGAGCTCGGCTATCTCCCTATCCCTCTCAGTCATCTTCTTCTCCAACTCCGCGTGGGCGGCGCCCAGGTCGCGGAGCCGCCTGTTCGACTGAATCCCCCGCCGCGCTGTCTGGTGAATCAGCTCGGCTGTCCGGAGGGCGGAGTGGCAACTGAGGTTGGCCAACTCGCGGATAGGAACTTCCGCGAGAACCTCGGCGTCATCTCGCCCGTACAACCCAAAGATCAGATTGAACGCCTGATCGCCGACCTCCTCGAAATCCTCCCAAGAGGGGAGGAGCGCACTCACGGAAACCCGGTTCGCCTCGTGATCCCATATCATGAGGGGGTCACCCCGGGAGTCCTTACTCCGCATCCCCAGCCCGTAATGCGGGTGAGTGGAAGGGTCGGGAGGGGGACTCGCCGGAAGGCGGGAGGAAGAACCCCCTGTCTTCTGCCTTTTTGGCCTCGACTCGCTCGCCGAGGCGATTTCGGGATCCACCTGCCCCTTGCCCTTGTCCACCGACGAGGCCGGCCCGCTGTCCACCGTGACCACCACCCCTGCGAGGGACCCCTCCCTGGAAGGCTCACTGGACCGTTGCCGAGAAGCGTCATGAGGGGGTAAAAGGGGGACGGTGCGTTCTCCTGCATTTAAACACGAGGCAGTTAGTAACCACCCCCACCAGGAACAGATAACCAATACCGCGAGGCGAGTAAGATTTACCCGCTCCCGGATTAACGAAGGCGAGTCGATCCACGCCCTGCCGCAGGAAAACGACGTCCAAGACCTTGTCCTTCAGGAAACGGTAGAGTTCGAGCGCGTCCCCCCTCAGGCGAGGCGGTCGGTACTCTGCCTCCGTCTTCTGGATGGGGGCGAAGGGAATGTTGTCGTAGTCGCCTCGCACCAGGACGAATTTGTCCGTCCAATGGTGGACCTTATTGAAGGTCTCGGCAACCTTGACGCACACGCTGGTGAAAAATAAGGTGCCGTCGCTGGTCGCCTTCAGGGTCATCACTTTGCGGAAGGTGGAGAGGTTGAACTCTATTTTCTCTCTGCGGAGGTAGCAGACATAAGCGACCAGGACACTGATCGCGTTAGGGTTGACCCGCGCAGGGATCATCCCGAAATACCGGAAGACTTGACGAACCTCAGGCCACAGGGGCAGCCTCAATCCTACCTGGAAGTGTGCCAAGGGAATGGCGAGCTCTCCACTATACAGCGAGTTGAGAAACTCGCCCGGTCCTGGCCGCCTCGCGGTGTAGCCCGGAGGCAGGTAACGCTTCTCGACATCCGCCAACTCCTCGCCGAGGGTCTGCGAGCTGGGAAAGTTGTGCGCCCTGAAATTGCGGACGCAGAAGGCGCGCCCCTCCTCGGATGGTTCTTTCCCCATAGCGGGCCGCGAGTAGGAGCAAGGGAATTCGATGGAGGAGGCTCAGAGATAGGATGCCTGGAAGGGGTAGGGAAGCGTACCTACCAGCGCAGGAGGACCCTCTATTTATAGACCCTGCCCCCAGGCCTAACCGCGCGCAAGCAGATCACCTAGCGTGGCGAGTAGGCCCTAAGCAGCGAATAGATATAGAAAGAATGCATGCCCATCAGAAAAAGGAAAAATAACGAACGAAGGAAGCACACTATACAAGCACAAAAAGAACACATGTAAATATATGATAAACATTCTTGGGGCGCCAAGCGCGAGTACAAGTAAAGGGACATAAAAGGACGCCTGAGGATTACAAAGACCCGTGGGTCGCGAGTTAGATTGCTGAGCAGGCTCTCAAAAAATCAAAAGAAAGAACAGGGACTATCCCTGAAGATCTCAACCACGATGCACCGGACCGCGGCCCCGACGGCGAGGACGTTGGGGGTGGCGAGCTCTCCAGGCGATGCCTTGGGCCGCACGCAAGTCTTCGCGAGCCCTCTCCAGGATCCCTTCGCTTTGGCGGATACGTTCCTCGCCTCGCCTAATGTGCTCCTCCAAAAGGGAGGCCTCCCCCACGGTGCCCGCCACCTGAGCAAAGCGATGAAGATCGTCATCGGTAGCCTTCTGGCGAGTCTCCACCTCATATAACCTCGCCTCCGCATCATTCATCCGGCCAAGTAGGCCATCTTCACCCTGCAGGTTGTCGTGAAGTCCCTCCACTTCGGCGAGGCGATCACCAAGGTTGACCAATTGGGCCTTCACCTCGGCCGACGGCATAATCATCAAGAAGATATCATGGGCCCGAAGGACAGCCATCAGGCGAGTCCATGACTCCTCGTTGAAGGCAGGGGGGTCCGCGAGAAACTCCCTCAAGGGAGTGGACGCCCCTGGCGGCGGCGACCCCGGAATCGAGTCAGAAGACGGTAGACGACTAGACGGGAGGGACCCGTGGCTGCCTGAAGACGAGAAGTCAGGCGAGAAGGGTAAGACGGAAAGAAGAATAGAGACGAGGTAAGCGAGGCGAGTACCCTCCAACGCGTTGTCCTCTCCCTGAAGCCGAGGTGGATCTGTCCGCAACCCCCCGGTGGAGGTGGATAGGCGAAGAACCACACCAGTCCTCCCCGGCAAGGGGCCCATCGTCAGCGACTTCCCTCCAGAGGTTGGGCGGGCGGGCTGACCTATCCCAGACTGAGACAGGGGCTGTTGCAAGGGAGGAGCCGGAGTTGAACCAGCCTGCCCCAAAATTGAAGACGCGGTCGCTAAATCCGTTGAGGGCGCCGCAGCAGGTTGCCCTTGTGAAGGAGGGCGAGTAGAGAGCGCTGCACAGAGCATGAAGTCAAGACCTGGTAGATATAATCGGAAAAAAACCATAGCCTTACCCAACGTCAGGACGGTAGGAGCAGGAGGGAGCAGCAGGCCGATCGTAAGGACTGGAGGCGCTCTCGCGTCCTCAGTCCCACCGGTGGTGACTTCGACCCCGCCCTCATTCTCTCGGCGAGGAACGTCAGCGTGGGGCTCTTCAGGGATCGGCGAAGCGGTAGGCCTCTTAAGTGGGAGACCGCACCGGGCCGTAGAGTCGGGATCGGTAGAGGACTTCTCACGCAGCTCGGGTTCCGCCCTCTTTCTCTTAGGCTTCCTTTTTCTCGCGGAACCCAGGAGGCGAGGCGTCGAAAACTCGCCAAGGATGTCTAGGACCGCGGCCGTCTCGGGTTCGTCGTCCGCGAGAACCCGGTTATCAGCCCGAGAAGAACCAGCCCCAGAAGACATCTTGGAATGAGGGGATCATGGTACACCCTCACCCTATTTATAGAAGAAGGCCCTGTCAGCGCGCAGCCCCGCCGAATAGTAGGTTGGACTCTTCTTTCCGACCTCTGACGAGCTCGCAAAGAGCGGGGATTGTGTACAACCCCTATTCGGCAGACAAGAGCCAAGGGTGCCCGACGAGTAGGCTGACATCCCCTGGCGAGTAGAGCCAAGGGTGCCCGACGAGTAGGCTGGCACCCCCTGGCGAGTAGAGCCAGGGGTGTCCGGCGAGTAGATCCGAGGGTGTCCGACGAGTAGGCCGACACCTCCAGGCGAGTGGACCCGTTTTCAGGCGAGACCAGGTCGGGAGAATTCGCCCAGGAAGATCTTTTGAGATAAAGTTCCATGGATGCCCTTAGTGGTCTGCCCATAGCTCCTCAGAACAGCGGAGCCCGGCTATCAGCAGACCAACTTGGGGTGCGTTTAGCGGAAACGTAAAGCGGAACTACGCTATCCGCAGGCCATCCGGACCATTTTACCCTCATAAGAGTTTGCCTATAAATAGGACCCATTATGTCTCAGATCAACACAGATCCACCCCCATTGAGAGAGCCTGTGCTTTCTTCCTTGTGCTGTCTGAGACAGGCTCAGCTTCTGGTTTTCGGGAGGGGAAATCAAGTTAGATTTCCGGGTTAGTGGCGGGACCTCCTCGCTACAGCCAGTGGGTCATTCTTAGGGAGCTACCTACCAACCTGTGAGGGTCAGTTCTTAGCTCGGAATACTTAGTTCTAGGGATCCGACGAAGAGAGAAGTAACTCAAGCTACTCCCCCAGTCTCGAACAAGTTGGACCGGTATCCGGGTTCCAACACTAAGGGAGCCCATTTCATTCCCCTTGCTCGGCCGCTCGTCGCAGAGCACGTGACCCGCGTTTTCTTCCAGGAGATCTTTCGCCTACACGGCATGCCGGAGACGCTGGTGTCCGACAGGGATAAGGTTTTCACGAGTACTTTCTGGCGCGAACTATTCGCCCTTAGCGGCACCAAATTGGCGTTTTCGTCCGCATACCACCCGCAGTCGGATGGGCAGACCGAGGTGGTCAACCGCACCCTGGATATGTACCTGAGATGTGTAACCGGGGACCGGCCGCGGGAATGGCCGCGTTGGCTACCATGGGTGGAATATTGTTACAACACGGCATATCATACGGCCTTGCAGACCACGCCATTCCGCCTCATCTACGGTCGCGATCCCCCACGCCTTTTGTCATACACAGGTGGTTCGGCTCGACTGGCGACCTTAGATCAAGAATTGGAGGACCGCGACGCGTTCTTACAAGCTGCCCGGGATCGCCTGCTGCAAGCCCAACAACGTATGGAGATTTCCTACAACCGTGGGCATAGAGATCTCACCTTCACGGTGGGGGACTGGGTTTGGGTATGCCGCCGCCCCTTTCGATAACTTACGGCGGTTCGCCCTCCCTCCAACAAGTTGGGTCCGAAGTTCTTTGGCCCCTTTACCATCATCGAGCGCATTGGAGACGTGGCTTACCGTTTCGCCTTGCCACCGGAGGCCCGCATTCATGATGTCTTTCACATTTCCCAGCTCAAGCAGTACGTGGGACCCCCGCCATCGGGCCCCTTGGTGCACATTCCATCACAGCTTGAGGACAAGCTGTCCTCGAACGAGGGCGGTGATGTTACGACACTCGAAGCGACGGACCCATATTGGGGGCGTACCTACCGACGTCGCCAACCAACTGAAGCCACCTGACGTTGCTATGTTATTTTCTTAGTGCTTTTTATTTCAGATGTTTGTTCTCACTTGTAGTAAGCCCAGGTGAGGGGCGCGAACCTTATGTCTGGTTTTTAATGTTCGGACCGAGCCGGTTCGTTTTGGTGGATTTTGGACCTATATGGTCCGGTTGGGTGTGAAGGAAAAAGCAAGCAAGAAATTATCCTCAAATCCCTCTCTCTCTCTCTCTCTCTCCTCCTTTCCCTCGCCCAGCCGTGACGCCCTAACTAGCGCCGCCCCTAGCGCCATCGCTGTCGCCGTGCAGCGCCGCTACCGCCTTCCGCTAGAAGTTCGTCGACCTCCCGCCTCTTCTTCTCTCCCTCTCGGTTCCTTCTCTGCCTCCCTCCCTCTTCACGACGGCCTTCACCACGGGTTCCTCCCAAACGTGGGGTTCTTCCTCCTCTTCGGGTCCTCTCACACAGTCCAGATCGGCAACGATCCAAGCCCATAACAGGAACCAACCCACAGGAGTTCGGGTCGAGCTTGTCTCAATATTTGGTATCCTTATTTTGCGCTCAAGCATACAATTTCGGTTTGTGACAGCGTGCATCTATCAGGGAGACCTCGTACATGCTTATAGCCTATAAATTAGTTTTATACATGAAAGGGTTTCTCAAAAGTAAAATTTCAATTTTGCATGCTTTTTGTATATATTTCACCTAATAGATCCTTGTGCAAATGCACACCACAGTCATTCGGGTGAGCGAAATTTCTGGGTCTGCGGCCTGAAAACAATTTTTTCCCGGGGCGCAGAGGATGTGATGTGATGGCAAAATTATGCTAGAGATCATTTTGATATCTAAAAATCAAAATCTGATCCATGAGAGGTCAAAATGTGGTCTCTCATAAATCAAAATTTGATCCTCAGATATCTTTTTCCCAGCATTTAGACTTGTGATTCTCTTGTTTTTGCAGCTTCAAATTATAATATATTATCGTTTCTTTGCTTTGTTTTGAACATTCATTGATGCTGCATCTCGAAACTAATAAACTTTGTAGAGAGTTTCAGGTCAGAAATCTTGGAGAGCCTGAATCAACAAGAGCCCAAAACCATGGTCGGTGTCTTCCGTATTCTGCAGAGTCTTTATCACCATTTTCGAAGGAAGAAGATGAAGGATTGTGAGATGACATTAGCCATTGAACCAGTTTGAAGAGAGAGACTGACAGAGAGAGACAGGAAGAGAAAATAGATAGGCATGCAAAGGAGAGAGACAGACAGGAGAGGGTCACAGAAAGAGAGGGGAGAGAGAGAGAACCAAAATGATTAAAGGAGATTTTTAAAAAACCACTGATATATGAATTTCACTTAGATACAGTTTTTTTTCACTATAATAAATTAATAATGCACTGATATATGAATTTCAAACCTACTTGATCTTTATTGTGCATAACTGATGCAGTTGGCACTGTGAACTACAATTGTCTGCAGATGACAAAGTAAACCATTTGTCAGCAATGAGTAAAACTAAAAGCATCTGTTTCCAGCTTATAGAATGCAGTTGTAAGAGGATAAAGAGACTAATCACACAGGTTTATCTGAAACAAAAGAAAATTTTCAGATCTAAATGTCTGTAAAACAAGATACAGGTGAGTAAAACTTCGTTTGGCGCGGCTTTTTTGCTCCGGTGAGTTTGGAAAAAAACGCCACCGCCATAGAATGGATGTTTGGCATGACAACGGTTATGAACGCCACCAAGAAAATAAAAGTAGTTTTGAACATAACCACCGTGTTCACGACCGCAACCACCGTGCCAAACGGAGCCTAAGATGATCAATCAGAAATATATCATACACGAAGATCTCATCAAATAAATGAATCAAAACTTACTGATAAATGGTCTAAGGATTTAGCTACAGAGCGCAGAAATTCAACTGAGAGAACTAGTTTAATGGAGACCTATAGCTACAAAATGTTCTAAAAAAGACGGTGGAGTCTGATTATGTCATGGAGATGTATATGAATTACAAAATGGTAAACTAAAAGCTTGATTACAAACTATTTAAGAGACATTATGCTCTCAAAAAGGAACCCAAACAATGTAAAATAGTTTTATTCATTAGAAAATCGGGATCGTGTGTGCAGTGACCAAATCCAATAACACTGGTATCGAGCATTGGTAAAGCGCATATAAAGTTAATGAAATTAACTCGAAAGTACATGAGTTTCCGAAAATAAGCTCAATAGAAGGATTCCAACTCTGAAACTGCAAGATCAGAAACTAGTGCTTCGCATCTTCTTCTTCGCAGAACTTTGTGTAGTGGTCAGAGTCCATCAAAGAGTTCAGTTCAGTTGAATCACTTATCTGGACCTTGAGCATCCATCCATTGTTATAGGGACTGCCATTAATCTGATTCAAAGAATTACAACTCAGGCGTTTGCACGAGGTGAGAATATAAGATAATTCATAAAGGATGGCAGTGATGTTTGAAACTTGAAGGTCAAACGATAATTGCTTGAATTTTAATAGACTTAAAGTGGTTTGTTTTGACTCTAAAATGGGTTGCTCGAAATAAGTTTGATTCAGATCAAAACGACTCAAAATGCAGATAAATACAACTGTCTATATATCTCTTCACACGTCTTCTGAAATACACACAATATACGTATATATAATAAACATATATAATATTATACATATAGATGCTATTATCCATATAATCTGAAGTTTATTTGTTCTCCATCCTAATCCTTTGAGAGTAACTTTATCCTCATCTAATGGGTGCATATTCTACCATTGGTTGCACTGTCCAAACAACATACATCCAGTTTCAAATAACTAAACCCGAGTATATGTAACTTGAACTGTTCTTCTAATAGAATAACTACAAAAACATGCTCTTTGGCTTCAACACACATCTATCTTAACATTCTCATTTCTCGCACCAACTCAACTATGTACTTTTTAATTGCCAACACAAGGATCTTCCTAAACTCGTATCTCGAAGAGAAAAAGTTTGAACTCTGTGTTGAGTAACTATTGAACAGAAACTGCGAACAGTGTTCTGTTAGAAGGTATCACAGTTGCAAATATATCAATAATTGGGTCAATTACAAAATACTTTCCAAAACATAAGATTTTTTTTTTAAATTATTGGAAGTTGATGATGATCTAAAACCTTCAATTGAAGTTTCATCATGGTCAAAATTCACAGCGTTCACGACCGCCACCGCCGTGCCAAACAAACCCTTAATAGATAAACTAAGATTATGGACATGTACCTGCAAGCTATGTCGAGTATTTCTTTATGGTGGTTTACACTAAGGTTTAGCAATCGTATGTCCTAAGGACTTCATACAAAGCAGTTTAATCTTAAGTATAGCAAACAAACAAACAAAATATAGTCCATTCATGATATGATGCTGATATTTCAAACTATATCCAGTAACAATGTAACCTAGGCTTCCCTTGAACTTGTCGAGATAAAACAGCATATAGCAGACAAGAAGGGAGAGCATGAAGACCAGTCCTTCACGCATGGTAAGGATATAAATGAATCAATGAGCTAGCACATATGACAATGCAGATGGACATGCAACATATGTTATTAAATAAACCAACCTAAACGCTAATGCAATGCATATAATTAATATGCAATGATATTCAACATGCAATTAAATTAAGTTAGAAGATTATATACTTGCAACTTGCATACATAGCCACAATTGATTGCAAATAATTCAAACAAGCTCACAAATATTAATTGCATGCAACTGAAAGTACTAGAAACTAACTACGCAGAGAATAAACCCTGCAATTTTTTTGTTAGGAAGGAACAAAATTATGAACGAGAAAACACAAAATACAGGTAAATCCCTATTGGGCGAGATGCTCACAAATACTATTTTTTTGTGTTCCAACCCCACTACGGTGGGATAAAGGCTTCAGTGTTGTGTTTTTGTGTGTGTGTGTGTGTGTGTGTGGGGGGGGGGGGGGGGGGGGGGGGGTTAAGTGGAGGTTTTCGACAGGCCTTTCCGATGTTCACGATGGTGGCCTGGTGGGAGCCTGAATGGGATCAGTTGGGTTGCGACATTGCTAGATGGGTCGACTAAAGCCGAAGAGATGTTAGTGGGATTGAAGCTTGGCTTGATGGGTGGCCTAGGTGGTTGAAGGGGCCAGTAGGGTTGAAATCTGGATGGGCGGGCGGCTTAGGTCACGAGATTTGAAAGGAATCTGTGGGGGATGAGGATGGAGGAGTGGTGATTCCCTAACATAAACACCAAGGGCCGAGGTCCGGAGGAGGATACAACGGGTCCTAAATTCAACACCAAAGGGAAGACGAGGCAATAGCAGTCCTTGGCGTTAGTACCAAGACGTGACTTCCCCTGAGCGATGGAACAAACGGTTGTTAGTTTGAAGGCTTTCAAACTGCTTGATGATCCCTACGATTCCACAATCCCTCTTGTTTAAAGCAACCTAAAATCAGGTAAATAGAATGAAAGTCCCCAATTTTCATTGCTCTTACCTAAAATAATACAACCATAACCTGATAGCTTTGATAATGAATATATAACTGTCCGTGACAAAAATAAATCCGCAGTGATCTCTAGTGAGTGCTCCCTGATTGATGAGAACTCATCCTTGTCAGTTCTTCTAAAAGAACTTACTCCAAAATTGATTACCATATATATATATAATCTTCAAACTCATAACCACAACATTGATTACGAGAAATAACCTTAAAATTACATGGGAGTCAAGTATCATAAATTTTCATGGTAATTCATTCATTCATCAAGTATGTGCTTTGACGAACGTGCACTCTTACGGACATCGAGAGCTCCGCGGCCCATTTGGAAGATGGTCAACCCAGGTTCGACGCTCTCCACCAACATATCTCGGCGAAGCAGGCCTATTCCACTCACCCGACACTCCCAACGATCACCCAATTACTGGAGGAAATTCCCATTTTGTTCACCCAGCGACGGGCATTCTACCATCTACGCGTCTCATCACCACATCCTACTACTTCCAAGGGTCTCAACCATCTCCATGAGGCCATACAACTAGTCTGCTACGGTCACTCGTAAAAGGATGTCATCGAGTAGATGGTTGCCGACATGCTTCAAGCAGGCAACATTCATCCCAGCGCGAGGGTTACACACGCGCACGCAGCTTCTTATTTGTATTTTGTATCTTTAATTTGGAGGGTATTAGAGTAAAATGTATGTGAGCCCCCCTCCCTATTAATGGAGGTGGTTTGGAAGTTTTATTTATGCTTTTGATTAGGGTTTTGTGATCTCTCATTTGGAGAGGGACTTCAAAGAGGAACCAGCCTCCTGAGGTTTGGCACGAGTATTCCTCGTGATTGTATTCAAGTTCTTCGAGTATCATTGCAAGTAATTTCATCTTCGTAACATTGATACGACCTGCCGACCCCGTCTGCTATGACATTAGCCATTGGGCCTCCTGTGATAAGCGCACAAATCACCGCCTCCTCCCCGCGCGCGTCCAGCAACCTCTCCTGCTCGCGGCTAGCGTGTGAAGCCTCTCCCTGCTCGCAGCCAGCAACGTCTCCCGCACGCGTATCCAGCAGCACCTCCCTCATGCGTGTCCAGCCACACATACCCGTGCCCGCCCGATTGACGATTTCGTTGTTGACGTCAATCGTTGATTCCACTGTCGACGTCGATCGCCAATTTCGTTGTTGACGCCAATCGTGTTTCCCACTGCTGCTCCCTCGTCGGCCTTCCGCACATCCATTATCGGCTGCTTTTGTGCATCCAGTTCCAGTCCTTCACAGCGGCTCCGTCGTTGTCCTTCCGCAATCCAGGGTTATTTCCACGCATCCTGCAACAACACATAGACTACTTCCAGCGTTCCAGGCCGCTCCATCGGCTGCTTCAGCCTGTTTCGCACACAACCACGCTCGACGACGATTCTGCGCATCCAAGCCCCAGCTCCCGCGGCTCCTGTGCACGCCCTTTCGGCGGGTAGGCTTCTCCCACTAATGTGCCCTTCTTCTCGTGCTTTCTCTCTGGGCATCTCCTACTTTCGTCGGCCTTTCCTCGCACCGATAGTACCTCGTCCTCTCCCTTCTTCTCCGCCGCCGCCCGTGCCCTCTCCTTCTTATGGCGAAGGCCTGTCACTCAATGGAATCTCATGTGGAGGCCCTCGAACACGCCCTCACCACCATTAACTCTTGCCTCGAGGCCCAAGCCGAGCAGTTCGCTTCGATTATGGTCATGCTCCCTTGCAATCCGACCAGCACTCCGGGCCTAACACCACCTCTGCCTTGGGATCCCCCAACACATTGTCCCCCAAAGAACTCTCTTTGGCCGGATTACCTCCCTAGCTTTTTCCCCGTATCGACATTACTACGTTCAACGGGACTGGCCCCTGGGTTGGATTGCCCACGTCGAGCAGTATTTTGACATTCAACGGACTCATCGGGCACAAAAGGTCTCCACGGATCTTATCGACATGGAAGGGTCCGCCCTATATTGGGTACGTTGGCTCCGCCAGTCCTCTCCTGGGCTCACCTGGACAACTCTCACCGAGACACTCATTCAACAGTATGATCATCGCTACTCCGGCAATGTGATCGAACGTCTTTGTGAGGTCCGTCAAATCGGCTCCATTGACTCGTACGTGAATGAATTTATCAAGTTGGTCACCCCCACGTCTCGGGTCTTCCACCTGACCACTACTTGAGTTATTTCATGCATGGCTTACAACCTCATATTAGTGCTCGCCTCCACACCCTCCATCCGTCTACCGTCGACCAAGTCATGGACCACTCCCTACTCGTGGAGGCCGAATTCCTTGCGACGTCCGGGGACCCTCTTTCTACATCGCTTCCTTCCAAACCTCCCTATCAACCATACCCCCCCCCCCATCTAAACCTCCACCATCGCAGCCTCCTCTACCTCGCCCAACTATTATGGCCCCATGCAACAACCGTCATAACCCTACTCACCATCTTTCCAACCAAGTGTGTCATGACTTGCAGAGTAAGGGTATGCACTTCCGTTGCAAGCAATCATACTCTCCTACTCATGATTGTCCTGTCAAGGAGTTTCGCGCCCTCATCGGTGATGACTGGGAGGAGATCGGTGTAGCTGATTTTGACGCTCTTGCGGTCACAGAGGTCACCGGACGGAGCCCCAGGCACATCAACGACAGTCACCCCGCAGGCATATCACTACTACATGGCTGGCGACACCTTGACCTTGGGGACAAGGTCGATTTTCTAGCGGGATATATTATTACGCATGCGCGCGCAGCTTCATATTTGTATTTTGTATCTTTAATTTGAAGGGCATTAGAGTAAAATGTATGTGAGCCCTCTCCCTATATAAAAAGGTGGCTTATGACTTTTAGTTATGCTTTTGATTAGGTTTTGTGATCTCTCATTTGGAAAGGGACTTCAAGGAGGAACTAACCTCCTGAGGTTTGGCACGAGTATTCTCGTGATTGTATCCAAGTTCTTCGAGTTTCATTGCAAGTAATTTCTTCTTCATAACAGTGAGACCCTTCTCCATCCTCGTCCTCCTCCTGCAAAAGGAGGGTAGCTAGTGGTTCTGTATGGACAACAAATAGTTGAACAAGTCCACCATTGTGGACCCTATCTGGCGGACGCCACAAAGACGCTCCACGACGGAACCCGAGTAACAGACATCATAGCGATGAATAAGGTACTGCTGCAGGTTCGACCACGACAGAGTGGGCTTGGTTTGATGTAGCCAAGGACCCAATGGAGAGTGTATCCCTCCATGTCGATGAGGGGCGTTGCCAACCTTGTGTGGCTCCGAGATCTGATGAACGCGAAGAACTGTTCTGCGCGAGCGATCCACCCCATCAGGTCAATGTTGTTGAAGGAAGGGACCTCGAACGAGCGAGGTGCAGGCGGATGGCCTATCGGCGGTGGAAGAGGATCCTGGAAAAGGTTCGGATGAGCCCCGAGAAGCGATGGGGACTCCGCATTAGAGCTCGATGAGACGCTCGGGAGGCCAGCCAGGAGGGCGTCAAACTTAGCATCCATCCGTAACATGAGGGCATAGCGAGAGGCATGGGCGGAATCAGGGGGGGGGGGGGGGGGGGGGAGGCAGCTGGGCCCTGGCCCCCCAAAAAATTTTATTTTAATATTTTTCTATATTAAGAATTTTCTATAAAAATTGCAATTTAATGCTTTGGCCCCCCAACCAACGACGTGCGTGAAATCAGAGGTGCAGAGGAAATTAGGAAAACCTAATACATGTTCCGCTCCTATTTCTCTCTCCTCGACTCCTCCCACTGCCCCGCCGTCATTCTCCTCTTTCCCCCTCTCCAGTCTCCAGCTCTCCTCTGGCCGTCCAGCATCGGCGTGTCCTGGCCACTCCTTTTCCTTTGTCGGTTCTGCATCTGGATCTCCACCGGACCACCGGGGCAACACCGACATTGGCAAGGATAACCAATTTACCATTTATTGATTTACCGGAAACAGAGTTACACAGAGTTACAAAGGAAGCCATTGCATGTAGATCTGAACTCTGAAGCCACCCTTGAGCCTAGCTTTCAATTTTTGCTCCTCTTACTCGCTCCCCTGCTCCTCTGGGCTCCGATCGTCCGACGTCGGCGCGGTAATTTTTTTACATTTATAATTTAAATTTTAGTTGGTCTTCCTGCAGTTCTCTTAGTCTTCTCATAAATTTATCTCAGCTTATTTTCTTACTTGCACCATCATAATCCTGCTTTCGATGCAACTAGAGATAAATTTGAGTTTGATTTCAATGTAGTTGGTCGGTTATGCTAATAATTTCGCAACTATTTTAACAATTACTAGAGATATTATAAGTGTTTAGATTCATTATATGCTGATCAGCTGATGCAATATATTATCTTAAATCTGTTTAGAAAAATTTGGGAATATCCTTATATTTGGCAATTTTAGATTATGAAACTGTGAAGGTGGCAATTAAATTATGGAATTGCTGAGAGAGATTATCTTGTTTGGTCCCTCCATGTTTATTTTGCACTTATGTTTAGTTGAAATTCACATGATCTATTGTTATTTTTTTGAAAGACAATGAACATTATTTTTATAATATTAACGACGAGATTTTTCAATTTATGTTAGTATGAAGAAGATGAAAACTATTAACTCATTTTTCAATAAGACGTCGTCCTCGGAAGCCTCCCCATCTTCCTTGCCTGCTAATTCATCTGTAGTTGAGAAACTTCCACTTGTGTTTGAGCGTGATCCTGAATTACGACCTCAAATTTGAGAATATCTCATTGATCAACAAGATGAAATGCGACGAGCATATGTTAAAGATGGATCTTATCAGCACAAAGTTCAAGAATATCCGTCATCAGTCTCAGGTGAACATAGTCGAAGATTTCAATGTTCTTGGTTTTAGAAGTTTCCATGGTAGGAGTATTCTCATGTGAAAGATGTTGCTTATTGTTTGTCTTATGTTTTTAATAAACAACATAGTGGTCGTTTTGGATCAAGCGCATTCACTATTGAAGGATTTCGAAATTGGAGGAAAGTAAATGGAAAAGATTGTGCATTTTTGACTCATGTAGGGAAAGATCATAATTCTCCACACAATATTGCTGTCAAAAGATGTGAAGATTTAATGATTCAATCTCAACATATTGATAAAGTAATACAACGACAAACATCTCAACAAATCAAAATGAATCGATTACGGATTGGAACTTCAATTGTCGCCTTACGCTTTTGTGCATTTCAAGGAATTGCATTTCGAGGTCATGATGAAACTTCAGAATCTATTAATCGTGGTAATTTCATTGAGATGATTAAATTGCTTAGAAATTATAAGAAGAAAGTGGATGATGTTGTTTTAGAAAATGCTCCAGGAAATGCAATGTACATCTCGCCAACTATTCAGAAAGATCTTTTTTCTATTATGGTAAAAATGGTGCAAGATATAATTCGCAAAGAAATAGGCGATTCTAAATATTGCATTATAGTTGATGAATCAAGAGACGAGTCAAAAAGAGAGCAAATGAGTATTGTGATTCAATTTGTAGATATTTGTGGCTTTGTGCAAGAAAGATTTTTAGATCTTGTTCATGTTAAAGTTACAAGTGCGTTAACTCTAAAACATGAAATTTCTGAAGTTCTGTCTCAGCATAATTTGAATATTCAAGATATGCGTGGTCACGGATATGATGGTGCAAGTAATATGTGTGGTGAATAGAAATGGTTAAAAACTTTGTTCCTCAATGAATGTCCACATGCTTATTATGTTCATTGTTTTGCACATAAACTCCAATTAGTTCTTGTTGCTACATCAAAGGAAGTGAAAGGGTGCATAATTTTTTCAATGAATTAATATATATTATTAACATTGTTGGTGCTTCCTCCAAGCGCAATGATCAATTGCGAGCATCCCAAAAAGAATATTTTGATCACATGATTGCTCTTGGTGAAATTGAAACCGGCACGGGAGCAAATCAAATTGGTTCACTGCAACGACATGGGGACACTAGATGGTCGTCTCATCTAAACTCTATTTGTAGTGTTATTAATATGTATAATGTTACTTGCTCTGTGTTACTTGATATCAGTGAAAATGAATGAACGGCTGCTCAACGGGGAGATGTCGAGGCAGCCTTAAGAAAGATTGGTGTTTTTGAATTTGTATTCATCTTACATTTAATGAAAGAAGTTTTGGGAATTAGTGATATTCTATGCAAAGCACTGCAATATCAATCTCATGACATATTAAATGTTATATATTTGGTTTGAATGACGAAAGCTCTCATTCAAAAATTTCGGGCATCTGGATGGGAAAAGTTTTTGCAAGATGTGAAATTATTTTGTGAGAAAAATGAAGTTGCAGTTCCAGACATGACTGCTCGAAACAATGATCGTCGATTTCGAAATCCACGTGATATCATTACAGTGGAACATCATTTTCGGGTGGATATTTTCAATGTCACTATAAATTGTGGGTTACAGGAGCTGAACTCTAGATTCAATGAAAATTCTATGGAGCTACTTCGTCTTAGCATGACTTTAGATCCAAGCGATAATTACAAATCTTTCAATATTGATGATATATGTGCCCTTGCAAAGAATTTCTACTCTCATGATTTCAGTGAACAAGAGCTTTTTGTGTTGAATACATAATTGCAACATTATGAGTTTGATGTTCCTTCTCATAAAGATTTGAAGAATTTGCTTACAATTACCAAACTATGTGAGAAATTGATAGAGAAAAAATTCAAAGACATATTATCTTATTGACAGATTAATTCGACTCATTTTGACCCTTCCAGTCTCAACAGCAACTACAGAATGATCATTTCCAGCTATGAAGATTGTTAAAACAAGACTTCACAACAAGATGAAGGATGAATTTCTAGCAAATTGTATGATTTTATACATTGAGCGAGAAATAGCAGAGAAGTTAGACAAAGATTTAATCATAGATGAATTCTATGATGTGAAAAATCATCGTGCACAATTGAAGTAACTTTTATATGGTTGTTTGTCTCCTTTTGTTTGTTATTATAATTGTTTACTTCGATTATGGCAAGACTAAAAATTAAAAAGACAGCTTATTTTCGCAATTTTTTTACATATTGCCTTATGTCCCCCCCCCCCTACTGTACTTCCTGGATTAGCCACCGGAGAGAGGCGATGGATTCCTCATGAGCATCGAGGCGACGAGAGATGGATGGATCCAGAGGAAGTTGAGGCGTGGGTGTGTCAGAGTGCGCCATAGAGCGGAGTCATGGGGGCATGCACGCGAGAAGGAGAGCGGTGCGCAGCCGGACGAGCGGGGGATGCGTTGTCGGCGTGCGAGAGGCAAAAATAGAGATCTGTGTGGGTCGATGCTTAGAGCCGCAAGAAGGGCGCTCTTTGGCATGGGAAATAGTCACTGGGTTGGGCGCGGGATGAACGCCGACGGCGCAAGCGGAATCGACCGCTAGAGCGCGCTCGGGCGTGGTAATGGTCATTGTGGTCAATGCGCACACTGCAAGGTCGACGAGTTGGCAGTTGGAACGAGGCAATGGACCGATGTAAGGACGATGCGCTGGCTGCGGGACGAAAGTAGGACGAGCGCGGGCTGCTGGAACGAATGCTTCGGGCGACGAAAACCGTGGCGGGAAGCGAGACGGATCAGACCAAATTGTTACCCCTCGAAATTGAAACCTTAGATCTGAGAGGAAAGGAGGGGAAAGAAGGGAAGAGTGGAAGAGGAAGGAAAATAACACATAGGGTTCCCACAATTTCATAATACTCCAAAGATACCAAAATACAAAGCCCCGTGGGGTTTATATAACACCCTCGGTCAAAATACCAAATAGGGAAAGATACAATCAATTCTAAAAGATACATATGTCTTAATTGTTTTCCGCTGGCGTGTCACTAACAGGACTTTCGCGGCTCTTGTATACCCGCCATACTG
Organism: Dactylorhiza incarnata; assembly: GCA_033032865.1. Lineage (NCBI taxonomy): Eukaryota > Viridiplantae > Streptophyta > Magnoliopsida > Asparagales > Orchidaceae > Dactylorhiza > Dactylorhiza incarnata. Next base: position 2,079,657 of record JAWHQI010000227.1, on the reverse strand, counting down.
GAGGATATCCCTCTCCTTCCGCGTCCGAAACATGTTCATTCGAACATTTGCGGTCCTAGTCCCAACAAATCTGTTAGTGGACGAAGTATGCATTTTGTAACTTTTATTAATGATTTTTCTATATGTACTCAGGTGTACTTTTGAAGGAAACTTTGAACTATTTTCTACTTTCTCAAATTTTTATAATGAAATTTGCACTCAATTTGGTTTCCATTTAAAAATTATTCGGATCGATAAGACGACAAATACATAAGCCAACAGTACTCATCTTTTTGCACCTCCAATGGTATAATTCATCATACCAGTTATGCGCATACGTCCCAACAAAATGGAGCGGCATAAAGAAAAAATCGTCATCTCCTCGATGTTGCTCGGACATTCCTGTGTCAGATTAATGTTCTTCTCTCCTATTGGTATCATGCGATTCTCATTTCTTGTTTTCTCATTAACCGTCTATTTTCTTCTACTCTCTAGGGAAAGACCCATTTTTCTATATCCGGTTGATACATCTTTTCTCTCACCCCGCATGTGTTTAGTTGTACTGTTTTTGTTCATATTTTTGAATCTAGTCACAATAAACTCTTCGCTCGCGCCACGCGCCACCAAATGCATCTTTGTGGGTTGGTCCCTAACTTAAAAGGGATATCGTTGTTTCGACCCTATTTCCAAAGGTCAATATGTCTCTATTCACGTCACCTTTTTTTAGTCTACATCTTATTTCTCCACAAATGGAGAGACTCTTACTTTTGAGAACCCTCCTCCTATCTCTATCGTCTCTCCTCACACCTTTATTTCATCATTCTCTCTCATTCATGCTTCTTCACCAGATATCTCACAATTGACACCAATTCATGAACGCATACCTCCTCTTTCACCCTTTCCTTATCATTATTGTCGCCGACCTACTTCCCCACATGTCCTCGCTAAAGGTGCAAATAAAGCCCGGGCCCAGTTTCCCGGGCCGGGTCTTCCCGGATCTAAGCCCGGTTAGGCCCGGGCCAGATTAGGTCCAGGCAGGCCTAGGGGATTTATAAGGCCCCGTTTTTAGCTACATGCCCGACCTGCAGACCGGCCCAGGCCAGGCACGGGCATAACCCAGGCACCAGACAACCTAGTGCCCGGCCTGGGCAAGGCCCGGACCAGGCCCGTTTTGGTAGGTGCATTCCTTAACTATAATTTAAAAAAATATTATATAAGGCTGGCATTGTCAGTCTTAAAAGCGTCGTTTGCTGCTAGTGCAGCAGGCCTAGGCTGCGAGGCCTAGCCTAGACATAGTCTAGGCCTAGCAATGTGGCCTTGTTTTGTAACAAAACAAGGCCATGAGCATTGTTTTATTATCAAAATAATTAATTGCAAAAAATAATTAAAATATATATGTGTATATATATATATTAAAATCTTGGTCTGGGCTTCTCCTGGGCCCGACCAAGGCCCGGTTGTCGGGACCTTCAAGACCCCCCTTCAAAGGGGGGCCCGGACTGGGTCCGCCGGGCTTTATTTTCATAACTAATCCTCGCTCCTTCCACTCCAAAGTCCCCACAGTCAGTAATCAGGCCAGCGATCTCCTCTTCAGAAGGTTCCTTCACCTCAGTAGACTCGGACCTAGATGTTTTCATTGCTCTGCAGAAAGAGGTAATGAGGAGTACACAACATCCGCTTAATAATGCTATCTCATATGTCCTTCATGCAACAAGTTTGGCTAGACACGCTCTACCATCATCGTTCCTACTACTTATTAGGAAGCTCTTCGTATACTTTGCTGAAAAGCGGCTATGGATGAGGAAATATCTACCTTGACATCACCGGATACCTGGACTTTTGTCCTTACCCCATTTGGGGGCGATGTTGTTGGTTGTCATTAGGTATTTGTCATCAAGTTTCTCCCAGACAGTACTCTGGATGGATACCGGGCTAATTTAGTTGTCAAGGGCTTCACCCAGACATATGGTGTTGATTTCTTTGGCATCTTCTCTCCGTTTGCCCGTATCAGTGTTATCCCGGTCCTCTTCTCCATTGTTGTCAACATGAATTGGTAAATGTCCACTTGATGTCAAAAATGTCTTCGTCTACGGTGACTTGCACGAAAAGGACTATATGGAGCAACCTCCTGGTTATGTTGCTCAAGGGGAGTCTCAAGTATGTATGCTTCGAAAGATCATTAATGGTCCTAAACAAAGCCCTTGAGCATGGTTTGACAAATTCAGTAAGGTTGTCTCTACCATTGCATTCTCCAAAAGCAATGATGATCACTCTTTGTTTATACGGAAGACCAACAATGAAATGACTATTCTTGCAGTCATAGTTGACAACATTCTTCTTACCGGAAATGACTCCTCTGGAATAGAGAAAACAAAGAAATATCTTCGAGAGCATTTTGTTAATAAAGATATGGGTTCTCCAAGATACTTCATGGGAATTGAAATTGCGAGATGCAATAACTCCATAGTTCTCTCTCAACGTAAGTATGTCCTAGATCTACTCAACGAAATCGGTCTCCTCGACATGAAACCTGCTTGGAATCATATGTATATGGGTACTGACAAACTTTGGGAGAACATTTTGTTACTAAAGATATGGGTCAATTCATGCAGGCTCCTAGAGAGTGTCATTTGGAAGCTGCTTTAAAAATATTAGAATGCATCAAAGGGTCCCAAGAATGACTATTGTTTTAAAGACAATCATTTACGCATTTAAGCATATTTTGATGCAATTTATGCAGATGAAAAAGGAGATCAAACCCTACTTCTAGATTTTACACATGTTGGAGAAAATTTGGTCACTTGGAAAAGCAAGAAACAAACAATGGTGTTTAGGTCAAGTGCAGAAACTGAATACAGAAGTATGACTCAGACTGCTTCTGAGTTAAAGTGGTTGAGAACACTTATGAAAGACTTTCCAGTTTCATGAAGTGTTTCATGAAAGAACAAAACAAATATGCACTTCGTTTGTTTCTTCAGATAAGAAGTTAGTCGACATCTTCAGTAAACCAGTTTCTTCATCTTTTGATATTTGTACCAAGTTGTGAATGATCAATATATATGCTCCATCTTGGGGGGGGGGGGGAGCTCAAGACTAAAGCTCATAAAGGGGCCCATTGTACATTTCTTCTATTCTTTGTATTAGGCCCACATCTTCAAGTGTAATTTCTTCCTTCTTTACTCTATTTAAACAGGGGAGCTCCCATATAATAATTTAATTTTTTTGGAATAATAATTATTTATATTTCAACTCTCACGCTTCATTTTCACACATGCAAAACTAAACCATAAAGTCCTCAAAAATTTTAGCTCTCAAGCACACAAAATTCTGAACTATTGTAGGGGGGAAAATACATTCACAGTAGTCCAAAAAAGGCTCAAAATGATATTTGAAAACCAGCCAAAACAGGCAGCGATCATTTGCAATCTCTCAAAGCCTCAAACAAAAACAAATAGATTGCAAATCAATAAAGATATGACTTGCTGAATTCTTGTGACCAATTAATTTGTGATGTTGAGTTTTCGACACTACAAGAAGAATTTAGATACTCCAAGCTTCTATATTGTTAAGGATAATAAACTGATTGACAAGAAAAACTTCCAAACTCTCAATCACAACTAATCCATACTTATAGAACTAAAAAAGAGGCAATTGTCTAACAATGCAGATCTTCTCGTATAAAGACGTATAAGCTTACAGATGAAAGGATAGGGACAGCTCCTACTCCTTCCAGGACAACTTAAATGTTAAATTGTGAGAGAAGACTTACTACATGAACAAAATATTCATTATATTTATCAAAATATGCAAATTAATGTGCAACGTAAAGTATATATGTGACAACATAGATAAGAAAACCAGCTAGACGAAAAAGTCCTTACCAATCCAGGAGAATGACTTAACTCTGTGTTTACTTCAATAACCTCCCCGGATACAGGAGAATATACATCACTAGTTGCCTTGACACTCTCAACTGCACCAAAATTCTTTCCCTTTGACACTGTGGCACCCACCTCTGGCAGTTCCACATAAACAACATCACCTAAGTGATCCTGAAATTAGAAAGTATGTTATAAGTATGATGAATAATTTAAAAACTATTCAATCGAGTGAGTGACATTTCCTCCTTCAAAGATTTGATCATCAAAAGGGTCAAACACTTAATTTCTTGCAAGTGATAGATATCAAATGATAAAATGAATAACCTGTGCATGGTCTGTTATCCCTATTTTGGCAGAAGTTCCATCAACATCAACCCACTCATGGGAGTCTGCATACTTCAAATGCTCTAAAACTGTGATGAATTGGGGAAAATAGTAGAATTAACATGAATTGAAATGAATCAACATCAAATTTACAATGGCTATTTATGTATACTAGCCCACAAAATCACTATAACAGTGATTCAGATCAAAAATCTATTTTGAAAACATTGTGTCTCATCTGCCCATGAATATCTCTAACACAGTGTAAGCAAATACATATCTCAAGTGTAAAGAGAAAATGGCAAAGAAGGTTATCATTTTATATTTGAAAACATTTTTTTCATACACATTTTGAGTTTATAATCATATTTCCATGTGGAATATTTGGTCATGAAGCTTTTTTGTGCTAGTGATAAACAAACAGCATCTCTTATCAAATTGTCCTCCCCCCACATGTTGGAGAATAACTAAAAGAAAAAAAAACTTCTCTGAACAAAATAAATGCATTTCTGCCACGAACAAAACAATTGTGGATAGCACATTGCCTTCATTATGGGTACGATGGTCTGAATTTAGCCCATCAAATCAGCTAATTCTCAAATCAATTGAGATTGACAACATCGATCCATTTCTATTTGATGCTTCAAGCTCTAAAACAAACTGGAAATAAGATTTATGAACTACTTCCATTTTACTCATTAAAAAAACTCATCAAAGAAAGAAAAAAAACGATCTAAACAACATTTGCATCATCGACAACAAAGGAAACGAATCTATAGATAATTTCAGTACATTTGATTCAGCATCAAAATCGTCGAAGTTGTTAATAAGTAGACGTCGAAATAAAACTAATCCGGTTCCTAATCCAGCACCTATTCTAATAAAATAAATAGAAAGTAAATTCATGAAAACCTACGGAGAACGATACGTGGATCATCTTTTAATTAAGAGGAAAATCAGAGGAGAAAAAGGTGATCGATCACATCTAAAACAAAGCCACCCATTAATTCAGGAAAATTTCTAAAAATTAATATCCACATTCAGGAAATTCGAAGGAAGAATGAAATGAAGAAATGGAACAAGATGAATGGATCTACCAGAGGCGAAGCCCCTTCGAAAGGTGGAGATCCTTAGAGCAGAGGCTGTTTTAGATGCCCACAACACCCTAGACGCCATGACGAAGTGGGCAGTATCACAGTTCCACGGCAAGTATCCTGTGATCGCTGGCGATAGCGGCGGCCTTCGTCTTCGTATTAGGAGAATGGTCGCTCTCCGGTTCTTAAGTTTGAACTGTAGATTTTGTTATGGGGTTCAACTAAACCGAGTTATGCGTGGATCCTAAAGGTGTTTCCTGTTTATCAGGCGCATCGGATTGGAATCCAAATCTGCGCGGCGTAAGTGATAGCGCACCAGATCCGATAAATCTCCACTCTGAACCAAACCGTTATTGCCAGCTTCTATGCACGTTTGCCCGAAGAAAAAAATTTGTGAGTTACTCTCACCTAAGATTACGGTGAGAGAAGCGCATCTAAGCCGTTAGTCTTCATGATTGATCGAAATACTGTTGTGTTTCTGAATTAAAAATACTGTTAGTATTCTTAGGCTTCAATTGGCGCGGCGGTGGCGGGCGGCGTTTGCGGCAAACGCCACCGCAAGGCGGGTAAACAAACGCCCGGCGGCGGCGTTTGCCGCGTTTGCACCCGCCGCGCCATGGGAAAAGCTCCAAAACGGAGCTTTTCGAGCCCCGCCTCCTCCCCTCCGTTTCCAAACATCCCTCTCCACCCGCCGGTTCTGCCCGCCACCGCCGCGCCAAATAAAGTCTTAGATAGCAGATCCACCGTAGAATTTGTGATCGTACGGCTGTATTTATCCCACACCTAGAATTAGGTGAGAGAACGCACCTAAAAATCTCTCTTGCCTGAACGAGGTTGAGGCTCAGTTTAGCATTGCGGTAGTAGTCGTGAACTTGGTCGTTATGAACCGTCATTCGTGAACGTCCGTCCTCAACTAAGGAACTATGTTTACTTTTGTTGCGGGTCGCTCGGGTGCTTTGGTAGACCGGTCGAATTGAACCACCTTAGCTCGGAAGCGAACCGAGCGCGCAAACAGACAATTTGAGATTCGTTGAGTACACTGAGACTTTTTAACGTGGAAAACCCGGAAAAAGTTAAAAACCACACGGCCGGAGCTGTGCCGACCAAACTTCACTATCTTCTGAGGGGTTACAGTCAGGTGTTTAGAATTCGAGCGCGTCAGGCCGCCGCTCGTTACAATGATAGAGAGAGAGAGTTCCAAAGGTGATAGGCCACCTCTCGAAAAACTAAGTCTTTTTCCTTCTGAGAACGGTGGAGAACAAAAGTGAGAATACTGAGTCGCCTTTCGGGAGAACGAAAGTGAGAATGCTGAGTCGCCTTTCGGGAGAAAGGAAATCTTCAAGTCCACGAAGGAGATCTTCCAGCACCGAAGGAGAATTCTGTGGAAATCTTCAAAAGAGCTCTCCCGGGTGCAGAAGGCAAGGTCCTCTCAAATGAAGGTTCTGGGCTCTTTTTATAGCTTTGGCCGGGGGTAGCCCGGTAATTTTGCCGTCGTAACCACCGTAACTGTTGACGCCAGGAAAATCCTGACCTCAAGATTCGGACCGATGCAGCAGGAGGCTACTCGCCCAGCAGTCCAACGAGATGACCTGGCTGGCGACTACTACGGAGCTAGAAGAGCAACGAACTGGACCCCAGGTGCTGCGGCAGGGAGGTCCCACCACGTACCCAGAAGCTTCGAAGAGACTTCCCCTCCAAGACCAAAAATGGCCGACCAGGGTACAAGGAAGGCACCGACTTGGTTAGTACCGGGAGTAGCGGCCAAGTGCGACAGGTTCCAGAATGCAAGAGCAGGGTTTCGAGAGCTCAAGTCCAGGTGCCAATCCAAGTACCCATGTGGTCCTATTTATAGGAAAACCAAGGGGTAGGGGGTTTTTATAGCCCAGACCCTGCCCGGCGACTAGCGACATTGAGGCGATCTCCCCGGGCAAATGGGCGAGTATCACCTATTGTCGCCCACCTTTTGGCGAGTATCCGGGCTGTTTCTTCTGCTCCTACGCCTGACGAACTCTTCCACTATGCATGCTGGCCGACTTTATCTTGGTATCTCGAACCATTGATTTTTGTGTTGACTCTTTGACTTTGACTTTTGTCTACGTGACCTTGAGTGGGTCCTACCCTCGGAGAATGAGGGTTGTACACAATCCCCGCTCTTTGCGAGTAACGTAGTTGCTCGGAAAGAATCATCCAACCCTGATTCGACGAGCTGTCTTTCTGGCGAGTATTGATTGATAGTCAGCATCTCGCTTCCGTCGCCCTGGCTCTATATATAGAGGGGGAGGGGTCTCTGATGGAAAGGCTTTTTTGCTCTCGCTTTAAGATGTCGCGTAGTATTGCCGAGGAAGCTGCCGCTGATTTGGCCGAGCTTGCTAGTCTGCTGCCACCGTTGCGGAAGCCTGCTCGCGACGCCGAGCTTGAGGACTTCCTCGCTTCTAGGAAGAGGAAGAGGCTTGGGAGGAAGAAGGAGAAGAAGAAGAATGTCGACGCCCCTGAGAATGTCGCTGATTCTCAGGTCGGCACTACCCAGCAGGTACTCGCCGACTTGGGTCTCGGTCAGTCGGGCGGCTCGCCTGCTCCTGATCCTCCTTCGTCGAATGTAGCTCCTGAGATGAGTACTGCTGGAATCTCGGCTCAAGGTCAAACTGAAGTTCTTCCTGCACGAAGTGAGAGCTACCTACTCGCCACTTTTTAAGGTTTAGTCGCCCAAGTGTCTGACGTTTTCTATACTATCTCGCAGATCTGATATTTGTCGATGCTCGGGAGGAGCCTTTGAGCGCCATTCCTCTGCGATCATCGCATATGATCTCGCCCAGGACTGAGGGAGGAACTCGTCGGGGCGGATCGGTAAGGATCCTTCACAGCTCTGCGGTGGACAAGAGGCTGATGAGCGAGCAGAGGGCTCCTTCAGCAAGTAACCCTCCTCCGCCGCCACCGCCTTTGCAGCAACCAGAGGTGGCGAGTAGCCCGCGACGGCCCGCGGACGAACTTCCTCCACCTCCTCCGTTCCCTCCGCCTGCCGATATGCAGGATGATCATCGCCTTCTGTCTTCCTCGGCTCCCACCACTCATCCGGCTGAGTCCTCGCGCCGAGGCGGGGTGGCGGGAAAATCCTGACCTCACCAAAGTGTTGACGCCAGGAAAATCCTGACCTCAAGATTCGGACCGATGCAGCCGGAGGCTACTCGCCCAGCAGTCCAACGAGATGACCTGGCTGGCGACTACTACGGAGCTAGAAGAGCAACGAACTGGACCCCAGGCGCTGCGACAGGGAGGTTCCACCACGTACCCAGAAGCTCCGAAGAGACTTCCCCTCCAAGACCAAAAATGGTCGGGCAGGGTACAAGGAAGGCACCGACTTGGCTAGTACCGGGAGTAGCGGCCAAGTGCGACAGGTTCCAGAATGCAAGAGCAGGGTTTCAAGAGCTCAAGTCCAGGTGCCAATCCAAGTACCCATGTGGTCCTATTTATAGGAAAACCAAGGGGTAGGGGGGTTTTTATAGCCCAGCCCCTGCCCGGCGACTAGCGACATTGAGGCGATCTCCCCGGGCAAATGGGCGAGTATCACTTATGGTCGCCCACCTTTTGGCGAGTATCCGGGCTACTCGTACGAGTGCACCCCTACTCGCCTAGGCTTTCTTCTGCTCCTACGCCTGACGAACTCTTCCACTATGCCTGCTGGCCGACTTTATCTTGGTATCTCGAACCATTAATTTCTGTGTTGACTCTTTGACTTTGACTTTTGTCTACGTGGCCTTGAGTGGGTCCTACGTTCGGAGAATGAGGGTTGTACACAATCCCCGCTCTTTGCGAGTAACGTAGTTGCTCGGAAAGAATCATCCAACCCTGATTTGACGAGCTGTCTTTCTGGCGAGTATTGATTGATAGTCGGCATCTCGCTTTCGTCGCCCTGGCTCTATATATAGAGGGGGAGAAGTCTCTGATGGCAAGGCTTTTTTTATCTCGCTTTAAGATGTCGCGTAGTATTGCCGAGGAAGCTGCCGCTGATTTGGCCGAGCTTGCTAGTCTGCTGCCACCGTTACGGAAACCTGCTCGCGACGCCGAGCTTGAGGACTTCCTCGCTTCTAGGAAGAGGAAGAGGCTTGAGAGGAAGAAGGAGAAGAAGAACAACAAGAAGAAGAAGAATGTCGACGCCCCCGAGAATGTCGCTGATTCTCAGGTCGGCACTACCCAGCAGGTACTCGCCGACTTGGGTCTCGGTCAGTCGGGTGGCTCGCCTGCTCCTGATCCTCCTTCGTCGAATGTAGCTCCTGAGATGAGTACTGCTGGAATCTCGGCTCAAGGTCAAACTGAAGTTCTTCCTGCGCCAAGTGAGAGCTACCTACTCGCCACTTTTTAAGGTTTAGTCGCCCAAGTGTCTGACGTTTTCTATACTATCTCGCAGATCCGCTATTTGTCGATGCTCGGGAGGAGCCTTTGAGTGCCATTCCTCTGCGATCATCGCCTATGATCTCGCTCAGGACTGGGGGAGGAACTCGTCACAGCTCTGCGGTGGACAAGAGGCCGATGAGCGAGCAGAGGGCTCCTTCAGCGAGTAACCCTCCTCCGCCGCCACCGCTTTTGCAGCAACCAGAGGTGGCGAGTAGCCCGCGACGGCCCACGAACGAACTTCCTCCACCTCCTCCGTTCCCTCCACCTGCCGATATGCAGGATGATCGTCGCCTTCTGTCTTCCACGGCTCCCACCACTCATCCGGCTGAGTCCTCGCGCCGAGACGGGGTGGCGGGGTCTTCCGGCTTCTTCGCTCCCAGAGGGGGAGGGCGACCAGTGGATGGTCGCGGTCGGGGTGATGTGCATTCCAGCAGGGAGCACATCGGCGGATCACACTCGAACCGGCGAGATGGCGCTCGTCGCAGTCTGTCCCCGCATCGGGGAAGGGGCTCTCCTCGCCGACCATCTCGGAGTCCTCGCCGCGACTTGCGGAATGATGCTCACCGGCCTGGTAAATGGAGTCGCTGTTTTTCCGAATATCTTCCAAGAAGGGTCTTCTCGCTACTCGCCACTAAGGTTTTGCTTTTATGTCTTCTTCTGCAGCTCGCGCTCACACCCCTATTGGGGCTCTGATTGACGGGGTCGGGCTTCCCTCCCGCGAGTATCAGGAGAGGGCTACTCGCGCCATCCTGGACTTGGAGGCGAAGTTGGAGCGTCTGGCGATCAGCGAGTCTCATCGGCGTCTGACTGCGGTGGAAGCGCGAGTGGAGCTCTTGGCGACTGCTGACTCTCAGCGTCGTCTGACCGAGCTTGAGGTGCGATCATCACGGCTGGAAGAGTTCGATACTCGCCTGGCTAGTGTAGAGTCTTGCCTTCAATCTGTCGGCGATCTGGAGCGCCGGGTTGGTAGGATGGAGCATCGCCAGCAGTTGCATCACGACGAGCTGGTGGGGATGCTTGCGAGCATGGGCTCCGTTGGTCGCCTGGCGAGGATGGAGGAGCAGCTGCGACAAGGCGAGGATGCGATGTCCGTGGCCTTCGAGCATTTTAAGCGAGCTCGCAGTTTGGGCTGGGTTGGGCGACAACCGCAACTTCCCGATGCTCAGGCGAACCCCTAGGCTCCTGTCTTTTTTCTTTTTGTAGTAGTTAGTCGTCTTCTGACAAATGCCTTGTAATTCTGAATAGTTTGATTTCTTCAAGTAATTTGCTAATTTGGCGAGTATGAATATCGCTCTTGTTGCCTTTCCTGTTTGCTGTGATGTATTGGTTTTCTTTTTTATTTTTTGTTTCCGCAAGTATTTGTTGAATGTCGCGTTGATGTTGCGGGCATCCTAGTGATCTGATGCAGGTACTCGCTCGTTCGGCACTGGTGTTTTGTCGTGTACCCTCGGTTTTGGCGACTTTCCTCGATATTCGCCACCCTTGACTCGTGCTCGCGGCGGCATACGCAGCAAGCCAAGTTTCGTCGAGTACTATAAATAGGGGGGTGGGTACGTATTTATTACGTTTTCGATGATCTTTCCTTTCTTTCCAGCGAGTATCTGCCGATTGTTCCTCTCCTCGCATCCTTGATACTCGCTTCTTCAATCCCTTCCTTCCTGAATGGCTGATGAGGCAGCCATTCGCCGTGCGAGTCATGCGAAGAACTTCGAGGCGACTTCTTTCAAGAAGCCGATTACTCGGCCGAGCGACCTGAAGGAGTTCTCTGCCAAGTATTTGTCGTCGGAGTATGTCGTCAGGCTTCCTCGCGAGGATGAACGCCTGAACTCCTTCTCGGCGACCGAGTTGGTCTTCCCCATCCGCCACTTTGAAGTCGGCCTACGACTACCCTTGTGGTCGGAGGTCTGTCAGATACTCCGCTATCACGGGATAGTCCCGGCGCAAATCAACCCAAACGGAGTGGCGATGGTCGTGGGGTTCCTCTGCTACCTGCGCGATCAGAAGATCGCCTTTGATCTCTCCGTCTTCCGGCGAGTATTCCACTTTACCGCCACTGGCGAGGGCGTCGTCTTCTTGTGCAGCCATGTCTGCACACTGGTCGGCACGGCGAACAAGAACCATCGCTGGACCGAGTGAATAGTCGTCATCAAGGGCGACTTTGGCGTCGTGCCGACTTCATCTTTCCAGCCGGCAGAGAGTGCCTTCGCTGCCCCTTATCTGGAGGAGAGCCGGGAGAAGCTACTCGACAACTTCCGAGGTTGCCGTCTAGATGTCGTCCTCTGGAGGAGGCGAGTAGATGAACTCGCCGAGGTGTTCCCTGGTGAAGGTAGTCTTCTAAGCGAGTACTTGGTCATGCTCGCCACTTGTCTTCAGTCGGTGTCTGATGCTCTTCCCTGTATGTCTTGATGCAGCTACTCGCTCCTTACCGAGCGAGCTTCTTCCCTTGGCACCAAAGGCGGGGGCTTCTATTCCGGTCAATTTGTCGCCAGGCGGCGATGATCAGGAGGTCGCCGGCAATGATGCTGGGCCCTCGAAGAAGAGGAAGGTCAAGGCGAAGTCCGTCGAGACTGCGAGGAAGAAAGTGGTCGCCAAGAGGGACCTGAAGGCGAAGGCGAACCTCTCGGAGGCTGGTGAACCCAGCGGCCATCCGAACTTCGGCGAAGGTGTGGGCAGCAAGGATGCCTATGGTCGCCCTCTGGTGTCCTGGGCAGAGCGAGCCCATGAAGTGACTTTGAGCACCAACCTCCCCGCCTGGTCGGAGGATTGGGAGGATGCGGGCGAGGCGTTCGACGTGACGTTCGCCCTTTATGGTCGTGCGGACGCCGAATCCCTGCAGGACGTCTCGGCCGAGCATCTCGCCCATCAGAGCTCGCGAGCTAACCTGCGAGTTGCCGAGCTCGTTCATGCGACGGCGAGGAAACTGCTTGAATTCGAGCAGGTGATCAAGGTGCAGAGCAAGAAGCTCATCACCATGGGGCTGGAGGCCGCCAAGTGGAAAGACCAGGAGGTACTCGCTCGTCGCCTTTCTGGTTTCTTGGGATTAGTCACCTTTCGTGCCGATGGATGTTTGCTAACCGCTGTCGTCATCTGTACAGGCCGCCGAGCTGGAAATGGCGAAGAAGGTGTCCCAGCTGGAGAAGGAGCTGGAGGATACTCGGCAAACCTTGGAGGCCGCCCAAGTGCGTATCGCCGAATTGGAAACTCGGCCTGCCGAGCAACAGCCTTCGTCGGCGGGCCCCTCCAGGGTTGGCAAGCAGATTCGGATACTCGGCGACGATATGGTGCATATTCACCGGGAGATCGCGCGAGCAACCGGGAAGGTGGTTCTAAGCAGTCTGAAGGCCGATGGCCTCTTGAAGCCGGAGGCAATGAACCTGACTGTCATGGATATCATCCCGGCACTACTCGCCGAAGAGTCCAATTCTCCTATCTTCCATCCTCATCCACCGATTCCGAAGATGACGATTCTGAGGACGAGGGTGATGATGGCGAAGATGTCGATCCTGACGGCGAGGAAGGTGGCGATGATGGTGCATAGTCGTCTGGCTCCCTTTTGCAAATCTGTACAACGATTTTTGTATATGTACATATGAAAGTAAACGAATACAATTGTTGGCTCGCCTTTTGTAGTTGCTTTTTGATTTTCTTCTTTTTGTGATCATGCCGAGTAGGCTCTTAGGCTCTTAGGCTCGAGACGAGGTTGAGTGCTCGCTAGGCGACTAAGCATAGGCGAGATAGGATGCTGCGGACGACGATCATACCTTACTCGCTGGTTGGATGCTCGGCCATATATACTCGCACCCGCATACTCGCATCTTCATACTCGAACCTGCATATGAAGAAGGATCTTTGAGATATGCTTTTCTAGAACTTCATTTTGTACCTCCCTGTTGATGTTGTTGAAGAGGTCGACACAGTAGGGAACGACTGTCGGGGAGGTTCCGATGAAGCACCTTCCAAGGGATCACAGCATCCCGAGGTCTCCATCCTACTGTTCTTGTTGATGTTGTTGAAGAGGTCGACACAGTAGGGAATGACTGTCGGGGAGGTTCTGATGGAGCACCTTCCAAGGGATCACAACATCCCAAGGTCTCTATCCTACTTGGGTGTTGAATGTCGACCCAACCTGTTTCCTGTTGCTCAACAATTTGAACGGGGAGTTAAGCACACTTAAGCATATTAACTCACACAATTGAAGGAAATAATTGGAAACGAATTGCTTTGTTACGGGCTCTCAGCCCTCGAGGGTACACAACACCTTTATCCAAGGGTCCCATGATCGGTTTAAGTCGATCATCTCTTCGTCGAATTGGGAGGTCGGCGTCCAGACTTCTTCCTGATAATCTCCCCAGTCGGATGAGAAATGCAGTCGGTGGGAACCGCGGCCAACGTGCAAGGGGGGAGTTGATCTCGGTCGTCATTGCAGAGGCTTGGACTTAGGGGAACGCTCAACCGGGGAATTATCCCATCATCCGTTCTGGGTTTTACGAGAATCAAGTCGGAGGCCAGTTTCCCAACTTGCCGTGGAGATCAACTTCACCTACTTCCCTTCTTTTACTGGAAAACACATTTTTGATGAAGCAGATAAGGGCGAGCACCGCCTTGCCGAAGTCGATTATTCCTTCGTCAGATTGGGAGGTCGGCGTCCAGACTTCTTCCTGATAATCTCACCAGTCGGATGAGAAATGCAGCCGGTGGGAACCGTGACCAACATGCAAGGGGGGATCTGATCTCGGCCGTCATTGCAGAGGCTTGGTCTTAAAGGGACGTATAACTGAGGCATTGTCCCATCACCCGTTCTGGGTTTTTATGAGAATCAAGTCGGAGGCCAGTTTCCCAACCTGACGCGGAGATCGTCTTCGCTCGCTTTCTTCTTTCTTGAAAACACATAGCCGAAAGAGACAAAAGACTCACCATTTCCCATGTTTCAGGGAGGTGATGGTTTTATTTATGGATAACAAATTTACAGGGGTGAGATGTGTACATACTCCCGTTCAGGAGCCAAACCCTTTCAAGTTGTCGTCATTCCAGGTGTTTTCCAACAGCTCCCCTTCATGATGAAGGGTTCTTCCCGTCTTGGATTAAGCTTCCCGACGGCGACTGATCTTCCTGCCGCGTCCACCTTTTGCTTACCTAAGAAATCAAAAAAGGGAACTGTCCAGGATCATCATCCTGATTGTCTCGACCTCCAGGTTGTCAAACGTGTTCGTGAGAACGACGTAGAGATGACACAGACAGATCCCCCGTTGCACTCCAAGATTCGGTTGACGGTGAAGTCTTCGACGATCGCATCAATCACACGGGCCTCATGGAAGGGATTCTCATCCATTAATATGCCCTCCTCCGAGAAGGTGATTCCTCTAGCGGGGGTGGTGCTTGAGAGGTTGGAGCGACATTCTGGCGGTAGGCCTGGTGGAAATTCGCTTTGCGGAAAGATCCGAGCTCCGCTTCTCCAAAACTCACTCCTACCTCCCCGGCCTTGATACTTCCTTGACATCCTTGGCTGATCTGATCCTTATTCCTCCTCCGGTTACCCTTCCGGTTACGTCTGTTCCCCTGACGGACAGCAACCATTGACTCCATGCATCCTTCCTCCTTACGCACTTCTTGCCTAACACGATTCCTCCCCGAGTAGTAATTCTTCGAGGAATCCCTGGACCCCTCCGACACTGGCGCGGCGACGATCTCCTTGCAGAATGGGCTCCTACCCCCAATCTGGCGACGATCTTCCACCTGGCGACTATCACAACTATACTCGCCATATGGGCGAGTATCCCGATACCTCGCCTGCTCCTCCGTCTCGCGGAAGTGGATCCCTTGCGAGGTCTGCTGGTAGAACTGCGACCTCCTTGGTCGCTCGGTCTCATCCTCCACATGCTCCTTTCCTGCTCGCCGAGGGGGACTCCTTCCCTTGGTCAGAACCGGGCGATGCGGCGAGGTCGCCGTGACCTCGGCGCGCGGCTGAAGCGCTGCTTGCAAGATCCACTCCATGCGCTGCGTGAAGGCTTCGAAAACTGTTAGCGTCACGAACTCGCCACTCGCAGACGAGTTGCCGACTACCTCCTCATGGTCGCCAACTGTGACCATCTCGCCTTCTTACTAGACTTTCTTCCAATGACTACGATCCATGCTCACCGCACCAAAGTGTTGCCGCCAGGAAAATCGTGACCTCAAGATTTGGACCGATGCAGCCGGAGGCTACTCACCCAGCAGTCCAACGAGATGATCTGGCTGGCGACTACTACAGAGCTAGAAGAGCAACGAACTGGACCCCAGGTGCTGTGGCAGGGAGGTCCCACCACGTACCCAGAAGCTCCGAAGAGACTTCCCCTCCAAGACCAAAAAAGGCCGAGCAGGGTACAAGGAAGGCACCGACTTGGCTAGTACCGGGAGTAGCGGCCAAGTGCGACAGGTTCCAGAATGCAAGAGCAGGGTTTCGAGAGCTCAAGTCTAGGTGCCAATCCAAGTACCCCTGGGGTCCTATTTATAGGAAAACCAAGGGGTAGGGGGGTTTTTATAGCCCAGCCCCTGCCCGGCGACTAGCGACATTGAGGCGCTCTCCCCGGGCAAATGGGCGAGTATCACCTATGGTCGCCCACCTTTTGGCGAGTATCCGGGCTACTCGCACGAGTGCACCCCTACTCGCCTAGGCTTTCTTCTGCTCCTACGCCTGACGAACTCTTCCACTATGCCTGCTGGCCGACTTTATCTTGGTATCTCGAACCATTGATTTCTGTGTTGACTCTTTGACTTTGACTTTTGTCTACGTGGCCTTGAGTGGGTCCTACCCTCGGAGAATGAGGGTTGTACAGTAACCACCTGACGAGCGAATCAAGCTGGCCGATTTGGAGCACACAGATCGCCATTTTTCGTAAATGACTGTCTCGCCCCTCGGGCAGTTCGGGCAGTTCAGGCAGTTCGGGCAGTTTTGTTGAAGGTGAAAAAGGTGACAAGTCGTCCCTGCAATCTGAGAAATTAGAAAGACAAAAAGTGAGCGTGTCCGGAATGTGAAAGTGCTCTGAGCGCGCTCAGGAGCATTTTGAGCGCGTAAAGAACGGGGAAGCGTTCTGAGCGCGCTGGGAAGCGTTCTGAGCGCGCAACAAATGTGAGAGCCTTCTGAGCGTGCTAGGAGGCGTTCCAGGCACAATCCGGAACCCGAAGAGCGGGCGGCGAGTCAGAAGAGAGGGGATTTGCCCTAACCCCACTACGCGGGGGAGTGGCTTGGTCGCACCCTAAGGGGGGCGCGCCGCGACCGCACCCGAGGGGGGTGCTGCTTGTCTTGGCCGCACCCCAAGGGGGCGCGGCCGAGCCGCACCCAAGGGGGTGCGGCTTGGCTTGGCCGCACCCAAGGGGGTGCGGCTTGGCTTGGCCGCACCCCACACCGGGTGCGGTTTGGAGGTACCCCCCCCCCCCCATTATGGGGGGTGCGGCTATTCGCACCCCACTAGTGGGGTGCGGGCTAATCGCACCCCAGTAGTGGGGTTCGGCTATGGCGGCGCGCGTCCCGTTCCGTGCATACTCTCGCACTGGCGATTGACGGCGGAAATGGCGGGTTCATTTTCTCCAACTCGAGCGATCATGCGTTGACAGTTGACCCCACCTCTCTTTAGTGGAGTTTTCTCTAGACGCACCCCAAGACCTTTATGGATGCATAACATAAGCCCCCCAAACCTTCGGAGTCCAAATTTCTGCGCGGAGGAGTTCGGAGGTTTTGATTTTTCTGTGGCGGCTTTGATCATCGCTCTCTTCGTGGTGCCTTGGGTAGGAATTGCTTGTCGAAGGATGAGTGTGTCTGGTTGCTTTTGTTTTCTTGTTCTGTTTAGGCGTTTCTCGCTCTGCGTTGCGTTGTGATAGCACTCTCGTGGCCCCGCTGCCCTGGTTGTTGTCGAAGTGTCGATTGAGGGAAGATGCTTCAAGATGGCCGACGAAGGATGTTCGCACTTTAAGATTGTTGTTGGCTTGCTATTTAGCGTTGATACCTGAATAGCTTGATGACCTTTTACAAAATTACGGATGTGTCTGCGCGGGTCTGAGCTCGCGGCTTTTATATGATAGAAAATTAGTTTGCGCGAGTCTGAGCTCGCGGTTTTATGTAGCAGAAAATTAGTTTGCGCGAGTCTGAGCTCGCGGCTTTTACATAATAGAAAACTAGTTTGCGCGAGTCTGAGCTCGCGGTTTCTATAATATAGAAAATTAGTTTGAGCGAGTCTGAGCTCGTGGCTTTTATATAATAGAAAATTAGTTTGCGCGAGTCTGAGCTCGCAGCTTTTATAATACAGCAAATTAGTTTGCGCGAGTCTGAGCTCGCGGCTTTTATAATACAGATTTGACCGGTGAATAGCGGGTGTATTTAAACTGTGGACGAACGTAAGAGGGGCATGCCCTTACGACGTCGGGACTCGACGACGGAGGAGAAGGGCGAACCTTCAATCGACGGCGGTGCAAAGTCCCTGGGGCAGGGCCCCGAAGTGGCCGGTGAATAGATGATGTATTCAAACCGGGGGCGAACGTAAGAGGGGCAGGCCCTTACGACGCTGAGACTCGACGGCGGAGGAGAAGGGCGAACCTTCAATCGACGGCGGTGCAAAGTCCCCGGGGCAGGGCCCCGAAGTGGTCGGTGAATAGCGGGTGTATTCAAATCGGGGGCGAACGTAAGAGGGGCAGGCCCTTACGACGTCGGGACCCGGCGGCGGAGGAGAAGGGCGAACCTTCAATCGACGGTGGTGCGAAGTCCCCGGGGTAGGGCCCCGAATGTGTTCCTGCAGTAGAATAGTTTAGGACAGGTAAAACATAATTAGAAAATGAACATTGATACATGCGCAAGTGCAATATTGTAGCTTCCGGGCCACTAAGTTTCTGATACAAGTTTGACAAGAGAGAAGGTAACATCGAGCTCCATTTGCGTTGCGCTTGCTCGAGCTCTTTCGGTCGTTCAACGTGGTGGGCGGCGGTGACCCGGCGACCGACCCTCGGTGGCATCCTTCTGTGCTTCTTTGCGGAAAGCCTCAAGGTGTCCTGACTGGACAAGGCGTTCAATTTCTTCTTTCAACCTGGCACAGTGCTATGTACGGTGCCCTCGGCCTTTGTGGAAATTGCAGAACTGGGACTGATCTCCGCTGCGCTGGGGGAGCGGTCTGGGCCAGTTGATGACTTTGCTGTTATAGATTACGGACAGTATATGCTCGTGGGGGGCATTTAACGGGGTGTAGATCCGGGAGCTTTGATTTGCTAGCCCTCGGGAGCGGTCTGCTTGGTTCTGAATGGGCGGTACGACCTTCTCGAATTGTTGTTGCTGTCCCTTTCTCTTGCGACACGTATCCCCAAGTTGTAGTGGATCTGCTGGTGCCGAAAGATTAGCTTCTTCTGCCAATGTAGGGGTCGCGAGGCCCGCCCGCGTGCCTTGCTTCTCAGAGTTTGGATTTGGCGACGGGTCGTAGTTGATCCAAGGGAGCTCGACTGCGGCCGTGTCGAGACCACGAATTGAATCCCTGAGGATTTTCTCTTTGCTGGTCATGCGTCCAGACATGAAAATGTCGTGGTTCAGGGCGTCGAGTAGGAGGCTCCCAAATATTGCGTCGTAGGGGGAGTCTTCCTCTGCGATGACGAACTGAACGTCATATTGGAGTGGTTCTGAGTGCATCCCTACTTGAACGGGGAGGGTGACGACTCATATGGTGGGTACCATGGTTCCGTCTGGGAGCTCTGCGTCGCTGGCCCTGAGCTTGAGGTTCCCGCTTAGGAGTTTGAGCCGCACCACGGCTGCCACGAACAGGATATTGAATGAGATGCGATGGGTTATCAACGTCCTCCTGAGGTCACAGGCCGGATTGCCTATGCTTGCGTCTAAGGCGAAGTCCAACCATCCACGGGGACGCTCCTGGTGAAAGCTTGTGTAGATCTTTTCTTGCTCCTTGCTCCGCTCCGCTTCCCCTAGGTGGGGCGACTCGTCCGTCTCGGGCTCTTCTCGCTCTTCTTCTTGGATCCTCAGCGCGCGCGCTTCGTGCCATTCAACGAACCGTTGGGACAACTCGGTGAAGTTGTGAATCACTCCGTTTGGCAGAGATCGATACCAGCGGAGGGCGTCTGCGCAGTGTCTTGGTGAAGATTTTGCAGCTGATTTGGTCGGGAAGTCCGAACGCCCGCATCGTTATCAAGAAGTGGTTAACGTGCCCGTACGGGTCCTCTGCTCCATGGAACTCCTTGTAGTGCGGGAGCTTTAGCCATGACGGAACTGGGTATGCCAAAATTGACTTTGACGAGGGGGATCGCCTTTGCTGGTACGTGACATCGTTTGATTCCTGTCCAGTCGCGAGAGGGGCCGACTTGCTAGTTGATCCAAGCCACTAGGGCAGGATGGGTGCAGCTATGAGCGCTCTTTTCGCCGGGCTTTTAGGGATTGAGGAACTGCATGCGTCGGATAGTTTGGGGGAGGTGTCCACTCTTGTTGGTTCCGTAAACTCAGGCGAAGCGGGCGCTGCGTTCGGAAATCCTTTGCTCGGTATTTGGGAATCCATTTCCCACAGACGGCGCCAAACTGTTGTGGGTCGCTCGGGTGCTTTGGTAGACCGGTCGAATTGAACCACCTTAGCTCGGAAGCGAACCGAGCGCGCAAACAGTCAATTTGAGATTCGTTGAGTACACTGAAACTTTTTAACGTGGAAAACCCGAAAACGGTAAAAAACCACGCAGTCGGAGCTGTGCTGACCAAACTTCACTATCTTCTGAGGGGTTACAATCAGGTGTTTAGAATTCGAGCGCGACATGCCGCCGCTCGTTACAATGATAGAGAGAGTTCCGAAGGTGACAGACCACCTCTCGGAAAACCAAGTCTTTTTCCTTCTGAGAACGGTGGAGAACAAAAGTGGGAATGCTGAGTCGCCTTTCGGGAGAACGAAAGTGAAAATGCTGAGTCGCCTTTCGAGAGAAAGGAAATCTTCAAGTCCACGAAGGAGATCTTCCAGCGCCGAAGGAGAATTCCGTGGAAATCTTCAAAGGAGCTCTCCCGGGTGCAGAAGGCAAGGTCCTCTCAAATGAAGGTTCTGGGCTCCTTTTATAGCTTTGGCTGCGGGTAGCCCGGTAATTTTGCCGTCGTAACCACCGTAACCACCTGACGGGCGAATCACGCTGGCCGATTTGGAGCACACGGATCGCCATTTTTCGTAAATGACCGTCTCGCCCCCAGGTAGTTCAGGCAGTTCGGGCAGTTTTGTTGAAGGTGAAAAAGGTGACAAGCTGTCCCTGCAATCTGAGAAATTAGAAAGACAAAAAGTGAGCATGCCCGGAATGTGAAAGTGCTCTAAGCGCGCTCAGGAGCATTCTGAGCGCATAACGAACGGGGAAGCATTCTGAGCGCGTAGGGAAGCGTTCTGAGCGTGCAACAAATATGAGAGCGTTCTGAGTGTGTTAGGAGGCATTCTAGGCGGAATCCGGAACCCGAAGAGCGGGCGGCGAGTCAGAAGCGGGGGAATTTGCCCTAACCCCACTGCGGGGGGGGGGGGGGAGTGGCTTGGCCGCACTCTAAGGGGGGCGCGACGCGGCCGCACCCGAGGAGGGGGGTGCGGCTTGGCTTGGCCGCACCCCACACGGGGTGCGGTTTGGCCGTACCCCCCATTATGGGGGTGCGGCTATTCGCACCCCACTAGTGGGGTGCGGGCTAATCGCACCCCAGTAATGGGGTTCGACTATGGCGGCGCGCGGCGCGTTCCTTGCGTACTCTCGCACTGGCGATTGGCGGCGGAAATGGCGAGTTCAGTTTCTCCAACTCGAGCGATCATGCGTTGACCGTTGACCCCACCTCTCTTTAGTGGAGTTTTCTCTAGACGCACCCCAAGGCCTTTATGGATTCATAACAACTTTTATTTTCAAAACTAGTTTTGTTTTCTTAATGGCGGACATAACCGTTGTAATGCCAAACATACATTCTATGGAGGCGACCTTTTTGTCCAAACTCACAGGAGAAAACTGTTACGATCTAACTAAGAAAGGGGGAAAACTAGAGGAACTAGGGAGAAACTAGAGAGAACTAGCACTTAGGGTTAGGGTTCAGGAGGAAGGGAGGAAGGAAATACCTTGATAATAGTTTGCATGCCACCAAAAGAGGGGGGTTTGGGTATTTATATTAACCTAACCCCCCTAGGGCCGGCCGGCCCCCATTGGGGCTGAACCGGTGCGGTTCAGCCCCGGTGCTCCTTATATTAATATTGGCGGGCTGAACCGGATGGTTCAGCCCGGTCTTCCTCCGCCTTCTCCTTTGGTCGACGAGCCCAGTAGCCGAATAACCTGGTGACGTCGGGCGTAACATTCCCTCCCCCATCAAGAACCAGCTTGTCCTCAAGCTGGAGGCGGGGAGAGTGCGGCTCTTGGGACAAGTCGGCTCTGGCTTGCATCTGAGACGAGACCCCTGTTGGAGCTGTAGGTTCCGCTCTACTTGCTGTAACGATGGGCTTCGTACTATCCGGTGCCCCTAGGCGTTCCACGCTGTGGGGTGAGATCTTCTTTACCTTAGACAACGTGAGGCCTTCCAAGCAGTACCCCTTCCCGTGCTGGCTGAACTCCATAGTCATCTGGTTCCAGTCGAAAGTCACCCGCCGAAGTTGCTGCAGCCACGGTGCACTCAACACCATGTCAGAACCCCGGATTGGCAATAAGTAAACATCAATATGCTCTGTGTACCCCTGTATCTGGAGCTCCACCCCTTTTAGCACTCCCTCGCACTGCAGTGTGCGTCCATCCGCAACCCGGACGTGGAAAGCTGCGCTGCGATCTATGACACACCCCGTCTTCTGGGCCACACCGGGTTGGATGAAGTTGTGAGTGCTCCCGCTGTCCATCAGAATCGTCACCGTCTCTCCGCCGACCCTCCCAGCTAGGTGTAAGGTCGGAGATGGGGTACCCCCCTCCAAGGCCTGGATGGATACTCCAAAGTCGTCAAAAACCAACTCTCCCTCCTCTGCAGTGCGAGTAACATCTTCCGCGTCCTCCTGCAGCATGAATACCTGGACCTTCTGGCAAGCGTGCCCTCGGGTGTACTTCTCATCGCAGTTGAAGCATAGCCCCTTATCCTTTCTGGCCTGAAGCTCCTGCCACGTCAACCTCGTCACAGTAGGACGGCCCTCGGTCGGTGGTTCCTGCTTGGGTACATCTGCAATCATAGGTGCCCGACCTGTCGTCCGAGTCCTCTGTCGATTGTACCGCTCCTCCTGTATCTTGGCCAAGCTGATGGCATGACTCAAACTGCGTGGCATGTAGGCGTGGACCTCGTCTCGCAAGTGGTCCTTCAATCCGGATACGAAACAGCTCAGCATCGTCTGCTCCTCCCAAGAAACACGGTTTGCTAACTTTTCGAATTCCGTGCGATACTCGGTGACTGTGCCCTTCTGACGCAATTTCTGAAGGGTGGCCTCCACGTCCTCATACTCCAAGGGCCCAAACCTAGCCGAGAAAGCCTCTATGAACTCGGCCCAAGGGGCATAGTTGCGCCCCCGCAGAAACCATTTCGTCCACTGATACGCGTCCTCCTCCAGATGGAAGGTCGCCAACTGCACCCACTGAGACTCGGGAATCTCTTGGTACTTGAAGAAAAGTTCAGCCTTCTGGATCCATTCTAAGGCGTCGCCGCATTTGAACTTAGGGAAGTTCATACGTGTCAGTTTTGGCTGCATGTACGACCGTGGTTCGGCATGTGCTGGTTGGTAAGGTTGCGCTGGAGCCACTGCGGGCCCGGGCCTTCCCCGGTCCAGACCGTAGCCTCCTTGTTGCCCTCCACCCCATGGGTTGCCATTTCCATAGTCCGTCGGTCCTCCATATGGCGGTGGCATCGGTAGGATGCCCGCCACACCCCCGATTGGGATCGCATTCGCTCCAGTAGGTCGAAAAGGGGCTGCTCCCTGCCCTGGATCCCGCCACGAGGAACCCGGTGCATTCCCGGTCCGTTCCAGGCGTACTGGGTGCCGAACGGCCCATTCGGTGCCGCCGATCCCGATACGAGAATTCCGCCTCCCGTAGATCCGGATCCGGCCCCTTGTTGCGTTCCACTTCTGATTCCTGTGTCGTTCTGCGCCGGGGGATGGTAGGATGCTTCGGTTTCGGATCCCTCCGCCGCATGGGATTTTCCTTTCAGATTTTGCATGAGTAAGTTCTTGATCTCCTCCATGCGCGCGTCCAAGCGATCCTCTAGATTTTTTTGGGAGGATTTCACTTGTTCTTCGAGCGCCGCCACAGTGTCCGACAACTCGACGTAGTTCTCTTCGATGGTGGTCAAGCGTGCATTCTCGGCTTCGGTGCGTGTCACCATGGTCAGTTGAACCAGACGCTGGAAGCGCTGGAGCAACAGAAGCCAGAGGAGCAGGCAGGAGGCAGGCGGCGGCCTCTGGAGCAGCAGGCAGCGGCCTCTGGAGCAGCAGGCGGCGGCGGTGGCCCTAGAGCAGCAGGTGGCGGCGACACTGGAGCAGGCGACGCTGGAGGTGCTGGAGTCGTCGCTGTCGAGGGCTGGAAGCGCTGGAGTCGGCGCTGTCGAGGGCTGGAGTCGTCGCTGTCGCGGGTTGAAGAGCTGGAGTCGTCGATGGATCGACGTCGAGGGCTGGAGTCGTCGCAAGAGTCGACGTCGAGGGCTGGAGTCGTCGCTAGAGTCGACGTCGAGGGCTGGAGTCGTCGCTGGAGTCGACGTCGAGGGCTGGAGTCGTCGCTGGAGTCGATATCGGGAAGGAGTCAGGATCGGGATCGGAAAACTATCGGGATCGAAATCGGGAAGTAGTCGGGATCGAAAAAAAAAACTGGGAGGACGAAGGCTCTGATACCAAATGTTACGATCTTACTAAGAAAGGGGGAAAACTAGAGGAACTAGGGAGGAACTAGGGAGAACTAGCACTTAGGGTTAGGGTTCAGGAGGAAGGGAGGAAGGAAATACCTTGATAATAGTTTGCATGCCACCAAAAGAGGGGGGTTTGGGTATTTATATTAACCCTAACCCCCCTAGGGCCGGCCGGCCCCCATTGGGGCTGAACCGGTGCGGTTCAGCCCCGGTGCCAAATAACCTGGTGATGACGCCGGGCGTAACAAAAACGTTGTGCCAAACTGTGCACACCGTGAATTTTGGAATAGCTTAGCCAAATAGCAGTATGCGGCTTGCTTCTCCCACGGCCGAGCGTCCCCTTTTTGCTCCATTTGGTATGTCTCCAAACCACACATTCTTAGTTCAAGATGTTGTCAAATGTTTGTGCACAAGCATGTAACGATATCTTGAGAATGTTGGCACCGCAAAAGATAGTTCACTAAGGTTCATCAGTATGGAATGACCTTATATAGTATCTCCAGCGTAGAGCCTAACCCTAGTGACACGTAACCCGATGGGTCGTTCCGAATCGGTTCTGACAAGCGCGGACATAATAATAATAAACCTAACAATATGCATTTTGGATGAACAGAAGAAGTTAATATTACATGAAGTCAGAGTTTTACAAATCTTAGAAACCCCCGACTTCCGCAAAACATACCTCTAATATATGTTCTGATGTCATGTTATGATGCTACGAAGAATATTTTTTTTCTTTTGGCTCCAAAAAGTTATGTTTTCTATCAATGAAATAGCATTGATACTTGGTATGCCCAATTCTGGTGAATATGACAGGTTCGCAGCAAAATCATATGCAAAACTCATTAAAACTGATTTAAAAAGTAAATTGGATCGTATGGCTAGCAACACATTGGATATGAAAATGAATGTTTTGAATTTAAATCTTTTATGCAACTTTTTTTCCCTCTAGTGGCGATCAAATTCCAGAAGTACTAGTAAAATTATGTGAGCCAACTGAATTTGTTAAGCATTGTTGTGCACCCGTAAAGACGATACGGGATGCGGTCCCATGAAGCATATCCGTACGGGAACCGTCAAACACGCAAGCGCCGCGAGTGGCGTGAAAATCAAAAAATGCCGCAACAATTGCTACGCCGAGCCGGAGAGATGCGACATTCGCCACGCCAAACAAGCGCGGCACTCGCCGCGCCGAAAATACACGGCTTTCGCCGCGCGAAAGAGGCGCGGCTTTCGTCGCGCTACAACAGCACAACAGCCACGGCACTGAAAGGGTGCTGCGCTTGCCGCACCAAAAGGTGCGGCAATGCCGCACCAAAAGGTGCGGCAATGCCGCACCAAAAGGTGCGGCAATGCCGCACCAAAAGGTGCGGCAATGCCGCACCGAATCGGCACGACAACACCGCGCCAGGAAGGTGCGGCAGTGCCGCACCAAAAAGGTGCGGCACTTGCCGCACCAAAATTGGTGCGGCAAAGCCGCACCAAAGCATTGCCTGGGGGGTGCGGCATTGCCGCACCCCCCAGCGCCCAAATTCTGGGTGCTGACCAAGTCAGCGCCCATTTTAGGAGCTGACTTGGTCAGTGCCTAGGTGGCGCTCCCCAATTGGAGAGTGCCCCCACTCCCCAATTGGGGATTCACGTAACTCCCAAGGGAGTTACGTGATCAGTAACTCCCTTGGGGAGTTAAGTGAACAGTAACTCCCCAAGGGGGAGTTATGATACGAAATCGTAACTCCTCGCCTGGGGAGCGTTCCCGGGCACCTCGGCCTCGAGGTTTTCTCGCGGTCACCGTACTTTTGCGTCCACCGCGCTCAGAGCGCTCACCAAACTGCACGCCGGAATATTATTCTTGCATGAATATTATTCTCCCGTGAATATTACTCTTACGAAACACTATTTGACGCGCTCAGAACAACTCCTCGCTAACGAAACGGCCAGATCACTTCCGCGCTCCTACGCGCTTAGAACACCTTCGCGCTCAAAACGCCTCCGCGCTCACGCGCGCTCAGAATTCCTCCGCGCTCACGCGCGCTCAGAACGCTTCTGAGCGCGCTCAGAGCATTCTCGCTTTTTCGCCTCGCTCGCTTTTCCGCCTTGCTCACTTTTCCGCCTTGCTCACTTTTCCGACTCGCCTCGCTCACTTTTCCGCCTCGCTCACTTTTTCGACTCGGCTCGCTCACTTTTTGTCTTTCTGACATTCTCACTTTTCGTCTTTCTGACTTTCTCACTTTTGTCTTTCCAGTGTGCTCACTTTTTGTCTTTCCAGTTTCTCATATTTCAGGAACAACCTGTCGCCTTTTTCGCCTCCAACAGAACTGCCCGAACTGCCCGAAAGGTAAGGTGGTCATTTACGAAAAATGGCGATCCGTGTGCCCCGAATCAGAAAATATGATTCGTCCGCTGAGCATTTATGGAAACTGCAAACGGCGAAATTACCGGACTGCCCCCGACCAAAGCTATAAAAGGAGCCCCAAGGCTTCATTTGAGAGGACCTTGACTTCTGGACCCGGGAGAGCTCCTTGCAGACTTTTGCGGAATTCTCCTTCGGCGCTTGAAGATCACCTTCGTGGACTTGAAGATTTTCTTCGTCACGAAAGGCGACTCAGCATCTCACTTTCCGTTCCGGAAAGGCGACTCAGCTTCTCACTTTCGTTCCGGAAAGGCGACTCAGCTTCTCACTGTCATTCCGGAAAGGCGACTCAGCTTCTCACTTTCGTTCCGGAAAGGCGACTCAGCTTCTCACTGTCATTCCGGAAAGGCGACTCATCTTCTCACTTTCGTTCCGGAAAGGTGACTCAGCTTCTTACTGTCATTCCGGAAAGGCGACTCAGCATCTCATTTTCCGTTCCGGAAAGGCGACTCAGCTTCTCACTTTCGTTCCGGAAAGGCGACTCAGCTTCTCGCTGTCATTCCGGAAAGGCGACTCAGCTTCTCACTTTCGTTCCGGAAAGGCAACTCAGCTTCTCACTGTCATTCCGGAAAGACGACTCAGCTTCTCACTTTGGTTCTCCAGAATTCTCAGAAGGGAAAAAGACTTAGTTTTTCCGAGAGGTGGCCTGTCACCCTAGGAGCTCTCTCTCTCTCTCTCTCTCTCTCTCTCTTGTTGTAACGAGTAGCGACCTATCGCGCTCGAGTTCCAACCATCAAGTTGTAACCACAAGAAGATAGTGAAGTTTGGTCGGCACAGCCCCGGCCGCGTGGTTTTTTACCATTTCTGGGTTTTCCACGTCAAAAAGTCCCAGTGTACTCAGCAAATCTCGAATTGACTGTTTGCGCGCTTAGTTCGCTCACGAGCTAAGGTGGTTCAATTGGACCGGTCTACCAAGAGCCCTAAGCGTTCCTCAACAGTTTGGCGCCGTCTGTGGGAACCGAATTCCCAGAACTCTCTAAAGGCCAACTGCAATGGCAAGAAAGAGCGCTCGCAACACCGAGGGATCAATCCCGGAGGGACGCGTCGACCCAACTCCATCCCACTCGCTCATCAACGCGCCTCTCGCAGAAGAGGCGGTGCCTGCGCCCATAACAATTCTGGAAGGGCGCATACAGCAGATGGAAGAACAGCAAGCCGAGGTGCTGACTTTTGTAAGAGATCTCGGGGCTCCTCGAGTTCCCGTTCAACCGCCAGCATTGAACGTTCTGCTGCCCCCAACTTTGGGTCATGCTCCGAACGAGAAGGCCGTTCGAGAAGGAGAAGCCTCAGAAGGGTTCTTCAACGCAGCAGGCTCCGTTCAACCTGCTCCACCGGCCAGGGGGCCAGAAGCTGATCACCATCACCATCGCCCAGGAGGAGTTGTCCCTGGTCGAGCGGTAGAAAGAACTACGCGAGAGGAGATACGCAACATGATAGCAGAAGAGTACGACCAGGCAAGGCGACACGCAGCTCTCGCCCGTCGTCCCGCGAATTACGGCTCCCCACTATCGCCTCAAGTCTTGGCCCATCCAGTTCCAAACGGGTTCAAGCTTCCCAACATTGAAACATTCGACGGGACGGACGACCCATTGGAACATGTCAATCACTTCACCACCATCATGAGGATTTACAGCGCCCCTGATCAGCTCCTCTGTCAGGTGTTCCCGGTAACCTTGAATGGGCAAGCGCGCACTTGGTTCCACTCCCTGCCGAATGGGGCCATCAACAACTTCACAGAAATGGCGCAGTAGTTCGTGGATCAATTCATCGCCAACCGCAGAATCGTCCGAGATCCCTCCCATCTCTCAGGGATCCGCCAAAACGACGGAGAGACACTCAAGGATTTTTTCCGGCGCTTCACTACGGAGGCCCGACAAATCCCAGGAGTTGACCCTGAGCTCCTGCGGGGAGTTTTCCTTGGAGGACTCCGCCCAAGTGGCTTTTACTCAGCTCTAATGAGAGAAACCGTACCAAGCTATCCCGACCTCGTTCAGCGAGTCGAGGCCCAGATAGCAGCAGATAAGGCAATTGAAGCGCACCGCCGGCAGTTCGAGGGGAGCTCGAAGAGGAAGAAAGAGGAGTCGCTGCCGCAGACAGTTCCCAATAAGAACAACAAGCGTCACGACAACCCCAGCCGAGACCGAAGATCTCACAAACATCAGGACTATTCTCTCTTGAACACTACCAGGACCAATGTTCTCCTCGCTATTCGCGATAGCAACGAAGCGCTCTGTAAGCCCAGACCCCTCGCTAAGAATGCGGGGGACCAGACAAAATATTATGAATTCCATCGTGGACAAGGACATGACACAGAAAACTGCTCCAAGCTTAAGGATGAAATCGAGCGTCTCGTCCAACAAGGCAAATTGGGGAAATTCCTACGATGTTAGGCATCGATTCAGGCAGCGGGAGATTAGCGAACGCCTCACCAAGAAGTACTAGGAGGCAACCCTTAAGTCAGGCATCCCAGGAGAATGCTCCACACCTATTAGCGGGGCTCTACCCGCGCCACTGAAATGTTCTATCAACTTTGTTTCTATAAAAACTTTGTGTAAATTACCACTGCGACCAAGAATTTTTAAAGTTCGCATGTCATATCTTGCGCCATCGAAACTACGTAAAGACGTGCACTTGCTAATGAACAGCAATTGCCTCCAGGCAGTGCGCTAATGAACAACAATTGCCTATGGGCAGTGCGTTAATGATCAGCAATTGCCTCCGGGTAGTGCGCTAATGAACAGCAATGGCCTCCTGGCAGTGCGCTAATGAACAACAATTGCCTCCGGGCAGTGCGCTAATGAACAACAATTGCCTCCGGGCAGTGCGCTAATGAACAACAATTGTCTCCGGGCAGTGCGCTAATGAACATCAATTGCCTCCGGGCAGTGCGCTAATGAACAGCAATTGCCTCCCGACAGTGCGCTAATAAACAGCAATTGCCTCCGGGCAGTGCACTAATAAACAGCAATTGACTCCGGGCAGTGCACTAATGAACATCAATTGCCTCCGGGCAGCGCGCTAATGAACAACAACTGCCTCCGGGCAGCGCGCTCACAGCACTCTCTCACTGCCGTCGATTGAAGGTTCGCCCTTCTCCACCGCAGTAAGGTCCCGACGTCGTAAGTGTTCGCCTCTCCTACATTCGTACACGGTTTGAATACACCCGCTATTCACCTGCCAAGCCGCGAGCACAGACTCGTGCAAACCAATTTATTATGTAAAAGCCGCGAGCCCAGGCTCGTGCACCAATCTTATTATGTAAAGGCCGCGAGCGCGGACTCGTACAAACTAGTATAAAGCCGCGGGCTCCGATCCGCGCAAACTCGTTTGTAATTTTGAAAACAATCAAACTAAGCAGGTGCTAACAACCAGATTGACAAGATCATGCAGGAAAGCACCCACGACGACAGGCTCATAGTTGCGCAAGTAGCAACAACTTACCTCCGACACGGCACATCGCACGAAGATGACGATGGTCTGAATAGCCGCGCAGAAAAATCAAAACCTCCGAACTCCTCCGCACAGTAACTCGGACTCCGAAGGTTTGGGGGGCTTATGTTGTGCACCCGTAAAGACGATACGGGATGCGGTCTCATGAAGCATATCCGTACGGGAACCGCCAAACACGCAAGCGCCGCGAGTGGGGTGAAAATCAAAAAATGTCGCAACAATTGCTACGCCGAGCCGGAGAGACGCGACATTCGCCACGCCAAACAAGCGCGGCACTCGCCGCGCCGAAAATACACGGCTTTCGCCGCGCGAAAGAGGCGCGGCTTTCGCCGCGCTACAGCAGCACAACAGCCACCGCACCGAAAGGGTGCTGCGCTTGCCGCACCAAAAGGTGCGACAATGCCGCACCGAATCGGCACGGCAACACCGCGCCAGGAAGGTGCGGCAATGCCGCACCAAAAAGGTGCGGCACTTGCCTCACGAAAATTGGTGCGGCAAAGCCGCACCAAAGCATTGCCTGGAGGGTGCGGCATTGTCGCACCCCCCAGATGCCGCACCCCCCAGCGCCCAAATTCTGGGTGCTGACCAAGTCAGCGCCCATTTTAGGCGCTGACTTGGTCAGCGCCTAGGTGGCGCTCCCCAATTGGGGAGTGCCACCACTCCCCAATTGGGGATTCACGTAACTCCCAAAGGAGTTACGTGATCAGTAACTCCCTTGGGGAGTTACGTGAACAGTAACTCCCCGAGGGGGAGTTACGATACGAAATCGTAACTCCTCGCCTGGGGAGCGCTCCCGGGCACCTCGGCCTCGAGGTTTTCTCGCGGTCACCGTACCTTTGCGTCCACCGCGCTCAGAGCGCTCACCAAACTGCACGCCGGAATATTATTCTTGCATGAATATTATTCTCCCGTGAATATTACTCTTACGAAACACTATTTGACGCGCTCAGAACAACTCCTCGCTAACGAAACGGCCAGATCACTTCCGCGCTCCTACGCGCTTAGAACACCTTCGCGCTCAAAACGCCTCCGCGCTCACGCGCGCTCAGAATTCCTCCGCGCTCACGCGCGCTCAGAACGCTTCTGAGCGCGCTCAGAGCATTCTCGCTTTTTCGCCTCGCTCGCTTTTCCGCCTTGCTCACTTTTCCGCCTTGCTCACTTTTCCGACTCGCCTCGCTCACTTTTCCGCCTCGCTCACTTTTTCGACTCGGCTCGCTCACTTTTTGTCTTTCTGACATTCTCACTTTTCGTCTTTCTGACTTTCTCACTTTTGTCTTTCCAGTGTGCTCACTTTTTGTCTTTCCAGTTTCTCAGATTTCAGGAACAACCTGTCGCCTTTTTCGCCTCCAACAGAACTGCCCGAACTGCCCGAAAGGTAAGGTGGTCATTTACGAAAAATGGCGATCCGTGTGCCCCGAATCAGAAAATATGATTCGTCCGCTGAGCATTTATGGAAACTGCAAACGGCGAAATTACCGGACTGCCCCCGACCAAAGCTATAAAAGGAGCCCCAAGGCTTCATTTGAGAGGACCTTGACTTCTGGACCCGGGAGAGCTCCTTGCAGACTTTTGCGGAATTCTCCTTCGGCGCTTGAAGATCTCCTTCGTGGACTTGAAGATTTTCTTCGTCACGAAAGGCGACTCAGCATCTCACTTTCTGTTCCGGAAAGGCGACTCAGCTTCTCACTTTCGTTCCGGAAAGGCGACTCAGCTTCTCACTGTCATTCCGGAAAGGCGACTCAGCTTCTCACTTTCGTTCCGGAAAGGCGACTCAGCTTCTCACTGTCATTCCGGAAAGGCGACTCATCTTCTCACTTTCGTTCCGGAAAGGCGACTCAGCTTCTCACTGTCATTCCGGAAAGGCGACTCAGCATCTCACTTTCCGTTCCGGAAAGGCGACTCAGCTTCTCACTTTCGTTCTGGAAAGGCGACTCAGCTTCTCACTGTCATTCCGTAAAGGCGACTCAGCTTCTCACTTTCCGGAAAGGCGACTCAGCTTCTCACTGTCATTCCGGAAAGGCGACTCAGCTTCTCACTTTGGTTCTCCAGAATTCTCAGAAGGGAAAAAGACTTAGTTTTTCCGAGAGGTGGCCTGTCACCCTCAGAGCTCTCTCTCTCTCTCTCTCTTGTTGTAACGAGTAGCGGCCTGTCGCGCTCGAGTTCCAACCATCAAGTTGTAACCACCAGAAGATAGTGAAGTTTGGTCGGCACAGCCCCGGCCGCGTGGTTTTTTACCCTTTCCGGGTTTTCCACGTTAAAAAGTCCCAGTGTACTCAGCAAATCTCGAATTGATTGTTTGCGCGCTTAGTTCGCTCACGAGCTAAGGTGGTTCAATTGGACCGGTCTACCAAGAGCCCTAAGCGTTACGCAACAAGCATAATTAAGGTTATCAACAAAATTGAGTGCATAAAGTTATTATGAAGTAATAGTCATCTCCACTGTTATTACCATGTTTTGATGAAAACTCTACTGACTTTATTTGTTTTTATTGACACCATCACCCAAGATTGAAAAAATAAAATAAACAAATTTGAGTACATAAATACTAGGCTAACCTTGTTAAAAGTTGTAGTGAAATACACACACACATATGTTGAAACCAGTAACCCGGTTTCAGCGTTCGAAAGGGGGTTGCGACTAACCCTTACTTGACCTAAGCCTAGACCCTTGACCGGTTACTAGGAACTAGGAGACTTGACCTTGATGACAACCGGAGTCTAAAGACAGACCCCTTAAGCTTCAGCGTGGAGGTCCCACCGCACACCCGGAAGCTCACTCGGAACTTCCCCTCCCAAGCCAATGCTGAGCCTGGGCACCTTGGAGGGCACTAAGGATCATCACACCGTCCACCTTCAATGACAGGGGGAGGGGAGGGGTAGTGCTTGCTCACACGCGAGGGAGGGGGTAGGAACCAACCCTTCCCAAGGTGCCCATGGGGGTCTATTTATAGACTTCCCAAAATTGGGCTGCGGATAGCCGAAATTTCACTATCCGCAGCTCGACCATGACCATGAACGGACAGCGCATGAGGGGGCGAGTGGGGCTCGAGGTGCCCACTCCCCCCCTCGCTGGAGGTCCTACCTACCCCTCCCGGGGGTGCCGGGCGAGTGGGAGAGTCCCTCCCACTCGCCCCCAAGGTTGGCCGGCGAGTGGGAGGGCCCCTCCCACTCGCCGGGCGAGTGGGAGGGCTCCTCCCTCCCACTCGCCCTACATGGGGCCGGCGAGTGGGAGGGCCCCTCCCACTCGCCCAAAGAGGGTCGGCGAGTGGGAGGCTCCTCCCACTCGCCCAAAGAGGGCCGGGCGAGTGGGAGTTGGGCGAGTGGGAGGCTCCTCCCACTTGCCCAAAGAGGGCCAGGCGGGTGGGAGGGTTCCTCCCACTCGCCCGAAGGGAGCCGGGGGAGCGGGTGCTCCCTCTGCTTCCCCCCGCTTCCTCTTTTGGCTTTGATCGGTTTTGACCGTTTCTGCGCGGTCGTTTGGCTTGTTTCGGTCACCTTCACTGTCTCGGCCTCATCCGGGTCGAGTCACACCGACTCGGAAAATATGAGGGTTGTACAACATATATATCCCCCCCCCCTTATATCGTTGTGTTCATCCCCCCCTCCCCTCTTTTGTTCTTCCATATTGTTGAGTCCATCCCTCCCCCCTCATTGATATCGGTTTGATCAATATCATCGTGGGCCTCTGTGTCGTCGTGTGTCTCCCTATGTCGTTGTGTGTCTCCCTATGTTGTTGTGTGCCTTCCCCTGTGTCGTCGTGAGCCTCTCTTGACATTCTCTTATTAGTATATATACACACACACGAGTGACAAGCACGGCGCTCCGCCTCTATTGCCAAGCGCGACAGTACTCGGCCAGCGACGGTGGCTTCGCGCGGGCGGGCTTCGCCCGCCCTTGCGCCCACAATATATACATATGAGTACTCAAAATGATCGTACAAAAATTTTAATTAATATTTTATAATTGTTTTTTTTTCAAAAATATTCGTATTTTAACAAAAAATCATTTTAAAGTAGGTTTAGGAGGTCTAATTATTACATACCATAATAGGTGTTTGAGGTCTACTAAAAAGCTTTTGGATTTTTTGAATTTCTATCATTATTTTTATTATAGGGATATAATTTAATTACACAAATAGCAATTATATTTTATGAATTTTCATTTTTTTCATAATATATGTTAAGTCATTGGAGTAAAAGAACGAGGCTATATTTGGCAATTTTGAATGTTGCACCAAAGACAACTTCTTGTATATAGTAGTTAAAGAAACACATGGGTGACAGTGCACGGGGGGCACCCCCGTGCCCCGCGCGGCAGTACCTTGTCCTCATTCGCAATCAATCATTATTTAACTTCCTATAAACTATTTTACAAAAGATATATGTGCTACGCTTGACCTTAAACCAACCAATTATACGAAGCAGCCCTATAAGCAATCAGTAAAGAGACTACCGTGTTTTCCGTAGTCCCTAATTGAGTAATACCTTAAAACACACAAGAGTATTAAAATATAAAAATAAGCAATTATCATATATCTTAAACTACGCAACAAACATAATGTTTTTATAAGATCCAAATTAATTACCTTTTCTCGTTGATACATCACATCAACTAGCAGAATGTAAGCTAGAAAGTACGTTTGCTCCACAAACCAAAAATGAAACTCCACTGTTTTATTGCGTGTCATTCTTTTGGCACCTTCGGATAAGTAATTTTAGGTCCGTTGAATTTGTCAACTCTAAGCATGTCGTTCCATGATGTTGCATAGGTAATAGTACCATGCAGGTCTCCGTATACTTCTGCCATCCAGTCTGGATATGTATGTGCATTTATTTTTGGGTTTAGCCCTGAATAATGGAGTTTAATACGTTAAAAATCCACTTTGACATTGCAAATAAGAGGAAACATTGTACTATCTATCGTAGTATTGTAGTATATATATATATATATATATATATATATATTACGTATATATTATATACACATGTAGTTTTTCTTTTTCTATTATCCGCTCTCGTAAAGAACCCTAGCCGGAAGCAGTTGCTGTAAAGGATTTCTAGGGAGAGAAATCTTATCTTTTCATTTCGCCGCCGTGTGACGTTCGTTTCCATAAATTGTTGATTCTACCGTGTAGCCCTCGTCAAGGAGTTCACTGTTGTGTGTTTCTTGAAGTGACGTTTTGCTCTCACGGGGCCATAGAGGGTGCTGAAGATCGATTTCAGAGATTTGTATGTTCTGTATTTTTCAGATTCTCTGTTTTAATTTCTTGTGGACTTCAAATAGAATCATACAACTGTGTATGTCCGATTAATTGTTTGTGTGATGTAGCGAACATATTTTCTTGATTTCAAACATTTCATGCATTATTTTCTGGTAGTTTTCTTCTTGTGGTTGTGCATATCATGTGCATAGGATTTTTCACAAAACTTGTTCATTTTAAATAAGGGTTAATAACTCAGATCTCCTTTGACATTTTGCATAATAATAATGACTTCTCTACTTTTAAAAAATATATCAAAACCTTCCCTCCAAGTTTACATTACTAAAATTAAGTACAATAAATTCGTAATGCGTGTTAACTAAGTATGAGGTGTCTTGTAACTGAGTAGGGGGTGTCTTGTAAAACTGCAAACTTATGGGATGTACCCATGTTCTAGTAGGTGCCCTTCTTTGCATAATTGTCCAAGGTTGTTCATGGTTTTTTGTTAAACAGTATGAAGATCATAGCGAATAAGATATCTCTTCTTCATTCTGATAAATCGTCCATGCTGCCACAGGAGCCGATATGGTACATGCATGGATGTACCCATGTTCTAGTAGATGTCCTTCTCTGCATTTATTGTCCACCGTTTTAGGATATATTTACCAGGGATACAAGTGACATTCTGGTGACACTTTAAGTGCATGACTACATAACATCTAATTAGTTTGGAACTTATAACATGAACAATGTATGTCGTATATACTGATGTCTAACTCCACAGTTCAATGTTTATTATGTTCTACACGATTCCACCATTTTAGGAGAAAAGTGTCAGCTCTTACTCAAAACTATCTTAAGAGTTTGTGACAGGCCAACATATTTCGTGCTCTTTACGCACGCTAAAATCAACTTTACTTGCATACGTACAATACATCTCATAGGCTTCAACTTCGTTGTCGGCTACTGTAAATACATAAGTGTTTATTTTGCTTGCACCCTACCAAAAAAAGATATGATATTACATGAAAATTAAATTTGATCTCCATAGATCTTATAGATCTCTATGGAGACTAAATTTGATCTCCTTGTAATCGGCTTCTACAAAGACTGTAAATGAACTATAAGATAGGAGAGGTTGATTGCTACCAGAGAAAGTGAAGTTTGGGAATCCAAATGCATAAACAACAACAACAAAATATTGATAAATCCATAGATAGTATATGATCTTCCATTAAGTAGCTCTTCGAACAGGCGAAAAACTGAGAAGTTGTCCAATATGAGAGGTCAGTTGTTTCCAGAATAAATTAACCTTGGGAGAAGAGAAGAAAATGACGAAGTATAACAGAGCCGCGATTTAGTTTTTTTTGCCGTGCGGTTACTCACGAGATTTCACCACGTGTCAGCACACCACTTAACCCGGACCAGGATTTCAGAACCGGACACGGATCGAAAAATTTCGCCACCTTGTGGCGGTGTGTTTGCCCAAAAATTCATTTTGAGAAAAAAAAGTTGTGATCAAACATATCTAAACAATACCAGCATTTCTGATTGTTGAGTTCGCAAATTTCACCGCTCTCTCAAACGAAATCTAAAACTAAGAAAATCAATACATAGCATTGTTTGGACAAAAACGCCACCGTCATGGAATGTATGTTTGGCATGACAACGTCAATAACCGCCATCAAGAAAAGAAAATCAGTTTTGAACATAAAAGTGGATGAAGTTTCTTAGGTGACGTCGGGCGTTCATGAACGACGGTTCATAACCACCGCATTCACAACCACCACCAATGTACCAAACGGAGCCTTGTTCATTAGAGCTCATCTCGAAATATGATAGGGTGTAACTGAGCTCGGCACGAGCCCAATAGTTAGAAGCTCACGAGGAAAACTTATCGAGCATAGCTATCAGTTGGTTCACCAACCCCCGGCCTAGGGTCACGGCTTCTCAAGGTCCGAAGGGATCCAGCGCACAACTACCGGCTCCTCTTAGAATTGCCCCCTCACATAAGCTTAAACCAATATTTAACTACAGTAATTCAACTAAGGCTTCGTTTGGCGCGGCTTATTTGCTCCGGTGAGTTTGGTCAAAAACGCTATTATTATAGACTAATTTTGAGCATAAAATGCATGAATTTTTTTAGGTGTGATCAGCCGTTCACGAACGACGTTGTATAAACTCTCACTTTATAAAAAAAACAAAATAAAATCAAGTTTACAGTCATTTTTTGATAGTAGACTCTTAATTGGAGCACATTAATACAGTAAATGCTCTATCATCCTTCTTAAAACTAGTAAAACTCAGTTTTTATTTTTAAGATTTGAAGAATGTCCGATGTACTTTGCCTTAAAAATAAAGATGATTAGAAACAAAGGGTGTGTTTGTGGCAACGGTGGGCTCCATTCCAGTGGCAAATGGACCCTAGTGTCGAACACCGGAGTATCGCCGGCCCTCATACGCTAAATGCAACTCCCAAGAACGAGAATCAAAGTAACATAAAATTTCAAAAGATATACGGGACTTTAAGACGAAAAGTAGAGAAGAAAATGGAAAATTGAACTCCTGGAACATAAACAGATGGCTGTCAAAAATATAAATCATTTACAACTGCTCATCTCTCTCAAATCACTAACTGTAAATTGTACAAAAGAAACCACTAATTCATTCTGGAATCTGAACAATCACTTATACAGGATTCAGTTGAACTGCACTTGCCAAAGCTATCATATCCTTTTCGCATATCAATCAGAAATCATTCAAATTCTTTGGGATCAGCATAAGATAGAGAGCATAATAATAAGGCCAAATACAACTACACTTGATGTGGTGGATATGGTTGATGCTTCAGAATATTTGAATTTATGGGACTGCTGCCTGCAAGGCAGAGATGAAGATAACAAGTAAGCTAAGAAGTAAAGCCAAGTTAATGATTCGAAATAGAGCTGATCGGACTATGGGTCGAGACTGGGTTAGAACCAATCCATCTGCTCTCAATCCGTGCTAAGAATTGCTATAAGTTCGTTCGATCAGATTTTAATTTGAGCTGGGGGTGGCTTGTGCAGTTCTATTCGAGCTCAAGTAAAGCAAAAAATCTTCCAATTCGGCAATACGATCCCATCAATTTTCACTCTGCAGGTTAAATTCTTGATCCAGCATATATACAGTAGATGGGCGAAGTATTCCAGTACTAATCAAGTTTTCTTATATAACAATTTTGTCACGAAAATTTTAAAAATGCTGAAAAAATCATTGTGGTTTCATTTTATATGAAAATTTGGTTATTATACCAAAAACCTAAAACCAAAACTCCAAACGGTCAAAAATTTAATGAACATCTCCCATGCGTTGACAGTTTTATTAACTTTTAATATAATTGTCAATAAATAAATGAAACTAAATGGAAAATTGCTAGTAGATTTTCAATTTAAGTGGCAGTGTTCTGTGGAAGCACTTGTCTATATGCATTCATATAAACTCAATCAGAACCAATTTTGGTTCATTTCAAATTTGATGCGGCCATGCGGGCAGGGCTTGGCTTGTTAGTCGGCTTTTTATGACCGCTACCAAGAAAATAAACTAGTTTTGTGCATAAAATGCATGAAATTTTTTGGGTGAGGTCGGGCGTTCACGAACGACGGTTCATGACCACCGTGTTCACGACCGCCACCACCGCACCAAACGAAGCCTAAAACAAAAGCTGATGTAATTTTCGAGAAAATTTCTACTTTTAAGCTAAATCTGTTGATAAATTCAAACCAATTCACTGCATGCATGCGTGAGAGATATGGAAATAGTGGCACGTAAGAGAAAGAAGTGGAAGTAGTGGCTGAAAACGTGCATAGTGGTATTTGTGGTGGCTGTTACTGGGTTTTATTTAACTGTTTTTGAACATGGCTTGTATGTTGAAACCGTGAGCTTTGTGGGCCTTTAAAAACCTATGATTGTTTGCATTTAAGTGAGAGAAAATATTGTAATTATGAATGTTTAGTTGCTTGCATTTTTTTTCTACTTTCATTATTTTTTCTTGTTACTAAGAACCTGAGCATGAGTAATGAGATTTTGTTTCTTCCTCCACTAGAAGAGAGTTTTTTCATCCAAAGTTAGAGAAATTATTTCTCAATTTTCCACAAATTGGTATCAAAGCGCGGTGACGAACCGTCGGTGTTCAGATCCGAAGAAAAGTTGCAGTTGCCGACCACTGAGAAGAAGCGGAGTTGATGCCGAGTTCCGGAAGTTTATCGTTGGGACAAATACCACTACCACGACTTAGGAAGACGAACTATGAGAACTGGAGTATTCAGCTATGGGCATTGTTGTGCGCACAGTATGTGTGGGAAGTTGTTGAAAACGGCTTCATCGAGTCGGTAGAAACGGCGTGCATGACGGCAAACCAACTAAAAGCGTTGAGGGAGATGCGAGCGAAGGATAAAACCGCTTTCTACCTGCTATACCAAGCAATAGACGAGTCGGGCTTTGAGAAATCATCGGTGCCACAACTTCAAAAGAAGCGCGAAACACTTTAGAGAAAGTGTTCAAAGGAGCCAATCGTGTCAAGCAAGTGTGCCTCCAAACTCTGAGAGGCGAATTGGAAGGAATGAAGATGGAGTCAAAAGGTGTATTTGATTACTCACGCGTGTGCAAAACGCGGTGAATCAACTCAAGCGAAATGGTTAGACGTTGAACGATGGCGAGTCGTAGAGATGATATTGCGATCGTTAACCAATAGTTTTGAGAACGTTGTGTGCTCCATAGAAGAGTCAAAGGATCTCGGCACACTAACTGTTGATGGGCTCGCTGGTTCTCTCGAGGCACACAAGCAACGAAAGAAAAAGGAGGAGAAGCTCGAAAAAGTTCTTCAATCAAAGACGACAATTAAAGACGAAGAGGTACTATATTCTCAAAATTCTCAAGGAAAAGGGCGAGGCAGAGGTCGCGGAAATGGTCGCGGTGGTAGAAGTCGTGGTCAAAGAGAATACTATGAGGATAGGGAGTAGACGAACCAACATGATTGGCGAGGTCGAGGACAAGATCATGGAAGAGGCGGCCGACTAAACCACTCGAATGTCGAGTGTTATACATGTGGCAAGTCTGCAAGTACACTCACTATGTGAAGGACTGCAACTCTGATAAGTGTTACAAAGTTGAATATGTGTTTAAGTTTAATTTTTCCGCACTGCTCTACAAGTGATATGTCATGTGTGTTTCTCTCTATATATGTATTCAAACCCTGGCATCATAATATTATAATTCCCTTTCTCCACTTGGTATCAGAGACAACATCTCTCGATCCCGCCGCTCGCTCGTCGCTCCGCTCTCGGTTCGATCGGCCACGCTCGACACTCCGCTCCCGCTCGCACTCGCTCGGCGCTCCGCTCCCACTCCAGATCCCTCGACCGTCGCTCGCCGGATCGATCGGCCTCTGTCAATCTAGGGCAAGCCCTGGCTCCTTTTCCTGCTCCCGTCTAGGGTGCCCTCCAGGGCCGCCGCTCCACTAGCCACCGCGGCTCTTCCAGCGCAGTAGCCTCCTCCAAGCCGCCTCTCCTCCGTCTAACCGCAACCTCCAGTGTCTCTCTACACCCATTCTGCGGGCAGTCCTCTGTCTCCGGTCGTTTTGTCCTCTATGGATGCTGCCAGAGACATCGTGGTTACATCTTATGGTGTCCTCTCCGGTGGCGTGATCTAAGGGAGGCTCGTAGGATGTGGTTGTTACCCTCTTGATTTCTTTCTCGTCTTTTTTTTTTGGACGGACTTCAATGGGTGATTCCTCCGACATATCATCCTCTCCTCGGACTGTTCCTTCTAGTGATCCTCCTCGGAGTCACGGTCAATCTGGATCGTTGAAGATCACTACCGTTGCCTTGGATGACACGAATTATCTTGAATGGTCCAGGGCAGCACAACATGCTATACGGAGTGACCGACTATATGGGGATATTGATGGAACCGTTGTTGAGCCGCCGCGTGCCGATCCCTCATAGAAAAAATAGGATGCAGAGAATTCCTTGGTTGTCTCATGGTTACTTCACTCTATGTCCCTCAAGTGTACCGCCGCTACATGCTTCTGGATTCTGCTCACGAAATTTGAAAAAGGGTCAGTGACTACTCTCAGGCTGGCAGTTCGACGCAGATTTATGAGCTCACCCACCGTGTTTTGGAGCTGAAGCAAGGAACCCTATCTGTCTCTGCTTACTATTCTGAGTTCGAACGTCTTTATCGGGAACTGGATTACTTCAACACTTTTACTGTTGCATGCACTGCAGATGCGCAGGCTCTTCAGAAGGATAAAGACCGCTTTCGTGTTCACGTCTTTCTTATGGGGCTCAATATGGTGTTTGATGTTGTTCGCATGCATGTCCTCCACCGCAATCCTCTTCCCTCTATTAGGGAGGTCTTCAGTATGCTCCTCAATGATGAAAATCGTCGCCGCTCTCTTGGTTCTTCTACAGATCACTCTGCTCTTGCTGGGATAGGTCGTGGTCCTCCCCTACTTACTCTTCTACTATGTGCAACCATTGTGGGAAGAAAGGACATACTAAAGATACTTGTTATCGTCTACAACCTCATCTTGCCCCACCTGGTCGAGGAACTGGTGCCCTTGGGCGAGGCAGCCATCGTGGTGGTATGCGTATGTCTAGTGCTCGCTCACTGTATTCTACGCATTCCACTGAAGTTTATGAGGACAACCCCCCCCCCCCCCCTCTGGGTGTCGTTCTAATGGGGAGTTGGATGCTTTCCGCCGTCTGCTCTGTTCCCATTCCGACTCTACATCGACTGATTTCACTGCCGCCTTTGCTATGTCAGGTATCTCAAGTGCCCATGTTGTGTCTTCCTCCCACTCCGAGTGGATCATTGACTCAAGTGCCACTGATCACATGACTGGATCTGCCTCAGGTTTTTCTTCATATACCCCTCTTTGATCGTGATAAAATTATTGTTACCAATTGTTCTCTTTCCCCTGCTGTCAGCAAAGGAATCATCTCTTGTTTTCCCGCCCTCTCTCTTTCTTCAATTTTGCATGTTCCTTCATTTCCTCGCAATCTTCTTTCTATTAGTCATTTGACTAATTCTTTAAATTGCTCTGTGGCCATCTTTTCCTGATATTTGTGTGTTTCAAGATCTGGCTAAGAAGCGGACGCTTAGCAATGGTAGGAATGTTGGCGGACTGTACTTGTTGAACCAGCAGTTGTCTCCCAGTGCTCTCTCCACCACTCGCGCTCTTACTCTACATGACATTCGGTGATGTCATCTTCGTCTTGGCCACCCTTCCGCTTTATATCTTACCAAACTATTTCCTGCTTTCAGTTCTTTAATTAAGTCGTTTACTTGAGACACATGCGAATTGTCAAAACATGTTCGTACTCATCTCAGTCATGTTTCTTCTCCTAGTTCTTGCCCGTTTGATGTGATTCATTTTGATGTTTGGGGTCCCTCCCCTGTGTTATTTTTATCTGGCTATAAATGGTTTGTGACTTTTATTGATTGTTATTCATGTACTACGTGGCTCTATTTACTAAAACGGAAAAGTTAAGTGTTTAACTGCTTTTGCTCTTTTCATACAATGGTTAGGACCAAGTTTAATGGCACAATCCGTGTGCTACATAGTGATAATGGTG
This sequence comes from Dactylorhiza incarnata, assembly GCA_033032865.1. NCBI lineage: Eukaryota > Viridiplantae > Streptophyta > Magnoliopsida > Asparagales > Orchidaceae > Dactylorhiza > Dactylorhiza incarnata. Next base: position 2,036,509 of record JAWHQI010000227.1, on the reverse strand, counting down.
AAGAGTATGATGATCGGGGGGAGTTTGGTGTTTATCTTGACGAACATGGCATTCTTCACCAGACCACCTGTGCCCACACTTCCAATCAAAACGGGGTGGCGGAACGGAAAAATAAACTCTTACTGGAGGTCGCTCGGTGTTTGTTAATTGACATGCACCTTCCCAAGTCCTATTGGGGTGATGTTGTTTAGACTGTCATTCATCTCATTAATCGTCTTCCTTCTCGCTCCCTTCACTACGATACGCCTCTTTCCCGTTTATCCCAGAAACATATTGTCCATACTTCCCACATCTTTCCTCGCATATTCGGTTTCGTCTGTTTTGTTCATGTGCATACTCCCCATCGAGACAAATTAGACGCTCGTTCTCTTAAATGTATCTTTGTGGGGTATTCTCCTACCACCAAAGGTTATGTGTCGCTTCTACTGTACTGTTGATGTTACTTTTCGTGAGGAGGAATCGTATTTTGGTCCTCGTCAGGGGGAGATGAGTAGTACGATTGACGGGACCTCTGACTCTCCTTTTCCGATAGTTACTTCTCCTCACATTCCTCTTACTACTGCATTTATTCCTCCCAGAACTGTTCCTCCTACCACTCCTCCTATACTATATAACCTACTCTCGCAGGTCTCAACCGTTGAACAAGTACCGTCGTTGGATGTTCCACCACCAGTGCCCGCTTCTACTCCAGATTCAGATGATGACCTTCATGTTCTTCTCGCTCTTCTTAAAGGTAACACTGATGGCATCAAGCACCCCATCGCCAATTACATTTTTTATCATCTCTCACATGCACACAGAGCTTTTATCTCATCTCTTTCCTCTATTGTGATTCCCAAGACCTGTCAGGAGGCTATTCAGACACCTGAGTGGAAACAAGCGATGAAAGAAGAAATGCGTGCTTTAGAAAAAATGAGACATTACAACTTGCGTGTTTTCCCCTTGGGAAGCGAACAGTTGGATCACGCTGGGTTTTCTCTGTTAAGCAGAATCAAGATGGGGTGGTGGAGCGATATAAAGCACGTTGGTCGCTCAAGGATACACCCAAACCCAAGGAATTGACTACCAAGAGACATTTTCCCATGTTGCAAAGAAGAATTCTATTCGTGTGATCCTCTCATGTGTTTCTTGTCTTGGGTGGGAGTTACAACAACTTGATGTCAAAAATGACTTTTTGCATGGTGAATTGGCAGAGGAAGTCTACATGACTATTCCCCCTGGCTTTACCAAAGCAGTGTCCAATGGAAAGGTCTGTCGTCTGCAAAAATCCTTATATGGCTTGAAACAATGCCCTAGAGCCTGGTTTGGACGGTTTCACAAAACAATGTTACAACTAGGTCATACTCAAGGACATGTCGATCATACTCTCTTTATCAAGAGGAAAGGAACTCAAATTTCGAGACTTATTGTATATATGGATGATATTATTATATTACAGGAAATGACCAGGAGGAAATCATGCACTTGAAAGAACAGTTGGACAAAAAAATTGAAGTCAAGGATCTGGGAAAGCTGAAATACTTCCTGGGAATTGAAGTAGTAAGGTCTCGTTGGGGGATCTTCATTTCTCAGCAGAAGTATACTCTTGATCTCCTGGAAGAAACTGACACGCTGGGGTGTGCTCCCGTGGATACACCCATTGAGGTTAATCACAAGATTGATGCAGATATTAAAGGGGAGAAAGTTGACATCTCAAGGAACCAGAGATTGATTGGGAGACTCATATATCTATCTCATACTTGCCTTGATATTATGTATGCAGTGGGTGTCCTAAGTAGATGCATGCACTCTCCTACAATTCGCCATCAGCAGGCTGCATATCGTGTGTTAAAATACCTCAAGAAATCTCCAGGACGTGAGATTTTGTTCTTTGCTAATCAATCTTTAACGATTAAAGTGTTTACCGATGTTGATTGGGCTGGTAGCCAAGATGACAGGAAATCTACAACCGGGTATTGCTCATTTGTGGATGGAAATCTCGTCTATTGGAAGAGCAAGAAACAGAATGTTGTTGCTCGCTCAAGTGCTGAAGCTGAATACAGGGCTATGGCACAAGGAGGAGTATGCGAGGGATTATGGTTGAAAACAGTTATCCAGGATATGGGGCTACTGATGAACAAACTTGTTACAATCTATTGCGACAACAAAGTTGTCATCAGTATCGCTCATAACCCTGTTCAACATGATAGGACAAAGCATGTTGAGGTTGACAAACATTTTATTAAAGATCACATAGATAAGGGCAATATTTGTACACCTTTTGTGAATTCTCAAGATCAACTGGTCGACGTCTTCACCAAAGGACAGCCATGACAACTTTATGGACAATACTGCCAAGTTGGGAATGATTGATATATACACCCAACTTGAGGGGGAGAGTTGAATATGCGTTTAAGTTTAATTTTTCCGCACTACTCTATACGTGATATGTCACGTGTGTTTCTCTCTATATATGTATTCAAACCCTTGTATTAGGGCATCATAATATTATAATTCCCATTCTCCACTTACAATTGTAGCCAGTTTGGGCATTACGCTGGAAACTGTGATGGCAAGAAGAAAGTCGAAGAGAAAACTAATCTGGTTGCAGAAGAAGAGACGAAAGATGGGCTTCTCATGATGGCTCACGACGAGAAGAACACCAACGACGAGACGATTTGGTATCTCAACACTGGTGCGAGCGATACAAGGCGCGACTTGTTTCAAAGTGGTAATTGACATGAAGGATGGAAGGGACTTTGAGTTTAAGGGAGAAATTAGTCGATAAAATAAAATCAATTCACAACATGCATGCGTGAGAGATATGGAAATAGTGGCCCGTGAGAGGAGGAAGTGGATGTAGTGGCTGAATATGTGCATAGTGGTATTTGTGGTGGCTGTTAATTGATTTTATTTAACTATTTTTGAGCATGGCTTGTATGTTGAAACCGTGAGCTTTGTGGGCCTTTAAAAGCCTATGATTGTTTGCATTTAAGTGTGAAAGAAAATTGCTTGTGAAAATATTGTTCATGAGTTCGATCCAGAAATTTATATAATTATGAGTGTTAGTTGCTTGCATTTTTTTCTACTTTCATTATTTTTTTCTTGTTTCGAAAAACCTGAGCATGAGTAATGTGATTTTGTTTCTTCCTCCAATAGAAGTTAGAGAAATTATATCCCAATTTTTCACAAAATCAACAGCCTTAAGCCCGGTACCATGCAAGTGGAATTAAATGATATTTCAGAGTAAACAACAAAAACATATGGGAAATGTCTTACTTCTGTAAGGTTGATAGAGCCCCGCAAAAAATCACATTATCAGGCAAAGGAAGCTCCGTTTTATTGGTAACTTCAGCATTCACCACGCTGACATATAATTCTTGCCCCAGGTACCAAGAGTCCAGATTCTCAGCCCTCAAATTCCATATGCCCACATTGTCAAGGGAGACGAGGATGGCTGTCCATGCACCAGGGAATACCTGCAGCATGGTTAATGCAGCGCTGAGTAAAGATAAAATTACCATAAGGATACAAAATTACCATGACGATCTGTTATGAATTTATGATCTAGTTTATGGAGATAAACCTTGGGGGGGGGGGGGGGAGGAGATTGAGGAAAGGAGATGAAGCGACTAAATCCTGGGAAAGAGAGGAGAGAGATGAAAGCTAGAGAGGAGAGAATACAGAGAAAACTGAGAAAAATGATTACTAGGATCTTTCTCTCTCTCTCCCTTTCATTCCAAGCACTAAGGCACTTTTAAATAGGCTTACCGACATTTCTGTCCAAATAGGTCCCCTAGAATTAGACTAATTGCAAAAAGACATTTGCATAATTAAAATTTATAATTAACTTCTAATTAACAATACAAAAATATGATACTCCATTAACTAAGATACATAGTTAAAGACATCATAACTAAAGGATCCGTAAACAAGACTAAACGGTTCATAGCCAATGGCGGATTCAGGCGGGGCCTCCCCCCACCCCCCCCCCCCCCCCAATGAAATTAAAAATTAAATTAAATTATATATACTAATACTAATATATTATAAAGAGTGTGATGAGTTTAGCCCTCAAGCCCATCAAATAAATCAGGTCCCTTCATCTTGCTCTCAGCCTATACGATGCATTCAACTCATTTCCTAATTTCAGAACCCTCATTTCCTTCCGTGACTCCCACCGTTCTCCTTCTTCTCACTTAAGGCAACAACCCTCGGCTCGGCGACGGGTGACGCGGAAACCGCTTCTTGCTCCGCTCCTTCGATTGATCGAAGTCGGCGTCATATTTCCTTGTATCCCTCTGTCGTATTCCTCCGTCACGTGCTAGTTCGAAGTCGGCGTCGGCGCGTCGCAATTCCAGATATTGATCGATTCTCGGCTAGTCACTTCTCGGCTCCTTCGATTGAGGTGAGGCAATTGATATTCCGCTTCTTTCTCATCTGATTGAATCCGCAGGACCGCCAATGATCACTATTCGCTAGGTAAGGAACATTCCGCTTCAGTTCTTCACTGCTCTGTTCGACTATTCTTGTGGTATTTGAGTATTTCTGCTTGAACGGTCATTTTATGCTATGAAACTTGTTAAAACGAGGATTCGCAACAAGATGAAAAACGAATTTTTGCAAAGTGCATGACTTTATACATTGAGCGAGAAATATCGGAGAAAATTGACAAAGACAGATGAATTCTATGAAGTGAAAAATCGCCGCGCACAACTGAAATGACATCTATATGGTTGTTAGTCTTTTTTTTTTGTTTATTAAAACAGAGGCTTTCTTTTGTCCAACAATTGTCCACATTATTTTTATATTTAATATTTTATCAATTTATTTATTTTTGCTTTGCCTTTCGACTGACCCCCCTAGTCAAACATCCTGGATCCGCCTCTGTTCTTGGCATAATCAAGTAACTGGGGTAGATATCAAGTTGAGTACCAATAAATTTGGCTTATTGGGAGTGTCATCCTCATCTATATAAAAGGAGGCTGAGGAGTGTGTTCATCACCTGACGAAGTCTTGTGTAATCTCTCATTTGGAGAGAAACTCTTAAAGAGACTCAACCCTCAAGAATGGTGGCACAAATTTGCCTCGTGATCATGTACTCAGACTTTAGAAATAAAAATAAGTTTTGCACAATATAGAGTGATCTATAAGGTTTTGTAGTATCGCACAAATTTATCTAAAGTGAAAAAAAGTATACAATCGAGATATAAAAGCGAGTCTTAGATCATTCAGTTTTTAAATTTGCAATAAAGAATCAGTTTAAAATGCAAACGTATAACCCCAAGACAAATAAGACAATATTATAGGCATGAAGGCCATGCTGAAGGTTTCAACCAAACCAACCGTTTATTTTTTACTAGCTGAATGGACACAGGTCCCTCATGTCTATTCTCGCGGATATTTCCCATGCATAGTGTCTAGCATCAACAGTGCATGCAACTATTGCATGCTTTTCAATGTGTAATATTTTAGTTTTCTCTTCCCTTTATATTTTCTATTGCATTTATGTTATTTTATTGTAAACACGATGGTTCAAATGTGTCGGTCTAATACAAACTGAATGAAATTGCATTAATCGAAGAAGAACACGGATACAATCCGGATCGAAGCCCGGCCAAGATCAAGAAGGCTGGTTCCTCCAATGATCCCTCTCTCAAAAAGAGAGCCTAAATTCCTAATGATCCAAAAGATGAAAATAACACTCCCATACCTCTTCCTTATATAGGGGGGAGGGGGCTCACATCAAACCAAAACTATTTAAAGGAAAACAGTAATGATAAATGGGATGGCGCGTGCGCGTAACAATACATCCCGTCAGAAAAGCGACCTTGTCCCCAAGGTCGGAGCGCCGCCCGCCGGTCAGTAGTGGGATGCCGTCGAGGTGCCCGGGGCGTCGTGCGGTTGTCCGTCCGCGATCAGCAGGGCGTCGAAGTCGGCGGCGGAGAGCGCGGCCACGTCGTCGCCGATGAGGACACGACACACCTTCACGGAGCACTCATGACCAGGAGAGTAGGGGTGCTTGCAGCGGAAGCACAGGCCCTTGCTGCGTAAATCGTTGTACTCCTGGTTGGAGAGGCGGTGGGTAGGGACAGGCCGGTTGTTGCGAGGACCCATCATTGGTGGCCGAGGCAGAGGAGGTGGCAGAGGTGTAGGTTTCGGATGGGTCGAGAAATATGTGTAGGGGGGATGCCGAGAGGGGGCTGATGGGGAAGGAATGTCGCCGGACGTCGCGAGAAATTCTGCCTCCACCAGGGGGGCGAGGTCAATGGCGTGGTGAACCGTTAATGGTTGGAGAGTGCGGAGACGGGAGCGGAAGTGGGGTTGCAAGCCGTTCATGAAGAACCCCAAGTAATGGTCTGGGGGAAGACCGGGGACATGGGTGACTAATTCCACGAAGGCATCAATGTATGAGTCAATGGAGCCAGTGTGACGGACCCCGCAAAGTCGCTCGATCATGGGGCCGGAGTAGCGGGCATCATACCGCTGAATGAGGGCCTCAGAGAGAGCTGGCCAGGTGAGGTCGGGGGAGGTCTGCCGGAGCCAACGGACCCAATGGAGGGCCGACCCTTCCATGCCGATGATTGCGGTGGAGACCCGTTGTGTCGGCGCGGTCTGGTGAATGTCGAAGAACTGCTCGGCGCGGGCAATCCACCCGAGGGGGTTAGACCCGTTGAAGGTGGGCATGTCAGGTCCACGGTACGGTGGAGTAGGCACTTCCATCGCTGCAGAAGCATCGGGAAGCACGGTGCTGGGGGATCCCACAACAGAGGTGGTAGAGAGGCCGGAGTGCTGGGTGGGCTGCAATTTCTGGAGCATGGCCAGAATCGAGGTGAACTGCTCGTTCTGTGCCTCGAGACGAGAGTTGATGGTGGCGAGGGAGTGTTCGAGGGCTTCGACGCGGGCTTCCATCCGGCTCTTTGGCATATGAGGACGATTGTGTCGAGTGGGAGATTGGCCCGGGGCAGATCTGGCCCGCAGGGGGCCGGGGCGGCGATGGGGAGTGCTGGCGGAAGGCGGAGTACGCACGGACCGGACGAACGATCTGGACGCACTGGCGTCGTCGAGCGGCTGGAACGGCTGGAACGATCGTCGTCGAGCAGGCTGGAACGATCGTCGTCGAGCAGGCTGGAACGATCGTCGACGCCGAGCAGGCTGGAACGAGCGTCGTCGTCGAGGAGGCTGGAACGATCGTCATCGAGGAGGCTGGAACGATCGTCGTCGAGGAGGCTGGAACGATCGTCGTCGAGCAGGCTGGAGATCGGGACGGACTGGCGTCGTCGAGCGGCTGGAACGGCTGGACGAACGATCGGCTGAACGATCTGGACGAACGATCGTCGAACGGCTTGAGATTGGGACGCCGAACTGGAACCAACGGCTGAACGAACTCCGGCGGCTAGGTCAGCGGGCGGAGCGGCAGGTCGGACCAAATAATACAAACTGAATGAAATTGCATTAATCGAAGAAGAACACAGATACAATCCGGATCGAAGTCCGGCCAAGATCAAGAAGGCTGGTTCCTCCAATGATCCCTCTCTCAAAAAGAGAGCCTAAATTCCTAATGATCCAAAAGATGAAAATAACACTCTCATACCTCCTCCTTATATAGGGGGGAGGGGGCTCACATCAAACCAAAACTATTTAAAGGAAAACAGTAATGATAAATGGGATGGCGCGTGCGCGTAACACGGTCTATTAGAGATTTTAGGGTGTATGAGTTTAGTCCCACACCGTCTATTAGTATTTCTATGTCTTGTGTAAGTTGTTTAAATACTCTTTGAGGGATGAATAAAGCATCAAAGTATTTCCATTCTAATCTTTCAACATGGTATCAGAGGTAAAAATGTGATCCTTTTTTTGCCCGCTTCCGCTCATGAGGCTTAGGGCTTTCGGAGGTCATTCTGCTCCTGCTCAACGAAGGAGCAGCCGCTTCTCTCGATCTCGTCTGCTGGTCCATAAGTCGAGCCCCGAGTGTTTCCGACATCTTCTTCGCGCTCGTGCAAAGAGAGGGATTCCCTCTTGTGTTGTTGCTTCCAACGTCGAAGATCTCCCCCTTCTCCTCTCTCGTTACGTAAACGCATCTATTCCACCCATCGATTCCGCAGATCGCTTTCTTCTCTCGTTACGTCCATGTCGATCGCCTCCTGCGATTGTCCCTTGCTCGCATTGATCGACTTCTGGCAGCACTCATCGCCGCTGGCTTCATCGAATCAGTCAAGGCAAGTCTCCTTCATCGACGCAGATCTTTGTTGTTGCTCTCCAGTCGACGATGTGTCTCCCTCTGCTTCCAATCGCTGATCCTTACTTGGACATTCCTGCCGATGATTCCTCTGATGTTCTGGCCGTCTCCTGTGCTTCATTTTCTTATGCCGGCCCTCCAGGTGTACTCATTAATGGCAGAGTTTCCCCTGGCTGCTTCGGATCATCCATTGCCCTCACCTTTTTGATGATTACAGACGACTCTAGCCGCTGGCCCTCTGGTTTCTATCGCTTCCAGCTGCTGCCCCCCCCCCTTCTGGGGCATTGTTCTCTCGCCAATGCTGAAGTTCTGTGGTAGTTTGTCTTTTTTTTAGTCGTCTTAGTTTATTATGTGTAATATGCTTTCATTCACGTGTTCCACGTGAAAGGGAGTGTTAGTGACGAAGACGACTCAGATGACATTTTCCCGACTCTCACCTTTGTCACACACGACCTCCAGGCGTATTTCGTGTGTTGTTTGTGTCTCCCCAATTTATCTTTCGATTGGTACATGTGTTGTGGTACAATCATTATTGGTTGCCTTAATCTCAGCGGGCTATGTCGTGTGGAACCGTGTCATGTGGGACTGTGTCATGGGGGACCGGCCTTTGTGCGGATTATCCCCGACAGATTATCCTCGGCGGATTATCCCTGGTTGCCCGTTTGATGATTAGCCCCAAATTTTTTTCATTTCCTTCCACATGTGTGTGTTGATGATGTTGGTTGACCTGATTCTAGCGAGTCCACGTCATGTGTGGGTCTACGTCGTGTGTGGCTATGTCCCCGATTTGAATCCCCGATTTGGAATTTCCCCAGGTGGCTTGTCTGATATTTTGTCCCACGTCGCCTATCTCCATTCCTTTTTTTATGATGTTTTCAAGATGGAGCTTTCCCCACCAGCTTGAGAAGTGTTGGAAATATCGAGTCAATGTCAGTCTATTAGAGATTTTAGGGTGTATTATTCTCACACCGTCTATTAGTATTTTTATGTCTTGTGTAAGTTGTTTAAATACTCCCTTTGAGGGATGAATAAATCATCAAAATATTTCCTTATCTTTCAACAAAATGTCATCGATATATAAAAAATTTATCGATCTTCATTATCTGATGGCGTTACAATGGTTTTCATTTTACATAGTATAGAAGTATGGATTATCCAAAGGCTACAAGTTACCTGGTACTATAATCACTCCAGTTTAGCAAATCCAAAAGCAACAAAAAAATTTTGTACCTGTGTTGTGCAGCGAGCAACCCCGTCCCACTTATTATAGGTGCCTCTGCTATTTTCTGTCCAGATTCCAAAATCCATCCTAAAATCATTAAGAAAATGAGTTTTAAGCCCAAACATATTAACTATATGCTAAACATGCATTCGGCTCCTTAGAGAATATACCCCACAACAAAGAATGCATAGCCATCCAGATGGTAACTTTGTACAGTTGTAGCATTATTCTGGAATATGATTTCCATAAAACCTTTATAAGTACCATTAATAATTGACGTATCAAGCTTTGCAGGTCTGTTCATACTTCTATTTGGGAAGTCTAGCTTATAGACTGCAGGAACACCGAATTGCTGCGCAAGTTTAAGAGGTGTTGAAGGGTCAATGTACGAAATTCCATTAAGAGTTGTTCGTAAGTTCCCATTTATTGGTTCTGCGGGTAAATTAAGCAATATATACACATCGGTGACAGTTATTTGACCGTAGCGAAATGATCCCTGCGGATTTGGCCTAGCAGCACCAGCGGAGACATTCCATCTGAAATTAGTCAAAAATAACTGGAATCATGAAGAGAAATTTTGAAAAACACCTGCACATGTGTGTGTTACAAAAATGATCATGGCATGCTTGGGTACCTGACGGATCTTGCTTGATTCATTGAGAAGTATGTATCATCTTCATTTGGTCCATCAGGGAGTGGGCCGGATGCAGGCCCTTGAGAATTGGAATAGTGTAATATGGCCACTCCGGTTACTTGATTCCTGATCGTTTCATTCACAAATCGAGCACTTGCCACTACATAGTAGTCACTACTAGCGTTTTGATCCATGGTAACCAAGAATGAATATGACTGACCAACATGGATATCCATGCTCGTATAATTTTGCTGGACAGTATATGACCCTTCGGTCTCCACGAGGAGCATGTTATGATTTTGGATTCTGAAATTTAAGCTAGTTGAGATGCCTACATTGTGTACCCGTAACCGGTATGTCTTTCCTGGCATAACAATAACTCCATAATGCGGTAAAACAAGATAAATTGCAAGCAATTCCATATGTTAACTACATAATAAGAAACATAACCGGTTTTCCATCAAGGCAACATTGAGATGTTTGACTTCAAAACTATCTTAAAGGATTCATAACCAAAATTACAGCTGAGATGAGCATTAACTTATATAACTATCACTCAAGGTAACAACTTATGACACCAAATTAGAATATAAGAACTAAAGCAGGATGCAAATGTTGTTCAGCGAACAGCTGTTTGGGTTTTACAATGAGATATATTTGGCTCCGTTTGGCGGGGCAGAATTCCCGGGGTGCAGATCAGGCGGAGCACCGTCACAGCTCAGCGGCCGTTTAGTTGTGCCACGGTAGGTCATTCTGCCAACCGCACACATCCGGCGTCCACAAATTCACGACAAAAGCTCTGCCCCGCAGAACGAGTCCTTAGAACGACAACTACCTTCGGAAGACATTGGAAGGAGCGTAAGATGATACATCATCTAATAACAACATGCTAGTATTCCTTCTCAATAAAGTTAACAGGTTTTACGTGGAGAACAAAGAAAGAAAGACAAATGACCTGGCTCAACGTTTATTGTTGCATGGACAATACCATCGGGAACAATCGATTCATTGTAGCGGAAGGGCCCTAAACCATTGAAAAGAACTCCATCAGGCATCCCAAGTTCACTTCCTTCATCAAGTATTCTTCTTAGTTCCTGTTTTCCTGTAATGTTAGTAGTCCAAACAAACCAAATATCAAAATTAAAGGTCCCTGGCCAATTCCAAGTGTTGTGAATCTAACCTTGTGGTCTTTCGTATACCAGTCTCCGATAAAGATTGTCATATCTCCATCGGGTGTCCCAAAGGGCACTGGAATCACATCTCTATTATTTATTGTAATGCCACCATAGCCGCCTGATGCCCTGTGGAAATTGATAGAAGGGAAATAAAAAAAACTTCCTATCTGATCTTTGACCTGGAATTCATAGGTCCAATTCCAACCAGAAGGAATAGGGCAATTAGTCCCTAGAACACCATCCTCCCAAGAATTCTTTCGGAGCTGTAGACCATCCCTATATCACAATTGTTACAATTATCACTTTCATCGTCATAAAAAAAAAAGCATTTTAAAGCTTGAAATTCTGAGTTACATACCAGGTAACAAGAAATGGCTCATCCAAATTATTGTGAACATTTACTATAACATTCCAGTTAGTTGTGATATTCAATATTGGTCCTGGAAACTGGCCATTAACTCCTACAACCTGTATTTACAGCGAATGATTAGCACAAAACATATTAACAAAACTGGGTATAACTTATCAAATTTGAATTGCATAAGGCAATCCAGGTTCAAGATTTTCTTGCATCAATTCAGTAACCCGTGATGAGACTACGGAAAAAATAGAGTTTTAAATTTTTTTTTGTTTTATTCCCTTAGGATTGATCAACTTTTCCACTATATAATATGTGAGAGAATACAAAATTTGCTAAAGAAATTATATTTGACAAGATAAAATAAATGATTAAGTTGCACTGAGTAATTTAGTTGGCGGTGAGTAGCAGGCATTCAACAGAATTTACTCGGTTAATATGAGGCGTCGCTATGTCGGCAAAGTGATAATTCGACAAAGTTGTTTAGGGAGGGCATTGAAAGCACGTGGACAGGTGGAGATTTGGCAGAAGAGTGATTGTATCACCCCACCCCTTTGAGAACAATCTTGTCCTCGAGCTTAGATTTGGGTGAGTGATCAATAGTGGCGGGGTTTTCCTACATGAGAAGTCCATAGGAGTAGGTGGTAGAAGTGGTCTGACGTATGGTTTGAGTAAGGAGGCACGGAAGACGGAGGGGATGTGGAAGTTGTTGAGAAGTTATAGTTTGTAGGTCGTGGATCCTATATGGTAACCAATCTAAAAAGGTTTGTATAAGTGAAAACTGAGCTTTATGGAGGTCTAGTGGAAGGCTTACTATATATGATTGGAGACGACCAAAGACCCATGTTATTGCGACTAACAATATGATGAAGGATGGTGTGAGTCATCAAGCGTTGTTGGGTTGTGAAGTTCGGTTTGTAGGAAAGTGAGGAGGTCATAATTGGCGAGTTGTTTGTCAAGTTCGGGTTGCCTATAGTGTTGCATATATAGTCTGGGATGATTGGTTCGACCATGGAGGACTTTAAATTGTGTCATACCCATCGCTTAATGGTAATGGTATATCGACATTCGACTCAGCAGGGAGGCGGCAAAAATTATTAAGGTATTGTTCAAGACATCAATTGACGACTTTGGTTTGGATGTTGGTTTGTGGTGAAGGAGAGGCTTGTTTTGATGGTGATGCCCTTGATAAAGATTGAATCCAAGTCATTTTGACGATGAGCTGAGCAGATAGTTTTGCAACAATGGTATCAGAAAAGTGCGGAAGCTTTGGCGACAATGGTACAGAAAAGTGGGCGGGAAAAGGAAAGAATTGTACGTATTTGGATCGTGGTCGACAATAACATGGATGATGAATTTGTCGAGAGAAGGTGGAAGGTGAGTTATGAAGTCCATGAAAAATAATTTCCTATACTTGGTGTAGCATTTGGAGAATTTTGAGGACTTGGATGAGGTGTTCTATGTAGTCATTGTAGTGGATGGAGCTACAAATATGGATATCATCGAAGAATAAAAAAACAAACAGTCAGAAAAAAAATCGAAAGCTATTGCCCATGACTGCTGGGAAAGCAGAGCGTGCATCGGTAAGACCAAAATATATTATTAAGAATTGGCAATGTCTGAGGTGGGTGTTGAAGGCAACTACTTTGATGTGATAAAGATGGATGCAAAATTGGTGGCATTCAAAGCAAATACTGAGTTTGGAGGAGTAGGTAGTGCCACAAAGATCATTAAATAGTTGGTTGGTATTTTAGGTATGGGGAAGTGGTCTTAATGGTGATGGCATTTAGGGGGGAAATAACAGCGTAGTTATTTCTAAGAATCGTCTTGCACCTTTTAAATATGCGTGGATCATGTGACTCTTACCTTACCATCACCTATTTTGACTATACTACTCAACGCTCTGCATGTGATATCTTGCACATGAGACTAGTTTGACTGCCCTTACTAGTCTTCACTTGTTGTCTTCTTAAGATGTTTTACGGAACTTCCTTGCAAAGTCTCTTACAGTTTGTACTAGTTGCATTCATGGCCATCATATTCTTAATTTTTTCATGTTTATAATTTATTTACGTTTCTCCTTTATTTTGTCCATAATGAATATTTTTTAGATCTTCCTCTCACCTTTCCAAGGGAGGAAATAAATACTATATTACTTTTATTGATGATTTTTCTAATTTTATCTAGATTTACTTGATTTCTATAAAATTTGAGGTCTTTCTTGTACTTTTGCAAAATCAAAAGACTTCAGTCAAATGTAAGGGGAGTATACCTCACGCCATTTTCATGATTTTCTAGTGTCTAAGAGGATGTTCGCTCAATTTTTTATCTCAAAGTGCTCATTAGACGAGTAGGGTCGTTAAGCATCTTCATCGTCACAATATCATCATTGTACAACTCATACTCTTCGAGGGTAGGACCCGTTCATGTCACGTAGGTCAAAGTCAAAGATCAAGTCAAAATCAACATAGCAACTCATATGACATTTAATACTATAAGCGAGCATCGAAGTTACTCGCCCAAGCAGGCGACTATAAGCAAGCCTCGAAGTTGCTCGCCTAGTTGACAATCATCGGCATAATCTCGCTAAGCGTAGGTGGAATCCTTCGATAGTCGCCGGATCGCAAGTCGCGAGATCACCAAGTCCAGAAAGACAACCTCGCAGGGGCCGGGTATAGTCGCCTACATACCCCCCCCCCTTAGAATTTGTCTATAAATAGACCCACAGGGGTACCAGGAATTGCACTTAAAAAAAAAATTGACCCCCCTAGCGAGATACTCACAAAGCATGTGCCTTCCTCGTACCAAGCTCAGTCATTTATGGTTGTGAAGAGGAAGTTTCTCCCAAACTTCCGGGTACGTGGCGGGACCTTCCTGCTAAAGCGCCATGGGGTCTGTTTATGGTCTATTCTCTACCTTCTTAGCTCTAGACTTCGGATCCAGGTTGTCGGATAGCGGAATTAGAAACCTCGGGCTCCATTTAGGTTTGAATATTTGGAGAATAATATGTTCTCAGCAATATGTTTTTTATCAATGTGATTACAACTCGTATTCTTAATGGTGTGTTCCCTTATCAGAGGATGTACAGTGGAACGTGGTGCCTCCGATTACTCTATATGTTGAAGTCAGGAAAATCCTAGCTCCAAAATTCGGATCAATGCAGCCGGAGGCTACTCGCCCAGCGATCCAACTAGATGGCTTGATTGGCGACGACGAAGGAACTAGAATCGGGAACAACAGGACCCCAGGCGCTGCAGCAGGGAGGTCCCACCACGTACCCGGAAGCTCAGAAGAGACTTCCCCTCCACAACTAAAGATGGCCGAGCAGGGTACGAGGAAGGCACCGACTTGGCGAGTATCAAGAGTAATGGCCAAGGATGACGGGTCCGAGAATTCGAAAGTTGGGCTCCGAAAGCTCAAGTTCAGGTGTCAATCCAAGTACCACTGGGATCCTATTTATAGGCAAACCAGGGGGGGTTTTATTTATACCCCACCCAGCCCGGCGACTATGCGTCATTGAGGCAACCTCGCTCGAAATAGGCGAGTATCACCTATGGTCGCCCACCTGGCGAGTATGAGGGGCAGCTCGCACATGCTCGCCTATACTCGCGCAGGCCTTCTGCTGACTCAGCTTGCTATGTTGTCTTCAGTCTTTGACTCCTGTTCTGTGTTGACTTTTGACTTCGACTTCTGTCTACGTGGCTTTGAATGAGCCTCACCCTCGGAGAATAAGGGTTGTACACAAAGTGTTGAAGCCAGGAAAATCTTAGCTCCAAAATTCGGATCAATGCAGTCGGAGACTACTCGCCCAGCGATCAAACTAGATGGCTTGACTGGCGACGACGAAGGAACTAGAATCGGGAACAACAGGACCCCAGGCGCTGCGGAAGGGAGGTCCCACCACGTACCCGAAAGCTCAGAAGAGACTTCCCCTCCACAACCAAAGATGGCCAAGCAGGGTACGAAGAAGGCAACGACGGATGACAGGTCCGAGAATTCGAAAGTTGGGCTCTGAAAGCTCAAGTTCAGGAGTCAATCCAAGTACCCCTGGGATCCTATTTATAGGCAAACCAAAAGGGGGTCTTATTTATACCCCACCCAGCCCGACGACTATGCGACATTGAGGCGACCTCGCTCGAAATAGGCGAGTATCACCTATGGTCGCCCACCTGGCGAGTATGAAGGGCAACTCGCACATGCTCGCCTATACTCGTGCAGGCCTTCTGCTGACTCAGTTTGCTATGATGTCTTTAGTCTTTGACTCTTGTTCTCTGTGTTGACCTTTGACTTCGACTTCTGCCTACGTGGCTTTGAATGGGCCCCACCCTCAGATAATAAGGGTTGTACACAATCCCCGCTCTTTGCGAGTAACGCAGTTGCTCGGAAAGAAACATCCAACCTTTGTTCGACGAGCTGTCATGCTGGCGAGTATCGGGCCATAGTCGGCATCTCGCAGGCCGACGCCTGGACTCTATATACAGAGGGGGAGGGATCTCTGTTTGGGACGGCTTTTCTGATCTCGCTGAAGATGTCACGCAGTCATGCCGAAGAAGCTGATGCTGGCATGGCCGACCTTCTGGGCTTATTGACACCCCTTCGGGCACCTGCTCGCCTAGATGCCGATCTTGAGGACTTCCTCGCCTCTAAAAAGAGGAAGAAGCTCGTGAAGAAGAAGAAAAAGAAGAAGGACGCTCCCGCGGAAGGTGTCGTCGATCCTTCAGTTGATCGGCAGGAGGTTCCGGCGAGCACCCGGCAGCTGCACAGCGATCTGGGCCTTACTGACGAGGGCGAGCATCCTGCGCCAAAGGTCGCTCCTACGGCGGGGCAACTGGGTCCCAGACCCAGACTCAACCTGATCTCGCTACTTCGCGAGGTAGGAGATTCATACTCACTGCCTAGGAAAGTTGTTATCCCGGTACTGTTGGCGATGTTCTGACGTCTCTTTCTTTCATTCGCAGATCTGTCGTCTACTGAAGCGCCGGTCGAGCATCTGGGCGTCACCCCTCTGTGATCATCGTCGATGGTCGCGCTTGAAGCTAGGGGGATCTCGCCGTTGTAGCTTAGTGCGGGTTCTTCACCGCTCTTCCTTAGAGAAGAGGCCTTCGAGCGAGCAAGGGGCTCCCTTGGCGAGTAGCGTGCCTCCACTGCCACCGCCTTCACTGCGACCGGAACTAGCGAGTAGCTCGCAGCTGCCCGTGGGTGGGCTTCCGCCACCTCCTAAATTGCCGCCTCCTGGCGATGTTCCGGGCGATCATCGCCCTCCGTCTTCTACCGCTCCCTCAACCCATCCGGCGGAGTCCTCGTGTCGAGGCGGGGTTGGGGGCTCTTCCGGGTTCTTCGCCCCGAGGGGAGGAGGACGACCAGTTGATGGTCGCGGCCGGGGGAATGTTCCCCTTAGCAGGGAGCACGTCGGCGGATCTCACTCCGGCCGGCGAGATGGTGGCCATCGCAGCCTGTCTCCGCATCGAGGAAGGAGCTCTCCTCGTCGGCGATCTCGCAGTCTTTGTCGCGATACGAGGAACGAAGCTCGTCGGCCTGGTAATTGGTCGTTCGTTTGTGGTGGTCGCTGCAATCTTCATTCTACGCTCGTTGCTAAAGCTCTGTCGATCTTTTTTTTCTGCAGCTCGCGCCCATACTCCGGTGGGGGCCTTGATCCACGCCATCGGGCTCTCTTCCCGCGAGTACCAGGCATGTTATCAGGATCGCGATCCGGATCGTAGGATCTTACGATCCTACGACCCAGATTATGTAAATCGATCCGGATCTTACCTAGGATCTAAATCGACACATCTACGGATGGGATCGCGATCCGGATCTTAGGATCTTTAGGATCGCGATCCCGACCCGATTCTACCGATCCGGACAAAGGAAACTAGAAACATGTCCAGTCCTATCCCGATCTCATTCAACTGGTCCAACGCCCATAACCCATTGCTTAACCTTATCCCAATCCCGCCCCCATACCCCATCACATAATCATATCATGCTGTTTTACCGTATCCCAAGTGTCAATTACCGACTGCAAGCGGAGGTCAAGAGAGACGTCTTTGGTTGCTTCCGGTCCAGACAATGTCTTCCTTTTCCTACATTACCAGGTTCCATTTCAAGTGGTGTCAGTGTCTTATCTTATATATTTGCGTATGAGCAATACGGTAGTTGGTAATTCAGTGGCTTCATGCTTCCTACTTCCAGACCGACGTCTTCTCTTCCTTTCTTGCGTACGAGTAATCTTGCAGTTAGAAATCCAGTATACGAGCAATTCAAGCTTCCTGCTTCCAACGTACGAGCAATCCATCAGTCTCAGTTCGTCTTCCTGTTTCTAGGCTTCCACCAATCCATCAGTCCAAATTTGTTTTTATTGTTAGTAGGCATTGAGTGTCCTACCTGAAACTGAAAGTGAGCTTTGTATAATATTGTCTTTTTGATTTAGTTATTCAAAAAAATTTAATATAATTATTCATATACTGCTCAATTTATTTATTTTTTTGTTAATTGAGCATGTAATTGGATGATACAAAATTCAATTTTATATTTTTAGTCTTAACTTATGAATGTTGTAGGATCTTGCGATCCTCGATCCGATCCTACGATCTGATCCGATCCAACCTCGAAACGATCTCACCTAGGATCTCGATCCTGACAACCTACTACCAGGAGAGGGCAACTCGCGTCATTCTGGAGCTGGAGACGAAGATTGAGCGTTTGGCGATCAGCGAGCCTCATCGTCGTCTGACCGAGCTGGAGGTGCGGGTATCCAAGCTGGAAGAGTTTGATACTCGGCTGGCTGGTGCGGAATCTCGCCTTCAGTCTGTCAGCGACTTGGAGCGCCGGGTCGCTAGGATTGAGCATCGCCAACAGCTGCGCCACGACGAGCTGGTCGGGATGCGTGCGAGCATGGGCTCAGTCGGACGGCTGGCGAGGATCGAGGACCAGTTGCGGCAGGGCGAGGATGCGATGACCCTGGCCTTCGAGCACTTCAAGCGGGCTCGCAGCATGGGTTGGGTTGGCGACATCCATAACCCCCAGATCCTCATGCGAACCTCCAGGGCCCTGAGTAGTTTTTCTTTTTCCTTTATTGAGTGCAACGCCTTCTGGCGAGTATTTGTAATCAGGACAATTCCATTTATGTAATATTATTTGGCGAGTATTTAAACCTCGCACTTCATTTCTTGTCTGTTTGTTGTGATGATGTTTGAATTTATTCTATCTTCTTTGATCCCGCGAGTAGTAGTTGAATATCGCGTACATTCGACGAGCTATTTGTATTGATGCAGGTTCTCGCGCGCTGAAGGTCGGTGATTCGTCGCGTTCAGTAGCTTCGGCGGCTTCCCTTAATACTCGCCACCCCCTTATTCGTAATCGCGGTGTCGTAGCTGACACGCCAAGTTCCTCGATCCCTATAAATAGGGGGGCTAAGTATTAATTATGCTTTTGGCGATCATCCTTTCTTACCAGCGAGTATCTCCTGATTACTTCTCTTCTCGCATTTTCGATACTCGCTCTTTTCTTCATTCTTCTTCAGGATGTCTGACGAGGCGACTATCCGGCGTGCGAATCACAGGAAGAATTTTGCGGCAACGTCCTTCAAGAAGCTCGTTACTCGGCAGAAGGACTTGGATGAGTTCTCTGAGAAGTACCTGTCCCCGGGGTATGTCGCTAGGCTTCCTCGTCAAAGCGAGCGACTAAACACCTTCTCGTCCACCGAGATGGTCTTCCTCATTCCTCACTTCGAAGTCGGCCTGTGATTACCGTTGTGGCCAGAATTATGCCAGATTCTGCGCTACTTCGGGATAGTCCCCGGCCAAATTAACCCCAATGGCATGGCGATGATCATGGGGTTTCTCTGCTTCCTGTGAGAAGAGAGGATCGCCTCTGATCTATCGGTCTTCAGGAGGGTCTTCTCTTTCATGGCGACCGGCGAGGGCGTCATCTTCCTCTGCAGCCATGTCTGCTCGCTAGTCGGCACGGCGAACAAGAACCACCGCTGGGGCGAGCGGCTGGACGTCGTCAGTGGCGACTTAGAGGCAATCCCAAGCTCGTCCTTCCAGCCTCCGGAGAGTGCGTTCGTTGTTCCATATATGGAGGGATCTCGGGAGGAGCTGCTCGACTCCTTCCGGAATCGTCGCTTCGATGTGGTCTTCTGGCGAAGGCAAATAGATGTAATCGCAGAGGTCTTCCCGGGTGAAGGTAGTCTTCTGAGCGAGTATCGATACTCGCCTCTTCGTCTCCGGTCGACGACTAATCGCTTGGCCCGGCTAAGGAGCCGGCGAGGAAGAAGCAGGTCGCGAGCAGGGACCTGAATGCGAGGGCGGACCCTTCGGAGGTTGGCGACCCCCACAGCCATCCGAACTTCAACGAAGGCGTCCGAAGCGAGGACGCCTATGGTCGCCCGCTGGTGACTTGGGCGGAGCGCGCCCATGAGGTGACGTTGAGCACTAACCTCCCCGCATGGTCGGAGGATGTACAGTGGACCGTGGCCTCCGATTACTCTATAGTTGAAGTTTTTTGCTGCGCTTATTTCATTCAGTAATCATCAATTGCGCAGGACAAGTTTTTATCTAGATTCGTTGTTTACATCTTTCTAGGTTGTAGCTCTCAGAGTGAGGAATGTAAACTTTTGTGTCTACGTGGCCAGAGGTTTCCGTGTATCATGTCATATCATTTTTCTATCATATTTTATAATGCTCTATCTTAGTCTCTGGTTCTATCACATTTTTGTCATGATATTTGTCAGCATCACCCACCTGATCATTAATATTTTTCACTATCTTTACTTCTACACTTCAGTCTTTCTGGTCACCAGGATAATCAGACATACTAGAAATTTATAGCCATGTATGAGCATCACACATAAGATCTTGTGTTAGCAAGCGAGCCATTAGTTGTAAGTGGGTGTAAAGTTCAAAACTCGAGTTCATGGAATCATTTTATAGGATTTCTTCAGTAGTATGAAGTTGATTGTGATGAGACATACGGCGGTGTTGTTAATATGACTATCATGCAGGCTATGTTTATTGTTGTCAATGTTCTTTCTTAGTTCATTTTTCAAATTGATGCAAAGAATGCATCTCTTACCGTGAGTTGTATGAGACTGTCCCTGCATAACTTACTATTAAAAGTCCCAGGTCCTGCCAATTTCACCTCTATGCCCCTGCATAACTTACTCATAACATCTGTATAACTTATTGAACTTTTTGTTTATGAACTTATTTGAATGCACTGCAGGCAGGACCTTATTAGCGACGGAAGCTCTGCCCCGGGGAGAATTTGTCATCATCGCAAGTCTCTTTGTGACCTCACGCACACTCATCGACATGATTTTTCAGACTCACCGCCGACATTCTTGTTGTTTGCCTGCGAGCTCTGGTGATCCTTAGAGACTCTCATTGCAGGATGAAGATATGACTGTCGGGGGTGTTGAAACCAGAAACTGGTCTCTTGTGGAGCTCGGGGCCCTCAACAGGTTGAGGGGCGACTAGCACTTACTTGTCTCTTGGGGAGAGCAAGTCGGGGTTCCTGAACTCAACACAGAACCTTAAACTCAGCAGGGAGGTCCCACCGCACACCCGGAAGATCTTTAGATTGCTTCCCCTCCTAAGCCAAAGCTGAGGCCCGGGCACCTTGGAGAGCTCAGGGGAGTCTCGGCAAGGATAACCAGAGGAGAGAGAAGCTTCCAACCGGACCTCTCTCCAAAGGTGCCCTTTGGGTCTTATTTATAGTTTTTTCTGAACTGGTCTGTGAATAGCGGAACCCCGCCTTTTGAACTTACTATACGCACCCCAATTTGGCCTGCCAATAGCCAAACTCCGCTGTTTGAAGGGGCTATATGCAGACCTCCAGGGGCAAGAGGGTAATTCTAGCTTCTAACCCTCCCTAAAAAAGGGGGGGGGGGGGGGGGGGGGGGGGGGGGGGTCTGCGGAACTACTCGAGTTTCTGGGTCTCGCTCGCCTTAAGCGAGGACACCTGCCCTCTCTGCGACCTCGCGGGTCTCGCAGAACCTGTGGGACGCGTCACGCTTCCCGCCAAGGATCCGGGCGAGACCGATGTTGGTACTCTGGTCTCGCCTCCTTATAGCTGCTGAGAACATATAAGTGGCGATCTCGCCTATGCTTCTTGGAAGACTGGCTTTGCGAGTTCTAATGGGAGGAGCCGGGCGAACCCCGGGTTGTACACAATCCCCGCTCTTTGCGAGTTTAACCTGAGCTCGCAAAGAATCATCCAACCCTAGGGTGTTCGTCTGGCGACAGCTGTCTTGTCAGGAATCTTTCTGTGGGTCCCATCGCCTGGCTATAAATACCACCCGAGCTGAAGTGTCTTCACCATTCTTCTCCTCCCCATCCTTCTCTTTACTGTAGCTGTCCTCCGATGCCTCTCTCCAAGGAAATGGAAGCTCGCCTGAAGGCCTCCAAGGCACAGGAGATGGCGATGATGACGAAGCCACCGGCGTGGATGAATCGCTCGTCTCCCTCTCCTATGCCGAAACTGAAAAAAGCAAAAGCCGCTCGCCGATTGGGAGAAGATACTGTCGACATCGAGTCCTCGGCCAGCGAGAAATCCATCGAGAAGGTAGGGATTATTACTCTTCATGCGGGATCCTTCGACTGCTACTCCTAAACTTCGCCTCTGCAGGTCAGCGAGACTGTCAAGGACATTGGCGGGCCCTCGAACGAACCGCCCACTACCCCTCGGGTAAATGCGAATACTACTGGCGAGAATCCTCCTGGTACATTATTTGGTCTCGCCTCTTTTATTGGAATTATATTATTCGATGGCGCCTCCTCTCATCTTATCTTTTACTTTTTGATTGCAGCCTCGCCCCCAGCGAGCCCGGGGGAACAGGGTCAGCGAACTCCTTCCCCCAGACGCCGGGATGTGACAATCCCGGCACCAACCTTTGACCTTCTCGCCAATCGAGACTCAGGCGGCTCGCACCCGCCGAATGTTCCTCTTGTTGATGCAGCGAGATATCCCCTTGGAAAGGGAAAAACTCATCGGCCTTACTACGGCACTTCTTTCGATTCCCCACCCGGTTCTTCTCGCCGTCCCAGAGGTAGACCTTCTCGCCTTTCCGCTTTTTACTCTAACTTATCTTTCATAACCTCGCGTACGACCTTTCTTTGTTAGACGGCGGGATTCAGCTTACCGACTCCGAACTCGGGGACGACGAGGTGTCCCCTTTTCCCGAGCGGGTAGAAGATTTCCTGGGCGATGCGCGAGAACCCGAGGTGATGAGACGGCGGACTGCGGAACTATTCCAAAAGCAAAACCAGATGTTGCAGGACCTCAACATCCAGGCGAGAGTGGATAGGCTGGCTGCAGAGGAAAGACACGCGTCCCTGATGGACGAATGCGACAAACTCCGTGCGGCGATACCCCACGACCCTGATGAATGCGAGGCCTCTCAGGAGACGCTCATAGCGAGGATCAGGGATCACGCCCAATTGATCGACCGCGACGCCCGCGCTGCTGCTGAATTCCACAATTCCCGGAGGCCGCCGAGGAGGGGGCCGCGAGGTGGTGGTAGATGGCAGTGGCTGCCCTACTGACCCCGCGATTTTAGGTTCCCTCTTTCATGAACAATTCGCTTCTGTTTTTATTGCAACAATCTCGTTAGGCTATGGTCTTTATTGATTCTCGATCGCCACGAGCATCGGACAACTTATTAACTATGTTATCGCTCGCGGCTTTTATAATGCCGCTTTTCCTTTACCTTGTTCCCGCATGCCTGTGATATTTCCGCTCGCAAATCATTTTATTCTAGCTAATCCTGCAGATTGATCTCGCTCGCCAACGATTGGCGAAGTAATTTTGTTTGGTGTGTCCCAGTGATGTGACGTTTTGTCTGACAGCATCCCGGCGCTTGGGCTTCTTCCCGCCATTTTCATTTTTCTATAAATAGCCTCCCCATTAATATCATTTACCTACCGTCTTCCTCTTCTCCTAGTTGCAGAGCTCTCGTCAGCTTTGTTCTCGCCTCCTTCTACACTTGTTCTCGCAGGTACACGCGATGGTGAAGACCTCGAAAGAGCTTCCTGAGGCGGAAGGCCGGCTGAAGTGTGCTTGGGCTTACTGCGAGCACGACTTCTTCCACTGCAATATGAGCGAGGAAGAGTATCTCTCCTCCATCGCCGACTACATTCCTACTGGGTTCACCGCCCGCCGGCCCGAGAAGGGGGAGGTGATTAACACCCTTCGGCCCGATGAGATCGCCATCCCGATCTCGCACTTCGCCGTGGGCCTGCGACTCCCCCTCTGGCCCGAGGTTCGCCAGGTACACCTCCTTCTCTCCTTCATCACTCTTGCGAGATTGATCTCGCTTGCTTCAATTTTCTTTACGTGGCTTTTTAGGTGCTTCGGCACTACGGAGTTGTTCTCGGCCAGCTCACCCCTAACGCGATGGCGGTGATCACGGGGTTCGCCTGCTTCATGCGCGAGGAGCGAATCGAGTTCAGCCTTCCGGTTTTCCGGAAGCTGTTCTCGTTTCGCGCCTACTCCGAGGGCACGGTCTACTTTGTGGGGTCGGGCTGCAAGGTCATCGAGACCGTCAACAAGGCCCACTTCTGGGCCCAGAAGTTCCTCCTGGTAAAGGGAAATTTCGGCAACATCCCGATCTCGCCCATCCAGTATAACGACACCGCCTACCGGCCTCCGCCTCTGGGCGGCCACGATGCCGACCTCTTCCAATTCTTCCAGAAGAAGAACTTCGAGGTGGTCCATCTCCGCCGCAACGTCGACAAACTTTCACCGGTTCTTCCCGGGGAAGGTAATGATCTCGCCCCATTTTTTGCTTTAATTCTGATTTCCGCCATTCTTTCTAACACAACTCTTAACAGGTGAGCGAGACATCCCCCTCCACCCACCTTATGCGAGCAACATTAAACCCTCCGCCGATCTTGCTCTCGCAACCATGGGAGCGGCGGCCTGCCGAGAAGGTACCCCCCCAACTGCTATCACCTCTAAGAAGAGGTCGGGGGCTTCAGGCAGCCAGCCTTCCCGCCAGCCTACTTCGAAGAGGTCCAAGACAAACGAGAGCCTGCGCGCCTCCGTAAAGGGAAAGCGTCCGGCCGAGCCCTCGGGTCCTGGGATCGACGATTCCTCACTCCCCGAGGATCTGGAGGTCGAGCAAGCCGAGGCCATCGCTAGGACCTCGGCACCGCCAATTCCGTCGAATCATCTGCATTTCGGCCTTGGCATGCGAGCCCGAGATGAAACCGGCGAGCGCCTGGTGCGCTGGAATGAAGAGGTCAACCGGATCGACGTCACCTCCCTCCTTCCCACTTGGGTAGAGGAGGGCGCAGCGACTTCCCACGCCTTCAATTTCTCCTTCGTCATGTATGGCCGCGAGGACGCCGCGGCCTACAAGGACGCAACCGCACGGGGTCTCGCCTACGAGAGCTCGAGATCTCAATTGCGGGCAATGGAACTTGCCCATATGACGAGCAGGAAATGTCTGGAGCTGGAGCGCGAATGCGCGGGACTGGCCGAATCCCTCAGGGTTTCCGAGGTGAAGGTCGACGAGCTAAAGGAAAAGTTGGCCACCGCCGAGACCGGAGTGGTGAGTCGTTCGTTCTATAATGTTATCCCTGACTTCCTAACTTCTTCTCATACTAAGTTCGTCTACAGGATGCCGAGATGGCTAGGCTCTCGGATGCTCGGGTCCTGAGCTTGGAGGGCGAGGTCGCCGCGTTGAAGGCACTCAACTGTGAGCTTGCTCGGGCTGCCGTTCCCCCTTCTCCTCGCCGGTTAAAGGAAGAGAAGCGAGATCGCGACGAAGCGCTCCGGGTAGAGTCCACGAATGCGGCACGCTTCGTCTTCCAGGCCATGAAAGGTGCTGGGTTGCTGGTTGCCGAGGCCGAGAGCGTGACGGTCGAGGATATCGTCCCGGAGCTCTTCAGGCCGCTCCCGCCGGTGAAGGATGGCGACGACGACGGGGGGTTCTTTGGCGAGGCCTAGAAGGCGATCTTTATTTTATTTTTTGATATATAAACTTTTTCGGGGTTGGCGAGTTCGCCGCCCATTGTAACTAAAACTTCTTCTTTGGAAAGGAATTTTTTGCGCAATGCTTTCTTACTTCGATACGCATTCTCTCTGTTTTTATTTTTTTACATCAGTTGATGCATGTGTCGGAGAATCCGTTTATTTTATAAGCGCCGAGGACTTTCCTTCTCGTCCAGCGAAAACCTCCTTAAGCTTCAGTCTATACGTCTTGGGGATGAAAGTCCCCGTTCTCGCTCTAGTCTCGTGCTGAGGACTTTCCTCCTTGCTAGGACGAGAAGTCGCCCTCGCTTTTGAAATATTTTAGTCCAAATACATTTTTCTCGTTATTTATGCCGAGGATCCCCCCTCTCATCTAGCGAGAAGTCGTCCCCTTATTTTCGGAATATTTTAGAGACCCAACACTTTCTTTTGTTATTTCGCGCGAGGACCATCCTTCTCGCCCAGCGAGAGGTCGCCCTTTCCTTTTCCGAACTATTTTAGAGACCCAACACTTTCTTTTGTTATCTCGTGCCGAGGACCTTCTTTCTTAAGATCCAACATCTTCCATCCCGTCAGCCTCTCCGCGAGATCAACCGGCCCTACCAGCTAATGAGAGCCTGGTAGCGGGATCGTCCGGGGCAATCCAGCACAAAGAGTCTATCACCTCGCCAGCCTCTCCGCGAGGTCAACCGGCCCTACCAGCTAATGAGAGCCTGGCAGCGGGATCGTCCGGGGCAATCCAGCACAAAGAGTCTATCGCCTCGCCAGCCTCTCCGCGAGATCAACCGGCCCTACCAGCTAATGAGAGCCTGGCAGCGGGATCGTCCGGGGCAATCCAGCACAAAGAGTCTGTCACCTCGCCAGCCTCTCCGCGAGATCAACCGGCCCTACCAGCTAATGAGAGCCTGGCAGCGGGATCGTCCGGGGCAATCCAGCACAAAGAGTCTGTCACCTCGCCAGCCTCTCCGCGAGATCAACCGGCCCTACCAGCTAATGAGAGCCTGGCAGCGGGATCGTCCGGGGCAATCCAGCACAAAGAGTCTGTCACCTCGCCAGCCTCTCCGCGAGATCAACCGGCCCTACCAGCTAATGAGAGCCTGGCAGCGGGATCGTCCGGGGCAATCCAGCACAAAGAGTCTGTCACCTCGCCAGCCTTTCCGCGAGATCAACCGGCCCTACCAGCTAATGAGAGCCTGGCAGCGGGATCGTCCGGGGCAATCCAGCACAAAGAGTCTGTCACCTCGCCAGCCTCTCCGCGAGATCAACCGGCCCTACCAGCTAATGAGAGCCTGGCAGCGGGATCGTCCGGGGCAATCCAGCACAAAGAGTCTGTCACCTCGCCAGCCTCTCCGCGAGATCAACCGGCCCTACCAGCTAATGAGAGCCTGGCAGCGGGATCGTCCGGGGCAATCCAGCACAAAGAGTCTGTCACCTCGCCAGCCTCTCCGCGAGATCAACCGGCCCTACCAGCTAATGAGAGCCTGGCAGCGGGATCGTCCGGGGCAATCCAGCACAAAGAGTCTGTCACCTCGCCAGCCTCTCCGCGAGATCAACCGGCCCTACCAGCTAATGAGAGCCTGGCAGCGGGATCGTCCGGGGCAATCCAGCACAAAGAGTCTGTCACCTCGCCAGCCTCTCCGCGAGATCAACCGGCCCTACCAGCTAATGAGAGCCTGGCAGCGGGATCGTCCGGGGCAATCCAGCGTCATTATTTGTTGCTTGGAACTCACGATTAGCATAAAAACAACGCCCGCAAAAGCAATACATAGGAATCAATATATTCAAGAACTTCATGGATAGAAACGTTTCAAGTCATCCCCACTCCTGGCTCGGCCGAGAGGCTCCCCTTCCACATCCCGGAGGTGGTAACCTCCCGACTTCAGCACTTCACTCACAATATATGGGCCCTCCCAGTTAGGATTGAGCTTACCCACCGCAGCTCCCCTTCCGGCCGCATCAACCTTTTTTAGTACCAAGTCCCCTTTCTGGAAATGCTTTACTCGTATATGCTTGTCAAAGTATTTGGCCATCCGCCTTTTTACTTCCTCCTGCCTGATGGTGGCCAAGTCTCGGAGTTCCTCCACTAGGTCCAAGGACAACCGTTGGCCTTCCTCGTTGTTTGCCATCCATTCTTCATCCCCTCCTCCTGCGGCGGCCACCCTAGGCGACTTGACTTCAAACTCCACCGGGATGACAACCTCGGATCCGTGGGATAGTTTGAATGGGGTCTCTCCGGTGGCCGTGTTCGGGGTGGTCCTCAGAGCCCAGAGGACCGAGGGTAGTTGCTCCACCCAACTCCCCCTGAGGTTTTCGATCTTTTTCTTGAGGAGGTTCACTACAATTTTGTTCGCCGCCTCTACTTGTCCGTTACTCCTTGGGTGGTGGACCGACGCGAACCTGAGATCTATGCCAAGCTGAGTACAGAAACTGACGAACTCCTCGCTGGCGAATTGCGGCCCATTGTCTGTGACAATGGCTAGAGGAAGCCCGTGTCTGCAAATTATCTCACCCCAAACAAAGTTCCTTACCACTTGAGAGGTTACCTTGGCTAGCGCCTTCGCTTCGATCCACTTGGAAAAGTAGTCGATCATCACTAGCAAAAATCTCCTTTGACCGCTCGCCTGGGGGAAAGGTCCCACGAGGTCTAATCCCCAGACTGCAAATGGCCAAGGGGCCGTGATCGTTCTTAGCCTTTGAGCTGGGAGGAGTTGGAGAGGAGCGTAGAGTTGGCACTTAGAGCACCTCTTGGAGAATTCGGCCGCATCCTTGCTGAGGGTGGGCCAGAAATAACCTTGCCTCAGAACCCTTCCTTCCAGGGTTCTGCTTCCCGAGTGGCTGCCACATTCTCCCGAATGGATCTCCTCCAAGACCCTTGGGGCCTCCTCCTCCGAGACACAACGGGCCAGGAGCCCCGAGAGGGTCTTTCTATACAACACCCCTGCATGTAAGGAGTAGTAAGCCGATTTATACCTGAATCGCCGCTTGTCGACTTCTCCCTCGGGGAATCTCCCTGAGGCTAGGAAAGTAATGAAAGGGTCCATCCATGACGCCCGCTGATCCACCTCCATTACTTCTCCCTCCTCAATGGAGGGTCGGAAGAGTTCCGACATGGTCCCCCCAACCTGGGGACCAAACTTGGCCAGAAGATCGGCCTGGGTGCTTTCTTCCCTTGGGACATGCTTGATAGAGAAAGTTCGGAACTGTCCCACCACCTCCTTGACCTTCTCCAAGTACCGCTGAAGAGTTGGTTCCTTGACTTCGAACTCTCCCTTGACTTGGCAAGCAACAACCATGGAGTCCGTCGAGACCTCCACGTCTTGCACTCCCAGCTCCCGAGCCAAGCGGAGGCCTGCTATCACCGCCTCATATTCTGCCTGGTTATTGGTGAGGGGGAAGTGGAAATGGATTGCTTGCTCTATCCTGGTCCCTTGGGGACTGACCAGGACTACCCCTCCCCCAAAAGAGTGTCTTCCGGACGCTCCATCTACCAACATTTTCCAAGACATCGGATAGGGTAGTTCCGATTCTTCTACCTCAGTAACGTAGTCAGCCAGGAAATCCGCCACTGCCTGCGCTTTTATGGACACCCTCGGTACATAAGAGATGTTGAATTCGCTTAACTCCACCGACCACTTGGCCAACCTTCCCGAGTGTTCTACACCCTCCATGATATTGCGGAGGGGGTGATCGGTCACTACCCTTATGGAATGTGCCTGAAAATAGGGTCGAAGTTTTCAGGCCGACACCACTAGAGTGAAGGCCAGCTTCTCCAAGATAGGATATCTAAGCTCGGCCTTCCTCAGCACTCTACTTACGTAATAGATCGGTAGTTGTTTCTTCCCTTCCTCTCGGACAAGCACGGAACTCACAGCTTCCAACCCTACCCCCAGGTATAAAGACAAGTCTTCCCCTGACCTCGGCCCTTGCAGTAGCGGGGCCTTGGTCAGTTGTTCTTTCAACGCTTGAAAAGCCTTTTCGCACTCGGAGGTCCATTCGAACTTTTGATTACCCCGTAACACCTTGAAGAAAGAGGAGCATCTCTCCCCTGCCTTGAAGAGAAATCTACTTAACCCAGCCAACTTTCCCGTCAAACGTTGGATCTCCTTAGCATTTCTTGGGGGTGCCAACTCGAGGATTGCCTTGACCTTATCCGGGTTGGGCTCCACTCCAGCCGGGGTGAGCATGTGACCCAAGAATTTTCCTCGACTGGCTCCGAAGACGCACTTCGACGGGTTGAGTCTCATCTTGAACTTTCGTAGGGTCTCGAAAGTTTCCTCGAGGTCGTGGAGGTGGGACTCGAGACCTCGGCTCTTGACCATGAGGTCATCGACGTAGACCTCCAGGTTTCTCCCCTTTGCTCACGGAAAACCCGGTCCATCATCCTTTGGTATGTAGCCCCCGCATTCTTGAGCCCGAAGGGCATCATCCTGTAACAGTAGCATCCATCCCTCGTGATGAAGGAGACGTCTTTGATGTCAGGGGGATGCATGCGAATCTTGTGGTAACCTGAAAAAGCATCTAAGAAAGACATCATATGAAAACCGACGGCTGAGTCAACCAGCGCGTCGATTCTAGGCAGAGGGTAGCAATCCTTCGGGCATGATTTATTAAGCAAAGAGAAATCGATACGCATTCGCCATTTACCTCCTCCTTTCTTTACCATGACGACATTGGAGACCCAGCCTGGGTACTGGATCTCCCTTACAAAACCTGCTTTCAGAAGTTTTTCCACTTCCTCGCGGATGGGGCCTTCCAGCTTGTCTGCAGTGGGCCTCCTCCTTTGGCGGATGGGGCGGGTGCCGGGCTCGAGGTTGAGGCGGTGGCAAGCCACATCCGCATCTATCCCTGGCATCTCCGTGGCACTCCAGGCAAAGACGTCCACGTTCTTCTGGACGCAGGCGAGGATCTCCGCCCTCTCCTTAGGGTTGAGCTCTCCACTGACCCGGACCTTCTCCATCATCCCCAGTCGGGTGACGACCTCCAGTTCGATGACCTCGTCTACGGCCTCCAGCCGCGACTACTCCCCCCAAGGCCTCTCCTCCTCTCCTTCATTGGCGAGCTCTTGGGCTCCCCCTTCCTCCCCTTTCATCTCCGTCACCTCCTCCACCCTTCTCTCCTTAGCCTTCCCTCCCTTTTCTCCCTCTTCTTCTTCATCTACCACCATGTGCTCCCCTACCCCCCTTTCCGGGGTGATCTCTTCGTCACCTTCTTTTCCTTCCTCCTCGTCTCCCTTCTCTCCTCCGGCCTCGGCCACCTCCTCCATCCTCTTATCCCACTCCTCCGCTTCTCCCATCCAGGAGATGGTGTTGACAGCTGTCACGTAGCACTGTCTCGCCACCTTGGGATCTCCCCGGACCCGGACCTGGATTCCACCTGTGTTGAACTTTAGGCACTGGTGTAGAGTGGAAGGGACGCATCTAAATGCACTAATAAGAGGCCGACCAAAAATGGCGCTATAGCTGCTTGGGGCGTCCACAATCACGAAACGGCAGTTCCGCGATTGCCCCCCGAGAGTTACATGGAGTCCTACTCCTCCCTCCACCTCCTTTCTCTCTCCCGAAAAACCAAACAGGGGGCCATCCGAGGCCAACACCCTTCGGGCCTCTACCTTCATCTCGTCAAACGCTTTCTTGAAGATAACGTTGACCGATCTGCCATTGTCTACCAGGATTCGTGAGACGGTAAAGTTCTCGATGGCGGTTTGGATAACCAGCGCATCGCAGAACGGGTCTTCATGACCGGGCATATCCTTCTGGGAGAAGGTGATCCTCTCCACCGGGGGCGGGGCTTGAGATGTCGAAGCTACGCTCCGACGGTACATAGCATGGAGGCTCGCCTTCCGGGTTGCCTCGATCCCCACCCCTCCGTGGATCACCCCGATCCCCCCCCGGGCTCCCACGTCAACCCGATCTTCGCATCTTTCTTCTTCATCCTCCGGGGTGAGGACTTCCTCGATCCTCACCGGGCGCTGTTGCGGTTGTGGTGCTGGTCCTCTTACTCCCCTCACTTCTAGGAACTCCGGGCAAGTGGCGGTCGCGTGACCTTCCTCCTGGTGGAAGTCACAATACGGCAGCGCGGCCACCCTCCCCTCTCCTCCCACTCCTCTGTTCCTTTTTCTGGGACCGACTCCCCCGGCTCCCGCTCCCCTTCCTCTTCCTGCTCTTCCCCTCCCGATCTCCATCGCTTGATGAGGCGGGGGAGGGGGCGGCCTCGGGCCTTGCCTCCACCCCAGCTGGTGAGGTCTCCCCTGTCCTCCCTGGAAGTTACCTCCCCCATGATGGAACCCCCTTCCCGGGCCCTGCATCCCACCTCCTTGCTGCCTCCACCCCAACTCCGGGGCCCTGACTTCCTCCCTTCTCCTTCCTTCGGGATGTCTATTCTCCGGCTCGCTCAGCCGTGCCAATCTCTTTGTGAACTCGGGGTTAGCTGCCTCCCCGTCTACTTCCTCCGCCGCTCGCTCCATTAGTTCTTCATAGGAAAGAGGGACCCTTCTCTTGAGATCCATCTTGAAGAAACCCTCTCGCAGTCCCACCGTAAAGGCCAGCTGGAGTGTGTGCCCTGGTATCTCTTGAATGAGGAGGACCTCTTCCCTGAACCGCTCCAGATACTGGGCTAGGGACTCTCCTTGTTTCTGCTTGATATTGAAGAGAGACTCCGGGTCTTTCTTCCTCTTCTTCAAGGTGGAGAAACGCAGCAGAAACCCCCTACGCAAATCCTCAAAAGCATAAATCGAACCCGAGGGCAACTGGTAGAACCAGTCCCTCGCCTTCTCTTTCAGGGTGGTGGCGAAGAGTCGGCACTTGAAGGCGTCCGACATGGGTCTGATCGAGACCATATCTTCGAACCATTGCAGGTGGGGAACGGGGTCACTGTTCCCAACATACAAGGTCATGGCTGGCTCCCTGAACCCCTCGGGGAGTGGTGCCGAGAGTACCAACTCACAAAAGGGACTCCCCCCACTCACCCTCTGAACTGGCTCTACTCTTTCTGCAGAACCTCCTGCCGAGGCTCCTCCTGTCGAGACCACTCTGGCCGGGGTCTCGCTCGCTCCCACTGGACTGGGGAAGAGCTCGCGACCCGCGAGATCTCGGCCTGCCTCCTGGACCGCTGCTTCCTTGCCTACTCGCTGGCCTGGGGCGTTCTCGCAGCCCCCGGATGGGGGAGCCATCTGAGGGGCCGGGGTAGCGAAACCACCTAGCGCCGAGGCGATGGCGCTCTGAAAGGCCCCAATCATATCCCTCTTGAGCTCGGCCAGCATATCCATCGTCACTGGTGGCCCTGTGGGTGGCGAGCCTCCGAATCCTGCATCTCGCTCGTCCTCGCCCGCCATGCTTTCTCTTAAAGACTTTCCTGCACTAGTCACACTCCACGCTCACCGCACCAAGAATGTTGAAACCAGAAACTGGTCTCTTGTGGAGCTCGGGGCCCTCAACAGGTTGAGGGGCGACTAGCACTTACTTGTCTCTTGGGGAGAGCAAGTCGGGGTTCCTGAACTCAACACAGAACCTTAAACTCAGCAGGGAGGTCCCACCGCACACCCGGAAGATCTTTAGATTGCTTCCCCTCCTAAGCCAAAGCTGAGGCCCGGGCACCTTGGAGAGTTCAGGGGAGTCTCGGCAAGGATAACCAGAGGAGAGAGAAGCTTCCAACCGGACCTCTCTCCAAAGGTGCCCTTTGGGTCTTATTTATAGTTTTTTCTGAACTGGTCTGTGAATAGCGGAACTCCGCCTTTTGAACTTACTATACGCACCCCAATTTGGCCTGCCAATCGCCAAACTCCGCTGTTTGAAGGGGCTATATGCAGACCTCCAGGGGCAAGAGGGTAATTCTAGCTTCTAACCCTCCCTAAAAAAGGGGGGGTCTGCGGAACTACTCGAGTTTCTGGGTCTCGCTCGCCTTAAGCGAGGACACCTGCCCTCTCTGCGACCTCGCGGGTCTCGCAGAACCTGTGGGACGCGTCACGCTTCCCGCCAAGGATCCGGGCGAGACCGATGTTGGTACTCTGGTCTCGCCTCCTTATAGCTGCTGAGAACATATAAGTGGCGATCTCGCCTATGCTTCTTGGAAGACTGGCTTTGCGAGTTCTAATGGGAGGAGCCGGGCGAACCCCGGGTTGTACAGGGGGAGATTATGCACACATCGCGGACGTGTATTTCTGCGTCCATCCTCTCATCTCTACTAATTTGGGAGTTTGCCCTAGTATTGTCGCTCTTTTGAGTTCTATAAGCTCGATCAGACTAGTCAATTTTACCCATTTCCACCACAACGGCCTTTACCGTCTCGAAAAAAGGCAATCCCAAATCCCAATGACAGAAACTCACACGTTGATTTGACGGACCAGAAAAAATATAGATTTAATCAGCGAAACATGTGAAGAAATGCTCAAATACCTGCTGCTTGACTCCCAGAGGAGAAGACGTGGTATAGGAGACGTCCCAGTCCAAGTAAACGTAAGGATCGCCGCCAAACGCCAAATCGACCGCCAGAAGAAGGGAACCCAGTAAATGGGGCAAAAATGGCCTCCGATGCGAAGGTGAGGAGGCCATTTTCGGACTTTTCTCTCTCTAGAGCTAGTGGACACTAGGCACTGTGAATTGAACTGTGGGATGGAGAGGAGATTAAAGTACAGGGAATGTGTATTTAGACGAGAGAAAATATTTAATTGTTAATTGCTTTTTCTTTAGATCTCCAATGGCGCTTTGAAATTCAAATTGTACGATGGCCCTGTTGCTGAAAGATTGTATGCGGATGCATCCCTAAAATATACGCCAATATTTATAGGGCAATGTTATAAGCACACCAGTTTTGGCTATTCGCACACCAATTTATATGAGTTATTATGCGCCTTTTGAAAACACGTCTTGTACATGCATTTTTAGGAAAAGTGTTCAACGCGAAAATTGTAGATATCGTCAAGATCTACAACTTTTGTGTTGAACACTTTTCCTAAAAATGCACGCATAATAACTCATAGAAATTGGTGTGCAAATAGCCAAAACTGGTGTGCTTATAACATTGCCCTATTTATAAGATTAGATATGATTTATGGCGTTTATATTTGTTGGCCTAATTTTTTTTATTTGCAGTTCTTTGATATTTGCAACTTCAAATTAATATTTGAAGTCACATACGTTATTTACAAATCCTAGTCAGAAAATTTTAAAATGTGAATAAACACGCGTATCATTCAAATAAAATAAAAATTGCATCTTTGGATTTTTTTTTATGATCCAATAAGTTCATATCTTCATATCATTCAACGTGAATACGTCCTAATCAAAATGATCTCAAACATGCACGAAATAATAAAAAATGCCAACTTTAGTAGTCTAAAATTGAGGGTGGACGACGGGTGTAAACATGTACGAAATATCAGGCAGACATGGGCGAACGTAGAAACCCTAAGGTCAGCGAAAACGGCTTCGAATGAGGGGCTGCAAATAGATCATATTTTAAAATTTGTTGCTTTGTAAATAAATTCAACTACAACTATTAATTTCTTTTGTAAAATATATATACCATTTCCTTTGAAGACCTAAACGGTCTGAATGATCATTTTGATCTAAACTATTAAAATATACCATCTCCTTTAAAGGCCTAAACTGTCTGAAACTGTTTGAATGATCATTTTGATCTGAAACTATATTTTGGTTATATTCTTGCCAGGTTGCGGACTCGCTTGAGAGGGACCGAGATGTAGATGAATATATGGAGAAAATGTTGTGTACGTATAGCGTACCACTTAATGGTCCTTAAATAAATAGCGTGGGGCTCGCTTTATTTTTGTCTCTCTTTCCCGCTTAGTTGCTTACTTCGGCGTTTCGCTACCCGCGGCAGCTGGAGTCGATCTTTCGCCGGCATTTCGCTCCACCGGAAAACCTATCCGGCCTCCCCTTCATCGGTCGACGGGAAGCTTTCTTATTGTTTAATGGCGGTCGCTTCCTGCCGATTCCGGTCTCAATAATTATCTCCTACAATTGTGCAGCATTCTTTGGGTATAGGAAGAGTCGTCGTCGTTCTAACGCAGGCGAAGGTTCCTGCCGTGTCCGTCCTTTTGCACTCTACACCTTCTATTCCTTATGGATTCAGAAAGAACTGTAAGTATTTTTGAACTGTAATTCATTATTTAACTCATTAGTTCATCAGTTAAGTTCATTAGTTAACAAATTAGCAAATATTCTGAAACTGTAAGTCCAAATGTGAGCCCAACAGTAAGACCAATTGTAATTATAAGTCTTGAACTGCAAGTCCAACTGTAATTATAAGTGTCTTTTGTACTGTAATTAGGGCATGTGAAACCAACTGGAATTCAACAGTGCAATTCATCGTTTAACAAAGTAAGAAATTACAATACAACTGTAAGTACAACTGTAAGTCCAAGTGTAATTGTGATTATGTTTAGAACTGTAAGTCAAATTGTAATTATAAGTGTTTAATTGTAAGTCCAACTGTAATTATAACTGTGTTTTGAACTGTAATTTTGTTAAGGGCATTTTAAGGCAACTGTAATTTGTTTACTGATGAACTGATGAAAGTACAATAATACATTCCAACTGTTAAGTTCAGTTAAGTTGATCAATTAACAAATTACCAAAATCCAACTGCAATGTCCAAATGTAAGCACAGTTCAACTGTAAGTCCAACTGTAATTATAACTGTGTTTTGAACTGTAATTTTGTTAAGGGCATTTTAAGGCAACTGTAATTTGTTTACTGATGAACTGATGAAAGTACAATAATACATTCCAACTGTTAAGTTCAGTTAAGTTGATCAATTAACAAATTACCAAAATCCAACTGCAATGTCCAAATGTAAGCACAGTTCAACTGTAAGTCCAACTGTAATTATAACTGTGTTTTGAACTGTAATTTTGTTAAGGGCATTTTAAGGCAACTGTAATTTGTTTACTGATGAACTGATGAAATTATCTTCATGCATTCCAACTGTTAAGTTCAGTTAAGTTGATCAGTTAACAAATTACCAAATTCCAACTGCAATGTCCAAATGTAAGCACAACTGTAATTATAAGTCTAAGTACAAATGTAAATACAACTGTAAGTCCAACCGTAACTTTAAATATAATTCATAATTTACCTATAAGTTCAACTATAACTATAATTCATATTTTAACTATAACACTCCAACTGTAATTGGTGTAACTATAATGCATATTTTAACATTAACTTAATTATTGCTGTACCTGTAAATTTAATTGTACTTTTTATTTAATTTGCTATATTTCCTTAAAAGGATCCCGTTGTGTTCCCCGTCGTGCATTCGGAGGATGAAGCTTATAAAATGTATTGTGATTATGCACACCGAATTGGTTTTAGTGTGCGCAAATAACACATTATGTATTGGACGCATACGAAAACAATCAAAACTAGAGAGTATAGTTGTTCAAATGCCGGAAATATGCGAATAAATTCTTCTCCGAAGAAGTTCCGCAAATTAGATACACGCACTGGTTGTCTTGCTTGTATTCACTTCCATGCAGATGCAGATGGCAGAAATTGGACAGTAACAAAGTTTATTGAGGAACACAATCACCCTCTCGCAACAGAGAAAGAGAGACATTTATTGAGATTTAGTCGTTCGATATCTGAAATGCAGGGTAATCTACTAAAAAACATGACGGGCGCAGGTATTAAACCTGTTGCGGCATACAACTTTATGTTAGACGAAGCTGGAGGTCAAGAAAATATTGGTTTTACAAAGACAGATGCTTTTAATTACATTCAGCGTGAAAGAGCAACATTAATTGAAAGCGGTGATGTTACTGCCTTGCTAGAGATATTGCAGGATAAGCAATCAAAGGATAACATGTTTTCATATCATGTCCGAACAGATGAGCTGAACAGGTTAATGGGATTCTTCTGGATGGATGGCAACAGCAAACTGAATTACGATTGTTTTGGTGATGTTTTGATTTTCGATACAACATATTGATTGAATAAGTACAATCTTGTAGGTGCGCCTTTCATTGCCGTGAATCATCATTGGCAGAATATATTCGTAGGCGGAGCTTTCATTACTGAAGAAACAACTGAGTCATTTATTTGGGTTTTTGAGTCATTATTGAAGTGCGTTGATAAAAAGGAACCAATATCAATATTTACTGATCAGGATCAAGCTATGGCCGTTGCAATTGATCGAGTGTTCACTAAGACCAGACATCGGTTGTGTCAATGGCATATCTCCAAAAAGGCGCCTTCTAAAGTTCCTAGCTTTAACAATGACAGTACTATTCGTGCATTTTTTTATCAATGTATGTCAAAGTGCGATGGGGAAATTGAGTTTGACAGAAATTGGTATGAGATGATCACTAGAGGCAATTTACAAGAAAATCGATGGTTGAAGGATTTGCACATTGCTAAGAGGAAGTGGTCGACTGCTTTTAACAAGGATTTGTTGGACCTTGGAATTTTATCTACCCAAAGGAGTGAATCAGCTAATAATTCCTTGCATGGTTGTTCAAAGGGTACTAGTTCTTTAGTTGAGTGTTTTGTTGGTTTAGATAGGCTTGTTGCATCATGGCGCCGGGGGGAGCATGAGGAGGATTTCAAAAGCAACCATGGTGCGGTTACCTTGAAGCACAACACATGTGTCTTACTAAAGCACGCTTCGAAAATATACACTAGAAAAATGTACGGAATATTCGAGAAAGCATACACGGATGGGGCCCTTGGATTATGCATAGTAGATGAAACACGATATGATGATGAGCATACAATGTTTGTAACAAAAGGCCATGGTGATTCGGCGGATGACAAAAGATGGTTTGTAAATTTCAACTCAATAACATTTGATTCAGACTGTTCGTGTCGAGGATTTGAAACAAGAGGCCTTCTATGTCAACATATTGTAAGAGTATTCAATTTAAGGAATGTAAAACAAATTCCAATAAAATATGTGCTAAAATGATTCACGGTTGATGCAAAAAAAGGCATGTACCTTCCGAATATACCATCTATTGCAGAGCATGATTCGAACCATATATTCAGGAACCACCTTATGCGTTCTAGTTACAATTTAGCAACTCACATTGAGAACTGCAAAATTGCCAAAATTCATGTTATGAATGTTATGAATGAGTTGTTTAAGTACACTGATGAGATGGTGGATAAAGATGAAAGGCAAAAGAAAGGACTTGTAGAAGAGCAAAATTCTAATAAGACACAAACTCTTCGAGATCCACCAACCAAGAGGCGAAAAGGTGCAAGCAATGCACGTCATAAAGACCATTGGGAACAACGGACAAAGAGTACACGTAATATTTATAAGTTTCATTCTAAAGATAAAAGCATTTATTATTATAAATCATTTTTACAAGATGATTTATAAGTTTCATTTATCTAAATGATTTTCGACATGTTGCAGGGAAAAAAACTTCTGGGCGAAAAAGGGATATCATTGTTGATGAAGATCCTGGGACGAGGACCGAGTTGAACTTTATGGGAGATTGCAGTTACAACAGACATTCCACGCCACCTGGAGGGTCCAATTATTTGCAAATACAGGATGACTACCTCACCAATCCTACGATATTAACTTCTTTTTTTAGTTGAAATTTGCAGGAGCAAGGATTTTTGCAATGGATTTCGGGCCGAACTTCACATTCTGAAAAAACAATTTGTCTTTATGTTACTATCTCTCTTAAATCAGTATTGTGGATTTGTGGTGTCTCCCATCCAAAAACATACCATGATATCATACCAAAAAAACTAAAAAAGTGACATGAAGGTTTGTTGATTACACTTACAGTTCTACATTACATGTTTAATTACAACTGTAAATGATACTATAAATATAAAGTTATTTGTTCATTACAGTTTGCCAAACCGGCGGCCCGCGTTCGTCGAACACCGGCCCGGGTTCGTCGAAAGCGGGAGTGCATCAATTTCAAATACTTTAACCTGTTAATTTTTGAAGAGAAACATGCTAATTTTTGAACTGTAATTTACTTGTAATGCTAGACTGTAATTGAAAAGGTATTTACAACTGAAATTATAAACTGTTATTTTTTACCTGTATGTTGGACTTTAAAAGTATTTTGTACAATAATTTAGCAAATAAAGGTAGGAAGAAAAGAAGTGACATGAAGGTTTGTTGATTACAGTTACAGTTCTACATTACATGTTTAATTACAACTGTAAATGATACTATAAATATAAAGTTATTTGCTCTTTACAGTTTGCCAAGCCGGCAGCCCGCATTCGTCGAACGCCGGCCCGCGTTCGTCGAATGCGGGAGTGCAGCAATATACTTTTACTACTCAACTAACTTTAGCAATTCTTGCAATCAAATAAACTGCAATGTACTAAGGGAGTTACAGATACACAGTAAATAAATAGCAAGAGATGAAGAGAAACATGTTAATTTTTGAACTGTAATTTACTTGTAATTCTAGACTGTAAGTTATAACTGTAATTGAAAAGGTATTTACAACTGAAATTATAAACTGTTATTTTTTACCTGTATGTTGGACTTTAAAAGTATTTTGTACAATAATTTAGCAAATAAAGTTAGGAAGAAAAGAAGTTCAGAAATAATTGTGTAAGACTTAGTAAAATGACAAATAATACCACATGGTATGTAGTACACACAAATATTTTAGTTAAACAGTAAATAATTGTAGCAAAAATTGTCTCCTCAAGATAAGAGCATGCACCATGTTCAAATACTTTTACACGTCAAGAAATTTAAACAAATGTTTTAATTAAATCAACAGCAATTTCTGCACGAAATTTTGAGGTCTCAGCTGTCCAATCATTGCATTCCTCCCATGACGTTTTTTGTGTTGATACAACTGCCTCCATAAATTTCACAATAAATACTCCGCAGTCATCACCATTTGCCTGTTGAGGCAAGCCAGGAACTTCTACAAGTGGCCAATTTATAATGTCGGCTGGGAGTGCTGTATTTACCTCATCATGGAGTAATTTTACCTGCAACATAACTCAGAATATAAATAAAAAAACTACTAATATTAAAATCTATTCAATGTTAAACTGTAAAAAGCTTACCAATGCTGATAGGCCTGTTAGGTGACGCTTACTTTTCATGGAGTCATAAAACTCCCATTTACATTCCTTTAAGCGACACACCAGCAAAGCCCAATGATTGGTTAGGTGGCATGATAATGAGTTCATGGTTTCTAACACTGGTTGTTGTTAAATGGTTGACTAGGCACTTAGTGTTTTGCGTATTGATTCTCCTATAATACTGTATTTCAAGGTTAGAAAACTAAAATGCAAATTGTAATAAAAGTTCTAATTGTTAAATGGTTGACTTACAGCGTAGTCCGACGATACATAAAGAAATTTTTTTGCATTCCCCTTTGACAATTTGATTCTGGATTTGAGCTACAATGCATACGCATTCAAATGTGTGTTGTGTAGCCACCGACCTTTCAGTAGGTCATCCATCGCTCCTCGAGTTATCAAGATATTTCCAAACTTCAACATAGTGTCGCTACTGAAAATAGCAAACAAAAAACATTAGTATGCAAAATGGCATTTTTAGAGAATTTTGTGAATGTGTAACAGTCGTAAAAACATATGTACTTTACAACTGTAAATGTATTAAAAAAATCACTTCTCAGCAAGTTCATTTTCATATTGTAACATATACATATGAGATCTTAAAATGATCATAAAAGTTAAAGAAAGAAATTATTCTGTAATTTATAATTTAAAAAGCAATGTATTTTGCCCTACAAATACAATATGTGCACCGTCCTATAAAAACGTTACGCGTACCAAATACAAGAGCGAAATTACCTTTCTGGGAATGTTTTCATCATAAGATCTATAACGCCACGCGACGAAGCCGATATATATGCTTTGCCCGGGTAACTATCCTCCTTTATTACCTCATCTTTGACCTTAACTTTCCCTTTCATAGAGCTATTGGATAGTTTTTTCTTTCTAGAAACTCTGGTCTTTACATTTCTTACCAAACTACTAATAAGAAAATTATCCTTATCATTCTCAGATTCTATTTTGACTATAGATCTAACTGGTTTCGGAGAAGAAATGGGTGTTGGAGGGTGTGTTTATTGTTGTGGTTGTGGTCCACCATAGGAATTGGCTTCCAACCTTTTAAACCATGATTCACAATAATCTTTTATTGAATCTACACCCCTCTGTACTTCCGCTTTAATAAATGATTGGAGACGGACCTCTAGTCCCCCCCAACTCTGCTCAAATAATGAGTTTTCAGTTTCCTCATCTCTTCCTTCTTGACCTTCCTCTTGGTCAATTCTCTCCTAGCTTTGCTCAACATTTGGTTTTGTGTTTTCGCGGTAAGTCTTTGTTCTTCAGTAGTAAAAATATAATCTTCCATCTCCGCTTTTAACTCCAAATTATCTTTACCATTGTCTACCGCACCCTTCTTCTTCTTCTTCACTGTTTCGAAATCAGAATCGTCCTCTGATTCCGCAAGTAAACATTCCTCATTTTTCATAATCTTCTCAAATTTTCGTATAACCTACAGCACAACAACAACATATGTTTACAATACAAAATAACAAATGATATTACTATTACAAGGGATTTACATTTGTAATATCCTCATTTGTTTTCTGTAGTTGACTAAGTAGATTGAAACAAAATTCCGCTCTGTAACTTTTTTTATCTGACCACCTACATATCCTAAGTCTCGCCAAATCATTCACAACTATCTGAACGTTAGCGTGCTCATATAGCCACACCTACAACCAAAAGAGGCATTAATACAAAATCATAAATATAAAGAAAAATGCATTTAATTTCATCCTTCTTACCAATAAGACAGTTGCACAACCCTCTAAGTATCCCAG
Source organism: Dactylorhiza incarnata (assembly GCA_033032865.1). Classification (NCBI taxonomy): domain Eukaryota; kingdom Viridiplantae; phylum Streptophyta; class Magnoliopsida; order Asparagales; family Orchidaceae; genus Dactylorhiza; species Dactylorhiza incarnata. The sequence continues at coordinate 1,994,103 of JAWHQI010000227.1, read as the reverse complement.
ATTTACACCAACCTTTTTGACTACACTAGCTTGATTTAAAGAATCAACCTGTGATAGTAAAAAGTTGTGTATTGCCTTCGGCCAGTTGTACTTTAGGAAGTCTGATAAACCATGTATTTTGTACAATGATGCTAGGATCTTCATCTCTTTCAGCGGAAAAAAGAAAACATTCACCAGATACCTTATCAAAGCATCCACTCTCCAACGTCGGAGACCAATCATCAATTGCGAGATTATTCATCTCCTTGATCAAATCTTTATGTGTTAAATCTGTGCAGAGTAGTCTATAAAAAGTAATGTCTACTCCACGATTTGGTAGACCCAAAATCAAGGCCACCTCGTTGACTGTGAAGTTCAAAGAGTAATTTCCTATCGTAAAGGATTGTTTGTCCCTATTGAAAGCCCTTACTAGAACATAAAGCAAGGGAATATTTTGAGGCAAACTAGGCATTTCAAATATTGGGAGAACACCAACTTTCCTCAAAATTTTCTTAGATTCCTCCTCCAAAACATCCAACAATTGACGGGAATTAATTTTGAAAATGGAAACTGCACATCTAGAGTTTAAATAGTTGCTCCCAGGCACTACAACAAAATTTAAGAATTAGCATATATAAATTCAAATAAAACCACATACAATATATAATTAAACTTACTTTTAGTCCTTGGAGCAAAGAACAACGTGGAATATTTATAACCTTAGCTGTGATGTCACATATTGGCAAAATGTTTTACCTAAATACAATCCTAAGAAGTAGATAACCATAAGAAACAAATGATAACATTACCAAACAATGAACCACACTAAACATAAAAGTTAAAAAAGATAAGTTGTAATTACAACTGCAAACAAAAATGTAATTACAACTGTAATTACACATATTTGTAATTACAACTGTAATTAAACCTAAAATTCTGGTTGTAATTTAAAACATATTTTCACTAGTAGTAACTAATTTAAATACAACTGAAATTATACCTAAATACACAACAGTCAGCATATACAAAAAAGCAAACAAAAAGATGTACATTAAATGACTTGCAAATGATAACAAAGGATAAACAATCAACTGTAATTCATCAGTATAGTTCATCATTTAACAAATTAAGCAATTACAGTCCAACTGTAAGTAGAACTGTAAGTCAAACTGTAATTATAAGTGTTCAACTGTAAGTCCAAATGTAATTGTAAATGTAAGCATATATAAATGACCAAACATAGACATTTATAAGTGTTGAACTGCAAGTCCAACAGTAATTATAAGTGTATTTTGTACTGTAATTAGGGCATCTGAATCCAACTGTAATTCATCAGTACAGTTCATCATTTAATAAAGTAAGAAATTACAGTTCAACTGTAAGTACAACTGTAATTATAAGGGTGTTATGAACTGTAATTTTGTTAAGGGCATTTTAATCCAACTGTAATTTGTTTACTGATGAACTGATGAACTTAACTTTATACATTCCAACTGTTAAGTTCATCACCTAAGTTGATCAGTTAATTTCTCAACAAATTACATTCCAACTATTATTCTAAATGTAAGCCCAAACACAAATATTTACAACTGTAATTCTAAATGTAATCCAACTGCATTTCTAAATGTAAGCCCAAACTCAAACATTTACAACTGTAATTCTAAACTAATCCAACTGTAATTCTAAATGTAAGCATATATAAATGACCAAACACAAACTTTTACATTCAATGAATTACAAGTAATAACATTACTTGAAAATGAACCATAAAAAACAGATAAGTTACAACTGGAACGTTTAATTGAGTTGCTATAAAAAAACTATCTAAAATTTTGTTTCACACTAACCTAGTTAGAACTTCAAATATGGTACAAAAAGGAGACTTAAAAAACATTTATTGCAGCTAGAAGGTAAACTTACAACTGGAACATTGCCTGGAGGAGAGAACTTACAATTGACGGCTGGACATCTTGGAGGGTGTGTTTCTTGTTGTGGTTGTGGTCCACCATAGGAATTGGCTTCCAACCTTTTAAACCATGATTCACAATAATCTTTTATTGAATCTACACCCCTATGTACTTCCGCTTTAATAAATGATTGGAGACAGACCTCTAGTCCCCCCAACCCTGCTCAAATAATGAGTGTTCAGCTTTCCTCATCTCTTCCTTCTTGACCTTCCTCTTGGTCAATTCTCTCCTAGCTTTCCTCAACATTTGGTTTTGTGTTTTCGCGGTAAGTCTTTGTTCTTCAGTAGTAAAAATATAATCTTCCATCTCCGCTTTTAACTCCAAATTATCTTTACCATTGTCTACCGCACCCTTCTTCTTCTTCTTCACTATTTCGAAATCAGAATCATCATCTGATTCCGCAAGTAAACATTCCTCATTTTTCATAATCTTCTCAAATTTTCGTTTAACCTACAGCACAACAACAACATATGTTTACAATACAAAATAACAAATGATATTACTATTACAAGGGATTTACATTTGTAATAACCTCATTTGTTTTCTGTAGTTGACTAAGTAGATTGAAACAAAATTCCGCTCTGTAACTTTTTTTATCTGATCACCTATATATCATAGGTCTCGCCAAATCATTCACAACTATCTGAACGTTAGTGTGCTCATATAGCCACACCTACAACCAAAAAGGGCATTAATACAAAATCATAAATATAAAGAAAAATGCATTTAATTTCATCCTTCTTACCAATAAGACAGTTGCACAACCCTCTAAGTATCCCAGATTTACACGAACCTTTTTGACTACACTAGCTTGATTTAAAGAATCAACCTGGGATAGTAAAAAGCTGTGTATTGCCTTCGGCCAGTTGTACTTTAGGAAGTCCGATAAACCATGTATTTTGTACAATGATGCTGGGATCTTCATCCCTTTCAGCGGAAAAAAGAAAACATTCACCAGATACCTTATCAAAGCATCCACTCTCCTACTCTCCAACGTCGGAGACCAATCATCAATTGCGGGATTATTCATCTCCTCGATCAAATCTTTATGTGTTAAATCTGTGCAGGGTAGTCTATAAAAAGTAATGTCTACTCCACGATTTGGTAGACCCAAAATCAAGGCCACCTCGTTGACTGTGAAGTTCAAAGAGTAATTTTCTATCGTAAAGGATTATTTGTCCCTATTGAAAGCCCTTACTAGAACATAAAGCAAGGGAATATTTTGAGGCAAATTAGGCATTTCAAATATTGGGAGAACACCTACTTCCCTCATAATTTTCTTAGATTCCTCCTCCAAAACATCCAACAATTGACGGGCATTAATTTTGAAAGTGGAAACTGCACATCTAGAGTTTAAATAGTTGCTCCCAGGCACTACAACAAAATTTAAGAATTAGCATATATAAATTCAAATAAAACCACATACAATGTGTAATTAAACTTACTTTTAGTCCTTGGAGCAAAGAACAACGTTGAATATTTATAACCTTAGCTGTGATGTCACCTATTGGCAAAATGTTTTACCTAAATACAACCCTAAGAAGCAGATAACCATAAGAAACAAATGATAACATTACCAAACAATGAACCACACTAAACATAAAAGTTAAAAAAGATAAGTTGTAATTACAACTGCAAACAAAAATGTAATTACAACTGTAATTACACATATTTGTAATTACAACTGTAATTAAACCTAAAATTCTGGTTGTAATTAAAAACATATTTTCACTAGTAGTAACTAATTTAAATACAACTGAAATTATACCTAAATACACAACAGTCAGCATATACAAAAAAGCAAACAAAAAGATGTACATTAAATGACTTACAAATGATAACAAAGGATAAACAATCAACTATAATTCATCAGTATAGTTCATCATTTAACAAATTAAGCAATTACAGTCCAACTGTAAGTAGAACTGTAAGTCAAACTGTAATTATAAGTGTTCAACTGTAAGTCCAACTGTAATTGTAAATGTAAGCATATATAAATGATCAAACATAAATATTTATAAGTGTTGAACTGCAAGTCCAACAGTAATTATAAGTGTATTTTGTACTGTAATTAGGGCATCTGAATCCAACTGTAATTCATCAGTACAGTTCATCATTATACAAAGTAAGAAATTACAGTCCAACTGTAAGTACAACTGTAATTATAAGGGTGTTATGAACTGTAATTTTGTTAAGGGCATTTTAATCCAACTGTAATTTGTTTACTGATGAACTTAACTTTATACATTCCAACTGTTAAGTTCATCACTTAAGTTGATCAGTTAATTTCTCAACAAATTACATTCCAACTATTATTCTAAATGTAAGCCCAAACACAAGTATTTACAACTGTAATTCTAAATGTAATCCAACTGCATTTCTAAATGTAAGCCCAAACTCAAACATTTACAACTGTAATTCTAAACTAATCCAACTGTAATTCTAAATGTAAGCATATATAAATGACCAAACACAAACTTTTACATTCAATGAATTACAAGTAATAACATTACTTGAAAATGAACCATAAGAAACAGATAAGTTACAACTGGAACGTTTAATTGAGTTGCTATAAAAAAACTATCTAAAATTTTGTTTCACACTAACCTAGTTAGAACTTCAAATATGGTACAAAAAGGAGCCTTAAAAAACACTTATTGCAGCTGGAAGGCGAACTTACAACTGGAACATTGACTGGAGGAGAGAACTTACAATTGACGGTTGGACATCTTGGAACTGCCATCATGAAAATAAATTGTAGATGAATGCTTCAGAGCCTAGGTAAGTGTAAGAAATATTTAAATAGGAGGTTCGATCAGCCGGAAGAGGTGATTAGGCCTGGCGGAGAAACAAGCTTGAGTTCCGCACGGAGTTGGAGCTGCAATAGGAGATAATGTAGGTGATGATTAATGTCGCCGGAAAAGGTGGGAGCGTACAGCCATTAGACAATAAATAAGCTACCGGACACCCGTCTGTTTGATTTTCGGCGATGAATCTACTCCAGCGTCAGGCTAGGTTTACGGTCGAGAAGCAAAACGCCAAGGTCGGTGGAGGAGCGAAACGCCAAGGTCGTTGGAGGAGCGAAAGGCCGCGGTTTGGAAAATAATAAGGGGGTCACGCCAGGGTTTGTAAAATCAGCGGGCCCCACGCTATTTATTTAAGGACCATTAAGTGGTACGCTATACGTACACAACATTTTCTCGGAGGAATATATGACTAATGAAAAAGAACTTTAGGTCACAGGTGAACCGTATGATGATGTATATATTTTTAAATTAATTAATTTTAAGTTGTGATAGTAGTTCCCTCTTTTATAATTTTAGTGCACTTTTTTTACCCTTTGAAAGATTTACATTCATACGCAAAGACATGAGAACATTTAACCGCGGAGCATTTGTAGTTGGGATTATAAGGGTAAAATAAGGATTGATGGGGTCTCCTTTGAGGCGCTAACCACACCTCATCTATGGGGATGCGGTTATCCAAAAATATCACTAACGGCATAACTGCCCGAGGCATAACCGTCGCCGCCATCGCCGCCATCACCGTCGTCGCCGCCATCGTCACTGCCCCCGCCGGGGGCGACCTCCCCTCTCGTCGGGATCGGGCGGCCATTTAGCAGCCCGATCTCGGCCGCCGCCCCCGCAGGAGGCGGACTCCCTCTCGCCCGGATCGGGCGGCCATTTAGCCGCACGATCTCGGCCTCCCTCTCTCCCGGATCGGGCGGCCACTTCGCCACCCGATCTTCGCCGCCACCCCCCGCCGGGGGCAGACTCCCTCTCACCCAGGTCGGGCGGCCGCCGCCCGATCTGAGCCGCTGCCTCAGCCGGGGGCGGCCTCCCGCTCGAACAGATCGGGCGGCCATTTGGCCGCCCGATCTCGGACGCCGCCCCTCAGGGGGCGGCCTCCCTGTTGCCAAGGTTGAGCGGTCATTTGGCCGCCCTACCACCGACCGGGAACCCTCTTCTCGGATGTCAGCCTCGCCGGCCGTTCCTCCCCTCGCGGGAGGAGCGGTTTCTCTTTCGTTGAGCCCGTAACCGTCCGGGGCGGTCTCGTCATTTGCGAAAATTGGTGATCCGCGTTGTTGAAACCAATACTTGGTCTCTTGTAAAGTTCGGACCCTCAACAAGTTGGGGGTGACCTCACACTTACTTCTCCCAAGGGAGAGCGCTAGGTTGAAGGCTTAAGGAGCTAGAAACAAGACCAAGGGCTTAGCGAAGAGGTCCCACCACACACCCAGAAGACCTTAGAGTGTTTCCTCTCCCAAGCCAATGCTAAGCTTGGGCACCTTTGGAGGCTCTCTCCGGCTCGCCCCCTGCTGGTGCGGGGCGAGCCCGGGTGGCCGCCCGCCTCTCCGGCTCGCCCCCTGCTGGGGTGGGGCGAGCCCGGGAGGCCGCCGCCTCTCCGGCTCGCCCCCTGCTGGGGCGGGGCGAGCCCGTGAGACCGCCCCCTCTCCGGCTTGCCCCCTTATGGGGCTGGGCGAGCGGGAGGCCACTCGCCTCCTCCGCTCCCCCCCCTTACCGAGTACGCCCAAAAACTCTCCCCCCCCCTCCTTACCTGGGGCAGTGCTAAAAAACATTAGGCATAAAGAAACCTGGGCCCCGGGGACCCACTCGGTGAATACAGGGTTGTACACGCGTGCTCTAAACGGAGTGTTCCTATTCGTCCGTCCGGTAGTTACCCGGGGAATTTATCGGGATAACCCTCTTAAAATCTATAAATAAACACTCTTTCCCCTTCATTTGGATTGCTCGCTCTCCTCCCTCCTTTCCTCCTGAGTGCAAAAGAGAGTTCTTGAAGATCTCTCTTGTAAGACCCCCCTCCCCCTTACTAGGTGGGTTACCCGAGCCTTATGCCCAGAATCGTCGCCTTACGGATGACACCAACACTCGGGTTAGCCGTCACCGCAAGACGCCGATCCTGCCGGCTAGTACGATCATTTAACCATTAGGCCAATAGAGAATAGAAGTATATACAAGAAATGAATAAGTCCACAATCACAAAATCTCATAAATATATATAAGTAGTCCAGCAATAAGTACAAAAGAGAGTAAGGTCTTATGCCCGATACATAACCAAATGAAAATAACAAAAGAGTCACTCTCTTTCGACGTCTCTATGCGGAAGCTAAACACTCTCATCATCAATCACCTGACTCGTAGTAGAAGTACTGTGCGACATCTGCTCCTCAAGTTCTGCCACCTCGTTCAGCTGGTGCTTCAGCTCCTAGGACTCTTACGGTTACAACCGACCGTTAGTCATAAGACTAAGCCAATTTTATCCCCGCCTCCCCCCGCGACTCCTAGGCACCGAGCAGGAGGAAGGAAGTGAGGTCAACAAATATAATAGTAACAATAAGCATGTGACAAAGGAATCTACGCTAGCAAGTATATACATAACCAGGTAAACTGTACTAGCAGGTATATACATCACAAAGTACTATACTAGCAGTATAAGCAGGTAAGCAGTAATGAACGGTAAAAGAGGTAAGTAATTAAAGCAGTGCGGCGCAGGTAATTAAACTAGTATATCTATACTACCATCACATTAGTACCTTAGCTTATATGAATGCCCATACAAATTTATAAGTTAAGGTTTCCGGAATATTAACTTATCATATAAAAGAGTTCATACTAATTTATATGATAAGGGTCTGCAAATTATGTTCTAAGGTTTATGTATGATATGATATGCATGCTATGATATAATTCATACAAGTGCAACTCGCATACACGACAATGTGATCACAGACCATTCGTTCCCAAATTTTGAAGCTAGCTTCACTCTCTGGTACCACCGTTGTGGCTACGACAATAGTGGAGCGGGTGCCTCCACTTCCTAGACGAGTATACACATTACTAGGCCTAGAACCTACGTACGCCTCTGTACACATCATAGGTGCACTTTAGAGTCTTGCGTACTCTTTGCTGGAACCCACCATTCTTTAAGGTCGTGTGTACGTTTTCGGAGATTGTCCTTCAGACCACAACATAACCAACTTACTGGCCCCTCAAACCTTACACCCGCCTAAGTCAATGTACTATCGTTGGTGTGACGACCGGTCCAGTACTAAAGACCCGCCACTAATTATGCACATGCAAGTTATCACAACCCGAGCCTCAAGCTCGCAGGACCAACCCGTCCAGATATACAACTTCTCGAGCCTCCAACTCGCAGGACCAACCCATCCTGATATACAACTTCCTGAGCCTCCAGCTAAAAGGACCAACCCGTCCTGATGCTCAACTTCTCATCCCTTAACTCAGGATGAAGTTAACCATATCTGTTATTCATTTAGTTAGACTACTCTTGTCTAATTATTGTTTTACTTAGAAATTTAGGGTGAATCCTGGACTTCCCGAGGTCTACCCGGTGAAGGGCTCACAACGGTATTAGGGAATACGATGGGCTGAAGCCCAAACCCCTCTTTCCAAGACAATTACTTTTATTGGTGACTACTCATTTCCAAAGACTCACACTCTTTATTACTCCTTATAACTTAAATGCTTTATGACTTATCCCTCACTCTATTCTTAAACAAACGTTCTCTTGAACGATGCTCAACACATAAGCTCTCTCATCCTCTAAATCTAGTACGAATGTTTTCCAAATATTCCACAACTCTTAGGGGCTGATATAAATGATATAACATTACTATGATCCAAGCTTTACTGATTTTTTATATGATCTTGCCAATCAAATCATCACATTTAGTTTTTTTACTATTCACAGTCCAAAATGAGAATGAACTAAATTTGATTCCTATGATGCAATCTTAAACATATCATGTCCGATTGAGCTACAAATCATATTATATGTCCATATTGGATGATTTAAGAAATGTCCAGATTTTTGACATATTTCAAATTAATTTGACCTCAATTTAAAATTCATTAATCATTGGACATGTTCCAAATTACAAAGGAAGTACCATGTTAGTAATTTCAAACTTGCTAATAAAATTCCCAGGGGGTAGTAGATGACCAAATAACATGATTTCCAAAGTTACATAATTTTTTAGAGGTTTTATAATCATAATTTCCATATAAAATAAAAGGGGTGAAAATATAACTTTACACAGCAAGTACTAATTTATGTCTTCCAAAATTTCTGAGAAAATTACTAGAGTACTGTAATGACCTAACAAGATCCCATCCAGAATTTCAGAATTTTTGAGAAATATTTCACCATAGATATTTCATAAATTAAAATGTGTGACAAATTGAATATGTAGAATTTTACCATGTGTAATACATCAAAAAATTCTATCAAAAATTCCAGAGGTTCATATTTAGATTCCAATATATTTTTCAGAGTTTCAAAATTTTCCACAAGGTATTAGCCATAAACATTTACTAATACATAAATGTGCATATTTCGAGTTTATCAAATACTTAGGATTTTTTGTCCCAAAAATCCCAATATTTCGTGAGACAGTGTATTATGTCATAAAGAGGGTGTGACCAAAATCTTAGAGGCTAACACTAAGCCATATATGCCACATATACAAAATGTCTCTTTTGGCTATGTGCACACCATATCACATAATAGGCAAAGACATGCAAGTGGAATTACCCCACTTGCAGAGGTCCAATTGCTTCCAAATTTTATCCAGAGTTTACTAATGGACTATCAAACATAACACCCAAATTTGGGGTCATTTGGAATTTCACAACTCCATATATTTCATTTATTTGATTAATTGAATAGTGAACAAAACTATAGGGAAATATCTTCCAAAAGGGGGTACTTCAGTGCATGACTCATGTATGCACAAAATTTCAAGTCATTTAGATTTATATTTCTCTCTAAATTAATTTTTAAATCTCTTGGGCTCCCTAGGTATATGTCTCACAAGAATGTGTGCACATAGAGCTACATGACTCCAAATGAGCTGATTCAAATTTAGAAATACAATAGACACTCAGATCTACAAAAGTTGTCTCCGGAAATTTTTCATGAAATGACCTTTAAGGGCCTCGAAAGAATAAATCTATGTACGAAAATAGTATGACAGATTAATACACATGAAATTAATATAAGGAATTAATCTGCACAAATCTTGAAGCAGAATCAGACGATTCCTGCTCATATTGAAAATGGAAGAAGGGGGAAGCTAGTACGAGGGGAGGGGAGGAGAAACCAGACCTGAATGGGGGCTTGGGATCGCGTGATCCGTCGGGGCGGCATGTCTCTCCGGCGAGCTGCTCAACTCCTAGAGCTCTCTGAAGGCGAGGGAAAGTTGCCGGAGTTCCTTGGGTTGTGAGGAAGAAGAAGAAGGAGAGTGGTGCTTCGGAGAGGGAATGGAATTTCAAGGAAAAGAGAGGAGAGAGAAAAATGTGGTTGATTTGATTTGGATTAATGAGAAAGATATTTCTCATGCTTGGATTGGACAACACCTCCATGTGTCATTTTCTTATTGGCCAAAGCCACCTACCAGCCTTGAAATAAACAAAGATATAATATTTAAACTTAACGCCTCGGGAAGCATCTTTTCCCAGCTACTGCCAGCAATCGACGGGATAGCCCGTCGATTTGACTTAATGACATAAAGAAGCAGCTTACATATCTGCTGTCAACGATCGACGGGATGGTCCTGTCGATCGATGGAATGGTCCCGTCGATTTTGACTTTAAGATATAAAGCAGCAGCTTATATAGTTGATGCCGACAATCGACGGGATGGTCCCGTCGATTTTGACTTAAAGATACAGAGAATATATCTTTCCCAGTTGATGCCGCCGATCGACGACATGGTCCCGTCGATCGACGGGATTGTACGTCGATCGACGGGATGGTCCGTCGATTTTAACTTGGCACACAAAATTTCCTCTTTTAAGCCTAAAATTGACCACGGTTGACTTGCCTCCTCTAGTGGACCATGTGAGTTCTCTCAACTCAATGTGACCTAAGGTCACTACTTAGCTCAAACCCACCTCACTCACCACTTGTCCTACCCTAATTGAAGTCAAGGGGTCTAGTAGGAAATGGAATGTTACATCTCTTGCCTTCGAAAACTCCTTCGAAGATCTTCGAGCACCTTGAAGATCCTTTGAAGGCCTTCTTCCGTTCCAAGCGCGCCCTGGTGCGCTCCGCTCCAAGCGCTCCCCCGTGCGCTCCGCTCTCAAGAACGCTCCATGCACGCCTCTGTGTGCTCCGCTCCAAGCGCGCCCCTGTGCGCTCCGCTCCAAGTGCGCCTTCGTGTGCTCAAGAACAAGCACGCCTCCATGCGCTCAAAAATAAACGTGTCAGCCACTGTCAAGACCAGTACTTCAAACTCCTCTCGCGCAGCAGTAGACAAGCCACAGAGACAAAGATGCATATAGTGTTGGAGCTTGCTTTCCGCATCTCTTGGTTTGAGAATAACAAATACCGTGTTGTATTTGATCTAGTCTTTTGTGTGTTTATAGTGGCCAGGTTGTATAGGTTCAATGAGGAGACAAGTCCTCGTTCATGGGCATGATCCGAGAACGACAAGTCTCAGGTTGGATGAGTTTTGTGTGCTGATCTTAAAATGGCCATAACTTTCAATCCAGGAAGAGTTACAGAACGTGCCACCCCATTTCGGAGATGAGAACGACTCAATCTACATGCTGGAGCTAAATTTGAATGTGGGAAATTTCACTGTCGGAAAATTCCGACAGCCACTGTCGCCCAGGCGACAGTAGAGAAGTTACAACTACTTCCCTCCACGGCAGCACGACGAAAAGCCGTTTTGAGATGTCGGAAATCCGACATCGATGTCGCCCAGGCGACAGCTCGACGGTTACACCAACTGCCCACGACTCCACCCACGACGGCACTCCAGCGGCAGTTTAGCGCTGTCGAAAAATTCCGACAGTCACTGTCGGAAATTCCGACAGCGATTTTCTATAAATTGACACCTTCTGTTCGTGCATTTCAACCATTGAAGATTCTAAGTCCTTTCCTGAGTGCATTCCATCCAGAGAGCTCCAGAACCTCATGAACTCCCATTTATGCTGAGAAGGTTTGAAATTGAAGACGAGATCGGACGCGCTTCTACATCAAGGATCATCTCGAGGCTTCAACCTTCCTTTCAGAGATCTGAATTTCTAGGGAGTTCTTATTTTATCTTGTATTTTCATTTATATACATTTTACTTTGTATTGGTAGGGAAAATCGCTTCCTTGTACGGAGCGTCTAAGTCCTTGCGCGGCTTAGGGGAAAATCGCTTCCTTGTGCGGAGCGTCCAAGTCCTTGCGTGGCTTGGTGGGAAATCGTGGCCTTGTGTGCTACGTCTAGATCTTGGGAAGATCTAGAGGATAGGCTTGGGCTTGGTCTAGGGAGAGACAAGCGATAGCCTTCCGATCCTTGGGAGAAGGATTGGTAAACAAAAAGAAATTTACATTTGTACGCCTCCGATTTCTAGCGATATAGAAATCAAATTTATGTAAACACTTTTTCATATAATATAATCATGTCTCTTTTGTGTTTACTTGATTTCTATCATTTGGCGTAATCTCTATTATATTGTGTTCTAAGTTTTCAATTCTTAATCTAAATTGTTTATTTCAATCTCCTTCATTATAAAACAATTTAGTAATTATCTAGAAAATTATAGAAAGAATTTTATTCCCTTATTCACCCCCCCTCTAAGGGCGCCGTAAGATCCAACAATTGGTATCAGAGCGCAGGTTATTCCAAATCGGTTTAACCACCGGGAATAATGGCGTCTCATGATCTCGCTTCTACTAGTAGGGGAAATTTTCTTATAAATGAAAAATCTTTAGCACCACCTTTATTTGAAGGCAAAAATTATAATGGGTGGAAATTTCTTATGGAAAGATTTCTTAAATCTTTGGATATTAAAGTATGGAATATTACAATTAAAATGCCCCCAAGTATTTTAAATAAAAATGAAATATTTTTAAATGCCAAATCTATGAATAGTCTATATTGTGCATTAGATCAAAATATTTTCAAACTTATTTATACACTTCCTACTGCTTATGAAGTTTGGAAATTTCTTGAGAATACTTATAATCTTCCTTCCACAGATGATGAACAAGAGGAATTCCTTATGGATCCAAGAGAAGAAATCGACAAGGACTCACTCTTGGAGGATGATAAATCTAAGAGTGAAATCGATGAGGAATTCCTTATGGATCCAAGAGAAGAAATCGATGAGGACTCATGCTTGGAGGAAGAAAAATACAACGTCACAATGTTGGACTCATTTATTGGCAACACATCAAGCAAAAGAGAAGACGGAAACTATAGCAAGGTAAGAAAATCTAAATCTTCTCTTTTTGTAACGAATTCTATTTCTACTTCTCGTATGCTTAAAATTGTTAAACGTAAAATTTTAAAGTTAAAAATTGTTAATTCCAAATTACGTTTAGAAAATAAATCTTTAAAAGCAAACGATAAAGTAGAAACAAATATTGATGTGTTAAATTCTATTTCATGCTCTTTAGTTACAATTCCTACTCCTTGTTTTGATTGCAATTTATTTAAGGAAAAATTCAAGGAAATTGAAAAAGGGCTCTTAGTTTCAAAAGAACATAATGAAAAATTGATAGTTGAAAATGATGCTTTAACTTGTAAGTTAAAACAATTAAAATCTTTTGTTGAAAAATTTCAAATGTCACCTAATAAATTTCATCATAAGATTTTGAATAACAAGGATAAATTAACTTACAAAATCATTTCTAAAAAGGATCATTTTCACACATTAAATCAAAAGGAGTTTGGTTTAAAAAGGAATTATGATCCTCATAAAATTCTTAAGAGTCACTATTATAAGTCTAAATATATTTTCAATCATGACTCAAATTTAAAAACTCCTTTTCATGAAAATCAAAATATTAAATATTATTCTTCATATTATAAGAGTATGTCTAAAAGAAAGAGTGGAAATGAAAATCATCAAAATGATAATCAATCTTTTAAAACATATTGTAACCCACTCTTTCAACAATCACTTCTAAAGAAAGACAATCACTCTTATAAAATTTCAAACAATCCATATAATAAAAATCATTATGATTATCAACATCAAGCTATTTTGAAAAATAATTTAAATAAACATAAACATCCAATGAATTATTTTTCAAACAATTCACATAATCATTATATGGATTTAAGTGATAAACAACCAATGTATGAATGGAGACCCATAAAGAAAAATGACATATCAACATTAATTAAAAAGGCTCATTCATCATTAACTTCTCAAAAGCCTACACGATGTATTTGGGTACCCAAAGGAACCATCCCACATGGTCAACTTTGGATACCTAAATCTCTTACTTATTAGTATCCTATCATTTGCATGAAGTAGAAACAATTAAATATGAAATATCATTACTCTACTTCATGATATGCTTAATTGCTTTTTCTTTTATTTATTTTCTTATTTTTGAGCCAACACGCTAAGGTCACTTAGATATATTATGAAATATGACTTTTACATTTTAAGCCTAATGTTTATCAAATCAAATTTGTATTAAAATTGAACATTAAGTCATATATTTTTCAAAGTGATCTATATCTCATCTTTGATTGTACTTTATCCGTTTAAATCATTTACCCTTAATTGTCTTGAATTATCATTAGAAATTGAATATTGAAATTATTTTCAAGACTAATGAAATTAGCTTTAAAAATGGATTTAAATGGTTTATTAAAGGGCTTAAGGTAAAAATTAAAATGCGCAACGTTATGATAATCTTCAATTTGCTGCATATGATAGCCCCTATAATGAAAAATATTATCAAATAAAATCGAAAACAAAAATTCATCTAAACGCATGCTTAATCTTTCAAAAAGCGAGTTTTTGATCAAAACTTCATATAGCCATATCTTTTGATCCGCTCGTCCGCTTTTCGCGTTTAATATCTTTTCGGAAAGAGCACAGAAATCTCCATCTATTGGCAAACTAGGCTTGTTCATTTGAGTTCTTTTGGTGCTGTCAGTTTGCCCAATTTCAACTCCATTTTTAAATGCTATCTTAGTTCGCTTGATTCGGAAATTTTTATGTTTATGGATTTTTTTTTCATCACATGCTATCCTTAGTATAATTGTTTCATATCTCATATTATGTGTGTGATGTGTGTCATCAATGTTTGCATGTAATTTAGACCTTAGAATCATCTTATATCATTAAGATCAAATCAAAAGTTTAATCATTTCATTATAGGTCTAAAGAAAATTAATTTGTAAACTTCTCATATTACATGCAACATTATCTCCATTAATTCTATGTAATAACATTGCATTCAAATGTATCATTCTAGCATCACTTCTTAATTTGTGCTTAAATTTTTATGCTGGGTAGAACATTTACAATGTTATTAAAATATCATGATAACTATGTGATTTGATATATATATAATACTAAAATTCCAACAAACACATAGTTTATGGATTATTCATTAGAATATTTATGAATATTGTTTCATGAATCATTCTTATCATGCAAAACCAAAGATCAATAAATTTAATTATTGAAAGCAATCTTATAAAAATTCAAAAACTTTATATATATATGATCTTTGTCTTTTATATGATTGGATGATCATCATTTTTCCTAGACTTACAAATCAATCATGTTCTTTCAAAAGAAAATCACTATATCACTATATCATAAGTCTAGAAGGATTAGAATTCTCATACATCATGATGATCTAACATATATTATATGCAAAAATTCTCTTTAATCATAAATCATAATTCATGTTCTATCAAGACATATCTCAAATCTATAATAGGAATTATGAATCTTATGATAAAAATTATGAATAATGTTTTCATTACATTATTTGATGTATTGATTTGCTTTGCTAGTGATTGCATGTATCTCTCATATTTGTAGACCCTAGAATCAACTTTGCAATGAAGATATACATCAAACTTAATTATCACTCTATTCTAGATCTATAATTTGAAATTCTATTTTGGAATACATGCAATTTCAATATAAATCTTATGACATGACATTAAACTCAAAACTCATCATACTAGCATTGTCACTTATTGAATATTAGTAATTGTGCTAGTTATCTCATTTCGTCATCTCATAATAAGTAGAAAAACTATACGGCTTTTTAACTCTTCACAAAAACCCATAGTTTACATATCAACCCATAGATTTAAAAAGCATAGGTTGTCCAAAAGATTATTCACCTATGACTTCATATCTCACAATAGCGAGGGCGTAGGGTTGTATGCATTAGAGACCTAACCTCTAAGTCATGTCTTGTCCTTAACCGGGGAGGGTTCCAGTGGGGCCTTGCGAGGCACTGGGGGGAAAGAGTGCTAGGTTGAGTGTTCTCTAGTGTGTGCATATGGGACTAACACCCCAACCTACGGCATGCGTGCAGCTCCTCATGCCCATCCGTCACTTAGTACGGGGCTAGGGTGTAGACATTTAGTCGGGGTAGCCTTTAATCTTAGAACATACTTATATTACTCACTGCATGAACATTTTTATTCACTTATTACTTAAATCATGCATATTTTGGGTTGTTTAATAAAAATGTCTTCATGTGTTTGCATAATTTATCTTTTTGAGTTTAAATGTTTTTGTAAAACACATGTATTTGAAAAAGCTAAAGTTTTATGCAAATTTGAGCAATCAAGTCATCTGTGAAAATTCCAAAATTTCTGCATAGGACATTTAATAAATATCAAAAATCAGTTTTTTAAAATTCTCAAAAAATCGAGTACTGTTTCCAGCGCTAGCGCTAGCGCCGGCGCTAGCGTGGGTGTTGGAATTTTCTGATTTTTAAAATTTCAAAAAATCCATAAAAATATGTTGGTTCATATTTTCTACTTATTTGTTGTGTTTCTGACTTTTGTTATTTTAGTTTTATTTATATTATGAAAAATCAACTACAAAAGATCAAAATTCAAAAATACAAATTTTTTTTTGTTATTTATGTTTTTCTTCATATTATGAAAAATCTACTACAAAAATTCAAAATTCAAAACTTACAAAAATATGTTTTTTGTGATTTTTCTGTTTTTGATTTAAAAAAAATTATAAAAAAAAAAAAAAAATTGTATGATCTTTATTGTCAATATCAAGCATGTATGAATTCTATTATTTAGAATTATTTACAATGTTGAAACATATTCTTTCAAATTACTATGAACATTGTTTTGCTTATCATGCTTTGGTATATCTATTTAAAGTGCATCAATTGTATTGAAAAATGTGTAGAACCAAGCTTAGCATGCCTCTAAGTATGAGTAAATGTTTTTATGATTGATAATGATACATTTCACTCACTTATTTTGGTAATCAACATGTGTGTCTAAATCTAAAAATGCTTGCTTGTGTATTGTATTTGTACAATGAATTAAAACTTGCATAAGTTTATTGCCTACACAACATTTGAATTGCACTTATGAAATTTAGAAAAGTGGTTAAGAGTTAAAAAAAAATATTGGGTTTGCAAAACAAGTGTATTCGGAGAATGTTGTCTCACAAATATGAACAAAAAAAATTATATATGTAGACAAATATAACTCCACCAAGCACTACTTGAACCTCCTGATAAGTCTTCATAAGCATTGTGAGGTTGAGCACCTTGGAAAGAATAGTAAAGTGGCTTGTGCAAACCTTAGTTATTATACCACTTTGTTACAAAATTATGTGCATTAAAAGTGAGTGAAAGTAATTTACTTGTGTTTTATTGTGCACTTTACTCTACATATGTCTTGTATTTTGATGATTTAAATCAATTGTTAACATTGCCCAAAATACACTTATGTGCACATCATTATCTTTCATAACACTTCTTCTCATGAGTATTGGATTCTAATGCTTTATCTATACTACTCTTTATGTAAAAATGCACTAGATAACCTAGCATGATCTTTACAATGTTTTTGGTATTTCTTGAATCTAAAATTAAGTAACATTGTAGTATAATCTCTCTTTGATATGTTCATTTCATGCTTGGTATCTTTATGAAAAACTTTGAGATTTCAAAAAGGTTAAAACATCTTTCAATTTTGAACTAAAATTCATATTTTTACTTATGCTTTTCATGCTTACAAAAAGGATGTTTATTATAATCTTCCGCTTGCTTACAACTCTTATCTTTTTATTTGAAATCTCTTTTATATACTATGCTTCAACTCTTTATCATTTCATATATTTAAAAGCTCGATCATGCTTTGTTATTTAAATGCCTCCTTACTACCCTCACCCCACCTTCTTTTGATAATACCAAAAGGGGGAGATTAATTCAAGAAATCTAGAAGATTAAGGGGAGAATAATTAAATAATGCACCATTGCAATTAATTATAACATTTAGGGGGAGCATACATTTAGGGGGAGAATACAATTTAGGGGGAGTATATTAAAAAGTTTTCATGGAAAGCGTCTATTGCTCGATCATGACAACCCACTTTTGGTAATAACAAAAGGGGGAGAATAAAATGAGAAATCTAGTGACATATATATTTAGGGGGAGTAAAATCTGTCACGCAGTAAACCTTTTATTCATGCATATCTTTTATCGCACTTATCTATAAACTCACTAATTTCTCATATGGGTATTTGTTATTATCAAAAGGGGGAGATTGTTGGAGCTTGCTTTCCGCATCTCTTGGTTTGAGAATAACAAATACCGTGTTGTATTTGATCTAGTCTTTTGTGTGTTTATAGTGGCCAGGTTGTATAGGTTCAATGAGGAGACAAGTCCTCGTTCATGGGCATGATCCGAGAACGACAAGTCTCAGGTTGGATGAGTTTTGTGTGCTGATCTTAAAATGGCCATAACTTTCAATCCAGGAAGAGTTACAGAACGTGCCACCCCATTTCGGAGATGAGAACGACTCAATCTACATGCTGGAGCTAAATTTGAATGTGGGAAATTTCACTGTCGGAAAATTCCGACAGCCACTGTCGCCCAGGCGACAGCAGAGAAGTTACAACTACTTCCCTCCACGGCAGCACGACGAAAAGCCGTTTTGAGATGTCGGAAATCCGACATCGATGTCGCCCAGGCGACAGCTCGACGGTTACACCAACTGCCCACGACTCCACCCACGACGGCACTCCAGCGGCAGTTTAGCGCTGTCGGAAAATTCCGACAGTCACTGTCGGAAATTCCGACAACGATTTTCTATAAATTGACACCTTCTGTTCGTGCATTTCAACCATTGAAGATTCTAAGTCCTTTCCTGAGTGCATTCCATCCAGAGAGCTCCAGAACCTCATGAACTCCCATTTATGCTGAGAAGGTTTGAAATTGAAGACGAGATCGGACGCGCTTCTACATCAAGGATCATCTCGAGGCTTCAACCTTCCTTTCAGAGATCTGAATTTCTAGGGAGTTCTTATTTTATCTTGTATTTTCATTTATATACATTTTACTTTGTATTGGTAGGGAAAATCGCTTCCTTGTGCGGAGCGTCTAAGTCCTTGCGCGGCTTAGGGGAAAATCGCTTCCTTGTGCGGAGCGTCCAAGTCCTTGCGTGGCTTGGTGGGAAATCGTGGCCTTGTGTGCTACGTCTAGATCTTGGGAAGATCTAGAGGATAGGCTTGGGCTTGGTCTAGGGAGAGACAAGCGATAGCCTTCCGATCCTTGGGAGAAGGATTGGTAAACAAAAAGAAATTTACATTTGTACGCCTCCGATTTCTAGCGATATAGAAATCAAATTTATGTAAACACTTTTTCATATAATATAATCATGTCTCTTTTGTGTTTACTTGATTTCTATCATTTGGCGTAATCTCTATTATATTGTGTTCTAAGTTTTCAATTCTTAATCTAAATTGTTTATTTCAATCTCCTTCATTATAAAACAATTTAGTAATTATCTAGAAAATTATAGAAAGAATTTTTTTCCCTTATTCACCCCCCCTCTAAGGGCGCCGTAAGATCCAACATATAGCACGTCGATCCAACCTTCAAGCAGCAGTCAAAATCCTCAGAGCGTTCAGAGCGCAACGTTCTCCTCTGCAACAGACAAAAGACTTAGCTCCGTGAGTGGTGGTCTATCGCCCTCCGAGCAACTTTCTCTCAACAATTGTAACGAGAGACGGTTTGTCGCCCTCGAGTTCTTCGAAACAACTCTGTACAACAACCAACAAATAGTGGAAGTTTTGGCCGACACAAACCCGACCACGTGGTTTTTCACCCAGTTGACGAGTTTTTCACGTTAAAAAAATTGTCTTGTCAGCTTTCCCTTTTTTGTGACTATTTGCACGCTCGAGCGCTCTCGGGCTAAGACGATTCAATTTAGTCTGGTCTACCGGAGCCTTGAGTGAACTGCAACAAGGATATCCACCACTATAGTTACTTTGATAGGTCCACTTAAAAAGAAATAATTTTGGATAAGCATTTAGGGCCATCAAATTGATTCCGGTCGTCTATGTAATATCAGATCTTCCAATCTACTTTAAAAAATTAATTCCGTCTCCCCCAAAATCCGACACCCCTAGGCTGAACTTTTGCTCGCACGCGTCTTCCACTCGCCTCGAGATCTCTACTCATCCCCTGCGCATGGTGGTAGATCGTCTTCCCATGGAGTTTGTCACGGTCTGGAGTCCCACGATTGTAGACTTCTCGCTGCGATTAACAAAGATGCATCCGAGGAGCTTACAATGTTTGGAGTTTTAGTTGCGAGACAATTTGTGCAAAGGGTTTGCTTGCGGGCGCAACCCGGTACCATGCGAGCAGAGCCCGACAGCATGCAAGCAGAGCCCCGTTGAATGTGAGCGCAACCCGCTTGCAAAAACCCACTTGCATACGGGCAAAGTCCCCCATTGCACTCACATATAGGCGGAGCCCCGTGCATTTACACTCTCTTTGTGTGTAATTTATACATTCTCCTTTTAGGGTCCGTTTGGATCGCAGGTTTTGGTTTTGAAGAATTGGAATTCAGTAAAACCAAAAACCAGCAGGTTTTGGTTTTCCAGAATTCCAATTATGCTGTTCGGCTGCAGACAGGTTTTGAGCTGCAGGAATTGGAATTGGGCAATTCTGCTGTTCGGCTGCAGGATGGAATTCATCCACAGGAATTACATGAATTTTAAAAATCTAACCAAAGGTGAACAAACTGAAGACTAAATAACAACAAAAAATGTTATATAACCACAATAATCACAGATACATTATCCATAGAATGTTCAAATTAAATGCAATAAGTAAAAAAGAGGATTCATAACTTGGAGACATATCAAATCTAACAGTAGAACAAACAAAAATAATCATGTCATCATAATTCATAGAATTGGAGGTGAAGCCACGTCGTCCTGAACTGAACCGGTAGAGCCATGAACGTGTCAAACTTTAGTTGACTACCACCTAAAAGATCCATTGCCTTCACCAATTCGAGCTCCTGCAGATCCGGTAGCTCAGCAAGCGCCTGATATATTTGAGCAGAACTGGTAACATGTGGGGCTTCCTTGCCTTCGGCAATTGTGTTCGCGACGTACTCCATACTGTCTGCCATTTTACTTATGGCCCCTGCTATTGCATCACCCGGAGTAGCATTCCTCTTTCTCCTCCTACTGCTCCCTCCAGATGAAGACTCTGATGGCATGCTGAAATCTTCTGCCACTGACTCCACATCCATCTCTGCGATATTCTCGTTTGCTGTAGCCGCAAACGCACCTGTAGCCTTGTCATTCCCGCATAGTATGCCAAGGTCAGACCAGTTTACGATAACCTTGTCCCTGTAGTGCTTCACCATTGGATGAGCCTGCACAACATATCAGTGTCAGCATACAAATATTACAAAAATTAAACAAAAGTACAATATTCTAAAAATGATGTTACCTTGACATAATTGGCCCACACTTCCTCACTGTCTACTTTGACCGTATTACGCTCCCAATCCCATCCGAAGCCACTCGTGTCTAACATTGCACTCACCTCTTTGTAATATTTATTCCATGTTTTGAGTCTTGCCATGATCTTCTCCTTTGTGAAGTCAATGTCATGGACATCCTTCATTACCTTGATTCCTGCAGTGAACGCAACAGCTTTCCATCCATTTGGGGTTTTATGCCCTTTGCCATGCTCCTCTAGCAACACACTGGACAATGTCTTATCCATTTCACTTGTCCAATGCACATATGTCTTTTCCTTTCCTTTATCCATTTCTACAAAATCATAAATAATATTAAAGCATGAATAATATTATAAACCATTTAAAAACGCATGAATAATGAAGCATGAATAATCAACAAGTTACTAATTACTATTACAAAAGTTTAACTATTTTATATTACAGCAATACCGATTGGTAATACTAAGGTTTAACACATAAACATTTCATGATAATATGCAGACATTGCATGTTCTCTCAAATCCCTCCGCGAGCTTGGTAGTCTGCAAACATTGCTAGAGCTAAGTTAGCTCTAAAATTATTCCAGGCATTTGAGGACTGTATAGGATTGATATTATCATCATATTCGTAGATCTCTTCTTCCTCGGCCACTTCTGCAGACGATATGTCAGCATCAACCTCAGCAAGCAATTGTACATCAGTGGCCAGTCTCCTCTCGACTAGGAAATTATGTAGGATGCAACATGCATTTATAATTTGAACCTGCAATTAATGTTAATATCAACAACACAATCAGGCCATACAAAACAAATTTACTATGAATTATAGTGCGCACCTGGACTTTTATGTTAAAGAAGGATGGCTGTCGGAGTATTGCCCAACGTTTTTGTAACAACCCGAACGTCCTCTCGATTACATTTCTTTCCCTCGCATGACGTAAATTGAACAACTCCTTATAATTGGTGGGATTGTTTCCTTGTGTTGACCATTCCTGAAGATGATACCGTGTAGACCGATATGGTGCAAGGAAACCTGGACCGTTGGTGTACCCAGCATCCACTAGATAATACTTACCTATTTCATCAACATATAAATAAAGACATGAAATAGAATGCGTATCGGTAGAAGAATGTTAGTAAGAAAAATAGAGGCTTACCAATTGGCACCTCAAATCTATCCGTCCTTTCAAGTGCGTCGCGCAATACTCTTGAATCTGACGATGAGCCTTCCCAACCAGGCAGAACGTACAGAAACTTCATTTGGTTGTCACAAACGCCTAATACATTAGTAGTTATCGCCTGCTTTCGATTTCTATATCTTCCGTGATCACCGGTGGGCACAGTAACATGGATATGTGTACCGTCTAACGCACCAACGCAATCGTCAAACCATCTCCATCTACGGGTAGATCTTGTTTCAGGCAGCTTGATGTATTCTCTCGATAGCTTCAACATTGCCCTGAGCACAATATTGAAGTGTCTACTAATAGTATCCGTGGAACGGATATACGTAACGCCGACATCGCGAAACTTCTTGTTGTGCGCAATAATGTATAGGAATAGACCAACGGCTTCTTTCACGGACACGTATTTGCTTTCATGCACTAATCCTCTGCTCGATAATACGTGACATAACTCGCCAAATGGTTGTTTACCCATACGCAACAAATTGAAGCAGTTCACTTCTGGACCCTCATATATTCGTCTAAGTAGTGAAGAACGTAGGACAGTGTTCATGTCATGGTCTACGGGTTCCATTGGTATGTATTCTAGTGCGGCCCATGCACCAGCAAGTGCCGTGACATACCCGCATTTCAGAATATTTTCATTTATTATTTTTTCTCTCAAATCGTCTGGATCCATCAATTAAGCAAGCATAAACAAATATTTGCTGAAAAAAATAAAACCCGGTGTATTAGCAGATCAACATAAATGTCTAATCTAAAAATACTAAATCACAAAGATTCTTGATTGATGTGTTCCTAGGCCGTTGCTCGAAGATCCACTGTTCAAAGGTTAAAAACGGTCGAACACTTTGGTCACCGCTTGGCGATCCAAAAACATAAATAGAACCTCTGTACTCTCTTCAGATGAATTCATAATCAAGTGTGATCAAGCAGATAGTAGGTATAATATATCTTGATCACCAGACATGAGTAGACAAAGCAATTATATGAACAAATACAACAACGAATTCAAGGCATTACCTTACAACATTTTTACAGAATTGACAAACTAAATTGAACAAACAGTATAAATGTAAAGAAGATAGAAATATGACATTGAAAAACTATAATTAGTACAACAAGATTAGTTGTAGTTTTCAAATAAAAATGACTTTTAGATCCAAAGAAATTCAGCGAGGTGACCGATTGAACATTTCTACAGCTTGACATAACTTCTCATTAAAAGCTGCAGCCATAAAAGTGGAAATTAAATTGCTGAAATATAAAAGCTGCTGTACCTCAGATGAATCAGAATGGGTGGAAGAGGACACTGTGCAAATTTACGAAAAATCTTCTCTGTAGATGAAGAAGGAGATGAAGAGACGAAAAATCTGAATGGCTCAACAGTCAACCACCGGCGAAAAATCTGCAAGTTACGAAGAGGAGGATGAAGAAGGAGATGAAGAAGAAGATGAATAGGAAATCGAGGCTAGACGTTAATGGCGAAGAAGATGAATAGAAATATCGTGGGTTGCGACGGGAAGAGGAAGACTCACCTCGCGATTTTTTATAGCATCCCTCCTCTTCTATGTAGAGTTGCGACGGGAAGAGGAAGACTCACCCTCACCGGCGAAATCGATCCCAGCCTCGGCGCGACGGGAAGGGGAAACGCGACAGGAGGGAGGCGGGAGCTCTTCCGTGAAAAACCAGATAATGAGACGGGAATTGAGGCTAGGCGTTAATGAAAACCCACGATTTTTCCCATTTCCGTTTCCCACGCCATTTCCTCCCAACCGAACAGCTGTATATGATTTAATAATCCTGAAAACAAAAAACCGGAAGCAAAAGCTGCGAACCGAACGGTGCCTTAGGGCTATTAGTTTCGGAAGAATTGAGAGAGCGGAATTTAAATTAAGTTTCCCAATTCCATTCGGTTATTTGTTATTTTTAGATGGAATCGGCTTTAACCCAAGGTTCTGGGTTTAAAAAAAAAACCCTATCGACAGCGAAAAATCGCGCTGCTCCCTTTCGCCGCCACTTGCGACTTCTCCCTTCTCCTCTCCGGCGAGAATCCAGCCTCTCCTCTCCGGCTAGGGAGTTCAGCTTCTACCACTACTACAGCGTCGGCAAGGTGGTTCTCTTATACCGTAGTCAAGCTCTCTTGTTCAGTTTCGGCCGAGCACTGCATTGGGCGACCTAATCGAGGCAAGTGCAGCCCCTTCTTCCTCCTCTCCGGCGAAGACAGTGAGGAGCTTCTCCTCCAACGTCTACAAGGCCTTATTCCTCCTCTTCTGCCCACCCCCTTCTTCCGGTTAGGTTTAACTTTTTTTTGTTCCTACAAAGAGTTTGGTAGCATGGTTATGTGTTTTTATTATTGTGGTATCATTCCTGTGAAGCTCTTGTTGAAATTTTAAAAAGAATTTTGTTTTATATATGTAGATGGTTAAGATTATGGGGCTTTTTGGCACAATGCACCCCCAAATTACCATATTTTAGCACTTTGCACCCCGAATATTTAAAATTTGCACTTTACACCCATAAATTACAGATTTTTGGCACTTTGCACCCCAAGACTGAAATTTCAGGGGTATTTAGGTCCGAGCACCACCAAAAATGCAGTCGACGGGATCAACCTTGCTGGGTCAACTATGGAAGAAGGCTCACATGTTGGCAGTCGATGAGATGCTTAGAGATCGACCTGTTAGCAGTCGACGGGATCAATTATGGAATAAGGCTCACCTGTTAGAAGTCGACGGGATCAACCTTGCTGGATCAACTATGGAAGAAGGCTCACTTGTTAGCAGTCGACAAGATGCTTAGAGATCGGCGTTCAGGTCGGCGGTAGGCTTCCGGGTCGAGGGGAAAAGTGCAGGTCGACGAGAGACGGCAGGCTTCCTGGTTGTCAGAGAGCGTGAGGGCGAAAGAATGACAAAATCTGGGAGTCGGCTTCGAAACACAACTGGGAGGCTATATGACCAAAACTTTAATATTGTTGAAGGACGAAAATAACCCACATATTAGTGAATTAGGTTCAAAGTGTCAGATTTTTGTATTTCGATGATGCAAAATGCCAAATTTAAACTTTCGGGATGCAAAGTACCAAAAATCAGTATTTCGGGGGTGCAAAGTACCAAAACCCTGTATTTTGGGGGTGCAAAGTGCCAAAAATCCAGATTCTGGTGCAACAAATGTTTTTTTTTTTGGGATTTTATATATGTAGATTTGAGTGTGTTTGCGTGTCTATGCGTATGTATGATTGTGTATTTTGTATTTGTGTGTATGTGTTTGGTTGTGTGTGTTTGTGTGTGTAAGCGTGTGTTTGTATGTGTATGTTTGTGTTTGTGTGTGTATGTATGTTTATGTTTTCGTGTATGATTATGTATGTATGTGTGTGTGTTTGTGTGTGTATGCGTGTGTATGTGTGTATGTGTGTGTATGTGTGTATGTGTATGTATGGTTGTGTATGATTGTGGATTTTATATATGTAGATGGTTTAGATTCCTGATGAGGATGTTGTGGCGGAGTCAAGTGGTCGAAAGAAGAACAAGACCAAAAAAATATCAGCTATTGATATGATTACAGAGACTGCCACTCATATTGCAAAGAACATGGATAATCTGGTTAAAATTTCCCCGGACGCAGCACCCTCGAGGTCGAGGATTGAAAGAATGTACAAGCATTATCTGTTATGCCAGAACTTTCAGAGAATGATCTGATAAAAGCCATAGACCCGCTCAGCGTTGACGAGACAAAGTGTGAGGTCTTCTTGGTTTTGCCATAGATTCTTAGGAGAAGTTGGTTGCACGTGCAGATAGGCGATTAGTTTGATGTTTGTGTTGACGCCAGGAAAATCCTGACCTCAAGATTCAGACAAATGCAGCCGGAGGCTACTCGCCCAGCAGTCCAACGAGATGACTAAGCTGGCGACTATGAGGAAACTAGGTGAGCAACAACAACAGGACCCCAGGTCGCTGCGGCAGGGAGGTCCCACCACGTACCAAGAAGCTCCGAAGAGACTTCCCCTCCAAGACCAAAAATGGCCGAGCAGGGTACAAGGAAGGCACCGACTTGGCTAGTACCGGGAGTAACGGCCAAGTGCGACAGGTTCCAGAATGCAAGAGCAGGGTTTCGAAAGCTCAAGTCCAGGTGCCAATCCAAGTACCCCTGGGGTCCTATTTATAGGAAAACCAAGGGGTAGGGGGGGGTTTTTATAGCCCATCCCCTGCCCGGCGACTAGCGATATTGAGGCGATCTCCCCGGGCAAATGGGCGAGTATCACCTATGGTCGCCCACCTTTGGCGAGTATCCGGGCTACTCGCACGAGTGCACCCCTACTCGCCTAGGCTGTCTTCTGCTCCTATGCTTGATGAACTCTCCCAGTATCCTGCTGGCCGACTTTATCTTGGTATCTCGAACTGTTGACTGCCGTATTGACTCTTTGACTTTGACTTCTGCCTACGTGGCCTTGGGTGGGTCCTACCCTCGGAGAATGAGGGTTGTACACAATCCCCGCTCTTTGCGAGTAACGTAGTTGCTCGGAAAGAATCATCCAACCCTTATTCGACGAGCTATCTTTTGGGCGAGTATTGGTTGATAGTCGGCATCCCGCTGTTTTGACGCTCTGGCCCTATATATAGAGGGGGAGGGGTCTCTGATGGCGAGGCGTTTTTGATCCCGCTTTCAAGATGTCGCGTAGTATTGCCGAGGAAGCTGCCGCTGATTTGGCCGAGCTTGCCAGTTTGTTGCCACCGTTGCGGAAGCCTGCTCGCGACGCCGAGCTTGAAGACTTTCTCGCTGCTAGGAAGAGGAAGCGTCTGGAGAAGAAGAAGGAAAAGAAGAGCAAGAAGAAGAAGAAGACTACCGACGATCCTGAGAATGCCGCTGATCCTCAGGTCGGCACTACCCAGCAGGTACTCGCTGACTTGGGTCTTGGTCAGTCAGGCGGCTCGCCCGCTCCCGCTCCTCCTTCGCCGGAGGTTGCCCCTGAGCCGAGTACTGCTGGAATCTCGGTCCAAGTTCAAACCGAAGTTCCTCCTTCGCAAAGTGAGAGCTATCTACTCGCCACTTTATTAGTCGCCTAAGTGTCGGCTGGTCTCTGACGTTTTCTATACTATCTCGCAGATCCGCTTCTCGTCGATGCTCGGGGGGAGCCTTTGAGCGCGATTCCTCTGCGATCCTCGCCTATGATCCCGCACACGACTGGGGGAGGAACTCGCCGGGGCGGATCGGTGCGGATCCTTCATAGCTCCGCGGTAGACAAGAGGCCGATGAGCGAGCAGAGGGTTCCTGCAGCGAGCAATCCTCCTCCACCGCCATCGCCTTTGCAGCGACCTGAGGTGGCGAGTAGCTCGCAACTGCCTGCGGACCAACTTCCTCCACCTCCTCCGTTTCCTCCTCCGGCCGACATGCAGGATGATCGCCGCCTCCTGTCTTCTTCGGCTCTCACCGCTCATCCGGCCGAGTCCTCGCGCCGAGGCGGGATGGCGGGATCTTCTGGCTTCTTCGCTCCCAGAGGGGGAGGGCGACCAGTGGATGGTCGCGGTCGGGGTGATGCGCCTTCCAGCAGGGAACACATCGGTGGGTCGCACTCGAACCGGCGAGATGGCGCTCGTCGCAGTATGTCCCCGCATCGGAGAAGGAGCTCTCCTCGCCGACCATCTCGGAGTCCTCGCCGTGACTCGCGGAGTGATGCCCATCGGCCTGGTAAATGGAGTCGCTGTCTTCCCGATCATCTTCAAAGAAGGGTCTTCCCGCTACTCGCCACTAAGACTTTGTCTCTTTGTCTTCTGCAGCTCGCGCTCATACTCCGATCGGGGCTCTGATTGACGCCGTAGGGCTTCCTTCTCGCGAGTATCAGGAGAGGGCTACTCGCGCCATTTTAGACTTGGAGGCGAAGCTGGAGCGACTGGCGATCAGCGAATCTCATCGGCGCCTGACCGCGGTGGAAGCGCGAGTGGAGCTCCTGGCGGCTGCTGACTCCCAGCGTCGCCTGACCGAGCTGGAGGTGCGAGTATCACGGCTGGAAGAGTTAGATACTCGCCTGGCTAGTGTAGAATCTCGCCTTCAGGCTGTCGGCGATCTGGAGCGCCGGGTTGGGAGGATGGAGCATCGCCAGCAGTTGCATCACAACGAGCTGGTGGGGATGCGTGCGAGCACGGGCTCCATTGGTCGCCTGGCGAGGATGGAAGAGCAGCTGCGACAGGGCGAGGATGCGATGTCCGTGGCCTTCGAGCACTTCAAGAGAGCTCGCAGCATGGGCTGGGTTGGGCGACAACCGCAGCTTCCCGATGCTCAGCCGAACCCCTAGGATAATGGCTCTTTTTGCTTTATAGTTGCTTGTAGCCTTCTGGCAATTTCTTGTAATGCTGAACTATTTTCTTGAAGTAAATTGATATTTGGCGAGTATGGATATCGCCTTTGTTGTCTTTCTTGTTTTCTGTGATGTCTTGATGGTCTTCTTCGTTTTTTGTTTCCGCGAGTAGTTGTTAAATATCGCGTTGATGTGGCGAGTATCCTAAAGATTTGACGCAGGTGCTCGCTCGTTCGACACCGGTGATTTGATGTGCACCCTGAGTTTTGGCGACTTTTCCTCGATACGCGCCACCTCCAACTCGCGCTCGCGGTGGCGTACGCGGGAAGCCAAGCTTTGTCGAGTACTATAAATAGGGGGGGGGGGGTGGATACGTATTTATTACGCTTTTTGCGATCTTCCCTTTCTTTCCAGCGACTATCTTCCGATTACTCCTCTCCTCGCCACTTCGATATTCGCTTCTCCAATCCTTCTTCTTCTGAATGGCTGACGAGGCAGCTATTCGCCGTGCAAGTCATGCGAAGAACTTTGAGGCGACTTCTTTCAAGAAGTCGATTACTCGGCCGAGCGACCTGAAGGAGTTCTCCGCCAAGTATTTGTCGCCGGGGTATGTCGCCAGGCTTCCTCGTGAGGATGAACGCCTGAACTCCTTCTCGCCAACCGAGCTGGTCTTCCCCATCCGGCATTTTGAAGTCGGCCTGCGACTACCCTTGTGGTCGGAGGTTTGCCAGA
This sequence comes from Dactylorhiza incarnata, assembly GCA_033032865.1. NCBI lineage: Eukaryota > Viridiplantae > Streptophyta > Magnoliopsida > Asparagales > Orchidaceae > Dactylorhiza > Dactylorhiza incarnata. The sequence continues at coordinate 1,964,174 of JAWHQI010000227.1, read as the reverse complement.
TCCTCCGCTACCACGGGATAGTCCCGGCGCAAATCAACCCAAATGGAGTGGCGATGATCGTGGGGTTCCTCTGTTACCTGCGCGATCAGGGGATCGCCTTTGATCTCTCCGTCTTCCGGCGAGTATTCCACTTCGGCGCTACCGGTGAAGGCGTCGTATTCTTGTGCAGCCATGTCTGCACCCTGGTCGGCACGGCGAACAAGAACCATCGCTGGACGGAGCGAATAGTCGTCATCAAGGGCGACTTTGGTGTCGTGCCGACTTCGTCCTTCCAGCCGGCAGAGAGCGCTTTTGCTACCCCTTACCTGGAGGAGAGCCGGGAGAAGCTGCTCGACAGCTTCCGAGGTCGCCGGCTGGATGTCGTCTTCTGGAGGAAGCGAGTAGATGAGCTCGCTGAGGTGTTCCCTGGTGAAGGTAGTTGTCTAAGCGAGTATTTGGCCATACTCGCCACTTGTCTTCAGCCGGTGTCTAATGCTCTTGCCTTTTATGTCTTGATGCAGCTACTCGCTCCCTACCAAGCGAGCTTCTTCCCTTGGTGCCGAAGGCGGGGGCTCCTGCCTTGGTCGATTTGTCCCCCGGCGGCGATGATCAGGAGGTCGCCGGCGATGATGCTGGGCCCTCGAAGAAGAGGAAGGTCAAGGCGAAGTCCGCCGAGCCTGGGAGAAAGAAGGAGGTCGCCAAAAGAGACCTGAAAGCGAGGGCAGATCCATCGGAGGCCGGCGAGCCTAGTGGCCATCCGCACTTCGGCGAAGGTGTGGGCAGCGAGGATGCTTATGGTCGCCCTCTGGTGTCCTGGGCTGAGCGAGCCCATGAAGTGACTTTGAGCACCAACCTCCCCGCCTGGTCGGAGGATTGGGAGGACGCGGGCGAGGCGTTCGACGTTTCGTTCGCCCTTTATGGTCGCGCGGACGCCGAATCTTTGCAAGAAGTCTCGGCCGAATATCTCGCCCATCAGAGCTCGCGAGCCAACCTGCGAGCTGCCGAGCTTGGGCATGCGACGACAAGGAAACTGCTCGAATATGAGCAGATGATCAAGATGCAGAGCAAGAAGCTCATCACCTTGGGGCTGGAGGCCGCCAAGTGGAAAGACCAGGAGGTACTTCGCTCGTCGCCTTTCTGATCTCGGAGATAGTCGCCTTTTGCGCCAACGGATGTTCGCTAACCTCTGTCTTTATCTGTACAGGCCGCCGAGCTGGAAATGGCGAAGAAAGTGTCCCAGCTGGAGAAGGAGCTGGAGGATGCTCGGCAAACCTTGGAGGCCGCCCAAGTGCGAATCGCCGAGTTGGAAACTCGGCCTGTCGAGCAACAGCCTTCGTCGGCGGGCCCCTCCAGGGTTGGCAAGCAGATCCGGATAGTCGGCGAAGATATGACACATATTCGCCGGGAGATCGCGCGAGCAACCGGGAAGGTGGTCCTGAGCAGCCTGAAGGCCGATGGCTTCTTGAAGCCGGAGGCAATGCACCTGACGGTCATGGACATCATCCCGACATTACTCGCCGAAGAGTCCACTTCCCCCATGCGAGATCTCTCATCCTCATCCACCGGTTCCGAAGATGACGGTTCTGAGGACGAGGGTGATGATGGCGAGGATCTCGATCCTGACGGCGAGGATGGTGGCGAGGATGCATAGTCGCCTGTCTTCTTTTTGCAATTCTGTACCATTATTTTTATATATGTACTTATGAAAGTGAATGAATACAATTATTTTGCTCGCCTTTTGTAGCTGCCTATTCTTTTCTTCTTTTCGTAATCATGCCGAGTAGGCTCTTAGGTTCGAGACGAGGTTGAGTGCTTGTTAGGCGACTAAACATAGGCGAGATTAGATGTTGCGGACGACGATCATACCTTACTCGCTGTGTAGATACTCGGCCATACATGCTCGCGCCCTCATACTCGCATCTTTCTACTCGCACCTGCATATGAAGAAGGACTCTTGAGATATGCTTTTTTAGGACTTCATCTCGTACCTTCAGGTTGATGCCGCTGAAGAAGTCGACACAGTAGGGAATGACTGTCGGGGAGGTTCCGATGGAACACCTTCCGAGGGATCACAACATCCCGAGGTCTCCATCCTACTTGGGGGCTGAATGTTTCCATCCTTCGGTCGGTCGAATCAGTCCTACCCTTTTCCAAGTTGGAATGTCGGCTTCCAGACTCTCCCCTGGTAATCTCTTCAGTCGGACGAGAAATGCGGTCGGAGGGTAGCTCGATCAACATGCAAGGGGGGAGCTGATCTCGACCGTCAGTGCAGAGGCTTGGCATTAGGAGAACGCACTACCGAGGCATCGTCCCATCATCCGTTCTGAGTTTTTACGAGGGTGTAGTCGGAGGCTCATATTTCAACTTGCGGTGGTGAATGTTGATGTAAGACGATGTTACGCAGGGGATGGCAGTCGGGGAGGTTTCAAATGAACGCATCATCCCGAGGCCTCCATCCTACCTGGATGCTGAGTGCCGATCGAACCTGTTTCCTGTTGCTCAACAATTTAAACGGGGAGTTAAGCACACTTAAGCACATTAACTCACACAATTGAAGGAAATAATTGGAAAACACATCGCTTTGTTATGGACTTTTAGCCCTCGAGGGTGCACGACACCTTTATTCAAGGGTCCCCTGAGAGGTTAAGTCGATCATCCTACCGTCAAGCTAGGAGGTCGGCGTCACGACTTCTTCCTGATAATCTCTCCAGTCGGATGAGAGGTGCAGTCGGAGGGAACCACGGCCAACATGCAAGAGGGGAGCTGATCTCGACCGTCAATGCAGAGGCTTGGTCTTAGGGGAACGCACTACCGAGGCACCGTCCCATCACCCGTTCTGGATCTTACGAGAATCAAGTCGGAGGCCAGTTTCCCAACCTGTCATGGAGATCGTCTTCTTTGCTTCTTTTTTAAAGGACTTTTCTGAAATAGGAAGGACTGGCTCATCCCATATCTCAGGGAGACGTAAATTTTTTATTTTACAAATGAATTTACAAGAGAAGGGGGGCATGTACATTCCCCTTAGGGATAAAACCTTTTCAGGTCATCGCCGCTCCAGCTGCTCCCTAGCAGCTCGCCTTCCTGGTTCTGTAGGTGGTACCCTCCGGTCAGGAGAGCTTCTTGGATGATGAAGGGTCCTTCCCAGTTCGGGTTAAGCTTCCCGACGGCTGCTGACCTTCCAGCCGCGTCCACTTTCTTTAGGACCAGGTCACCTGCTTGGAAGTGCTTGAGGCGGACATTTTTGTCAAAATGTCTTGCCATTCGGCGCTTGATCTCTTCTTGTCTGGTTGAGGCCAGGTCTCGGAGCTCTTCGATGTAGTCGAGGGACAGCTTCTGGGCTTCCTCATTTTCCAGTCGCCATTCTTCGTTTCCGTCTTCCGCGGCCACCACCCTTGGGCTTCTGACTTCAAACTCTACTGGGATGAGAGCTTCCGACCCGTGAGAGAGTTTGAACGGCGTTTCCCCGGTGGCTGAGCTAGGAGTGGTCCTCAGAGCCCAAAGGACCGAGGGGAGCTGTTCCGCCCAATTACCTCTTAGGTTCTCCACCTTCTTCTTCAGCAGATTGATGATCAGCTTGTTGGCGGCCTCTACTTGGCCATTGCTCCTGGGATGGTGTACGGAGGCAAATCGAAGATCAGTTTCGAGCTGTCTGCAAAAATCCTCCAGCTCCAAACTGGCGAACTGTGGTCCGTTGTCGGTGACAATGGCGAGGGGAATCCCGAATCTGCATGCGATTTCCCCCCAAATGAAGTTTTTCACGACTTGAGAGGTGGTTTTGGCCAGAGCCTTGGCCTCAATCCACTTGGAGAAGTAGTCGATCATGACGAGGACGAACCTCCTTTGGCCGCTAGCTGGAGGAAAAGGACCTATCAAATCCATTCCCCAGATAGCGAACGGCCACGGGGCGGTGATTGAACGAAGAAGCTGGGCTGGCTGTAGATGAAGGGGGGCAAACAGTTGGCACTTCTGACACCTTTTTGAGAAGGCCTCCGCATCTTTGCGAATAGTGGGCCAGAAGTAGCCATGTCTCAGGATCCTTTGCTCCAAATTGCGAGTCCCAGAATGACTTCCGCACTCTCCCGAGTGGATCTCCTCCAACACTCGAGGTACTTTTTCTTCAGAGACACATCTAGCCAGAGGGCCTGAGATGGTCTTACGATATAACTCTCCATCTTGCAACAAGTAGTAGGCCGCCTTGTACCGGAACCTCCTTTGATCCCCTTCTTCCGCCGGAAGTTGCCCAGAACTTAGAAAGGAAATGAACGGATCCATCCACGAGGGACGATGATCGATCTCCATCATCTCTCCTTCCTCAATGGATGGTCGAAACAATTCCGTAATAGTCCCTCCTGCTCTTGGTCCGTATTTGGCGAGACGATCCGCCGCCGAGTTATCCTCTCTTGGTACGTGCTCGACGAAGAAAGATTGGAAGCCTCCGATCAATCCTTTCACCTTTACGAGGTACTTTTGCAGAATGATGTCGCGTACTTCGAACTCTCCCTGAATCTGAGACGCGACCACCATTGAATCGGTGAAAGCCATGACGTCTTGGATGCCCAGCTCCTTTGCGAGGCGCAGGCCTGCTATGATGGCCTCGTACTCGGCTTGATTGTTTGTTACCGGAAAGAGGATCTCGACTGCTTGCTCGATCCTAGTTTCCTGTGGGCTGACAAGAACGATGCCTACCCCCACAGAGCTCCTGCCAGAGGCTTCGTCTACGAACATCTTCCAAGGGATGGGAGTAGAAGCCTCCTCTCCCGGTTCTGCTTCTACCGAGAAGTCGGCCAAGAAATCTGCGACCGCCTGCGCTTTAATCGCCACTCGGGGCGAGAAGGAAATGTCGAACTCACTGAGTTCTACCGACCATTTCGCCAGCCTTCCCGAATGCTCCACCCCTTCCAGGATATTTCGGAGAGGATGATCGGTTATGACCCGGATGGAGTGAGCATGAAAATAAGGCCGAAGCTTCCTTGCCGATACCACCAAGGCGAAGGCAAGCTTCTCCAAGATTGGATATTTCAACTCCGCCCTCTTGAGCACCTGGCTGACGTAGTAGATGGGGAGCTGCTTCTTCCCTTCCTCTCGGACCAACACAGAACTTACTGCTTCTACCCCTACTCCCAGATAAAGGAGTAGGTCTTCACCTTCTTTCGGGCTTTGAAGGAGAGGTGTCTGAGTCAACTGCTCCTTCAGCCTTCCGATCGCCTCTTCGCATTCATCTGACCATGCGAAATTCTCAGTTTTGCGAAGCGTTTTGAAGAATGGAGAGCACTTCTCCCAGGCCTTGGATAGAAAGCGGCTGAGACCTGCCAACCTTCCTGTCAGCCTCTGAACTTCCTTCATGGTCTTTGGTGAGGTCATCTCTAGGATCGCCCTAACCTTGTCAGGGTTCGGCTCCACCCCGCCTGGGGTGATGAGATGTCCCAAAAACTTTCCTCTTCCCGCTCCGAACACGCACTTAGCCGGGTTGAGCCTCATCTTGAACTCCCTCAGCGTCGCAAAGGTCTCCACCAGATCAGCTATATGCTCCGGGACGCTCTTGCTCTTGATCAAGAGGTCGTCCACGTACACCTCCAGGTTCCTTCCCTTCTGCTCCTTGAAGACAAGGTCCATCATCCGCTGGTAGGTGACTCCTGCATTTTTTAGCCCAAAGGGCATCATTTTATAGCTATAACACCCGTCCCCGGTGATGAAGGAAACATTGCGGCAATCGGGGGGATACATCCGGATCTGGTGGTATCCTGAAAACGCATCAAGAAAACTCATTACGGGGAAACCGACGGCTGAATCAACCAGCGCGTCGATTCGAGGCAAGGGATAACAATCCTTGGGGCAGCTTTTATTTAACAAAGAGAAGTCTACACACATTCTCCAGCTGCCTACAGCCTTTTTAACCATTACAACATTGGAGACCCAGCCTGGGTACTGGATCTCTGACACAAAACCCGCATCCAGCAACTTCTTCACCTCTTCACGGATAGGCCCGGCCAACACGGTGGCGGTAGACCTCTTCTTCTGGCGGATGGGCTTCACCGCGGGGTCGAGATTGAGGTGGTGACAAGCAACCTCTGGGTCGATCCCGGGCATCTCAGCAGCACTCCAGGCGAAGACGTCAACGTTATCTTGCAGGCACGTTGCCATCTCCACCTTCTCGGTGACCTTCAACGAGCCACCGATCTTCAGCAGTCCTGATACTCCCGCTGCGGAGAGTACCTCTATCTCCTCCACTTCCTCAGACGCCTCTAGTGGGGCGTGCCTCCAGTAACCCTCTCGAACTCCTCCGCGTCAGCCATCCAGCTGATGGTGCTAACCGAGCTGAGATAGCACTCGCGGGCGGCTCTTGGATCGCTCCTGATCCTCACCTGGACGTCTCCTTGGCAATACTTGAGACACTGATGGTATGAGGATGGGACGGCCTTGAAGGTGTTGAGGAGTGGCCTCCCGAAGATGGCCTTGTAGCAGCTTGGGGCGTCCACGATGACGAAGCGGCACTGGAGAGGGGTGCCCCCGAGTGTTACAAGGAGATCTACTCCTCCTTCCACTTCCTGCTTCTCTCCAGAGAAGCCAAAAAGAGGACCATCCGGTGCCCGGATCCTTCCTGCTCCGACGCCCAACCCGTCAAACGTCTCCTTGAAAATGACGTTGACGGAGCTACCGTTATCGATCAGGATTCGATCAACGGTATAGTCTTCTACTGCGGCCTGGATTACGAGGGCGTCATGAAAGTGGTTCTCATTCCCTAGCATGTCTTCTTCGGAGAAGGTGATCTCCTCCAACGGGGGCGGTGCCTGCGAGGTCGAAGCGACGCTCCTTCGATAGATTTGATGGAGACTTCCCTTGCGAGAAGCTCCTAATCCCGCACCCCCGTGGATCACCCCCACTCCTCTTCCTCCTGTGGCCACTTCTCCTCGACCTCCGTGGTCGACTCGGTCCTCGTTCCTCCTTCGGCCGGCGTCCTGAACCGCCGGCTGCTCGATCGGAGCTTCTATTCTCCGCTGCTCTCCTCCTGCCTCTCCTGCTGCCAGCCTTCTTCTTGCTTCCCAAAAATCCGGGCAGGCCATCGTGCCATGCCCTTCCACCTGGTGGAGCTCGCAGTAGAGAGAAATCTCCTCTACCTGTGGCCTCCTCTGCTTCTTATTCTTCCGGCCCTGGCGGTTGCCGCGCCTGGCAACCGCCATTGCTTCCTCCCTTCTTCTATCCTGGCGCCCCTCGGGCCTGTCGTAACGCCTTCTTTCTGGGGATCTCCTTCCCCGCTCCCGATGTTGAGGTCCCCTGGCTGGCTTCCATGGTGGCCGGTTAGTGGGGACTTGGTAGCGTCTTTCTTCTTCCCGACGCTCTGGGGCCACGATGAGCCTTCTTTCCTCGTTCCTTCTCGGCTCCTCCCTCCTGGGTTCTCTTTCTCTCCTCTCCTCTCTGCCTCTGCCTTCTGGCTTCCGCTTCTCAGCCCTCCTGGGCTCTTCCTTCTTCCTCTTCTCGGGGGGACTTTCCTCCTCCTCTTCCTCGTCCTCCTTGGTCACTCGGGTGAGCCTGGCTAGGAAGCCGCGGTTGGAAGCTTCACCCTGGACGAACTGGTTGGCCCTCTCGATGAGGTTGGCGTAGGAGTATGGAGGGTTCCTACCGATCTCCAACCAAAGTGTTGACGCCAGGAAAATCCTGACCTCAAGATTCGGACAAATGCAGCCGGAGGCTACTCGCCCAGCAGTTCAACGAGATGACTAAGCTGGCGACTATGAGGAAACTAGGTGAGCAACAACAACAGGACCCCAGGTCGCTGCGGCAGGGAGGTCCCACCACGTACCCAGAAGCTCCGAAGAGACTTCCCCTCCAAGACCAAAAATGGCCGAGCAGGGTACAAGGAAGGCACCGACTTGGCTAGTACCGGGAGTAACGGCCAAGTGCGACAGGTTCCAGAATGCAAGAGCAGGATTTCGAAAGCTCAAGTCCAGGTGCCAATCCAAGTACCCCTGGGGTCCTATTTATAGGAAAACCAAGGGGTAGGGGGGGGGGGGGTTTATAGCCCAGCCCCTGCCCGGCGACTAGCGACATTGAGGCGATCTCCCCGGGCAAATGGGCGAGTATCACCTATGGTCGCCCACCTTTGGCGAGTATCCGAGCTACTCGCACGAGTGCACCCCTACTCGCCTAGGCTGTCTTCTGCTCCTATGCTTGATGAACTCTCCCAGTATCCTGCTGGCCGACTTTATCTTGGTATCTCGAACTGTTGACTGCCATATTGACTCTTTGACTTTGACTTCTGCCTACGTGGCCTTGGGTGGGTCCTATCCTCGGAGAATGAGGGTTGTACAGTTTGTATATTTTATTTTGCGGATATCGTATTTATGCTATTGATTAATGATGTTTGTCTTTATATTCAGTAACAAAAAATATGACATGACATTGTAACAAAATCCATTTTGCGGATATCAGATTTCTATTATATTTTATTTATCTTGTAGCTTATTAACTATTTCTGGAATGTTGTCTGTCTTGTTCCAGTTATTCGCATGTGTGGTTAGAAGACGTCATCTTCATTTTATTTTTTATGTACAAACTGTCCACGAACATATTTATATGTACCACTTTCGATCATTTTTCGTGTATGATTCAATTTTTTTGGTTTGATGTCATTTGAATGTATTTTGGAAGTTGTAATATCAATTCCTGTCTCAGAATTCCATCCCGCAACCAACCACAAATTGACAGATTCAATTCTTGTGAAAACCTTCCTGCAAACGAACAAAAGAATTGGTTTTGGCCCAATTTCAAAACCTCCGCGTCGTAGGTTTTCAGCCAAAAATAATTCATTCTCCCAATTCTTGTGAAACGAACGGGCCCTTAGGGTTTAACCAAATCTTACATTCGTGTTTTCTTATTTATTCATCGTTTCTCATCCCACTGGACTGGTTCTCTTGCAGCGCCGCGAGACCAATTGAGTACAAGTCATGCCATAGAAGCTCTACCAGGGTCAGGGAAGAGCCAGGTGGCGCTTCGCCTTCGTCCATAGACAGTGGTGTTCTGACGCCATTCTTCGGCAGTCGCTTTGACTCCTGTCATCAGCGTCTCCTCCGATCTACGATGCTTTTACTCCTGCTGTCCACTGCATCTACTCCGAGCGTTGTCTAGGCTTCAACTTATCCCTTCTGGCCTTGGTCGTGTACTTCGACTCCGGCCATTGGCTCATCTACTTCAATCCCCGACTCCCCTTTCTCCATCTTCAACTGTATCTACTCCCACCGCCCTTCCGTCCACTCTTCAGTCTCTCCTTCCAATTTTCGGCGTCTACTTCGACTATCTGATCTATATTGTTTTGACTTTGTCCACGATTTTACTTCACCATCCAGCCTTTCGTACCTTTCCGACCTTGTCGCCACAGACGCACTCTATCTACATCATCACTTCCTCTAACCTAAATATTTGGTAAGTTACAAACTATGATTCCTCATATCTAGCATATTTAATTTTCATATTATTTAATTATTTATTATTCAACATTTATATCTAATTGTGATCGAAGTACATGATAAGGGTCCTGACATGGACTTAATTAGATTTTAGTTGAAAATGGAATGATATCTTCCCTAAGGCCGAGCCTGAACATGAAGGGGGTGCGAGGATTCTGCAGATAGGAAGAGAAAACACAAACAAGAGAGGGAAGAAGATAAACACAAACAACAACACAATTTCATATGTTTGATAATTTGCTCGACATATCCATGAGAGATATTTATAACACCGTCTTATAGATAGTCATATAATAATTGCCCCCACACCTCCACAATTAGCACCCACCATTACATGGTTCCGTGGTAATGCCCGCTGTAACTGCCACATTCCTAATCTTACAAAGCACACATAAACACAACTTCGACATTAGCCGCTCGGCAATCGCCGAGCGTCCAAGCGATCCCCGATCGGACAATCGACCAACGATCGCAAATTGTGCAAGCGATCACCGATTTGCCAATCGCTCGATGATCGCCTAGCAAGCGACTACTATCTGGACGTGGTTTATGATCCACACAACACTATAGTTCATACTTGTACATAATTCACAATACAAAAAAGGAATGTATCGATGCATACTCCTAAGATCCCTGCCCTCAAGGATCAAAGGACGACGAACCTCTCTCCCTCCCATCGAAATCTTTCCAACCCACAACTTCTTTGCTCATAATCCGTATAGGCTTGGTGAGCACATCTACATTGCGAGGCCTCCTGTTAATGTAGCTAGAGCTGAGGTACCAATATTGGGTACTGATACTGTTCTCTTCCTTTAAATCTAATCATTTTTCTGCTCCATGACCTGTGTTGGTCGTCGGGGTGACAGAACCTGCAGGCGGAGCCATGAGAACAACGCCTGGTGCTTCTCGGATAGAGAAAAGGTTGTTGTGTTTCCGATAGCACCAATCACCATTGACGCCATGCTTAAATTGCTCGTTTGTCCATTGACGTGGGCGTGTCTTTGGACTTCTATCACGTTGGTTGCCATGGCCAAGCTGTATGTATTCATTGTTACCAATGAATAATTTTTCTGATTGTCGTATTCTGGTGCTTTGGTTCTTGGATGCATGCTTGTAGGGGATTGTTACGATGTTGCATCCGCCGATGCACACAACCTTGCAAGAGCCATGAGAGCGCGTATGGAAGCCGCCGTGATATTTCTTCGTGTACTTATTATTATTAGTCAATTAATTAATATTGATTAATTAAATATTAATTAATATTAATTAACTTAATTAAAGTATTTTTGTAATGTAATTGCCCTCCCTCATCTATATAAGGGGGAGTGGTATGTGGGTTAGGGATCTTTTGGATCTTAGGGTTTTGGGCTCTCATTCTTGAGAGAGGGGGTCTTAGGAGGAACCAGCCTCCTAGATCTTGGCCGGAGTCTGCTCCGGATTGTATCTACGTTCTTGTTTATTGCAATCATGTCTCTCGTTTTGTTCGATAATCTATCAATGGTCCGACCTCCCACCCCCGTCCGCTTGTTTCAAGTCACCGGGGTTTCCTCAACTTCGATTCCTTCGGACCCGCTTGCCTCCGGACTGTGCCCGCGCCATCCCAACACCGCTGCCGTGGCAGACTTCCATCTCGCCAAAATCAAACGCAACCTCGCCTACCAAGAAAGTCTCCTGTCTGCTCTCCAAGTACGGCTCCGATGTCTCACGACCCATGTGGACGCCCCCTCGCTGCTGCCTCCGCCTGCCGCAACACCCACTGCTCAACCCGACACTAGGGTTATCGATCTCTCGCCGCTAACAGCAGCGCCTGCTGGTGTCGTCGACCCTCTTCACCACCGTCGGAATCTTCCGATCCTTTCCACGCCTGAATCGCCGGCTCAGTCTCTTCCTCGGCTAGATCAACATCGCGACCCGGCCCTCCCGCGGGACGCTGGACTCCAACACCTCGCACGCCGGTCTCGTCCTCCCCTCGCTGTCGCACAACTGCTCTTCCCCGTCCGACGACTACGCTTCACCGTCGACCAGATCCCTGGCAGAACACTCCGCCTGCACGCCTCCTCTTCTTCCACGCCTGTCCTATCGCCTTGCCTGCACGCCTCCTCTTCCTATTTCTTTCTTTATCCAGCTTTAACATCCGCCGCTGCCCCCACAATACGCCAAACCACACCTTATCACAACCCCTCCTTCCGCCACTCCCTCTCTTGCCAACTTTTGGCCTCACATCCAATCCACCTGCCAGCTTGTCCTTTTTTTATTTTTATTTTTCACTATCCCGGGCACTCCAGCCGAGCCCCAACTTTTTTTTTTTTTTATTGTTGTTATCTCCTACACTCAACCTTACCCCCACCGTGTAACCCACTTCCCTCCCCACTTCTGTTCACCTTTCGTAATTGTCCTTCCCTCAATTGTCCCTTTTTTCGATCCTAACCGTTGTCGACATTTAAAACACTCCGACAAATCTTGTACTCTTGACCTTGGGGACAAGGTCAATTTTCAAGGGCGGCGTATTGTTACGATGTTGCATCCGCCGAAGCACACAACCTTGCAAGAGCCATGGGAGCGCGTATGGAAGCCGCCGTGATATTTCTTCGTGTACTTATTATTATTAGTCAATTAATTAATATTGATTAATTAAATATTAATTAATATTAATTAACTTAATTAAAGTATTTTTGTAATGTAATTGCCCTCCCTCATCTATATAAGGGGGAGTGGTATGTGGGTTAGGGATCTTTTGGATCTTAGGGTTTTGGGCTCTCATTCTTGAGAGAGGGGGTCTTAGGAGGAACCAGCCTCCTAGATCTTGGCCGGAGTCCGCTCCGGATTGTATCTACGTTCTTGTTTATTGCAATCATGTCTCTCGTTTTGTTCGATAATTTATCAGGGATGATGAAGAGTTAGTCTATTATCCTACGAAGCCAGCGGGTTGTTCGCTTGGAAGTGGCTTGAAATCGGGTCCAAGATGTTGTTTGGGGGGCCTTCAACATGACCGGTTCGGAGGAAGAAGCCAACATGGGTCACACCCTGCACTGGGATCGTACCACGAAGTTCCTCCAACAACCTTGCTTGTGCACGGTACATTTCTCGCATCATTTGCTTCAGTTCGTCGATGTCCCTACGCAGAGTTTGGTACTTCTATTCGTCTCCGTCTTCCATCACAGTGGGGGGCCGACGGTAACCTCGCTCTGATACCACTGATATGGACTTAATTAAATTCTAGGTGTAGATGGAATGATAACTTCCCTAAGGCCGACCCGAACAAGAAGTTGGTGTGGCAGTTCTGTAAATAGGAAGAGAAAACACAGAACCAGGAGGCAAAATCATATATAAATGTTTAAAGGTGAAAACACATATTAAAGTGCCAATGCAAATTCATAAATTTTGAGCTCACGTGATTATTGTGGTCGACTTGCAAGTAATGGGCGTGGAGGGTATGCATGCGATTATATGGATCAATGCCACAAATAGTATATGCAAGATTTGATGGAAAATAGAAACTCAGTTCTGGATATAATTGACAAGAGAAAATATGTGGGAAATCGAAGTCATAATATGATGAAAATGACATGCGCAACCTCCGTAGAAGCAAATTAATCATGTAAGAATAACATTTTCAGAAATTCGCCCTGGTTTCAAATTGACACAATGAAAATTGAGATCCAAAAAGAAATAATAAAAAACTAAACAATGAATTCTTTAATTGTTAGCATTGAATTATCAGGTGGTATGGGAATCCTCTGCATAAGGCAAAATCCCAAAGAAGAAACTCAAACAACTATTATTCTTGTTTATCAACATTTCAACTACATGCGATGGATTTCATAATTATAGAAATAGGGTTGGATTGTTCGTGTAAAAATTAAATTAAAATAAAACCTAAACAAAATAAACTAATATTATTCTTATTATTGTAAACTTATTAAATTTTAGAATAAAAATGTCTGTCCAAAGTCATTAATGGCCCCCGAATGGTTGACCCAGTCAACATTTTTACGTTTTGTATGGATTCCTTGAGCTAGGTCTATGAATTTGAAATTTCTTTGGCTAATTAGATGAAGTACTACTCCAAATAGTATGATAAATGAATCATTTTCTCTTGAATATTTGATTTTCAATTCGTGATTTGTATGACAAAATTTTAAAATATATTATTATGGTTGGATAATTAAAGAGTATAAATAGTCGAATGGATACCCTAGTGGATACATTACAGACTAAATCACAACTTGTCCAAATTGGCATTTGAGCGCGGTTCACATCTTCTCATCCTCCCGCGTCGAGCGCATATCCATCGCAATCGAGCGCATATCCATCGCAATCGAGCGCCCCTCTAGTCGACCAATCCTTTACGACCTTTATTGTCGAAGTCGGACACTTTTCGACTTGTTCTCCAGTTTTGCTTCTATTGACCATCAAACTTAGTGTCCGCCCTCCATCGAGCATCGATCGTGTATCGACGCTTGATCATTCATCAGTCTAATCTTCAACAACTATCCCCGTAGAGTCATTGTTCCTCATCTCTGTCTCTCTTTACTCCAGTACGCCGTTGCACCTTCCGCGATGATTGTTTCCTCTCTTGCTGGAGCTTTATGTTCCTCCATTGTCATTGGATTATAACATATTAGGGAAATAGAAAGAGGGAGAGAGAAGTGGGCGATCAATGATGGAATCTATTGCTCCAGTCTTCCTCTACGTTGACCATCTCACCCATGCAGTTTTGTTCCAGCCTTGCCTATTCTTTTGTGCGGCTTATTTTCCTAAATCAATGCTACTCCCATTGGTCTTCATTTTTTCCTATTATCACGACCAAATCCTTTGTCGAAGACTTACCTTCTTAGCAGTGACAGTGGACTTGCAAGCTAAGTTACCTTCCAGACTAATTACCATTGATAAGTTTAACGACAAGAACTATAGTTCTTGGTCTGCCGTTGTTCAAATTTGGCTTATGGGACAAAGAAAATATAAACATTTGGAAATCACCGTCGAAAGGTTTCTCATGCTCCTTTAACGACAAGAACTATAGTTGTTGGTCTGCCGTTGTTCAAATTTGGTTTATGGGACAAAGAAAATATAAACATTTGGAAATCACCGTGGAAAGGTTTCTCATGCTCCCTGTCTAACATGGAGGTTGACGGGATGAACTTCTAGTGCCAATGTGTCAGCTGATTGATCCCCCATTAATCCCATCTTTCGTGCTTTTCGCTCAGGTTATGGTACTTGGACTCAGACTGATTGTCATTATATAAGAGATTACTCGAGTGTATGGGGTTTTCAAGAACCTCTTTTTAGTTGAATTAGTCTGAATCAAACATTACTGCAAATGTAGACAAATTTGAGACCTTAACAATTGAGTTTCTGGACCTCCTCCTATATTCAACAAACATTTGCACTTAGCAGTAACAAAAAAAACAAGTTGGCGATCATATTCCTTCACACTGGTAGAACTGAGCTTGTTTATATCAAGTTTCAGATTCTTGGAGGTGCTTGTATCTCTACACTCACTGTGGTCTATTCTCGTGTGATTCATGTTGCCTTTATTGTTTCTTGCTCTGCCTCGGATATTATTTTGACTTTAGTAGGGTGTCATGTCCAACAAGGGATGTGATGGAGTACGTGGTTTGGGACGGAGATGTCCTAAATGTATTCATTGTGGAAGAATTGGACATGTCAAAGACACGCGTTACTGTCTACGTGGATTTCCACTAGGGCGTCAACGTCACTTCGGTGGCATCTACCACCTCTTCAAGATGTTCAATCAGGGAGAGAAACAATATCCTTCTTTGTCAATGAATACTCACGCTTCCTTCAACATCAAGCTACTTCGGCTGTGGAGACAACCTATCTTAGTCCATCATCCTCTACCTTTCATACTCAATTGTCGATGTCTTATTCCACATGAATACTTAACTCAGGTGCATCTGATCATACGCTTAGTGATATTTTTTTTTTACCTATCTATCTAAACCCCCTTTCACTACCAATATTACTATTGCTGATTTATCTGTTTCTTTAGTACGAGGTATTAGTAGTGTAAAACCTACACTATCTCTTTCATTTCCCTTTAATCTTTTTTTCATCTATGAACTTATTCAAAATCATAATTGTATTGTAACATTTATCACTTCTTCCATTTGCATTCAAGATTCGAATATCAGACTAGTGATCTTTACATGGTGTGAATCTAAATGCATCTATTATCTTGTTGCATGCTCTCTTCGGACGTCTGCTTTTACTGCTACTAGATTGTTGTTGCGTATTCATAGTCTGTTGGAACATCAAGGGCTATTGAGTTTGCAAAAGTGGTCATCTCTTTATTTAGTATTAGGTTTTGGGAGTCTTGAGTGCGAGTCTTGTCAAATGAGAAAACACCTTTAGCGTCAATAAGTGTGCTCTGACAATTTTCTCTCTAGTTCATTATGATGTATGCTGTCCTACTAGAGTTTTCAAATTTAAATTTAGGTATTGTCATATTTATTTATTACTATTTTAGAATGACGTGTTTAAATCAACATAGGGATTTTTTCAAAATTTTATCCTTAAATCAATATGCAGTTTGGTAATTCTGTTCATATCCTTCGGTTTGATAATAGTCATGAATACTTTTCAAATGATATTCAAACTTGTATGTTCTCTCAGAGTATGATTCATCAGTTCTTATGCCCTTACACACCCGAACAAAATGGGGTCATTGAACTCAAGAACAAACATCTGATGGAGACAACCCATACTCTTCTCATTCATATGCATGTTCCTTTTCAATTTTGGGATAATGTGATCTTGTCGTCATGTTATCTTATTAATTGCATGTCATCTTCCACTGCGGACCACCAAAGTCCCCTCTCTATCATTTTCCCTCGTGATCTTCTATGTCAGCCATCTTTCTTGTACATGTTTTCTCTGTGAATTATATCCGGATCGAGATTAATTATTGACCAACGTTACTTTTTTGTAGCCATGCTATTCTTTGACAGCGCCGAAGCTCCTCCCTCATTGTTTGAGTCTATGTTTACCACTGGCAATCTCCCAATTCTCATCCTTACTTCCTTGTAAGTGCCCATTGATCCCAGTGTTGTGAAGTTGTTCCATGATCATGTGTACAATCAAAGATCACACCATTAAACTGTTATGCCCCCGGAGGATCTCCGATTCTGTGGTTACAAGTACGCCAGACGTCCGAAAGATGCGCCGGGAAAAGACCGGGCTGAACCATCCGGTTCAGCCCGCAACTAATCAACTAATGGAGGAGGGCTGAACCGCACTTGGTTCAGCCCTATGGGGGCCGGCCGGCCCCCTTGTGGAGTGGGGACTCTTAAATACCCCACTCCACCTCTTTGGGAGTTATGCAATTATCTTTTCAAGGTATTTTCCTTTCTTCCTAGCAAACCCTAGCCGTCTTTCATTTCTTCTTCTTGTTCTTCCTAGAAAACCTAGCGGTAGCATAACATTTGGTATCTGAGCCTCTTTCCTGCGACTATGGTGACACGCACGGAGGCGGAGATGGCACGTTTGGCAGCGATTGAGGAAAACTACGTCGTTTTGACGGATTCGATGGCGACGTTCGAAGAAAACTTGAAGAACTCTCAAAAAGTTATGGAAGAGCGCTTCGATTCGAAGATGGAGGAGTTAAAAGCCCTCCTTTTGCAAAATCTGAAAGGAAAAGGGACGTCCGGTGACGGATCCGACATAGACGCGTCAAATATCCATCATGGAGGAGGTTTCGGAGGAGAAAACGCCGGAGGAGACGGACCGGAAGATGAAATGACCGCCGGAACCCTAGCCCAAGGGGGCCGGCCACTGCACAGTCAGCCGGAGGTGTGGGGGTCCAGCGGCGGGGGTCCGGACGCCCAGCTAGGGCCGCACGGCTTCACAGCCGGCCCTAGCCGAGCGGCGGAAGCCTGGGGCCTTCCAACAGGGGTCGTCGGCCCCTATTCCGGCCCAGGATGGGTCGGCAATCCCCATCCGACCACGGGAGGAGGCGCGGTGCCGCCTGGGCTGGCCGGGGGTGCTGCTACAGGGGGCTGGGGCCCGGAAATCCCTCTACAGGGCAGTTCGGGGCTGTTGCGGCCAGCAGGAGGAACGGCAGCAAATTGGGGGCCTCTCCCTCACTCGCCGGGAGCGGCCGGGCCGCAGCGGAATGGAGGAGGAGCCGGACATGGAGGGGGAGCCCAGTGGGGGGCCGGTCAACATCCAGGACAGCCGTGGAGACCACAACACCAGGGTTTCGGGCTGTTTCGGCCCACCGGAGCGAATGCGATCCCTCTCGGGGGGACGGCGGGAGTTGTTCATCCGCAACAGGCCGCACACCCAAATCTGGGGTACGGCAACGGCCAGACGGGGCCGGTGAGACCGCAGATGGGGCATCAGGGTGGACAGGTGAGACCCCCGATGTGGAATCAGGGGGTGCAGCAGGGAGGTCCGGAGTTTCAGGGGCAGGATGGGGGTGGATTTGGCGGAGCGCCTCTACGTCCTCATACTCCAAAGGCCCAAACCGAGAAGAGAAGGCCTCAATGAACTGTGCCCAAGGGGCATATGCCCTGCCCCTCAAGAACCACTTCGTCCACTGGTACGCGTCGTCCTCCAGGTGGAACGCCGCCAGTTGCACCCA
Organism: Dactylorhiza incarnata; assembly: GCA_033032865.1. Lineage (NCBI taxonomy): Eukaryota > Viridiplantae > Streptophyta > Magnoliopsida > Asparagales > Orchidaceae > Dactylorhiza > Dactylorhiza incarnata. Next base: position 1,946,129 of record JAWHQI010000227.1, on the reverse strand, counting down.
CTGCGCCTCAGGGATCTCTTGATAATTAAAGAACAACTCCGCCTTCTGGATCCACTCTAGCGCATCTCCTCCCCTAAACTTGGGGAAATTCATCCTGGTCAGCTTCGGCTGCATGTAGGGACGCTAGGCACGTTACAGAAGCTGCGACAGAGGGGGACCGTGGCAGAGTATCGGACAGAGTTCGAGAGGCTGGCCAACCGGGTCACTTGGGGAGAGCAGACGATGCTCAGTTGTTTCATATCGGGATTGAAGGACCACTTGCGCGACGAGGTCCACGCATATTTGCCACGCAGCTTGAGCCATGCCATAAGCATCGCTCGAATACAGGAGGAGCGTTACAACAGGCAGAGGACCCGGACAGCGGTCAAGCCACCCGCGGCTCCTACAGCGGGACGGAGGGAGACACCTCCCACCATTCGGCCCACAGTTACGAAATTGACTTGGCCAGAGATGCAGGCACGAAGGGAGAAGGGCCTGTGCTTCAATTGTGATGAGAAGTACACGCGGGGTCACACTTGTCAGAAGATTCAGGTCTTCATGCTGAGGGAAGAAGAGGAGGAGGAGGAGGATCCACTAGAGGGTGTCGACCTTGAGGCACTCAATCTGACGGAGTTTGGGGTCTCTATACAGGCCATGGAGGGGGGATCCGCCCCAGTGACCCTCAGGTTCACAGGATTGGTCGGCAAGGAACGGGTCACCATACTGATAGATAGTGGGAGTACCCACAATTTTATCAACCCGTCGGTGGCTTCGAAGGTGGGACAGGAGATCGATACTGATGCAGCTTTCCAGGTCATGGTCGCAGATGGCAGCAAACTGAGGTGTGAGGGGGTCATGAAAGGGGTGGAGATTAGGATGCAGAGCTACGTGTGCCACACAGACTTGTATTTACTGCCGATCAGGGGCTCCGACATGGTACTGGGGGTTCAGTGGCTCCGGCAGCTACAGCGGGTAACTACGGATTGGGTGCATCTTACCATGGAGTTTTCACAGTCGGGGAAGGAGTACTGCCTACGGGGGATTCGTTCTTCGCCCCTGAAGGAGATATCGCTGAGGAGCTTGCAGCGACTGGAGGGTCAGGGTTCACCCATGGCTATGCTGGTGGGGGTGGAGACATCAGAGACAGACCCCCCGCCCATTCCGCAGGAGATTCGGGCGCTACTGGCCCAATACGAGGATGTGTTCCAGGAGCCTGGTGGCCTACCACCGGCCAGGTCCAGGGAACATGGTATCCAGTTGAAGGAGGGGGCGGCGCCCCCGAATGTCAGGCCTTATCGGTACCCGTATATTCAGAAGGCAGAGATCGAACGAAGTGTGAAGGAGATGCTAGCAGCGGGCATTATACGGGCGAGTACCAGTGCCTTCTCCTCACCTATTATACTGGTGAAGAAGAAGGACGGTTCATGGCGGTTCTGCGTGGACTATCGCAATCTGAACGAGTCCACTATCAAGGATAAGTTTCCTATTCCAATGATAGAGGAGCTTCTGAATGAGCTTCATGGAGCATGTCTTTTCACCAAACTGGATTTACGGTCGGGTTACCACCAGATACGGATGAAGTCCGAGGATATTCACAAGACGGCGTTTCGCACGCACGATGGGCACTACGAGTTCTTGGTGATGCCTTTCGGCCTCTCCAACGCCCCATCCACCTTCCAGGCGGTTATGAACGAGACCTTCCGGCCACTCCTTCGACAGTCGGTTCTCGTATTTTTCGATGATATTCTGATCTACAGCCGCAGTTGGGCGGAGCATCTGGAGCATGTGGCAGAGGTTCTATCTATTCTTCGACGGCATCAGTTCTACGCCAAGCAGTCGAAGTGTTCGTTTGGACAACCGGAGGTGGAGTACTTGGGTCACCTAGTTTCGGTGCAGGGGGTGCGCGCTGACCCCCGGAAGATAGAGAGCATGGTTACCTGGCCACGGCCTACTACGGTGCGGGCACTCAGAGGCTTCCTGGGCCTCACGGGGTATTATCGGCGGTTTGTAAGGGACTATGGGAAACTGGCCCGACCCCTTACCCAGCTCTTGCATAAGGAGTCTTTCACTTGGCATGAGGAGGCGGAGCAGGCTTTCTCCGCTCTCAAAGCGGCCATGACGACAACACCGGTGTTAGCTTTGCCCGATTTCAGCAAGGAGTTTGTTTTGGAGACGGACGCTTCGGGGGTTGGGATTGGAGCAGTGCTGATGCAGGAGGGGAGGCCCCTGGCTTACTGTAGCAAGGCTTTGGCCCCTCGGACTTTGGGCCTTTCCACCTACGAGAAGGAAATGCTGGCGATCCTTCATGCGGTGACTCTGTGGCGACCTTATTTGCTGGGCCATCATTTCAAGGTTCGCACGGATCATCAGAGCTTGAAACACTTCTTGGAACAACGATTGGCTTCCCCGCTACAACAGAAGTGGCTGACCAGGCTGCTGGGATACGACTATGAGATTGTGTACAAACAGGGGAAGGAAAACGTTGTTGCCGATGCTCTATCCCGGCTACCAGAGAGCACGGTCCTTCAGATCTCGGGGCCGTTGATCGAGTCTCTGGATGACATACAGGCCGATATAGCAGCGGATCCGGAGTTTGGCCCGATCTTGGAGGCTTTACGGCAAGGCCAACCGACGCCTCTCGGTTACCAACTGGTGGGGGGACACTTATACTATCAGGACAGGGTGGTGATTCCGGCTACGTCCGCTTGGAAGGAAGTCATGCTACAGGAGTTCCATTCATCTCCAACCGGAGGACATGCCGGCGTGCTTCGCACCTTACAGCGCCTTCGGGCCAATGTCTATTGGAGGGGGCTTCGCAAGGACGCCCAGAGGTTCGTGCAGCAGTGCGAGACCTGCCAGCGTCAGAAGTACGAGACCACATCGCCAGCAGGGCTGCTTACCCCGTTGGAGATCCCGCAGCATGTGTGGGAGACAGTTTCTATGGATTTCATTGAGGGCTTGCCACGATCGCAGGGCAAATCGGTGATTTTGGTGGTTGTGGACAAGCTCTCCAAGTATGGGCATTTCTTAGCTCTCAGTCATCCGTACTCCGCCGAGACGGTTGCTGAGCTCTTTGCCCGAGAGGTGGTTCGCTTACATGGTGTTCCTCGTTCGATTATCTCCGACCGCGATCCCGTCTTCATCAGCAACTTTTGGCAGGAGCTTTTCCGATTACAGGGCACTCGGCTTCGCATGAGTACGGCGAATCACCCACAGACCGATGGGCAGACGGAGGTCTTGAACAGAGGGGTAGAGACTTACCTCCGTTGTTTTGTCACTGATGAGCCACGTTCTTGGACTCGTTGGCTCCATTGGGCGGAGTATTGCTATAATACTTCGTTCCACACAGCTAGCCGCATTACTCCTTTTGAAATTGTTTATGGGAGGCCGCCACCATCCTTACGCTCTTATGAGCCAGGCAGTACAGCTCTTCCGGCGGTGGACCGGGCTTTGCGCGATCGAGATCAGACATTAGCTATCCTGCGGGATAATCTTCTCTCCGCCCAAACCCGAATGAAGGTGCAAGCAGACAAACACCGGACTGAGCGGGAGTTCCAAGTCGGGGATGAGGTTTTTCTTCGTCTTCAGCCGTACAGACAGCTCTCCGTTGCCCGGCGGGCCAACCAGAAGCTAGCTCCACGGTATTATGGCCCCTTCCCCATTACTCACAGGGTGGGACCGGTTGCCTATACCCTGGCTCTGCCGGAGGGGTCTCGCATCCATCCTACATTTCATGTCTCTCTTCTGAAGAAGAAGTTGGGGGCCACAGTTACTGTTACGCCTTTTCTGCCCGCGGCAACGACTACCGGCGAGTTGCGTCCTATTCCGGAGGACATCCTGCTATCCAGATGGAAGAAACGGGGCACCGAATATCGCCCCGAGGTGCTGATTAAATGGAAAGACCTCTCAGAGGCTCATAATTCGTGGGTTGACTTCTTGGAGTTCCGTGAGCACTTTCCAGACTTCCAGCTTGAGGACAAGCTGCTTCTTGATGGGGAGGGGAATGTTATGCCCCCGGAGGATCTCCGATTCCGTGGTTACAAGTACGCCAGACGTCCGAAAGATGCGCCGGGAAAAGACCGGGCTGAACCATCCGGTTCAGCCCGCAACTAATCAACTAATGGAGGAGGGCTGAACCGCACTTGGTTCAGCCCTATGGGGGCCGGCCGGCCCCCTTGTGGAGTGGGGACTCTTAAATACCCCACTCCACCTCTTTGGGAGTTATGCAATTATCTTTTCAAGGTATTTTCCTTTCTTCCTAGCAAACCCTAGCCGTCTTTCATTTCTTCTTCTTGTTCTTCCTAGAAAACCTAGCGGTAGCATAACATAAACATAGGACATTGGGACTACACCTTTTGAGCCCATGCATGTAAAAATCCCTCCTCCAGCCCACGCTCCTTCTCTTACTGAAGCTATTTTACCTCTTGTCTCTGCATCCACTAATAATAATCGCCCTTTAGCTTTACGTAAGCCTTGTCGCAGTTGCATTATTTATCATCCCATATCCAAATTTGTTTCTTATGATCATTTATCTCATGCTATCATACTCTTATTAATTCATTATCTTCTGTTTGTACTCATAAGAAATTGTAAAATGCTCTATCTTAGACATGCTATACTTGAGTAAGGGAAGGTATTTGATTTAAATTACACTTAAGATTTGGTTCGCCTTCCTTTCAAGAAGTTTACTATTGATTGTCATTGGGTTTATTCAGTCCAGCGCTCCCCCGATGGTACAATTGACAGGTTGAAGGTTAGTCTAGTCGCTAAAGGATATACTCAGGTGTTTTGGGTTGATTACCTCGATACTTTCTCACCTTTCGCCAAGTTTCCCCTTGTTTGAGTTTTCTTGAACCTCATTGCTATTCATGACTGAGTTCTTCATTAGTTTGACATTAAGAATATTTTCCTGCATGGTGATCTAGATGAGGGAGTTTGCATGGAGTAACCACCTAAATTTGTTGCTTAGGGGGATTCAGGATTGGTCTGTATACTAATGAAGTCTCTATATAGTTTGAAACATTCATCATGGGCCTAGTTGAACAAATTTAGTTCATCTCTTCTTTAATTTGGCATGGTGAGAAGTACCTCAGACCAATCTGTCTTTCATCACACATTTGAGTCTAAGATAAGAATCTTGTTGATTGTATATGTTAACGACGTCATTATCATGGGTAATGATGGAAGTTACATCGGCCGTCTTAAAGAGACATGTACATCAACATTTTGAAACCAAGGGCCTTGGAATTTTAACTACTTTCTAGGAATTAAAGTAGCCAGTGCGAATGACGACGTCTTCATCTCTCAAAGAAAGTATGTTTAGATACTCCGGAAGAAGCTGATATACTTGATTAAAAGCCATTTGACACACCCATGGATTCAACACTCAAGCTCAGACCTAAATAAGGGGAGCCTTACACTGATCCTATATGGTACCGTTAACTTGTGGGAAAATTAAACTATCTTTAGTCACACATCTAATTATCTACTTTGCTGTAAGCATAGTTAGTTTCTTTACTCACTATATGAGGTCATCAACAGGTTGTTGGATATACATAAGCAAATGGAGCATACTCTCCCAACGGTCTGCATTAGGGTATTGTATCTTAATAAGAGGAAAATCAGTCTCATGGGAAGTCAAGAATTTGTTAGTTGTGGCAAAATAGTGTTGATGCTAGATATTGAGCTACAACTTTGACTGGCTTAAGCAATTTCTTTTGAGCTTGGCTTTCCTCAGGAAGAACTAATGAAACTCTTGTGTGATAATCAGGCCGGAATGAACATTTCATCAAATCTGGTGGTTCATGAAAAGATAAATCATATTGAGATTGATTGTCACGTTCGGAAAAAGATTGACTCAGAGGAGATTGTAATATCTTTAGTTAGCTCATACGATGAACTGACAGATCTTATGATAAAAGCAGCGAGAAGTCCCAAGATCATCTGTATGTGTGAGAGATTGGGTTTCTTTTATATATACATACCAGCTTAAGGGAAGTGTTGATATTCCAAATAATATAAATAGCTGAATAGATGTCGTAGAGGATACATTGCTGACTAAGCTGTAAGTACTCTAACTGTTATAAAATAAAATTACTTCACAATGTTACTTTATCTTGTGTATTTTTTGTTATTAAAGATCCACGGTGCCCTGGTTCTCCTGATGTGATATTTCTGGCTTCTCCAGATCTGCGGTTCATAAAATATACTGCTTCACTGCTATTGTTTTGGGATTTCCTGTAAAAGTTGGGGTGAGATTAAGAAACATCATTTTCTTTTGGTCTATTTTTCCTGCATATTCAACTGCATGCTCTAAATTGTGGTTATTGAATTAGAGCTTTGGGAATCCTGGTTCTTACTGCTGTTTGCCTCTATTTGTGCGTAGTGACATTTTAATATTCCTTTTTATTAGCATAACACTGATACCTTGAGCTGGCTTTTGCAGAGTTGCTGAAACTCAATTTGGAGATGGAAATTAGTCCAGTTACAGGCAAGCGGAAGCTTTCTGAAGAGGTTTCAGAGGAGAAAACCTCACCAGAAACAAAAGTTCTGAACTCTGATAGTGCAGTTAAACGGCGCAATATATCTCGGACTTGCATTCATGAGGTTGCTACTCCAAATGACTGGAATTCATTAAAGGACGAATCAATTCACGGGACATTAGAGAATCCTATCTATAACGGGAAAATGGCCAAAACATACCCATTTAATTTAGATCCTTTCCAGCAAGTTTCAGTTGCTTGCCTTGAACGTAATGAATCTGTCCTGGTATCTGCTCACACTTCTGCTGGTAAGACTGCAGTAGCTGAGTATGCCATCGCAATGTCCTTCCGGGACAAGCAGAGGGTTATCTATACGTCACCACTGAAAGCTTTAAGCAATCAGAAATACAGAGAGCTGAATCAAGAGTTCTCTGATGTTGGTTTGATGACTGGTGACGTGACTATCTCACCCCATGCCAGTTGCCTAGTCATGACAACAGAGATCCTCAGAGGAATGCTCTTTAGGGGTTCAGAATTATTAAAGGAGGTAGCTTGGGTTATTTTTGATGAGATACACTACATGAAAGATCGAGAAAGAGGGGTTGTATGGGAGGAGAGTATAATTTTCCTGCCTCCAGCAATCAAGATGGTATTCCTATCTGCTACAATGTCGAATGCCACAGAATTTGCTGAGTGGATATGCAATTTACATAAACAGCCCTGCCATGTAGTTTACACGGACTTCAGGCCTACACCTTTACAACACTATGTGTTCCCAATTGGTGGATCAGGTTTGTATCTTGTGGTTGATGAAAATGAGCAGTTTAAAGAGGATAATTTTGAAAAGCTACAAGAGACATTCACAAAGCAGAAGATTCAGGATGTCCATAGGAATGGAAAAGCAAATAGCCGGATTGCGAAGGGTGGTAGTGCTTCTGCAGGTTCTGACATATACAAGATCGTCAAGGTATATCCCCTCTTATGGCATTGAAAAGGAAGCAGAGTTTAGATAGGCATACTTGTTTGGTTTTGTGGCACATGTTATATTTACCTAATTCACTATCTAAGATGCATTTTTTCTAGGTCCGTTGTTTGTTTTTCATCCTTTGTTATGATTGATAGAATGTTTGATCAATTTTTGTGCAAAGAAAAGTGAAAAATTCTCCTCTTAGCACATCACATAATTCTCATGATACATCTCAATATATGATAGATTTTCATAGCATGACACATCCTATTGTGCATAAATAATTTTACCCATACTTAATCTTTTCTATCATACATCTTACTTTGTGTAAATATGCAATCTTTTCTATCATGCATCTTGCTGATCATCAAGATGAAAAGTTCCAAACACATTCCAGCTACATTAATAAGCCCACATGTCCAAGGAAAAAACACAGTAACGACAAAGCAAGTAGTAGAGACAAAGCAAGAAATAAAGACTAATAGATATGATGAGGGGTCCACTCCCCTAATCAATGTTCCACATTGTCGTTCTCCTGTTGTAAACTCGCCATGGACGTTTATCCATATCAGAATTTAGCTCAACGCCTCATTCGTAGCCATACATCAATATGGGAAATTTGCCTTGTCTCAAGGAACATCGAAAATTGGAGGTGGAAATCAATGCGATTCAAGCTTGGGGACACAGTCGATGTTGCTCTCCCCCCGAGGCACTGTTGATTGGCCATGTATCACTGGCAATGGATTGCGGAAAATTGTGTAAACACACCACTTTGCAGATGAAGATGTCTATCACTGAAGGAGTTATAAATTGACGCCGTAATGAATGAAATGCTAATATTTGGATAACTTATCAACGACCACAAAAATGCAATCACATCCAATAAACTTGGGAAACCGAGTTGTGAAACAAATGGCATCACAATATCATCCACACTAGCTCTTGAATTGTTAATGGCTGAAATTACCCTTAGGAATGCCGTATTGTACTTATCGTTTTGGCTTGTGAGGCAAGAGGCAACAAATTGCTCAACTTCGTGGACATACCCCGCCAATAGAGAGGTAGACAGACGACGTTATGTCCCGAAGGCCTCAAAATGGCCCCTGGTCGGAGTAATGTGGAATTATGCTATAAATTTTGGGAAGTAATGAGTCAGCTGAGAGAACAACCCGTCCTTGGTGGTGTAGTTGTTTATCATTCGGGGAGAATGGGTTGTGAGAAGTTGGATCTATCCAAAGACCTTCCAAGGTGGGGCAACAATAGGGATTCACTGCCACTTCCCGCTAGATCACTGCTGCCACCCCTTACTGAATTATTGCCTCCTCTTCCCAAAATATGTAGGGCATGACCATGAGTGTCGTCAGATCGGACTGCCGGGACAATCTTTCGTCTGTATAGTAGGTCATCATGATTTTTTAATTTCGCTGTGAAATCGTAGCCCAACAACATGGTGGCGCAGGACGGGTGTGAACAAGGGTGCGTGTGTGCCCCAACGGAACCCCAATGGGTGAAAGCAATTATATGATGTGAGAAATTTAAAACAATGCAATGCACATGCGTTTATCCGATAAGTAATCACAACAAGATTATGAAATTATTTTAGGCAATGCAAACATACACGATAGAGATTAGACTTTAAAGCAATGAACGAGTTCTAGCGACAATTAAAGTAAGATTGCTTGGACCAAATGTTTAACGAATAAATCCTTCAAGTAAATTCGAAGAAATTGAGCGAAGTCTTACAAAATAATTATCCCAAATTATATGATTTCAACTAACGGTCATCGGAAAGGAAGATAACATTCAAACCTAGAACTTACACAAGCATTCAAGGCCAAAGATGCTTCAAGTAAATTCGAAGAAATTGAGCAAAGTCTTACAAAATAATTATCCCAAATTATATGATTTCAACTAACGGTAATCAGAAAGGAAGATGACATCCAAACCTAGAACTTACACAAGCATTCAAGGCCTAAGATGTAGGTCTGCAGCAGTTTCAGACTTGGACAGCGGAATTGGTATGACTTCAGCAGTAAAATAATTGTTTCTTGCTCTGATTTGGAGTTCCTGGAAGCATTGGGTGCTGGAATTGGACTCCTGCTAGGAGAAACACCACAGGCAGGCCTCAGAACAGAGTTTTTGAGGGCTGGAAACTGCGGGCTGGCTGGTCAAAAGGTTCAGGAATTTCTGGACAGCAGCTGGGTGTTGTTGGACGACTTCTGCAGGTTGGAAAACAACGGCAATGGAGCAGTTATGTCTGCCAGTTGGAGCAAGATCCTCTTGATTGATGATAGGGGTTGCTGTAAGGTTTGCTGGAAGACCAAATTGAAGTGGAATGGCTGGCCAAATGGTGTAAACTGCCTGGAACCGCCACTGGAAAAACTGTTGGGCGGCTGGTAGACAAATCCTGGGTCGAGAAAGGCTGGAACCCTGCAGGAAATTGGCCGACTTAGTCTGGGTTTGCGGGTGAGGCACCAATTGACGCCCCCTGGCACTTGAACAGGGGCTAGAACTTCCAGAAGTGGCTGGCGGCAAGGGGAATTCCTGAATTTGCTGGCCGACTGAGGCTTACAGTCTGTGAACAACAACTTTCCTGGTTTTGACAGCAACAGACACCGTATGAAGGGGGAGGCTGCCCGCAGGAGTAAGATCACAATGAGGAACCTTAGTTTGGCCTTGGGGAGGAGTAACCGTCAATAACTACCTTGGTAGTAGGCTCACTATGTAGCACGGGGACGGAAACGGGATACGGGATACGATACGAAACGGATACGGGAAACGTGATTTTTAAAAAAATACGGATACGGGAAACGTTTTTATTTTTTTAATTATTTTAATATAAGTATTAATTATTATAAAAATACAATTAACAAACTAAGGTACCATCTCAGTCACTACATTTAATAAAGAATAATTGACGCACAATCATGTTGTTTAGGCACAATGGAAAAGATTGGGCTAGGAGAAGGTATTGGATATCACAGGAAGAGAAAATATGAAGAATAGCTCATGCAATCTATTCCTTGAGGTATCCAAAAGCACAAACATTATTTATAGTGCCTACAAGTACACATTTTTGTTTGATTTATTTATTATCAATACAGATTACTCAAGAGTCAAGATTGGGCCTACAAGTACACATTGAGAACTAATATCATAATATGTAATGATGATCATCAAACTCTTCACATAAACAAGATCTTCTTTGACATTAAATTAATAAAATGATTTTGTAAAGAGAAGAAATTATTTCTAAGAGTTAGCCACCATTTAATATGAGGCGTGACTGCACGCCTGACGCCGTGAATAAAATTGCGGGAAACTCATATCCCGCAAGGGGGATACGCGTTTCCCAATTATTTTTTTTTATTTAATTTAAATATTTCGTTTCCTACGTTAGGAAACGTTTCGGAAACGCGTTTCCGCGCATTTCCCGTATCCGATACGCGTTCGAGCCGATACGTGAAGCATTTTTAAGTATCCGCATAAAGATGGCTAGCGGAGGATCAAAATAGAGTTGCTCCGCATAAAGATCCGGAAGTTAGCAAGGAAAGGATTACATGCTTGAAAAAGTATTTTCCAAGCTTAATTGAGCGCAATGTTGTCGCCAAGGAGTATGCGGAGTTCATTGACAAATCGGGAGATTTTAACGATTATGATTCTATTCAAAATCGTTATCTCTTAGATCCAAAGACTTGGTGGATAAATCATGGATCGCCGGCCCCTTCACTCCAACCATTGCATTGAAGCTATTAGTACAATCATCATCTTCTTCATGCGCCGAGAGAAATTGGAGTACTTACTCCTTTATCCATTCAATGAAAAGGAATAGAATGACACCGCAACGTGCAGAAGATTTAATAAGCATCCATAACAATCTTCGACTTCTTTCTAGAAGAGATCAAAAGTACAATGAAGGAGAGTCTATATTGTGGGATATTGCGGGTGATAGTTTTGAGTCATTCGAAGACGTAGGTACACTTGAGATAGCTAATTTATCACTTGATGAACCAAAGTTGGAGCTCTCGATTATTGAAGAAGATGATGAAGTCGATACTATTGGAGAGAATGTTTAATTTTGTAACTTGAAATTTTGCATGTGAATGTAACGAAACAATGATCAATTGATGTGGACATGTGATTGTTTTTTTATGATACTTGTTTTATTAAATCTTCTCTATATTTATACATGTTTATGTGAAGAGTTTGATGATCATCATTACATATTATGTGAAGAGTTTGTTTATGTGAAGAGTTTGATGGCCATCATTACATATTATTGAATGTAGTGATTGAGATGGTAACTTAGTTTGTTAGTTGTATTTTTTATATTAATTAATACTTGTATTAATATAATTAAAAAAATAAATAAAAAACGTTTCTCGTATCCGTATTTTTTTAAAAATCACGTTTCTCGTATCCGTTTCGTATCGTATCCCGTATCCCGTTTCCGTCCCCGTGCAACGCAGGTAGGCTGTTACGACGGTTACAGGTGTTTTTTTGGTGGTTTCCGGTGGCGGTTAAGAGCGGTTATAGGTAGTTATTTGTGAGGTGGTGGAGGAGATGAGTGAAGGTGGCTGGCCGGCCTTAAGTGGATGAGCTCCGACAGTTTGGAGGGAGGAAGGGGAGGGGGTGACCGACGGTTGAAAGGGAAGGATCGGACTAGGCATCGTACCTAGGTTCCACGACATTGTACAGTAAGGGGATCACAAAATTAGGAAGTCTCGTCAAAATTCTGCAATGAAATGAAATGAAATGAACCTGTATAACCCGTAATTCGTCGAGACCATGACGGAAGGTGAAAGTGACCGTGACAGGCAAATTGACTGATTGGAGGCAACCGAAACCACCGGAATAGTGAGATAAGGCCAGGGGAAGGTAAATCCACTTCCCTGCTTGGGCGAGTGGACCTAGTAGTCCACTCGCCCAAGGCAGGGGCGAGTGGACCACTGGTCCACTCGCCCATGGCATTTGGGCGAGTGGACCAGTGGTCCACTCGCCCAGGGTATGTGGGCGAGTGGACCACTGGTCCACTCGCCCAGGGCATCTGGGCAAGTGGACCACTGGTCCACTCGCCCAGGGCATCTGGGCGAGTGGACCACTGGTCCACTCGCCCCTATGAGGAGTGGACCAAGTGGTCCACTCGCCCCTATGAGGAGTGGACCAAGTGGTCCACTCGCCCATCCCAGGCAGTGGACCACTCGGTCCACTCTTCCGGCCCCCGACAAGGGGGAGTGGACGTCTTGAGTCCCACTAGCCCCCCTCCTGTCTCGATCGTGACCTTTGGTTTGGATTCAGAGTTGAGCTGTGGATAGTGGAATTTGGCTATCCGCAGCCCAAATTTGGGAAGTCTATAAATAGACCCCCATGGACACCTTGGGAGGGACACCTCTTCTTCGCCATCACTTTCAAGGTAGAGGCAAGAGACTGGTTCCACCAGCTCCCATCGGGTAGAATCTACAGCTTCGAGGACCTGCGCCGGAGTTTCTTGCTGAGGTTCTCCACCTCGAAGAAGAGGAGGAAGGCGGCGGAGGCCCTGTTCTTAATTTGACAGAAGCAGGAGGAGACGCTGGGGAGCTACGTGGATCGGTTTCAGGAAGAAGTCCTCCACCTCCAGATTGACCAGAGAAAGAGGAGGGACCAGGAGAAAAAGAAGGATTAAGAAGGCAGAGAAAGTGGAGGAGGCAATGGAAGAGATGGCCGAGATGCATGTGGCCGAGTAGGCGCCAGAAGGTGCGTTGTAATAGATATGTAACCTACCCGTGATGAATGAAAAGTGTTTAGAGTCAGCACCTTAGGTAAGACCCCGACTAGAGATCGATGATCAGGCTTAGTGATGCCGACAGCTGGGAGGCTCATCGGGTCGGCTCGTTGCAGTTAAGGCTTCGAGAAGAGAAATCGGCTTGCGGAAGTGTTGAGTTCCTCCGTCTCCAGGTGAGTTAAACTCCCAGGAAGTGTCGAAGTTTTCCACCTCCAGTTAGTTTGGGGAAGTGTTTAGTTCCTCTGTTTCCAGGTGAGTTAAGCTCCCAGGAAGTGTCGAAGTTCTCCACCTCCAGTTAGTTTAGGGAAATGTTGAGTTCCTCCGCCTTCAGGTGAGTTAAGCTCTTAGGAAGTGTCGAAGTTCTCCACCTCCAGTTAGTTTAGGGAAGTGTTGAGTTCCTCCGCCTCCAGGTGAGTTAAGCTCCCAGGAAGTGTCGAAGTTCTCCACCTCCAGTTAGTTTGGGGAAGTGTTGAGTTCCTTCGCCTTCAGGTGAGTCAAGCTCCCAGGAAGTGTCGAAGTTCTCCACCTCCAGTTAGTTTAGGGAAGTGTTGAGTTCCTCCGCCTTCAGGTGAGTTAAGCTCCCAGGAAGTGTCGAAGTTCTCCACCTCTAGACCGCTAGGGAAGTGTTGAGTTCCTCCGCCTCCAGGTGAGTTAAGCTCCCAGGAAGTGTCGAAGTTCTCCACCTCCAGTTAGTTTAGGGAAGTGTTGAGTTCCTCCGTCTCCAGATGAGTTAAGCTCCCAAGAAGTGTCAAAGTTCTCCACCTCTAGGCCGCTAGGGAAGTGTTGAGTTCCTCCGCCTCCAGGTGAGTTAAGCTCCCAGTAAGTGTCGAAGTTCTCCACCTCCAGTTAGTTTAGGGAAGTGTTGAGTTCCTCCGCCTCCAGGTGAGTTAAGCTCCCAGGAAGTGTTGAAGTTCTCCACCTCCAGTTAGGCCGTTAGGAAGCGTCGAATTCTTCCACCTCAAGTTGAGCTCAGCTCGACTAGAGGTGTTAAGTTCCCCTCCATCTCAAGTTGAGTTCGGCTCGACTAGTGGTGTTGAGTTCCCTCCATCTCAGGTTGAGTTCGGCTCGACTAGAGGTGTTGAGTTCACTCCATCTCAGGTTAAATTCTGCTCGACTTGAGGTGTTGAGTTTCCTCCATCTTAGGTTGAGTTCAGCACGACTAGAGGTGTTGAGCTTCCTCCATCTCAGGTTGAGTTCTGCTCGATTAGAGGTGTTGAGTTCCCTCCATCTCAGGTTGAGTTCGGCTCGACTAGAGGTGTTGAGTTCACTCCATCTCAGGTTGAGTTCTGCTCGACTAGAGGTGTTGAGTTTCCTCCATCTCAGGTTGAGTTCAGCTTGACTAGAGGTGTTAAGCTTCCTCCATCTCAGGTTGAGTTCTGCTCGACTAGAGGTGTTGAGTTTCCTCCATCTCAGGTTGAGTTCAGCTCGACTAGAGGTGTTGAGTTCCCTCCATCTCAGGTTGAGTTCTGCTCGACTAGAGGTGTTGAGTTTCCTTCATCTCAGGTTGAGTTCAGCTCGACTAGAGGTATTGAGCTTCCTCCATCTCAGGTTGAGTTCTGCTTGACTAGAGGTGTTGAGTTTCCTCCATCTCAGGTTGAGTTCAGCTCGACTAGAGATGTTGAGCTTCCTCCATCTCAGGTTGAGTTCTGCTCGACTAGAGGTGTTGAGTTTCCTCCATCTCAGGTTGAGTTCGCCTCGACTAGAGGTGTTGAGTTCCCTCCATCTCAGGTTGAGTTCTGCTCAACTAGAGGTGTTGAGTCTTCCGCCACCTCGGGTCGAGTTCAGCTTGACAAGAGGTAATCCATTGTTTTTCCGGGCTTGTGTCTTCAACCTCCGCGTTCCCAACGCCCGTCTCTTCGAACCACGGGTAATCCATTGTTTTTCCGGGCTCGTGTCAAACCCGAAAAAAGTGGGGATTGTGTATAACCCGTAATTCGTCGAGACCATGACGGAAGGTGAAAGTGACCGTAATTGACCGATTGGAGGCAACCGAAACGATCAGAATAGTGAGATAAGGCCCGTGGAGGTCCATTTCCCAGCTTGAGCGAGTGGACCTAGTAGTCCACTCGCCCAAGGCAGGGGCGAGTGGACCACTGGTCCACTCGCCCAGGGCATTTGGGCGAGTGGACCACGCGTCCACACGCCCAGGACATTTGGGTGAATGGACCACAGGTCCACTCGCCCCTATGAGGATTGGACCGAGTGGTCCACTCGCCCAGCCTAGGCAGTGGACCACTCGGTCCACTCTCTAGGCCCTCGACAAGGGGGGGAGTGGACGTCTTGAGTCCCACTCGCCCCCCTCCTGTCTCGATCGTGACCTTTGGTTTGGATTCGGAGTTGAGCTGCGGATAGTGGAATTTGGCTATCCGCAGCCCAAATTTGGGAAATCTATAAATAGACCCCCATGGGCACCTTGGGAGGGACACCTCTTCTTCCTCTCTCCCTCGAGTGTTACTTGTGAGCAAGCACTCCTGCCCTCTGTCCATCTAGTCGACAGTTAGGTGCCCCTTTGTGCTTTCCAGGGTGCCCAGACTCAGCATTGGCTTGGGAGGGGAAACTCTCTTTGGTCTTCCGGGTTTGTGGTGGGACCTCCTCGCTGCAGCTCAAGGGGTCTGTTTTGGTCTTCAGGTCTTCAGTTTTTCGGGTCTTTTAGGGTGCAAGGTCCTTCGACTCTCAGCGACCGGTCACACGTTCTAGCTCATGTGAAGTAAGGGTCAGCTGCATACCCGTTGCGAACGTCGAAGCCAGTTCTCTGGTTTCAACAGAACCCAAATCTCATATTTATAGGCCAAGAAGAAAACAACAGACGACTATGATTGACCGACACGAAAATACATAAAAGTTACACAAATAATGACCGATAAAAATACGAAAATACATAGGGAATGTGTCGTCGACTCTCCGAGCGCGATTACGGACTTGCATCGTTCATACGACGGTTCTAACTCCTCTTTCTATGAATGTAAACCCAAACGGGCTCCGATACGGGTTGGCCCGCCCGAGAAATTTGATCCCCATCACTTGGTCATCCAAACTTATGTTGGGGTTCGAGGGCATCAAATACGCATCGGAATTACACGAAACCCCCACAAGATCCATGCGAAACTAACTAATAAAGAGTGTCTAAATTTTACACGCAACAAAATAGTAAATTTGATTTCGTTTTGGAGGAGTTTGTCGAAGAATGAATACATAAAATTATCCACACGAATGCCTGGAACTCCGACGCTGTCCATCTAACGGCTTTGTGGAAGAATAATGATCGTCTCTCTCAGTTGCAAAGTACTAGCTTTGTTTTGCTACAGAGATGGTTCCCCGTTTCTCCTCTTCTCTCTTGCTGGTATCTTTGTCTCACCTAGAACTGTTTCACTCAAGAGCAATGTGAAAGTTACCCATATTGCAGTTTCAAAAATTGTAATTATTTTATATCTCTAGAAAGTGAATGTTTTGAAAACCTTAAAAGGAGGAGACGTGACTATTTGTATTATGTCTCTTCGATTCTCAACAGAAATTAATAATTCCAAATTAATTACCACTCGCTCATTTATTTTCAGATTTGTGTTATATGAAAGTCTAACTTAAGTTAAACCCAACACACCTATCATCCTATTTTAGTACGTTCTTAATGTGCGATCCCATAGATCCATTCTCAATTAAGAACGTACTAAAATAGGATGATAGGTGTGTTGGGTTTAACTTACAAAGGGGGCTAGGAGCCTAGGCTTAAGGCGCAGACACGCGCCTAACGAGGACAAGACGCAGACACACGCATAACGAGGGCAAGGCGCAATCACATTCATTTTAAATAATCAACATCAAACATCAATTCATCTTCTTGATCAGATTTTTCATTATTCTACTCATTAATCATTCATTATTATCATTTATATCTCTTAAAAAGTAGAATCAATGTGGTCACTTGCATCACATCTAAGTTTCAACGCTTGATTATGTTTCACAAATACTTAATCATGTAAAAATTATCTAGTTCTTATATTATTTCTTTCTTTATTTTGAAAAAAAAAATTTACAACATAAATTTCACTTAGGCTCGCCTTTTATGCTCCAAAGCCGCAAAAAAGGCGCACGAAGGCGCAAACCTCTGAGCCTGGTGAGCCTTAGGCGCGCCTTTATCAACATAGCCATCATATACTTAGAAGGTCGTTTTGTGGATGTCCGTGGCTCGGACTTAGATTTAGTGGCACTTGAATCGATAGTATAACTTGAGAAGTGGCGCATTGTTTTGTCAAGGAGCTTTTAAATGAGTAGTATGTAGTGTTTGTCGACCACCATCACCTAATTTATTTTTGTGGAAATCCATGTAAAATTGCCAATTGCCATCCTTTTGAACAAGAAGGTCTAGGCTCCAGAAGGGGCAACATTTGGGCAGAGGTCATCAGTCATCAGTCATCGTACGTCTCCCAGATAGATGGTGAACTTTCTAGAAGGGTCTATGGACAGGCATAAGCTAGTCACGAAGTACCAAGAGAGTAAATTATGACTCGCCCCGCTGTTGATCACCACCAGTTATTGTTTGTGTGAAATGACTTTAGAGCTTCATGGTGTTAGGCCTCAAAATGCCCCCGACTGAAAGCAAGGCCAAATCGATGTTATTGGCATGATGAGTTCCGGAGGATGGGTGTCCTTGACTATGCGGGTTTTGAAGTTTTCCATAGTAAGTTCTTCCTCATTGTCACTAATTAGCGCTCTCCATTCCTTCATTGGGCAATCATACGTGGGCAGTATGGTTGCTTGCAATGGATAGCTTTGCTTCATAAATTGTCATACTATTTGTATGTTAGCCGATGCGTAGGGGGAGTGTGGTTTGGATTACGTGAAGCTACATGTGTGGTTGGTGATCGGGGAAAGGGGATGGTTGAGTGCTGTGAAACTGAAGATTGGAAAGGTTAGTGGTGATAGGATTGGGGATAGTTTATAAGTGGAGTATTAATGGCGTGGAGGAAGGTAAGTGGTGGAGTTGCGGGATTCGAATGGTTTGGTGCCTCGAAGAGGTGCACGATGTTACAATGTACATGACTTGAATGATAATGGATGGATGGTTAGTGCATAGGCTGGAGTGAATATGCAGTTGGAAGCGTTGCATGACAAAACCCAAGTTGTGGCTGACGACAGTCCGGGGACGTGTTCGTGTAGCTTGTCAAAGTCGTCCACGCACATGGAACCAGATTGATGACCCCATAGAGGTGTTCCATTGTATAGTTAAGTGGTGGCGGTCATAGCATAGAATGAATGCCTATTTAAGGGAAGACCAGGTGAGCAAGGGGGTGGTCGGTGGAGACAATGGACCCAACGGAATGCAAAGTCCTTCATGGCTATGAGTATGACAAGAACTTTTTTACTTTTTGTAGTTCGAGGATCTTGGAAATTCTTGACTTGGGCAATCCATCCTATGGGATCAATCCTACTGAACGTGGGGACATCCAGGCGCCTGGGAGCAATGCTCGACGATCACACTGATCTTCAGATCTGTCGGTAATGGCTCGACATGAGTCGAGGAGGGAAGGGAATTCACTGTAAACAAATGACAAAGCTGGTGCTGGGAGAGGCATGATATAGCAAATGTGTGCTTGTGTTCAAGCATAGTCGTGTGGATAGACACCAAGATGTCGTCCCAAGCATCCATTCAAAGAGTGAGAGCATCTAGCGATTGTTCAACGCCGAGGAGAATTTCAGCTATATTGCGAGTGATGGGCATACATATAGCAATGCAAAGCATCAGTTGAAGAGGTGACATGAGCCTGATATCAACGATCAAAGGTTTGTTGCAGACAATAAAGCTCCTATTCGCAATCGGGGTGCCCACTTTGGGCTTCCGGGGTTTGATTGATGTTATCAACAACTCAGTAAGCCAATCAGTGTCTCGTTAGTAGAAGGAATGATCTCGATTGAAAATTCTTAAAGCGGTTTGCTCATGATTTTGGTATGATCATTTATTGCCGGAGATACCAACAATGGTGTTAGGAGTGTAAGACTAGGTGTGAATGACACAGTAGGAATGAGCGAGACCAACTGCAGTTCTCGGAGGCGCATGAGGTCGGCAGTGGAATCATGTGATAGTAGCACTTGGCCATTGCTAGTACCTGGTTGATGCAAGCTAGTGAGCAGCGGAGGGTAGAACAAACCAATGTTTCTGCTTAGAATTTCCGGTAGCTAGATTTCAATGGAAGGAGGGTAGAAGTGACGAGGTAGAGAAAAAATCTAAGGCGAAACTCCAAGGCTAGCCGTAGGCTTTCACTAGTGATCATCAAAATGTTTCAACACATTTCAACTGCATAAGCTTTGAAAAGCAGAAAATAAAGAGAATAATGTGTAAATAAATATAATGAGGGGTCCACTCCTCTACTCCATGCTCATTGCATCGGTACTCTTGCTATAAACCCGTCATGTACGCATGTCTATATCTGCATCTAGTGGGCTCGACGTCTTCGGAACACTTATCTTGATCTCATTTGCATCTTAAAGTTGGTTTGACTTGTTGCATCACGCTACTTGGCAATAAAGAAGTGGGTGATATACTGCCCGTTTCCTGTGAATCTATGATGTTTTCAATTTTTGTGAGTGATTTAATACTGGTAACTTCTCAAAATTAAACATACTACCAGCTATTGTCATTTATGTAACTTTTGGTGAACTATTATCTATAGAAGGTGAATATTAACTTCTTCCGCATTTAAATCTTCTCATTGCTTTGTATTTTAAAATGCATTTATAGTTTGATAGTTGTTGGAAAACCATGTTCCTTTTGACCTATTAATTTTGCTCATGTATTCTATCCCGCCTCATGTTAAATGTTTCTCTGCAATATGTATATCCAGTTCTCTGTGTTATGCGAAACCTTGTGTAGGATTTCATTACTTCTACCCTTTTCTTTGTGATGGATTTTCTTAAAGAAGGACCGGAAGGTAGTTCATCAATTAGGCTTTAGCTATCGATTCATTTATCTCCACAATCTTCTATCATCATGTTAATGTGGCAATATATATGGCATCTTTACTTATATTTGCTTGTTAATTTTTTGTGGGTTCTAGTTGTCATATCTTATGCTTCTGTTTGCTTAAGACAAGGCATGTCCATGGCATTATGCTCAACTCATTCATTTTGTTTACTGTACTGAGTTTTATTCTGGATTACTTGTTCTTATACTAGAACTTCATGCTTAAATGTGTATTATTTCTGCTTTTGCTTGTTCAGATGATAATGGAGCGAAAATTCCAACCTGTTATAATTTTCAGCTTCAGCCGAAGGGAGTGTGAGCAACACGCTATGTCCATGGCCAAACTTGACTTTAACTCCGAAGAGGAGAAGGCTGTTGTTGATCAGGTTTTTAAAAATGCTATCCTCTGCTTGAGCGAGGAAGATAGAAATTTACCAGCTATTCAACTAATGCTTCCACTACTCCAACGAGGCATAGCAGTTCATCATTCAGGACTACTTCCAATAATTAAGGAATTAGTGGAGTTGCTATTCCAGGAAGGCCTTGTCAAAGCCCTTTTTGCCACAGAAACAGTACGTTCATTGTTAGACTTTTCTTAATGCTGGTGTTTTTTGTGGACAGGTTTCTCACTTAGGCTCCATTCGTTTGGACAGAATTAGAATTGGGTTTAGGAATTGAGATCAATGAATTAAGCATGTAGAAATGAAGGTGGAATAGGAATAAATTCCAATTTTGTTGTTCATCCAGCCAATGAAATTAAGCATGCAGAAATGAAGTTGACCAATTCTACTTTGCTGATGGTAATTGCTGGAGATCCAATGATCAGATCAGCGAACCATCATCACGAGCAGTCTCGGGATGATTAAAAGAGTCTTCCATACGAAGTTGAGGGCAATTTGACAATTTCCATATTTCGGCGATTGCAGCCCAATAGAGATTGCAGGAGATTCGACAATTGGATCGATGAGGTGTCACCACCAACGGTCTCAAAGCGATGATAAGAAGCTTCCCACAAAAAATGACAATGATCCTACGACTTTATTTTATTTTTTCCAGTGCTGGCCTGCTACAGATTGTCGAAGATCCGTCCCTCAGATCAATGACCTGTCACTAATAGGGTTGTTGGAATGATGAGAAGAAACTTTCCAGAAATTTTGAGGATGTTCCGACAACTTCATATTTTTTGGCGACGGTGAATGGTGATTTCTAGAGTTCTGGCAATCAGATAGATGAACTGTCTTCATCAGCGATCTCGGGAAGATGCGAAGAAGCTTCCATGAAATTTGAGGATGATCCGACAACTTTCGAGGCGACCACCACCATTTACTGCCTCTGGTCCACATTTTTGACAAACGAATCGAACTCAACAAACTATGAGAACATTAATTGAGGCCGCACGAAAAGTATATAAGACTTGGGTAGAGAAAGTATCACATTTATTAATTGGGAAAATGTCTTACATAATATTCACGCGTGCGAACCATAAACCTAATTCTCCAATTCTTATATAAGATTGGAAAAAAATTGATCGAACAACGGAATTGGAGCTCCAATTCCAAGACCCAAAATATTAGTAGTTTTATCCGCTTTGATTCATCTAACCCATACTAATCTGAACCACACGTTTTTATCTTTTTCCATAAGTTGCCTACGTGTACTTCCCAGGAGGTCACCCATCCTAGGACTACTATCACCGGAGCACACAGTGTTTTCAACACAACTCAACCATTTACCCCGAGAAGACACCTTTGATATTGTTGGTTGGGTTGTTACAATTCCATCCTATGAACGGACCCTTAATGATTTTGGCTAAAAATGGTTTTTGTTTCAAGGGTAGTAATGGTCAATATGAAGTATTTGTGTGACTCATGTTTGTAATTTTTTGCAATTCATTATGATCACCATCAACCTCATCATACTGAGTTTGCGTCAGCTTTTTAACTCCTTTGTCATGTATTATTTAGAGTTGTACTTGCTTTCGGTTCTAGTTTAGCTAAGTCCTTCTGCACAGTTTTTCAATATTGAGAACCTTAATACGCATGCTATGTTGCTTGCTCCAGTTTGCTATGGGTCTTAATATGCCTGCAAAGACTGTTGTCTTCACATCAGTGAAAAAGTGGGATGGTGACAGTCATCGATATATTGGATCCGGTGAATACATTCAGGTAAAGGAAAATGCTTTTTAATTCATGTTGCATGTGGTAATTGTAAAAATATGTCATGGCTTCATCATTATGCACAAGTATTGCATGCATAAATGAATCTTTTTAGTTTTTCTAACGAATAATTGGCTCGGGGGACCTTCATGTCCCATTAATAGATGAGTGGAAGAGCTGGTCGGCGTGGTAAAGATGAGCGTGGCATTTGCATTATAATGATTGATGAGAAGGTAAATGCATTGTTATCAACAACTTGTTCCTTTTGTTTTAGATAAAATTTTCTTCTTGATTCCGGTTTTTGCTATTTTCTTTTCTTTTCTTTGCATCTTCATGTAACTTTTGGAGTTCATGTTATTGTATAGCATCAAAATATACTGCGAGGAAATACTGAAAGTAATATTGAAAAGTCATGACAGTTTGTAGAGCCTGTTACTGCCTACAAGTTACTGATAAACTAGAACAACCATGTAAATTTGAAGCACTTGTAAATAACAAAGCCAAGTTAGCCTCTGGAATTTTGTTTTCTACTTTATTCTTAATCTGTTCTGAGCTTTGATATGCTGTTCATTTAATTATGCAGGAACCAAAATCTTATGTTGGGAAAATATAACTGTACCTGGTTTATGCCTATTTTGATATTATGTATATGAACAGTTTCTACTTGATAATCATGTTAGTATTATACCAGATTGTATTTTTAGAACACATCAATAACCCATACTGATGTTCAAGAATATTTGGAGAAGGAATTTCTGCTTATATACTGGAGGACACTATTAAAGTGAGGTGGTTTGGGAAAATATGAAAACAGTTGAAAGTATGTCGTGGTCTCAACACTTGTGATTTAGGTCAGAGCCTCTTTAAGTATTTATACTAGAATCTATATTTGCCTGACACAGTTCCTTAGTAGGTCAACCCATTTTTCTCTTTACACTCCCAATCAAGTTGAGCATGGGTGTTGATCATGTTCAACTTGCCAACATTGAGAAGGAAATATGCCTTGCTCAACCCTCTAGTATATAAATCCTCCTTGATCTTGATTGAACAAAAGAGATACAAATTATACCATCTTCAATCCTCTCTGTATATTTTCTATCAATTTCAATGCGCTTCATGTGATCATACTGTATTGGATTATGAGCAATATTGGCAAGTGGCAACGACCTTATTACAATATAACTTGATCGGCGTTTTTGTTAAGAGCGTCAAATCATTAGTCTTCAGCCATAATCCTTCACAAATGTCTTGCTCCATCGATCTAAACTCTACTTCCGCCATGGAACATGCTACAACATTTTGTTTTTTATTTCGCCAGGTTACTAGATTACCACCAATGAGGATTGGGGGGGGGGGGGCATCCCGTAGTAGATCTGATGTCAACCAAAATTATGGTTTTGAAAAATACGATATTTTTTATGTAAATAAATTAATTGATGTAGGCCGAGTGGCCAAACCGAACTTTCGCGCGCAAAGTACTCTCGACGTTGAACTTCGCTTAGACCGTTATTAACTGTTATTCGAAGATATTCCCCCGAACGTCTAACAAGTTGAACCAAAGCGAAATCCGTACATCCACAAGAAATTCACCACAATAATTTATGAATTGACGACAATTAAAACAGTGTGAACGTTCGAGGCAAGCCGTTACTAATTAATTGAATTGCATACCATTAGGCTAAAAATCGGGAGCAAGAAAGGGTGGAGTTTACCCGAGCATATGCAAGACTACGACGAGAAGGCGATCATTTCAGACTCTTCGACCAAGGATACTGTAGTAATTACTGTT
This sequence comes from Dactylorhiza incarnata, assembly GCA_033032865.1. Taxonomy (NCBI): domain Eukaryota; kingdom Viridiplantae; phylum Streptophyta; class Magnoliopsida; order Asparagales; family Orchidaceae; genus Dactylorhiza; species Dactylorhiza incarnata. The sequence goes on along the minus strand of JAWHQI010000227.1, from coordinate 1,922,040 downwards.
GATTGATTCTCGTAAAGCTGAACTGCCCCGCGACTATTGAGGCGAGGAGGAAGATTGGATTGAACGACCCTCGACGGAGCAGAACAAGATGGATCTCGGTCGTCGTAGTAGAACGCCGAAGTTGACGACGACCGAAGGGAAATAGAAGCCTTCGTCGTAGCAGGATGCCGATCGATCTCTTGAGCGACGATGGGAGACAGAGTTGACGACGGGGAAGAACCTTTGTCGAGGTCGATTGCCTGGTAGTCGCTCCCGTCGGGTTGGGGAGTCCAAGCAGAGATGATAATCAAAGTTAACAAAGGAAACGAAATTAGATTCGTTTCCTCTGAATTATTCCGGTCCCTTTTCTTCTTCAGGGAGCCCCTTTTAATAGTGATGTAAAGTTAGCCTCCTTTTTAATTTCTTTCCAAATTTATATTTCCCAACTTTCTTTCTTTCCTTTAATCTCATTATTGAAGAATAATTCTTATATCTTTTGGTTTGGGAAACTCCGCCATTTAACCTTATGCGTCTTTAATTAGTGAAAGCTTGCCTTTTACGTCCTAGCTACTCAAATTGCCGAACCATTTATTCAGGGTCTCACCGGGTGGTCAAACCGATGAGCTGGAACTCAAACTAATATCGGTGCGTGGAAAAATTGACAGAAAAAAAATACAATAACAATTAAAAAATGTAACTGACGCGTATTGATATCACGCGATAACGCGGCGAGAGTTGCATCAATTCCCTCGGGGTTGACAGAGCTCGACCCCAGCGAGAACTCGCAAAAGCTGGCAACAGAGAGATCAGACGGCGTCACTGGTGCTAAATCGGGTGGTAGGTCCGGTTCTATGCGGTTTGGTCCGGTTTAAATCGGGTGGTAGGTCCGGTTCTATGCGGTTTGGTCTGGTTCCAATTGGTTCCAACTAGAACCAAAACCAAACTTGACGGAATGAATGAGGGAGGTCAAAAATAAAAAACCGGAGGGGAAAATTATTCCCGTTCAGTTTTTTTTGCATGACGGACTTCGAAGTCTGAGGCCCGGGCGCAGGAATTTCGCGTTACACCAAGGGAGAGTACTTTTTATATAATATATAGTAAGTCGGGCTAAAAATTAAAAACTGAAACCGCAAAATCACAAAATTGCACCAGACCGCGCCGATTTTAAAAATTCAAAGATCACGAACGTGTAATGCCGATGCAATGTTCATGTTGCTGAAGATCACGACTCAACATAGGGTAAAGAACTTTGAATTGTTGCTCTTGAAATCTTATTTTACAATTAAAATTTTGTTTGAAGAATATATTAGTTAATTCAATTTGACTAATTTATCAGCTACAATTATATTTGTCTTTAATGATTACTATTAAATAGTTGTTGTGTATCCTCTATATTTTTAAAACAAAATATTTCAGAAAAAAATGTGAATAAAATTGAAAATTCATTATTGGCTGTATAAAAACTGAAAGTACACCACAAAAACCGGCTCCAAATCGCACCAATGTTAAACCACACATCACGATTTTGGTGCAGTGTGATTTTGTTCAGTCCAAAGCCGACCCCCTTTGTTGCGATTGTTGTTTGGGTTCAAAATGCACCAACTTCACCCATAATAGTAAGTATAGATATTATAGATATATTATAAAAAATAACAATATTATAATAACATTAATAATAATAATAATAATAATAAACGGGTTGCAGTTCGGTTCTGCTTCGGTCCGGTTCGGATAGGTTCTAAAAATCTTGAAACCGCTTGAGACTTCTATATTGCGGTTCCGGTCCGGATAATAAAATGAAAGAACTACACCCAGACCAATGTTGTTTCGGTTTGGTTCCGATTGGGTTTTCGGTTTTAAGTGTCAGCTTTAGTCGCACCACGATGTAATTGTTGATTTTGGATTATTTCACAAAGCTAACAATGCCTCAAACTGACAACCATTACCCTTATTTATAGCGAAAGGGGCTAGGTCACCTGACGTGAACATTTATGATTGACCGTTACGTTCGATGTCTGAATCACACTAAATAAAGTCCAAAATAAAAAATACAAAAGAAATATAAAACGGCGCTCCGAAAGCGCTCGTGGTCTCGGATCGCCGATCTGATCAACTCCTACTACGCAAGTACATGAATGCGGGCCCCGCCGAGTGGCGGCCCGAAGCCCAACAACGATCCTGCGGTTGATCCCCATGAGGGCAGGGTATACAAATCCCCCTTCCATAGTTTTCAATATATTTGAGCCGAAATCTTATCATATGCATGTTATTAGCCATAATCATAGTAATTGCTCACATAAGGATTTTACTAATACCTCACTTAACTTAATAGCTACTATAAAACATGAAATAACTTAATAGCAGTGCAAATAGCCATGATAAAGTAACACTTTAATTAATCCCAGCTGCCATACTTAGGCATAGGTACTTAACTAATATTCTTAGCCACCTCATCAATTTCATTTAACAATACGTAGCACCATAATAATTTAAATTAAAATCATGTAATTTTATATGAATCTTTTAAAGTAAGCTGTATTAAGTCTTTGTGTGTTTGGGTTTTAGTCTCACATCTTAGTTTTAGGTTTGCGAGTCTTGTTGTATTCATATATATTACCCCTATGTGGATGAATATAATTGCACCGGTTGGAAGTAGAATAGAAGTCGTATCATTACCTTAAACAAGCATCACTCCGCTATATATAGGAGTGATAGAATACAACGTACAAAGTACCACTCGAATAAAATAAACTGGAAATACAACACTCTCCCTCAAGTTGGGCTTGTAATGTCTGTCAAACCCAACTTGGTCATAATGTTTCCAAATGATCTATGACACAACCTCTTAGTAAGAACATCTGTCAACTGTTGATCAAAGGGGGCGAATGGAGTGCTCACAACTCCCCTCACTCTATTCTCCTTGATGAAATGTCGATCGACTTTAACATGTTTAGTGCGGTCATGCTGAATAGGATTGTGCGCAATGCTAATGACCGTCTTGTTATCACATACAGCCGGATGGGACCTTTGCTTTGAATCCCAAGTTCAGACATAAGGGATCGAATCCACATTCCTTCACATATTTCATGGGTCATAGCTCTAAACTCAGCTTCAGTACTGGACCTGACAACAACTTATTGTTGTTTATTTCTCCAGGTTACCAGATTTTCCCCAACCAGAGTACAATATCCAGAAGTAGATCTACGGTCATCAACAGATCCCGCCCAGTCAGCATCTGTGAATACTTCAATGGTTAATTCTTTGTTGGGAGTAAACAAGATGCCACGCCCAGGAGAGGTTTTGAGATATCGAAGAATCTGGTGGGCAGCATCCAAGTGGTGAGATTTGGGAGAATGCATGTATTGACTGATGACTCCAACAACATAAGAGATATCTGGGCGAGTATGAGATAGGTAGATGAGCCTCCATACAAGCCTTTGAAAACCATTGATATCAACAACTTCTCCACCATCCTTCCCCAACCTATGGTTGGCTTCAATAGGGGTGTTTGCATGTCTACACCCACTCATCCCCGTTGTCTCCAGCAGGTTAAGGATGTACTTCCTCTGAGAGATAAAGATACCGTGCTTGGATCTTGCAACTTCAATGCCAATGAAGTACTTGAGATTCCCAAGGTCCTTTACCTCGAATTTCCTAACCAATCTTGTCTTCAAATTTTGGATCTCTTCCATGTCATCCCCTGTTATGACAATGTCATCCACATAGACAATTAAAACAGTCAATTTTCTAAGTCTGTGTTTTACAAATAGGGTATGATCGACATTGCTCTGAGTATACCCAAATGTCATCATGGTTCATTGAAACCTTCCAAACCAAGCCCTCGGTGATTGTTTTAGGCCGTATAGAGCCTTCTTCAGTCTGCATACCTTTCCCTCAGATCCCTCAGAGACAAGGCCCGGAGGTAGAGACATATATACTTCCTCTTCTAAATCCCCATGGAGGAAGACATTCTTCACGTCTAGCTGATTGAGACTTCACCCTTTGCAGGCAACACATGAGAGACAAATTCTGATGGAATTCATCTTTGCTAAGGGAGCAAAGGTTTCTTAATAGTCAATCCCAGCTGTCTGGGTGTATCCTCTGGCCACCAACCTACCACACCTTCATCGACGAGTATAAACCCGCAGAGGAGTAAGACGAGGGGGCAATGCCAGAGGCAAATCAATAGGAGGAAAAATAGGCTGATATGGAGGAAATAGGTAGAGGAATAGTAGGAGAGCTCACTTCCGTGGTACAAGACTCCCCCTGAAGTGAGCTCCCATAATAAGACTTTGATTCATGGAAAGTGACATCCATGGAGACAAAAGTTTTTCGTGTTACATGATGAAAACACTTATACCCTTTTTGGTAGGAGAATAGCCAATGAAGACACACTGAAGCGCACGGGGATCAAGCTTGGAGGTGTGGTGCACGTGGACAAAACACACACACCCAAAGACACGAGGAGGAATCTCACTAGGAGTAATATTGAGAGTTTCCAACGGGGTTTTGTGGTGAAGGATACGAGTAGACTTGCGATTAATAAGATGCACAACTGTGAGGACAACGTCCCCCCAGTAATACTTGGGAAGGTGCATCTTAAGTAAGCGACAACAGGCAACCTCAAGAAGGTGCCGATTCTTACACTCAGCGACCCCATTCTGAGCAGGGGTGTAAACACATGAAGTTTGGTGGATGATACCCAAATCACTAAGGTAGCATTCAAAGTAAGAGTCAATGTACTCACGACCATTGTCACTTTGCAACACTTTAACAGTGGCATTGAACTGAGTAACAATCATTTTATGAAACCGTTGAAACATAGGAAAAACGTCAAATTTATTTTTCATTAGGTAAACCCATGTGCAACGAGAAAAACAGTCTATAAAAGTAACAAACCATTTGCAACTAGAAATAAAAGCAAGCGGGCAAGGGCCCCAAACATCAGAATGAATAACTACAAAAGGAGTAGCACTAGGAGGAGACATATGAGTAAAAGAGACCTGTTTGTGCTTACCCAGTTTACACACATCACAAGTAAAATTAGTAAACATAGAGTTTGACATAGAAGGTAGTAAAAGTTTCATAACAGGAATAGAGGGATGCCTTAGGCGACAGTGCCAGGAATCCAAATCAGAAGCCGAAGCCACATGAAGAGCACACAGAGGAGTCCTGAAAGATTCAAGAAGAAGAGAAAAAAGTCACAGAGCAGTTCATAGAGTTAGTCAAATGACTAATAGAAAGAAGATTTCTAGTGAATTTAGGAACATGAAGAACATATAAGAGAGTGAGGGAAGAGCATGGAATGGTTCCTTTTCCAGCAATGGATGAAAATGAATCATAAACTACACTCACTTTGTCCCGACCAGACAAAAGAGAGTAGGATATAAAACCTGAAGCAGAGCCAGTCATATGATCGTTGGCGCCGTTGTCAATAATCCACTAGGTGGAGGTGAGGCTGGTAGCAGAATGAGCACCTGGGGGCCCTTGGTGGGCATAGGAGGAGGATGAAGTAGAGGTCTCGGAAGGTTGGCCATGCATCAGACGACGAAAGGCTTGAATCCCGTCCCAAGAGTGGGTAGAAGTAGCACCAGAAGGAGAAATATCATCAGAAGCATCCGAGAGATGAGCAAATCTGGACAGAGGAGGACAACCTGGAGAGCGACCATAGTCACGGCCACCACGAGAGGTAGGACCCCCCTGGGAGGAGGAAAGTCGTGAAGCTTGAAACAAGTGTCCCTGGTAAGCTAACTCCAATATGTCTTCAATGAGAAGATGTTAGGTATTCCCCATAGAATAATTCTGAAATTAAATACAAATTTAATAGTCCTGACAATTGCTACACTTTTCATTATAAAAATAATCAACTAATAAATGTGCTGAACTATTTCACATTTTTGTAATATGAAATAAGAAAAAAAGTATGAAATAATTATATAAAATTGATTATAAGAATTAAACATTTAAAAGAACGAAACAACATGTTTAATTGTTTTAAACAGACAAAGATAATACGTCTAACTGATTTAAATATATATTGCTAGTTTGTTAATATAGTATAAAATAAAATAGTGGACAATGTTCAAAAGTCGTGTTGGCGATATATCAGAAAATTTTTGATATATCGGCTTATAGTTTACGAAATGACATAATTGTGGAAAATATCAATTAGGAAAGGGCTTCTACCACTGCATGATGGAGAGATCGATCGTGTCGCATTGGGGAGATTTACGAGTTCAATATTTTCGATCGTCAGATGGACGATCAGAGACCGTGATCGTGTCAGACTCATTTTTCTGCATTTTTTCATGTATTTGTTTTTATTCTTTTGACGCATATTTTGAGAATTATGTTAAGTAATGCGATCGACCGATTTGGGCCATTAGATCACTTAACTTAATTCCCACATTTATATTTTGCGTGTTGTCGACTGGAGGGGGTTATCGAGAAATTAGGTTTCAAAATTGAAACTGGTCGATCCACCTTTGCTCGGTGGCACGCCTCCGCCGCTGCCCCCGCCGCTATGCTGCCGACTCCAGAACTCTTGTCGCCACCTCCCTCAGCCTCTATAGACCCGAGTGACCCCTATCCAACATTCCAGCCATCGATCCCTCCTTGGATCCACCTCCTGCTATAGCCCCCGACCACGCAAAACTTCTCCGCTCCCTCTACAGTCGCCGCTAGTCCCTCTAGATCCTCCTCCGCAAAGCCTACTCGCACCTTTTACAACCACCGTCTGTCCTCCTACAACCCCCTCCTTCATTTCCACGACAACATAACACTCCAACATCTCCCCCAACACCACCCTTGCCTTCATCCTTCTTTCAACTGCCCTCCCAACCCATTCAACCCACCCCCCAAGCCATACTAGACCTCCTCCAGTCCAATACAACCCTAAAAGGGCCTCCATACAACACTCCCATCTCATCCACCAAACAACCACCATCCCTCTACGACAACCCCTACACAACAACATTCTCCCTACCGGACAACCACCGCCAGGTCTTCCCCACCACCACCGACATCGTTTACTTTTGAGCTTTTAGTTTCAGTTTTATTTCTTCGCATTGTACGAGTACCTTTATTGCTAGAAATCATATGCTTTAATACAATTTGACTATTCCACTTTCAGTAGGCGTGCATTTCTTATTTGCCTGTCATTTAATTTCAGCGCACTCTCATTTAGTTGCAATTATTATCTGCTTATTTAAATTGTAATGTTTGTGATCAATAGTGACGCTTGCTCGAGATTTTAAAGTTCATATTGTTTAATTAGTTGTGCGTCGGGAAAAAATACTTGTTTGATTGAATCATTGCATGTGCATCGCATTAAGGTTAGCCTTCGTTAGTTCATAGTGGTGCGTGCATGTATTCATCTGCATCTTCATTTTATGGTTATCGTCCATCCATTACATTCATCTCGTGCTCGCTTGCATTGCATCTAAGGTTAGGGCATCACATGCATGTCTCCTATAGATTCGTTCTCCGTCGGATTGTTATAAGAGCCCCAGGTTCGGGATTTATTTTGATACACAGTCATTGAGTCTATAGGTTCCGTCATATGGCGTGGTATCACGACAATTATACTAAACCGAGAAGAGTTTCACTTGAGAGGTCTTCATATTATCACAACGATTACTTTCGCTCCCAACACCACTTCTAGAGATCGTGTCGACTCCTCGACGCGATTCCATCTTGCTAGAGGTGATCACTACGATGATTATTGTCGTCCATATCCACGAGCACGAGCAGGCTGTGTTGAACCTTCGACACGACTTCATTATCTTAGGGATGACTACTATGAGGACCATTCTTTCAAGAGAGATCTCGAGTGTAGGTTTCGTGTTGTTGCCCCGTCTTTTGACGGTTCATCGAGTCCCGAGTCTTTCAGTTATTGGCTCGTGGACGTGAAATATTATCTCAACAATTTTGAAATATTCGGTGAGCGTCGCATTAAATTTGTGAAACTTAGACTTATAGATCAGACTAGAGCATATTGGTCTAGCATTGAGAGGACCCGTGAGCGAGATCGTCTTCATCGCATCACTAGTTGGGTGGAGATGAAGCGTAGGTTGTGTTAGAGGTTTTTTCCTGCATCATATCGGAGTCTTTTGCTCGAGCAATTATTTACCCTTCGACAATGATCAATGTCCGTCACCGAGTATATGAATTGATTTGATGAGTTTGTAGTGATGAGCGACATCTGAGAGGAGCCATCTATGATCACTTTCCGATTTCGGTCTGGACTTTGATGCGAGATACGTATTGAGTTGACCCATCATTACTTAGTCTCTTGAGAATACATACCGTCTTTCCCTTCATTTCGAGCAGTCCTTGATACACTATTGTTAGTTGAGTGGATTTGCTCTTTGATTGCCCTATGGTCTGTCAGTCCTAGCCCGAGGCTATCCTCGTGCCTACTCCTACCTCCTTAGACACGAAAGTTGGATTTCCTGATACCAAGTCATCTCATTCCCATGAGGTACAATGTCTGATGCGTTATTTCCCACAGCATCTGACCCATATCCGACATTGATCGGTAGTGTTTATGAACAGTCTAGCAAGCTTGTCGTGATTTGCTCTTCCCCTACTCCTGACACAAATGTTGTCATTTCACCTATCACAGACGCAGTCTCGAGTGCATGTCCTTTATAGTATCTTTTTATTTCGCGGTGTCGAATCTTGATTCGAGCGCAAGTCTAGAGTCTATGATTGACGTCGTAGTGGTTATCTCACATGTTCTTAGGGGCACTACTGTTATTAACGACACTTGCTTGGAGTGTCACTCTTATATTGATGGGTTCCTCGAAGAGCCTTCTGTTGAGCCCCCAGGTGAGCCACCTAATGAATCCTCTTTAGGTAGCAGTTTCCTTAGTGTGGATCTCTTAGGTAGTCGTTTGAGCGACCACCGCATTCACGACGAGCATCCTTATACACCTTATGGGGAGTCACCTGACGAGTTTTACCCTTTGAGAGATATGCGACTCATCTTTGAGTTCCACGACATTCCCTCGAGAGATCGCATCATCTATGACGAATTTTTCTTTCGACCACCCGGTGAGCCTCCCGATGATTTTCGTCCCTTAGGAGACATTGTGCGTGTCATGATATTATAGCTTAGTGCCACTGTCCTAGGTAGTCATTTGGGTGCTCACACACTCAATGAATTTTTTTATACTCCACCCACAGAACCTCCAGATAAACCACCCATTTTTAAGGATTTGCACCGCTACGTATAATTTGCATTTAGTGATTATGTTGGGTTCTTCATTAATCATTTGCATACGCTGCATGATTTGCATGACATATTGCGGCGTAAAGTTATATTAAATATTAAAAAAAAATCAAAACTCACGCTGGTAATCACATGAGAGAGCAAATGTTCAGTGAAGGTAATTGAGTGATGATTTGCACATTATTTGAGAGGTTCCCGTTGGGACAACTATGAATCTGAGTGCTATGCGAATAGGTCCATACACTGTCAAGAGAGAGTCCAAGTCAAATTTCTTCGAGCTTGATGTTACTAGGAATACATGTGTTCATCTTGTACTCAATGTAGAATATTTGACTCTAGATGTGGAGCCACCTAGTTTTGGACCTACAACCTTCCCTTTTAGCTTCAGCTTCCACCATCATTATAGCCTCTCCTATCAACCTCTGCTACTGCCATGCTCGTCACCATTATACCCCCAGCCTTCGTCCTTATGGTGGGTTGCTTGGTCGTGAGACCCTCCGCTACTTCAGCGACACGATGACCTTATGCGGAGATAGTCCCTACTTGGAGCGACAGAGAGTCTTGCCTGGTTTGCAGCGGAAGCATGTTGTATCCATTCACCGGAGATGAATGTCTCTGAGCCGGGGAGATGGATGGAGATCGATTGTGTCGCATTGGGGAGATTTACGAGTTCAACATTTTGGGTTGTCAAATGGACTATTGGAGACCGTGATCACGTCAAACTCATTTTTTTGCAGTTTTTCATGTATTTGTTTTTTTATTTTTCGGACGCATATTTTGGGAATTAGGTCAAGTAATGCGATCGGCCGATTTGGGCCACGAGATCACTTAACCTAATTCCCCCATTTATATTTTGCGTACAACAGACTGGAGGCGGTTATCGAGAAATTAGGTTTCAGAATTGAAACCGCCCGGTCCTCCTACGCTCGGTGCGACGCTGATCATGCTGCCTCTGTCGCTCTGGTACCGACTCCAGAGCTCTTGCCTCCACCTCCCTTTGCCTCTATAGCCCCGGGTGACACTTGTCCAACATTCCAACCACTGATCCCTCCTCGGATCCACCTCTTGTTGTAGCCCCCGCCCAAGCAAAGCTTCCCCGCTCCCTCTACAACTGCCGCCAACCCCCTAGAACCCTCCTCCCCCCCACAAAGCCTACCCGCACCCTCTACCGCCACCGCCGGACCTCCCACAACCCCCTCCATTTCCACAACAACATTCCTCCGTATATCCTTTCCAGCAACTCCCCCAACAACACACTTGCCTTCGTCCTTCTTTCAACAGTACTCCCAACCCATTCCAGCCCACCCCCAAGCGATACCAGACCTCCTCCACTCCAATACAACCCTAAAAGGGCTTTCATACAACATTCCCATCCCATCCCATCCACCAAACAACCACCATCCCTCTTTGACAGCCCCTACACAACAACAGTCTTCCTGCCGGACAACCACCGCCACCACTAGATCTTCGCCATCACCACCGACATCAATTACTTGGTGAGCTTTTACTTTCAGTTTCATTTCTTCGCATTGTACGAGTACCTTTTTTGCTAGAATTTTTTTGTCCTAATATAATTTGACTATTCTACTTTCAGTAGACGTGCATTTCTTATTCTCATTTAATTTCAGCGCACTCTCATTTAGTTGAAATTATTATCTGCTTAAATTGTAATTTTTGTGATCAATAGTGATGCCTGCTCGAGATTTTAAAGTTCAAATTGTTTAATTAATTGTGCGTTGGGAAAAAAATACTTGTTTGATTGTATCATTGCATGTGCATTGCATTAGAGTTAGTCTTCGTTAGTTCATCCAGGTGCATGCGTGCATTCATCTGCATCTTCATTTTAGGGTTGTCGTCCGTCCATTGCATTCATCTCGTGCTCGCTTGCATTGCATCTAAGGTTAGGGCATCACGCGTCTGTGACCTATAGATTCGTCCTGCGTCATCACATGTCATTTACTTATTGATGTTTAGTTGGCTCTACGCTTGTATGCCATTCTGTGAATGATCAATTGAATATGGTTATATAGTTTCTTATCATTTGATCCAATACCTCCTGGATTTGTGATGGAAAGTGGAGTTTAGAAATACAGTAATTTATACTTTTTATGTCCCAACTTAGTATACTTCTGATGTAGGGTAGGCTATGCGGTGCACCATTTAGACTCTACATGCGACACAACCGTCAATCGTGCCAACAATTAATTGAGCAATGAAAATTTAACACCACAAACAGATAATTGCAATGAGAGAATAATTTAATATTGAGCGATTTTAGTTGGTTTTTCCTCCTCTCGGAGGGCCGAAGCAAAGCGCGCGGCGAATAGATCCTCCTGCAAGTTAGTACTCGATCGACACAAAACACCACCAGCAAAATCCAAGCATAATACTAGATTATCCAATAACAATATCAAGAAATAATACAACCAAATCACGATGAAATAACTCACAACTAGGGGCTGGTTTGGAGCAATGGAAACAACGAACTTGGAGGAGTAGATCCGGGTCCGGGGATGTGGTTGGTGGCTGTCCACGGCGGAAAAAACGGAGTGGGAGGGCTGATAACGGATAGATCCGGGCAATAAGGGTAGATCCGGACGTGGGAGTAGTAGATCCGGTGTTGGGGAGCGGATCCGGGTAACGAGCAGGTGTATAGTAGGGAGAATGGTGGATCGGGAAGGGGAAATTTCAGATCTAAGTAGATCTGAAATTTTGGGGAGTTTGGGAAGGTGGATCCACGAAAATAAAAGGGTAGGGTTGTTGTAGGGGGAGGGGAAAGTGAGAGGAGTTGGTGGTTCGGAGGGAGGGAAGGGGGCAAATGGTCGGCCGGCCACAAGGAGGCCGGCGGGGTGCGGGAATGGAGGGGGCGGCCTGCGGACTGTAGCAGGTCGGCGGGTTGGCTGCTGGCCTGCAGCAGTTCGGCGGGCTGGGGAGGGGGTTCCGGCGGGTCTAAGGGGAAGAAAGGAGAAGGGGAATGATGGAAAACGAAGGTGGAGGGTTAGGGTTATCTTGGGGGGGATTTTCCACCACTAGGAGTCACCACCTAGGGCTCCACGGCGTCGGCACCGCGGCTTGATCGCTGGATTCCGGGAAGAACTTCTCCAAAATCAACAATAGCCCCAAAACCAGCCCTCTAATCCTATTTATAAGAAAAACTAGCATTAGGGCATCCCCATCAACGGCTATGATTGGCCGGTGGGTTTAGCCCTTAAATAAATAAATACATGTCCGAAACAAATACATAAATATATGATTTTGACTCGCGGCGACGTGCCGGACGCAACCGCGGAGTCGGATCGGCGATCCGATCAAGTCTTCCGGCGGGAGTAAATGAACGTGGGTCCCGCTCCTTCGTGTGCACGATCCGATGGAATCCCATCAACTCCCCCCGACTGAAAAGCATTCATCTCCGAGGAATGGAGACGATCGTACTGGAGTCGAAGTCCGGGGGCAAGTCGATCAAGCTCTGCCGGCAATATCCAGGCGTCGTCAGAGTCGGCGCGGCCCCGCCAATGAACCAAGTAGCGAAGACGCGGCCCGTCCGTGGTGGGAACAATCTGGTGGGATCTAATCTCCGTGATGCTCTCATCTCTCGACTCTCTCATGGTGGTACCCGGTGCGAGCGGTGATGCCGGCTGTGGAACCATATGCGACGAGCTCCCAGGTGGAAGGGTATCAACAATGGGTGGGCGGTGGTGGCTATCTGGCGTGGGTGGGGAGGTGGTGAAGGGCGGCAAGGGGAGAGAGGGGTCGCCCCCACTGCTCGGGTCCCCATAGTCATGAGGCTCGTAATAAGGTGTTAGATCCTCGACATTAAATACTGGATGAATCCCCATACTCGCCGGGATGTCTAGCCTGTAGGCGTTTGTCCCAATCCGATTAATAACCGAGAAAGGACCCATTCGCCTGGCGCTTAACTTCCTGGCAGGCCCCGAAGGGAGCCTCTCCGGGCGGATTCGTACCATCACCTGTTCGCCAATATCAAAAATACGCTCTCGCCTTCTTTTATCTGCGTGGGTTTTATAACTTTCATTGCTTATGTTAATACGTCGGCGGACCGACTCGTGTAACTCATGCAGATGCCGTGCAAATGACTCAGCAGACTCACTAGGCCGGGACTCTAACGGACTCGGGATAAGGTCAATGGGTTTCCTGGGGTCGTAACCTGACACTATGTGGAATGGACTCAACCCAGTGGTCCTATTCACCGAACTATTATATGCAAACTCTGCGACCGGAAGGTCTAAGTCCCAACTACTCACATGCTCTCCCACCAGACACCTCAACAAGTTTCCTAAACTCCTATTCACTACCTCCGTCTGGCCATCCGTCTGTGAGTGGTAGGCAGTAGAGAATTTAAGGGTGGTGCCGGTCTTATGCCACAGGGTCTTCCAGAAGTAACTCATAAATCTCACGTCGCGGTCCGATACGATAAACTTGGGCAGGCCGTGTAGTCGGAAGACGTCCCTCATGAAAATGGATGCAACGTGGGTCGCATCCGCCGTCTTGCGGCACGCAATAAAATGAGCCATCTTCGAAAACCGATCAACCACCACGAAGATGGAGTCGTGTTTTCGAAGAGTGCGGGGAAGTCCGAGAACGAAATCCATGCTAAGATCCTCCCAAGGTCGGTGCGGGACCAGTAACGGTGTGTATAGGCCTGCGTTCTGCTTCGTGCCTTTGGCCGTCTGGCAGATACGGCAGTGGCGGACAACTCTAGCTACATCCCTCCTAAGCGTGGGCCAGTAGAGGCGGTCCTCCGCGATGGCTATAGACTTGTCGCGCCCAAAGTGTCCGGTGGCTCCGCCCGCATGCAACTCCCAAATCAGATAATCACGGTACGATGTCCGGGGAATGCATAGGCGGGATCCACGATATAAGTATCCCTCGAAGATCTGATATCCCTCAACGGGGTATGGGGGATCTCGGGATAGGGCGGTGTAAGTCTCTCACCAAAGTCAGGGCACGACGGGTACTCTAAGATCAAATGCTCAAGCCCATCGACACGCGCGGTCATAGTCTGAAGCAAGGAGACTCGGCGACTCAGGGCGTCCGCAGGTTTGTTCTCAACACCAGCTCGGTGTTTGAGAACATAGTGGAAATCCTGCAAATATTCAACCCACTTGGCATGTCGATGCCCCAACTTGCGCTGCGAGTCTAAGTAGCGTAACGCCTGGTGGTCAGAGTAAAGCACAAACTCCCGGGGGAGGAGGTACTGCCGCCAGTAGCGTAAGGACTGGACAATAACATAAAACTCTCGATCATAGTTCGAGTATTTCTGCTTTGCTTCGTTTAATTTCTCGCTAAAGTAGGAGACATGGTGTCCCTCTTGGCTCAATACGCCACTGATGCCAACTCCAGATGCGTCGCAAGCGACCTCAAATGCGCGACCGAAATCAGGAAGCCTCAGAACTGGGGCCGTCGTCAGCCTTTCCTTAATCTCCTCGAAGGCTCTAGTGGCAGCAGGGGTCCACTGAAACTCTCCCTTCTTGAGGCAGCTCGTGAAGGGGGCCATGATCGTGCTGAACCCCGGGACAAACTTCCTGTAGAAGGTGGCAAGCCCATGAAAGCTGCGAGCCTCGTGGATAGTCGTGGGCACAGGCCAGTCTCGAATGGATTTGACCTTCTCGGGATCAACAGATACTCCAGTCGAGGATATGATGAATCCGAGGAAGTGGACGGACTCAGAAAAAAATGCACACTTCTTCAGGTTCACATACAATTTCTCCCGGCGGAGGGTGCCGAAGAGAAGCCTCAGATGATCGAGGTGAGCGGCCTGTGTCTGGCTGTAAATCAGTATATCATCGAAGTACACAACCAGAAACTTGCCCATGTAGGGCCGCAACACCTGCGTCATAACTCTCATAAACGTACTAGGGGCGTTCGAAAGCCCGAATGGCATGACTAGCCACTCATAAAGACCATCCTTAGTCTTAAAGGCGGTCTTCCATTCGTCTCCCTCACGCACTCTGATCTGGTGGTACCCACTGCGCAGATCGATCTTGGAAAAGATCTGGGCACCGGACATAGTATCCAATAGATCATCTAATCGGGGGATGGGAAAGCGGTACTTGACTGTGATCTTGTTTATGGCGCGACTATCAATGCACATACGCCAACTGCCGTCCTTCTTAGGGGTAAGAAGGGCGGGAACAGCACACGGGCTCATACTCTCTCGAATAAATTGCTTCCGAAGAAGCTCATCGACCTGCCGTTTGAGCTCAGCGTGCTCATCCGGGTGCATGCGGTAGTGGGGCAGGTTCGGGAGAGAAGCCCCCGGGATCAGGTCAATGGCGACTGAATGTCCCGTGGTGGGGGCAGCTCATCAGGGAGCTCCTCCGGCATCATGTCAGCAAACTCCTCTAAAAGGGGACGCACCGCTAGCGGGTGGTCAACCAGAGTGTCCTCAGTGGCCTGAGTGGCAGCGACAACGTAGATGACATCTGACTCAATACTATCGTGCAAAAACTCACTCCGTCTCAGGATGTGTAGCGGTCTCGAGGCGCTCGTGCTCATCGAGGGCTCAACGACACCCTTCGATCTCTCTCGTGGCTGGGTAGGTGTCAGCGTAATCTTCCGGCCCTTATCATAAAAGACGCACGTGTTCGAGCGGCCGAAGCACGTGACGTCGCGATCAAACAGCCAGGGGCGGCCTAGGAGAACATGGGCGACATCCATGGGAATAACATCACACCACACCTTGTCCTGGAACGATGCAATAGTGATAGGGACAAGACAACGCTGGGTAACCTGGATGGCCGTCTTATCTACCCAGACGACTCTATAAGGATGGGGGTGGGGCTCGGCCTTCACCTGCATACGATCAAGCCCCTTCTGCGCTACGATGTTCACACAGCTTCCACTGTCAATAGCTAGCTTGCAGGGTCCGCCTGCGCTAGGGAAGTATGTGTAAAAGATGGTGGTGCGACGCCAGTCCTCGTCCACACGTGGGGTATGTAGTAGGCGTCTAATCACTCCCACCTCTAACGATCTCTCAGCGTCACTCTCCCAACCATCCTCCACAGTGGCCCTGACGTCCTCGGGGGCATCCTCGTCCTCGTCTAAATTCTGCTCC
The DNA here is from genome assembly GCA_033032865.1 of Dactylorhiza incarnata. Classification (NCBI taxonomy): domain Eukaryota; kingdom Viridiplantae; phylum Streptophyta; class Magnoliopsida; order Asparagales; family Orchidaceae; genus Dactylorhiza; species Dactylorhiza incarnata. Next base: position 1,905,751 of record JAWHQI010000227.1, on the reverse strand, counting down.
TCGCCCTCAACTAGCAGGTTCCGCGTGTGGCACCGCGCCGCCACGTGCCCTCTGCCGGAACATCTAAAACACACAATACCGCCAGGCTGCTGGCCATCAGTGGTCATGACCTTGCCCTTCGCATCGGTGGGGGTGCGAGAAGGTGCGGCCGCGGAGGTCTGGGGTGGAGCGGGTTTCCTAAAGGTCGACGAATCAGCTCGTGTGGGGAACTGCTTCGTGCTCGACGATCGGAGGTACTGCTCAAACTCGAGGGCAAGCTGGAAAATCTGATCGACACTCTCAGGATGGTGGGGAATCAGCTCTCTCCGGATATCGGCGCGGAGGCCCTCCCTGAATCGGGATGCTGTGGCAATAGGTTCCTCAGAAATATCGCTCCTAACGATCAGCTCATCGAAGCGGACCATGTACTCTGCAACAGTAAGCGTCCCCTATCGTAAATTCTGCAGCTGCTCGAACAGCTGGTCACGGTACGAGGTGGGGAGGTACTTCTCTCTCAGTCTATCCTTCATCTCCTCCCAACTGGAAATAGGATAATAGCCGTCTCGCTCTAGGGCCCTCTCAACGCTGATCCAAAACACCTTTGCTTGCCCGATCAGTTTCATCTTCGCAAAGCGGACACAGCGCTCGTCACTCATCTCGTACCACTCGAAGTAGTGGTCCATATCCAAAAGCCAATCGCTGAAGGCTTTCGGATCTAAGCGCCCGTCGAAGGATGGGGCATCGATGCGGATACGACGAGTGATATCAAACTGGTGGTCGCCTCTCCGTGGATCAGGGTAATCCTCGGGATAGTCATCATAGGCGTCGTATCGAGCAGGCTAAGGACCACGCTCTCTTCGACCCGGGGGATAGTGCTCATCGCGGTAACGGTCACGACGATCATGCAGGGGTGCCCGGTCCCTGGGGTCAAAACGAGGCTGTCGTGGCATACGATACTCATCTCGCTGAAGTGGGGGTCGGTCACGAACTGGGGCATGACGACGCTCAGTCGCAAGATCGGGGTATCTCGTCACCGGTGGGGGTGGGGCTCGATAAGGGATATCACGACGATAACGGTCTTCCGGTGGTGGATCGACCCTATCCCTCTGATCTCGATGGGGAGGATTGTCAGGGTCTTCCTCAATCTCCTCGTCACGGGGTGTCGGAATATTCCTAACATTTTCTAACCGATCTAAACGTTGGTTCACTGTGGCGAAGTCACGACGCATGTTGGTGAACTGTGTCCCTAAGGCATCAAAACGGTCTAACACAAGGCGCTCAAAATCCGTGGTGGCGGCGCTCGAATTCGAACCGGCCGCTCGCTCGTGGGTGACTTGCGGATCTACCATGCTTCTAAATGTCCTACCACTACGGAGCATGCCATATGGCCCAACCTAGCTCTGATACCAACTGATGTAGGGTAGGCTATGCGGTGCACCACTTAGACTCTACATGCGACACAACCGTCAATCGTGCCAACAATTAATTGAGCAATGAAAATTTAACACCACAAACAGATAATTGCAATGAGAGAATAATTTAATATTGAGCGATTTTAGTTGGTTTTCCTCCTCTCGGAGGGCCGAAGCAAAGCGCGCGGCGAATAGATCCTCCTGCAAGTTAGTACTCGATCGACACAAAACACCACCAGCAAAATCCAAGCATAATACTAGATTATCCAATAACAATATCAATAAATAATACAACCAAATCACGATGAAATAACTCACAACTAGGGGCTGGTTTGGAGCAATGGAAACAGCGAACTTGGAGGAGTAGATCCGGGTCCGGGGATGTGGTTGGTGGCTGTCCACGGCGGAAAAAACGGAGTGGGAGGGCTGATAGCGGATAGATCCGGGCAATAAGGGTAGATCCGGACGTGGGAGTAGTAGATCTGGTGTTGGGGAGCGGATCCGGGTAACGAGCAGGTGTATAGTAGGGAGAATGGTGGATCGGGAAGGGGAAATTTCAGATCTAAGTAGATCTGAAATTTTGGGGAGTTTGGGAAGGTGGATCCACGAAAATAAAAGGGTAGGGTTGTTGTAGGGGGAGGGGAAAGTGAGAGGAGTTGGTGGTTCGGAGGGAGGGAAGGGGGCAAATGGTCGGCCGGCCACAAGGAGGCCGGCGGGGTGCGGGAATGGAGGGGGCGGCCTGCGGACTGTAGCAGGTCGGCGGGTTGGCTGCTGGCCTGCAGCAGTTCGGCGGGCTGGGGAGGGGGTTCCGGCGGGTCTAAGGGGAAGAAAGGGGAAGGGGAATGATGGAAAACGAAGGGGGAGGGTTAGGGTTACCTTGGGGGGGATTTTCCACCACTAGGAGTCACCACCTAGGGCTCCACGGCGTCGGCACCGCGGCTTGATCGCTGGATTCCGGGAAGAACTTCTCCAAAATCAACAATAGCCCCAAAACCAGCCCTCTAATCCTATTTATAAGAAAAACTAGCATTAGGGCATCCCCATCAACGGCTATGATTGGCCGGTGGGTTTAGCCCTTAAATAAATAAATACATGTCCGAAACAAATACATAAATATATGATTTTGACTCGCGGCGACGTGCCGGACGCAACCGCGGAGTCGGATCGGCGATCCGATCAAGTCTTCCGGCGGGAGTAAATGAACGTGGGTCCCGCTCCTTCGTGTGCACGATCTGATGGAATCCCATCAACTTCCTTGAGTAAATAGCATGTGCACAGAAACTGCCTTATGTGGAAGGGAAAAATAATTCTGAAGATCAGCCTATTTATTGATGCTTTTCAAAAATTATAAACTTTTTAATTTAGCATCTTACGAATTTCTGAAACTAAGTCGATTGTACTGCTTACTTGTTTTGTTTCAGATGGAAATGCCTGTTCTCAAAGACATGATTTTGGGTAAACCTGCCCCTTTGGTCAGCACTTTCAGGTTGAGTTATTACTCCATTCTAAATCTACTGAGCCGTGCTGAGGGTCAATTTACAGCTGAACATGTTATCAAGAATTCATTCCACCAGTTCCAGTATGATAAGGTCTGGTACACCAGATATTTTTCTTAATTATTTCCTGGGAGCTTATTAGATTTACAATTTAGAGATATTGAATTTTTTTGATGATCTAGTCCTTGCCGGACATAAACAAAAAAGTCTCAAAATTGGAAAGAGAAGCCGCTGTACTTGAATCCTCAGGCGAGGTAATTTCTCAATTGAAAGCATATATCTTTACATTCAATTTCTTAGTTCTTTGACTTCATTTCTTTAGAATAGGCTGAACTTGCTGAGTATCATAACCTGGGACTTGAAGTTGCTCAGCTTGAAAGGAAGATCATGTCTGAGATTACCCGACCTGAAAGGATTTTGTATTATTTGGTTCCGGGTAGGCTGGTATGTACTTGGTAACCTCTTTATACCTCCAATCCCAATGGTTGCCTTCTAGAATTAGTTTACTTCTTCTACAATGAGCTTTTATAGGACAGCATTTCCCTAATGACATCTATTAATGCATTTAAATGTTGTTGTTTGCAGTGCTTAATCTGATTATTTCATTATTAAAGATGAAAAACCAGTTATGGTTATCTCTTGGCTGTTTTTTTAACTTGTTTCTTTTTTGCAGGTCAAGGTGCGTGATGGTGGAACTGATTGGGGTTGGGGAGTTGTAGTTAATGTGGTTAAAAAACCTCCTTCAGGAGTAGGTTCATTACCATCCGCACTTGCTACTTCACGCTGTAGTAATTACCTCGTTGATATTTTACTGCATTGTTCTCTTGGAGGCTCCCGCCAAAAGCCAGTGCCACCGCCACCTGGAGAAAGGGGTGAAATGCATGTGGTAAGTTCAAATTTATGAGAGCAACAGTTTATCAGGAATTACTTAAAAAGGAATTCAGATGTTTAGTTTGATTTGGAAGGATAAAGTTGGAGTTTATTTAATTTTTACCGATCCATGAATTTTTTTAGTCTGAATGGTATTCTGTAGGTTCCCGTACCGTTACCTTTAATATCTGGCATCAGCAACATAAGAATTTCATTCCCTCCCGATCTCCGTCCTCCAGAAGCAAGACAGACAGTACTTCTAGCTGTGCAGGAATTACAAAAACAATTTCCCCATGGGCTCCCCAGGTTAAATCCAGTCAAGGTATTTTTCATAGATGGATGCTTCCTTATCGACTCCTGGTCCCCTGATATATTTCAAGTTTAATATTTGTTGTGACAACAGCTGGAATTAATGAAATTGTTGAAGAAGCTTTTTGTTCGTCATTTTTAAATTGAAGATGCTTATTTCCTAGGAATATAGGTGTTATGATAGTAACCTGAGGTGATATATATCCCCACCTGTTTAATGCTTCATCAGGATATGGGTATTAATGACCCAGAACTTACAGAATTAGTTCATAAAATTGAAGAGCTGGAGCAGAAATTAGCTTCTCATCCACGACATGAGGTCTGTATTTACTTAGTTTGTACTATCTTTTGTAGTTTATAAGTTTTATTATGGGTACAACTATTATGTAACACCATTTACTTCTCTATTCCCTTGTAGTCTAGCCAAACTGAGAAGCAATACAAATGGTTTCAAAGAAAAGCTCAGGTGAATCATGAAATCCAGCTACTTAAGTCCAAGATGCGGGAGTCTCAGGTGACCTTATGAACATTATTTTTTTCTTCTGTCGCACTCTACTTTTGTGCTCTGTGGAACTTATGCAGAATGATATTTCTTCACCTGCTCAATCAATACTTAGTTGCTCCATTTTAAGCATCATGGGTTCGGGCTGTCTTATGCATGACATTTCGTTATGATTCATCAAATATCACTGAATGAAATTCATTTTCTGTTCCTTCTACAGTTACACAAGTTCCGCGATGAGCTGAAAAACCGTTCACGTGTTTTAAAGATGCTTGGCCACATAGATGCAGATGGCGTAGTTCAGTTGAAGGGCCGTGCTGCCTGTCTAATTGACACCGGTGATGAACTTCTTGTTACTGAGCTCATGTTTAATGGTGTGTACTTACACCTAAGTGAATAATTTTTAGTTGTGGACAGTATACTTTCTTCTATTAACTGTTTACAGAAATATTTTGGTTAATTAGTAAAGTTTCTTTAACAGGCACGTTTAATGATCTTGATCCACAACAGCTTGTTGCTCTTGCAAGCTGTTTTATTCCTGGAGATAAATCAAATGATCAAATACATTTGAGAACTGAGCTAGCAAAACCATTGCAACAGCTTCAGGACAGTTCCAGAAAAATAGCCGAGGTTTTTATTTTTTTACAGCTTTATCTGTGGGAAAAAATGATTTATGTTGAATGCTCTGAAGTCCATACACATGCCAGATACAACGTGAGTGCAAATTGGATATAAATGTGGAGGAATATGTAGAATCAACTGTCAGGCCATACTTGATGGATGTTATCTATTGTTGGTCGAAGGTATGTATTCTCTGTAGACTGTTTTCTTACTATTATATGAATTTAATAAAGCCTGGATCCCATGACTGCTATTTTACTTGCTGAAGGAAGCTATTCTCATTTTCTGTTGCCTGTATATACATTTACAACTTACCAACCAGGTAACCACTTATTAGTTATTATCTTGTCACATCTGCCCACGGGTAAATTTGTAGGAGGATAAACGGTCCCAATAATAAGTACCTTCCAAACACTATCAGATCAACCAAACAAACAATTATGTATTTTCTCCACTTGAGTAGAAAACATAGTCTAACTAGTATATTCATTTGTTCTAGAGAATATAACTAATTAGTAGATCAAGTTAAAAACATTATTGTTGAAACCAGTTTCCCGGTTTCAGCGTTCGAAAGGGGGTTGCGACTAACCCTTACTTGACCTAAGCCTTGACCCGTGACCGGTTGCTAGGAACTAAGGGACTCGGACTTGATGACAACTAGAGTCTAGGGACAGACCCCTTAAGCTTCAGCGTGGAGGTCCCACCGCACACCCGGAAGCCCACTCGGAACTTCCCCTCCCAAGCCAATGCTGAGCCTGGGCACCTTGGAGGGCACTAAGAACCACCTCACTGTCAGCTGAAGGATGACAAGGGAGGGGGGGGGGGGGGTGCTTGCTCACAAGACACACGCGAGGGGGGGGGGATGTAGTGACCAACCCTTCCCAAGGTGCCCATGGGGGTCTATTTATAGACTTTCCCAAAAATGGACTGCGGATAGCCAAAATTGGACTGCGAATAGCCAAAATTCTGCTATCCGCAGTCCGACCATGACCATGAACAATCAACGCGTGAGGGGAGGCGAGTGGGACCCGAGGTGCCCACTTTCCCCCTCACGGGAGGCCATACTGGCCTCCCCCCAATGTACCGGGCGAGTGGGAGAGTTCCTCCCACTCGCCCAAAGGGGGTGGCGAGTGGGAGGGCCTCCTCCCACTCCCCCTCAAGGTGGCCGGCGAGTGGGAGGGACCCTCCCACTCGCCCGGGTAAATGGCGAGTGGGAGGGACCCTCCCACTCGCCCGACGAGTGGGAGGGATCCTCCCACTCGCCCGGGTGAACGGCGAGTGGGAGGCTCCTCCCACTCGCCCGAAGGGAGTCGGGGGAGCGGGTGCTCCCCCCGCGTCCCCTGTGGCCTCTCTTTGCCTTGACTGGTCCCGGCCGCTTATGCGTGGTCGTTTTGACCGTCTCGACCACCTTCATTGTCTTGGTCTCATCCGGGTCGGGTCACACCGACTCGGGAAATATGAGGGTTGTACACAATCCCCGCTCTTTGCGAGCTTGTCCCAAGCTCGGAAAGAAAGTCCAACCCACCTATTGGACGAGTAGGTGGGACCCGGAGGGAATCTTTGGAGGCCTCCACCCGATGGCTATATAAAACCCCCTCGAAGAGGGGGGTAAGAAGAGCACCATTCCTAAGAGCTCCTCCTACTTCTCTTCTTGAATCAGATGGATCCACCTCGAGACTTCAGGGCTCGCATCAAGGCTCTTGCTGGGAAGGGTCCGTCCGACCTGACGGAGCTTAAAGCTCTAGTCCATGGCCCTTCGTCCTCTCCTACCCGATCCGCGGTGCGATCACCTCGGAAGAAACCTCGCCCCGAGTCGGTGAAGGAGGTTGCGTCGTCATCCTCCCATGGGATGAACGAATTCGTCCGAGGCCTGGAGATGGATACGGTATCAGTTCTTTTCTTGTTTTTTGTCCCACACTTGCAATCGTGGCACGATAATGATGACGCGTTTCTTAAGTGCTCACAGCTTCTCGCGGATGACATCGAAGGGGCCCGAAGGCTGATAGAGGGGACAGGTACAGACGTTCGGGTGGGCCCCGCTCCCTTCATTCAGGAACCTGCCGCCCACTCGACCGCTCACGATAACCCTTCTGCTGAAGGGAACCAGACCTCGACGGGCCAATCGAGCCGAAGGGAAGTCTCGGCGCCATCCCGTTCTCCTACTGCGGTCATGGAGCCCGTCGAAGACCAATCTGACGTCCTCGTGCGTCTGAGCCGCTTGGAGATCCTTACCCAGGAGCTGCGGGAGGGAAGGCTGTCTTCCGGATCCGACCCCCTCGCCCGTGTTTGCGTGCTGGAGCGCCGGGTCGAGCGGCTGGAGGCTGAACTCAACCTTCTACGGGGAGAGGTCCGGCTCGCATTCGGGGGCATGACGACACCGTTCGAGGATCACTTTCGCCGGGTGGAGGCCTCCGTGCGCACCGTGGGCGAGGAGCTCTCCTCAGCCAAGGCATGCTTCGAATCCACGCGCGGGGGGGTCCCCTTCACCCAGGACCAGGGCTATTGGAAGTGGACGGTGCGTTAGTTACCCCTTTTTCGGGAATCTACTATTTGTTACGTAATAATAAGGATCGGCTCGCCATAGCAGTTCGTCTGCTTCGCGACTGAACTGTTTGTTTCGTTATGTCTCCACTATGTTTGCTTTAATAACCCCACTGATTTATGTCATGCTTGAGTGGCTATCTTTTGGTTAACTATCATGTATGGTGGTCGTAATGATGCTAAGACAGCTGACTAATGGGCGGGAGATAGAGGCCTCGAAAGGACGATCTGGGGACGAAGCGGTCAGAAGGTGTCAGGGGGAGGCGTAGGTGAAGGGGACCTCTCGGTCTGTATCCTTACACTAGGTGGGAGGACTGCAGGGCCCTCCCTCCTCTGCCGGGCGAGTGGACCATGAGGTCCACCCCCGTGCACCGGGCGAGTGGACCTCAAGGTCCACTCGCCTGTGCTCGGGGCGAGTGGGCCTTGCGGTCCACTCGCCCGGGGCGAGTGGACCACCCGGTCCACTCCCCCTCCATGCCCTTGGGCGAATGGACCCACGGTCCACTCGCTTTCTCTTTTATCCCCCCCCCCCCTATAAATACGCCCCCTTCCACCTCTAGGTCCTCACCTTCCTCTCTTCCCTTGCCTTGCCCTCCTCCCATAGCCAGCTTCTACCTTTTCCCTTTACTCCTGCAAGATGGCATCCAACCGCCCACCTGTCAAGAGGAATGGTCGGGAGCAAAACGCGGCCAACTTCTCAGGGTGTTCTTTCCCCGCGGGAAAGGTATCCAAGGAGGATCTCTCGGCCTTCCGAAGTTCCTACCTCCCCGAGGGGTGGTCATGCAGGCGCCCGTCAGGGGGTGAGGACATCAACTCTTTTTACGATGATTGGTTTGCATTCCCCCTCCCTCACTTTGAGGCTGGGCTACGGCTGCCCTTGTGGCCTGAGGTGAAGGAGTTCCTGGACTACTTCGGCGTAGTCCCGGCTCAAGTTAACACGAATGCGATTTCGATGTTGACGGCTTACGCGTGCTACCTGCGGGAGGAGAGGGTGGTGTTTGACCTGAGCGTGTTCCGCAAGGCCTTTATCTTCCGATCAACAGCCGATGGGGTTTGCTTCTTGACCAACACACACGTGGACGTGCATGAGACCTCCAACAAGGTCCATCACTGGAACGACTCATTTGTGTTCGTTCGGGGTGATCTGGACGGCATCCCTTTTTCCCCCTAACAGAGACCTGAGAAGGTTTGCAGACCCCCCTCGCTACGTGGGGAGGCCGCTGAGCTGCACCGCTTCCTTAAGGGTGCGAACTTCGAGGTTGATCATCTCCGGAGGAACATTAATCGGCTCACCTACGTGGAGCCGGGGACAGGTACTTGGACCTCACCAACTCGTCTCCTTTATGGTTCATTTCTTCCTATGGTTGCTTATCCCATCCTAACTTGTGCAGGCGAACGGTCCCTTCCTCGACACCTCCCCTCTGCGGGGGGAAGTTCTTCCCTCGCCCATGGGCCCGTCGGGGAGGTCGCAGCTGCCTTTGCCTCGGCTCCGAAGGTGTCCGGGTCGAGGCAGAGGAAGGATAAGGAACTGGTGGGAGAGGAGGGTGTGCCCTCCTCCCCTCCGAAGGGACCGAGGATGCGGCGAGGGAAAGTCGTCTGCCGGAGGGACTCCGGGGCACTGGCCATGGAGAGGGGGGAACCGAGTGACCCCCATGCGTTGGCCAACCACCCCAACTTCGAGATGGGGGGGAAGGCCACGGACCTCCTCGGCGAGCCTGTCGTCTATTGGGATGAAACGATGAACCGGGTCTCATTCTCCTCCCAGCGACCTTCGTGGGCCGAGGGGGACGTCATCGACGACGCAGCATATAGCTTCATCTATGGCATCTACGGTCGGCAGGACGCCGCATCTTACAAGGAGATGTCCATGCGTGACCTTGCGTATGCGAGCTCTCAGGCCCAGCTTCGCGCGACCGAGCTCTCCCACATGGCCGCCCGCCGAGGTCTTAGTCTCTCGTACAGGTCGGTGCGGGCGGATGCGTCGAAGCTGGATGCGGAAGAGAAGGCCACTGACCTTGCGGCTCGCTTGGCCATCGCTGAGAGACTCCTGGAGGAGTCATCCGGAGGCTTGGTTCGTGCCCGCCTTGATGAATCTTCCTTTTCTCTTTTTAATTTCTTATTACTCGTATGTTCTAATTTATTTGCCTTGTCGGCCTGCAGGGACCCGGTGCCGCCGACTCGCTCAGGAGACGATGCGAGGAGTCGGACCAGGAGGTGCAGGACCTGAGGGCTCAGCTTGCCGAGGCTCATAGGCAATTAAGGGAAGGGAGAGGAGAAGGAAGTGCACCTTCGAGGGCGGCGATGACGGTCCCACCTCGACCTGCTGAAGCCGAGCGCGGTCGAAGGAGAATCGTGGCGTCAACGACCCGAGCCATGGTGAGTCGCCTCCATGACGTGGATGCTCTTCGAGACAGCTGGAGGGGGGTTTCCGCCAGCGACCTCCTGCCTGAGTTTTTTCCTTCCCCTGGGCGATCCGGCTCGCCCCCTAGCAGCGGCGGCTACTCTCCACGGTCGTGAGGGTGGCCTGTGACTTCTTCTTTTCTCCTGTTCCTCATGGGAGCTATGTATTTTTTTTATGTTTGCTTTTTTTTCTTCAAGCCTGCGTGCACTAGTAAAAGTGAAGCAACGACTCATGTAACATATATTATCAATGAATCAGTAGTTACTTGAAAGAATTTCCTCAGCTTATTGTCTCCCTTTACTGCTTGAGGACTTGATACCTTGCTTGAATCGATCACCGAGTGGTTGATTGGCCTGATGAGTCTCCCGTCTGCCGACATGACCGAGTCTGGGGAGTGGTCTCTTTGTTCAGGGATCCTACCGATTGGAGGTGGAAGTACCCATCCACGTCCTGAGAGTCTTAGCTCAACCGGGGGTGGAGGAGCTCAACGCCTTCCCAATCCGACTGGAGGTGGAAGTACCCATCCACGTCCTGGGAGTCTTAGCTCAACCAGGGGTGGAGGAACTCAACGCCTTCCCAATCCGACTGGAGGTGGAAGTACCCATCCACGTCCTGGGAGTCTTAGCTCAACCGGGGGTGGAGGAACTCAACGCCTTTCTAATCTGACTGGAGGTGGAAGTACCCATCCACGTCCTGGGAGTCTTAGCTCGACCGGGGGTGGAGGAACTCAACGCCTTCCCAATCCGACTGGAGGTGGAAGTACCCATCCACGTCCTGGGAGTCTTAGCTCAACCGGGGGTGGAGGGACTCAACGCCTTCCTAATCTGACTGGAGGTGGAAGTACCCATCCACGTCCTGGGAGTCTTAGCTCAACCGGGGGTGGAGGGACTCAACGCCTTCCTAATCTGACTGGAGGTGGAAGTACCCATCCACGTCCTGGGAGTCTTAGCTCGACCGGGGGTGGAGGAACTCAACGCCTTCCCAATCCGACTGGAGGTGGAAGTACTCATCCACGTCCTGGGAGTCTTAGCTCAACCGGGGGTGGAGGGACTCAACGCCTTCCTAATCTGACTGGAGGTGGAAGTACCCATCCACGTCCTGGGAGTCTTAGCTCAACCGGGGATGGAGGGACTCAACGCCTTCCTAATCCAATTACCAAGCAGCGAGTTGACCCGATGCGTCCCCCATCTACTAGCATGACTTAGCCCGGCGGAGGGTCTCTAGCCAGGGATTTTGACCCTGGATATTCTTCCAGAACCCCTTTCCCATTCATAGTTCTTACCTATTACAACTTACCTACGCTACGCCCCTTTGGGCATCCTGTTACACCTCGCCCTTTTCTGGGGCCCTCCTTACATCTCGCCCCTATCCGGGCACTTCACTACACTTCGCCCTTATCTGGGCACGCCGTTACACCTCACCCCTCTCTGGGCACTTCCTTACACCTCGCCCATTCCGGGCTCACTCTGCCGCCTGCTCCTTGGCCATCTCTGCCATCGCTTCTTCCACTTCTTCAGCTGCTTGCATCCATCCGATCGTGTTGACCGCAGTAACATAACACTGACGCGCCTCCCGGGGATCCCCCCTGACTCTCACCTGGAGTTCTCCGGAGTTGTACTTCAAGCATTGATGGTAGGAGGACGGCACGCACTTGTACGCGCTGATGAGGGGACGCCCGAAGATGGCGTTGTAACTGCTCGGCGCATCCACGATGACGAACCGGCAGTTCTTCGAAGTTCCCCCCAGGGTGACGAGGAGTTCGACTCTCCCCTCCACCTCCTTCCTCTCCCCGGAGAATCCGAAAAGTGGCCCATCCGATGCTAGCACTCGCTTTGCGTCAACCTTCATTCCTTCAAAAGCCTTCTTGAAGACCACGTTCACCGAGCTCCCGTTGTCGACTAGGATCCGGGAGACGGTGAAGTTCTCGATCGCCGCCTTGATGACCAGCGCGTCGCAGAAGGGGTCCTCATTGGCCGGCAGGTCTTGTGTTGAGAAGGTGATCTTCTCGCTTGAGGGCGGAGATCGGGAAGTCGAGGCGATGCTCCGACGGTATATGGCGTGGAGGCTCCCCTTCCGGGTGGCCTCTTTGCCCGCTCCTCCGTGGATGACCCCGATCCCTCCCAGGGCCCCTACATCGACCCTCTCTTCACATGGATCATCCTCTTCCTTGTCCTTCCCCTTCTCCCCCGCCCGCGGTCCTTCCAGGCACAACTACTTTCCCCCTGCTGGAGCTCTTCCTCCTTCCCTCATCTCGAGGAACTCTGGGCAAGCTGCGGTCGCGTGACCCTCCTGCTGGTGGAAGTCACAGTATAGCAGCGCCAGCTCGCCCCCCCCCCCCCCCCCCCCCCCCCCCCCCCCGCTTCTCCCAACGCTCCTTCTTCCTTCCGCCTCTCTTCCGGCCGATGGCCATGGCTTGCAGGGGCTGGACTTGCAGCGGCCCCGAGTTCTGTTGCCACCCTGCCGGGTGGAACCGCCCGTGCCTCCCCTGATAACCTCCTCCTCCTTGGAAGTGGCCCCTTCCTTGGCCCTGAGGGGGACCAACCTGTGACCTCCAAGCTGGTCGGGCGGCTGTCGGTTGCGACTTCCAGCCTTGCTCCTGCCCAACGGGAGGTCCCTGTTGTCCCTGACTCCTCACTTCCTCCTTCCTTCTTCCTCCATGCTCTCTCCTTTCCTCCTCTGCTACCTCGGCTAACCTAGCCACGGACTCCTGATTGGTAGCCTCACACTCGGTCTCACGATCAGCACGCTTCATCAGCTCTTCGAAAGACAGGGGAGGATCCCGAGTCAGACTCATCCGGAACAGCCCAGGCTGCAGCCCAAGGGTGAAGGCTAGCTGCAGGGTGTGCCCGGGTACTTCGACGACGAGAAGGACCTCCGCCTGGAACCTATCAATGTTGCTAGCCAGCGTCTCTCCTGGCTTTTGCCTGACTGCGAACAAGGCCTCCATGCTCTTCCTCCTCTTCTTCGAGGTAGAGAACCTTAGCAAGAAACTTCGACGCAGATCCTCGAAGCGGTAGATGGTTGCCGCCGGAAGCGAGTGGAACCAATCCCTCGCCTTTCCCTGGAATGTGACGGCAAAAAGCCTGCACATGAAGGCGTCCGACATTTGCCTGATCGAGGTCATGTCCTCGTACCACTGGAGATGCTGGAGAGGATCGCTATCCCCCTCGTAGTAGGACATGGCGGGATCGCGAAACCCATCCGGAACGGGGGCTGACATGACCAGCTCGCAGAAAGGGCTTCTTCATTCTTCTTGATTGGGGGGAGGCGTTCCCATCACTCCCCCGCCGGGGCAGCTGGTCCGGGGTGAACTGTTGAAAAACACTCGTGCCTGGAGGCTCAAGCCCTCCTCCGAGGCTGGCTCCTTCCCTTGCTGACTGCTTCTTACTTCCACTAGGGGGAGTGAGTGGATCCTAGGTGCAGGTGGTGTTGAGCATTCGCCGCGAGCGGAGGATGCGGCCTGCATGAACTCCAGGATCCTCTTGCTGAATTCGTCGAAGTCGCTCTTCTTCACATACTCGCAAGGCGGAGGCGAGTCTCCCAACTCGTCGCTTCCAGCCATGGGACTTGGCTCAGAACTAGTCGCTTCCACGCTCACCGCACCAGAATGTTGAAACCAGTTTCCCGGTTTCAGCGTTCGAAAGGGGGTTGCGACTAACCCTTACTTGACCTAAGCCTTGACCCGTGACCGGTTGCTAGGAACTAAGGGACTCGGACTTGATGACAACTAGAGTCTAGGGACAGACCCCTTAAGCTTCAGCGTGGAGGTCCCACCGCACACCCGGAAGCCCACTCGGAACTTCCCCTCCCAAGCCAATGCTGAGTCTGGGCACCTTGGAGGGCACTAAGAACCACCTCACTGTCAGCTGAAGGATGACAAGGGAGGGGGGGGTGCTTGCTCACAAGACACACGCGAGGGGGGGGGTAGTGACCAACCCTTCCCAAGGTGCCCATGGGGGTCTATTTATAGACTTTCCCAAAAATGGACTGCGGATAGCCAAAATTGGACTGCGAATAGCCAAAATTCTGCTATCCGCAGTCCGACCATGACCATGAACAATCAACGCGTGAGGGGAGGCGAGTGGGACCCGAGGTGCCCACTTTCCCCCTCACGGGAGGCCATACTGGCCTCCCCCCAATGTACCGGGCGAGTGGGAGAGTTCCTCCCACTCGCCCAAAGGGGGTGGCGAGTGGGAGGGCCTCCTCCCACTCCCCCTCAAGGTGGCCGGCGAGTAGGAGGGACCCTCCCACTCGCCCGGCGAGTGGGAGGGTCTCTCCCACTCGCCCGGGTAAATGGCGAGTAGGAGGGACCCTCCCACTCGCCCGGCGAGTGGGAGGGATCCTCCCACTCGCCCGGGTGAACGGCGAGTGGGAGGCTCCTCCCACTCGCCCGAATGGAGTCGGGGGAGCGGGTGCTCCCCCCGCGTCCCCTGTGGCCTCTCTTTGCCTTGACTGGTCCCGGCCGCTTATGCGTGGTCATTTTGACCGTCTCGACCACCTTCATTGTCTTGGTCTCATCCGGGTCGGGTCACACCGACTCGGAAAATATGAGGGTTGTACAATTATAGCATTTATCACCTTTCCACATCCACGCAACATGAATCTTCAAACTCAATTTCCCACGCAACATGAATCTACAAACTCAATTTCCCACGCAACATGAATGTGCAAACTCAATTGCCCACGCAACATGAATGTGCAAACTCAATTGCCCACGCAACATGAATGTGCAAACTCAATTGCCCACGCAACATGAATGTGCAAACTCAATTGCCCACGCAACATGAATGTGCAAACTCAATTGCCCTCGCAACATGAATATACAAACTCATCTGCCCACTTAACATGAATATACAAACTCATCTGCCCACTTAACATGAATATACAAACTCATCTGCCCACTTAACATGAATATACAAACTCATCTGCCCACTTAACATGAATATGCATGCTCATTTCTCACACATGTATCTGCAAGCTCATTAAATTAACAGACATATTCTAGCTACTATATGCATTTATTGTAGAGAAGACAGTTCCTTATTAAATACAACAACACTCAAGCCTTTATCCCACTATAGTGGGGTCGGCTATATGGATCCTTTGTCGCGATTGTGCCCTATCTTTAGTCAAAATCTCACTAATGCCTAAGTACATCATAAGATATTTATCTTTCTCCTAATCATTGTATCCACTACTTCCATTGATTTTTCCGTTAGCATACCTATATTGAAGCACCGATACTTCCTTGAGGGTCACATACCCGTACCGGATACGTATCCGATACCGGTACGTACCCGATACTCACGGATACACCTGTTATTCTAGTCTGTAGATACGCTTGGACTTTGTAGATTGTTCTGCATATTGTAATAAAAGTATGTCTTTCTGAAGTAAACAAAAGACTTATGCGTGTCTTTTAGAAAAGAAAAATTACCCAGAAATGCAACTAACGATGCTTATTTATTATAGTAACAAAATGTACTTCAAATTTAAGTATCTGTTTTCGTTTAAACTATAAAGAATTTGATTTAAATTTTATCATTTTGTTTTTTTCCTACATATTTAAAGATTAGATGTTTCAGATTGATACTGTTTCTATTTGTTCAACATGAATTTTTTTATGTTTAATATTTTACTAACTTGTCTCTAGACGAACCAGAAGTTGAAGATGCGTTAATCTCCAATAATGAGGAAGAAGAGGAAGAAAATGACTGATAAACATCCTTAAATTTGAAATAATTATGAATATTTTTTGTTTGAGAACTTCGTATTATATTGCATTAACTATGAATTTGTATTTCAATTGGTGATTTATGCAATTATGTTTGATGCTTTATTATTTTTGACTTTTATTTACATTTGTGAGATTATACATATAGATTTATTATATTTAGTACAACGTATCCCGCCGCACCCGTATCCTTATTTTTTAAAGTTTGGCGTACCGCCGTACCGGATACGTATCGTACCCGGTACTCATACCCATACCAGTGCTTCCTAGTAATATTCCAACTTCCAAATCTAAGTCGGTCACAAAACGTACGATCCACTTTCTTAGAACGTCTAATAAGTGAGGGCCCTTGCCTATTTAACACTACACCCACGTCCTCTTGGAGGTGCAACGATCCTTGCCAAGACGCCTCATTCGGACCATACGACGAGGACTCTTGCATATTTAACATTACACCCAAGTCCTGGAGATGTAGCGGTCCTTGCCAAGATGCCGCATTCAGACCATATGACGCTTTCCTTACGGGGAACAACCTAGCTTTTGCACAATTTTTCAACTGATCCATATTCATAAGGGTGACTAAATTTTACGCTGACCGTCTACCTAACACAACCCTCACCATTTTTCATGCAACATAAAAGGGCAACCTAGTGCACAAAGCATCCCCGCGCAGCGAGGGTCTGGGGAAGGGTCCCACCACACGATTAAATGTAGGCAAACCGTGCCCTGCATTTTTGCAAGAGTCTGCTTCCAGGACTCGAACCCGTGACCTCAAGGTCACACGGAAACACCTTCAGGCAACATGAATCTACAAAATCATTGCCTAAGACTGTCCAACTGGTAACCTGATTAAATGAGTAATTGTGAGTTTTCAATACAAACAGTAGGTAAATTCTTCTCTTTTAACTCATGAGTGGCAAGGCATGGGGCATCCATGTTGTTCAACTATAAATGCTGGAACAATAGAACCTTTATATCCATAAAGAACAATAAATATATCAGTACTATAACAAGTACCATCATTATAAATCTATTAAAAAGAGTGGCATTCCACCGAGTTCATAGTTATTGGATTTAGATTTTCTTATGCAATTGAATTCAATTATAATTGACAAACATTGAAGGTGTATGCATTTATAAGTAACTAATTAATAAAGGGCGCTGCTATTAGCACCGCAGTTTTGGCTAGTCGCACCGCACTTTCTCCTAATTTTTCGCGCTTTTTGGAAATACGCCTTGTACATGCATTTTTAGGAAAATTGTCCAACACGAAAGTTGTAGATTTCGACGAGATCTACAACTTTCGTGTTGAACACTTTTCCTAAAAATGCATGTACAAGACGTACTTTGGAAATACGCTCATGTTTCGCGCCTTTTGGAAATACGCCTTGTACATGCATTTTTAGGAAAAGTGTTCAACACGAAAGTTGTAGATCTCGTCGAAATCTACAACTTTCGTGTTGGACAATTTTCCTAAAAATGCATGTACAAGGCGTATTTCCAAAAGGCGCGAAAAATTAGGAGAAAATGCGGTGCGACTAGCCAAAATTGTGGTGCTAATAGCAGCGCCCTTAATAAATCTTCTCACAACCTTTTCATTTATAAAAGAAGTGAAGAACATTTCTTTATCAATAAGGGCATATGGCTACTTGTCGGTCTCTCATAATAACCTTGTTACAATAGGAAGTTCTTCACCAACTTGATACATTTGCTTTTACCCTTCTCAATTAGGTCGTCATTATGCAAATTAGGCATGTTAGTTAGCCTAGCCACGAGTATATCATCTGGGCTGGTAGTACTAATAACTCTGTCCATTCAAGATACCAATAGTAATAATTGTACAATATTATCATGAACAATATACAAATTATTACTATGCATCATGAGTATTTATTTATTGAAGGCCCAACAGTATGACTTACGATAAATGATTAAATATGTATCAATAATCACTGTTAAAATATGTGGATGTTTTCCCTAAGTGTTGGCATAAGGCTAATGATGATGATGATGCATAAATAAGATGCTAACTAATCATATTATTAATTCTACCAAGAAATAATATACTGATAAAAAGCTACTAAAAGTCACCGTTTAAATAACAATTATTACTATTATTTTAGACACGAATACATATATAAAAAATGGATAAATCCTACAATAATTTTCAAGAAGGTTATACTCATAATAAAGAAGGGTGCTTCGTGATAAATAAAAGCTACCCACCTTGAACTGTTGAATGGGAATCCTGTGCCCCTCTGTGATCCAAAGAATTAGGCACCTATCAGGTTGCAAATTAAAACCCTAAACAAAAAGTCGTACTTATATATATATATATGTGTGTGTGTGTGTGTGTGGCTGTCTGTATGCATATATAACACTAAAACGAGAAGCATTGACAATAGTAGTCATAATCCCGTTTAAAGTAAAACCTGAATTCTGCTAATTACAGCCATTGATTGGTTGCTTAACATAAAGAGAAATTGGTTCAGGGTTCAGTTCACACTACAGTTCATGGTTCTAGCGATCCATTTAAGGAAGAACAACCCTCACAAAGGAACTTAAGAGAGCACATCTCAGGCATTTTTCTTTCAACTTTGTATCAAAGTCACTCCTCCCCGCCTCCGATAAAAAAACCCTAGATCATTGAGTTAAGTTTCGCTGTCTCTTTTTTTCATCAATTGAGCAAAGCCTTCCGATGGAGGTTTCGAGCTCCTCAACCTTCCACTGCTTCGATTTGTTCTGGCGACGCCTTCGAAGACTCGTCTGCTCGTTCGATGCCCGACGACCATGTATGTGTCCAGCGACATGTCTACACATGATGACCTTGTTTGCGTCCCACTATGGAAGCGGGCGTTAATTCATCGACTAAGGAGTAAGATCCTCCCACCAATCGCCTCTTCTACTCCTTCCAATGAGTGACATTCCTTCCAGTGGCCTTTTTTTGAGGGTTCAGTGTCGATTGAAGGGATTATCCCTTCCATACCTTCCAACATCGTTTCTATTTTGGCAGGATCGTCTCTTTCTGTGATGATCTTCCCACGAAGTGATTGATGTTTGGTTCTTCAGGCTCATCTTTTGGAACCACAATTGGAGAGGCACCTCTCGTGCATGTCACATGTCTGGAACACCATTCCAATCTTGTCACTATTATTACCACGCTTCTTGACCTCACAAACTACCTTTCTTGGTCCCGATCTATCTGTATTGCCCTCCGACAAGGATGTTTGCTTGGGCACCTTGCCGTAACGATTATTGAACCTCTAGGAATGTTCCCACATGGGATTAATGAGACACGAATGAAACAATGATTTTGTCCTTGACTACTCAACTCACTAGAGAAGTTTATCTATTAGAACTACGTTCTTTTGGATACTACAACGACCATTTAGAATCAGACGAAGACTACCTATTCTAGACAGAGGAACTATGCACAAGTATACCATCTACGTTCTTAGATTGCTCTTCTTGCACATGGAGATCTCTCAGTGGCACAATATTATTTTGATTTTTAAAAGCTACACGGAGAGCTTGATTATTTTGATCTCAATCAACTGAAATGTATAGACGACATGACCTTGTTCGTGGGTTGGATGATCAAAACCGTGTATTTGCCTGTCCCATACTTTACGTTGGTCAACAATCAACCACAACTCTTTAGTCAATTAGAAAGAAGAAGTCTCCCGAAGGCATTCAAGATCCTGAAATCGCCTATTGTGATGGGAGAAATGCCTTAGTGCCCCTGCCTAGCTCGGGGTAATTTCCGGAAGAACCGTTTAATCCCCTTGGTGCTCCGTTGGTACCTCAACCTATTGCCATCCCCGTATTGGCGGAGACTCTCATCTCGGATGACACCCAAGGAGCATTCCTTTATAACCGGTATTTGGACCTTCATTTCGATGGGAATTCAAACACGAAAAATGGTGAACATATCAATGCCCACATCCTGGCTCCAATGCTTGAATCTCGTCTTTGATCACATTCAGGTTTAGATCCTTGCACGACAACTATGCCTTCTCTTGCTGAGACCTTCAATAGTAGTTTGATTGACGCCAGTCTCTTACCCAAAACATTCTGCAAGGACCGTTCCACCCTAGCAGCAAGTGATACTTGTGCAACTGTGAGCTTTTCTGTCATTACTGTCTGTTACCGATCTGCAGGCGGAAGACCTACCGTGGCAAGTATACACTCGAAGGCCGCGCGAGCCGGAAGGAACTCGCGGCGAACCGGGCGGTTCGGCGGAAGTGGCTCGCGACGCAAAAGAACCTGAACCGAGCGGTTCGGGCTGAATATTACTTTTTAGTTTTATTATTAAGTCTTTTATTTTAATGTTGTAATTGACCCCTCACTATAAGAGGGTAGACCTTGGCTTTGGGTTTTTATCTTTGGATCAATTAAGTGAATTGGGCGCTGCCCCCTCTTCTTCTTTCCCTAACCCTACTCTCTCTCCCTATCTCCTCCCCTCTCCCTCTTTTCTATCTCTCCAACGACCGGCCATCCTTCCCCTTGCCGGGATCTCCTCTTGAGAAGGTAACACTGTCACAAGCCTCGACACATGTTGGGGACATGCTACAAATTTTTTAATGCATGAGTTGCAAGGCATTGGGAATACAAGTTGTTCAACTATGAATGCTAGAACAATAGAAATCCATAATGAACAGTAAACATATCAATACTATAACAAGAAATCTCATTATGATTCCTGCTAAAATGAAATCATTAGCATTCCACAGAGTTCATAGTTATTGGATTTTGATTATGTCAATCTTATCATAACAAAGAAATTTTCTTGTGCAATTGAATTCATTTATGATTGACAAGCAGTGAAGCTGTATGCATTTATAATTTAACTTATTAATAAACCTTCTCACAATCTTTTCATTTATAAGAGAAGTGACGAACATTTCTTCATCAATTAAGACTTCCAGCAACTTTTCAGTCATATAATAATCTTGATACCATAAGAAGGTGACGCAGGACGAATCTATAGGCGACGGAATATCTGCGACCTAACCCTACATGCTATGCAAAACCCGACGGATTAGTCTCAAATTAGATACTAAATAATAACAACATCCCACGCAGATAATTCAAGACAAGACAGAATATTTTATTAGGGCGAAAACAAGCTTAGGCTTTCCTCCGCGTGGAGGGCCAAAGCAAGAGTGTACGGCGAATAAATCCTGCAAATCACGATAATTATCTCACAGACCACCACAATACAAGATATCCAAACTAATATAGTGATCCAATCCAATATAAAAATGATGAAAATAATAAGTCCAATACAACTAAATTTCACCAAATAGTGGGCTGACCAAGGCACTGAAGAATCCGGAGCCGGAGAGCTTGAACGGCGATCCGAAATGGAACCGTTGGCGTGGAAATGGCGGAGGTGGCTGTCCTCGGTGGCGGATGGTGGAATCGGGCCGAAAATGGATAGATCCAACCACGTATGGATAGATCCGGGCGAGGGATGGATGGATCCGATGTTTGAGAGCGGATCCGGGCTACGGAAGGATGTATGTCGGTGGAAATAACAGATCGGGGTTGGAAACTCTAGATCGGGATTGATCTAGGGTTTGTATGCTATTTGGAAGTGGATCCACGGAGGGGAGAGAGGCGACGGCTTGGGGTGGCGGATCTGGAGGAGGTGGCTATGAGATTGGTAGAGGGCCGGTGCATTAACAATGTTTTACGGGTGAATAGTGTTTGCGGATGAACAGTGCTTACGTGTGAACAGTGTTTACGGGTGAACAATGTTTTGCCGATGAACAGTGTTTTGCGGATTGTGGGGCTGCGGATGAGGGTTTCAGAGGGGGACGAAGGAGGCAATGGATGGGTAGTGCCTTGGGGAGGAGTTTGGGCGCCTATGAGTCGTCACCTAGGGTTCTACGGCGTCGGCACCGTGGGGTGATCGCGGATTTCCGGGATTTTCTTTC
This sequence comes from Dactylorhiza incarnata, assembly GCA_033032865.1. Lineage (NCBI taxonomy): Eukaryota > Viridiplantae > Streptophyta > Magnoliopsida > Asparagales > Orchidaceae > Dactylorhiza > Dactylorhiza incarnata. Next base: position 1,883,944 of record JAWHQI010000227.1, on the reverse strand, counting down.
TCCAAAACCTGAATGCCTCCAATCAGCCCACAAACCATCTATTTATAATAAAAGGAGGATTAGGGCATCCCACCATCGACGACTATGATTGGCCAGAGGTGGGCCACCTCAATACATCAAAATAAAATGCAAAATAGTGAAATAATATATCAAATCGATTCGCAACGCGAATCCGAACACATCCGCGGAGTCCGATCGTCGATCCGGGCACACCATATATGGAAAGTCGCCAAATCAGCCCCGAATGGGCCGAAAACTCATCATCCACTGCCAGTCCTCGTCTATGCTCCGCATCAATAGGTCTTCAGCAATTTGATAAATTTCCATTTACCCTTCTCAATTAAGTCGTCATTATGCAATTTAGGCATGTTAGTTAGTCTAGCCAGTAGTATATCATCTGGTAGTACGATTAACTCTATTCATTCAAGATACCAATAGTTATAATTGTACAATAGTATCATGAACAATATAAATATGTAATAATCACTATTAAAAATATATGCATGTTTGTCTGATGTGTTGGCATAAGGCTAATAATGCTGATGATGCATAAATAAAATGCTAACTAAACATGTTATTAATTCCACGAAGAAACAATACGCTTACGAGAACCCACTAAAAATCACAATTCGAAAAACAGTTATTACCAGTATTTTAGACATGAATACATACATAAAAATTGGATAATTCCTACAATTTTTTTTAAAAAGGTTATTCAACTAATAAAGAAGGGCGCTTTCATTATAAATAAAAGATACCACCCTTGAGGTGTAGATCATGAATCTTATGCCTCTCTATGATCCAAAGAATTAGGCACCTATCGAGTTTCAAATTGAAACCCTGAACAAAAACTCTAACTTAAATAGTTATATATGTGTAACATGTGTGTGTGTGTTGCACTAAAATGAGAAGCATTGACTCCAAGTCATTATCCCGTTTAAACTAAAACCTAAGCAACCTAAGCAGTAGAAATTCCAGTCATTGATTTGGTTGCTTAACATAAACAAAAAATTGTTAGGATTCAGTTCACAGTACGGTTCACGGTACAAACATTCTATTTATGGAGGAACAATCCTCACAAAAGGAACTCTAAGAGTGAACATCACATACATTCCTTTTTTCAACTTGGTTTCAGAGCTACTCCTTCCTCTGATAAAAAACCTAGATCATTGAGTTAAGTTTCAGTGTCTCTCTCTTGTTGATTGAGCGAAGTTTTTTGATGACGTGATCGAGCACCTCAACCTTTTGGTGCTTCGATTTGTTCCAACGACACCTTCGACGAGTCGTTTGCTCCTTCGATGCCTAACAACCCCATTTTCACCCGATGATTCTACCTGCACCCGATGACGTTGCCTGCACATGATGACCTTGTCTGCACCCGATGACGCTGCCTGCACCTGATGACCTTGTCTGCACCTGATGTCCCTATCTGCGTCCAGCGATAGAAGCTGGCTTGATTTGTCGATTATAGATTATGATCCTCCTAGCGATCTCTTCTTCTCCTTCCAATGAGCAATGTTCTTTCCAACAACTTTTTTCCAACGGTTTCAGCGTCAATTGAAGGGTATCACCTTTCCACGCATTTCAACATTGTTTCTTTTTTGACGTGATCGTCTCTTCCTAAGACGATATTCCCACCGAGTGCTCGATGTCTGGTTCTTCATGCTCGTCTTCTAGAACCATAACTAGAGGGGCACCTCCCGTGCATGTCACTCATCTGGAACCTCATTCCAATCCCGCCACTATTACCATTGTGCCTCTTGACATCACAAACTCGCTTGCTTACTCCCAATCTATCTACCTTACCCTCCCACAAAGTTGTTTGCTTGGGCACCTTAACGAAATGATTATTGAGCCTATATGGGGTGATCTCACGTGGGACCGATGGGACACGAATGACTCAATGGTATGCCTTGGCTACTCAACTCACTGAACAAGTTTGTCTGTTAGAACTGCCTTCTTCTAGATACTGCAGCGGACATTTGGAATCAGATGAAAACTAGCTATTCTAGGCATAAAAACTACACACAAGTCTACCAACTACGTTGTCATATTGCTCATCTTGCACAGGGGGATCTCTCGATGAGACAATACTATTCTGCCTTTGAGAAGTTACAGGAGCTTGATTATTTTGATCACATTCAACTAAGATGTATATACAACATGACCTTGATTCGTGAGTTGGTTGATCGAAACCGTATATTTTTTTGGCTTCAAGGTTTAAATCTTGACCTTGATGACATTCAGATTTACATCATTGGGTGACAACCTTTACATTCTCTTATCGAGACCTTCAAACTGGTTAAGTCGACATTAATCTTTCACCCAACATATTTTGTAAGACAGTTTTGCACTAGCTTGTACATCACCCTAAGGGAATCGTTCTCCAGATCCTTCTGTGGACAGTTTATTTATAGATGAACTCCAAGTCATGCACAATTTCTTACAATCGATGGCTACAGAGACAGATGCACCTCTCGAATGATAGACCATTGCATATTCTGCCCATTCCACTGTCTTACTCCATCACCTAAATGTCCTCCGACATGTCCGACATGTCTCCCGACATGTCATTTTTTAGGGCAAAACGATATGTTTTTCTAAAAAAAATAGATTATGTCCTTTTGTAAAATATAGGCCGACATGTCCGATTTTTCCGATATATCGGCCGACACGACATTTAAAAATATCGTCCGCTATTTTATTTTATGTTATATTAACAGACTAGCAACATATGTTTAAATCGCCTATGAATATTATATTATGTATGTTTAAATCGCTCATGAATATTATATTATGTATGTTTAAATCGATTAGATTTATTGTTTCGGTTTTTTTAACGTTTTATTCTTACAACAACCAATTTTGTATAATTGTTTCACAATTTTTTAATTTCATATTACAAAAAATATGAAAATATTTAATACATTTATTACAAAAAAATATGAAAATATTTAAATCTTCTTTATTTGCAATAAACTTATTGTTATCAAAATAAAATTATTGTATACTATTAAATATATTTTACAATGTATGATTTTGTATTTGTTAATAATATTTTATCTTGGATACTATTCAATTTTATTTTGTAATATAAATGGCCAATTTTTTATCTATTTGTTATATTATTTTGCTATTTTATAACATATAATTATAGTTAGTATACATAAAAATAAAATTTTTATTTATAAAACATGGAAATCCGATATTTTAAAATATCTCCGACATGTCTCCGACTTCCAACATCCGACATTTAAAAACTCAATCTGATATGTCGCCGACATCCGATATTTAAAACATTCACACAACTCGTCAACTAACCACCTACTGAATGGATTATTACTTCAGAAGTCGCTGATCACATGAAAACTTCATCTAATAGCTTCACCTCATATATTCCTCTTTCTCGGAAGGATAGAGTAAGTCTCGCGAATGGCTCCCACACAACCATCTCAAGTAAGGGAAGTATTACTTGCAATCCTACTTTTGTATTGCCCTCTATTCATGTTCCTTCTTTTCCCAGGAACTTTCTTTCCCTTTGTAACATTACTCGTAGCTTAATTGTTTTGCTATTTTTCACTTTTCTCATGTTATTTTTTAGGATCCGAGTGCGAAGCAAGTCCTCTGCTCTGGCAGGTTGCATAATGGTCTCTATATAATTTGGATTGTGCTCCCACCTGTGCTCTTACTTACAGAAGTTCTATTGATCTTATGTGTTGTCATTGTCAGATGAGGCATCCATCCATCGATTCCGTGCGATGTCTTTTTCCCTCTTTTTATGTTGCGATGTTTCAAAACTTCCATTGTGATGTTTGTGAAAATGCTAAACATAAGTGGTTGTCATTTAGTCATGTATCTTCTTCTCATGTTGAACCTTTTGCCTTGATTCATTGTGATGTTTGAAGGTCTTGTCCTACCCTATCTTTATATGGTCATCACTAGTTCATTACTTTCATCTATTGTCACTCTTGAGTCACTCGTGGTTTATTTGTGCACACTAAGAATGAAGCATTTTCTTATTTCAAATTATTTTATTCTATGATTGTTACCAGTTGAATGTTGAAGTGAAGATTTTTTAGAGTGATAATGGTGCTGAGTATACTGAGAGCCTTGGCGATTCTTATTTAGCTTCTATTGACATTGTTCATCAAACTAGTTGTTAGGCTAGTCCCGCTCAGAATGGGGTTGCCGAGCGGAAGAATAATCATTTTCTTAAGGTTGTGCAGTCTCTTCTCTTTACATTGCATCTCCTCGAGCGTTACTGGGGTGAAGCCATCCTCGCTGCAACTTATCTCATTAATTATCTTTCCTCCATTGTATTTGGTTTCACTTCTTCTACCTTTACACTTAAGCGTTCTCCTCATATTCAGTCTCGTGTGTTTGGTTGTGTTTCATTTGTTTGTATCCATAAACCCGATCGAGGGAAACTTGACCCTGCGCGTTGCGATGTGTCTTTATTGGCTATATCTTCACTTAAAAGGGTTCAAATGTTACCATCCTTCTAACCGCAGGACATATGTGTCCCTGGATGTAATCTTTTGTGAATATGAGCTCTACTTCCTAGCCTCACTTCAGGGGGAGAATGAGTGAAGTGGATCCTTTTGTTGATGAGAGTGATGAGCTCATGAGGAGCCTTGACCCATTCCTACTACTCAGGTATTATTTACTAGCGGCTCTAGTCCAATTACTTGTTGTTTGTCTTCTACAGAAAGAGTGACCTATACTCGGCGGCACATGAGCATGGGGCTTGTCTTACTAGACCTTACTTGCTTCAGACTCAGTTTTGGATGACCGCGCAATTGCTCTTTGTAAAGGTGCTCATATTTGCATTCAACATCCTATCTCTCATTATATCTCTTAGATTTCACCCTCATCGTCTCACCATACTTGTATAGTTTTCTTGCCTCTATTTCTATACATACTCATTTAGGATGCTCTAAAGAATTCTAAGTGAAAATTGCTATGATTGAGGCAATAAATGCTCTGGAGAAAAATCGTATTTGGGACATGTTATTTTACTTATAGGAATAATGACATTTGAGTGATATAAAGCTCGACTGGTAGCAAAAGGATACACTCAGACAATACGAGTTGATTTCTCAAACTTTTGCAGCAATAGCAAAGATCAATACTGTTTGTGTACTTCTTTCTTGTGCAACTATTATAGCATGAGAACTGCATCAATTTGATGTGAACAATACTTTCATCAGTGGAAATTTAGTAGTAGTTTATATGAATCTGGTACTAGGATTTGTCACAAAAAGCTCAAAACAAAAGGTTTGTAGGATGAAAAAGTCCTTGTATGGATTAAAACACTCATCAAGAGCTTGGCTTGGGGGTTTAGTATTGCAATAAAGTCTGCAAGATATTTATAAAGTGAGGTTGATCACACTTTTCATCATGCATTAAGGCACTGTTTGGCACCGCGTTTCAGATGCTGTGTGCCGCAAAATTTTCCACCGTCCCGCCAAACGCGTGATTTTACGCAAGTAGTGCAAACAACCCCCGCCTTCCGATCGTGAATTTATGGCGTTTTCGAGTCATGATATTTTTTTACGACTCCAAATTCGCTCAGTGCCGCGTTTGGTCTCTCACGTAAGGACGATTCCTCCCTCGATCTTGCGTCGACTGTCTTCGCCGTCTAGGCTCACGTCGATGCTCATTCTGAAATCATTTCCCGCAATGTCATCGTTCCCGTTCTGAAATCTTTTCCCGCAGCATGTCGCCGATTGCAGATCCGCCGGAAGCCGTCTCTTCCAGATCTGCTTGCTTCTCTGTTTGGAATTCACAGATGTCAACCAATACAGAAATCGATTTCAGCTCCTTGATGAAAAGAATTGAAAATCTTAGGACATTGTTTGTTTTTTCCTCGAGGATTTATCGAGTTTTTTCCGGTTCTCTGTGATTTCCTTGATTTCCTGTTTCTTTTATGGTTCCTGCACTGCTCATATTTCCTGTTCTATGTTTGTTTTGATATATGAACCGCAACACTCATTGACACTTTGTTCTTCACTGCTCACATTACTATTGATCCACAAATTCTTGTTAGACACTGATTTCCCATTTTTTCCTGTTCTCTGTGATAATTTGTATATTATGCCTGATCATTCTAGTAGATGGGAAAATTATGCTTTGATTATTCTAGTAATAATTTGAAGTTCAAATAAAATTGACTAGAATTTGATAACTATTTTGTTGTATTACACACCGTACAGCTGTTTAAACAGCTTCTCCGTTTGAAACATCACTGCAAACGCTGTTTTTCCAAACAGTTTCACTGATTACCCCACCACTCTGCAATCCCACCACTGCTTCTACAGTCGCTGCAGCTGAGCCAAACAGAGCCTAAGAGGGGAAGCTGACAATTTTGATTGTCTATGCTAATGATATGATTATCATATGAAATGATGTGGAAGAGAAGAATTGTCTGAAGGCTCATCTAACAATTGAATTTGTGGTAAAATGTCTTGACCCATTAAGATATTTTCTTTCCATCGAGGTAGTCAGCTTAGTGGAGCCTTCATATCCCAGAGAAAGTTTGTTAGAAGAAAGAACGATGTTGAGATATAAACTCATTGAATCACTTTTTGAAACAAATCATTACCTTGGTAGAGAGTATTGTGAGCCTATCAAATAAGTTACTAGTCATCAACTCCTTATGAGAAAGCTAATTTATCTCTTACAAACAAGACTAAACATCTTATTGCCTATGTTGTTAGAATTCTCAGTAAGTTGATGCATGTCCCAAGGTCATACATGACGAAGTTGGTCACAAGGTTCTTAGATACTTAAAAACTTACCTAGAGACAGGAATCATGTCTGCTCGAAGGTGTCTAATGATCATACCAAGCTAATTTTGGAAGTCTACAGTGATGCATATTGGGCAGGATCCACCTCATATCGAAGGTCACCATGCATTGCTCATTTGCCGGTGGCAATTTTGTAACTTTGAGGAGTAAAAATAGAATATCGGGTCTCGTTCAAATGTAGAAGCGGAGTTTAGATCAATGACAACCATCAATATTACTCACAATCTAGTCTGACATGATCGTCTGAAACACCGATGAAAATATATTGCTCACAATCCTAATAGGAACGCCGATAAAAACATATTATAATAATAGGAATCATTAAAATGTAGATTGAAATAGGAATCATATGTATTCCTTTGGTAAGTTAAAAGATTGAAATAGTAATCATATGCATTCCTTCGGTAAGTTAAAAGATTAACTAGCAGGTGTGTTCACTAATGGGATCAACAAGGCTTCCTTCCACCTTAACATTGGCAAGTTGAATATGTTTGACTCCCATGACCAACTTGAGGGGGAGTATAAAGAGGAATTGGTTGAGGATTTGGTTCACAACTCGGATCACGGTTCTAGCGATCTATTTAAGGAGGAACAACCCTCACAAAGGAACTCAAGAGTGTGAACATCACATGTATTTTTAGTTTGCACAAAATCATTGACAATGCGAAGTAGGTGGCAACTCTAGGTTGTGTAACTGAGTTCCGATACCATGAAGAGAAGCAAGATATCTTTTTTCTTATTTCATTCAGGAGCAATTAGTCCTATTTATACTCAACAATATAAATTTAAATCAGAATAATACTGATTACACATGTTCAAAAAGTATATCAATCTGTGCGCCCTAAGATGGATAGCTTAGATTGTAGTCTATAGACAAAGATCAATCGATGGTAACAATCATGCTATCGTACGAAATATGTAATAATGCCTAGGTCACAACAGTAACAGCTAAATAAATGGAAATAGATCATTACTGTTGTAACATTAAGATCATAATCTAAACTTCATGGATTAAGCGACTCTAAGGTTCTGCTTGGGGTAGTGGTGGCGGTGTGAGAAGTTCTATTTCCACCGCCACAGTTGTTTTTGAGGTGTTTGGTTTCCTAGTGGAGGGAAAAGCGTTTACGCCAAAAAGGTATTTTTGAGTCTTTTTGGGAAGTAGTGAACTCACCAATTTTCAGAAATGCTAAAAAAATTATCTGTATTTCCATGTTTTTCTTCTCATAGGTCAACATTCTCCTTCTCATACTGCCTTCCCTACGACTGCTTTTCTGACAACTTTAATTTCACAATTGATTTCCCATCACTGCTTTTCCTACCGCCACAACTGCCCCAAACATAGGCTTTGTTTGAGATACCAGTGCCGTTTTAAAAGGGAGTTGTGTGAAAATGAGATGATAAACTGTATTTTCAAAACTGAGAACTGTTTGGGTAACCTCCGTCCGATAACGATTTAATTTATGTTCAAAATTATCTCAAGAGGACTTTTATTTATGTAATGCAAATACTTATTTAATTTTTTCTGATTTTTTTAAACAAAATTAAGTATTGTATATATAATTTTTTTTACAAATTTATAGACATAATTTATTTTTTTATACAACTTCTATTGATTAAATTAAAAAAAACAATAAAAAATATATGCTAGGCGGATCCTTTTGGAATTGAGGATGGAGCTCTCCGGGTCCTTTCCAGAAAAGGGGAAAATGTGGTTTTAAGCCGGCTTGCTTAAAACGGTAGCACCAAACAGTCGCGTACCGTGTTGATTGAACCGGAACGGAGGGGAAGCAGTATCCCAAAAAGACTCAAATAGTATAAGCCACCTTCTTATTTGATAAATATTGAGAGGTTAAAATTCAGCTTTTGGGGTATTGAAAGCTGAAGAGATTAACAACAATGAAGGCCTTGAGGAAGGGAGAGAGGGAATATATAAAAACCTTACGTCTAGATTTTTGTTATTCCAATCCAATGGCATTGTAGGTATTGGGTTGGGTCACTGGGTCAATAATTCTGTTGCTAATTTTTTTTATTGCTATTTCGGTTATTATTATATTGGCTGGATCTCCAAAAACTACATAGCGAGAATTTGATATGTCAACTCTATATGTAACTTTTGTTTAATAAGATATGATCAGAGCCACCATAGGATCCTCATAACCAGTGTATGTTTTTCTGGGATTGGTATTATTTATGTAATAGTAGTGTGTGTTTTTAGGTAATGTGCAGTAGTACTTGTTTTCTGTTGTATTTCTTTACTTTCTGTTCATAGTGAACTATCAATTTCTTTAGTGTCAGATTTTATCGGCTGTTAATGCTTTAATACAAAAGTTTTTTTTTCCAAACATCTTATCCTCTATTATTAAACTACATTTGTTTCTTGTCGACCAACCACGAATTTTGGAGTTCCGAATTTGCCCCTGCAGATTTAAGAGTGGGGACTGTTCAAAGCCCTTTTGCTTCGCTTAACCCGCTTGGCGATTGTAGAGAGGGCCGGAGTTCAGCCTGGCTCGACTATCAACCGCTGGACAACACTTGAGCTTAACCTGCTCGGTGATCGTCGAGTCTGTGGGCGACCGTCGAACAGTTGGCTCGACAATCGTCCACTCGCTCGATGATCGTCAAGCGGACTTAATTTTTTCTAAAACCGAAGCAATTGATTATTTATATATTTGTAAATCATTTAATTATTAACCATATTTAATTACTTTTTAATAAACTAGATGAGCATCGTATATGGGTTCCTCCCGTGCCCCGGTGCGACAATATCCCACCGCTCGTTGTCCCCGTTTGCATTCTGGGAAACAAAATGTTCCACGGAGATGGCGAGCTACTGTGGTACGGTCCCTGCTGGGGCACGGGTAACACCGGTGCACGACTGCTTGCTAAGTTATACATTATTATACAAAACTTGAACCATTGAAAGCTCTTTATGGAATGCTTCGTCTCTTTCTTCGTTTACTGACATCGCATTTTCACTCTTTCTGAAGGGAGCGACATTTGCGGAGGTGATTGAGATGACTGATATTTTTGAGGGCAGCATTATACGCCTAGCTCGAAGGCTGGATGAATTCTTAAACCAGGTAGTACTCTCTAATTCTAATTTTTTTGGCTCATCACAGCTTTTCTACTTTAAGAAAGCTGTCTAGTTTCCTGATGTTACTATTTCGCAGTTGAAAGCCGCCGCACATGCTGTAGGGGAGGTTAACCTTGAGGAGAAGTTTGAAGCAGGCTCTGTAAGCCTTCGGCGTGGAATAATGTTCGCCAACTCTCTGTACTTGTAGAAGGGTTGACTATCGGAAATGAAAAACTGATTGTGCACGCGCGCATGGCGCGCCCGCGCATGGCGGGGTGATATTCGTGTTAATCTTCGGCGGCGGACACTCGTGCGTATTTTCGTTATGAGGGTGCTAATTAACAGGCTGATTTGAATCTATTTTGCAGCAAATCCACCCATAGGGCTGTATGAAGAAGCAATGATCCCATTGTATTATCCTTTAGGATTCCAAATGTCTGTATATTAACAGTGGGTGTCTAGTGGCAAATCCAAGTTCTAATAGTGTAGGTAAATTACTGTCAGCCCCTTTTAGGTTTTCCATCAGGTGATTATGCACAGTATTTTCAAGATTTTATTTTACATTATTTGTTTGGATTTTTTTAATGGTTTAGTATATCTTAAATATGATTTGAGATTGAAAATTAAAAGTGAGGCTTTCTGACTAGCTTCAATAGAGTAAAATCACGGTGGTTATGAACCGTTCATTCTTGAAGGCCCAATCTCACCGAAGAAATTTTCATAACTAATTGCTGGCGGTCATAACCATTGTCATGCCAAACATATATTCTATGATTGTGGCGTTTTTGCCCGAACCCACCGGAGCAAAAACACCGCGCAAGATGGACCCTTAAAGAAGCATGCCGCGGCTTTTTTGGTTGTTCGGGATTCAAAGTGAATTTTGAAAATGATCTCAATTTTAATTTGTCATAATTATAGTCTTTGGGAACTTTAATTCGTGTTGTATATTTATATTTATTTATTTATTTGTGAATGAAGGAATGAATTACAATTATTTATACTCCTATTTTATAAAATTATTTTATTTATTGAAATTTATTTTATAATGATCATTTGATTTTTTTTTTATTAGATCAAGATTTATTCAGAACAATACGTGTGCCTGTATTATGGTGGGTGGGGAGAGTTTTAATTAGTGTTTGCAAATCAATTAGTTTGTGAAGAATTTGATTCATAGAGATTTGATTGAAATTTGTATTTTCAAATTTGAATTTGTATTTAAATTTGGATTGTTGGTATTTGAATTCAAATTCAGATTCGAGTGGTATTTGAATATGAATAATATTATCGATGTTAAAGGATTAGAATTTTTTTAATAAATTTTATAAAACAAATTAAATTTTTCATAAGTCATAATATAAATTATATCCAAGATTTTAAGTCAAATATGAATTCAAATATTTGGATGAATCCGAATCTCTGCATTCTTTCTTAATTTTGGATTCGGTTGATGTGTTATTCGATTTGGTTCGTGAACACTCCTAATTCTAATAGAGTAGGTAAATTACATTCAGCGTCTTAGGTTACCTAATAGGCGACTACTCATTGTATTTTTGTGATTTTATTATTACTCCTTTGATATGTGTGGCTTGTTTTGCATACCATAAATTTGAATTAAAAAGTAAATATAAAATAAAACTTTACTAATATAATTCCTTTGTTCGTGCGATTTGACTTTTTATCATATGTTGTGGTCATGTACTAACTCCGTTGTGAGTTTTCGATAAACTCTGTTATCGCTCTAAGATCTTGCTTTAGTCTAATCTACAGACAATTCAGAGTTTGGCACCCAAAAAAATGTCGTGAGCGTGTGCAATTACGCAAGATATACAACCTAAATCCAAAAACTCTTGCTTAGGATGAATTTGATAATCTATATATAGCAATGTTACCATATAATTATAAATGTCGAGCTGATTTCCATGAGGTATATGGAGGGCTTGGTATTATTGAACAAGCCATAAAAGAAGCTCTCTCTAGCTTCCAAGTGATTGTGAGCTCCCAATACTGGTGTATGGCTAGTAAGGATGGAGAAATTTTTTTGAAGTAAAAGCATAGAATTATAGAGGAATCAGCCTGAATCAAGGAACCGACAAAGACCTCTCGCAGAAATAAAAGTTCTGCAAGAGCATTGTTAATTATATGTCTCGAATCATAACCTGAAGACGTCGTTGGCGCTGATCTCACTTAAACTCATCTTCGTTCTAGGGCTAAAAGAGATTCAGAAACCTGAAATCCATCAACTTCTATATAACTGTCTCTATTCTTGATCTAGTGAAAAATGAATTCTTACTGTCAGTAGACGTAACACATTTTAGGTGAATCATGTAAATTTTTTATTCCGCATTCTATATTCTTATGTTTTTTTTTATTTGATTGCTCTACACTAATTTTTGCAACAAGCATGAGAAACATGGTTTCATATTCCCCTAACTTGAAAATAACAAAATAATATAAAAAATTGCACCAATGTTTATCTCTGCTAGAACATTTGGAATGATCATCTTAGGCCCCATTTGGGAGAGATATTTAGGTACAGGTAACACGCAGTGATCACTAAAGATTATCGTGCGGGATAAAATATTGTTTGACGATCTGCGATCCAATGATGATGATTGTGTGCGAATATAGATGTAATACGGCCGCATTAAAATATGATCATATTTTTGATCAATCACGCATAAAAAAAACTTGCTTTCAGAAAATAATAGTAATAGCGTATCTCACACGATGATCTCTGGTGTGTTACACGCACGAATCATTTTTTCAAAGTCACCAAACCCCATTTCCTAAATAAGACCCTAAGCCCTAGTCATATATTTCGAACCGCAGCCCAGGCATCAGCTCCACCGCACATCGCTTCTGGCGGCGGAACAGTTCTCTTCTTCCTCCCAATCCGAGCGATAGGGTTTCCTCCCTATTTTCTCCTCCCGATTCCAAGCGCCTGTTTCCTCCCGATTCCGAGCGCCAGATCCCTCCCTCGTTCTTGCAGGCCTTCCTCGACCCTACTAGTTGCTCCAGTCGGCGGCATTTTCTCGGCTTCCGTCGGACCGGCTTTCTAACTCTTCGACGTTCTCGGCAAGAAGATCGGAGCTGCCCCTGAAGGTAATTTCGTAATCTGTATTCCTTCTTTCTCTCGTGGATCTGCCTTCTTCCTGAGATGAAACATCCATGGATCTGCCTAGGGCTTTATTTCGAACCTACTGGATGCATGATTTTTTTACGGAGACGGATTTCCGTGTAGAGATCAGATCAATCCATGGCTGCGCTGTTGTTTTTCTGTGTTGGTTATCACATGCAACTTCTTAAATTTCATAATAACCAGAGGAAGATCAGAGAGGTGTGAAAGCTTCATATCTAGTAAACATACCTGCGGCAAAATAATCATAAGAAGTCACAGATTATTGCTCATCATCAATGCCAAATGAGAAAGATGAATTATGAATATTCTGTGAATGAATGTATGGAACTCCATATAAAAGTAGGCTAAGCTCATATACAGCATTAAAAAGATGTATGTGTTCATGGATGATGATTTATTTCACTACTTCTTAGAAACCTAATTCATATTCAAACTTTTTAATGAAAGCATTGGTTCATGGAATATTTTTGTTCTTGCTCATCTCATGTGTGTATGGAAAATATTCAAAATTCTAGTATGTTTTTTATTTTTGCTTAAAGTATGGATATCTAATGTGTTAATATATGAGAAAATCAAAGGAAAGAGGGGCATCAGTAATATGGGAATCAAACTATATATTGATTTTCTGCGACTTATGCATTAAAGGCATTGACTTGGGTAATAGGCTGACCACCTATTTCATTAAGGATGGATGGAACAATTTGTTGTCGAACTTCCAAGAATGAACTGAAAATTTATATGATAAAGTGCAAATGAAAAATATGTGGGATCTTTTGAAAGGAATGAAAATTGTGGCTTATCTTTAACTTTATTTAGAAATTATTATTTTATCTTCAATGTTGTCTAAAATTAAAATTTTATTTTTTGAACTCTGTGTTTACCGATTTGAAAAAAAAAACAGCAACCAAAATTCTATTTTTCTCAAACAGTTTAATGCTTAATAGCTTCAAAAACAGTTTCATCCAAACAGTTTTAGACTGCAAATTCCATTTCTCACAGACAACTCCTTGTGCAAGCTCGATTTCTGACATCTCTCTCTCACAGCATCAGCTCTCTCAAACAGAGTCTATTGTTGAGCGTTTCTCTGATATCTCATCCACTGCGAAGTAGAAAAGCCATGGGTAGATCTCGCAACATTCTTTTCTTCTTTTCCTCGATTTCTTCTTAAACCAAGATTTGTTACCTCTTACAGCAAGGATTAAGGTTCACGAGCTTCGACAGAAGTCCAAGGCAGAGCTTCTGAATCAGCTTAATGATCTCAAGGGGGAACTCGCCCTTCTCCGCGTCGCCAAGGTCACTGGTGGAGCGCCCAACAAGCTTTCCAAGATGTAAATTTTCTCTTACACGTGTTTTTTCATATATTTTTTTGTCATCTCTGAATGATTCTCTTTCTCATACTGATTTATTTACAAATGTGTTTCTTCTCAGCAAGGTAGTGAGGCTCTCAATCGCGCAGGTTCTGACTGTGATATCCCAGAAACAGAAGGCGGCTCTTAGGGAGGCTTACAAGAATAAGAAGTTCATCCCACTTGATCTCCGGCCAAAAAAGACCCGTGCGATCAGGCGCCGACTTACTAAACATCAGGTCGGTTCATATGGCCTTCTTTGTGGAATCTAACCTGGTGCTCTTTTTTTTCTTATTTAAAGCATTGGATTTAGAACATGTTTTGGTTATCGTTTCCTTTGATGTTCTCTTATCAGTGTACGGTTATGCAGTTTTTAAATCATACAGCATATAGAAAATTAATATTGCAAATTTCAATGGGTTATATTTTTATTTTGAATGCTTGTTAATTTGATCATCAACGTTTGAATTATTATTCATAGTCAACTATTGGATGTATGCTTAGAAACTTGATTGTCTCCTATCCTAGTTTTTTCCCAAATTGCCTTAGAATCTTCTGTGTTGTTAAATTGTAATATTGGAAGTATTCATTACCTATTAACATATGTTCCTGGAAATTTATGGTTAGGAGAATAGGAATTCTTTCTAGAGTATATGATTGATGCCAGATTTCTGAATGCTTGAAATTGCCCTATCATTCTTTATTTGAATTTTTTTCTTTGCATTAAATCTCGTATATTTGTTTGTTACTTAATTTATAAATGTAAGCACATGATTCTAGAAAATTTATATTTCATTTTATTATTCGGTGTCTTATTGAGTAGTGATTTTCTTCTCTGTTGGTTTCTATAGTGTTTATTCAACTCATATCACTTTTGTTCTCATTTCCTAACATGGTTTTAAATAGTGTTTAGAATTCAAAGTGTACATATTTCATCATTTCGTTAGATATTGGTTCAAAATCCCTTACTATCTCGGGTCATCCAATCTATACAGATATTTTACAATCTTCATTTGTTGGTATTAAGTTGGTGCTAGATGATGTGAGATTGTGATGTATGCAGTTTTATTTATTTATTATTCGGCAGTTGACATTGCATGAATTGGGGTTTTGTGATTTACCCACAAGGTTGTTTGGGATTTACTGAAAAAATCATTTACAAAAGAGTTTCAATCTTCTTTATAATAAAAGGACTTTGGTAATAACTGACCTTTATGCATATTTATTTTCAAGCTTCATGGTCTCTTCAAATATAGATTTGTCCTAATTATATTATGTCTATTAAGCATTCCTATCTCAACTTTCTTTGTTCTTTGCAATTAATTTGTTTTCACTAGTTTAAATGCAGAATGAATATGGCATTGATTCCATCTTTTTTGGTGTTTATATTAAGATTTTTAGGTGATAGAATTTTTTTGACATTGTATATTGGAGACATGTTCATCATTATCAATAGTCTTGAGCTTTTATGAATCCTTGCATTTATCCTTAGTGCTACTTGTGAATGTTAAACATAATCTATGCAAATCATTAACAATTTTCATACTACATGACTTAAGTCTATATTTTTTTCATTCCTAATCCTTAACAAAAGTTGCATCTACTTGTTTAAAGGATGTATTTGTTCTTCATTTCATGTTCAAACTGCTCGAGTATTTTTTTAAATTTTTTTATTAGATGTTAGTTCCAGTGTTCCTTTGTACTAATTCTATAATTTAGGCATCCTAGTTTTGTCACATATTTATCTTAACATTCTCATATATATCATCCTCAATTTATTTATTTATGATTTTTTTAACCGATGAAATCACTGTTCCATACAACATCCCACCTAATTGTGAATTTTCTCTTACACGTGTTTTTTACACGTTATTTATCTATGATTTTTTTAACCGATGAAATCACTGTTCCATAAACATACAACAATTTATTTAGCTAATTTTAGTTGTCAAGAAATATTGACAACAACTTCTGGATAGTTTGTTTATGTGATTTGGGCATGCATATAGCGGTAGAATAATTACCAACAAGATTAGATAGATTAAGTTAATGTTAAAGGATTTGAATGGCAAATAGTAGATCCGAGGTCACATGTTTAGAAGATGTGCAAAAAGATTTTGCAACTTTATAATTGGCATCTCGTGCAATATCTTACAATATTTCATAAGTATGGAAATCAAGATTAATAAAGCTAAGCCAAATATTATTACCTATGAGAAATTGTTAAATCAAAATGGATTCTTGAGTCTGCCCTCTCTGATGTCTTTGGCTTTGATTTGAGGGCATGATTCCGCAGCAAACGTGACGGTATAGGGGGCCACTATTTCAGTGGTAATCTGTGAGCAGCCACTTTGTGCATCTATTGTCAAAGGTTCGGTCTTTCTCCTCTGAGAGAAGCCACTTTGAGCATAGGGCCAAAGGTTAGGTCTGTTTCCAATCTTCCCCCGCCCATACCCCCAATGATTGGGGACTATATGGGTTCTGTTGTTGTTGTTGTTGTTGTTGATGAGAAATTGTTAAATTGTACTGTTATAAGTATTCATTACTTATTAGGAATTGTTCCTTGAAATCTAAGGTTGGGGGAATAGGAATTCTTTCTAAACTATATGATTGATGCTAGATTTCTGAATGCTTGAAATTGCCAGCATCATTGCGTTCTTTGCTTGAATGGTCTACTGCTAGATTTCTGAATTGTTTCTTTCTAGTTTTTTTTTTGGATGGTCTACTGTTTGTTGTGCCGTTATTGCTAATAGTAGAGTGGATTATTCTTGTGGTATCATATTGGCTTTTTAGAGTACGGATTTCTAGATGCTTTGCTCTGCTGATGATATGTGTATAGTATTTATTCAACTAATTGCTTTTGTTCTATTTAACAGTTCTCATTCTCTATCATGGTTGTAAATAGTGGTCATAATTCCAAAGTGTACGATATTGCATCAAATCATAGTATCTTTGGTCTTCCAATTTATTCAAACATTTTAGAATCATCATATGCTGAGTATTAAGTTGGTGCTAGATGATGTGAGATTGTGCTGTATACATTGTTTTTATTTATTATTTGACAATTGGCAGTGCATGGATTGGTTTTTAGTGGTTTACCCACAAGGTTGTGGTAGATTTGTCAAAGAAAATCATTAACAAAAGAGCTAAGTTGATCACTTGATCTTTTAAATGACGGACTTAAATGCAACCGACCTTTATACGTATTTATTGTCAAGCTTCATTGATATCCTCTTATAATAAAGATTTTTGTACTAATTGTGCTAAATCTATTAGTATTCCTATCTCAATCTATTTTATTCTGTGCACTTAATTTTGTTTTCACCAACTTAAATGATGAATTAATATTGAGATTGATTCCATCTTTTTTTATATTTATATTAAGATTTTTAGGTGGCAGAGCAAACTTGGCATTCTACTGGAGATATCATCATCATTATCAATAGTCTTGAGCTTTTTATGAATCCTTGTATTTTGTTTATTCTTACTTAGTGCTACTTATGAATGTTAAACCTAATCTATGTAGATCATTAACAATTTTTATAGTACATAACTTAGTTTTATATTTTTCTCATTCCTAGTCCAGTGAAAATAATGTTCTGGAAATAGATGAAATGAAATAAAAAACTGTTCTCATATATTTTTTGAGAACACAAGTTTGTATCTAACTTAGCAAGGGAAGCATGTCCCCTAACTTTTATGACAGTTTTCTGATGAAGAACTGCTCTATTATGCACAGGCCTCGCTGAAGACCGAACGGGAGAAGAAGAAGGAGATGTACTTTCCGTTGAGGAAGTTTGCTATCAAAGCTTAGAATCTACCCAGTGATGGAGATTTTTCTTTGTTTCATTCAGCTATCCATTTACTTGGAGATTTCTGCACTCTATTATGTAGTAGTTTTTTTTTTCCATTTGGACTTCTTCTATGTTGTCTAAACAATTTCTGGCAATATGTTCTGCATTTACATTAAAGAGACCATGGATCTTAGTTTTGGTATGGAGTCTATATCTTTGCAGCTTTGATGGTTGTTTTTAGTTTTGGGGTTTATTTATTGATTACTTGCTTGTTCTTTAATATTTTTATCTAATGCATAATTTAGGTATTAAATAAAAGATCTAATTAAGATTTATGCTACAGCAGATGTAACTCATGTATAGTATTCCTTAAATCTTCAATTAATACTTGTTTTTGTTTGTTATGGTGGTTGTCCCTTGTCTTCATGTTTCAAAAGGTTTGTATTGATTAGGTAAACTCCTTTGTTACAGCATTTGTGAGGTGCCATGTTATTGAGAATGTAGTATTCAAGAAATCATCTCAAAGAGAGTTATAAATATTGAAAAAAAATTTGGTGAGTATCTCTCACCTAATAATAGGTGAGAGGGAGCTCATCTAAGCCGATGATCAGAGATCATACGGTTGTATTTTCCTGTATTTTCCTAAATACCTCTGTATTTATAAATAATCAATAATGTCAGTATTTTATATACCGTCCGATTTAAGATCATACGGCTGTATTTCTCTCCCACCTATTATTAGGTGAGAGTTGCGCACCTAAGTTTCTTTCATAAATATTATGTCTGCTAGATGGGTCTTGCCTATCAATTAATGCATCAAGATTCGTGCAGACTGGGATGTGCTCCTGTGTGCATTACAGTTTTGGAATTAATGCATCAAGATTCGTGAAGACTGTAATGTGCTCGTGTGCATCTTGATACAGTTATCATTAACAAGTATTCGGAATAAGTATATGTGATGTATTATATTATGATTACTATTGATAGGGGCTCATGACAGAGGCTTGTATTTATAAGATAACTTGGCGGAAATTATTTTCAAAGACAACAAATATTTCCAAAGGTGGAGTTTATTTCCAAAATCACTCCCCCACCGATTTGGCGGGAAAAATAGGCGCACGAAACCGCGACAAGCGCAAAGGCGGTGCCACCTCCCCTCGCGGGAGCGATCCCCGCAACCGCGCCCCGCAAGGGGCGCAACCGAGCCACGCGCCCCGAAGCACGGCCAGGTCGCGCCCCTTTGGGGTGCGGCCAAGCCGCTCCCCAAGCGGGGTGCGGTCGGGCCGCGCCCCCGAGGGGTGCGGCCGGGCCGCGCCCCCGAGGGGTACGGCCGTGCCACACCCCACAGGGTCCGGCCGCGTCGCACCCCCTCGGGATACGGCCGCGTCGCCCTTCCCACCCCGTGTGGGGTGTGGCCGCCTCTCCCTCTTTCTTTCTCGGCAGGGGGGCTTGCGAGGAGCCCTTCTAGGCGTACTCTTCGTCTGGAGCGTCGGGTCCTGTTTTCTCCTTAAGGCACAGCTTCCCGTTCCGCCATTCACCCGGAGCGCTTCGCAACACGACCGGGACGCCTCCGCGATTCGTTGCACGCTCAGAACCCTTTAGCGCTCGCACGCGCTCATAACGCTTCCAAACACGTTCGGAAGCGTTCTCACTTTTCCAACTCGGCTTTCTCACTTTTTATCTTTCCAACATTCTCACTTTTTGTCTTTCTGATTTTCTCATTTTTTGTCTTTCCAGCGTGCTCACTTTTTGTCTTTCCAGTTTCTCAGATTTCAGGAACAACCTGTTGCCTTTTTCGCCTCCAACAGAACCGCCCGAACTACCAGAACTGCCCGAAGGGTAAGGTGGTCATTTACGAAAAATGGCGATCCGTGTATCCCGAACCAGAAAATATGATTCGTCCGCCGAGCATTTATGGAAAATGCAAACGGCGAAATTACTGGACTGCCCTCGGCCAAAGCTATAAAAGGAGCCCCAAGGCTTCATTTGAGGGGACCTTGACTTCAGAACCCGGGGAAGCTCCTTGTAGACTTTTGCGGAATTCTCCTTCAGCGCTGGAAGATCTCCTTCGGGGACTTGAAGATTTTCTTCATCCCGAAAGGCGACACGCCTTCTCACTTTTGTTCCCCGGAGGCTTCTCACTTTTGTTCTCCGGGCCTTCTCACTTTTGTTCCCCAGAATTCCCAGAAGGAAAAAGACTTAGTTTTTCCGAGAGGTGGCCTGTCACCCCCGGAGCTCTTTCTCCCTCTCTATTATTGTACCGAGCAGCGGCCTGTCGCGCTCAAGTTCTAACTACCAAATTGTAACCCCCAGAAGATAGTGAAGTTTGGTCGGCACAGCTCCGACCGCGTGGTTTTTTACCCTTTTCGGATTTTCCACGTTAAAAAGTCTCGGTGTACTCAGCGAATCTCGAATTGACTGTTTGCGCGCTTAGTTCGCTCACGAGCTAAGGTGGTTCAGTTGGACCGGTCTACCAAGAGCCCTAAGCGTTCCGCAACAGTTTGGCGCCGTCTGTGGAAAAGGATTCCCAACTACCGAATAATGGATTTCCGAACGCAATGCCCGCTTCGCCTGAGTTCACGGAACCAGCAAGGGTGGACACCTCTCCCGAATTATCCGACGCATGCAGTTCCTCAATCCCTGAAGGCCCGAAGAAAAGAGCGCTCATCGCTGCACCAATCCAGCCCCAGTGGGATGGACCGACTAGCAAGTCGGCCCCTCTCACAGCAGGGCAGGATACGAACGATATCACGCATCAGCAAAGGCGATCTCCCCCGTCAGAGTCAATTCTGGCATACCCAATCCCGTCATGGCTAAAGCTCCCGCACATCAAAGAGTTCCACGTAGCAGAAGACTCGTCGTGCACGTTAATCAGTTCTTGATGACGGTACGGACATTCGGACTTCCCGACCAAGTCAGCTGCAAAATCTTCGCCAAGACACTGCGCGGGAACGCCCTCCGCTGGTATCAATCCCTGTCAGACAGAGCGATTCACAACTTCACCGAGTTATCCCAGTTGTTCGTTGAATGGCACGAAACGCGCGCACCGAGGATCCAAGAAGAGCAAGAGAAGCCCGGGACGGGCGAACCGCCTCGCCTAAGGGAAGCGGAGTGGAGCACGCAACAACAGAAGATCCGCACAAATTTTCACCAAGAGCGTCCCTACGCATGGATGGACTTCGCCTTAGACGCGAGCATCGGCAGTCCACCCTGTGAGCTAAGGAGGGCGTTGGTAACGCACCGCATCTCATTCAACATCCTATTCCTGGCTGTCGTAGCACGACTCAAACTCTTAAGAGGGAACCTTAAGCTCAGGGCCAGCAACGTGGAGCTCCCAGACGGAACTACGGTACCCACCGTAGGAGTCGTCACCCTCCCTGTCCAAGTAGGTATGCACGCAGAACCAGTCCAGTACGACGTTCAGTTCGTCGTCGCCGAGGCAGACTCCCCCTACGACGCAATATTTGGGAGTCTCTTACTGGACGCCCTGGACCACGACGTTTCCATGTCCGGGCGTATGGCCAACAAAGGGAATATCCTCAGGAACGCGATTCACGGTTTCGACAAAACCAAACTCGGAGAAGCAAAGCGTGCGAGAGTGTCACGCAACTCCCGCATTGGTAGAAAGAGCTAATCTTCCGGCACCGGCAAACCCACTGCAACTTGGGGATACGTGTCGCAAGAGAAAGGGACAGCAGCAACAGTTCGAGAAGGCTGTACCGCCCATACAGAACCGAGCAGACCGCTCCCGAGGACTAGCAAATCAAAGCTCCCGGATCTACACCCCGTTAAATGCCCCCCACGAGCATATACTGTCTATAATCTACAACAGCAAAATCATCAACTGGCCCAGAGCACTCTCCCAGCGTAGCGGAGATCAATCTCAGTTTTGCAATTTCAACAAAGGCCGAGGGCACCGAACGGAGCACTGTGCAAGACTGAAAGAAGAAATCGAACGCCTCGTCCAGTTAGGGCACCCAGAGGCTTTCCGTGAAGAGGCACAGAAGGATGTCACCAAAGATCAGTCATCGGGCCACCGCCGCCCACCAAGCGGAACGACCGAAAAGGCTCGAGCAAGCATAGCGCAAAGGGATCTCAAAGATTATCTTCTCTATAGACAAAACTTGTATCAGAAACTTACCGACTCAGGAATCGCAAGATTGCACCTGCGCATGTATCAGTATTCATTTTCTAATTGAATTCTACCTGCTCTAAACTGTTCTACTGCAGGAACCGCTTCGGGGCCCTGCCCCGGGGACTTTGCACCGCCGTCGATTGAAGGTTCGCCCTTCTCCTCCGCCGTCGAGTCCCGGTATCGTGGGGGCCTGCCCCCCCTACGATCACCCCCGGTTTGAATACACTCGCTATTCACCGGCCAAGCCGCGAGCACAGACTCGTGCACCAAAGCCGCGAGCACGGACTCGTGCACCAAAGCCGCGAGCACAGACTCGTGCACCAAAGCCGCGAGCACAGACTCGTGCACCAAAGCCGCGAGCACAGACTCGTGCACCAAAGCCGCGAGCACAGACTCGTGCACCAAAACCACGAGCACAGACTCGTGCACCAAAGCCGCGAGCACAGACTCGTGCACCAAAGCCGCGAGCGCAGACTCGTGCAAAAAAACCGCAAACACAGACTTGCGCAAGCTAATTTTTTATATAATTTGAAAGTCGCGGGCTCAGTCCCGCGCAAAACTCATCTTGAAAACAATCAAACCATGCAGGTGCTAACAACCAGATTAACAGGATCACACAAAGAAATAAATACGATAAACACAATAAGAGAGTACAACCACATCAGCTCAACGCTGCGCACAAGTCAAATGATAATACGAAAAGCAGAAAGACAGAGTACAATCAAACCAGCTCAGTGCGACGCCCAAGCAAACAATAGTACGGAAAGCGGGAAAACGAAAGATAGTCAACATCAGTCTTCGGCCACGTCCGAGCATTCATCCTCTGAAAGATCCCCGGCTCCGAGACCAGCGGTGTCACATCCAAACTTCTTCTCCATCATGCGAAGAGTCTGCTGAATACCATGCTGGAAAGCAACTTCGCGCTCATCCTCTATCAGAGGCTCAACCTCCTTCGTCATGATCTCGGCACGAATCTCCTCCGCCATCTGAAACCGCTCCTCAACGAAGGCAAGAGAGTCTTTGTACTCGGTCACTCCAGCCGCCTTGGCCTCCTCGAGACTGCGCTCTACCGATGACAACCGGTCTACCTCGCTCCTCAGAAAGCCCAGCTCCCCCTCCATGCGGAACATCTCCCCCTGAGCCTCCAACAGCTGACGAAGCGCATCCTGAGCAAGCGTTTTGTCTCCACCGTACTCCTCCCGCAGCTTCTCAACCTCAGATCGGGAAGAAGAAATGTCGACCTCCAGCTGCTTGATGCGGGATAAATCCCGATCCCTCTTCCTCTACAAAACAGACATATCGCTCCTCGCCACGCGCAGCTCCTCCTGAAGAGAGAAATAGCTGTCTTTGAGGCCCACGTAGTAATCGTTCCACGTAAGAGCGACATTAGTCAGAACGTTCGCCTGCAAACACAAAGGGAACAGACGAGAGGCATAAGCATTGATAGCAAAGACAAACCAACACCCAGAGAGAAAAACTTCACTTACCGCAGAGGTCATCGCCTGAAGAGAAGAAGAAACTCGCCTCGGCGGCGGGAAGGGGGGAGGCGGCGGCAAGTCTCCCTGTTTAACCCGATCGGCAAGGGGGGATGCCAGAATCTCGACCTCCTGATCGGACGAAATCGGCTCCCCCAGACGGCGGCTCGGGCCGGCCTCATGATCGTGGCTCCTAGGCCCTGGTGGAGCAGAACCCGAGCCAGAATCCCAAACAACCTTCCTCTTTTTCCCGCGCTCTAAGGGAACGGCGGCCTCTCGCTCGGCATCCCAAGAAAGCCCCACCGAGAGCAGACGACTCTCCTCCACGCAGTTGTGAACGCTGAACAAAGCCTTCGACAGCCCTTCCCGGCCAGGAAAACCAGGGATAGGAAGGAGCTCGTCTTCCCGTCCGGTCAGCCGGCGACAACGTCCAGGGAGCGTTCTCCAAAGCTCCGACTGCTCCCAACGATTCCGGACGTACCCATAGAGGGTGTTCCCATGGCGATAATCCGTTTTCTCGCCAAAGTAAAACCAGCTCTTGTTGCTCCGAACCTCAATCCGACCGCCTGAGTCAGTGGAGACCTCACACCAGTCCTTGAAGAGCTCGAGTGAGAAGCGCGCACTGTGCTCCCGAAAGAACACCACCAGCCCCATAATGTTCGACATCCCGGCAGGCGTAAACTGGGTAATTGGGACGCCGCAGAACCGGAATATTTCAATAGCCTCCTCAGATGGGGGAATGCGAAACCCAGACTTCAGGCAACTCTCAGAAAGCGTCATGAAACCCGTGGGCGGATTCTGAACACGCTCCTCCACCCCCAGGATTTTCACCTCGACATTCGGAGGCAATCCGAACCGCTTGCGCCACATCTCGATTCGCGCGCCATCAAGCGAAGAACGCAGGCGCATCGGCCTCGACTGGCCGCCCCGTTTCGAAGCCTGAAAGAAAAATAAGCGTACATGAGCGCAAGCGTTTAAAAATAATAACATCAGAAAATCCGAAGTAGCGCAAGACAAGGGCAAGCCGCCTTTCCGCGCACAAAGCGCACGAGCGCCAGATGCGCACAGACGCCAACCACCGACCATGCGCAGACAGCACCCGCGCGCGGGGCACGAAGGCACCGGCCCGCGCACGAGAGCGTGCGGGCACAGACCGCGAACGGGAGCGCGCGGACACCGACCGCGCGCAGGGCGTGCGGGCTGCCCGCGCCATCCGCCCCTCCAGTCTGCGCGCGGGCACCGGACCGCGCGCAGGCGCACGGGGACGGCGGGCGCGCGTGCGGGGTCGTGCGGGTGTCGGCCGCCTACGCCCCCCGCCCCTCTTGGCCGCGCGCGGGGGCCCGCGCGCACCAGCCGCATGCGGGCACCGGACCACGCGCGGGCACTGGACCCGGCAGGCGCGCACAGGGGCACGCAGGTACCCACCACCTGCGCCCGCTGCCACCCTCAGCCGCGCACGGAGGCCCGCGCACGCCAGCCGGGTGCCCTTCCGCCGGCCCCGGCCGCGCACAAGTGCGCCCGGGCGTCGGCCGCCCGGGCGCCGGTCGCCCAAGCACCTCCTCGTCGCCCGCTCTCCCGTCCGCCGCCGGCCGTTTTTTCCCTCCACCTTTTTTTTCAAAAATAAAGCGACTTACCCTAGTCATCGTTCGGCGCGCCGCACGGAGATGACGACCAGATCCGCTACCAACTGTTCAAAAACCTTCGCACTCCCTCACAAGGTTTGGACTACGAAGGTTTGGGGGGCTTATGATAGGGGCTCATGACAGAGGCTTGTATTTATAAGATAACTTGGCGGAAATTATTTCCAAAGACAACAAATATTTCCAAAGGTGGAGTTTATTTCCAAAATCACTCCCCCACCGATTCGGCGGGAAAAATAGGCGCACGAAACCGCGACAAGCGCAAAGGCGGCGCCACCTCCCCTCGCGGGAGCGATCCCCGCAACCGGGCCCCGCAAGGGGCGCAACCGAGCCGCGCGCCCCGAAGCACGGCTAGGCCGCGCCCCTTTGGGGGGCGGCCAAGCCGCTCCCCAAGCGGGGTGCGGCCGGGCCGCGCCCCCCAGGGGTGAGGCCATGGCCGCGCCCCCGAGGGGTGCGGCCGGGCCGCACCCCCTCGGGGTACGGCCGTGCCACACCCCACAGGGTCCGGCCGCGCCGCACCCCCTCGGGATACGGCCGCGTCGCCCTTCCCACCCTGTGCGGGGTGTGGCCGCCTCCCCCTCTTTCTTTCTCGGCAGGGGGGCTTGCGAGGAGCCCTTCTAGGCGTACTCTTCGTTTGGAGCGCCGGGTCCTGTTTTCTCCTTAAGGCACAGCTTCCTGTTCCGCCATTCACCCGGAGCGCTTTGCAACACGACCGGGACGCCTCCGCGATTCGTTGCACGCTCAGAACCCTTTAGCACTCGCGCGCACTCAGAACGCTTTCAAACACGTTCGGAAGCGTTCTCACTTTTCCGACTCGGCTTTCTCACTTTTTGTCTTTCCAATATTCTCACTTTTTGTCTTTTTGTCTTTCCAGTGTGCTCACTTTTTGTCTTTCCAGTTTCTCAGATTTCAGGAACAACCTGTCGCATTTTTCGCCTCCAACAGAACCGCCCGAACTGCCCGAACTACCCGAACTGCCCGAACTGCCCGAAGGGTAAGGTGGTCATTTACGAAAAACGGCGATCCGTGTGTCCCGAACCAGAAAATATGATTCGTCCGCCGAGCATTTATGGAAACTGCAAACGGCGATATTACCGGACTGCCCTCGGTCAAAGCTATAAAAGGAGCCCCAAGGCTTCATTTGAGGGGACCCTGACTTCAGAACCCGGGGAAGCTCCTTGCAGACTTTTGCGGAATTCTCCTTCAGCGCTGGAAGATCTCCTTCGGGGACTTGAAGATTTTCTTCATCCCGAAAGGCCGCCTTCTCACTTTTGTTCCCCGGAGGCTTCTCACCTTTGTTCTCCGGGCCTTCTCACTTTTGTTCCCCAGAATTCCCAGAAGGAAAAAGACTTAGTTTTTCCGAGAGGTGGCCTGTCACCCCCGGAGCTCTTTCTCCCTCTCTATTATTGTACCGAGCAGCGGCCTGTCGCGCTCAAGTTCTAACTACCAAATTGTAACCCCCAGAAGATAGTGAAGTTTGGTCGGCACAGCTCCGGCCGCATGGTTTTTTACCTTTTCCACGTTAAAAAGTCTCGGTGTACTCAGCGAATCTCGAATTGACTGTTTGCGCGCTTAGTTCGCTCACGAGCTAAGGTGGTTCAATTGGACCGGTCTACCAAGAGCCCTAAGCGCTCCGCAATAACTATTAACATGTATTCGGAATAAGTTGTGTATATTTTCTATTCAGTTATCACTCCATTTCCAAACATGTTGAATTCATATTTAAGTTTTTGTAAACATGTTGATTTCTTAGGGACCTACTTTTGAAATATAAGGGAGCAAACAAACTCGAAGAGGTGACTATTTTTTCGTTTGGTCATATCATTTTGTTGCGTTGTATAGGCGTAGGTTGTTTAGAGGATAATATCAAATCTAGTGCAAGTTTTCTGAAAGTTGTGACTTGTATATTTGCGCATTATTTGTTCGAAGTATTTTAATTGAGCGCGAGAATTGAGTACAGGTCTCTGCAATAAAGTAGCGAAAGATACGTAGTAGTTCAGATCGGTCGCACTAGCACTATAAATACAATCATGTCATGCAAGAATGACCATGAGAGAAGACTAAGGGTTCTTTTGGATCGGCGTTTTTTTTGCTGAGGTGAGTTTGAACAAAACCATCATCATAAAGGATGTGTCTGGCATGACGATGATTATGACTACCACCAATGAGAAAAAACTAACTTTAAACATAAAAGTGGATAGATTTTCTTATGTGCAGTAGGGTGTCGCAAACGACGGTTCATAACTCCCCCATTCACAACTGCCACAGTTGTGCCAAACGGAGCCTAAGGCACCATTTGGCGGGGTGTTTTTGCTCCAATGAGTTTGAGCAAAAACGTCATCGTCATATAATGTGTGCATGACATGACGACGGTTATGACTACCACTAAGGAAAAAAAAAAAACTAATTTTAAACATAAAAGTGGATGGATTTTCCTAGGTGCGGTCGAACATCACGAACACGGTTCATAACCACTCCGTTCACAACCATCACAACCGTTCCAAACGGCGGGGCATTTTTGCTCCGGTGAGTTTGAACTAAAAAAGCCACGATCATCATTTTTGCTCTGATGAGTTTGAAACTAAAACACCGTGGTCATCGTTTTTGCTCCCGTGAGTTAACTTTAGCACCGTCCTCCCTCTAGTCATTTCTTTTAGTGAGGAAAGGTTTTGTTCACGAGCAGTGTGGGCTAAAAAGTTAGACTTACGATAAATTATGTATCAACCAACGTCCTAATAAAAAACATATCATGGCTGATCTAATTGAAATTTTGTAACATTTTAATCGGTACATAAGCATTTCTCTATTCTAACAGTGCAACATTAAAGCTCCGTTTGGCACAGTTTTAACAAAAATGCCACCACCATAGAATATGTGTTTGGCATGACAACGGTTATGACCGCCATCAAAAAAGAAGACAAGTTTTGAGCATAAAAGTGGATAAAGTTCTTAAGTGAGGTCGGACGTTCACGAACTACCGTTCACAATGACTACGTTCGAGACCGCCACCGCATTAAATCATAAGTTTACTTGACATAACTTAATCTTTTATGAATTTGACACAAATGAGAACTACATATTGTATACCTGACATCATTGCAATTTCATTAAATTATTTGGATTAAATTGTTTGAATTAAATTCTATTAATATTGAACGTATCTATGCTATTATAAAAGACATCGTCAGGCAGATAGTGATGGGGATTAGGGAAGCATGAGGTATGGCTCCGTTTGGGGAACTTATTTTCACCGGTCAAGCGGTTACGATCGCATGAACCGGACCTTAATTAAGGTCCGGTTCATGCGGTCTTAACCGCTTGACCGGTGAAAATAATTCCCAACAAACGGAGCCTAGTCGTTTAGTGACTAGTGGGAAAAAATGACCAGCGGAAAAAAAAAAGTGCATCCGAGCTCCACATGTCACAACAAAACATAGGTTTTTAAAAGCAAGAGAGAATTTTAGGTACGCTGCTCGCACGATGCCTTCGAGCGAAACTTTTTTCTTACAAAATTACAGTTGTAACCTCACCTACAGTTGTAAATGATCTATATTTTAAGTTATAAATTACAGTTGTAAATTAGTTCAAAAAATTCATTTGTTTATAAGTGTATTTACACCCCTAAATATATGTATATGGATACTTAAAATGATCGTAAAAATACATTGAACAATATTCTGTGAATTTTTTGCGAAAAAAAATACCATATAAATGTTTTTCCCGTACGATGCTCTATATACGATCCCCATACAAAAATTTTGTTCTTAACTAGGATAGGTTTATTTACATTGAGCTGTTTTTTTTTTTTTTTGAAAGGTGCATATAGCATATATTTAAAAATAAAAAAGAAAAGAAACAAAACTACAGCATGTCATCTAAGTCTGCATGAACAAGCTCGACAAACTCAGTCTGGGTGCTATCAGCGACCAGCCAAACAAAATCTCCCTGAAGGGCAAAACGCGCGCAAAAATCAGCAACTCGATTGGCCTCCCGGTCAATATGCTGGAACCGAAGCTGGGGAAAGCTGCTCAAAAATGAAAAGTCCTCGTCGCCATCCACTATCACGCTCCAGTCACCCCGTCTTATCCTAGCAGCACAGCTATCCATAAGGGGCAGACAGTCGCCCTCTACAATAGCTCTGTGACTCCCATATAAAGAAGGCGTAATCAGATCCTTCAGTGCCAAGATCCCCGCCAGCTCCACTCCCCCAGGATCCCAATGCAGCATCGAGGTCCCAGCGGCAAAGACAATAGCACCCCGATCGTCACGAACCACCATCCCAAGCCCAGCAATCCCAGACGAGGAAAGAGAACCATCCACATTGAACTTTAACCATCCAGGGGGCTGCGGGCACCAAGAGAGTGATGTCGACAGCCGGTGAGGCTGGGTGATACCCCAGTGATTCTCTCGAAAGGCATGCATTCACTCTGTTCTAAACAACTATAATTAATTTTTTTGGGGTTAATTATTCCTGTTAATGTACTATTTTAAAATCCAACATTCATCAAACCCTCAAAGCGCAATCAATTCAATACATATACACTTCAAACTCAAATTTCTCTTTTAAATATATTTATATCTCATAATATAAAAGGAAACATATAAAAGTAAAATGAACTATGATACAAGGGACGAAAGAATGCATCAGTAAATGTCAATCATTTAAAACAATAAAACCACACCTATTCCGAATCTCACCCCCAAATACTACATGAAAAATGTAAGCAATCATATGATCATGATTTACGACTCATTTAAAACTGTATCACCCTAAACTCATTCCAGATCTTCGGAAACTCCAATCGTAGGAGACATAATCTCGTGCATGATGATCACTTTGATATGGATGTCGTGTTGGGTTTTCTCTAAACAGAAGTGGAACAACACATCATATGTGCGCAGCGAAATAGATAAACAAGAACAACCCAAAAGAGTTTCGGATCTTGCGATTTCATGATTCAAGAAATAAATAAAGCAACACATTGCAATATACCTCAGAGAGATTGAGTTAATGCTCAACCAAGGTGTTCCAAAAACAGGTCCAAAAGCTAGCGGCTGAGTTCCAAGCACATAAAGTAGATCTGCGCCTCTACAGCAGTCCACATGAGCGAAGGAGAACCCCAAGCTTCTTGTCCAACAAGATCTGGGTCGGAGGAGTGCCCTCAACGTCTCCCACGGATTGCTAGATTCGCCCAAGGGAGAGGCGGCGATGGTCGGACTGGATCTCGCGGAAACCTTGCGGAACACTTTTGTCTAAATGTCGAAAAGATAATCAATTAGGGAAAACCTAATCGTTGTTAAGGTATATTTTATATTAGGTAACGAGTCCATAACGGGTCTTCGGGGATTTAGAGTTTCGCCCTATTAATACCACTGCAGGGAGTAACGTGGAGATCGTTCCAAACTAGACGGTCACACGGGATGCTTCGAGCACCGCGTCATTCTCGAAGTTGACTCTCTCTCGGTGCCCTAGCCGCACCCTCTCTCCCGTCCGTCTCTCATGCGCCAAGGAGCCGCCGCTCCTCTCTCTCTCGCTCGGCCTCTCGTGCACCAAGCAGATCCCGCAGTCGTTTCCCTTCTCCCTCTCGTGTGCAAGGAGGCGCGACTCCGCCTCTCCCCCCCCCCCCCCCCCTCTCGTGTGCGTCTCTCTCGCAGGAGCAGCAACAGTCGCCGCCGGCGCCGCATCCTCTCTCGCGCAAGGAGACGCCGTCGCCGCCTCTCGCACGAGAAGCAGTCGTTGCCGCTGCCGATCAAAGGAGAAACTGACGCCTCTCCTTCCACTCGCACGAGAAACCGCTGACGACGATCCACGCGCACCGCTCTCTCCCGCTCGGATCTCGTTTTTTCCGACGGGATCGAAGGAGGATCCATCGCTGTTGTCGGTGGTGTTCGTGCCATTAGAGCCGCCGCTGTTTTGGAAAAGCTGTCGTAGGCTGTCTGCCGCAACACGCATAGGAAGAAGACAAGATACCACAGACGTTAACTTTTAACGTCGGGCGTTAGCCGCCGATCGCGATTCAGAAAGGTCTCTTCTTCACTTTTTCGTGCGTGGCGTCTCCAGATCTAGCTGCAACCTTCGGAGAGACAAGATGTTGAAGGGAAGCAATCTGTCCTCTCATGTGCCGATGATCAAACTGGAGAAATTCTCCAACTCTTAATTCAGCGCCTGAAAATGGAACACGCAATTCGGTATGAAATATTTGAATATCTTCTATACACTGCAGTCCGATTTTGTAGATTTCAAAGGAGGAGACGATGAGGCTCAGTGGATCAGTGACGAAGACTTCTGTCGTGACTACCTCCTTAACTATCTCTCCAATTCCCTGGCATAGACCTATGACAAATTAAAGACTGCAAAGGAGATCTGGGTTGCTCTGGAAGATCAGTTCAAGGAAGAGGAGAACATGTCCAAGACGCACCTGGTGGACAAATTCATGGTGTTCACTTTCTCTGAGGAAATGGAAATTCTGCCACAGATTGGAGATCTGGAGAATCTGGTGGCAAAGCTAAACAATGAGAACGTCCCTCTGCCAGATGAGTTCGTTGACGAAGCAATTATCTTCAAGCTCCCCTCCGCATGGTATTCTTTACAGACTGAGATGTATCTGAAGAAATCACAGGTCAGTCTCAAAGATCTGAAGCGGTTTATTTGTATTGAGGATGAGAACCGGACTAGGCACGCTTTAGAAACCGTTAGCAAGCAGAACGTTGTTGCTAACACGATCACGCATCCTAAGCGCAAGCCTAAACCTTGGAAGCCAAAATCGCCGATGAGTACACCCACAGTTGCTGACACTAGCAAGAAGGTCAAGAAATTTTAAGGCAAGTGCTACAACTGCAATAAGTGGGGTCATTCTGCTTCCGAGTGCAGGAAACCCAAGAAGGGAGAATCTAGCACTCCAAGGGTGGAAAACAAAGCGAATATGCTTCATCATACTGCGTCTACCCACTTTGTTGTTATGGTGAGAAACGGTAAGGCCAGTACAGAGTGGTGGCTAGATTCAGGTGCTACCTGCCATGTCTACAATATTTCAGCTCTCCTGAAGGATCTCACTGTTGCGGATGAGACCGTCACTATTGCCAATAGTGCCACTGCAGAGGTTCTCCAGACCGGGACTGCAGATCTGCTACTTTCTTCAGGTACACATTTAATTTTGGAAAATGTTAAATATATACCCTCATTAGCTACTAATTTAGTTTCGATTAGTTTGTTATGCAATGCTGGTATGTCGTTTAACATTAGTGGTGGTAGAGTAACGTTAATGGTTAACTCTCATTATTTTGGTTGCGCATATGTCTTAAATTGAATATATAGACTGAGTCTAGCAAATGAAGTAGTACATGCAGTTAGTTCAAACTTGATAGATCCTAAGACTTTACATGCAAGACTAGGACATGTGAACTATAGAAAACTACTTCTGCTAGCTAAAACTCATAATATCCCTTTAGACAAAAAAACCAAATTTGACAAATGTGAAATTTGTGCTCAAACCAAGATAACTAGAACACCTCTTAGTCAAGTTTCTAGGAGCACATAATTACTAGAGTTAATACATTCCGACATTTGTGATTACAAAAGTTTTGCCACTCGAGGAGGTCGGAAGTATCTGATAACCTTTGTTGAAGTCATGCGATCTCAAAGAATTGAAGTCGTGCGGTCTCAAGCCAGCGGTCTGTGCGGTCTCCCAGAATCAGACCGCAACTTCTCCTCAGATGTGCGAGATCGCGTCGTATGAAGATCATCGGTCTCCAGCTCCATTAAATAACAGTCTGATAACCACGGTTTGTGCGGTCTCCCTGTATCAGACCGCCGCTTCTCCTCAGATATACCAGATCGCTTCATGTGAAGAGAAGCGGTCTGGTACCCCCGGTATCTCCCTTACGGGGGAGTGTTCGCCAGAGTGGTCTCACGATCAGTCGGTCTCCTCTGTCACACGACCTTGCTCCTGTCGTGTGACCGCCCGTCTTCTCTCCAGACCGCGGAGGTCGCTGCGGTCTCGTTCTCCCTGATCGCCTGACCACCCATCTTGCTTTGTGTATTGTATATGTATTTTGTCTCACATTGTGTATTTATATTTTACTCTTTCTCTCCTAGTCTATATAAAGAAGGCAATACTCTTATAATACTTAGATTTTTGAAAATAAAATTTTCAAGTTCTCACATGGTATCAGAGCGAACAACGATCCTTGTGTTGTGAGCTCTCTCTTCGGCCGGTCTCTCTTTCTCTAGACCGCGCGATCTCCCTTGTTTTCGGTCTTCTAGCCGCGAGGCCGCGCGATCTGTCTTTCCTCTTCCACATCTCTTCTCATGGGTACCCCTTATGAGAATGTCCTCACCTCCACTCATGTGGCTATTCCTACCTCTACCTCTACTACCTATATCTCTACTTCTGGCAATCTTGGCACCTCCTCCAAGCTCGCTGGCTCTAATTATCCTGATTGGAGTGTCTCCTTCACTTTCCTCTTACGCTCTCAACGCAAACGCCACTATCTTCTTCCGATGATGACTCTCCTGTTAATACAGTCACCACTGAATACCTCCCTATTGCCCTTCGAAAGGGAGTTCGCTCATGTACGCAACATTCTATTCATGATGTTGTGACCTATACTCAACTCACCCCCTTTGCTAGGGCGTTTGCTATTGTTATTTCAGATACTGTCACTCCAGCTAATTATCAGGATGCTCTTGCTATCCCACAGTGGAAGGCTGTCATGGATGAAGAAATAACCACTCTTCAGGACCATAGCACGTGGACACTTGTTCCTCCGCCTCTTGGGATAGATGTTGTTGGATGTAGATGGGTCTTTGTGATCAAATACCGTGTTGATGGCTCTATCGACCGATACAAGGCTCGCTTGGTTTCCAAAGGTTTTACTCAGACATATGGAGTTGACTTCTTTGACACCTTCTCCCTTGTCGCTCGTCTTACAACCATCAGGGTCCTCTTCTCCGTGGCCATCAACAAAGGGTGGCAACTCTCTCAATTAGACATCAAGAATGTCTTTCTTTATGGTGATCTTCAAGAGGTTGTTTTCATGGAGTAACCTCCAGAGTATGTTGCTTCGGGGGAGACTCGTGTATGTAAGCTAAAGAAGGCTATCTATGGTCTCAAGCAAAGTCCTCGCGCCTGGTTTGAAAAGTTTAACGATGTAATCAAGGTAATTGGATTTGTCCGCAGCTCTGCAGATCACTCTCTCTTCATTCGCAAGACTTCTCATAGAATGGTAGTTCTGGCTGTCTACGTTGATGACATCCTTCTCACTGGTGATGATATTGAAGGTATCACCCTTACAAAGAAACATCTCCTTCAACACTTTGTAACCAAAGACATGGAGACTCCAAAGTACTTTTTGGGCATTGAGATCTCAAGAAAGCATGACTTTGTTGTCCTCTCACAACGTAAGTATGTTATTGACCTTCTGAAAGAAACATGTCTTCTTGGTGCCAAACCTGCTAAGTATCCAATGGCAATAGAAGATGACAAACTCTAGAATGACAACTCTCCACCTATACCTGATAGCACTAGATATCGTCGTCTTGTAGGCAAGCTCATCTACCTAACTGTAACAAGACCTGATATCTGTTATGTCGTTGGGAAGGTCAGCCAATTCATGCAAGCCCCAAGGGAATGTCATCTTCAGGCTGCTCTAAAGATATTGGAATACGTTAAGGGATCTCCAGGAAAGTGACTTCTGTTCCAAAGAAACAACCATCTCAAGATAGAAGCCTACTCAGATACTAGCTGCGTTGATGATAAAGGAGACAGGAAATCCACGTCTGGGTTCGGTACATTCGTGGGAGGAAATCTTGTGAGCTGGAAGAGCAAGAAACAAACAGTAGTATCCAGATCAAGTGTTGAGGCCGAGTACATAAGCATGGCCCAAACTACATGTGAATTGAAGTGGTTACGAACTCTCCTTCTAGACTTTGGAGAAGTTTACAACCATCCCTTTCCAATGTTCTGTGACAATAAAGTTGCAATCTATATATCTCAAAACCTAGTCTTTCATGAAAGAACCAAACACATTGAAGTGGACTGTCATTTCATCAGAGAAAAAATCTTGAAGAAACAAATCTGCACTCCCTTCGTAACTTCGGATAAAGAGCTGGCTGATATCTTCACCAAACCCATATCTTCATCCTTCTCTGATGTGTGTAACAAGCTAGGCATGATTGATATATATGCTCCAGCTTGTGGGGGAGTGTTGAAGTTATGCGATCTCAAAGAATTGAAGTCGTGCGGTCTCAAGCCAGCGGTCCGTGCGGTCTCCCAGAATCAAATCGCAACTTCTCCTCAGATATGCGAGATCGTGTCGTATGAAGATCAACGGTCTCCATCTCCATCAAATAACAGTCTGATAACCGCGGTCTGTGCGGTCTCCCTGTATCAGACCGTCGCTTCTCCTCATCTATACCAGATCACTTCATGTGAAGAGAAGCGGTCTGGTACCCCCGGTATCTCCCTTACGGGGGAGTGTTCGCTAAAGCGGTCTCACAGATCAGTCGGTCTCCTCTGTCACACGACCTTCCTCCTGTCGTGTGACCGCCCGTCTTCTCTCCAAACCGCGGAGGTCGTTGCGGTCTCGTTCTCCCTGACCGCCTGACTGCCCAGCTTGCTTTGTGTATTGTATTTGTATTTAGTCCCACATTGTGTATTTGTATTTTACTCTTTCCCTACTAGTCTATATAAAGGAGACAATACTCTTGTAATACTTAGATTTTTGGAAATAAAATTTTCAAGTTCTCACAAATTTTATCGACGATCACTCTAGATTCAGTCACATTTATCTCCTTAAATCCAAAGATGAAGCCTTTGAGAAATTTTGTATTTTCAAAAAAATGGTAGAAAATCAACTATACATGAAAATTAAAAGGCTAAGAAGTGATAGAGGAGGAGAATACTTATCCTTGAAACCACCGCCCCGTATTCATCTCAATCCAACGGTATCGCTGAGCAGAAAAATAGGATTTTAACAGAAATGTTGAACTCCATGTTGTTGACTGTTGGCATGTCTGCGACTTATTAGGGTGAAGTTGTCCTCACCTCAAATCATATTCTTAATAAAGTTCCTCATGCAAAGTTAAAACAAACACCCTATGAGCTTTGGTGTAAGAGACCTCCTAGATTTGATAATCTTAAAGCTTAGGGTTGTATCGCCTATGTTAGGATACCCGATCCAAGAAGATCCGAGATTGGACCTAGAACCAACACCTGTGTCTATCTAGGATGTGCAGAAAATAGTGTTGTAGACAGATTTCTAGATCTCTCAACTAATACTATCATAGAATCTAGAGATGCTATTTTCTTTGAGGATAAGTTCTTTAAAGAAAAGAACCTGACCCTACTAGGTCTTCCAGCCACCAGTACTAAAAATTTAGTTCAGACTGAACCAAAAATCTCTGACACTGAGCCGATAAACACTAGAGTTTTAGAGCCCACAAGATTATCTAATAGAGGAAAAGTGCACAAAAGCTTCGGTACAGACTTTGAGACTTACCAAGTTGAAGTTGATCAATCCATCTATAAGAAAGCGATGTGATCTAGGGATTCTCTATTATGGAAAGAAGTCATTGATGATGAGATGAACCCTCTCATGCAAAACCACACTTGGACTCTAGTTGACCTGCCCAAAGGAGCTAGAACCATAGGGAACAAGTGGGTTCTGAATAAGAAACTAAATCCCGATGAGAGTATTGCTAAATACAAAGCACGTCTAGTTGTCAAAGGCTACACTCAAGTGAGTGGTATAGACTACTTTGGTATATACTCACTTGTTTGTCACATTGTGACGATTAGGATTCTCCTCGGTATAACATCTATTGAACATCTTACTATTCATCAGATGGACGTCAAGACTGCATTTCTAAATAGAGATCTGACTGAGGAGATCTACATGCACCAACCTGACGGGTTTGTCATAGAAGGTCTAGAAAATAAGGTTTGTAAGTTGATTAAGTCACTCTACGGATTGAAGCAAGCACCAAAGTTGTGGCACGAGAAATTTGACACTTGTGTTAAAGGCATTGGTTTTCAATCAAGCCTATAAGATAAATGTATATATATAAGAATGAGTTCAAATTGCGTCGCCATTATATGCTTGTACGTTGATGACATGTTAATTCTGGGTACTGATCAGATTGAGGTGGAAGACGTCAAAGTTACCTTGAAGAAACAATTTAGCATGATAGACTTATGCGTGGTGAAAACCATCCTAGGAATGGAAGTGAACTTCACTGAGAAGGGTATTTGTAACGCCCCGGCCCTCCCCCTTAGCTGCAACTCAGTTGGTGATGAGGAGTGGTTTGAAAACTCCTTATCAAGGAGGTTGGGGGTTCAAGACCCGGCCTCAACAATGCACCATTGCTAAGAAATAGTGGCACGGAGAGGCTTTGGGGTGGTTGGGCTGCAGCCCGGTAGCGTGCCTACGTGGCCCCTAAAGGGGAGGGTCGGGTTGTTACAAAAAAGTGCATTTTTTTTGTAACGTCTCAAGGCCCTGGACTTACCATCGGGACACGTCCACCGATAGCCTCTCCTGGCGAGGCGTTACAGTATTACCCTAAGTCAGAGTCACTATATATGAAATCTACTGGAAAAGTGGGGTTATGATAAAAGCAAGAAGATTGAGACTCTATATGATTATAATAATAGACTGAAACCTAATGACGGATCACTTATCAAATAGTTGGATTACTCCAAACTCATAGTGTTGAAACCAAGACTTGGTCTCTAGTGGAGTTCGGGGTCCCCAAAAGAGGGGGTGACCTCACACCTACTTCTCTCAAGGGAGAGCGTTAGGCCGAAGACTTAAGGAACTAGGAACAAGACCGAGGGCTCAGCGAGGAGGTCCCACCACACACCCGAAAGATCTTAGAGCGCTTCCCATCCCAAGCCAATGCTGAGCTTGGGGCACCTTTGGAGGCACTCTTCCCCCACCAAAGAACTAAGGTGAGAGTAGCCCAAAGAGAGTGATCTGCCTTCAAAGGTGCCCCCTTGGTCCTATTTATAGATTTCTTTGCTTGGTCTGCCAATAGCCAGATTCTAGCATAAGAGATTACAAAAATACCCACAGGTTTGGCCTGCCAACAGCCAAATCTCGTCATTCCGAGACGCTAAATGCAGACCGCCTCCTCTTCCTAGGACTGGGCGAGAGGGGGCAGGCCGCCTCCCCAGCTCGCCCCCCTACGGGGCTGGGAGAGCGAGAGGCTGGTTGCCTCCCAAGCTCGCCCTCCCACAGGGCAAGGCGAGCGGGAGGTCGGCCGCCTCCCCGGCTCGCCCCCCTACAGGGCTGGGCGAGCAGGAGGCTGCCCGCCTCTACTACTCGCCCCCCTACGGGGGCTGGGCGAGCGGGAGGCCGCTCGCCCCCTACAGGGCTGGACGAGCGGGAGGCCGCCCGCCTCCCCTGCTCGCCCCCTATGGGGCTGGGCGAGTGGGAGGTCGCCCGCCTCCACCCCTCGCCCCCTTACGGGGTTGGGCGAGTGGGAGGCCGCCCGCCTCCACCACTCGCACCCTTACTGGGCTGGGCGGTTGGGAGGCCGACCGTATGATGAGTCTCATTTATATACGCTTTTATGGACTCATCCAGGCTAGTTTTCATTCTTGTGCACATCCGTTTCGAGCTATTATTGCTTATATTTCTCTTATGCACACTTGCGCGCACTTACGTGTTTTGTGCTCTATTTAGGCCCGTTTTGGTGTGCGTTTGCGCTCCATGTTGTTGGGGGTAAGCACATGGTGCTCCCCAATCCTTTTTCTATGATTGATTGGTGCTGGAAGTGTATTCTCAGTTGGATTGCTATTCTTGCAGGTGGTTGGATCATCCCATTTTGCCCAGAAATCATGATTGTTTATATCGCACAGTCATGCATTTTCCTTGACGCACGGACGACTGCGGTCGTGCTCCTTCTTCTAGGTAGCAAAATGGTGATCTGACTTTGTTCGTGCGTTTTTACGCACGAGCAATTGCCCGTGCGCGAAGGAAACGCACGATCGCTTGTTTCGCCTGGTTTTTAGCCAATCTGGATTTGGTCGTGCGTTTTTACGCACTGGCGGCTTCGACCGTGCGTGAGTAAAACGCACGGACGCTGCTGCTTCTTCCTCAAGGCATTTCTTTTCGTTAAATAACACACGGGAAACGCACGGTCGTGCGTTCGACCTTGCGTGACTAAATTTCTGCCGTCTTAGTATTTAAAGCAGGAAATCTGCTGCTGAAAGGGAGACCCGCGGGAAAAACTCTGGAAGCCCGCCATTTCCGCCCATTTCGCCTCTCACCCACCGCCTGACCTAGGAGGAGCTCCGACAACCTTTGCCCTGCAAATCTTCTGCCAAAGCTCCGTCCTTAGCCTCCTCCATCATCTACGAGTTCAAGAACGCCATCGACGGAAGATTTCTGCTACATTCAAGGGATCTCCAACAAGAGTAGCTGCAGCTAGACCACGAAGAAGACGGGTAAAGTAAAGGAAGGTGACAGCTCCTCTGTACCCTGGACGCAATTGAAGACCGAGCACGGACGAGGCTTGACAACCCTGTGATTCCGGCCGCGAATCTTCAGCATAGTCTTCGAGCTTCGGTGACCTCTTTCCCTTTTGTGTATAGTTTAGGATTTCTTCATGGTATGATGTACTTTCCTACGGATGATGTTCATAACCGTGTTTAAGTTATTGTGATTTCATTTCGGTGAAATGTGTTGTGGTTTATGAGATTTGAGGAGCGCCCTAGTCCGTCATCCACTCCACCACTCTGTAGTGCGGCGCACTAGCAATTGCTAGTTGCGTGTTCCGCGACGAGGTGCCTACGACCCTCATTCCGCTGGTTACAAAACATCCATCCGCTAGCCTTCTCGTCCACCCGCTCACCGAAGCACGGCATCGCGGTCTGCATTCCATCCCGACAAGCGAAGCGGAGCTCTAGGCACACATTTTTTTTCACTGTTGCTAATCTAGGAAAACCAAAATCAAAACCCCCCTTTTTATTAATTACATAAGAATCTATATAAGTAATTCCCTAACAAGAATTCATACAACCCAACTTGCAGTCCTCTGAGAATGATATTTGGGGAGTCTCTCCCAATTTTACTACTTGAATGACCGATGCACTTGTCGTAATCGCATCAAGTTTTTGGCGCCGTTGCCGGGGACTGCGAGCGTTTTATGAATTTTTCTTCCAGGAAGCTACTATAAAGATTCTTTGTTGTTTTTGTTTTTTTCTATTTTGCTTTGTTGTGTGTAAGTTAGTTTATGCAGGGGCAAGCCCTGAAGAGTTCGTGGAATACGACCCTGAGATTGAGAGGACGTTGCACGCGCGTCGCCATGCTGCTGCGGCCATGGATCTCAACATCAACAGGAATGAGATTTACCCCAGGGGTGAGAATGCGGGTCATGCGGCTGATGAGAACGAGGTGGCTCGGGCGAGGCCTAGAACGATTCGGGATTATACCACTCCCACTGTGGGGAGTGTGTATCCCGGCTTTGGCCCAGCCATCACGAACAATCATTTCGAGATCAAGACGACAATCCTGAACATTATCCGCAACAATGCCCTGTTCTCTGGGATGGCAAGTGAAGACCCCCATCTTCACTTGGCAGAATTCTCAGAGATCTGCGGAACGTTCCGGTACGCCGGTATTGCGGACAAAACGGTGAAATTAAGATTATTCTCGTTCTCCCTTCGTGATAGGGTAAAGGCGTGGCTCCATACAATTCCGTCGGGCACAGCTACCACCTGGGATGCGCTGCAAGGAAAATTTCTCTCCAAGTTCCACCCGGTTGATAAAATTGTGAGCATGAGAAGGGAAATCGCAACCTTACGGCAGAATGATCAGGAGACCCTGGCAGAAGCTTGGGAAAGATTCATGGACCTTCTACGGAAATGCCCCCATCATGAACTTCAACCATGGAATTTGGTGGAGAACTTCTATTTTGCAATCGAGCCCAACTATAGGGCTATGATTGATGTTGTTGCCGGTGGAACCCTTCTGAATCACACTCCTGAAGAAGCACTGAGGATTCTACAAGACATCGCGACTCACAGCTCATTTTAGACTGCAGGACGAAACACCCCAAGGAACGCAAGAGGACTGTTTGAAGTATGCACATCTGGAGCACCAGCTGAGAGCATCACATTGCTGAAGAAGCCTGCTTCTTCATCCGCTCCAGTGATGACCATTTCTTGTCTCAGGTGTGGGAACCCCGGACATCATGCATATGAATGTCCCTTAGGTGAAATCTCTTCTGAACTCTCTAATCTCAATTTAGAAGAGTGTGTTAATTTTGTCCAAAATCAAAACCGCACTGCACCTTTCTCTAACACGTATAATCCGGGTGTGAGAAATCACCCCAATTTTTCTTAGAATCAAAACACTGCAGGACAATGATGGCAACCGGGCCAGCATCAATATGATGCTGAAGCGTCCGGAAGCCAACCGAGGCCGCCTCATCCGGGTTATAACCAAGGTGCTGTGATGCAAAGGAAGAGTACCTTAGAAGAGATGATGGAAAAGTTTGTAGATATGTCACAAACAAATATGACCAACCAATCGGACTCGATGAGAAACTTGGAAATGCAAATGGGCCAATTGGCTCAAGTGCTTTCCGAGCGTACTCAAGGTGCTCTTCCTAGCACAACGGAGAAGAATCCCCGTGAGCAAGGAAAGAGCATAACTGAGACGGATGAAGGGCATGAGGGCGAGTTAATTGTGAAATGTCAAATTAACATCATTGAAACCGCCGCTCTGTACGACACTGGATCATCGCGCAACGTGCTTGCATTGCAAGACGTTGAAAATCTGAATTTAAAAATCAATAACGATGATCGGAAGTCACTTACCCTAGCTAATGGAATGGTGGTGGATATGGAAGGAGAAGTTAGAGACGTCGAGGTAATTATAGATGGAACTTCGGTTATCACGAACTTCTAAGTCTTGGGTCCCATGGAAAATAACTCCATTCCTATTTTGGGTGCCCCATTCTTGAAGGAGAGTGGTGCCAACATTCACATCCCTAGTGGGTGTGTAACCTTATCACCCATGGTGACACACCACACTCACCCATATGACAACCAACGACATCATATTATTACCTGTTATTACTAATTAATCTGCTAATGAGTTGAGTTTAGATGTAGAAAAGCAAGGTGAAGAAGTGAATGCTGAGGAAAAGGAGGAGGAACGGAAGATGGTGAAGAAGGAGCTGAGGAGTGAAGAAGAAACTAAGAACAAGAGCGGCGAGGCCGCGAAGTCTGAAGTCACCATAGCCGGTATGGCTAAAAACATTTTGATTAACTCTATGAAAACTAAAGATAAATGTAAACATTTAAAACAGGTTAGTTGGGCAAATCTATCACCCATAGGGGGTGGGGAAATGACGCCCTTGGTTGCTCCAAAGCTGCAGAACAATGAATTTGATCGAGCTCCTATTGCTCGATGGCGCTCTCCCACTGTAGAGAGATTAAAGCAGGTCGGATTATTACATGCAGCGCGCTTTCCGGCCCTCCGGCACGAGAAGGAAGAGGTTAGAAGCAGGGTAGAGAAATCTCCCTTGAGCCCTAAAGCCTTCACCTCCTTCCCATCTCGTGCGGTTGGGGAGAATTATCATAAATCAGCCTACAGTTGAGTCGTGATGAAGTCTCAGGGGTTTATGTTTTGGCGGCTTCTTTTATGCTTAATTTTATCTCTTTGTCTTTGTTTGTGTGTTTTATTTCTATGGTATTCTGGACAATTGCTAAGAATTATGCTTGAACTCTATTTCTACAATGTTAATACAGGTATTTGGTCCACCTTAAGGACGGTAAATAAAAGGGCTTATGGGAGAAGACCCAATTTTGCTGTTTTTGCTTTTGTTTCTGCGTGTGTGGAGATGTCATTTTGCAGGTATGGCGACATCGATGGCGGACACATTGAAGCTGAATTCAAGATTAACGTCAATCTTCCGGTATGCTCATTTCTGAGCATGGGGTAACCACTCCTCCCACTTCTTTTTATGAATCTAGTATTGCAATATGTGATGTTTAGATTTAAGTCTGGGGGAGAGTAGCTTGTCGTTACTCACTTGCACGTGCACATAAGCACATCATACTATAAGTTACAATATTATTGTTATTTTTCATTCTCATAGCACACCACAACACCCACTAGAGAGCACACTTAATCATAGGCGCGTAACGAGTCTAGCTCGTTTCTTTTGTAGGATTGGGAAAATTGTTGTGATGGCTCAGGGCTGTAAGACGGAGTAAAATGTTGACTCCCGTAGTGCTCTAGTCGAGTGCTCGCGTTTTGCATAGAATTGTGTGTAGAATAAATTTTTCTTTATGCTTATAGTTTTGTAATTTTTCTATTTGCGTAATAATTGTTTATTCTACTCAAAAGTGGTGAATCTGGTGTGAATCCAACAGTAGCGTAGGAATGTGTGTAGATGGTTGTTAGGTTTGCATTGCTCGAGTCGGGAGGAAGAATTATCTTTCTCGGTGGCTAAGAACTTGCCCCAAGCGACTCTCGAAGCATTGGTATAAGTTATTTCAATGCGTGAGCATGATGTAGGCCTTCGTTTTGGCCAGTTTGAGCTTTATGTACCGACCCAATCATTATCCTTGCTAGCCCCGTTGTGCCTACCCGTCCCTTGATTCAGCTCCACTTTTAGTTCACCAAAGCCTGCAAGCTATTCCTAGTCGCACTCCCAATCCGAGCTTGAGTGTTGTATCAATTTTAATTGAGGGTGTTGATGCAGTGAAAATTTTTATGAAACTGTGGTTTGCGCTTCCTCGAATTATTTGCTGAAAAAACAGGGTTATGAGAAAAGAAAAAAAAAAGAAATTAGAACAAGAAAGGAAAAGAAAGAAAAATGCTTGGTTAAGAAAAGAGCCAAATTGAAAATCTTTTTAAAAATTGTTTTGAGAGTAGGCGGTGCACGCACCCATATTTTCAGAT
Source organism: Dactylorhiza incarnata (assembly GCA_033032865.1). Lineage (NCBI taxonomy): Eukaryota > Viridiplantae > Streptophyta > Magnoliopsida > Asparagales > Orchidaceae > Dactylorhiza > Dactylorhiza incarnata. Next base: position 1,839,612 of record JAWHQI010000227.1, on the reverse strand, counting down.
TTAAGTCTGGGGGTGTGGTGCACTCTTGTTTTTATTTTGGTGCTTGGATAATTTCTTTGACGCAAGCTCTTTTGGATTAGGTGTGGAAACCTTCATGTTTATCATTATAAACCCTACCGAATCCCAAGCCACGTATTTATCCTAAAGTCCTATTGACTCACGCATTTAATCGAACTAGTGTCGTGGAGAGAGTGTGACCGGGTGAGCTTATGGCCACCGACATTGATGGATTTCAATGGAGGTTGTTCCGAACACCGATCTTGAGTAATACTAGCATAAGCGATCAGTTTACTTTCTTCCTACGCGAGACCGTACGATTCACCGTGATTCAATTTTTGAGTAGAGATAATATATATGTACGCTCTTAGATTATTACAAAGTGTTTGTATAACTAAAAATTTCTTCTACTGCATTTCTATGCGTGCAAGCATGCGACTTCGCATAGTACTCCGCTTCTACAATTGTTAAGCCAGCTAATCAATTTTTTCGTCCGCATAAGGGATGATTTTCTCGGGACGAGCAAATGGTTAAGTCTGGGGGTGTGATGAATCTCATTTATATACGCTTTTATGGACTCATCTGGACTAGTTTTCACTCTTGTGCACATCCTTTCGAGTTATTATTGCTTATATTTCTCTTATGCACACTTGCGCGCACTTACGTGCTTTGTGCTCTATTTAGGCCCGTTTTGGTGTGCGTTTGCGCTCCATGTTGTTGGGGGTAAGCAGATGGTGCTCCCCAATCCTTTTTCTATGATTGATTGGTGCTGGAAGTGTATTCCCAGCTGGATTGCTATTCTTGCAGGTGGTTGGATCATCCCATTTTGCCCAGAAATCATGATTGTTTATATCGCACAGTCGTGCGTTTTCCTTGACGCACGGACGGCTGCGGTCGTGCGCCTTCTTCTAGGTAGCAAAATGGTGATCTGACTTTGTTCGTGCGTTTTTACGCACAGGCAGTTGCCCGTGCGCGAAGGAAAAGCACGATCGCCTGTTTCGCCTGGTTTTTAGCCAATCTGGATTTGGTCGTGCGTTTTTACGCATGGGCAGCTTCGACCGTGCGTGAGTAAAATGCACGGGCGCTGCTGCTTCTTCCTCAAGGCATTTCTTTTCATTAAATAACGCACGGGAAATGCACGGTCGTGCGTTCGACCGTGCATGACTAAATTTCTGTCGTTTTAGTATTTAAACAGGAAATTTGCTGCTGAAAGGGAGACCCGCGGGAAAAACTCAGGAAGCCCACCATTTCCGCCCATTTCGCCTCTCACCCACCGCCTGACCTAGGAGGAGCTCCGACAACCTTTGTCCTGCAAATCTTCTGCCAAAGCTCCCTCCTTAGCCTCCTCCATCATCTACGAGTTCAAGAACGCCATCGACGGAAGATTTCTGCTACATTCAAGGGACCTCCAACAAGAGTAGCTGGAGCTAGACCACGAAGAAGACAGGTAAAGTAGAGGAAGGTGATAGCTCCTCTGTACCCCGGACGCAATTGAAGACCTAGCACGGACGAGGCTTGACAACCCTGCGATTCCGGCCGCGAATCTTCAGCATAATCTTCGAGCTTCGGTGACCTCTTTCCCTTTTGTGTATAGTTTAGGATTTCTTCATGGTATGATATACTTTCCTATGGATGATGTTCATAACCGTGTTTAAGTTATTGTGATTTCATTTCGGTGAAATGTGTTGTGGTTTATGAGATTTGAGGAGCGCCCTGGTCCGTCATCCACTCCACCGCTCTGTAGTGCGCCGCACTAGCAATTGCTAGTTGCGTGTTCCGCGACGAGGTGCCTACGACCCTCATTCCGCTGGTTACAAAATATCCATCCACTAGCCTTCTTGTCCACCCGCACACCGAAGCACGACATCGCGGCCTGCATTCCATCCCGACAAGCGAAGCGGAGCTCTAGGCCCGCATTTTCTTTCACTGTTGCTAATCTAGGAAAACCAAAATCAAAACCCCCAGTTTTATTAATTACATAAGAATCTATATAAGTAATTCCCTAACAAGAATTCATACAACCCAACTTGCAGTCCTCTGAGAACGATATTCGGGGAGTCTCTCCCAATTTTACTACTTGAACGACCGGTGCACTTGCCGTAATCGCATCACCGCCTCCACCACTCGCCCCCTTACTGGGTTGGGGGCAAGTGGGAGGCCGCCCGCCTCCACCACTCGCCCCCCTACGAGGCTGGGCGAGTGCGAGGCCGCCCGCCTCCACCACTCGCCCCCCTACGAGGCTGGGCGAGTGCGAGGCCGCCCGCCTCCACCACTCGCCCCCCTACGAGGTTGGGCGAGTGGGTGGCCGCCCGCCTCCACCACTCGCCCCGCTACGAGGCTGGGCGAGTGGGAGGTCGCCCGCATCCACCAATCGCCCCCCTACGGGGCTCGACGAGTGGGAGGCTGCCCGCCTCCATCACTCGCCCCCCTACGGGGCTCGGCTAGTGGGAGGCTGCCCGCCTCCACCACTCGCCCTCCTACGGGGCTGGGCGAGTGGGAGGCCGCCCGCCTCCACCACTCGCCCCCCTACAGGGCTGGGCGAGTGGGAGGCCGCCCGCCTCCACCACTCGCCCCCCTACGGGGCTGGGCGAGTGGGAGGCCGACCGCCTCCACCACTCGCCCCCCTTATCGGGTCCGCCCAGAAATTCCCCCGTTCCCCTCCTAGCTGAGGGTGGTGCTAAAAAATGTTGGGTCTAAAGACATCTCGGGTCCCGGGGGTCCACTCGGCTAATATAGGGTTGTACACAATCCCCGTTCTTTTTGAGCGGGTCACACGCTCGGAAAGAAAAGTCCAACCCTGTATAATCGGCGAGTGGCGTCGAGTGAATTTAAGAAGACTCCACCTCATCCCGGGAAGGATTTACTTAGCCTCCCAGAGAGGTCAATATTGCCCTGCCGGCTACCGAGAGCCCGGTCAGCGGGACCTTTTAGAGACAAAAATAACATAACCTCCCCGAGAGGTCAACCTGCCGTGCCGGCTAGTGAGAGCCCGATCATCGGGACCTTCTCGGGACAAGACTTTGAAAACCTCTGGCCAACGAGCGGTCCCCGGCCCTGCCAACTTGGTGGGAGCCTGGTCAGCGGGCCAGCATCGGGGCTAAGTACTTTGAAAACCTCCGGCGACCGAGCGGTCACCGGCCCTGCCAGCTGGTGGGAGCCTGGTCAGCGGGCCAGCATCGGGGCTAAGTACTTTGAAAATCTCCGGCCACCGAGCGGTCCCCGGCCCTGCCAGCTTGGTGGGAGCCTGGTTAGCGGGCCCGCATCGGTGCGAAGTACTTTGAAAATCTTCGACCACTGAGCGGTCCCCGCCCCCGCCAGATTGGTGGGAGCCTGGTCAGTGGGCCAGCATCGGGGCTAAGTACTTTGAAAATCTTCGGCCACCGAGCGGTCCCTGGCCCTGCCAGCTTGGTTGGAGCCTGGTCAGCGGGCCAGCATCGGGGCTAAGTACTTTGAAAACCTCCGGCCACCGAGCGGTCCCCGGCCCTGCCAGCTTGGTGGGAGCCTGGTCAGCGGGCCAGCATCGGGGCTCAGTACCTTGAAAACCTCCGGCCACCGAGCGGTCCCTGGCCCTGCCAGCTTGGTGGGAGCCTGGTCAGCGGGCCAGCATCGGGGCGAAGTACTTTGAAAACCTCCGGCCACCGAGCGGTCCCCGGCCCTGCCATCTTGGTGGCAGCCTGGTCAGCGAGCCAGCATCGGGGCTAAGTACTTTTAAAATCTCCGGCCACCGAGCGGTCCCCGGCCCTGCCAGCTTAGTGGGAGCCTGGTCAGCGGGCCCGCATCGGTGCTAAGTACTTTAAAAATCTCCGTCCACCGAGCGGTCCCCGACCCTGCCAACTTGGTGGGAGCCTGGTTAGCGGGCCAGCATCAGAGCTAAGTACTTTGAAAACCTCCGGCCATCGAGCGGTCCCCGGCCCTGCCAGCTTGGTGGGAGCCTGGTCAGGGGGCCAGCATCGGGGCTAAGTTCTTTGAAAACCTCCGACCATCGAGCGGTCCCCGGCCCTGCCAGCTTGGTGGGAGACTGGTTAGCGAGCCAGCATCAGGGCTAAGTACCTTGAAAACCTCTGGCCACCGAGCGGTCCCTGGCCCTGCCAGCTTATTGGGAGTCTGTTCAGCGGGCCAGCATCGGGGCTAAGTACTTTGAAAACCTCCGGCCGGTCCCCGACCCTGCCAGCTTGGTGGGAGCCTGGTTAGCGGGCCAGCATCGAGGCTAAGTACTTTGAAAATCTCTGGCCACCGAGCAGTCCCCGACCCTGCCAGCTTGGTGGGAGCCTGGTCAACAGGCCAGCATCGGGGCTAAGTACTTTGAAAACCTCTGGCCACCGAGCGGTCAACGACCCTGCCAGCTTGGTGGGAGTTGGGTCAGCGGGCCCGCACCGGGGCTAAGTACTTTGAAAACCTACGGCCACCGAGTGGTCCCCGGCCCTGCCAGTTTGGTGGGAGCCTGATCAGCGGGCCAACATCGGGGATAAGTACCTTGAAAACCTCCGGCCACCGAGCGGTCCCCGACCCTGCCAGCTTGGTGGGAGCCTGGTCAGCGGGCCATCATCGGGGATAAGTACCTTGAAAACCTCCAGCCACTGAGTGGTCCCCGTCCCTGCCATCTTGGTGGGAGCCTGGTCAGCGGGCCAGAATCGGGGCTAAGTACCTTCAGAACCTCCGGCCACTGAGCAGTCCCCAGCCCTGCCAGCTTGGTGGGAGCCTGGTCAGCGGGCCATCATCGGGGCTAAGTACTTTGAAAACCTCCAGCCACCGAGCGGTCCCCGGCCCTGCCAGCTTGGGAGCCTGATCAGCGGGCCAGCATCGGGGCTAAGTACTTTGAAAATTTCCGGCCACCGAGCGGTCCCCAGCCCTGCCAGCTTGGTGGGAGCCTGGTCAGCGAGCCAGCATCGGGGCTAAGTACTTTGAAAACCTCCGACCATCGAGCGGTCCCCGGCCCTGCCAGATTGGTGGGAGCCTGGTCAGCGGACCAACATCGGGGCTAAGTACTTTGAAAACCTCCAGCCACTGAGTGGTCCCCGACCCTGCCAGCTTGGTGGGATCCTGGTCAGCGGGCCAGCATAGGGGCTAAGTACTTTGAAAATCTCCGGCCACCGAGCGGTCCCCGACCCTGCCAGCTTGGTGGGAGTCTGGTCAGCTGGCCAGCATCAGGGCTAAGTATTTTGAAAACCTCCGACCACCGAGCGGTCCCCGCCCTGCCAGCTTGGTGGGAGCTTGGTCAGCGGGCCAGCATCGGGGCTAAGTACTTTGAAATCCTCCGGCCACCGAGCGGTCCTCGGCCCTACCAACTTGGTGGGAGCCTAGTCAGCGGGCCAGCATTGGGGCTATGTACTTTGAAAACCTCCGGCCACCGAGCGGTCCCCGGTCCTGCCAGCTTGGTGGGAGCCTGGTCAGCGGGCCAGCATTGGGGCTAAGTACTTTGAAAACCTCCGGCAACCGAGCGGTCCCCGGCCCTGCCAGCTTGGTGAGAGCTTGGTCAGCGGGCCAGCATTGGGGCTAAGTACTTTGAAATCCTACGGCCACCGAGCGGTCCTCTGCCCTACCAGCTCGGTGGGAGCCTGGTCAGCGGGCCAGCATCGGTGCTATGTACTTTGAAAACCTCCGACCACCGAGCGGTCCCCGGCCCTGCCAGCTTGGTGGGAGCCTGGTCAGCGAGCCAGCATCGGGGTTAAGTATTTTGAAAACTTCCGTCCACCGAGCGGTCCCCGGCCCTGCCAGCTTGGTGGGAGCCTGGTCAGCGGGCCAGCATCGGGGCTAAGTACTTTGAAAATCTCCGGCCACCGAGCGGTCCCCTGTCTTGCCAGCTTGGTGAGAGCCTGGTCAGCGGGCCAGCATCGGGGCTAAGTACTTTGAAAACCTCTGGCCACCGAGCGGTCCTCATACCTGCCAGCTTGGTGGGATCCTGGTCAGTGGGCCAGCATCGGGGCTAAGTACTTTGAAAACCTCCGGCCACCGAGCGGTCCCCGGCCCTGCCAGCTTGGTGGGAGCCTAGTCAGTGGGCCAACATCGGGGCTAAGTACTTTGAAAACCTCTAGCCACCGAGCGGTCCTCGGCCCTGCTAGCTTGGTGGGAGCCTGGTCAGTGGGCCAGCATCGGGGCTAAGTACTTTGAAAACCTTCGGCCACCGAGCGGTCCCCGACCCTGCCAGCTTGGTGCGAGCCTGGCCAGCGAGCCAACATCGGGGTTAAGTACCTTGAAAACCTCCGGCCACCGAGCGGTCCCCGGCCCTGTCATCTTGGTAGGAGCCTGGTCAGTGGGCCAGCATCGGGGATAAGTACCTTTAAAACCTCCGGCCACCGACCGGTCCCCGACCCTGCCAGCTTAGTGGGTATCTGGTCAGCAGGCCAGCATCAGGGCTAAGTACCTTGAAAACCTCCGGCCACCGAACGGTCCCCGGCCTTGCCAGCTTGGTGGGAGCCTGGTCAGCAGGCCATCATCGGGGCTAAGTACTTTGAAAACCTCCGGCCACTGAGCGGTCCCCGGCCCTACCAACTTGGTGGAGCCTGGTCAGCGGGCTAGCATCGGGGCTAAGTACCTTGAAAATCTCCAGCCACCGAGCGGTCCCCATCCCTACCAGCTTGGTGGGAGCCTGGTTAGCGGACCAGCATCAGGGCTAATTACTTTGAAAACCTCCGGCCACCGAGCGGTCCTCGGCCCTGACAGCTTGGTGGGAGCCTGGTCAGCGGGCCAGCATCGGGGCTAAGTACTTTGAAAACCTCCGGCCACCGAGCGGTCTCCGGCCCTGCTAGCTTGGTGGGAGTCTGGTCAACGGGCCAGCATCAGGGCTAAGTACTTTGAAAACCTCCGACCACCGAGCGGTCCCCGACCCTGCCAGCTTGGTGGGAGCCTGGTCAGCGGGCCAGCATCGGGGCTAAGTACTTTGAAAACCTCCGACCACCGAGCGGTCCCCGGCCCTGCCAGCTTGGTGGGAGCCTGGTCAGCGGGCCAGCATCGGGGCTAAGTACTTTGAAAACCTCCGGCCACTGAGCGGTCCCCGTCCCTGCCAGCTTGGTGGGATCCTGGTCAGCGGGTCAGCATCGGGGCTAAGTATTTTGAAAATCTCCGGCCATCGAGCGGTCCCCTACCCTGCCAGCTTGGTGGGAGCCTGGTCAGCGGGCCAGCATCGGGGCTAAGTACTTTGAAAACCTCCGGCCACCGAGCGGTCCCCGGCCATGCCAGCTTGGTGGGAGCTTGGTCAGCGGGCCAGCATCGGGGCTAAGTACTTTGAAATTCTCTGTCCACCGAGCGGTCCTCGGCCCTGCCAGCTTGGTGGGAGCCTGGTCAGCGGGCCAGCATCGGGGCTATGTACTTTGAAAACCTCCGGCCACCGAGCGGTCCCCGGCCCTGCCAGCTTGGTGGGAGCCTGGTCAGCGGGCCAGCATCGGGGCTAAGTAATATGAAAACCTCCGGCAACCGAGCGGTCCTGGGACCTGCCAGCTTGGTGGGAGCCTAGTCAGTGGGCCAGCATCAGGGCTAAGTACTTTGAAAATCTCCATCCACCGAGCGGTCCCCAGCCTTGCCAGCTTGGTGGGAGCCTGATCAGCGGGCCAGCATCGGGGCTAAGTACTTTGAAAACCTCTGGCCACCGAGCGGTCCTCAGACCTGCCAGCTTGGTGGGAGCCTGGTCAGCGGACCATCATCGGGGCTAAGTACTTTGAAAACCTCCGGCCACCGAGTGGTCATCGGCCCTGCCAGCTTGGTGGGAGCCTGGTCAGTGGGCCAGCATCGGGGCTAAGTACTTTGAAAACCTCCGGCCACAGAGCGGTCCCCGTCCCTGCCAGCTTTGTGGGAGCCTGGTCAGCGGGCCAGCATCGGGGCTAAGTACCTTGAAAACCTCCGACCACCGAGCGGTCCCCGGCCCTGCCAGCTTGGTGAGAGCCTGGTCAGCGGGCCAGCATCGGGGCTAAGTACTTTGAAAACCTCCGGCCACCGAGCAGTCCCCGACCCTGCCAGCTTGGTAGGAGCCTGATCAGCGAGCAGCATCGGGGCTAAGTACTTTGAAAACCTCCGGCCACCGAGCGGTCCCCGGCCCTGCCAGCTTGGTGGGAGCCTGGTCAGTGGGCCAGCATCTGGGCTAAGTACTTTGAAAATTTTCATAACATTAATTATCATATTACATGCCAGAAAAACTAAGTATGAAAGTAAAACATCGTACTACATGGTCTTGAGGGTTGAAAATACTAGGTATGGAAACCAGTACGTTGACAGGTTGTTGTTATTGCTGCATCGGACCCCTTGCCTCCCTTATTTCCAAAAACTCGGGGCAGGTGGACGTCGTGTGACCTTCCTCCTCGTGGAAGTCACAGTAGGGTAGCGTCACCCTATCCCTTCCTCTTCCTCTTCTTTTTGCTTTCCTGGCTCTCCTCCTTCTTCCTCAGCCAATCATCATTGCTTGCTGAGGCGGTGGAGGGGGTGCCTTCGTTCGCTGCCTCCACCTTAGGGGTCGGGTCTCTCCCCTTGGAAGTTACCCTCTCCTTGGTCAAACTTTCTTTCGGGATCTCCCATGCCCTCTCTCTGCTGCCTTGCCTCCGGCTCACTCAGCTTGGCCAACCTTTTTGTGAACTCTAGGTTGGCCTCCTCACTCTCAATTTCTTCCGCCGCCCTTTCCATCAATTCCTCGCAGGATAAGGGGATCTTCAACTTTAAGCTCATCTTGAAGAACCCCTCCTGCAACCCCACTATGAAGGCGAGCTGGAGGGTGAACCCTGACACCTCCTGGACTTGCAGGACCTCTTCCTAGAACCTGTCAACGTAGCGAGCCAGCGACTCCCTTGGCTCTTGCTTGATCTTGAAGAGTGCCTCGGCATCCTTCTTCCTCTTCTTCGACGTTGAGAAGCGCAGTAGAAAACCTCGACGCAGATCCTCGAAGGCCCGGATAGACCCCACGGGGAGCTGGTAGAACCAGTCCCTTGCATTCTCCTTCAGGGTGGTGGCAAAGAGGCGACACTGGAAGGCGTCCGACATGGGCCTGATGGAGACCATGTCCTCGAACCACTGCAGGTGCAGGACTGGGTCATCCTTGCCTGAGTAGTAAGACATCTCCGCCCCCCTAAACCCCCCTGGAACCGGGGCCGAGAGGATTAACTCACAAAAGGGGCTCCCCCCCCCCCCCCCCCCCCGGCTCGCCCACCCGCATCTGCTCGACCCCCTTTGGGGTGGGGCGAGTGGGGGCCGGATGCCTCCCCGCTCGCCCCCCTTTGGGGCTGGGCGAGTGGGAGCAGGCCGTCTCCCCACTCGCCCCCTTTGGAGGCCGGGCGAGTGGGGGCCGGATGCCTCCCCACTCGCCCCCGCCGGCACCTCCTTCCCGGATCGCTGTCGGGAATGATCTTGCCCATATGCTGGGGAGGGACCTCCGGACCGCCTCCTCTCTCGCATTTGCCTATTGTGCCCAAAGCTAGCTGCAAGGTCTGCATGACCTCTTGCTTGAAGTCTTCCAACATCTCCATCGTCACCACAGCCACTGGAGGATGCGAGTGGCCCTTGTCAGGTCCATCTCCCCCACCTCCAGCCATAGAGCTCAACTTGAGATTTTCTGTGTTGGTCACTCTCCACGCTCGCCGCACCATAAATGTTGAAACCAAGACTTGGTCTCTAGTGGAGTTCGGGGTCCCCAAAAGATGGGGTGACCTCATACCTACTTCTCTCAAGGGAGAGCGCTAGGCCGGATACTTAGGCTTCGTTTGGTTCGGCTTATTTGCTCCGGTGAGTTTGGACAAAAACGTTATTGTCATACCAAACATTTTATGTTTATAACTAGTTTCTTTTTTGATAATGGTAGTAACATTTGTCATATCAAACATACATTCTATTACAATGACGATTTTGTCCAAACTCACCGGAGCAAATAAGTCAAACCAAACGAAGCCTTAAGGAACTAGGAACAGGACCGAGGGCTCAGCGAGGAGGTCCCACCACACACCCGGAAGATCTTAGAGCGCTTCCCCTCCCAAGCCAATGCTGAGTTTGGGGCACCCTTGGAGGCACTCTTCCCCCACCAAAGAACTAAGGGGAGAGTAGCCCAAAGAGAGTGATCTGCCTTCAAAGGTACCTCATTGGTCCTATCTATAGATTTCCTTGTTTGGTCTGCCAATAGCCAGATTCTGGCCTAAGAAATTATGAAACTACCCCCAGGTTTGGCCTGCCAACAGCCAAATCCCGCCATTCCTAGACGCTAAATGCAGACCGCCTCCTCTTCCTGGGACTGGGCGAGAGGGGGCAGGCTGCCTCCCCGGCTTGCCCCCCTACGAGGCTGGGCGAGCGGGAGGTCGGCCGCCTCCCCGCCTAGCCCCCCTACGGGGCTAGGCGAGCGGGAGGTCGGCCGCCTCCCCGGCTCGCCCCCCTACGGGTGTGGGCGAGCGGGAGGCCGCCCGCCTCCACAGCTCGCCCCCCTATGGGGGCTGGGCGAGCGGGAGGCCGCCCGCCTCCCCTGCTCTCCCCCATACGGGGGATGGGCGAGCGGGAGGCTGCCCGCCTCCCCTGCTCGCCCCCCTACGGGGATGGGCGAACAGGAGGCTGCCCGCCTCCCCTGCTCGCCCCCTTACGGGGCTGGGCGAGTGGGAGGCCGCCCGCCTCCACCACTCGCCCCCTTACTGGGCTGGGCGAGTGGGAGGTCGCCCGCCTCCACCACTCCCCCCCTTACTGGGCTAGGCAAGTGGGAGGCTGCCCGCCTCCACCACTCGCCCCCCTACGAGGCTGGGAGAGTGGGAGGCCGCCCGCCTCCACCACTCGCCCCCCTACGAGGCTGGGCGAGTGGGAGGTCGCCCGCCTCCACCACTCGCCCCCCTGCGGGGCTGGGCGAGTGGGAGGCCCCCCGCCTCCACCACTCGCCCCCCTACGCGGCTGGGCGAGTGGGAGGCCGCCCGCCTCCACCACTCGCCCCCCTCCCCTACGGGGCTCGGCGAGTGGGAGGCCGCCCGCCTCCACCACTCGCCCCTCTACGGGGTTGGGCGAGTGGAAGGCCGACCGCCTCCACCACTCGCCCCCCTACGGGGCTGGGCGAGTGGGAGGTCGCCCGCCTCCACCACTCACCCCCTTATCGGGTCTGCCCAGAAATTCCTCCGTTCCACTCCTTGTCGGGGGTGGTGCTACAAATGTCGGGCCTAAAGACATCTCGGGTCCCGGGGGTCCACTCGGCGAATATAGGGTTGTACACATAGGAAGTCTCATGTATATGCTACTACCTTCACTAGACCTGACATAGCCTTTACGGTTGGCATGTTAAGTAGATTCACTAGTAACCCTGTAAAGGACCACTGAGTTGCCTTAGAAAGACTATTGCGATACTTAAAGTACACTGAAAAGTATGATTTATGTTACAGTGGACATCCTCCTATGATTGAAGGGTATTCTAACGCCTCATGGTGCTCAGACATTGGTGATAGTAGATCCACTATTAGTTTTGTGTTTACGCTAGGAGGAGCTGTCGTAGCTTAGAAGTCTAAGAGGCATACGTGCATTGCACTATCCTCTATGGAATCAGAACTCTATGCTCTTACTTCAGCCGCAGAAGAAGTAGAGTGGATCAGAGATCTGATAATGGGCATTTCAATGATAAGTCTGAAAATGAACTATATATCAATATTTTGTAATAATCAAACAACAAAAATCATTGCAACTAATACTCTGTTCAATGGAAAGTGAAGGCAACACCGAATGAAATAGGTTTGGTTGACATATCTCACTAGTCAGGGAATAATTTATCTACTAGACGTGAGATCAAAAGATAATGTAGCAGATGTCCTTACAAAGGGCTTATGTAAGGTTCTTACCTCTAAAGCATCAGGGGATATGAGATTAAAGTCTATCTAGTAGGACTTAATACCTGTTTTATGTTTAAGATTTTAGAACTGGAATCTACATACATTCAAGCATCTACGTGGAGCACACTGAAGTATTTCATATGTTTCCTACTGAAGGCCCGAGACTGAATAGTTGTCTGTCATTCCAAACTTGATGACTTACACTACTATTTCTGCTCAAAGGCTGGATTGAGTATCATTCCAAAAAGGAATATTAAGGTTGTTGTTTGTGTCCTGATATTAAGATTATTAAGCATATCATTCCAAACTTGATGATATAGTCATCATAGTTTGTTGTATCACTCCAAATTTGATGGTATAACACAATTGTGAAATTGTTAATAATAATCTGAATAATCGAAGGAACATAGTTTTGATTTCATAAAATCAAATATTCTAATTTTGTGTAAATTAGATAAAGACGCTGAGTTGTGATTCTTTCTTCCTGGTTAGAGTATTACGTTCTTATTTGTTATAACTAATCATTTTACTTTGATAGCAAAAGTTTGAATTCATAGAGTTTAATCTCATGACATTCTTGTTGTAATTATTTGCAGATCAAAAGGAGTATGAAGGAGAGAAAGTGGATTTCGACCCTGACAATGACGATCTGATGTTTGAATGGACTGAAGATAAGTTATCTATTTTTTGAGTTTTTCAGTTCTTTTCTTTCATGTTTGGAACTCTGGTTTGAGTTTATATTTCTGTAAAACTCATATTTATGTTTCTGAAAATTTCAATTTGTCGTTATCTGCTTATTCATGTTTAACATGTTATGTGATACTTTTCATATATAAAATATAGGAGGAGAATGTTAAAGTATATTTTATATTAGGTAACGGGTCCATAACGGGTCGTCGGGGATTTAGGGTTTCGCCCTATTAATACCTACGTCGGGGGCAACGTGAAGATCATTCCAAACTAGACGGTCACACGAGAAGCTTCGAGGAATAAAATTATTATAATTTCACTTCAATTGGAAACTCACTGGGATCTTGTACTTCTCTTGTAGCTCTTGTAGGTCAGCAGTCGAATAAGAAGAACCGAACAAGGTTGCGTACTCTCAAACTTTGGACACCATTAGGGGTGAGCATAAAAAACCGCACAAACCGCCTGCACCGCACAAATCGCACAGATTTTTAAACCGCACCGCGTAGTTTCGGTGCGGTGCAGTTTTGAACTCTTATAAACTGAGCGATGCGCGGTACGGTGCGGTTTTCGGATCTTGAAAACTGTAAAAACCGCACTGCACCTACTAATTTGTATACTTTTTAGTTTTCATAAATATGTGACATATCATTTATATCTAAATAAAATTATAACATATAAATTATTTGTTAATAATAGTAATTAAATAAACACATATAATATACATATTTTTTAAGTTTAACTGAACAACTCTCACTTCTCACTTATCAATTTTCAAGAACTTGACTTTGGTGCAACATTCAAAATTGTCAAAAATAACCTCATTCTTTTACTACAATGACTTAACATATATTATGAAAAAATCGAAATTCATAAAATATAATGCTATTTGTGTAATTACACTATATCCCTATAATAAAAATAATGATGAAAATTCTTAAAATCCAAAAGCTTTTTAGTAGACCTCATACACCTACTATGATAGGTAATCATTAGACCTCCTATATCTACTTTAAAATGATTTTTTGTTAAAATATAAATGTTAAAAAAAAACAATTATAAAATATTAATTAAAATTTGTGTGCGGTCATTTTGAGTACACATATGTATATGTTCTGTGCGCAACCGGCTTGATGCGGGAGCAGCCCAGAGCGTCATGGGCGTAGCCCGCCGTCGCGGGCCGGGTACTACCGCGCTTGGCCGGGGGCGGGTGAAGCCCGTCGTCGCCGGTCGGGTACTGTCACGCTTGGCAGTAGAGGCGGAGCCCCGTGTGTGTGTGTATATATATATAGAGAGAGAGACGCGTTCCTATGCGAATACTTTGGCGTACGAAGGTGCGAAGAAGAAGGAATCCAGCAGCGGCTCCGGCGCCGACGGGCTCGTCGGGAACCGACTGCCCGGGGTTCGTCGGCGTGGCCGCCGACGAACCCCTGGCGGCCGGTGCCCGGCGAGCCCACTGCCGTCGGCACCGCTGCTGCGAAGAAGATTTAGAGTGTCACAGCGCGGCGGCCGGCGGCGGTGGCCGCCGTCGAACCCCGGCCGGTCGGTGGCCGGCGAGCCCGCCGCCGCCGCGCTGTGAGGCATATGCTACGTCTGATTGGATAGCTACAGTACCCAATCGGACGGCGAATCGGGCTTATTCGCATCTTCGCACACATTGATTCTTCGCATATGATCTGGGTCCAGCAGTCCCTGCTCTCGTGGTCTTGCTCTCGCCTCTCATACTCCCAACTGACGCACAGTCCCTGCTCTCGCCTCTCATACTCCCAGCCGACGGTGTGCAGGGGAGGCGAGAAGAACATCACTCGTGGTCTCGACGTCTCGCAAGGTCTCTCACTTAGTCTCATACAAGTTAATTCATGATAATATAGCTCATGTAACTAAGTTTTTGCTATAAATTTACATCTTGTTTCACCTCAGATCATATTTTTGGTGTCTATGTAAATCACATACCTAAAAATCACATCAAAACCGCAACCACACCGCAAAAAAAACGCACTGAACCGAAACTGCATCGCACAATTTCAATGTGGTGCGGTTTTGCTTGGGCCAAAACCGCGCCCTCACGGTGCGGTTGCGGTTTGAGCCAAAACCTCATCGCGCACACCCCTATACACCATGGTTATTCTTCACACAAAAGCAGAAAAAACACAAAGACAAGTGTATGAGATATGCAAAACTTATTCCTTTATATATAGATAATCGCCCACCCTTCGAACCGATAACACCACTTTGAAAACCACTCCGAACTATATGTTGAGGTCGCCAAACTGATCTTCTTTCGCCGAGCAAAACTATTGAGGTCATCGAGCTGATCTGCTGAGGTCGTTGGGCTAATCTATTGAGGTCGTCAAGCTAATCTGTTGAGGTTGTCGAGTTGATTTGCTGAGGTCGCCGATCTGATCTGGTGAGGTCGCTGAGATGATCTGCTTTCGTCGGACTGAACTGCTGAAGTCACTGAGTTGATATGTTGGGGTCGTGATTTACTGAGGCCACAAAGCTGATACGCTGAGGCCACCGAGCTGTTTTATTGAGATCACTGAGCTGAATTGCTAAGGTCGTCGAGCTGATCTACTGAGGTCACTGAGTTGATTTGTTGAGGTCGCTGATCTGATATATTGAGGTTTTTGAGCTGATTTACTGAGGTCACCAAGCTTATATGTTGTTCACGTCCTCCACATGTATTTCTGATCTCGATGGACATGGGTCATACACCTCCCTAGCTAGAATCCATTTCCATCTTATGTTATTTCTCCAAGTCCTACAATCATGAATTAATTCGTCTAGGTTCATGCATTGAAACATTCTTTAAATGTTGGATGTCCTTTGTGATTTCTTTTGCGGTATGTGACCACTTGGTTTGTATCTTTCGGGTGTTGTTTTTGAGGCCTCACTGGTGTCGTGATTCTTCTTCTCTGTGGAATGCTCGTATTGTGATGGAAACACCCATGTCCATCAGAACCACCATTGTGCATGCATCAACTATCTTCCACGCACGAGGAAAACTTTGCATAAAGCCCAAGTTGATTAACCCAAACTATTTTAATTGTAGTATTTCCTCCTTATTATTAATGTTATCCCAAAGAAAATGCCAACACTATTAATCATGTACCAACAACTAACTCTCCTAATTATGTTGATATGGATGTTGGTGATGCTCCTGTTAATACATGGTTAGTGAACCACCATTCTGATATATGGCCACTTATTATTTTTCAAGATGAGACAGTGAAAACTTCTTGCATAATATCTTGGATTCGACGAGGATGGACTATTAAGGGTGGGGAGTTTCTTTGGGGCATACAGAAAGGAAGCTCTTGATAGACTTCTATAATGATAATCTTTTATGTGAAAAAGTTGCATGGATGAACTAAATCACATATTAAAATTGGAGAAAAAAATTATTGTGCTTAAGTAATTATTAAGTATCAGAGACGTCTTCTTCAATGTAAAAGGTGGAATTGTGTTAGGAACTTCATAATTAAGCATGTTTTGGTAGGAGTAATTGTAAGACATGTAACCTCCTTGGAAGTACTCAATGCCACCTATGGAAAAACATAAGATTGTGCAGTTCAACTTAGTGTGACATGAGATAAAATAAAAGCAAATGACCCCTGATATTGTGGGTTGGTTGTTACAAGTTAGGTTCACCTTGCAATGCATTACTCAAAAGGGGCCAACAATTGCCAAAATCTTCACTCTCTATTAAAATTTGTTCGCTTAGCCTACTCTGCCACCGTAAGTCATATATCATAAAATCTTGTCATTGGGTGTTGAACTTCCACATTATTGCCCGTTCTTTGCTGACATTGCAACTTAGTATAAATAATTTGAAGAACTTATTGTTTGTTATCTTCGACAGTTGCCTCAAATCCTATGATATAATTAAACAACTATTTTGGGTAGAATCCATTATCCCCTTGTTGGATGCAACTCTCACTCGTGTTTCCACAGGTGATTCATCTTTTGAGTAGGGTTATACCTATTACCTCTCCTCCTTCGAAAAGCTTTGCCCATGTACCTGGATGAGTGGGGAACTGTGTCTGAGGGGACTCACTGAAGGACATGATGAATGTCGTACAACTTGTTCTCATTATGGAAAGAATTGTCACCGTATTGACAGATGCTTTGGAAAACATCCTCATCTTCACCCTTGAGCTCATATAGGAGTTGTTGATTCTGATAATGCAACATAAGCTCATACAATCTCAGCTTCTGACGTGATAAGTAACTTTCCCAGGCCAAAATTGAGGCCCTTATTACTATTTCAAAAGGTTATGATGTTAATGCTTCTATTTCATTCATCTAAAGTAGAACTTATATTTTCACTGGTTTAGTGGCTTATTGACTTTGATGCTACTATTCATATGATTAGAGAACGACCATATTCACTCATCTTGAGAGACACAGTTGAATTTCAATAGTAATTACTATTGATAGGCCTTTTGCTATGTGGGTCGGAGGATGTTACCACACCCTCTCACATCGCAATTGAGAACACTTTTTATGTTCCTCGTTTTCATTATAAACTTCTTTCAATTGGAGCTATAAAAAAATCAAAATTGGTGTGACTAATTTTTTCCTTAATATTATTGTTATTATTATTTTCAGGACCTTCACTCAACGGAGATGATTGCTACTAGGACAAAGCTGAGAAGATTGTACTACTTGGATGGCATCCCCATCTTCTTCTGATTTTGTGGTTGTTGTTTCATTCCTTCAATTATATCAATGTCTTGATCATCCTCTTTCTATTTCCTACATCAATTATTATTTAACTTTACTTATGAGTCTGTGTTAGGATGTGAAGCTTGCCAGTTTGGCAAATGTGTTCATACAACTTTTTCTGCTAAAATTGATAAAGGAGTACAACTTTTGTTCATTTACTGCATTTAGATATCGGGAATCCTAGTCTTACAAGGTTTATAAATCAAAGAAGCTTGTATCTTTTCAACTTCGTTGATAATTTTTCAAATTTTACTTGGGTCATCCTCATGAAGAGTAGATATGAAATGTTTAGTATTTTTCAGTCATTTTACTATGAACTTAATACTCAGGTTGGGATTTGCCCAATATTTTTTGTGCGCAAATAACGCTAAATAATATGGGTCATTTACTTTTTCTCATCAAGTATTTCTCATGGCATTATTCATCATACCAAATTTACTCGTATGTCATAACAGAATGACATAAAAAGAGGGGAATAATTGTCATCTCTTTGATGTTGCCCTACTATGTTGTTTTAGATAAGATTTCCTAGGTCATATTGGAGCTATGTTATTCTTATCTCACATTATTTAATCAATCATATGATGTATCTGTCCTCTATGGTAAATTGCCATTCTCTATCTTTATTCAGATGCTCCTTATTTTCCTTTTACTCCTCGCTCTCTGGGTGCACAACTTTTGTCCATGTTCCTTCTCAAGGTCATGACAAATTATCTGTTCAGGCTACCAAATGTATCTTTTTGGATTACTGACCGCTACATGACGCGACCGCAAATCCCGTAGCAGTGCATTGATTGACGTAATAAAGTGGTAAGTGAATATCGAGTATCGAATTTCGAGGAGATCGGAGTGGAGATTGCTTAGAGGCGAATATCTCAACTATATAGGTAGATCGATTGGTGATGATTTTAATTTATTTAAAACAACAAAGAAAATCTTAATCTAAGAGAGCTTGCAAACGAATTCTTCTGACTTCACAACACACACATCAAATTAATCAAAATAAAAATCAATACTACGATGATGAAAACAAAGACGTGCATGATTAATACAGCAATCAATTTAATGGTCCCATTGATTTATAGAAATATGAAAGAAAATCTCCCAATCCACTCTAAGTTTGCGAAGGAAGTGATGAAAAATACAAACAACATAAGAGGCTTTGCCTCGGGTACCAAATAGAGCTCTAGGTTGTCAATCCGGGCCTCCTTACCATCCTTGGTTATGTACGGGTCGAGAGAGCATTGTCATCAACTCCGCAATGTTACCCGTCTTCTCTTTAGTTTGCTCGTTCCTCTTTATCTCCTTCTAGCTTTGAGAGCGAATACGATCAAAGATCTCTCCTTTTCGAGCCTTGGGATGATGGGGAAGCACCTAGGGCAGATCTTTGTCTCGAAGAGGCGAAAACTAGGTGAAACAAACTCATGAGGAAAACGAAAGATCCCTTCTCGTTTTGTCAAAACAGTCTTATATGAATCGGCAGAATAATTGGTCGTGCATGCCGGAGACATGGTCGTGTGCCCCTATCGTGCATGATGGTTGAGTTGATGAGTAAGAAAATGAAGCATGGAGGCAACTGATTTTTACTATACGCACACCATTGCACGCTCATTGCATGGTCGTGCGAGAAGAGAGCGCACGATCATTCCTAGTTCAATGGAAAATTTGAGATTCTCTTAGCAGCGAAAATGCACAACCATGCGAGGGTAAACCTGCACAACCGTGCCAAAATGGCTATGTGCAGACCACCATGCACCTTCTGCACAGACGCGCGCGAAGAAGACGAACGATCATCTTCAAACTTTGATATCTTTGGCCAAGAGTTGTGAAAACTACACGATCGTGCATTTTTAAGGGGCACGACCATGCGTTTCACGACAGAATGCATGCTTAGAGGAAAATCTGGGGGAAATGCAATTAGCCATCATGGACAATGAGAACAAGTTAGAAATACTGAAATAAACTAAATGCAAGATAGATTATGGTTGAGATTTAGGAGATTATTGGGTGCAAGTCCCGTGCTAAGCCCAGCATAAGGCCAGTGCACCATGTTCAGAGTGTACGGTTTGTCTCCCCAATGACCTTAATTGCGTGAATGAACTCTTTTTTGCTCGATCGGTGCTCATGCATTAACTTTGAGAAAACTAAAGAAGCAACATGTATATCATGATAAACATGAGCAATAAGCATGATAATTATAGCAAAAAGGATGTCTAAAACACTATGAAAAATTCACTCATCAATTACTCTCTGACACTGAAGGGTTACTGTTGCATTGATCTTCTCTCTAGACATCGATACATATCTATTGATGTCGCCTAATTTGGGTCCACTCTATCTTTCTCTAGAAATGAAAAGTCGCATATCTTGGATCATATTCATATACCTCCATCCAATTCCCATCCTCTAAGTCGATGATCTCCATGCCCACTATTCACTTCATACTTCCACACCCCACTTTCATTATTTGACACTTCCACCTCCTCCTCCTCTCCTTTTTATTTTGAAGAGACGCTTTTTTCTACCTGCTTTTATACCTACTCCTAGATTTCAGCAGTAAGTTATCAAGTAAATATCTCCTTCCTATAGAGGTTGAACGTTACTAGTAGCTTCAAATTAAGACATCCTAAATGCTTTACAAATGGGTGTTAGATCTTAGACTCGGCTTCGTTTGGCGCGGCTTATTTGCTCCGGTGAGTTGGGTCAAAAACGCCATTATCATAGATTGTATGTTTGACAAGACTAAGGTTATGACCGCTACCGAGAAAATAAACTAGTTTTGCAATAAAATGCATGAACTACTTAGGTGAGGTCGGCACGAACGATGGTTCATGAACACCGTACTCACAACCGCCACCATCGCGCCAAACGAAGCCTCAATGTATAGCAATTTCTTATGAGCATCTAACAACTTCTTGCAGCAAGTTGGCACTAGCCTTGCTATCTTGCAATGTTCCATCATCGTACAACATAGCTATGACCATATCAAATTGGAAGGCGACTATTGATTAGGAGATGTCAATTCTCTAATCTCGTGACACGTGGAGCACTCTTGTTCTTGTACTTCTCACGAATTATATTGTAGTTGTATATGTGTCTTTGTCATCAAATTTCTCCCAAATATAAAACTAGGCTCATTACCAGGAGCATTACCCAGATGCATGTGGTTGACTTCTTTTACACTTTCTCACTCTTTCAACCGCATTAATTCTATATGAGTTCTATTTTTTATTGCAATCAACAAGGATTGGCCCATATTCCAACTTGATGGCAAGAAAGTCTTCGTATATATAATGATCTCAAGGAGAAAATGGACAGTGAGCAACATTAAGGATACATTACTCAGGGGAGTCTCAGTTTTGCTGAATAAAGAACTATATATATTGCTTCAATTAAGAGAGCCCAAAAGCTTGGTCTGACAAGTTCAATCAGGTGATTTACACATTTGGATTACATCAAAGCCATACTGATCATTTTGTATTTGCGAGAAAGAAGAATGCAGCTCTTGGGGTTCTCGTTGTCTATATGGATGACACTACTCTTATACTCAATGATGTTTGTATTGGGTTTAGGGCATCAAATTCGCTGCGGAAATATAGGAAACCCTCGATAGAATCCATGTGAAACACACTCAATCAAGTAAGAAGTTTATACCTGCTCCGAAATCAGATTTTGAGAAGAATAACTGGCGTTTGAGTCCAAAAGCAGAATAAAATCCGCGTCTCTAGAGTCTACTTCCCCTTAAATAATGAATCGGAAGATTTTGGGACTCGTTCGCAACAAAATCTTTTCTTTGTGCGTCGGTAAAAAATTATTCACACAAATGCCGGAAACACCACGCAGTCCATCCAACGAACTCGAGGCTGGAAGATGGTCGCTTTTTCTCTCCTTCGAAACGTTAGTTCTGATTTGATAGAGATGTATTCTTGGTGGTTTTACGGTATGAAGAACTCTGAGAACAACATTCGTTCATCATGATAAGTTGGCCTATTTATAGGCATGAGACCGTACGAGAAATTTGGGGTGCACATGTCATTGTCACAAGGGTGTGTGCCCTGGGCGTGTGTCCCAAAAGTCGCATCGTTTTATGCAGACATGACTCCTCGTGACTATAGAACGAAAAGCCGCACACATGCCCTTGGCACACGGGCGTGTGCTTTCGAAAGTCGCGCCTTTTTTTTCAAAACTGCTGCCAACCGTTATCCCACCATTTTGAGCACACACGGGCGTGCGCCTCGAATTCCGTACAACATATCATATATGTTGATTTGGCTCCGCTCAAGATAGTCCACAATACCTCATCAACATGTGGAATGGGTATTTATAGTATCTCCAGTGTAGAGCAAATCCCTAGTGACACGGAACCCATCGGGTCGTTCCGAGTCGGTCCTGACACGTGCGGACATATTAATAATAATAGAACTAACAATCTCCTCCTATGTCCGCGGTATACCGACGTTGGAAAAGGGTTGGTGTGTGTAGTGTTCAACCAGTTCGACTCATTACACAACCGTGTCCACAAGTACCTGTTATAATATATTGGACTGAAAGAAACAGGAGTATGTATGCACGCATAAGCATAGAACATAGACTAAGCAACATCACATCAGAATCCAAGTACAGTCAAAGAGATAGGTACCAGAAGACCTAATGTCTCATGACTAACAAGGAGTAGGAAATAGTCCAAACAAAATAGGTAAAGAGAGCTAAAGAGTGCTCTAAGACAGAGAAAGAAAACCAAACAGATACTCTAGAACCATCATCCAGCAGATCATCTTTTTCAGGATCCCAGTCTGCATGTGCTCCTCCTGCAGCAGCAGCTCCTGTAATTTCCAACAGAGAATTTCATTCAGAATGAATTCAATTATGGAAGAACTACATGTATCTAGTTCTACATGTAAGAACGTAGTACTTTAATTAAGTTAAGAGGATATTTTGTAGAGTATTTCAGTTATAACCGCAGAATCTATTGAATTGTTTCCAAACGAAACGATTTCAGATTTCTGGACAACGCAGCTATATCTGTGTTCCTATGTGTGATATCCTGGTTACTGTTCTTCTAGGGTTAATTGGAACTCATCAAATGTGGAATGGAACCAATCAACAGGAGAAGGTCAAAAAACAAGTTAGATCGTGTTATCAAATGTGGAATAACACTCTCCTCCAGGTTAAGGAAGACAAATCTGGATGAGGTTGTTATCATCAAATATGGAATGAAACAACCAACCAGAAATTCGTACTCAGCAACCAAAACACCAACGGAGCACAATATGCTAGATTTGACAAAGGAAGGAATCAAAACATTCGGACTTAGGCTGGTTTCAAACCGCTTTGAGTCCCATTTCCCCCACTGTTTTGATTGAACGGTCTCGGGACATTCCTTTTGTCAGTGGATCAGCTAGATTATCCTTTGATCGCACATCGACCAAAGTAATAACGCCTTGTTCTTTAAGATAATTCAGTAGGGCGTGTCTCAGTCGTACATGTCGTCTCTTAGTGTTAAATATGACATTCTTCACAACTTGGACTGCTGCCTGATTATCACAGAACAGGCTTAAAGAATTGATTTGAACTCTAGACAAGGGAATGCCTAAGATCAAATTCCTGATCCAGTCTGCCTCTTCACCAGCTGAAGCTAAGGCAAATAACTCGGCTTCCATAGACGACAAAGCTATGCATGTCTGTCTCTTGGACTTCCAAGTAACTACAGCGCCACCCAATGTGAATATAAATCCACTTGTGGACTTGCTGTTTGAAACTTCTGAACACCATGAGGCATCAGAGTAACCTTCCAAAGTAGGAGGGTGACCAGTATAGCACAGAGCGTGGTCTTTAGTACCTTTGAGATACTTCATCAGCCTATCTAGGGCATCCCAATGCTCTTTGCCTGGACTACTGGTAAAGCGACTTAGCATGCTTACGGAGAAAGCAATGTCAGGTCTAGTGCAGCTTGTGGCGTACATGAGACTTCCAATGATATTTGAGTACTTGACTTGATCAACGCTTGTTCCTTCATTCAGACTCAGCTTGACGTTCGGATCAGTGGGTGTTTCAACAGGCCTACAATCTTTATAACCCCAGGTATTAAGAATCTGCTCTATGTAGTGAGCTTGACTCAGAGTGACACATCCCTTGTCTACTCTTACTTTCATACCTAGTATGGTATCGACGGGACCAAGGTCCTTCATATCAAACGCTTTGGCGAGAGCGGACTTAATATCCCTCACGACAGCTAGGTCTGACCCCAGGATCAACATGTCATCCACATATAGGCATATGATGACTGTTTGGTTTGACATCGAGCGGTAATAGAGACACTTGTCTGAGAGACTGGACTGAAATTCAAAGCTCTTTACCACTTGATCAAACTTCATGTGCCACATCTTAGGTGCTTGTTTAAGCCCATAGATAGATTTATCAAGTTTGCACACTTTATCCTTTAGATCTGTATGGACATAACCTTCAGGTTGTGCCATGTAGATCTCTTCATTTAGCTCTCCATTCAAAAAGGTTGTTTTCACGTCCATCTGATGGACGATGAAATTCTCGATAGAGGCTAAGGCGAGAAGAATTCTAATAGTAGATAGGTGACAGACAGGTGAATAGACATCAAAATAGTCAATTACCCCTGTTGTTTATAACCCTTAGCGACTAGACGTGCTTTGTATCTGGCTATAGACCCATCACTATGTAACTTCTTCTTCAGTACCCACTTGCATCCCAGGACTTTAGCTCCTTTCGGTAGGTCCACTAGATGCCAGATATTATTTTGTAGCAGCGAGTTCATCTCATCGTCGATGGCTTCTGCCCACATTAACGTATCTCTCGATCTCATCGCTTCCTGATAGGAGAATGGATCATCCTCTAAGTGGTAGGTGACGAAATTCTCACCAAAATCCTTAGGGATTCTATCTCTTGTAGATACTCTAAGAGGAATAGGTTCGACCTCTAGAGGTTGGGGAGCAGTGCCAGAGGGGCCAGCTTCGGGTTCTACCGTAGACTCTGAGATCATGTCAGTAGATCCAGGAACGGTCAGGCCATGATCTTTGATAAATTTATGCTCAAAGAAGATAGCATCTCTAGACTCTATCACTGAATTAGTGGATAAATCCAGAAATCGGTCAGCTGCACTGTCTTCTGCACTGCCTAGATAGACGCAGGTTGTCGTTCTATGTCCCACCTTAGGTCTTTTAAAGTCTTGTATACGCACATAGGCGATACATCCCCAAGTCTTAAGAGTGTCATATCTACAAGGATGACCGTGCCACAACTCATAAGGAGTAAAACTGATCTTTGAGTGAGGCACTCTATTCAGAATGTGATTTGCAGTAAGGACTGCTTCCCCCCAGAAGGAATTGGGCATGACAGCGGTCAGGAGCATAGACTTTAACATCTCTGTTAAAGTTCTATTCTTACGCTCAGCAACGCCATTTGATTGGGGTGAGTAAGGAGCTGTAGTTTCAAGGATTATGCCCTCAGTGGCACAAAACTCCTTAAACCCAGTTGCAGTGTATTCTCCTCCTCGATCACTTCTAAGTCTCTTAATCTTCAGATTTAACTGGTTTTCTACCCGAGATTTGAAGATTTTGAAGGTCTCTAATGTCTCGTCTTTCGATTTCAATAGGTAGATATGACAAAATCTGGAGAAATCGTCAATGAAGGTAATTAGATACTTCCTTCCCCCTCTAGTGGCATGACTCCGAAAGTCACAGAGGTCGGAATGAATCAATTCCAAAAGTTGTGTGCTCCTAGAAACGGTCTTGAAAGGGTTTCTAGTTATTTTGGTTTGGGCACAAACCTCGCACCTATCAAATCGAATAGAGAAATCTAACGGAATGTTGTGACTCTTAGCTAGATCGCACATCTTTTTATAGTGAATGTGTCCAAGTCTATTGTGAAGTAGCTTTGGATCTAACAGAGACGAACTCACTTGATTTATGCACTCGTTTTCTAGGCTAAGTCTATACATTTCATTGATTAAGTAAGCGCAACCAAAATAATGTGAATTAACAGATAGTGTTATTCTACCGCTAATGGTTGTGAAGGACATTCCGGACTTATCTAGCAAACTCATAGAAATTAAATTTTTGGTTAAATTAGGAACTAATTTAACATTCTGTAAAATTAAAATTTTACCTGAAGAGAGGACGAGCTTTGTCGTCCCAGCATGAGTGACGACTGTCTCTCCTCCATTGCAGTTCTCAACTCTGTCTCGGACTGCTCTGACCTCTGAGAGAAGACCTCTGTCATTTGTGACATGACAGGTAGCACCGCTGTCCAGCCACCACTCAGAAGACGCACTGCGGTGATTGCTCCCGATCATAGCCACAAAGGACTTGGGATCAGAAGTATCGACCACCATGTTTGTAGTATTCTGTTTGGGAGGTAGCTTGCTCAAAATTAGACTCGCAAATTGATTATCGACCGTTTCAGCTGTTCGTCTTTTAGCTTGTGACGCATAATTTCAAGTTCTAGGAACTGAAAGTGAGCGTTCACGCGGTCCCAAATCTCTTTCGCGGTCTTACAGGCTCTGTAGGTCAGGGCAAGGCGAGAATTTAGGGAATTTAGAAGGTTGCAAAAATTCTCGTCTTTACTCCACTGATATTCATCCACATCCTCACGGGTAGTGGCGAAATCGCCAAGAATGATGTAGAAAATTTCACGTTCTTTCATTTCTAGTTGGACATACAATTTCCAACTGAGGAAATCAGTGGCATCGAAAGACTGCAAAATAGCGACGTCAAGCGCACTTTCCATCTCCATTGCACTAGATTTAAACAGAATAAATTCTAGAACAAGTAAAACTAAAACAAATCACCTGATTCGCGCGAAGACGACCGGGAAAAACTTCGGATCCAATCCAGTAATTGTGTGCTCCTCCCTGGTTAAACACAGTCGTCGAACGCAAAATCCAAACAAGAGGTCCACAATCAACTGTAGAAGGTCAAGATTTCCACGACGAAATAGGGATCCGGCGACGGAGATCCTTCCAAGCTTTGGTCCTCTATGAAACTAGATAGGAAGAATCTGGATCTGGAAATCCTGCAGAGGAGGTGGGCTGCCTTAACCAAGAGAGATCGAGGGAGATCCTCTTCCTCGTTTCTGATTAGCAAGAATAGGAGAAGTCCTCCAGGAGGATCCAAGCTAAGATTTAGACATTTGGATCCCTCCTCCAAATGGCAGAGCTTTGCAATGGCGGCAGTGGCGGGACGAAGCAAACAGCGGCGGCGAATCGTGCAACGGCGGCGACGAAAAACTCAGCGCAGCCCTCCTCCAATTTCAGAGAACGCCGGACGGATTAGGAAGAGATCTGCTTGCGATCGGGAAGACTTGGATCCTTCGATCGGGAAAACTGTCCAGATCTGAAAGTAACAGGAAGAACAGTTCCAGAAAACTGTCCAGATCTGCAGCGATCTTCCTTGCGAGAAAAGAAATCGCGAACGGCGCCGCGAGAAGAACAGTAGCAGATGTCGCCGATCTCGGGAAAAAGCGAGCGCCAAAGCTTCACTAGATCGCAGATCTGCAGCGATCTCGGCCAAGAGCAATCTTCCTCGACGGGGAGAAGTTTCTCCTTTGCGATCAACGGCGTGAAACAGGAAATCCCTAACTGGAGCGGGAAAGCTCCAGGAAATCGCGAAAAACTGCTTCACGTTTTCAATCTAGCGACGGGAAAAACAAAACCTTGTGATTCACGGATCTTCCTCTCCAAGATCCTTGCAAAACAACGATATCTCTCCCGATCCGAGTGACGAAAATCTGAGAATCGCGAGAGAGAACGAAGCAGGAAAATCGCGATCGGAAAGAAAAACGCCGACGGAGAGCGGAAAACCTAAAAAAAAATTATCTTGAGAATGTAGATTTGGCTCCGCTCAAGATAGTCCACAATACCTCATCAACATGTGGAATGGATATTTATAGTATCTCCAGTGTAGAGCAAATCCCCAGTGACACGGAACCCATCGGGTCGTTCCGAGTCGGTCCTGACACGCGCGGACATATTAATAATAATAGAACTAACAATATATGCTCATTCAGAATTAGGTTTCATAAACCAACGCGATCAAACACTCCAATTTCCGCTCGTTCTAATGTGCGACCATTTAGGCTCATATTATGTTGGCATTAACACTAATCTCTTAACTACTTCTAGATTACAATATTCCAACAGCTTGTGACATAGAAGAAAAAATCTACATGCAAAAAAACTTGTGACAAAAGATATTGGTGCTCCTCGATATTTCTTTTGCATCGAGACTTTTTGATATGACAATGACATTGCATTATCACAGATGAAGTAGGTTATGAATCTTATTTAGGAATCCGACTTACTGGCAAAACTAACTTGCACACCAATGCCATTGTGAATCTTTAGTCTTTAACACGAAATAACTCCTCTTCTTCAGAACGTAGATTATTATAGGTAGATGGTTGCCAAACTAATTTATCTCAATGTAATGAAACCCGCAATTACATTTGTAGTTGACAAGGTCAAACAATTTTTGCATACCCATAGGATTCTCTTAGCATATTGTAATGAAACCTGATATTGTGTTTGCGCTTGAAAATGTCATATTGGGGACATAATGAAGATATTATAATATATCAAGGATTCTACTATCATGGGTCACTGTTTCGAAGAAATAGTAATCTACATATAAAAACATATTCTAATGATAGTTGCACCGATGAAAAATGATAGAAAATCAACTTCATTGTATTGCACTTTCCATGGAGGCAACTTGGTCACATTATAGTAAGAAATAAATAGTTGTCTATAGATCGATCTAGTGCCAAGACAGAATAGCATGGTATGACGCATGCTCATTGTGAACCGAAGTGGATTAGAACTCTTATGAATGACCTAGGTAAGACATATAGTATACCTCTACTCATGTACTGTGAATCTGTGACAATGGAGTGTCAACTTATATATCAAAAGACCAAGTGTTTCATGAGAGAACCAATAATATGGAAGTGGATTCTCGATTAATTAGAAAAGAGACCATACGGTATGCACGCGGGGTGTATTTTAATTATGTAGTCTTGTCCTGCAGTGGGGGCCTCCATCTATATAAGGAGCCCCTTAGTGAGTTATGATTTATATTTGGAGTATTAGTTGTTTGACTCTCTTGGAGAGAGGAGTGCCTTGGAGGACCTAGCCTCCAAGTGTTTGGCGGGAGCCTGTCTCTTGATTGTATTTGTATTTCCTTTACTGCAATTTAAGTTCTCATTCGTGCTTGTTCTTGATACGACTACGACGCATCAATTGGTCCGACATACCCCTCTTTTAGGGTTTTCGTCGAAGCCCTAATCAGATCTGAATTGCTCCTATTGTCCGCTTCCTCCGGTTCCTTCATTCGCCAGCGCAGCTCGATTCTTCGTTGATCCGCCGATTCTCTCCCGACACGCCATCTACTCGTGCTTCCGCTCTCGTGCGACGGAGACATGCGCTTGACATGCTCGACTCCAACCCCCTCACCGTCAACTCCAACGTCTTGAGTATTCTGTCGTCTCCAGTGCCACCCGCATCGTAAGTCTACGTCGTGACAACTCGCCGACTCCAGCGCTCGGCGACTTCGCCGATTTCCATCGATTATAGCGACCAAATCCTGCTTCGAACGACTTCGCAGTGACCAACCCCTCTTCCAGCGATGATTCCAGTGCGCCTTCAACTGGCTCTTCTTCCTCTCCGGTCGTGCCCTCCAGCACCCCAGCGGCGCGCCAGCACTTTCGCAGGCTTCCATCTGCTGCTTGTCACCCTCACAACCCTCCTACAGCTTCGGACACAGTCCGACATCCCTCCAACAGCTCCTGCAGCATTCCTACAGCCCTTTCGCGGCTCATGCAGCAATCCGACAACCCTCCGATGACGCCTGCAACATTTGGCAGCCCTTCTGAGCCTTCTGCTGCTTTTTAGCGCTCCCTTTCACCATGCCTCTCCTTCCGGACTCAGTGCATGCTCGTTGTGATCGAGTAGAAGCTCCTCTGAATACTCTCCTAGCCATGGCGCTTGAGATTCGTCATTGAATTTTCCCACAAGCCCCCTTACAACCCCGACCTGCCACTTTGCTTCCCGACGAGCCTCCTCCTTCATTCATCCCACCACCACCTTTCAATGGGTCTTTGACCATTAGAACCTCCGCTAATTCCTCCTTTTTCGACACCCCTTTCGTTATCCCGTTGCTGACCGTGACACGCACCCCCATAATACCCCCTATATTTTGATTCCCACAAGTTGTCCTCTCATACCCTCGTCTTCTGACATATCCGTGACAGAGTCTCCACTCGGTGCCTTGCTAGTCTTTCACACACCGCACATGCTTTTTTTTGCTCCCCTCCATTTTTTGAAGACCCCCGCCCGTCTGTAATCTCTCTTATCTCCCGACTCCACGCTTCCCACATCTCTTGAGCCCAATGTTAATCTTGTCACTCTCCAAATCTTCGCTACCTACTCCTCATCCACCTAATGTTCGGCCCCACAACCCTCGTTCAGGATTTGGATGGGTTTCCGTGATCAGTCTTCATAGCATCCGACCTCTAACTGAGGCCCTGTCCCAACTGGAGTGCACCTCGCTCGATCTTGAGGATGAGATATTTTGCTGGCATGACATTGCTTCACCTCTCGGGCCTTCCCATGTCGAGTTCTACGCCCGTTTTGATCACATGTTCCACAGCATTGCAATAACCAGCCCATGACGATGCCTGTAACAACTCATGGCCCCGAACTCCGCCTTTCGACCAGAGAGCATGAATGATCATTTGGGCTGCATCCCAAGACACCCCAACTCTGTGCGTCTATTTCTTGGCAGTGCTAGGTTGTTGAGGCCGGGTATTGAACCCGTAACCTCCTGGATAAGGACTCCTTCAATCAAGCCTCATCACCAATTGAGCCGCTGCCGAGAAATAGGCGCACAGAGTTAGTTGGGGTGTCTTGGGCTGCAGCCCTAACGATCCTTTATACCCTCCGGTCGAAAGACAGAGTTCGGGGCCGTGAATCGTTATAAGAAAGTGATAGGCGTTATGAAATAGGTCTGGCCGGGACCCCACGCCATATTTGACACACAAGTTAGGCGTTATGAAATGATAAATAGAAAACCATAACTACACAAGAGTAAACAAAGCACTAGCGGAAGCTTCAATTAAGCAATATTACATGAATGTCCACTTACTCAGGAATGTTATCAAAATAGAGTTATGACCTTAAGACCTTACATTCACCAAATGTATCAAACTCCAAACATGTTAAACATACATCGACACGCAGACCGACAATACATGAAAAGCGGTAAAAGAGTTTGGCCGTCAAAGGCCGACTCGTGGTAAAAGAGTTTGGCTTTCGAGGGCCAACTCAGCATTGGACTTCAGCCGCTATTTTCTACTTGGCTCGCTAGGACCTGTACCATACACAAATAAGTGGTAAACGAGGGTCGGATATGAGCTGACAACAAACCGTATAATGATCCACCCCCCCCCCCCCCCCCCCCCCCCCGACCATCTTAGCAGGCTCCGAGGTGGGGTAACACTCACCTGCAAGCAAGCCACACATGTAATATGTAGCGAAACAAAGAAAATACAACTACTCTACACATGGTGAAGTTTTAAGCAAAATCAATCTTCTAGGTTGAGCAACAAAGTAAAGGAAACCTACGTTTGCAAATGATGTTGGTTGGGTTTACCCGGAGTTTCCCCACAACCGCCTAAGCAATCGCGCATGGGGCTAACATAACATCAAATCACCACATCACAAATGCGGGTTCTCAAGTCCACGCGCTTTATGCACTCAAGGCACGAACTTGGTGTGCTCTCTCGCGAGAACCACCCCCCTAAGTTATGCAAACTTAGGTGGAAATAATGAGCTTTTGTCGGCCTAGGTTATCATGTCTTCCATGGCTTAACCTATGATCAAACAACGTACTAGAGGGTAAGACCTCTCACCGATCTGCATGGAACGGGTTCGGTTCAGCTTTTCCAGTGCTCAAGTCATCGTGATCAACTAGCACAATGCGGGTACGACTTCACCTCGGCCCGTAAGCATTCAAGATAGCTAACGATATCAACACTTCAAGTTGGGCGTCCAAAGCCCGCAAGCGTACAACGTACCGTAACGCAACAAGATAACATGTTACACACCAAATCCACTCGTAAGGACCTAGGCTTCGCACGCACCACCAACTTAGGAGTCCAAGACATCTCTAATATGATTTGTGGTAAAGGTTTGCATTCAACCAGATCACAAGCATGAAGCTTTCGCTAAGTACTCCACGAGCTACGTTAATCTCAAGCCCTGTAGCACAATGACACATTTCTCGGAGTCATTCTCTGACACGCATACTAAGTAGGCCTGTAATGGTTCGGTTTGGTTTGGTTTTTCAGTAAAACCGTAAACCGAACCACCCCTATGTGGTTCCAAAAATTTGGAATCGAACCGAACCGCCAAAACATTGAAACCGAACCAAACCGAACTGAATGGTTCGACTCGGTTCGGTTCGGTTTTGGTGGTTTAAATAATGTGATACAAGCTGAAAACATGAATTAAATAATGTGATGCAAGTGATGCCTGAACAGTGAACACAATTCCTAATTTCCTATCACCTAACCATTTCAGGACTCCAAAATCAAATCTTTTAATTAATCAATAATATATAAAAAAAAGTAGACAACTTAGATGTATTGTTATTCAAGCTGAAAAAATGAATGAAAAATGAAATATTCATCAACATTGTTTGTTTGGAGAAAGATCTAGATTAGAGAAATATTCATAGGACAAAAATTACTCTATCAAATGCCACGAGAAGCAAGATCTGTGCTGGACGGGATTGCCTGTGAAATGAGTCCAGAAGATAATATGAACAATGAAAGCTGATTACAGAGAAGAGGAAGAGGGCTCACCTGCGATGATCGCAGTGGCCAGCGCCCGACGGGATGAGGAGCGGCGACTCGACGTCGGCGGGATGAGGAGAAATCAACAGCGTGGAGCAATTCAGAAAACCTAGCTCCAGCCGTCCAAGAGAGTTCCGCACTTTGGGAATATAAAATATGAATACACTACGGTTTAATGAAATATAAAAATATAATATGAGATGTAATTAATAGTTTAATGAAATATAAATACACTACGGTTCACTATGAGTCTTATGCAAAGATTAAAATATAAAAATAAATTAAATATTTTTATACACTACGGTTCGGTTCGGTTTGCCACATAAACCATAAACCGAACTGAACCGTATGGTTTTTCTAAAATCAAAACCGTGACCGAACCGCGACCTACTGAAACTGAACCAAACCGTGCGGTTTGGTTTGGTTCGGTTCGGTTTGGCGGTTCGGTTGGTTTTTGCTTACAGGCCTAATACTAAGCTTAACCAAAAGTAATGTCACAAATAAATATCACCGATCCGAGCCAACAGCCACGGGTAGGTTTCACACACAATGCCTAAATCCACTCAACTACTGAATTTCTATATGCAATATATGCCATGGATAGAAACAATCGACCCGGGGTTAGAACGAACCAACTGAGGTTTTACCCTCCACTAATTAGTGGAGGAGACTCTTCCTATGCAAGCATACCAAATTATGAAAGGACCAAACACGTTCTAAGACCAGGGAGGAAGATCGTTACACTTGACGTTCACTTTGGCACCATGGATCGAATATTGAGCCGGAAAGAAACAACCGCAACGGGTTCCTCTCCGCAAATCTGGACTCGGCTCACGATTTGGAGATCCGAAGCTCCTCCAATGGCGGGATCTAGCTCTTTTTCCTCCTCATTACCTCTCTTCTTTCTCAACCTTGGAGAGATAAAGCCCAATGAAAAATGAGCTCACTCCCTCTCCTTTCCGGACTTAGTAGGGTCTGGAACAAGCCCCAACCGTTAGATCCAATATCCAAGAGGATTTAATGGCCACGATCGCGTACTTAAAATCTGGGTCCGTCAGCTATCGCGTGGCGGTAGCCTGCCGTGCCGCGGTACCAAAATATTATGGGATGACAGACTTTCAACACTTTTGAATTTGGTCGTGCGCTCTGGCCGCACGGGCGTGCACTTCAGCTACCGTGCGACGATAGCGTTACCGCGCCGTGGTAGAGCGAATTCTGGGAACATAGACTTTTTGAACACATCCGAGTTTGATTGTGCGCTATGGCGCATGGACATACATTTTCCCAGAATTTGGCAGAAAACCCCCTTTACAGTCCCACAAGAGCATGGTATAAACCTAGGCTCCACCGACCTCAACCCCCTTTATCAAAAAAAGATTTTGGGGCGTTACAACGCCTCTACACTCTTTATGTCTCACCTGATCTGCCCACCAGAGGAGCCGCACGAGTATCGCCGATGCGCCCATGGGACCCTTCCCGGCTCGACCTTGAGGACAAGGTCGCTTTTCAGGATGAGTGTATTGATATGCACGCGGGGTGTAGTTTAGTCATGTAGTCTTGTCATGTAGCCTCCATCTATATTAGGAGTCCCTTAGGGAGTTATGATCTATCTTTGGAATATTAGTTGTTTGGCTCTTTTGGAGAGGGGAGTGCCTTGGAGGACCACCCCTCTAGGTGCTTGGCGGGAGCCTGTCTCCCGATTGTATCCGTGTTTCCTTTATTACAATTTAAGTTCTCGTTCGTGTTTGTTCTTGATACGACTACGACGTATCATCATATATAATGAGTGAATATGTAATCCATTATTTACTTTTGACAACAAACTAGTTGACATCTTCATCAAGACTCTTCATACATCCTTTTTTCTGATATACGTATTGACTAGACATAATTGGTGCATATGCTCCATCTTTAAGGCGAGTACTTATGTATATTATTATGTGTACCTTTTGTTTTCATGAGGTTTAGTCCCACACTGTGAGTGAGCACATGTACCCCCTCTATTTGTGTGTGTGTGTGTATAAGGGGCACTAAACTATGGGTGTGATATATATGTTATATGATTATCCTTGATCATATCCTCGCTCAACAACATCCATTCCATGTCAATTTAACCACACTGGTTGTTTACAATAAGTTTTCATTATATATGGCATGACTTTGTCAATTATTCAGTGCGGGTAGCAAACTGTTCTACAACGTTAAATGCAACGATCATCACTAGGGAAGACTTTTTCACAAAACATTGTTATTAAAGATGATTGTTATGGTAATTTACTTCTCAATATTAAACTCAAGGAATTGTTGTCATCTATTATTACCCAAAACATGTTTGCTTAAGATTAGTTTGAGAGAATATATTTGTATAACCTCATACTACATAGTTTGACAATGGAAAGCTATACTCCCAAAACAAATTTATATTTGAACTCCAAATATACCAAAATTCTTTTATGGTCATATTCTATTTTATTATTTAAAATTAAATGCATAGGCATCCATATATTTCATGTCAAACACTTTAAATTTTAGGTGTAGTTCATTTGAAGAGGGTAGCATTACACATTTATATAATGGCATGTAGCCCGATTTTCAATTCATAAATTTGACATCTCATATGAGCCTACCACCAATATACGTCCAATCAGTTTAAACAATGAGTGGGCATCATTCATTTTTGTAAGCAAAAAAAATGTAGAAACATGTGGAGAGTACCTATTGGGTTCATCAGAACCCTTTGACTCTAGTAAGACTAAAAGATCAGCCCACAACATTTACATTGCAATACCTCATGCCCACCCAAAGCTTAGTACCGAGCTTTGTACTTTAATTTGTTTAAGGGAGAAAGGTTGTGTCATTTCCATAAGTTCGAACTCATGGACCAGTTGAATAAGCACTTGCCTACGAGTGTTATTAGAGCGGGGTTGTAGGTTTGAGGTCACGTGGCAACGCTGGGCGGATGTATTGGAATAATGTCTGTAATTCAATCTAACATGTGTGAATTTCCTTAACTTCTGTGGGTTTTAGTTACTTATGTAGTTTGTCTGTGTGGCACTAGGGAGGGGATTACTAGGTCCATTGACACCCTTTGTCTTGGATTAGACTAACCGCTCATCCCATAGTGCTTACGACACACGCCTCATGTCCACCTGATGAATAGTATGAGGTTTTGCACTGTCATTTATTTAAGAAAAAAAATGTTGCACCCTTTCCATAAGTTCGAGCTCATGGACCAGTTGGGTAAGTATTTGATCCTACGATGCCACAGAGTCGGCGTATAAACTAAAGTATGCGAAAGGATTGTGACCTCAGTAGGATAAGCATGGTAGTTTCATATTTTGGGCAAAAGACTACGTCGACGAGACAAATTTGCATTTTTGGGCACTATGTTAGTTAGGGGGGGTGCATGTTGAGTTGAGCTGGCTGGTAAGCTAAATGAGTCATCTAGAAAAAAAACTCAACTTGAGCTCGAGTCTGCGGAGCTCGAGCTCACATGTTGCTGTTCATTAGCTCACGAGCACGCTAGTAAATTATTTATTTGTTGTTTACAAAAATGAAGAAAATAAGGCTCGCGTGCTAAAAAGCTCGTGAGCAGCTCAGGCTCGACCTGAGCTCGCGAGCTCGAAAAACTACAATTTGAGCTCAATAAATAGGCGTGGAGCTCGAGCTCGAACTAAACAAAATGAGCTCGTATAGCTCGAGCTCAAGCTTGGAAATTTTGCCATGCTCAACTCTAGCTCGACTCATTTGCACCCCCTAAGTTGGGGGAATTTCATGTAACACCTAAAATTTCTTATGGGCGCAACGCAAAGCTCATGCGATGAGCCAAGACAACATAAATGTTAATATTAAATCTCTTGTGTGTTTATAGCTCATGTGAGGAGCTGAGACCACATAAATGAATCAAACCTCACAACGGAATGAGATGGAATGTTACCGGGCTTAAATAATAATTAAGTACCCACGATATTTAGATGCGCCTTTTGGAGCAATTGATGGAGTTGTATTGGGAGGACTCCATGTTTAATATGCTCCGGTGAGACTAGTCTCAGTATGTGTGACCTCCTGGGAAGTGCTCGTAGACTACCTACATAAGGGGACAAAATTGTGTGGTCCGGCTTAGTATAAGTTGGGTTGAACCAAACTGACAATGCCTCTAATATCGTGAGTCGGGTTGTTACAAATGGTAACATAGTCGGACCCATGAGGTCACCTATGGAAGGGGACAAAACCGTGCAGTTCAACTTGGTATGAGTTGGGTTGAACCAAAGTAGATAATACCTCTGATATTATGAGACGATTGTTACATTTTATAGTTATGATGAAAGTGCTTGTCAGTGGACTAGTTTTGGGTAAAGATTGTCATTGAGTAAATTCTTAATTATGGTAAAAACTGCGCCAAAGGGCATGTAGTTTCATTGTTTTCGGAAAAAAAATGAAACAAAGCAATTCACCATTTTTGGGTAAAAGACAATCACTCTGTTTAGCGCGACGTTTTTGCTCCGGTGAGTTTTGACAAAAATGTCGTCATCATTGAATATATGTTTGGCATGTCAACAATTATTGATGCAGGACGGGCATCACCACCCGCCTGCCACCCTGGATACCTGGCATCCCACCACAGCCCAGGGGTCCACCGGGAGTCCACCCGATGGCCTTATCAGGTCCCGCAGACCGTACACCCCAACCCATCCCCGGTCCCACCACAGGGCCGATAGATTGTTGAGGCCAGGGCTCGATCCCCCGACCTCCTTGATAAAGAGTCCTTAGGCGGACTCTCATCACCAACTGAGACGCGACCTCAACACCAACTGAGCCCCGACCTCCTTGATAAAGAGTCCTTAGGCGGACTCTCATCACCAACTGAGCCGCGGCTCAGTTGGTGATGAGAGTCCGCCTAAGGACTCTTTATCAAGGAGGTCGGGGGATCGAGCCCTGACCTCAACAACCTATCGGCCCTGTGGTGGGACCGGGGATGGGTTGGGGTGTATGGTCTGCGGGACCTGATAAGGCTCATCGGGTGGACTCCCGGTGAGACCCCTGGGCTGTGGTGGGATGCCAGGCTTCCAGGGTGGCAGGCGGGTGGTGATGCCCGTCCTGCATCAGTTATGACCACCGTCAAGAAATTAAAAAGAAAACTAGTTTTGAACATAAAAGTGGATGAAGTTCCGTAAGTGAGGGTTGGTGTTCACAAACGGCAGTTCATAATCACCACTTTCACAACCGCTACCGCCGTGCCAAACGGAGCCAATGTCGTGATTAGCTTCTCAGTTCTAGACCAAGGACCCGTGTCTTTGGGCAAAGGGATACTAGGGGTGCCTTCAGTAGTTTTAGAAGGTGGCATAATGGTAAAATCGTGTGCTGGATTTGGTTATAACACCAGATTTTGCACACAACATGAACTCTATATGCCAGGATGCCTTTGAGATTGGGATTTTAGTCATCATAAGTACTGGCACATAAGAAATTTAATGGCATTCTGATAATTTACCCCACTGTTAATGCTCCTAAGCCTCAGAATAAATATAAATAAGTATTATGTTTAAGGGGTTCAAAGTGATCAACTAAGGAAGTTTGGATGTCCTCTTATTGCATTTCTTTACCAATACTATTCTAATATTGCGGCCAATTACCTGCTGAATTACTCATATTTTCTAGATAATTCAGCAGTAAACTCTAACTACTCCAATTTACATGATAATGTCACAGCAGTAAACTCTAACATACTCCTCCCTCCAAAAACTACATGCAGTCTCTTCCTTTCTTATGATAGGCTGATCCAACTGCATATGCACATTTGAGCATACTTTAAGTATACCAAATAGTGATTTAGGCTCCATTTGACACGGCGGTGGCGGTTGTGAGCGCGGTGGTTATGAACCGTAGTTCGTGAACGCCCGACCTCACCTAAGGAACTTCATCCACTTTTATGTTCAAAAGTAGTTTTAGGCTCCGTTTGGGGGGACTTATTTTCAACGGTCAAGCGGTCACGACCGCATGAACCGGACCCTAATTAGGGTGCGGTTCATGCGGTCGTGACCGCTTGACCGGTGAAAATAAGTCCCTCCAAACGAAGCCTTATTCTCTTGATGGTGGTCCTAACCATTGACATGCCAAACATACATTCTATGACAGTGGCGTTTTTGTCCAAATTCACAGGAGCAAAAACGCCGCGCCAAACGAAGCCTTAGTTTGTTAATGCCCTTCACATAATTTGATTTCAGACATTCTAGTTTATGATGCACTTCACAGTAGCAAAAGTATATCTCATACATCATTTGTTCTTCGGTAATTTGTCCTACTATCAAATGCTACTTTTTTGCTTCTTTGAATTCATAGAACAGGCTATATAAACTGATATAATGAGTTGAGTTCACTATTTTGATTGGATCTACGTTGACCCTAAAACTCTACAACATCAAAGTTTCTTCGAAAGTGATGGTTTCATTTACAGACATAGAAGGGGCGAAAGCAAATTCATCAACTTTGAAACATAGTTTCCTCTACAAGGCTCGTCTAACTAGTTAAAAGTACGTCGTTAGATATTATGATTTTGCTTTCAACAATTTGAGTGTAAAAACGAAACGCTGTGTTGGTTGCGTGAGGGAAGGAGTTAAAATCATACGGAATTTAGGCTTTAGAATTGGAATTGGAGGATCAGTTCTAATGAAAATGACCTCTAATTCTAATTTCAGGACCTCAATCTTGTTCAAATGAACGGACCGTTACTGAATTGTACACATCCAATTGAATGATGTATCTAATTGTATGTAATGTTTCATAAAACCCATCTTTTACATTCAAACAATGGAATGAGCCCTTGTATATTTCTCTGTCTCTTTCTAATTTATCAATACTACTCATATATCAATGTTGTATATGGAATGCTATAAGTTTATTTCATTGTCATATTCCATAAGATTGTTATATTGCCTCAATTGGTTGCATTTAGATATGAAACATGTATGGCTTAGGGAAAGACAAATTAGTTTTAACTCGTATCTCATGAGAAAACTAAATCTTTGTAAAAAAAGGGCAGCCCGGTGCACAAAGCATCCCCAGGGTCCGAGGAAGGGTCACACCACCAGGGTGAAATGCAGGCAAACCTTAACATGCATTTTTGCAAGATGCTGCTTCCAGGAAACAATTTGGTCAAGGTTTTAAAAGTAAAATTTACTATTATCATAGTTTTGATAAGTTCATCTGTTTTTAGAATTTAAATTCAGTTTTAATAATAAGATTATATAAAAAAATAGGTTAATGCATGGAATAATGAAGGATATCTAAACTAAGCATAAATTATAATATAACTTCGATGATGGTTATGAATATCGATGGAATTTCATCAAGGACACATGTTTTGGGTACAAGTCTTGAGATTCGTTCGTAACTTCATTGAAATTGAAAAAATAGGGAACTGAAAATAAGTAGTTTTCGATCAATTTTAAGGGTTATGAATCCAAAACAAGCAAAACTTAAAGGCATAATTTTGTGGGGATTTTATTGAAGTTTGATATCAATTTTAGGTTCTACACACATCATCTTTAACTCTAACAAACTAAAAGATTGGCCAATCAATTTGATTGTTTATGATCCTTCCTCTGTCTATAGAAATTGGTGTAATCTAAATAGCATTCAATTTGATTGTTACTTAAACTACTTAAATATTGCTAACCCATGCTCTTCAAACTACCTCTATTTGGGAGAGATTGTCAAGCAAAACACATTTTATCATAAGATAACCTCAGATGTAATTTCATTAAACTACCACAAAGCGCCTCGTAAATGCTTGTAAATAGAAATTCAGATCCGAATGATACCATTAAAATTTCACTTGCATAGTATGTTAAAATCAAATCTCGCACTTAAGGAGGTCATATCAACTATAAACTGTATTCAATCAAATGACTGAATCCAATTTAAAACAAGCACATTATAAAAATTATGAAAAGGGAGGATTCATAAAACCTTTCCCAAATAGTAATGAAAAGTATGTCAAGGATCTCATAATATTGATAACTTAAGCTCTATTTGGAACGGTTGTGGCTGTAGAGAAAATAGTGATGAAAAATCAATGGCAAGACCGTAGAGATGTCAGGAAAAACTGTGGTAGGAGTTCAATGCTCTCAGAAAAAAACATGAAAATATAGAAAATATTTATCCTTTTAGCTTTTCTAGAAGGGTAGGAGTTCAATGCTCTCGGAAAAGATACGAAAAAACCCATTTTGACACAAATTTTCCACCGCAGGAAACCAAACACCTCTAAAACAACAACATTCAAGCTCTCATCCCACTATAGTGGGGTCGGCTATATGGATCCTTTGTCGCCATTGTGCCCTATCTTTAGTCATAATCTCACCAATGCCCAAGTTTATCATGTCTTTCATTATAGTCTCATTCCAAGTCTTTATTGGTCTACCCCTCCTCCGTTTAACATGCCTAGTGACTAAACTCTCACAATGCCTAACAAGTGCCTCTAATGGTCTCCTTTGTACGTGTTCAACCCATCTTAGTCGAGCTTCTCGCATCTTCTCTGCAATTGGTGCCACTCCTGTCTTATCCCTGATACATTCATTCCTAATTTTATCCAGTCTCATGTGTCCACACATCCACCCAAGCATTCTCATCTTCCCAACTCCTATTTTTTGCTCATGTACACAAATCGCCGCCCAACACTCAGAACCATAGAGCATCACTGGTCTAATTGCAGTACGGTAAAACTTGCCTTTAAATTTTAGTGGTACTTTACGATCGCTTAAGATCCCTGGCGCGCCTCTCCACTTCAACCAACCTGCTTGGATTCTATGTATCACATCTTTATCAACACCTCCATCTTTTTGAACTATCGATCCAAGATATTTAACGCACTCACTGCGGGAAATATCTTGATCACCCAATTTAATAACGAAGTCATTCGTCTGTCTTGAACTGCTAAGTTTAAGTTCCATATACTCCGTGAAAGATAAGGGTAAAAAGATGAGGGCTTAAAGCTGAACCTTAATGTATGCCAACAGTGATATAAAATTCCTATGTTAATCCTCCAGATGTCCTCACCCTTGTCACTGAATTTGTATACATATTCTTGATTATGTCAATGTATGATACATTTGCACATTTTTTTCTAAGACTCTCAATAAAATCTCTCTTGGAACCCTATCATAAAGTCTTCTCAAGATCGATAAAGAGCATATGCAAATCTTATTTTATTTCTTGATAGCTGTCAACGAGTCTCCTCAAGAGATGTATAGCTTTCATGGTCGACCGTCCTGACATGAATCCAAATTGATTCTCCGAGATGCTAAAAACACGATAATGATAAAAATTCATGTCTAATTTTTCTGTCGCCGCCATCCCTAAACAAAGCCTTAGGCTTCGTTTGGTTCGGCGTTTCGCCGCCTCTGTTTGGAGCAAACGCCGCCGGACGACGGGTAAACAAACGGGCGCCGGCGGCGTTTGCACCCGCAGCAAGGAGGAGACGGCCCCGATCCGCTCCGTTTCGACCCCCACCTCTCCCTCTCCGGTTCGAAAGCGGCGTTTGCATCCGCCTGCCACCGCCGTGCCAAATAAAACCTATACTTGAGCTTCCTCAATGTCTAATAATCATCTCCCCCATCCCCATATTTTAAGAACTTCCATCATAGATATGTATTAATAAATATAGGAAGAATCAAAATGCTTGACTGAAACTTCAAATATTCTCCCAAAATTTAGGTAGAAATCTCATAAATGAAAAAGAACAGAATCTGATATCGTATCTTTTTCCTACTTCCATTCCAACTAGTAGATTAAAATTACAATAAAAATAATCATTTCTATATATCAAAGTATCAAAGGTGCTTCTGTATTTGTGTCGGTTTCAGTCTTCTTGACGTCTGCTGGAGAAATCCAGCCATGAGATGTTGCCATGGTCGCTGAGTGGCACTGGCTATAAATACCAACGAGGCTGGAGAGAGTAGACCCCTTTTGAAGGCACCAAATCGCCGCAGGGGCGGGAAAATAGCTATTCGGGGGAAAAAGGCCATCGTGCCAAGAATTCACAGGCGAAACAGAAACCCTAGCCGGTTCCCATTCCATAAACCCTAACTCCTCCTATCCTTGAATCCAATGCCGCCGCTTCTGGAAAAGTTCGTTCACGAGGAAGAGGAGGTCGACCACCCGATGAGATACCTGCCGATCCGTCACGTGTACTCGTCTACCACTCCATGCGTCAGCTCCAGTGGATCTTCCAATGTCGTCTCCAAAAAAGTCAAGGCGCGAAAGCTCATCGTGGAAGAAGATGAGAACGCAGGGGAAGAAAAACAGCTGACTGATCTCTTCCATGGAGGGCTTCGCTGGTGCAATGGGGGCAAACCGATGTTGGTGTACTGCAGACGGTTAAAGAAGCCGCGGGTAATGCCGGAACTGGACGAACCCGGCTACTCTATGCCCTCTGTAGTGAAGTCTGAGTATTGTAGCGACGTGGATTTGGAGAGTGATAAAGACAAAGAGAAGGATGGGAAGAGAGATGAGGAGGGCAATGATGGGAATATGCTTGGAGCCGAGGGGCATTTGGTTGATGATAGGAGTAGAGCTAGGAGTAGAGCAAGGAATCGGAAGAGTGTAAATTTTGAGTTGAGGAGCCTGGGGGCTGTGGCTGTTGATTCGGACGACAATGCAGCAGGTGACACTCGCCGAAGAGCGAGCAGAAGATTGGTAGGTGCCAATCCTCCTGTTAGTGGAAACATTGGTCGCCCTGGTCAGAAGGATTCGTCTGATTCTCGCACTGGGAAGAAATGGGTCGAGTTAGTATCCATTTGTTGTCTCTCTGGATGATTTGGTCAACAACTGTTATATTTGACACTTAACATCTTCCTTTTTAGTTCCGTGCATAGAAATGAGGAAGGCTGAAAAAAATGTTTTTTTTTGTTACAGCCTGAATTTTGAAGGGGCAGATCCATATGCATTTGTTGGCCTAGCATGCAAGGTAAGTGGCTCTGTTGGCAGCTAGGTTTTGAAGATTAGGTTTATTTAGGTGCTTGCATGAGTTCATCTCAGATACTTTTCTGCAATGCAGGTTTTCTGGCCTATGGATGATGATTGGTACAAGGGCTCTGTGATATCGTATGATTCAGGCAGCCATCGGCATCATGTATGAGCTTGTTCAATGCATTATTAGTACTGATATTCTTCCTATATAATTTGTTTTCAACAATCCAGGTCTCATATTTTAGGATGATAGTTTATCTTTTGTTATTTTCCATGTTAGTTACTTCTTCAGCATTCCATTTAGTGTTACCAAAGGATATTATGCATCATACTATGCTGGGTGCTGTTTCACCGTTCTATCCTAGGTTGATTAATCAAGGTAGTTTGTTAGGTTATTTGATTTATGCA
The DNA here is from genome assembly GCA_033032865.1 of Dactylorhiza incarnata. Lineage (NCBI taxonomy): Eukaryota > Viridiplantae > Streptophyta > Magnoliopsida > Asparagales > Orchidaceae > Dactylorhiza > Dactylorhiza incarnata. The sequence continues at coordinate 1,796,191 of JAWHQI010000227.1, read as the reverse complement.
TCCAACCTGAAATCAATTGGTCCGCCGATGGAGGGACCAAGATCTATATTAAGTGCAGCTGTACATAGTTTCCTGATGTAGGATAATGTTTTCAATACTTTCTCTCACGTGTATGATCTGACACATGCATTTTTTTAATTGAATAAAATGAGCATGTTAAGCCCAAACGACCCATTACAACATCATCACCTAGTTAAATAAAAACAATAAGTATTAGGGTCAAATTTTTTATATATTATGATCTCTTGACCTACCATTAGTTAGTTTTAGGTGGGATGCACAGTCTTAACACGCTGCGATGAGCACCTTGAAGAATTTGCAAATTGGCATTACCATTATTTGTAGGACCTGACCATATTACCTTGAACAAATTGTTGTCCCGGCTATAGTGAAAGATATATGGAACCTACTTGCCTAAAAGCATTTGTAGTCCTACTTATGTTTGGAAGTCAATTTGAAAAGCTTGCTGTCAACTATACTGTGTTAATTTTTCACTATAGTAGGACCGAGTGGTTAGAAAATTGTAATTGGTTGGAACTCAAAACATCTTGGGTGGAGAACGTTTAAACAAACAATGAGTTTGTGCTTTAAAATAATCCTGAAGATTATTGTTGCCATCATTATCATCTCTATCATTGTCATTATTTTTGAATGACTGCCATTATATGTGGAGAGTTTCAAATAGCTTGAATGTGATCTGTCTTTTATTTTGATGAAATTTGCTTCCATTTGAATACACAAATTTTCCTCTCATCCTTTTCCCCTGTAAAATGTTTCAGATTAAGTACGATGATGGGGATGAAGAACATCTTATTGCTGCGGATGAGAAGATCAAATTCTATGTTTCTTTTGTGGAGATCAAGCTCTTGAATCTAAAACTTCTTATTTCCAATTCTCAGAAAGGATTTGATCACTATGAAATGCTCTCATTAGCTGTCATATCTGAACATTGTGATGTGCTTGAACCTGGGGATGTTGTGTGGGCAAAACTTGCAGGTATCTCTTGTGGTCTATGATATGACAATTCCTGTGCTTTCGATTGTTCGTGGCCTGTGTATAAGAATGTGCACATGAAAAGCACACAGTAATTGAAAATCTATGGGGAATAGTTACAAGCCAATATCGTATAATACCAACCTCTTTCCATCCGCATTTCCCCAAAAAATTGTCCATTTATTAACCATTCTGCATATTATTATTTTAGGATAGAGATTTTTGTTAATATCATATTGCATTTGATTCTGATTGTTTCTAATGTTTACTAAGTGTCAAAACCATCAGAATTTACTGTTAAATGGTGTCACACTGGTGTGCAACAGTAATAGTAGTAAACAATATAATATTCTGGAGGATTCTGCATTATCTACTACTTGTGTTATTTATACTTGTGAAGTCAATAATTTCAGATTACTAATTTGTGAGCTTTTGACTGCTGCTAATGAGATTCAACCTTATTAAGAAGTCCTCATATTTTTTCTATGATTGCATACTCAATTTTGAAATTTATATCTGTAGGCATGCACGTCTTGAAATGTTTTAATACCATTCGACTACAAGTATTATTTGCAATATTGTGTCATGTTTTGTTGATTTCTCAATTGCAATAAAAAATATTTTAGAACAATCTTCGAAAGACAATGCCATGTTTGCTTAACATGAATATCTTAGAACAATCCACATGGAAGGTCAATCGCTCCACCGAGTGTGTTGAATTCACTAGAACATTCCCAATCTCTCCAGAACCATACTTGAGGAGGAACTCCTTCGCCACTAGATCACTCATCAAGCGGGAAATGCGTATGATTGCATTATCATACTTCGTCAATCTGATTCCGTTGCGGCCTACACGATTGTGCTCATCGAGGTTACCACACACGTGATAGACCTTTGCCCAGATCATTTCTTGGGGTACTTCCTAGCTGGTCTATAACCCTACGTCCTTGTGCATCTTCGTGTCCACAACCTATCCACCCTCTCTCGTGCTATAGAGCATGCTCGTTTCCTCGACGAGGAACTCTATGTGGTCCTATTGCCTTCCTCTCCCCGTCCACCCCCAGTTGCCGCCACCTCCCAAACTCCATATAGTAGTCCACCTACCGGATCCCTCACCTTCTGCCAGACCTCTGCTGATTGACATGCCACCACCCTAACCCGTCCCTCCACCGACAGTTCTCCACCACTCCAGCGTCTATCTCACCAAGAATACCAAGAGCTCTGTCAGCATAACCTTTGTTTTCATTGTAAGAATCCATACTCTTCAACACACAAATGCTCCCTCAAGAAACTGTGCCTGTTGACCGGTGTCGAAGATGATAATTCCGCCTTCACGAGCTTAGATCCTCTTACGATCGCTGATGGTCTCGAACTTAAGGGCATAGTGGATTTTCGCAACGAGAGCGTTGATGTTGATATGCATACAACTCTCGTGAGCCATAGCCGCCTCGCCAAGTGCTAGCATCATAGTTAGCATGTGTTTTCTTTTTACCTATGTAGCACTAGTGACACTTATGATAACCGTTATATATGCCGCTCTCACTTATATAACGGAGTGGAGGAGAGTCTTAGAATTATTTGAGAACTCTTATGATTTTGATATCTCCTTGGAGAGGGACTTCAGGAGGGAACCAAACCTCGAAAGTTAGACACGAACATACCTTACAAGTTTGTTTCTTGATTTTCATTTCTGGCAGAATCAATTTCTCCATTTCGTATCAATGTCTCATCAATTAGAATTATATTGTTAGCAAAAAGCATACACCAAGACATCTTGCTTTGGATAATTTTTGTAAGCATACACCATTTTTGCAGCCCGTTGCAAAAATGTAGGGTAAGGTTTGCCTACATTTCACCCTTGTGGTGGGACCCTTCCCCGGACCCTCACTGCGTGGGGATGCTTTGTGCACCATGCTGTTCTTTATCTCCATTAATCTTTACTATTAATAATGAAAGACCACACTACACCGTCTACTAAATCTAAACCGTTGGATGTTATCAAATCTTTCAATCTAATCCCTCAAATTAACTCATCCTTTCATTCCACTCCACCCACATCACATCCATTTAGTTTTCCTTACGCCCAGTGTTTGACTCGTTTACACTGAGCCCTCGTCTCTTCGTTCATGTAGCCCTCGGCTTTTCGTTCATGTTGCAAAACGCTCACCTTTTTGTCCATGCCACAAACTGTCACCTCTTCATCCTCGCCGCAAACCATCTCCTCTTTGTCCACGCCACAAACCATCACATTTCCTTCTTTTTTTCAATCTTTGTGAGTGCAAGGTTCTCATGTGTTATCATCTCTTGAAATAGGGATTGTCGCGGACGGAGGTACTGCCACGTCCGGAAGTACTATCGCAGCACATGAATTTGCTAAAAACATTTACATCAATCTTCTTATGGCACATCCGATTTGCTTCTTGTAAGTTGCTCCGAGCAACGTTTTTTAACAATCAATCCTTAAAAGTGACCTTTTTTTACATTTCAAATTCTAATACTTCATCTTCGGTAATTATTAATTTATTACTTTCTTTATACTAAATTTTGACAACGCCATTCTCACCTAATTACAATTTTATTTATCCTTCTAAGAAAATAAAATAAAAATGTTATTCCATGATATTTCTTCACAAGTCCTCTTTCTTCAATTGAAACTAAAAAAGAAAAAAAAATATATAAAAAAATAGAAAAAATATTCAAATAATGACCTGAGCATTCATATAAAGCTTAAAGAGAGCAAACCATACTTTATACCTGGGCAAATGTTATTATGCATTTTCTGCATACAGTTTATCATTCGATTCTTATATGTATAGCTGTTGCATGTTTCTTCATTTTTTGTTGTTAAATAATAATAATAAAGAGGAATTGAATTTGTCAGAAATACTTAATATATAATTTATATAGAAGACGAAATGTAAAGAGCTAATTAAGCAATCTTGTTGGGGATTGCAGAATGATCCATTGATTGAAGTAATATTCATCGCCAGTCAGGTTGATGAGGAGTTTTGTTACGCAAGCACATTCACTCAAGCGGCCCCCCTCGTTGGAGTTCATGGAGAGCGCATATGGAAGCCGCCATGATATATTCACGGTGGAATATAATATTAATTAGTTAATAATAATAATTAATATTATATTATATTAGTTATATTAATTATCGTGTGTGTTGTATTATGCCATTATATATATGTATAGCTGTTGCATGTTTCTTCATTTTTTGTTGTTAAATAATAATAATAAAGAGGACTTGAATTTGTTAGAAATACTTAAATATATAATTTATATAGAAGAGGAAATGTAAAGAGCTAATTAAGCAATCTCGTTGGGGATTGCAGAAGGATCCATTGATTGAAGTAATATTCATCGCCAGTAAGGTTGATGAGGAGTTTTGTTACGCAAGCACATTCACTCAAGCGGGCCCCCTCGTCGGAGTTCATGGAGAGTGCATATGGAACCCGCCATGATATATTCACGGCGGAATATAATATTAATTAGTTAATAATAATTAATATTATATTATATTTGTTATATTAATTATCGTGTGTGTGTTGTATTATGCCATCCCTCATTTATATAAGGGGGAAAGGCTTATGGTTTGGGGCATCCTGGAGGATCATAGTTGTTTGAGACTCTCTCTCTCTCTCTAATCTCTCTCAGATCTCTTCCTCTCCATTGGAACTCTCCTTTCTACCTCTCATCTCTCATGTATCTCTTTATTATTATGAATGTTAATGCAATGATGTCTTGTTAAGCTGCACATCAAGGAATCTTATTCGTAACAATTGATCCGACCTGCCGCCTTCTGGCCGTGGTCTCCGTCGCCGGAATCTCACCAGCAATCCCTTCGGCCACCGTGTGGAACGCCTCCTCTTTGACCATGTCCTTCACCTCCACCCCCGTCTGCGCACGCCTCAATCGGCAAACCGATATGCTCGCCAACATCCTCGCCATGGCGCACCGTTTCGACGCCAAGCTTGATCGACTCGTCGAGCTCGATCGAATTGCTCCGGCGATACATTCCATTATTTCGCTGCCCGCACCGTCACCAACCCTCAACCCCCCATCCATTGTGCATTTTATTGAGGGACTTCCGCTCGAGAGCCGTTGCAGGAATCCGCCGTCCCAGTAATCCTCCCTCGGCCTACCCAGCGCCGCCAAATTGTAGCAACAAGGGGCATGCCAACAACTACTTGCTGGCCCAAGCCGAGCGAAGCCTGACATGCTTGTTTTCGTCCCTCCGGATAGGTCCCCAGTCGCTCAAGTTGACGAGCGTCTTCTGGGCGCGCCGGATGCCGTTCCCCAAGGGCCAGGCGCCACTGCTGCCGATGGACATCCTACCTTTCAACGTGATCTCCATCTCCGATTGCTACCAGTTTTCCCCTTAGACGATGACGTCCTCTTCGACGAAGCAACCGCACCCCCCTTCGCCCTCGATGCTCTTCCACAACCTCCGCCTGCTTCAAATTTTCTCTCTGCCTTCCTTTCCAGCTGTCGGGCACAACAATCCATCTCTTCAAGCTGCGGGCCTGCAACTTTATTCCCTTTTCCAACAGTTTTTTTCATTTTCTGTGCGCTGTGCACCCACCAGTACACCCATGCCATAAAACCACAATTTAACCTTCTATTTGTAGCCCCCAGCCAAAAACGATCACTCTTTTACAACACACCAGTTGTTCCTCTCCTTCACTAGCTGCCAAAGTCAGAGCTCTCCTTCCTTTGTCTTGTCACATCAACTTTCTTGTTTCTTTCTTTATTTTTTTTACATTTCCCAAAAAAACAACAACAGCAAAACAAAGCACATTGTCCTTCCCCTAGCTGCCGCCCCAAAATTCTCTCCTCCACTAGCGGCCAAAGCCACCTCTCTTCATCCTTTGTCTTGTCACATCAGCCCATCACTTTTCTATACCCATATACTGCCATCTTTATCCCCCAAACTCCCACCCACTCTAGTTATCCTCATTTCTTCTCACCACCCACTAATAACACTTAAAATTTCTCCCATTTTTTCCGTCTTTTTTAACACCACTTCATTTGTACTCATGACACTCACCGCCGCTACTGACCATGCACAACTTCTTCCTCGTCAACATCCTTAAAGACCCTGACAAAAGAATAAAACTCGACCTTGAGGACAAGGTCGATTTTCAAGGGCGTATAGTGTTACGCAGACACATTCACTCAAGCGGTTGGAGTTCATGGAGAGCGCATATGGAAGCCGCCATGATATATTCATGGTGGAATATAATATTAATTAGTTAATAATAATTAATATTATATTATATTAGTTATATTAATTATCGTGTGTGTGTTGTATTATGCCCTCCCTCATTTATATAAGGGGGAGAGGCTTATGGTTTGGGGCATCCTGGAGGATCATAGACTTCATAGTTGTTTGAGACTCTCTCTCTCTCTAGATCTCTTCCTCTCCATTGGAACTCTCCTTTCTACCTCTCATCTCTCATGTATCTCTTTATTATTATGAATGCTAATGCAATGATGTCTTGTTAAGCTACACATCAAGGAATTTTGTTCGTAACAAGTTTACTCTTAGGATTACAACAAGTCCGCCCGTCACTCAATTAATGAGAAAAATGGGAACAGAGGTACTCTAAAAATAAAACTATACCATTGTACAATTATTAGTTTTATCCTCTGCCTCAAGTTTCTCTATATATAAAGAATGTATATCCAGGAGAACAAGCAATAACTTTGAAAAATATCATCTAATGTGGCGTTAAAGTCATACCTAATCAAAGTTATAGCAGTATGGACTCATAAATTAGATCCAATTAAACCCATGAAAGAGAGAAAAGGCATCCGAGAAAAGCCTGGAATCTCACTGCGCAAAGTATTGACTACAAGAGTCGCTCAGATGGGAAATATGTCTCTGGTAGATTGCTTAATGCAAAAAGACACAGAAAGTTACTTTCAAAATCTCAATGGCTTGCAAATTCTATAGGTAGAAGGAAGAAATCTCCTAGTAAATCCGGAAAGTACAAACGTAGAATCATTACTATTTAGGAGGATAGCCTCATCCAGCAAAGGCGAAGGAGTACTTTGGAAGAAAACTCTCTCATGACTGAAAGGAAGGGTTTTAAATGAAAACAAGCTCATGGGTTAATGGTTATCAACCCTAACATCCAACAGTGGGTCTCAGATCAAAGATTGTTTCAGTAACATGCTCCAAGCAAAAATAACCTGTCAAAATCGATCTTCAACCAAATTATGAAATTAATGGGGAATTAAAAAGAGTAAGAAAATCCTAACAAGATTCATATGCCTTAATCTGTTCAACAAAACACATCTTACTTTCAAAATAAGTATTCAATTTTATTTGTAAATATAAGTAAATTGTTCTAGTCAGACTCATTAAATAATTATAATGTTGGAATAAAATCAACTTTTATTCTGTCTTTTGTGCTTGAGGGTGCACATGTATGTGTCTATGTATTTATTTAGCCAAAATTTCTAAGGGAATAAGAAAGACATGCCTGATCAATCCAATCATGCATGTAACACATAATTTATGCTTCTTAGTTGCCATGCATAATTTCTAAAGGCTTGAGTGTTGTTGTTGTTATTGTTGTAATTGCCATGCATAATTATATGCTGCTAAGACCTTTATCTTATAGTCAATACTTGGAACTAGCTTTTCCAATGTTTTCTCTTAAGAAAATTTAGATTTATTATTCTTCTCATAGCTGATGGTATCTTAAATAGGGCATGCTGTGTGGCCAGCACTGATTGTGAACGAGCCATGTGGTGGTGCAAGTGTAGAAAAGCCAGTTCGACGAGAACAGTCCTTTTTTGTGCAGTTTTTTGGAACACATGATTTTGCAAGGTTTTTTCGCCTTCTTTTACGTGTCATTCATGCTACTCAATTTGTCTGAATATTGGATGTTGAGTCTTAGCATGTAATTCTGTCAGAAGGAATGGCTAGCCTCAACACATAATTTAAGTTGGAAGTACAAATCAATACCCTTCTACTTATTCATAATCTTTGATAACTATTGACTCCATTTACTTGTTTGCTCTTTTTTCTGTTGTCCAGGGTTAGTCTTAAGCAGGTTATGCCTTTTGGTAAGGGTGTTTATTATTCTCTTGACCTGAAATGCAAGCAAGCCAGTTTTGTTCAGAGCTTGGATGAAGTAAAGCTGTAAGTATTTTCTGTTTATATTGATATAATTCTTATAATAGGAAGAAGCGCATCAAATATTTAAGTATGTTGAAAAGGAAGGTCGACATTGTTCTTCATTTTACAGGTTTAATATAAATTTTACTTGGCGTGTTGCATTTTTCTTTCACTTTTTGTTGTTTCATATTGTTACCCATAGTCTCCAGGTTATATAAGCTTTCACTTTTCCAATATCCTAGATTTAATATCATGCATATTAGTGCAACCATGCATTAATTTACCTTGTCAGTCATATACGCACAAAGCAATACATTTATTTTCAATACTAAGGCTTAAATAATTGGGTTGGATGGTCTGGAGAATTAACGTCCACATAGTTGCATGTATGCTCTAGGTCATTTATTGGCTTTGTTTTCAGATGTACTAGATTTAATATCATGCATGCAGGCATGACCCTACAATCTTTACCTTGTGACACACATTACAAACACATACATTTTATGGAGTTGTTATAGAGGATATTAAAAGTTAGGTGTATTGCTTTTGTTGATGATATGGTTCTAATTTGTGAGATATATACTGTGTTGAGTAAATAATTCGAACAATGGAGATATTGCTTAGAAGATGAACTTTAATTAATAGAATAAAGATTGAATATATAATGTGAACAACAAAGATTGATATTATCATTTATGTTGAAAGTATTTATATTTAGGTATTTAATATGTTTGAGGTTTAGTCCCACATCGTGGGTTAAGTTTGTGTGTCTTGTTGTACTCCTATAAAGTGTCCCCTATATGGATGAATAAAATTGCACCAAGTATTTCATTACTCCTCATTTCTACATGGTATCAGAGCATGACAATCTGAAAACCTAAAAGATTTGTTTTCGTTCCTGCTTATCCTGCAACCTAGCCCCCCTCGACCATTTCTTTCCGCTTCCGCGTACGCTGCTAGGCCTCCTGCGGCTCCTCCTCCCCCTCGCTCCCGTCGGCGGGATCGTTCCTTGATTCCAAGGACGGGAGCGGGCCTCTTTTTCGTCGGCTGCGTGTGGCTCTTCCGCTACTTCTCGATCGACGATCCCGTCGATGCTCCTGCGGCGATCGACGATCCCGTCGAGCTCCTTTGCTGATCGACGATCCCGTCGAGCCATCTTCTCCGCCTGCGCTCGATCCCGTCGTCGGGGGAAGCGGCCTCCCTCTCCGCCGATTTTCATCGACGACGTTGCTGTCAACCGCTGCCTCCATCGACACGACCCTTCCTCCCGCAGTTCTCGCTGCTCGCTTCTACCTCCTCCGCTCCTGTCGTCGACCAGATCTCAGCCCGACGCCGGATCCCGTGGATCATATTGTCTACCTCTTCTTCTCCGGCTACTTCTCCGGCGCTGCTCTTCTTCTCCGTGGCGCTGCTCCTCCCGGCATCTTCTCCGGCTACTTCTCCGTCCCTGCCGCCCTGTGCCGCTGCTGTGCTGCTGCTGTGCCGCTGCCACTGCTGCCCCACTCCTGCTGGACATCTGCGCCATCGTCGACTCTCTCTGACATCTGCACCTTCAACGACATCTGCAACCTTCGACGACTCTACGCCTTCAATGTCATTCCCTCCAGCTGCTGCTCTCGTGGAAGATCCCGCTGCTGCCGCTTACCAGAATGCAGTATTTTTGCTGTTTTTTTTAGTTTATTGTGTTGGCAGTGTCTTCTAGTCGCGTGCTATGGACGTTGGTTTCCGTGCTGCTGCTCTTTGGGTGCCGAGCTCTTCTCTTCCTCCCTTCTCACTCGCCGCTGCTTGAGCCTTTTTTGCTCGCCGCTGCTTGAGCACTCTGCTCGCAGCCGCTTGAGCCTTCTGCTCGCAGCTGGCTTGTGCTTTGCTCGCTGCATCTCGGATCGTGGTCTTGCCGGCAACCGTTATCCATAGTTGTTTTTTTATGTGTGTTCTGATTGTCTTCGTCTGTGTCTCCATGCGAGTCTATGCCTTCATGCACGTGTTCCACGTGAGGGGGAGTGTTTGTGATAACGGCGACTCGGATGCCTCTTTCCCGACTCCTGCCTTAGTCACACACGGCCTCCAGACATATTTCGTATGTTGTGTATGTCTCCCCATCTTTTTCTTCTATGTTAGGTAGGTGTGGTTTGACCTTTGTTGGTTGACCTGATTTCAGCTCCGGGAGCATCCAGTGTGCTCATGGTCGGTTTGTGGACCAATGTCGTGTGGCCTTTGCCCGGTTGAAGTATCCCCGGTGACACGCGGTTGGGCCTCGGTGGCTGCTGTTTTGTCCCTCGTTGCCAACCACTATTTACCTTTTTCTTTTATGTTGTGTTCAAGCTGAAGGGTTCCCCTTCAGCTTGAGGGGGAGTGTTGAAAGTATTTATATTTAGGTATTTAATATGTTTGAGGTTTAGTCCCACACTGTGGGTTAAGTTTGTGTGTTTTGTTGTACTCCTATAAAGTGTCCCCTATATGGATGAATAAAATTGCACCAAGTATTTCTTTTCTCCTCTTCTTACAATTTAATTACTGTGAGAATTTGAAATATTAAATATTTCAAAAATTCTAAATATTACATGATAGCTCCACTCATTATATAACGTAGAGGAAGAAGACAAATTTATATTTGGAGATGTGAGACTAAATACAAAAAGAGAAAATGTACAATGAGTCTCTTTTTGGGCTTTTGATCTTGGGGTTTAACACTCCCCCTCAAGTTTGAACATATATATCGATCATTCCTAACTTGACACAAATATCCGAAAAGAAAGAAGAAACTGGTTTGGTGAAACAACAATCCTTTTCCTGGAGACTCTTTGATGTACTATTTAAAACAGCTTGCAAGTGACACTCTTCGGGGGCCTGCATGAATTATCCGACTCTCCCCACAACATATGAAATGTCGGGTCTTGTTACAGTAAGATAGATGAGTTTACCGACCAAACACATATATCGAGTAATATCTTATAGGAGAGGGGATGTCTCATCCCAAAGTTTGTTAGCGTCCATAAGCATGGATTTCCAAGTAGGTTTTGTTCCAAGAAGATCGACTTCATTAAGCAGATCTATAACATACTTACGTTGGGAAAGAACTATGGAGTTATTGCGTTTTGCATTTTTTATTCCCAAGAAGTATCTTGGAGGACACATATCTTTGACAACAAAATGCTCCCGAAGATGTTTCTTTGTTTTCTCTATTTCAGAGTAGTCATTTCTGGTAAGAAGAATGTCGTCAACGTAGACAGCTAGAATGACCGGTCCGTGATTGCTTTTCCGTACAAAGAGAGAGTGCTCAACATGCTTCTGGAGAAACCAATGGTAGAGACGACCTTACTAAATTTGTCAAACCGTGCAAGAGGGCTTTGTTTAAGACCATTGATGACCTTCCGAAGCTTAGACACCTGAGACTCCCCTGAGCAACATAATCAGGAGGTTGCTTCATATAGACTTCTTCGTGTAAGTGACCATAGAGGAAGACATTTTGACATTAAGATGAGACATTTGCCAATCCCTGTTTACAACAATGGAGAAGAGGACCCATGTAGTACTGATATTGGCAATCAGAGAGAAGATGCCAAAGAAATCAACACCATATGTCTGGGTGAACCCCTTGACAACAAGACGAGCCTTGCATTGATCCACAGTGCCGTCGGGGACAAATTGATGACGAAGGCCCAACGATAACCGACAATATCTCCTATGGGCGGAATAAGGACAAGAGTCCAGGTATCTCGTGATTGTAAGACAGATTTCCTCATCCATGGTTGTTTTCCAACACATTATACAAAGAGCTTCCTCATATGTAGTAGGAACTGTAGTGGTAGAGAGCCCATGCAAATTTGCTGCATGAAGGACCGATATGAGCATATAAGACAACATTATCAAGAGAATGTTGTGTGCTCCCCCTTAGCCCTTTGCGCAAAGCAATGCGAAGATCTAGGTTCGAGTTTACTGAAATGTGAGAACCTTTCAAAGAGGAGAGCGCTCGCCTGGGAGTGTCGGCGGGGACATTGGAGTGGAAGGAGCAAGGACATACAGAGAAGCAGGACGCTGTCGATAACGATATGGAAAGAGTGAAATTGAAGGAACACTTGCAGGAGTTGGTGTCGACTGTGTGATATCTGTGGAAAGAGCATGAATGATAGGGAACGACGAAACAGAGGTGGGATGATGAGAGATGGTGGAGAGAGGATGAGAGGTTTCTAGAGTAAGAGGTCTTCCATCCTTGAAAAAAATAAGGGGCAGACTCAAAAAAGGTAATGTCAGTTGAGATGTGTTGACGTTTGAAGATAGGGTCGAAACAACGATATTCCTTATGAGTTGGAGAGTACCCCACTAAGATACATTTGGTAGTGCGAGCATAGAGTTTATGGGGACCAGCTGCAAGAGTGTAGACAAAAGTAGTAAAATCAAACACACGTGGGGTGAGAGAAAAATGTGCACCGGTTGGATGGAAGCGATAAATGGGTCTTACCCTGAAGGATAGAAGAAGGTAAACGATTAATTAGAAAATGAGAAATGAGAACCACATGACCCCAATAGGAATGAGGAACATTTTTCTGACAAAGGAATGCCCGAGTAACATTGAGGAGATGATGATTTTTTCTTTTGGTTATCTCATTTTGTTGGGATGTATGTACATAACTGGTCTGATGACAAATATCGTTGGAGGTGTAGAAAGATAAGAACTGTTGACTCATGTATTCTTTCGCATTATCAATTCGAATAATGTTGAGCGACATATCTAACTGAATGCAAATTTCATTATAAATTTTGAGAAGACAAAAAGTTCATATCACTCCTTTAAAAAATACACTCAAGTGCATCTAGAGAAATCATCAATAAAAGTTACAAAGTATAGACTACCTCCACCAATAGACTTGGTGGGACTAGGGCCCTAAATATTCGAATGAATAAGGTACAAAGGACGAACAAAACTTTTACATAGTTTAGTAGGAAAAAAATACGACGATGCTTGCCATATTGGCAAGCCTCACATTTTAAAGTGGAGTCGGTCTTGTAAGAGGGCATGAGTTGTTGGAGGAGACGCACCGGCGGATGACCAAGACGACGATGCCATTGGAGTAGAGAAGTGAAGACGATAGATGCAGAGAAAGTGGGAAGATTGTCGAGGTAGTAGAGATCGCCGCGTTCAATTTCAGTAGTAATCATCCTCTATGAGTGAAGGTTCTGAAAATAACAAGTAGTAGGAGAAAATGAGATAGAGCATTACAATTGTCGTGAGAGAGCATTGACAAATAACAAATTGCAAGAAAAATTGGGGATGAAGAGAGTGTCGTCCAATTGGAGAAGAGGCGATATCCACAATTGCAGAACCACAAACTGGAGCAGGAGAGCCATCAGTCGCAAAGAACGAAGGTAGCCGGTTATGTCTCTCAAGGTGCGAGAAGGCAAGAGGGTTTCCAGTCATATGATTAGTGACACCCGAGTTGATGAACCATTTACCCTGAGTAGTAGTGCGCTACTTGGCGAAGTGACAATTAAAGCATATTGCTTGGAGGCATTGATGAGAGCCTCAATATTTGCCGAAGAGAACCAACAGACGGACCCTTGTGGCGGGGTGGACAGTTAGGTAGAAGGCTCAAGCGCAATGGTGCTTTCATGTGTCTGAGGACAGAGGTGACGATGCTTGAGAAAGCATTTGTCGACAAGATGGCCAAGCCATCCACAAAAAGAGCGAGGTCTCCCCTACGACCACTAGTGTGGCCTCCAGGGCCGTGTAGAGCTCCAAGTTCGTCCGCATGAGCAAAATTGTCAGAGGGTGGAGAGGACACGATCAGAGGCCGTTGCAGAAGGTTAGTAACCGCAGAGATGCGAGCGACAATATCATCTAAGGTGGAAGTGTCAGGTTTCCCCAAGATCTGTTGGCGGGTCATCTCATATGAATTTAGAAGACGGAGAAGATACCAAACCACAAGGAGTTCCTGTAGATATTTCTGCTGAGCGGTTAGATCAACAGAGAAGGGGCGATGTCAGAGAAGTTCTGCGCTGAGATATTGAACCTCCTGATATCAGGAGAGAGAGAGTCTGCCGAACGAAGAGATCAGAATACAAAGTGCAAATGCCAGATGTTTGGCACCCTTGAAGTAAATGTCAGCATGATGGTCTCATGCATTCTTCATAGTGTCGTCATGGCAGATGATAGACAAACATGCGTTGTTCACAAGCCCTGTGCAAACAAGAGCATCACTTACGTCCCAATCAACATAGACAAAAGACGCAAGGTCAGGAGAAGCGTCAGTGAGATGGTGGTGTTTGCGTTGAGAGCGCAAAAGGAAGGTGAAGGAGACACTCTAATTTGGATAATTTGGTCCAATTAATTTTGACGCCGTGCTGAGATTTCCTAAGGCATGAGAAATGATTGTGGGAGGAGTAATGTTGACGGTTGTAGGAGGTACGATGAATTTTCCATAGTTCAAATGAAGCAAGCTCGACGAGCGCACAAAAAGAGGTGGCGAGTTTGGTTGGAGAACTCATTGGAGTGGGCAGAATACGTGTGATAGTTGGTAGGAAATGTCAGCGGGTTCCTGCTGGAAGAGACCACAGAGACGATAGAGAAACCAACTAGGAGAATTCACAAAAATGGGAGTACTCGCAATTGCCGACGTGAAGCACGCAGAAGTAGAACTCTCAAAGCCGTTCACTGGAGGTTGCTGGAGTTCGTAAGAATTTTGGATCGCAGATGTGCAACTCCCATCAGACTGCGAGTCCACTGGAAGAACTCACAAAAGCAGAAAGAGCTCGCAGACGCTGGAAGTGGTCGCGAGTGCTCACGGGAAGGTCGTAGGTATTTGTAGGAAGAGCTCGAAGGAGCTTGTTAGGCGAGTTTGCAGAAGCCACAGGAAGCGTCAGAGACGACGCAGACACTGCTGAAGAAATTCATAGATTCTGAAGATGTCGTCGAGGTTGGAGAAGTCGCAGGTCAGATAGGTCGCAAACACTGGAGGAGAGGTTGCAGGCGTTGGCGGAGGGACGTAGATGTTGCGGTCGAAGTTTGCAGATGCTTCAGAAGCTGGAGAGGACTCTAAATATTTGTGTGGAAGGGCTAGTTTGAGCGTCAATCCTGATTGACTAGAGAGCCGCAGACTATGAGTACCGCAAGGAGTTGTTGAGTACCCAAGAATACAAGAGCACGGGTTGGCGCAGGAACAACGGGATGGTAATTTAGTGTGAGAACAGGAGTGTTCACGCGAGATCGGAAATATTTCGTGTGAAGCCGAGAAGTCACGCAAGAGAACATGTGATTTCGTACTGCTCTGATACCATGTGAGAATTTGAAATATTAAATATTTTTATTCCAATTTTTTTAAATATTACATGAGAGTTCTGTTATGGGCTTGGTTCGTTGCCGGATTGTTGGAGGCGGAGATACAAAGGGCAAGCCCTAGAATGGTGGAGGAGGGGATGAGAGAGGAAGAAACTCTAGAGGGTGGAGGAAGGAGAGAAGAGCTTAGAGAGAGAGGGAGAGGAATTAGAGAGAGAGAAGGAAACTTTCATAATTCATTTCTTAATTCCCAAATACATGAGATGGGTCTAATATATAGAACCCCCGGGTGGCATACCCGTAAATACATAAAATGCGAACAATATAAAAATACTAAAACATTACTACGAGTCTAATAACTATGACTCATTACACGCGACGAGGTAAATAAGATAACTGACGGAGGATCATAACACATAACAAGTTCCTCTCATTATATAGAGTTGATGAAGAGGAAAAATTTATAGTTAGAGATGTGAGACTAAATAAAAAAAGAGAAAATGTTCAATGAGCCTCTTTTTGGGCATTTAATCTTGGGTTTTAACAACTACCTATCATATTGATTTTCAATATGATCCTTAAATAAAACACATGGATGTGAGGCATAATGAATTTTGATATTTGCATATAGGTACTATACTGCAAATAGAAGTAAAATAGTATTTTACCATTTTTCCTCGAGCTGGAGCGTACTTGTTGTCTAAGTTTTGTTTTCTCATGAAGGTGCAGAATATCTTTGGAGGCAAAGTTGTAATGTGAATATCAGTTAACCGTTAAGTTAATATTACATTAGCAAATGAAATAATTTTCTTCTCTTAATTATCTTGAACAAAATGACAATCAATTTCAATATTTTGAGCACGTTCATGAAATGTAATTTTTATGCAATGTATATACCAACATAAATATTGCAGAAGAGGGAACTAGAGAGGATATTACAATTCTAAGGTCTTGAAGGAGAGAACATATCCATAGAATCTTTGAAATAAGTTATCCAATTGTTTCATATTTTACTTCATCACTAGAAAAAACTAAGATTATTTCTTGTTTTCCCCCCCAAAAAGGTAAAGAAAGCTAGATACCCACTAGTAGATTCAACTGTCACTGAACCAACCCGATCAACATTAGATTATCCTTGTATGATTAATGATTTTCATAGTTCTGACTAAACTTTGTCCAAGAGTTGTAACGCCCCTGTCTACTGTGGGTGCGCTACAAGTCTGCAGACCAGTGACCCCAACCCTTCTCCACGGATCTGATTGGCCGCAACCGCTAATTCCAATGTCGGGTTGTTGAGGCTGGGGCTTGAACCCCAGACCTCCTAGATAAGGGAGCTCTAAAACTGTCCTCATCACCAACTGAGCTGCACTTTTTATGTAACGCCCCGTTCTACTGTGGGTGCGCTACAGGTCTGCAGACCAATGACACCAACCCATCTCCACGGATCTGATTGACCACAACTGCTAATTCCAATGACGGGTTGTTGAGGCTGGGGCTTGAACACCAGACCTACTGGATAAGGGAGCTATAAACTGGTCAGTTGATGAGGACCAGTTTAGAGCTCCCTTATCCAGGAGGTCTGGGGTTCAAGCCCCAACCTCAACAACCCGTCATTGGAATTAGCGGTTGCGGCCAATCAAATCCGTGGAGATGGGTTGGGGTCACTGATCTGCAGACCTGTAGCGCACCCACAGTAGACCAGGGCGTTACAAACAAAGATAAGGGAGCTCTAAACTAGTCTTCATCACCAACTGAGCTGCAGCAGCTCAGCTGGTGATGAGGACCAGTTTAGAGCTCACTTATCTAGGAGGTCTGGGGTTCAAGCCCCAGCCTCAACAACCCGCCATTGGTAGGTTGCTACGTCAAGTTTTGAGGAATGTGAAAGGGTCCATAACTATGCTCACTAAATTTTTTCTGATGAGCGGCGTGCGATTGAGGGATGGAGAGATAGTTACGGGTGATTGAAGACCCAGTTGTTGTTGACAAATTTATGATTAGTTCGTGAAGATTGACAAAAGTCTTATGTGTTGATGTGAGTTGTGAAAGTTTGTTTTGATGTGGGCTAAAAGTGTCATAGGAGATGGGTTTGTTGAGGTTGCAATTACCGATAGAACTCCTGAACTTGGGAATGGTGAGAAGATCACATCCATATAGAGTTTAATATGCTGTCATGCCAACTGTTAAATGATAATTGATTAATTAGTGTTATAAGAATATTCAGCTCAATGGAGAAGACAACCATTGGCGTGGTTTGTCGAGCACATACTTCAAATATGTTACTCGAGGAAATAACTGACATCTTCTGTTTGATCATCTATTTTAGTGTTGTAGCAGGTCATATTCAAGGCCGTTCCTTACAATTTAAATAGAGGGCACCACAAGGAGCTCAGAAAAATATTGTTTTCACAAGCTATGCTGTGGTGAATACTATGCAATTTGACAATGGATTGGGTGAAGATGCTGGCTACAAATGTTATGATAAAATGCAGGGGTAGCAAGATGAAGTGGGCGTATTTGAAGAGACAATCGACAACGACAAATATGGATGTTTTGTTCGGGAAATCAGTAATGAAGTTCATGAAGATTCCTTCATAGAATTGTTCATGGATGAGCTAAGGTTGGAGAATGTTAACAAGGATTGGCTGGTCACTTTTTTGTTGGATGGTAGGGTATGTGACTACCCATTTTAGGATGTTGGGGTAGAGACCTGCCGAGAATAAACCTTGGCATTTGCAAGTGTAGGCACGATGGAAGCTGAAGTGGCTGACTAGGGGGGTAATTGTAACTCATTGAACTTTGGCAGTATAGAGTAGATGAATATGTGGTTGTGATAGTAGATAAAGTGGTTGATGACTTGGTAGAAGCCATCTAAGATAATGCAGAGTTGGGAGAGTAATTCAAAATGGACAGACAAGGGGTTGGTGAGATGGAAGAAGTTGATGATATGGGGAGAGAAAGAGCGTCGACAACTCAGTGCCCCAACTTTGTTTTTATCATAAGGATGAGTTTGTGGGAAGACATTAGTTTCTCGTAGTGGATGGAACCGGGAGAGTAGGTAACAATTATGGATGTATAGTTACTGTTTTGTAACAAGGGTGAAGTGGGTGTTGGCTATGAGGAGGAAGAGGGAAGCGACAAGAGAACTTGTCAAGTCAATGGTGAGTTGGGCAAATTGATGAGGTGGTGGTCGGCTAAGGTGGTGTCTTTTAGTGTAATGTGGTGGTCATTATACAAGAAGTTGTTGGTGAGTTGATAGTAGTTATATGTGACATGGTTGAGTTGTTCAAGCCACTAAATGCGAAGGATTAAATCTTCACTATGAAGTGAGAGCGCACTTGATGAGGACATAATTGTTGTTGTGGTTGATTGCGCAGGCTATGCAGACGATGTGGGACGAGTGGTCAATGAGGGCATGACGGGAGACTTTTGATTGTGGATGTTTGGTTTCTGAGTGGGTCCCAAAGAGAAGTCCCCCTCAGAACTGGATGTTTTGTACTTTTGTCACCTAGTAAGAAGAGAAATTGGCTAGTTTAATATCTGAGATATGACTAACAGTGAGTGATGATGATGGCGACGATGATGTTGATGATGATATTCGTTAAGTAGCTGTTTTGAATAAATTGGATTTGTTCTCGAGGGGAACTAGAGTCTTGGAACTGAAAATAATAGATCTTCAGATTCTACAATCCTCATTATATGGTTGCTTTGGTTGCATATGAAATGTGATGCAGAATGGAGACGTGGACCTGCGGCGGAGGACGAGTTTTGCGCCCGTTCGGGGCCAATTGGCTACCTGCCATATATAGCATCTTCGGATCGACGATCCGACTCCACGGATGCGTCCTGCTTGTCGTTTACCTACGATTTCATATATTACTTTGTTGTTTTTGTCTTTTATTTCATGTAATCGGGCCTGCCACACTTCCGACCAATCGTAGCCGTTGATGTCGGGGTGCCCTAGTCTTCTTTATGTATAAATAAGAGTGTATGGGGTTGCCATGAGCTATTGCAGATTTTGGAGAAGAATTCCCGGAATCCGGCGATCCTCTCACGGTGATGACTCCGTGAGACCCTAGATGACGACTCCTAGGTATGTTTTTGTATCCCTTTGTATCCCCCTATCGAAACCGCAACTTTCCCGCTCTAAACCCTCCATCAAACTCACTATTTTCTCCCTTTATTCCCACGCTACAACCCTCTGAAAACCTCCCTTGTTTCTCCCAAAAGAACCCTCCTCACGATCTCCTCTTCTCCTGTTTTCCCTCTCGATTCCCTCAACAACAACAACCCACTACTGTTATGCAATTTTTCTCTTGATTCCCTCAACAACAACCCACGATTCCCCCTCTATTCCTACAACAAATCCACCCATTCAACCCACGAACAACCCAGACCTCAAATCTCCCCTCCCAAGAATGCATTCCATGCCCCCATCTTAAGCCCACGCCCTCCCTGTTTAATCACACAACAACCCTTCCGTCAGGAATTAACTTCCCTGCTCACCCAGCAAAACCCACCCGATCACCTTCCAGTAAGAGGCAACCCATAAATCCAACCCCTACATCTCCCATAAGTCCAGCCCCTCCACTCAGATCCAGCCCACCTCCTTCCAGATTTAGCCCTATATTGTCAGATTTCAGCTGCTGCATCGTCGTACCTTGTCGGATCTGCCCTCCAACGGCAGCCCCCATGCTTTGTGAGTTGTTACCGCTGTATGAAACTTTAATTCTCATTATTAACATATGATATGATTTCATGTTGGTTTGGATCTCTTGAATAGTAGTTGTTTGCTTTGGATTATTCTCGTGATTTGCAGGATTTATTCGTCGCACGCTCTCGCTTTGGCCCTCCACACGGAGGAAAATCAAAGCTTGTTCGCTTAATGAAATAATTTTGCATTGCTTCAATTATCTAAGCGCGATTTAATTATTTATTGCTTAATTTGATTTCGTCGTCGGGTCTTGCATCTTACATATAGTAGTTTAGGGTTGTCGAGTTGTTTCCCCGCACTTCACTTATGATTGCATGTTAATCGCGCACCTACGTTCATTCTTATCATGGCGTCGAGGCGTACCAAGGCGAGTCCCGGGCGCCTTGACGCTTAGGCGACAAGGCGGATGCCTAGGCGACAATAAGGCGAGCAAATGCAAGGCGGCAATTAATTTAAAAAAAAACATATGAAGACTATAGACAGCGGTTATTATAATAACCGCTGTCTATAGTGACTGTCGATGTAGGGTAGGCTACGTTGCCTACCCTACATCAAAATGACACACAAATGCAAATATAATAAATTTGAATGAATTTAAGTCCTAGATATACACAACACCCACATAGTTGTAGCTTTATTTATCCTTCAAACATTGAAATATTAAGAGAATGCTAGTGAACATTCATTTGCAGTTAGATGAACCATTATGATACTATTTGCACTTAACAAAAACTTGCAAATCAGCAAATTCATCAATAAATCGATAGAGAACAAGCAAACTAAAGCAAGAACGCCACTATAATGGAAACATACTAGCAACTCAATGAGACGACAACAAGGTGCAGTGAAGAAAGTGAACCGACCTTAATGAAAATTGGCAACTTCAGGATGGAACTGTGCAGAGGGTAAAGGGCAAGAGTTTGTGTAGGGTAAGAAGAGACGGTGACAATCCCACATGAGCTAGATGCTATGTTGTTAAATGCGTGGCTAAGGCACAAGGTTCACCATACTCAGAAGTTTGCGCCTTTGGAGCATAAAAGGCACGCCTGAGTGCGATTTCTGTTGTAAACTTTGTTTTTTTTCAAAATAAAGAAAGAAACTATGTAAGAACTGAATATTTTTTTGCATGATTTAGTGTTTGTGATTCATAATCGAGCGTTGAGACTTAGATATGATGCAAGTGACCACATTGATTCTATTTTTAAGAGATAAATGATAGTAATGAATGATTAATGCGCAGAATAGATGAAGAATTTGATCAAGAAGATGAACTGATGTTTGATGATATGATTATTTAAAATGAATGTGGTTGCGCCTTGCCCTCGTCAGGCGCGTGCCTGCGTCTTGAGCCTTGCACCTAGGCTCCAAGACCCCTTTGTCTTGGTGCGCTTTGCGCCTTTAATAACTAAGGCTAGATGGGATAGTTAAGCCATGCAATTGCAACCATATTAGTTTGAAGGATGAAGCTATATGCACGGAAGTGAGTTGGTTATGGTTTCGGCTGTTTTAGGATTAGTTAAAAAGGAAATGTAGTAGGTTTGTAAAGCGTGTCTATTGTATCACTTGCGATTTGTGTTCAGGTATATGGTAGGAGATACCATGATGGGAGGGTGAAAATAAAGCCACATTTATTTCGTTTGTTCATTATTATTTTGGCAGTCATTTTTATTATTTCTTTATTTTTTCGTGATCTCGTTTTATTTTGTTTCTTTATTTATGCATTGTAATATTTGTACCTATACCCGAGGTGTCGTATGAACCAGGTGCTGAAATCAAATTAATCTTGACATCATTTAGGTATCCATGCTCCCTCTCCATAACTCTCCCCACTGGCACCTTGCTCCCCACATCAACCAACCCTAGGGTTAGCCCAAGAGCAGCCGGCGACCACCAAATATTTTCCAGAGCAGCAGCTGGCCTGTTAGGCTACATCCAGTGTAGCCGCTGACCCTTGGTCGCTTCATGCGCAGTCGGGCTGCAGCCTAGCGCTGCCGGCTAGCCCCGGGCGGCCATACCATGATCTCCTGCCGCTGTCGTACATGGTTTCATCCTCGCTCTGCCTCCTTTCTATGCTCGACTCTCCCACGCCGCAGAAAGTCTCCAATTGTTGACCTTGTCATATGTCGCCACTGAGGATAAAGGAAAACACCACTTTCTAGCAATCTGTCTCCTTCCTCCATTGCATCCCTTCCTGTGATTCGATCCTTCGCATGAGCCTGCGACATATTGACTATTTGAACGTTCAGGGCCATTGTTCTCTCTTCTTAGCTGCATATATGATTGCTATTATGTTCATTTTCATTGTGTTCAGTATCTTATTTATCTTTTTCATAATGCTGGTTCCTCAATCATACTTCCTTGATGTGCTGCCTCAGAATTCAGTACTACAAGGAGTATATTTTTATTTAAAGTGTCGTTATTTGAAGCAGGTACCTAAGTAATCAGCAATTCCCAGAGAGAATGTTGCAGTTGCAGAAGACTATGGGTCTCAGTCATGGTAAAGATGCTTCTGAAGAGAAAAAGGATGACAGTTCTTTTGATGAGCTGATGGAATTTGCAGATGATTGCATTTATCTACCAATTGAAATTGGAAATATTCGTGTAACTAGTTTAGGTATTTCCCCAAGTACATATTGTATAGCATCGTAAATTTTTGCTTCATTTCCATTTAGCTTGCTTCCTTCTGTTGCAGGAAGAGTTGTCCGTGATTCAGCTTATTTCCATAGTAAGCATCAAGTTTGGCCTGAAGGGTATACTGCTTATAGAAAATTTGCTTCAGTAATAGGTGATGATTTCTGGACTCATTTAAAAATTTAAATTTTTTGGCCTTGCAAGCAGTACCAACCACGAGTTTGTCCCTTAATGTCTTATGGTTTTCTTTTATATTCAACAATTTCTTTCCAGATCCAAGTATGATAGCTGTATATAAAATGGAAGTATTGAGGAATCCCAAGTCAATATCTCGCCCGTTATTTAGAGTGACAACAGATGATGGAGAGCAGGTACTGTCCACAATAGCTCGATCTATGATTATATTTTGTCATGTCCTTAATATATTAATGTTTCTGTATGTTCTCTTTTGGGATGAAAACAGTGTTTGCAAGCCAATTAATCTATATGCCAGGGGCACATAATATTCTGCTAATTTGTTGGAAATAATATTACAACTAGGAAATAGTACTGAGAATAATGGATGTGAGCAGGCTGTTGTGAATTTTCTTTTCTGGAAGCTTGTCCTTGCCAGCCTTCTTGTTAGGTCCATTATTTGTGTAACACTTCTCAAGGGATCCCAACAACCTCAACTAGTTTTACTGATTGTCTACTATATGCCGCTGATGCTTAATTTAGGGTTTTAGCTAACATGCTTTCCAAACTAACCCACAATGGTAGTTGAAGTCCAGGCTCACCTGTAAAATGGGGAAGTTGTGGCCATGGCTATGCCCTTATTGGTAAAGCCTTGACTTTAGTATGGTGCAGCGGTGTAGGGGACTTGTTGCTGCATCAAATATACTAAATTCACTTGTTGCTAGTAGTTTCATTCTTAATTAGGATTACCTTTTTTAATTTCAGATTGATGGATTAAGTCCAACTGCTTGTTGGAAGGAGGTTTATGAACGTGTAAGGCGCATACAAGGCTATGGTTCTCTTGCTGAAGTGGAAGGATGTGATTTGCAGAAGTCTGGTACTTACATGTTTGGCTTCTCAATTCCATTGATATCCAAACATATTCAGGCACGTTTGTCTTACATTTACATGATATGGTTTATGAAATGTGCATGCCAATCTTTGTTTTTTTGTCTTTAAGGACATCATATCCATTTTTCTTCCTGTAGTCTAACATATTTGAGCTTAGTTGTACCAAATATTGTTTTTTTGGAGTGAATAGTGTTAGTCCATCTTATTAGAGTTCTAGTTTATATGGTATTGTTGCCTACCAGACAGTGACACTGATTGTTTTTGTGCTTGATATGCGGCAATTGGTTTGTTCATGCATGACTGCATGAGATTCACTTGTCTTATTGATGTGGGTTTTTCAGTGATTAGTGAAGTGGCTGTGATGTAGGATAAAGTGAAGGCCGTACTAACGAGACTCTAATGTATGGATGCGAATATGGTAATGAGTGAGGTTTTAGGATGATGCAATGATTATACAAAAGTCCGTAAGTGCAATTGTAATAAGTTTTGAAATTAAGTTATGAATAAGTTCTAATAAAAATTAAAGTAAGATTGTTGTAATTAAATACTCAGCGAATAAATCCTTCGAGTATCTTCGAGTAATTGAGCAAACTTTTATAAATTGATATTCCGAAATCATATGGTTTACGACAAGCAATCAGCCCAAAGATAATAAATTTCCAGATTTAAAACTTACATGAATACATGAAACCCAAATGATGAGTTTGTTGCAGTTCTCTGGTTTGGACAACAACTGGATGCAATTTCGGCGCAGGTTTGCTCTCTCTGGAAGAAGGTCTGCACATGCTTGCTCCCTCTGGGGAAAAAGGCTGGAGTTGGGAGGAACGAATCCTTCTTGAGTAGGCTGTTGTAAGAGGTTTCCTAAACGTCGATTGATTACGGTAAGATACAATAGTCTTAGATAGTCCATGTAATCAAAATACATCCTTGACAAATAAAGCGGCGACATGGGATGCATTGGCGGTCTTACTGCAAGGGATAAAGTGTCATCTTCCAGAAATGATCCACTACCATAAATACGGAGGCATGAGTCTTAAGTATTAAACTTTATTTGGTAATAATTTTGTAAATAAAATTTTAACAAGTCAATGGTAGCAGATGGCTGGTCTTCTTATAATCATCATACGTTGTCTTATACCATCTAAGTGATACCATAACTTTTGTGGAAATGGAAATTAATTTCATAAAATCATTTTTCACACACTACAATGTACATGGGGAGCTCCTTTATAGAAAAAGTGAGAGAGAAGTAAATGTAAACTGAAGATGTGAGACTAAAGGAGGAGCTAGAGAGGAGAGGCCTTATGGGCCTAAATACATGGGATTTTATTTATTTCTTGTAACACTCCCCTGCAAGCTGGAGCGTACAAGTCGTAGGCGCCAAGCTTGGAGAGAAATTACTGATATAGAGGGCGAGATAGAGCCTTAGTAAAAATGTCAGAGGTTTGATCGGCGGCCCGTACGTGCCATAAAATCTAAAATCAGTTTCCAAAGTTGAACTTTTTCCCAGACAAAATGACAATCAACTGCAATATATTTTTTACGCTCATGAAATACGGGGTTCTCGGCGATGTGAATTGCAGCTTGACTATCGCAGAAGAGAACGTCTGATGACGAAAGTTTGACACCTAAATCAATGAGGAGACTTTCTAGCCACGCGAGTTCTGAGACGACGACAGTCATGAAGCGATACTCTGCTTCAGCTGAAGACTGAGCAACGACAGTCTGCTTCTTCCTTCGCCAAGTAACCAAGTTCCCGCCAAAATATGTGCTGTAGCTGCTCGTGGATCGCCGATCGTCCAGGGACCCAGCGTAATCATCATCACAATATGCAATGAAAGATAAAGAAGTAGAGGGCTTGTATCCAGCCCTTGTCCCAGAGCATTATTTAAGTATCGGAGAATACACTCCAAACAACGGGCAAACCGTGCACGATCACTGCTGTTTGAGTCTGCCTTTGGAGGCGAGTACGCGCGACGAAACTGGGGCGGGATTACGGGAGCGAAAACTCAACCGAAAAAAGGAACTTGGGAGATCCAATGAACCTGGCTCTGATACCATGTGGAAATGGAAAATAAAAGAGTCAATATTTCATTAATTTCATAAACTCATTTTTCACACTACAATGTACAAGGGGAGCTCCTTTTATAGAAGAAGAGAGAGAACTAAATGTAAACTGAAGATGTGGGACTAAAGGAGGAGCTATAGAGAGGAGAGGCCTTATGGGCCTAAGTACACGGGCTTTTATTTATTTCTTGTAACAACTTTAGATGAAATGACATCACAATTTTAAAAACATAGGCCACATTCCATATAATTGAAATCTGTCTCTGAATTCTGATACTAATTGTTGGGGGAAATTTTTTTGCTAAAGCAACAATAAACACGAATAACGGGAAGAAATAAATTCAAGAAATCATCAAAAAATAGGAGCATTTATGTCTCAAACTGAAGAACAAGTTTTGTTTCCATGTTCACACAAAAATATGCTTCCACGGTTACATAGAAATATACTCTTCCATTATGTGAGACATGAGTACAATATTACACTATTTTCTCCACATGTATTCTTCAGTCAATCTCACTGGATTTTTTGAAGTGATGGCAATTTCTTGTGCATAAGGTACTGGCTTGTTTTGGAAGAAATGGTCAAAGTTGTCCCTTGACTATTTGGATGTATTGATTTTGACACCAGTTCTTTTTTCTAATATTATCCAAACATGAACATTAAGTTTTTCCATTAAACAATTGGTTAGATCTTAATTGGCTAGGGGAGAACATGAATTTTCTTGGGTCATTTAATGTCCCTTTTTCTACTGGCATGTACCTCCATGAACCTTCTCCTTTGGTTTTTGATGTTTGGAATAGTAATATTGTAATGATCACCTTTGGATGAGTCTAGATATCATGTTAGAAAAACATAAACCTGGTGTCGAAAGGAATATATGCTAAATTGCCAGGGAATTTGATGTAGGGTAGGATGTGTGAGGGTTCGACTGAATGAAATCATAACGTTAAGTGCGGGGAAATAACTATATTCTCCTTGACTACTACATATAACACACATGCAGGGTGCGGCAACAAAATTACAAGACAATAATAAAAGATTAAGTTACACGCAGATAATTTTAAGCAAGACAAAATAATTCTTTTAAGCAAGACAAAATAATTCTTTTAAGCAAGCCGTCTTTGACTTTCCTCCGCGTGGAGGGCTAAAGCAAGGGTGCACAGCGAATTGTTTTTACCAGTCACATGATATCCCAGGACAAACAACTACTAAACAGCAGATCCGCTCAAGCATGAAATCACATAATCATATATTAACATTGAAGAAAATGATCCATACAACAATAAAACACTCATTAAGTAAGGGGAGCAGCTGTGGATGTTGTAGATCCGATAGTAGATGTAGATGTACTGTCCCGAGGTGGCATTGACAATGGAATGTTGGTTAGAGTTTATATGGAGGGTGGATGCTAGGGAAAGGAGGTGGGCCTGCGGGTTTGTGGATGCTGGATTGAATGGGGGGGGGGGGCTGGAATCAGAGAACCGGATGAGGGATACAGTAGCAGATATTCTGGAGGTTGAGGGGAAGGATCCTGCAGGGGAAAAATGAGGTATCAGGTAGGTTTTTGAAATGGATGAGGAAGAGCTTGCTGAGTACATGAAGTTGATGGGGGAGGGTAGGCCTTCAATGGAAGCATAGATGGGGTCCTGGGAGGGGGCTGTGGGTAAACCGTGAAGGGGGTGAGTGCTGTAGGGGGCCATGAAATGTTTTGATGGTTGTTTTTGGATGGCTGATGAATCTTCCCGTGATGGGGGCGACGACTAGGGGAAGGGATACAAGGGGATGATAGAGAATACCTAGGAGTCGTCACTTATGACATCACAGAGTTGTCACCTTGAGAAGATTGCCGGAATCGGAGAAGAAAAGCTCTCCAAAACTCTGCAATAAGAATGGAGGCTGTCCCCTTAGTCATATTTGTAATAAACTACCCTAGGCCATTCCTTACATCAACGACTATGATTAATCGTTAATGTAACGAACCCGATTATATTTAATTAAAATGAAAAACACATTGTAATATATGAAAATGCAAGCAAACAAAAATTCGGACGCATTCACAAAGACAGAGTCAATCCGGAGATGCCAAATATGGCAGGTAGCCAATCGGCCCCGAATGAGCCCAAAACTCGTGCTCCACCGTGGGTCCATGTTGCCGATCCCCATCATTCTGACTTGTAAGAATTCATCTCCTGATTAATAGAGATCGAAATCCTCTCGGTGTTTGCCGGGTAAGAATCGATGTGGACCACCGAAGGACATTCCAAGTGTCGTCGATGACGGAGCGTCCTACCAAATGGCACTTCTGTGTCTGTCCGCTAGGCATGGCTATGCACCAGTGTACCACGATGTCAGTAATGCTCTCAAATGTCAAATGATATGTTAGTAGTCCCAGTGCAATTGCAGGTGTAGATAATGAAGCCATAAACTATTGACCCAAAGGATGGTGGGGCTCAAGAGTGGTTTGGGTGTGGGGATGGAGATGTGGAGGTGTAGGCTCGAGGGGATTTGGAAGTGTAAGCTCAGGAGGGTCTCCACGATATGGGTCCATATACTCATGAGGGTTGTAGTATGACGTCAAGTCCTCAACATTAAATACATGATGGATACCCATGACCGTATGGATGTCAAGCTCGTAGACATTTGTTCCTATCCGTCTCATGACTGTGTAGGGACCAATTTGCCTGGCGCTCAACTTTTTAGCAGAACCCCGAGAGAGCCTCCTAGCGGATTCACATCATTACCTGCTCGCCTTCTAGAAATACCTGCTCTCGCCTGTGAACGGTTGCATGCGATTTATAATATTCATTACTAGTAGTGATCCGCCGTCGGACTGACTCATGTAACACATGCAAAAGATGAACAAATGACTCAACTGACTCATGCAAATGAAACACGACAGACCCGATAAGCTCTCTAGGGGGAAGTCTGATAATGACATGGATATCTCTAAAATGGGGTGGACTATCAGGAGGCTCCTTGGGTGGAGTATAAAAATACTCATCGCATGTATGAAACGTATCAAAATGAGTACATGAAACATCAACACTAAAGTACGAGTTCATAATCTGTCAAAATGTCTTCCAGGGAACGTGACACGTCAGGGGGCTCACTAGGAGGTATGATGAAAATTCGTTGCTAGTGTGACCATCACCTAAGTGAATACCAAAGACATCGACAATAGGATGCGACTCTAGAGTGTGACGAGCACCTCTAATAAGAAAGAACTCATTTGGTGGGTTAGCAGACGGTGTGTCCAAGAACTCATCAAGAGTGCGAGGGATCATAGGGTAGGCTCTCGCAACATCGCGAGTATCCTCTAGTGTATGTGAAGCAGATTCTACGTACTCAATGCTAAGGTCAAAGTCCTCGCTCTGGAAAAAAAAGCGAGGATATGATTTGAGTAGATGCCAATGATCCAGTACTCGTATATGAGTCACTCATATGAATCTTACCCTCACAAGGAAGGAGTGGTTCATTTGGGGGCTCATCAAGAGGTTCAGGAGTGAACTCATTAGCGGGATGATCCTCCAGACGAGTATCGCCAATAGAAGTAACATCCTCATAAACGGGTGAGGCAGCCATGACGAGGCCAACACTACGCTATAGGCTCTTGGTCATGATGTGGCTCAGGACAACGACGGGGGAAGAGTGGAAAGAACCCATACTCAACAGGTAGAGTATCAAGGAATGAGTCTATAGTCAAAGGAATAACTAGGTCTATATTGGGTGTAGGGGATGGATATACCATCACATGCTCACTGGGTCGCATGTCCTCACTCTCGTGATCATACTCACTAATCATAATAATGTCACTCTCCACCTACAACACAAGGTCATGATTAGGCTCAACCTTATAATCAAGTAGGCATTGAACCTCATCAAGATGAGGGGTTTCAAAGTCAGGTGTCAGGCCCTCGTGCCAGTGGGAGCACTACTAGACGCCTTGGTGGTTTGATCTAAATCCAAAGATTTTATCCTATTGGTTCCTTTAAAGTCAGTTTTCAGGCGATCAAAGTGAGTATCAATGCGATCAAATCGCCTTAAGAAGCAATCACTGAAAATCGGCTTTTGACATATTTACTTTTGAGACACTAGAAAGTTTATACAAGTGATGCTATCCTTATGACAATTACCTCTATAGGGCTCATGATAATGATCTAAATGGTCGTCCTTAACATAATCAAATTGTGTTCGAGGGTAAACGTAATCCATACAAACGCGCGTCGACGGACGAGGATGATCAACATAATAGTTTATGAATCTCTCCAGAGTAGTTTTATGGTGTCGAGCATATACGAACTCCGATTCCTCAAATAGCGGAGAGGTGTAACGACGATGACCCAAACAATACTCAACTCTATCACCATAAAATCATGTCGAGCGATTAATATGACTAGCCATGGATAACCTATCAACTCTGCGACCTACCTTTACATATATAAATATGACACAAACCTTGGGCTCTGATACCAACTGATGTAGGGTAGGTTGTGTGAGGGTTCGACTGAATGAAATCCTAACGTTAAGTACGGGGAAAATAACTCTATTCTCCTTGACTACTACATGTAACACACATGCAAGTTTCGACGGCAAAACTACAACACATTAATAAAAGTTTAGGTCACATGCAGATAATTTTAATCAAGGCAAAGTGATTCTTTTAAGCAAGCAGACATTGACTTTTCTCCGCGTGTAGGACCAAAGCGAGGGCTCGTGGCGAATAGTTCTCACAAATCACAAGATATCCTAGAACTAATAGCTATTAAACAGGAGATTCGATCAAACATGAAATCGCATAACCATATATTAATATTGAAGAAATAGATCCATACAACAATAAAACACTCACTAAAGGGAGTGACCGTGGATCTGGTAGATCCAACAGTAGATATATGTGTGCTGTTTCGAGGTGGCGTTGACGGTGGAATGATGGTTAGGGTTTATATGGAGGGTGGCGACTAAGGAAAGAAGGTGGGCCTGCAGGTTTGGGGTTGCTGGACTGGAATTGGGGTGGGATGGAACCAGAGAACCGGATGAGGGGGTACATAAGCAGAAATTCTGGAGGTTGAGGGGAAGGATCCTGCAGGGAAAAATGAGATCAGGTGGGTTTTTGAAGTGGACGAGGAAAAGTTTGCAGGCTACATGAAGTTGATGGGGGAGTGTAGGCCTTCAGTGGAAGTAGGGATGGGGTTCTGGGAGGGGGGTTGTGGGTAAACTGTGAAGGGGGTGAGTACTGTAGGGGGCCAAGAAAGGGTTTTGATGGGCTGTTTTTGGATGGCTGCTGGATCTTCCAGAGGGAAGATCGGTGGGATTTGGAGGTGGTTATGCAGTGGATGGGGGGAGGCGGTTAGGGGAGGGGATACAAGGGGATGACAGAATACTTAGGAGTCGTCACCTAGGCCATCACAATGTCGTCACCGTGAGAAGATCGCTGGAATCCAGGAAAAAAAATTCTCCAAAATTCTGTAATGAGAATGGCGGTTGCCCCTTACTCATATTTATAATAAACTATCCTAGGCCATGCCTTATATCATCGACTATGATTGACCTTTAATGTAACAGACTCGATTACATTAAATAAAAATGAAAAATACAATATAATATATGAAAATGCGAAAATCCGGACGCATCCGCCGAGTCAGTTTATCCTGACGCTAAATATGGTAGATTGCCAATCAGCCCCGAACGAGCCCAAAACTCGTGCTCCACCGCTGTTCCGCGTCACCGATCCCCATTAGGATCATTTCTCTTTAATTCTTTATGTTTGTGAAGTATTGTTTTTTGCATTACTTGTGACGCTAATCTTTAAAAATGCGCTTATGAAATTTTCAGTTTGTTTATAACAGCTACAAGTCTTCACAACTCTTTTTTGCATCTTAAGGTGCATAAGGTATTGGAGTTTATAAATATACCACTCTGATATCCCTCTTAAATCCTAGCATACCACCATATTGTATCTGAATTAAGTAGGAAATGAATCAATTTGAGTAGGTCAAATTCTTGACATGAGCATTTTATCTGTAATATGGCATGATGAGGCTTGGGGGTAGGGTGGAACGTGTATTGAACTTAGCTTGGATTCTGAATTTCATCAGTGCATAGTGGTATCTTGTCCTTATATATCTTTAACTATTATATACAAGAAGTTGCCTTTGGTGCAACATTCAAAATTGCCAAATATAGCCTCATTCTTTTACTCCAATGACTTAACATATATTATGAAAAAATGGAAATTCATAAAATATAATGGCTATTTGTGTGATTACACTATATCCTTATAATAAAAATAATGATGGAAATTTATAAAATCCAAAAGATTTTTAGTAGACCTCCTACTCCTACTATGGTAGGTAATCATTAGACTTCCTAGACCTACTTTAAAATGATTTTTTGTTAAAATATAAATGTTTTTGAATTTTTTTTATGAAATATTAATTTAAATTTTTGTGCGGTCATTTTGAGTACTCATTTGTATATGTTATGGGCGCAACCAGCTTGATGCGGGCGCAGCTCGGAGCGTCATGGGTGTAGCCCGCCGTCGCGGGCCGGGTACTATCACGCTTGGCCCGGGGCGCGGGTACTGTCACACTTGACAGTAGGGCCGGAGCCCCGTGCCTGTCACTCGTAATATATAATATTATGTCAATTATGATAATCTGTCTAGATATAATGTTTGTATACTTCGAGCAGCATACATATTTTCTTTAATTTTTTTTGGAGTTCATCCATTATAGTGATACCGATGGAAGTGGTTTTCTCGGTATTCACTTGGTGCTTTCTCTTCAACTCAAGTGCTAATGGATATACTAATTTGTTTTACCAGCACAAAGCATAGATGAAGCCTATTGTGTAATGACCTGTGACGATAGTACATTTTTTTGGCTAATGGATATACTAATTTTGTGTTAAACGGGGGAGGGGTTGACCAATAAAGACTTGGAATGGAACTATAAGGAAAGACATGATGTACTTAGGCATTAGTGAGATATGACTAACGATAGGGCACAATGGCAACAAAGGATCCATATAGCCGACCCCACTATAGTGGGATAAAGGCTTGAGTGTTGTTATCTGTCTCAGTCACCAGATTCATATTTTGTTGTTTAAAATTATTGGCTCTCTTTGCCTGATATAATATTTACAGCATTCTAGCTTATTTATTTTTAATCATTTATCTTTAAATTAAATTGGATTATTTAAATAGTTTATTCATATCAATACGAAGTCATTGATTTTTTGTAATAGTATGTTGGAAAGTTTACTTAAATTTTGGATGATATATTTATGAATAGATTTCATGTAAAGAGGAAACATTGATGGCCAAGCCCAGCACTAATTGTTATTTTAAATTTACAATCATTATCAACATGTTATCTTTCATTTCAGTGTAGATCAGGCTTGAAGAATATGGAAAGTCTACCCGCTGGCTACAGAGCTGTTCGAATTGAATGGAAAGATCTTGACAGGTGCAATGTTTGCCATATGGACGAGGTACTGAATGGAGTTTAATTTAATGCTTCATTTTTTTTTACCTCAAGTATATAATTTATAAATCCTTATTTTGATGTATACCAACTTCCAGATTTTTAGTGATAGTTATAATATGAGTTAGTTTAGAACATTTGCTGTTTTTTTTCAGGAATATGAGGGTAATCTCTTCTTGCAATGTGATAAATGCCGAATGATGGTATACTGTTTGATTTGCCTGATTTGTTGTCGATGCTTATTGGGTTTTCTTGCACATGACTCTGATCATGTTCATCCGTATTTTGTGACTATTTCAGGTGCATGCCAGATGCTATGGTGAGTTAGAACCTATGGATGGGGAGCTATGGCATTGTAAGTTATGCCGTAATGGGGCACCTAGATCCTCTCCACCATGCTGTCTCTGCCCTATCATAGGTTTCTTTCTGACCTTCACTTTCTAATATTATATGAACTAGTGTTAAGGTCTATGTTATGTTTCTTTGGTATCAGGTGGTGCAATGAAACCTACAACTGACGGACGGTGGGCTCACCTAGCTTGTGCTATATGGATCCCTGGTTTGTCAGAATTATCTTATCACTGAAGTTCGGATGTAAAATTTTGTTGGCATGTTAATTAATATAGTCTAATAATCTTCAGAAACTTGCTTATCTGATGTGACGAAGATGGAACCTATTGACGGGATAAATAGAATACACAAGGTTATCGTTTAACTTTATTGATCCTTTGTAATGGTCATATGAAAATCAACAATAGTCTTGATTGTCTTTGTTTATAACTTGTTTGAAATCCTTGACCTTGCCAGGATCGTTGGAAACTTTTGTGTAGCATCTGCCATGTAACTTATGGGGCATGCATCCAGGTAAAATACAATATTCCTTGTCTCATTACCATTCCATGTCTACTTATTGGTCATGCCACTGGAAATTAGTTTTGCTCTACAAAAGAAAACAACAAATTCTTTTATCCACACTCCTTTTGCTTCATTTAAACTCGCAATGAGAGCGAAAATTCCTATTTTTTAAATTTCAAATTTACAACTAAGGACATAACTGTTATGGGCTAGCCCGTAGCGTCGTCAGGATTTCTTTGGAGGTGGTGGTGGAGGCGGAAATACAAGGGAGCCAGGTTCGAACCTCAGAAAATACGAGGAGGATGAAGGGGAGCCTTGCTCACTAACCCTAGAATGGGGACGAAGGAGAAGAACTTAGAGAGAGAGAGATAGAGAAAATGTTCATAATTTCCTTCCTAATAATTCATGACCGAGGGGGTTCTTTAAATAGAGATTACATGACTTCGAAAAATTACCAAAGACCCTACATGAAATAAAAGGCCCGAAAATCATAATAAGTCTAAGGAACGATACTTAATAATGAGTTAATGACGACACTAGCATGACAATTAACAATACATTTATTATAATAACAAATAACAAGGACTATTGTGGGCCCATTAAATCCCACCCGTCCTTCAAATTGAGCTTGTCTTAAGCTCGAACGAGGCATGAACTTATCATCTGGCTCGTTGATTTCCAGCCAGAACAACTTCTTGTAGCGCGTCGGTGTAGCGGATGCTGCATCGAGTGGCAAGCCGACATCGTGCTAACAATTACAAATGTCACGAAGGACTGCATGGATCTGTTATTGCAGAGATGCTTGATGAGGGAAGACAATCAGACATAATATTTGGAGTCATAGCAAGTATGCCCAGTGGGCAGTCGAGGGCTAGATAACCCTTTTGAATGTGAGCAGCTACTATCGGAAGCGGCGGCGCCGGCCGGGGCAGTCGTCGGAAAGAATGGATCTAGAGGGGATGACGGAAAGTGACTGGAGCTGAGGGCGCTGGAGTCAACAAGGACTTATGGTGATGGTGACAGTTGTGAGTTGCGGGGAGGGAACAACTAGAGGAGATGGTGGGGCGACATGAACTGTGTGGATCGATGGAGCTTCTTCAGGCGCTGGTAGGATCGATGACTGATCCCGGGGATCGGGACCCCGAACAGTCTTGACATTGTGAGTCTGTCAATGCTGGTGGTGAGTTGTGAAATTGCGACTTGGTGCGATGCCAACATCTCCTTGAATCGCTGGAATATTGAACAGAGGACACTCTACTTACCGGAACTCATCTCCATGATGACTTAATTAAGTAATTAAATAATTGATCCAATTAAGAATTAATTAATTTAATCAATTAATTGGAGTAAGAATTCCTGAAGAACTTTTTGCCGTCGTCGTTGGCCTTGTGAAATAGTGTACTGTTGCTGTTTTGTGGGCTCGAAGAAGGGAAGGGTGACTCGAAACAGAAGCCTGTCAACTCGATGGGAGAGGACCACGATGGAGAGGGTAGGGAGCTGCTGCTGCAATTGGACTGATGGTAGAACCAGACAGGATGGGTCGCTGACGAGATTGCAAAGGAAGTCGATGAGGCTCACAAGAGATCGACGAGATGGCGTGGATTGCATAGGATCGACATAGGGAGGTTGACTTGAAAGCTAGGGCTACGCACAACGTCGTCCATCCCTCGTTGAGAGAAACTGAGCCCTGGAAGGGTGTCGACTTTGAGCTCCGCGTTGTATAGTGGTCACAGACGACCGAGAACGCAAATCCCGGTTTGTCGAGCATGGAGATGCAGAGGGACGAGGAACCTTGGGTGTCGTGATCGACTGTGAATGACATGCTGGAAGGGTCGATGATGGCTCTCCATGCAGAACTAGGGCTCGCTTCTGGTGGTAGCTGGAAGGATCGTGTGCGTGACTGCTGCATGCGGAAGAGGAGGATTGAAATGCAGAACCTGTTTCAACGGTTGTTTGACGGGTCGAGTTTGCTAATTGCGGAAGAGAGGAGGACCGAAGGACTCTGATACCAAGTTGTTATGGGCCTAGCCCGTAATATCGTTTGCGATCTCGTCGGAGGGGGTGGTGGAGACGAAGATACAAGGGAGCCGAACTCAACCCACGAATAATGTGAAGAGGAGGAAGAAGGGGAGCCTTGCTTAACCCTAACCCTAGAGTGGGGATGAAGGAGAACTTAGAGTGAGATGGAGAAAGCTTTCATAATTTCATTCCTAATAATTAATGACCTAAGGGATCCTTTAAATAGAGATTACATGACTCCGACAAATTACCAAAAGACCCTAGATGAAATTGAAAACCCGAAAATCGTAATTACTCTAAGGACCGACACTTAATAATGACGACACTAACATGACAGCTATGAATACATTTATAAAAGTAACAAATAACGAAGACTATTGTGGACCCATAACAAGAACCTGCTTTAAAAGGGGATTTCTTCATTTTGTTGAATTTTTTCTTTTAGCGGAGATACGTAATTTTCTCTTTGAACTGTGCATGCTACATCTATCTAATGTAATGCAACAACAATTAAAGACACATTTGGCTCTCTCGCTCTGTTCCGGCATGGCGGCGACCGGAGGCCGACTCCCACCAAACAAAATTTCTGGCGGTGTCATTTCGTGCGGTCAATTCCGCTGGGGACCCATGCTCCATTTTGGCATTCTGGCGCGCCTTCAGTGTGAGCGGGAGTTTCTAATAGGGCCTTAGGCGGCGTTTGGCGCGTCGTCTAGGGCACGGTCCGGCCCGGAGAAAACGGAGTTCAGGCCATAAGCAGCGATTGGTTCTATTTTATTCAAACTCCGTTTATTAATAAACAACGGTTTGCTCTATAATCCCAGACGCGGGCGAGGCCTCCAGTCCAGCCGCAACATTCGTCTCCCGATCTAGGGTGAATTCTTTAATGTTGGATCATTGTTCATTGCTAAGAAATTTTTTTAATAAAGGATTTCTCTTTGTTTATATTATTATGTTCATATTGCTTGTCTGGCAGAAGGACGTCGAGAGATGTTCAATCATGCGTACTCATCGCTTAGAAGTGTGATTGAACGATCGTTCGGCATTTGAAAGAATAAGCGGGCCATATTGCGGGACATGCCGAGCTACAACTTCGACAAACAGGCAGATATTGTGATGACCACGATGGCTTTGCATAATTTCATTTGATGACGCCCTTCGCGTGCGGATATTGATTTCAGTGAGTGCGAGCATGGGGGTGGGGATGATGGGTAAGCTCACAAAAACATCGAGAAACATGCTCTGAAACTGCAGACGATGTAGAAGAGATGGTCACTCTGTGTGAGAGTATAGCGCAACAATTGTATGAATCTAGATCATAGACGAAGGAAATAAATTGCCGTGTTTTTATGTTTTGCATTAAGTATTATCATGTTTTTTATTTTTTCTGTGTTGGTTATCATAGTATGAAAAAAAATCACCAAAAACTCCATTTTGTTTCCAAACAACTTTTCCAAAACTCCATTTCCATCAGCACTGAAAACTCCATTTAACCTAAACAGTTTTTTAACAAAACTCTGTTTTTCAGAAACTAACACTTATTTCAAACTCCATTTCAGATCAACAACTTTTCATCAGCAATAGTCAAACCAAACTCACCCTTAATCTACCAAGCATCTATTTTTCTCTTTACCTTTATAATATGAGAAATCACTTTGAAGTTAATTTTTTAATTATTAAAAGCTTAAATTAATTTTCAGTCTGGTTAGATGTTGACATGTTTTGAGAGATCTATCTTGAAATGAGGCTCACGTTTTATGTTTTTTTAGTTCTTTTAGTAGGCAGAGAAATGATTCATCTATTTTATCTTCTAGAGTAGTCCCATGAACTGAATGAGAATAAAAAGAAGTGCAGTTTTTCCCTGAATGAAACGTACACTTTAGAATTCTTATTATAATAATATTTTCTAATCTCCCATTGTTGCATGGTGATACTTTTGTGACTTGTGCAATTTTGATAGACTGAAGTAATATGTCTGTTGCAGTGTTCTAACAGTAGTTGCTGCACTGCATATCACCCTCTCTGCGCTCGGGCTGCTGGTTATTGTGTTGAGGTATCTCTTTATTTGTTCTCTTCTTTTCTAATTTTATATGTTTGTTCAATCTGTTGTCCCTTGATAACAAAGTTGTTTGATGTTATTATTTAATTTTGCAGCTTGAAGATGAGGATAAAATTCATTTGATGTCACTTGATGATGATGATGGTCAATGTGTTCGATTGATTTCATTTTGCAAAAGGCATAGCCAGCCATCTAGTGAGCGAACCCCCATTGATGAGTGCCTAACATTTCATGGAAAACTTGATTCATGCTATGTCCCTTTGCCCAACCTTTCTGGTTGTGCAAGAACTGGTATATCTGTCTAGACTGCAAATCTGTAGAGACGCACATTTCTTTTGTTTTCTCCAATGTTCTTGACTTGGTATGATTTTTTTATACTAATTTTGTATCTTTTTGTCTTCCTTTCAGAGCCTTACAATTTTGCAAGGAGACGGGGACAGAAAGAACCCCAAGTCCTTGCCGCCGCATCAACTAAACGACTATATGTTGAGAACCAACCTTATCTTGTCACTGGCTATTGCCAAAATGGCATTGTATCTGGTATTTCAAGTAACAAATCCATTCAAACAGTTTGTTCATCTGGTGATCAAAGATTGAAATCTCAACCTGAAACTTCTGTCAAAGTTTCTTCAATGTCTGAGAAGTATGAAAACATGAAGTCAACTTTTAGGAATCGATTAGCATTCGGTAAGTTTTCTTCCGTCAGCAGTGTTTATAATTTCGTAAATTTTGATAGCTGTAAATGTATGCGGTTGAATTCTTTTGACAGCGTTGTTAGTTGGAGTTGCTTGTAATGTGAAACTTTAAAGAAATCTATACGTGTGACTGTTCATTCTATAATCTTGTAGGCTTCCTGTCAATCTATTACCCTAATTAAAGTGAACTTTGTAACTACAAATCATGTGATCTTTGCTCAATCATGCGTGCCTTCATTCCTTGCATGCTCTTGAAATTTTCTCGGATCATTTGCACTTATATATAGCTTCCCAACTCCCAGGCACTACCATTCCTTGCATGCTCTTGAAATTTTCTTGGATCACTGGCACTTATATGTAGGTTCGCTTGCACTATCATTACTTAGGACACTCAACTTAAGGGTAAAGCTGAGATATTTTGGTAGTTGTAAGAAGAAAAAGGTTTTTAGATTGATGATACTGCAATTGCACTTGCTTAATAGTTTTTTCTGTCTATAAGGCTGTACATGCTGTGAAAAGGGTCTCCAATTTGATTTGATTGTCAAGCAACTATATATTGCTTTCATCTGATTTTCATGTGATAACTAAACACTTTGATATAGAAGTTGAATTATAGAGTATTTATATAGTATAAATAACCCATTGTTAAGGCCCACATATATGGCCCACTTTCCTCCTTGAATTTAGTCCCACACCTCTAAACTTGTTTTTAGGTTCCCAAAGCATTGTAATAGAGTATTTTAGATTTTTGGTGAAATAAAATTTCTATTTCCTCTCAACTATAGAATGTCATTTGGTTCGACAAAAGGGGACATAAGATGAGGCTCTAGAGATTAAAATCAGATATGTAAAATCCGTCAATCGATTGACTAATCTGTCTACAATGCTTCTTGAAAAGCATGTGTATTTTATATATAACGAGCTACGTATATATGATGTCTATGCTACAACTTGAGGAGTGTTAAAGTATTATTTACATAATCTTGTATGTATAGTTATAACCTTTTGTGTCAATAAAAATGATGTGAATATGACCTTTTGCTTCAAGAATGAACTTAATGATAGTGAGATGGACAAAATAGGGTGATGTACCAGAGTGGAAAATAAGGACGAAGGATTTTTCACATTTATAACCATTAACTGTAGAAACGTAGGCAGGTAAAGGGAAATCTCATTATTGCATGATATGAAGAACTTACAATGACGGAGCTCCTCACTTCACCATGCGTCTAGCACATACAAAATACTAGAGATGATCTAAACCTGCTTGATTGGGGGAGCTTTCTTCCACATGTTCCTCGCTAACATTCTCAGTGCCCGATCTCATAGTCGTATCAGTAGCATGTACGCAAGTCTATATATGGATATGTATTTGATGACATTTTGGCTTGGCGCAGGATGAATGTGAACATGTAGTGTAATTGTGCCTTAGCGAATTTATTGTTAGTGTTATGTCATGGAATCCTAAGATATGATTCACAAGCAATTGTCTGACGGTTAATTAGAAACAAATGCTGAATTTAATAAAGAGTTTACAAACAATCACATGTGAGATTAGAACGCTAGATAAACAAATAAGTTCAAGTAGAATTAATGTTTAGAGTGCTTCAATTAAATCTTGAGCGAATAAATCCGGCAAGTAAACTAAGTCATTGCAAGATTGCAAGAACCATATGATTTACTGAGGGAACTAATAAGGGTTTGCATGCTCTTTAACTCATACTAGCTAAGAGCTAGAACGTCGTCAACATTATTGTCCTTCACGTTGCATCTCATATCTAGTCTCGGTCTCCCGAATGCAACTACATTGACCTGGTTACATTGGATGCCTTTCGTATGACTAAGAACTTGTTCTTTTCCATGAAGTTTGAAGTGGTTTTTTTTTGATATGGCTTGATTGTTTTGTAGTTAATGCACCACTGGTTCTCTTGATTGGGCCTAATAGTATGTGAAGAAATTACCAGATTTGACAGACTTATTGACGCAGGGTAGGCTTTGTGAGGTGATGGTGTCGACGTTAATGCAAGCCTACGCGAGTAATGCAAGACGGGCTCAAGCGATCCTAATCTAAATGATGCGCGAGTAAATTTAATTTAATTTGGAAATGAAATCTTAGCAATGATAATTATATAAACTTAGCAAATTAATCACAATGTGAATTTCAACTTCAGATATCTAAGCAAAATCACGATCACTTTCGCTAGGAGTGCTTTCAACTACAATTTTCACAAATAGAGGCTTATAAAAATTAGGAAAGTGCAATAATATCACAAGTTCAGTTTCCAAGCAAATGTAAAGTGCTTATCCAATAATCAATAAAGAAAAAAAGGAACACACTACCTAGATATACTCACAAACATAAAGATCCGGCGGAGGAGTGACGACGGGCTGTTGGGAGGTGGCCGACGACTGTGGGAGGCGTCGAAGACGGCCTAGAAGGGTAAGGCGGTTTGTTGTTGGGGAATAGAGGGAACTTGCGGTAAGGTTGGGGATTTGCTTTAGGTTTGTTGGAACGGGAGGGGAATGTCGTGGTTCACTGGATCGGGAGGGGGAAGTGTCGTTGGTTTACTATATTATGAGGGAAGGCGTGGTTGAAGCGAGATTGTGGGGGAGTCGTCGACCTCAAGTCGGAAATGGGGAAGAAGTATCGTGGGTTTACTGGGTCGGGAGTGGAAGATGTGGCTGAAGCGAGATCCAGAGGAGGGGATCTGGTCGAATGGGGCTGGGAAGGAGATGGGAGAAGGGGTGCTTGCGATGGATCTGAAGCTACCAACGGCTTTCCCGTGAGGAAGGAGATAACGTTTCGGCAGTTGCTTTGGAAGTGGGCGTACGATTAGGGCAGGGTGAGTGGGGAATCAGGAGGGATAAGTGAGGGCTCACGGGAAATAAAAGAAAAACGAAAATAACCGAGACGTCGCCCCCTAGGTTTTGCGGTGTCACACCACGAGTTGATTGCATATTCTGGAATCACTCACAAAATACACAATGAATGAAACTGAAAGCCACCGTCCCTATTTATAACGAGAGGGGCGGTTGGGCGCCCGATGTGAACGACTATGATTGACCGTTACGCCCGGTGTCCTAAAACACTGAGTACAAGACCAAAAAAAACCCAAGATACATAAAAATAGTAAAACGGCGCTCCAGACGCGCTCGTGGTCTTGGATCATCAATCCGATCAACGCCTCTTGCGCGAGTACATAAATGCGGGCTGAGCAGTGGTCTGTACTCCAACATCGATCCCCATCACTTATTAATCATAAGTTCAGATACGTCGCTGTGTTTGTCATTTATTATAACTGCCCTACGATCCCCTTGTCCTCTAGCAATATAGAAAACCTTTGAGGATGACACAGTCTTTCGTTACCAATAATTTGTACACGGATGGGATCATACTTAGAATTTGAGCAAGAATAGAGTTCAAAGATCATCTCTCTCTCGTCAAAGGTTACTATGGTGGAGGCATCTTTGTTGCATTCCATCTTCAAATTTTGATACTAATCTATCTCAATCCACAGTTCATTCAATATCCCACAATAATCGGTAACATTTAAGTTCCCTTGTTTTATGAAAAAAATCTTCATCTCCAACTCATAGTATTTGACTATATCTTGCTTCATAAAGTAAGTCTGGTGAAGATTGTCCCCGATTTTCCATGTAGTTGGTTAGAACATGCAATTCTTGCTCACTTTTGGTTCCATTGAATTCCACAATCATGTCATGATAGGAGTATCTTCGTTATCCTATTTTTTCAAATTTAGTATCAATTTTGTCAAGTGTAGCTCCTTTTATGTCGAAGGGGAGCCTTGACACACCGGTTGAGGTGTTGCCGTGTGACCTTGAGGTCATGGGTTCGAGTCCTGGAAGCAGCCTCTTGCAAAAATGCATGGTATGGTTTGCCTACATTTTACCCTTGTGGTGGGACCCTTCCCTGGACCCTCGCTGTGCGGGGATGCCTTTGTGCACAGGGCTGCCCTTTTGTAGCTCCTTTAATGTGATTCAATATCCTCTGCCCTTTCAGTGTATGTAAATGACTTAAGCCCATTGATGATAATTCTTTTCATTGAGACAATACGTGGGATGGAGAATGTGATGATCGTTACGATTAAGAGGAGTGTTGGGAGATTGGAGTGGATATAGTGGACCCAAAACCATTCTTAAGGTGAAGAGTCAATCTGGGATCTCTTGATCAGGAAAGAGAGGATAGGCGAATCAACAAGATTGCAATGAAGAAGGAAAGAGAGGATAGACAAATCAACAAGATTGCAATGAAGACAGATTTACAAGATCGGTTGCAAATAGGCATTGAATGACACGACCGCTGGATCAGAACTTTGCATTGGCTATCAATTGAAAGAAGGGAAAGTTGGATGAGCTACTGAAAGGCTTCTGTTGTTCGGCTGGTAGTCCTATGTCGGTTGATCGATTGAATGGGCGAAATTATCGGTTGAGGGAGGCGAAAGTGAAGAAGTTGTTGATCGATTTTGATGGGTTGATCGAATGCGGCAAAAGCGGAAACCAGGTGAAATATTCAATATCCTGGATGTCGATCCAAATGAGTCGATCCCTCAAGCGCTATATCACAATTATGGCGATCACACAGAAGAACAATAGTTAACGATTCCTATGAGCTCTGATACCATGCAAGAAACAATAATAGCTTAAGATTTATATTACCATAAACATATATTTATACATGAGAAGGGATTTCTCTTAAGATGTCCTAAATACCCTTCAAAGAATAAAAGAAACGTATAGACTTATTACAAACTAACTATAGACTAGACAAGTAACTGAATGAAAACAAAAAAATTTATTGTATTAGATATTTTCCCAAAGTCTTCACTATATGAGGTTTGGTTTACTTTGGGTGATTCAAGAACCTTCTTAGGGTAATCTGTTCTTCCTTTCATTGCTTTGATAATGATGACGATGGTTGCTTTGAATGTTTTTAATGTTGTTCT
Source organism: Dactylorhiza incarnata (assembly GCA_033032865.1). Lineage (NCBI taxonomy): Eukaryota > Viridiplantae > Streptophyta > Magnoliopsida > Asparagales > Orchidaceae > Dactylorhiza > Dactylorhiza incarnata. The sequence continues at coordinate 1,752,245 of JAWHQI010000227.1, read as the reverse complement.
TAGATAAGGGATAAAGAGCCTTTTTTTTTAAAAATTTTATTGTCTTTTGATTCAGAATTTATTTCCTCGTTTTGATGCTATTTATTAGATTGTTGTGTTTTGCAACCTTGTTTAATTGCTTAAATTTTGTTGAATCGCACTAGCATATTTTGGGTTTCAACGTTGATAGATCATCTGTCTGATAGTTCAAAAATCCAATAATATACCGCAGAAGCTTATATTCTTCTTTTGTGGAGGGAATATTGCTCATTTTTTTGAGTTCCAATCAGCAGAATCTAGTTACGATTCATATGTCTGAAAAGTAATGAAGCTTCACTTAACATGTTCAAGTTAGCATTCTGTGAGATTTTGAAATATTGAATAATATTATTTCAAAAAATTCTAAATTATTACAAGGAACACCCCTCTTTATATACAATAGAGGAATAAGATTACACAATTGGAGATGTGTGATTAAATACAAGAGAGGAAAAATATACAATGAGCCCCTTTTGGGCTAATCATCTTTGGGCTTTAGCACTCCCCCTCAAGCTGAAGTATATATGTCAATCATTTCTAGCTTGACAAAAATATCTGAAAAAAGCAAGAAATTGGTTTGGTAAATATGTCGGCCAACTCTTTATCTGAAGAAACAAACAAAGTGCATATTTACTTTTTGATAACTTCCTCTCTAATGAAATGACAATTAACTTCAAAATGTTTTGTTTTTTTATGGAATATTGATTTTTTAGATATAAAATAACAACTTTATTGTCACAAAATATCAGTAGAAGATAATCGTAGATTTCTCTCAAGTCTTTTATAAGTGTTCTAAACCACTTTAACTTACACGCAGTCTGAGCCATACTTCTGTATTCTGCTTCTGCACTTGACCTGGATATCACAACTTGTTTCTTGCCTTTCCAAGTGACAAGATTTTCTCCGATAGACGTACAAAATCTAGAAGTGGATTTTTGATCTTCTTTGTCATCTGCATAACTAGAATCAAAATATGCTTCAATGCGTAAATGGTTGTTTTAGACCTTTTCCCGAAGTCCCTTTGATATATTCTAATATTTTTAACGCAACATTCAAATGACACTCTCTAGGAGCTTGCATGAATTGATTGACCTTTCTAACAATATAGGAGATATCAGGTTTGGTTACGGTAAGATAAATGAAGTTATCGACAAGTTGATCATAACGAGTAATATCTTGAAGAAGAGGGGATGTCTCATCCCAAAGTTTGTCGGCACTCATAGACATAAGATTTCGAGCATGTTTTGTGCCGATGAGAACACTAGAGTCATTGCATCTTGCAATTTCAATTCCCAAAAAGTATCTGGGAGGATCCATATTTTTAGTGACAAAATGTTCACAAAGATGTTTTTTCGTTATCTTTATTCCAAAAGAGTCATTTCCAATAAGAAGAATGTCATCAACATAGACAACAATAATCACGAGTCTGTGGTTGGCCTTCCGTATAAAGAGAGAGTAATCAACAGTATTTCTGGAAAAATCAATTGTAGAGACAACCTGACTGAATTTGTCAAATCACACTCAAGGATTTTGCTTTAAACTATAAATGGCCTTCTGAAGCTTATACACCGGAGACTCCCCCTAAGCAGCATAACCAGGAGGTTGCTCCATATAGCCTTTTCCGTGTAGGTCACCATAGAGGAAGAAATTTTTAATATCAAGTTGACTCATTTGCCAATTCTTGTTGATAATAACGGAGAAGAGAACTAAGATAGTACTGATACGGGCAATTTGAGAGGTGTCAAATAAATCAACACCGTAAGTTTCGGTGAACCCCTTTGCAACCAAATGAGCCTTGTATCTATCTACAATACCGCCAGGAAGAAATTTGATGACAAAGACCCATCTACAATCAACAATATCAACACCGACGGGGTAGGAACAACTGTCCAAGTACCTCGTGATGCCAAGGCTGAGATTTCTTCATCCATAGTCGCTTTCCAGTAAGGTATACACAATGCTTCAAGATAAGTAGTCGGGATAGTGTAGGTAGAAAGTGCCAAATCAAATATGTGGCAAGGACTATGATTTGCATAAGACACAATATTAATATGCGAATGTTTAATACTCCCCGTTACCTCCTTGCGCAGAGCTATGCGAACATTTAGGTCTGAGTCTGCGGAGGTCAAAGAGCCTTCTGAGGAGGAGAGAGCTGGCCTGGGAACCGACAGTGGGGACTCTGGAGTGAAGGGAGCGAGGAGTTGGCGGGAAGCTGGACAACTATGATAATGATAAGAAAAGAGTGAAAATGGGGTATATGTGCATTAGGTGGTGTAAATTGTTGGATATCTGGTGAAAGCACATAAATGATAAGGAAAAATGAAACATAGATAGGAAGAGAAGAGGTAGTAGGCGACCTCGAGAGTCATGCCCCACCGTTTGTGGAAAAATAGGGGTAGGCTAAAAAAACTAACATCAACAGAGGCATATTGACGTTTGGAGATATGGTCAAAACACCAATATCCCTTCTGAGTTGGGGAGTACCCCACGAAAATACATTTGATATCGCGAGCAGAGAGTTTGCTGTAACCAGATGTAGTAGTGTGGACGATGACAGTACAACCAAACATACGAGAGGTGAGGAGAAAAGGTGTCATCTGGGTAAAGGAGAGAAACCAATGTCTTACCCTGAAGAGTGGAAGAAGGTGGATAGTTAATGAGAAACAAGAAATGAGAATCACATGACCCCAATAGGGGCTTATAACATTCATTTGACACAAGAGTGTCTAAGCAATATCGAGGAGATGACGATTTTTCCTTTCCGCCACTCCATTTTGTTGGGATGTATGTACACAACTAGTCTGATGAATAATGTCGTTGGAGGTGCAAAAAGAGAAAAATTGCCCGCTCATATATTCCTTCACATTATCGGTTCAAAATTTTGAGAGGTAAATCAAAATGTGTGTGAATTTCATTATAAAATTGATAGAACACATAGAACAGCTCAAAGCATTCCTTCAAAAGATACACCCAAGTGCATCGAGCGAAATAATCAATAAAAGTTATAAAGTACAAATTTCCTCGACCAACAAACTTGGTGGGATTAAGACCCTAGATGTCCGAATGAACAAGGTCAAACGGACGAACAGAACTCTTAAAAAACTTAGTTGGGAAAGAGGTTCGATGACGCTTGCCATATTTGCAAGCCTCACATTCTAAAGTGGATTTTTCTGACTTTAAAGATGGCAGAAGCCGGTGGAGGTGACATTGGAGGATGAACAAGTCGATGATGCCACTGAAGCAGAGAAGTGGAGACTGCAAATGCAGAGAAAAGAGACAGATCTTCGAAGTGGAGACCACCACGTTCAGTTTCAGTAACAATCGTCCTCTTGGAGTGCAGGCCTTGAAAATAACAAGTAGTGGGAGAAAATTAGACAAATCATTACAATTGTAGTGAAAGAGCATTGTTAGACAAAAAATTGCAAGGAACATTTGTGATGAAAAGAGTGTCCAACTGGAGAAGAGAGGCGGTAGTCACAATGCCAGATCCACAAACCGGAGCAGGAGAGCCATTAACCACAAAGACCGGTGGTAACCGATTATGCTTCTCGAGGTGATAAAAGAGAAGACAATTCCCATTCATTTGATTGGTGACACCAGAGTCAATGAGTCACTGATTCTAAGTAACACGTGCATGCTACTTGCAGAAGTGGCAATTGAGGCAATTGTAGGAGGTAGTAGTGGAGCCATTGTATGCTAATTTAAGTGAGCGTGGAGAAGCGAGGTGAAGCTGCGAGTAGTTGCAGGAAGAGCTCGCGGTCTCAAGGAGCCGCCGAGATAGAGATATGGATCTCGCACGGAGGAGTCGGCGAGAGCGCAAAGAAGCTTTGGACTTTCTCCTGACGGAGAAATCACAGGCTTGCAATGAGAGAGGGAAGGGGTCTCTCTCGAAGGAATGCGCAGAAAGTCACAGAAGACACAAAAAGTCGCAGACGCTCAGATCGGCGAGAGCTCAGACGCTGTTGGCGAGCATGCAGAAGTCGCAAGAAGCCTTGGAAAGAATGATCCGTGAGGGTGGCATCGAGCACAGTACTTCTGGGATCTCGAAGAAAGATGCCATGGGAGTCCGTAGAAGGGAGGAAGTCACAGGATCAGAGGCCGGGAGAAGTCGCTGCACAAGAGAGTTGTTGCTGGGAGCGGGTCGTCGAGGGACTACGAGAAGCTGCTCGAGGCAGGAACGCGCCTACCGGGTGGAGGAAGTCATAGGAAGTACTCGCACACTGGACGACAATTGGAATTGATTGTGTCGATCGTTGTTGAGATGAATTGAGGCGGCGATTACACTGAATAGAAGCAGCAAGCTCTGCTTGGGAGGGAACGTGAGCTCGCTTGAGCAAGAGTCGCAGACGCGTGCTAATGAAGCCGAAGAGAACCAAATGCTGCGAATAAGTGGAGCGGCGGGCTGAGGAGCACCGAGTTCTTCTTTTTCGAACAAAATTTATAAAAGGCCGCGGAGGGCTTCAATTTTGGTTGTGGGAGAGCAAGGATGCAAGTACCTGAAGGAGGATTTTGGGTGAGACTGGGAAAGTTCACGCGAGACTTGACAGATTTCGTGGGAAGTCCGAGAGTATTCACGTGAATGGAGAGGAGTGAGAGATTACGTCCTACTCTGATACAATGTGAGAATTTGAAATATTTAATAATATTATTCCAAAAAATTCTAAATTATTACATGGGAACACCCCTCTTTATATAGAATAGATGAGTAAGATTACACAATTGGAGATGTGAGACTAAATACAAAAGAGGAAAAATATACAATGAGCCTCTTTTGGGCTTCAACATATTCCTTTAGATTTTTTGGTTTGATGCATCTCTTTATTTCACGAGTCATATGTTTTTCTAATTTTCTGTTTAAACCTAATAATTGTAGATGTTTTAATATTTACTGCTTGTTGAGTCAAGACAACTTCTCTTGCTGCTGGGCGTATAGTTTCCATGGTTCCTTTTTCTTATTTTTTATTTTTTTAGTTTCCATGGTTCCTTTTTTTGGTAGCAAACTGTTTTTAGGGGCTTAACTGTGATCTGATGTTTCTAGGGAAATCAAGAATTCATGGGTTTGGTGTTTTTGCCAAGCTTTCGCACAGAGCTGGGGATATGGTATACTTGAGAAAGCATATTTGTGATCTATTTGATTCTTGTTTTTTTAATTCATGTGTTCATATGTTTTGTCACAGGTTATTGAATATTCTGGTGAACTTGTCAGACCGTCAATAGCAGACATAAGGGAACATTGCATATACAATTCACTAGTGGTAAGCGGATCTTTGTTTCTATTTATGTGCCATTCATTTCTTTGAAACAATTTTCTGCTTCTTTATAGTATAAATGTTAGTACTTGTCCGGGTATGCGTTTTATTTTTTTATATCTTTACTGCTGAATGATGCGACAGAAATGACTGATATAGCCTTCAGTTTTACTATGATAAATTCGCAAACCTATACTGGATCGGATTAAGGTTATATCATTAACAACCTTAGGCTTTATGAAGATGTGTAGGTACTGGGGCAGAAATAGTCTTTTTGTTTCTTCTTGCCTCTCAAACCCAATATGCTTAGTTAATTGAAATCTAGCTCAGAACAGATACTATATGATGAGGTTCATGTCACATGACCCATAAGGGTCTATGCATGTTGACCAAGGAACTGCCAGTAATGATTGAGACCGTTCATTTCGAGCGGATCGTTAAAGTAAGAATTTTTGTATTTTATTTGTATTTTCTAATTTTTATTTGGTACGTATTGGAAGCCATTATGATCGGAGAATCATGACCGTTCATGACCCTTTCTTAGTTTATAAATGAAAGTCTAAGGCTCATTTGATGGGGTATTGAAAGTTGGAGAGAAAATTTCCTTTTTGATCACCGGTGTCGAAGCCGAAAATTTTGAAGTGAAGCTTGGAAATATTTTCCCACTTTCCCTTTGGTTGGCCCCTTCTATCCCCCCTTTGCCATAGCTGGCCAATACCACCACCTCCATCCTTTAGGCTTTAACTCCAGCCACTACCCAACCCGTCGACCATCACTAGGCTGGCCCCCACTCATCCCTACCACCACCACCCAAAGTTGCAATAAATATAGATAAAGCTTTCAAGTCATTTTATTATGTAATACCCAACCAGGTTATTGGCATCTTTGTAAGCTCCCATTACTCAAGTATATGTATGAGTAAAATGCCTATTTCATATTATGATATTATTACTTTCTTCAACTTGGTATTAGAGTAAGCCCTAATCCCTCGCCGCTCTCTCATCGCGCAGCTCGCTGCATCCGCCTCCTTCCCTCTCCGCGCCGCTCGCTTCGTCTTCCTCCTCCCGCTGTTTTGCGGCCTCCTTTTGTTTTGCGGCCTCACATGCCAAGCCTGTGCGATTACTAATCGCGTCGGCTTCTGTGCTCATTGAAGGAGTCCGCCACCCTTCCTTGTGATGCTGGCTGCCTCGCCGCCGACGCCTCCCATTTCCCACTGCTAGCTCCGTCGTTCTTTCATCGCTCCCTCCTGGCGATCCAGTCGACGACATAGTTAACGCTTCCGATCGACACTACTTCCGCTCGGCACTGCTTCCGCTTTATCGACAACCTTGCCTTCACCGACATCTTTCGCTACTTTGTCCTGCTTCTTCGACGACACTTTTAATGATGACAACCTTGCCTTGACATCGACTGCTGCTACTGCTTCTGCTCGACGACGACATTGACAACTACTTCCTGCATCGACGCTAATTACGAAAGTTGATTCCACTGCCTGTTTCTTCCCTGTTTCTGCCTGCTGCCGGTTCTTGAAGCAACCCTGGTCACTACTTGTAGCTTCCACTGTCACGGCCCGCATACCATCACAATTTATACAGTATCATCAACAATGTTCCAGTTCACATATAGTGCAACATAATATATCATTTATCACAATGAGCTTGCATAACATACAAAACAGAAACTTTTATTCATTCAAAGCTTCCTTACATCAGATACAGAAGATTTACACACATTATAACTTTTGAAAACACTATCATACTTGCTCTCTTACTCCTCTTCTTGACCCTTCAGCCTGAGAAGTATTTTCAGGAATAGTTGGATTATGATTGACGTTGATCGGCTCTTAAAAATTTAGCCACAAAAGGGTTAGTCTAAAAAGACTCTGTGAGAATTTAGATCTTTAACCCGCTATAGATGCAAATAAAGTGGAATGGTAACAATATGCATATATTTGCCATTAAATTGACAATATGAGTAAAATTAGTTGTATCGGTATATCCCTATGTAACATATTTCAAATCAGAAACGAAAAGCAATTAAGTAAGCTCAATTCTAAGTTAAGTTGATAACTAATACATAGTATATATGTGAATGGGAAAATGTCGAGGGTATCAGTATAACAATATCAATATCAGTATTTGGGCCCGACCCTTCAGGGTCAACAACTACAAAGTCAGTACGTTCATCACGCGTTAATGCTTTTCAGCCGACTGCTTTGGTTGTCATCATAATTCAGTACATTCTTTGCCCCTCGACTTTTCTCAAGTATCGTTACATTTTTACATGTGTAGTTTATTATTGTACACGTATATCTTATTTAAGAGAAAAATAGTAGTTAATTATTAATCCCCTCAGGTTTAATCGCTTCTTTGATTTCTTTGCAATAATTGCCATCTTTAGCGATTTATACTGTGTCAGTGATAACTGAACTATAACTCATTCTATAATGCGTGCACATACAGTAATAATATTCTAACTTTCAAAATAACGTGTATATAATTAAAGGTAGAGTAAATAGAGCATAAATTAAAGAATACTTCTCACCTGTATAATTTCCTTTTCGTTATCACGTCGTAGGTCATTGTCGCGCGTATCATTCGATGCCATCCTTTGAGTGTCTGTAATTATGCATCATTTATTAGGCAACTCTTTTTATCGAAGTTGCATCTTGATGTAGAGGCGATTTGACTCTATTTGGTGATATAAGACTTTTCAGGAGTGGTCTTTCTTAAGGAAGAAATGATTTAGGTGAGCTCTAAATAAAACTAGAAAATATTTATAAATCTTTATCCAAATCCAAAATTGTATGTCCGCAAAATTAAAGAGGAATCACTGAATATGATAGCTTTGTGTTTTTCCCAAAGTCAATAAGGAGTATAGAACTTTAAAAGAATCCAAATTCAGACTTCATCTTGATAACAGCCGATCATCAAGAGGGTATCATCCTCAAATTACTTTACAAAATCAATTTCCAAGAGGGTATCATCCTCAAATTACTTTACAAAATCAATTTCCAACAGTGATGATATCCCCAAATTTAGGCATAACTCACAACCCCATTTCATAAATATGAAAAATAGGAAGAAGAGGAGGGTGGGGAAGAATTTATTATGCTTATGCCTCATGAAATCACCATTCGCAGCTATCGATATCTTAGTTTGCCAAACCAAAACAGTAACAATAGAATTTAGAACTTACAGAGCAAGAGGAATATATGGAGATAGAGTTGAGCCACAAAACCACTGCCACTGTACATCACAACCACTAGGAATCGGAGCACAGTACAACAAAGGTAGAGGAGAGGGAAGGGCATATGAAGAAAGCGAAATCCCATCGGGCTTTATATAGCAGTTCTAGGTCGGCAACTACCCGACGAGGCTTACGGAAATCCCTCCAGATCAGAACATCAAGCGACACGATCTCATAGTAGGTGTCGTCGAGAAGAGGAGGAAGAGAGCTGCGTGTCAGAAGGGGAGAACAATTTCACCAACTCCATCGAGGACGATGCCGCTCGCCGTCTGCCCTAGCGGAAATGAGAAGAAGAGAGGCGTGCGGCTTCCAATTCGATCACTGAATGCGGCTTAATATTAGCCCTCCTTCTTTATTATGAGTTTAAGTATAATATTTTTATAATATACTATAAGTATAAGTATACTAGTTAATATAATAATAAGTACAATATATGTAATAATATAAGTAACTTTTAGTAATAACCATATCTTCTATAATAATTTCCCAAATACCCGTAGGTATCCAAAATATTACGTCAAAATACTCATAATAACATTACTCAGAAACATATTTGATGCCTCACTTCGTCACTGATATGTATATTCATTATCGGGGATTATTTAGTATATAATTTAAACAAAAATATTTGAAAAACTAAATTAAATTATTTCATGAAATTTTAGGTGTTACATCCACTGCTTCCACTATGTCTTCCTGGAGTTCTTGCCTATGCGGATCTGCCTCCCTATAGTGTTTAAGGAGATTCTCTCAGTTTCTTTTTCATTGTGCATACATGGTTGATTCTTCTGTCTCCTTGCTAAGTGTGGTGACGCCCTAGATGAGTGACCCTCAGAGGGCTCATGACCAAACTGGCTCATTGAAGGTCACCACTGTGCCTCTGGATGGAACAAATTACCTTGAATGGTTTCATGCTGCTCAACATGTGATTCACAACCATCAAATGTTCGGATACATAGATGGGACGGTCGTGGAACCAACTAAGGTCGATTCCTCTTGGAAGCATTGGGATTCTGAAAATTCCCTTGTCGTCTCTTGGCTTCTGCATACTATGTCTCCTAAGGTATACCAGAGCTATATTTTGCTGGAATCTGCTCATGAGATATGGACTCCGGCACGTGAAACATACTCTCAGATTGTTCCCAGATTTACGAGCTTACTCGTCGTATTTTGGAGTTAAGACAAAGATCTATGACAGTGTCCACATATTTCTTAGAGTTCGAGCGACTCTCTCAGGAATTGGATTACTTTATGCAATTTACTCCCGCTTGTACTACCGATGCGGTCCAGTTGCAGAAAAAGAAAGAACGTTTCCGTCTTCATGTATTCCTGATGGATTTGAACATGAAGTTGGATACAGTTCAGACTCATATTCTCTACCGTTCTCCTCTCCCATCCCTTTGTGAAGCATTCAGTATGGTACTTGGTGATGAAGACCGTTGTAGGTCCCTCAGCACGATTGCTCCTCCTGATCGCTCTACCTTGACTAGTGTTGGTCGGGGAAACACCACCAACCCCAATAATACTGTCCCTACTTGTGATTATTGTGTGCGCAGAGGACACGCTCGGGATGTGTGCTTCCAATTCCATCTCCATCTTACTCCACCAGGACCCGGACGTGGTCGTAGATCCTAACGTGAGGGGTCTCGACAGGTTGGTTCAAGATTTCATGATGCTGCCTATTATACGGAAGTCTATGAAGAGCCTACCTATCCTCCTCCGGACATTTTATCGTACATGAATTGAATGCTCTCTGCCGCCTGCTTCACTCCCAGTCTAACGCTGCCTCCTGTGCTTCTACTTCCTTTGCTACTGCTGCTATGCCCAGTGCTCATGCTGCTACCACTCCTTCTGATTGGATCATTAATTTGGCAGCTACTGAGCATATGACCGGATCCTCCTCAGGTTTTGTTTCCCATACACCTTTGTCTGATAAGGACAAAGTTATCTCAACTAATGACACCTTGTCCCACATTGTGGGCAAATGACACATTCCATGTTCTCCATCCATTTCTCTTTCTTCTGTCCTGCATGTTCCCTCTTTTCCCCGCAGTTTAACTTTGATTAACAATATCACTCGATCTCTTAACTGTTATGTAACATTTTTTCCCGATTTGTGTGTTTTTCCGAAGCGAGCAATTGCCAGTGGTAGGAACTGTGGTGGCTTGTACTACCTGGATTCTCAGCTACCGTCTCAGGCTCTCTCCTCTTCTACTGTTACTGCTGCTGATGCTCGACGCTGGCATTTGCGTCTTGGACATCCCTCCCTTGTTTATCTTCAAAAATTGTTTCCAACTTTGTTGCATTTTATTTAAACTTTGTCTTGTGATGTTTGTAAAATGTCTAAACATGTTAGACATTATTCGTCGCATTTATCTTCTCCTAGTAGCACCCTTTGTGTTATACATTCTGATATTTGGGGGTCATCCCCTATTTTATTTTTATCTGGTTTTCGTTTGTTTGCCACCTTTATCGACTGTTTTTCTCTCACCACTTCGCTCTATCTTTAAAAAAAATGAAGTTTTTCCCTTGTTTTCAAGCTTTTCATAAAATGGTGAAGACTCAGTTCAATAATAATATTTCTGTCCTTCGTAGTGATAATGGGGGGGATATGATGATCGTGGCGTGTTTGTTTCTTATCTCACCAGTCATGGTATTTTACATCAAACCACCTGCATTCACACCTCTACTCAAAATGGTGCTGCTAAACGAAAAAATCAGCATCTCTTTGATGTTGCCCGCTGCCTTCTCACCACTATGTATCTTCCTAAATCCTATTGTAGTGATGCTATTCTAACCGCTGCTCATCTCATTAACCATCTGCCTTCCCGGGTTTTAGACTATGCTACACCTCTAGCTCGTCTCTCCACTATGTATATTGTTCATACTTCTCATCTTCCTCCCCGGATCTTTGGGTGTGTTTGTTTTGTTCACGTTCATCAACCTCATCGTGACAAACTTGACTCTCAGGCTCACCCGTGTGTCTTTATTGGTTATTCCGCCACCGCGAAAGGATATCAGTGTTATCACCCTCCATCCCAACGTGTTTTTTGTACCACGGATGCCTCGAGTTATCAGAGATTGGTTGGGAGACTCTTATACCTATCTCACACACGTCTAGACATTACATATGTTGTAGGTATCTTGAGTAGATATATGCATGCTCCCAGGATCAGACATTAGGGGCCCACATATTATACCCGTGACCTCATATTCTCCAAGAACAACCACTTAAAGATCGAAGTCTTCACTGATGCTGATTGGGATGGAAGTCGTGACGACAGGAAATCCACAATGGGGTTCTGCACCCTTGTTGGTGGAAATTTGGTGACATGACGTAGCAAGAAGCCGAATGTGGTGGCTAGATCTAGTACTGAGTCTGAGTACCTGTCAATGTCTCAAGATCTCTGTGAAGATCTATGACTGCGTACTGTGTTACAAGATCTGAAACTTCAGGAGAATGTCCCTCTCTCCTTATATTGTGACAACAAGGCAACTATTAGTATAACTCACAACTCAGTTCAATATGACATGACTAAGCATGTTGAAGTCGATCGACACTTAATCAAGTACCACTTGGATAAAGGAATCTTGGTCACTCCTTTTGTTCATTCCAAAGATCAACTGACCGATGTCTTCACCAAAAGCTTGGGATGTGATGTGTTTACTGATGACATCCATAAACTTGGGCTGACTGATATCTTCCGTCCAACTTGAGGGGGAGAGTTGTAATTCATATAGATAAACATTTCAAGTCGTTTTATTCTGTAATACCCGACCAGGTTATTAGCATCTTTTTAGGCTCTCTTTACTCAAGTATATGTATGAGTAAATGACCTCTTTCATATTATGATATTATTACTTTCTTCAACTCCCAATGTCTCAAAACCATACATAACTTCCATAACCATCTCCACTAAGCCCACTACCATCCTCATGACTACCCACCACCATCTCATTCTAACTCCACTAAGATATCATTAGCCCACTCAAGTACCCCACCTCCCTAAACAGACAACCCCTCTCATTTCCCTCCTAATTCTTCCCCACAGTGATTGTAGCAGCCTTAACGACGTTCCAGACAATTACTACCAGGAATTCTCCACTTCCTAATCTCATTCCACCCTCGTAGCCATCGAACCGAGCCCCTCCCATCCCTCCATCACCCCAGCCGCTCCATGAAACACCAAATCCTCTCCCAGGAGCCCCTTCCCAGCAGCCAGTCGACTAGCCCTGCAGTCCATCCACCTCCACAGTCAATTAACCTTCCCATCCACTGCAATTACCCCCTCCCTGCATACGTCCAAGCCCCTACTTCCGATATTCTTATACGCCACTTTCCTCCTATCACAAACAATGTACTAGAGCCCCATTTCTCCCCCTTCCATACTACTGCCCAGCCCCTGAATATCTGATTTAGTCCCAGAATATCATCTCAGTTGTCGATTGCCCAAGTCCCATCCTTACATCCCTTCCATACCCTACTCCCCTGCATTCAATCATAAAATCCTTTCCCCCTTATACACCCCTACCCCATCGACCGCAAACAGCCACAATAAACCTCAATCAGCTGGCCTCCTGCCATCTCCGCTCTCTGATTTGCCCTACGACAGTCCAGATTCAGCATCTCCTCGCCTTTCAGGTTATCAACATCTAACCAAGCACCCTTTGAACTTTCTACCTCGTAAGCACTGTAAGTTTGTTGATTAGTTGTGAAATCTTTAGTGTCGAATTGCGTGCTTATTCACTGTTTTTAGGTATATTAGTTTTTAATATTCTTCTACAAGTCTCTCGTGACCTATTAGGACTAATTCACTTATGTAGTTTTTCCCATGCTCTCGCATGTATACTACATTAGATGTGTTCCTATTTTGGAGTTCAACATGATTGTGGTTTGTCTTGTAATATTGTTTATAAAGTTTATTATTGCAAAGTTAGTTGCTAAATTACTGTTAATGCATATGGAGTTGCATCCATTAGCTTCCTTAGTTCCATTTAGAACCTATCCTACATCACTGTAACTCCATATCTGTTTTGATATAAATCGCCCGTGCTAATGTGTCGTCTTAGTTTCATTTTCTTGTTTAACATGGGTTCTAATTTAGTCTGTTGGAATGTTCAAAAGCATTAATAATCGTGAAATTATTATTGACTTCCCAAAGGACAAGCACCCCTTTTGTGTGATGTATTACATTATTTCATTGGCATTTTTTCCCTTTTTCTTCTGAACAGGCTATGGAATCAGTGTGTTGTTTTTATTCTTCTATTCTTTGCATTAAGATATGCATGATGGTTACTTTTCTATTTATTAATTGAATGTTTTCATGGTTTGGTTTGTTATTTCTGTCTACTTATTCCATCTACAGTGCAATAGAAAGTCTTCATGGGTTTTCATTCAACCAGGTTTTAGTTATAATATTCATCTTATTAAACCTTCAAAATATTCTCATCAAATGTGTATGGCTGTTAACTGCTTCATATGCCTTTAGTTATGGCAATGCATTAGTTTTTATAACTTCCAAAGTCTTTGCAATGTTAAAGATACTGTTTCATACATTAACGATCTTTCTCCCTAGACATCGCTTTTGCAGCAGGCATCATCAGTTGGTACACAACATATATTCCATTATTTTTGGTGAAATGATGGAAATTTGCATAATAAGGGTTCTTATAATTTTAATTTTGTAGGGTGCAGGGACTTACATGTTTCGCATTGATAATGAGCGGGTCGTTGATGCCACTAAAGCAGGAAGCATTGCTCATCTAATTAACCACTCTTGCGAAGTAAGAATCTAACATTAAGGGTTTCTTTACTCTCTAGTCTCTATCTTTATCTTGATCACCTTGTTACTGCAGCATGCTGTGTTATTGTGAAAGTATTTTAGCTCTATATGGAGCACTCTTCTAACATATTACTTCTGACAAACTCATTGTTACGGTGCCCTGTTTTTTATCTCCAATAAGTGTTTCAATTATTTACTGTGCTACACACTGATTATTTATGTTAATGAGGAAGTCTTTAATATAAAATAATAATTAGGTATTTCATTCTCTAGGGTTGTATGATGTGAAGTACCATTTTATCATGAGCACATCATAGTTCTCTCCATGAATATTGTTATATTTTGTTTCCCTCTTTTATTTTTGGTTGCATAATTTCTCTTTTTCTTTTAAGAACCATGAAGATATTTGATCATGTTCATGGATAATTATTGATGCAACCAGAGTCACATCAATTTATTATGTTATTGTATCTGTCTTTTCATTTTTATAGCGCCTGCTTTCGCGCCTTTTGCTTCGTATGTGTTGAGTTGTATCGCGCATGTTATGAGCGCCTTGGTGTTATTTTGTATCGCGCATGTTATTCGCGCAAGTTATTTTGGCTTGTTGGCGTGACCGACCAATGAGACCCTATATGCATAGGTCTGTTAATTTAGGAGATGAATTAATTAGGGCAAGCCTTAAGAAAGTAACTATCTCAAATAAAATTTTCCCTATGCCTACAGCCGGCCCCGCCTTTGAAATTCCCCTCCACATTTTCTTCAATTTGCCATTATTAATACCTGCCATTATTAAAAGAAATTCCTATGATATGAAATCTGCCATTATCAAAACTCCAACCCTAATCCTTTGCTATAAAGGCACTTCCTATCCCCTGTTAAGAGGCAGATGGGAAAAAGAATCGAACGAGACTTTTGAGTCTTCGTTCGATTTCATCCAGCGCCGCCAGCCCTTGCCGCAACCTCCAGCGCCAGCCCGTCGATTGCTTCCAGTGCCGCCTCCCTCTCCAACCAGCGTCGCTGACGCACTTAGCCGCGCCTCCTCTGTCTCACGCTGTCTCCTCCACGAAAAGCGGACGCCCACCCTACCTGCGGGCTTCCCATTCGACGGAGCCCTCCCGACGTCCCTGCACCTCTAGCATTCAATTTCCCCGACGAAGCTGCCTCCTGAAGCCTCGCCTGCCACCGACGAGGACGCCGGAGCCCCTCCAAGGTTCCAGCGATCTCCCATGCACCATCCTCAGACGGATTCAGTGAACCACCAGCGCCCTCCCTTCTTCCAGTCGGTCGGGAACACTGTTTCCGTGTTCTCCTCTACTGCCAGAGGACCTTGCTGTCGCTGCCACTTCTACCCACGGTATACCTCTTGATTTGCTCGCTCTCAAACATGGGTCGTTTTATGCTCAAGTTATACAAATGACTGTTAATTATTAAGAGCTTGCCTAAAATTACATTCTGTTGGAAAAGCCCATATAGAGGGCCCGCATTTAGGCCCATTTATCTCCTTTGTTTAGTCCCACATCTTGTATAAGATTCCTTCTCTCTTCCTCCCTCCTATATATATGTACTCACTCTTTGTAGTTAAACAAGAAAATATACAAGCATTGGTTTTCTCTACATGGTATCAGAGGCAGGTTCCGACCTACGAAAATTCACCCCGGACTGCATTTGGGCGACTAGCATTCTGTTAGCCGCAGCCCCCTTGCGGTCTGCTAACCGCACATGCTAAACCGCCCCCATGCAGCTTGCACTTCCCATGGATCCACCTCAAATCCCGTCTCCTCCTGTATACCTTTATAGTTTTTCTCCTCCTCCGTGGGTCCCACCTGCTCGCTGCGTCTCCAGCGGCCTCGTCTACTCGCCGCGACTTACTTGCTAGCAACGGCATCGTCAACGCCTTTTCCTGCTCGCAGAGGCCTCTTCAGCGACCTCCTCAGAGCCCTTCAGCGGTCTCTCCTCAGCTAGCCGCACCCCTGCCGGTCTCCTTAGCTAGCCGCACCCCTTCAGCGACCTCTCCTCTAGTCGCAAACCACCCTTGCCGAGCTCACCTCTTGACGCAGCTCATCGAGACCGTGCGGTTTGCTTCTCAGCCCGCTCTTCCCGTCTTTCCGTCAATGGGATCGTCTGTGGACTCCACCACGGTGCATGCTCCTCCTCAACCAGACCACCTGGTTCAGCCTCCAGAACTTCGTGATGAGTTGCGGATCACCACAATCTCCCTCTTAGCAAAAGTCAACTTCATGCAATGGGTACACTCGGTCCGACGAGTTCTTCAGTCTAAGGAACTTCTGGGTCATCTCACCCAAGTACCTCCAGTCCCTCTTATGGAGGATTGGCTCAGAAATGACGGCCGAGTTCATACTTGTCTTCTCAACTCTATGGATAGAGAGTCATACCAAATGTTGATGTATCACGAGACTGCTAAAGCTATGTGGGACGAGCTTCACTCTCTATACTCAGGCAAGGACAGCCTTCAACATCTCTACGACATCATCACAGATCTCCAGGCGTTAGATGCGGCCGGGGCTGATAACGTGATCTCCTTTGTTGCTCGCACCAAGACTCTGGCCGAAACATGGATCCAGCATCAACCCTCCACCAATGATCATGTTGCTCAACGGGCTCAGAAGGAAGCTGTCATCATTGCTATGATCATGGCTCGTGTTCCACCCCATCTACAAAGCATCCGAAATCAGGTTCTGGCCTCGGCCATTACTCCTTCCCTCTCAGATGTGTGTTCCATGCTCCTCAAAACCTCAGCACCTCTGGCCGCTCCTGCTCCTTCCTCACTGGCCCTGCTTTAGAATACTCCTGCTCCCTTACTTCCTTTTCCTCCACCGTCTCGTGGTGGACGTTCGGCCTCTCGGGGAAGGGGGGCGTGGTGGTCGTTCTCGACCAAAATGTTCATTCTGTGGGCGTGATGGCCACTTTGAGGCGACCTGCTATCGGAAGCCTGGTAATCCTCCTCGTCCGACTGCCGCTGTTGTTGATGACAGCCCCTCGGCCTCCCGCGCCGATCTCGACGCACTTCGCCTACAGTTCCAACAACTTCAAGGGATGATGTCCCCACCTGCCTCCGTCGCCTCCGTTTCCAATCCAGGTATAACCTGTCTCTCAACGAGTCCACGCTGGATAGTGGACTCTGATGCTACTCACCATATCACCTCTCTACAGCCACCAAAGTATTTGAATGCTCCTCATCCGAAGTGTATCACCGTGGCCAATGGAGCGACTGTTCCGGTCTCCGGCTCGGCTGACCTCTCTCTTAGCCCCTCCATCTCTCTCCGCTCGGCTCTTCATGTTCCGGGATCCCCGTTCAACTTGCTTTCTGTTAGCCGTCTTACTACTGACTTGGATTGCTCCCTAACCTTTGCATCATCTTCTTTTCTGATACAGGATCGGCGTACGCGGACTACCATTGGTAAGGGGCAACTGCGTAACGGACTCTACCTTCTTGACGACTCTCCCACTATCCTCGCATCTGTCTCCTCTGCTGAGTGGCATCAGCGCCTTGGACATGCTTCCCTCCCAGTCTTCCAGAAGGCACTTCCCGATGTATCTTTTCCAGCTTTCAAGTGTGATTCCTGTATTTTGGGCAAACAACCCCGTTCTTCCTTTCCCGCACATTGTACTCGGAGCTCTGCTCCTTTTGATCTATTACATTCTGATGTATGTGGACCTTATAAAATTACTAGTATTTCTGGGTTTCGTTACTTTCTCACGTTTATTGATGACTATTCGCGAGTCATTTGGTTATACTTACTTCGCGATCGCTCAGAGCATCTTCGTGTATTTCGGGCATTTGTCCTTGAAACCAAAACGCAATTCTCCACTAACATCAAAACTCTCCGCACCGATAATGCTCGTGAATACACAAGCAACGAGTTTTCAAATATATGTTCTGAGTTCAGGATTATTCACCAGACTTCGTGTCCCTACACCCCACAACAAAACGGTGTGGCGTAACGGAAGAACCGACACTTACTTGATGTTGCCCGCTCGCTCATACTTCACATGAACGTCCCCAAAATTTATTGGAACTTTGCGGTTTCCACGGCATGTTATCTTATTAACCGTCTTCCATCCTCCGTCCTCAACAATGCCACTCCTTTCAGCCTCCTCTTTCCCTCTACTCCGGCCTTTCCCCTCACACCTCGAATCTTCGGGTGTACGTGCTACGTTCATGTCCTAGGACCGTCCATGGACAAGTTGGATCCCAGGGCGGCCAAGCAAATCTTCGTTGGTTATTCACGTACACAGAAGGGCTACATTTGCTATTCCCCGACAACCCGCAAAGTCTCTGTGTCGCCTGATGTTATCTTCCGAGAGGATCATCCATTCTTCTCTACTCCTGCACCCACATTTACACCAATACCTATCCCACAGCATGTCCTACGACCTATCATTCCCGTTGACACACCGGTTCTTCCTTCCTCACCTTCTAATCCTGCACCCTCCAAGCCACCCATTATCCATGTCTACTCTCGCCGCATTCCTACTCCCGGTGCTCCTACGCAGTCAGCCTCAATCTCGGGTACTCAGCGTCAGACTGATCCGGTAACAGAATCCACCGCTCATCCTATGGCGAACTATGTTTCCCTACATCGCCTCTATCCTCAACCAGACACTTGCTACCTCTCTGTCCACAATTGCTATTCCTAACTCTGTGCAGGAGGCCCTGGAACATCCTGGCTGGCGCGCCGCCATGGAGGAAGAAATGACTGCTCTTTGGGCTAACAAGGCATGGACTCTGGTACCCCGTCCTCCAGGACAGAAACCTGTTGGGTGTAAATGGGTTTTTGTTATCAAGCATGCCCCTGATGGAACTATTGACCGTCTGAAAGCTCGCTTAGTTGCTCGTGGCCACACTCAACAACTGGGTATCGACTATGAAGAAACCTTCTCTCCGGTGGCTAAACTCGACACTGTTCGCGTGCTGATCTCCGTGGCTGTGCATCGTCAGTGGCCCTTATTTCAGCTGGATATTAAGAATGCATTTCTTAACGACGATCTCCATGAAACTGTTTAAATGGAGCAACCTCCCGGGTTTGAGACCACGGGGGAGTCTCTGGTCTGTCGTCTCTTAAGGTCTCTTTATGGTCTCAAACAATCACCTCGAAACTGGTTCGACAAGTTCAGCAAGGCTCTTCGGGAGATTGACTTTACTCCGCAGACTTCTCTTTGTTCACACGCCAACATGCAACATGAACAGTTATTCTGTTGGTTTATGTGGATGACATTATAATTACTGGCAATGACACAAAAAGAATACAGGCGGTCAAACAACATCTTAGCTCTGTCTTTCAGACAAAAGATCTGGGTCACCTTCACTACTTCCTGGGTCTGGAGGTCGCCAGAAGACCAGATGGCCTTGTCCTCTCTCAGCAAAAGTACTGCCTCGATCTCCTTCATGATGCGGGATACTCAGGCTGCAAACCAACCAATACCCCAATGAATGTCAATCACAAACGGTGTGCTCAAGCCTCCGAATCAGATCTGCAACGACAGAACCCATAATACTATAGTCGTCTTGTTGGAAAATTAATCTACCTAACAATAACAAGACCTGATATATCCTTTGTCGTGGGTATGGTTAGCAGATACATGCACTCCCCTCGAAGATCTTACCTTCAGGTCTTCGAAAGGATTCTTAGATATCTCAAAACAGCTCCTAGTCAGGGACTGGTTTATAAAACATCATCGTCAACTCCAAAATTAGTAGCATACTCTGATGCTGATTATACTGGGTCTCTGGACGATCGACGGTCAACCAGTGGTTTTTGCACATACTTTGGAGGGCACTTGATCACCTGGCGAAGTAAGAAACAAGCTGTTGTTGCGCGATCCTCAACTGAAGCAGAATACTGGGCAATGACATATGTGGTCTCTGAACTCACATGAATTGAGAGCCTCCTGACTGACCTTGGTGTAAAACTTTCTTCACCAGCTCTCCTCTTGTGTGATAGTCAAGCTGCTATACACATTGCCAAGAACCCGGTCTTCCACGAAAGAACAAAGCACATTGAAGTAGATTGCCATTTCGTCCGGGAGAAAGTTCAAATGAAGAAGCTAGAGTTAAAGCATGTTCCAGGTACCGAACAAGTAGCTGATGTCCTCACAAAGGCCCTATCCAGTACTCTCTTCTATCAATGCCTGTCCAAGCTTGGCTCCTACGACTTGTAGGCTCCAGCTTGCGGGGGAGTGTTGGAAAAGCCCATATAGAGGGCCCGCATTTAGGCCCATTTATCTCCTTTGTTTAGTCCCACATCTTGTATAGGATTCCCTCTCTCTTCCTCCCTCCTATATATATGTACTCACTCTTTGTAGTTAAACAAGAAAATATGCAAGCATTGTTTTTCTCTACACATTCATCTCCCGATTATCGTCAATTTCATACACGTGAATGTCGGTCATCTTATTTCACTGCCTGTGGAATTGTGATTCAGGTTGTTTTACGTTCGAGTGGTAGCTTATGTTTGTTTGCGACGCCTAGGTTAGTTATCGTTTAAAATAACCCTTGGAGTTTCTTTCGCCGCGCCACAATTATTTAGAGAGATCACATGAATTCTCGTTTAAAATCTACAACCCTAGTTTCAGTCTACATCAGTTTGGTGTGGCTGCTGGGATATCTCACTCCTATTGTGGGATAGGCGAGCGGCAAACGCTTTCGAATTTTTTTTAGTTTGAATAATCTAAAAAATTTAATCCGTGGAGGAGAGAGTCGAACACCTCAGGGGGGGTTTTGATGACATGGGTAGGCGTATGGAAGAACTTTTGATTGCTGTCACCGCACTCACCGTCTCCATGAGGGATACGAACCAAGTCATGTTAGGGATGCACACTTTTGTCAATAATCTAAAAGCCCAATTTCACGTAGAGGGTGTTCCTGCACGACACCCTACACCTCCACAACCTGAACCCCAACCATTGTATCAAGAGAATAGGAATCTACCTCGATGGGACGCGGGTATAAAATTAGATGTTGGGGATTTTGAGGGCACACTTGAGCCCGAGGTATGTCTAGATTGGTGTGAACGATTAGAGCGGTTTCTCAGCTGGAAGCGCACACCTGACTACCAACAGGTGGAATAAGCTACCTTAAAGCTGAGGGGACCCGCACTTACATGGTGGGGACAGGTCGAGCGGATGCGTTACACTATGGGACAACCACCTATCGCTACTTGGGTTGAGTTCAAAACTCAACTCAAGAGGAGGTATGTTCTCGCCGATTTTATGCAGACCTTATATCGTAGGTATCACAACCTACGCCAGGAAAAACAGACTATCGACGAGTACACCAACGAATTTCTTGTACTCCAGTCACATTTAGATCCGAGGGAGGAAGACCACATGGTCGTGACCCTATAGTAGCGATACGAGACCAGTTAGAGCTTCATGATTTCTGGGACCTGGGAGAGGTCTCCAGTCGAGCACGTCGAGTGGAGGCCCTCCAGAAGAGGACATCTGATCAAAGGTCTACTGATAGACCTACCTCAAACACCGCCACCACTGCACCCACCTCTAGCAGTTCTGATCCCCTCCCCCTCAGGTCATTTTTGGGGCCTTGACTCCTCACCCTGGCCCCACCAGGGGTAAGGAGCCCAAGTATTCTGATGCTTTAAGTGTATGGAGCCTGGGCACAAATCTTCTGAGTGCCCGCGACGCCACTTCGTCGCAATTACTGATTCCACCAATAGACATGAACCTGAGTATGGAGTCTTCCTTAGTGACTCCCAGCCTGGGCCCCAGCCCGAGTCAGATAGTGTTATCGAGGTCGAAGGAGAGCAAGCAAAGCACTTAGTTTGTTTCCTTCGTTATAGCCTGGTTTCCCCTAGCGAGACCATTGAGCATGATGTTCCAAGAAATGAAGTTTTCCGCACTACTGCGCGCATACATGGACATTTTTGTTCCATTATTATTGATAGCGGTAGTATGGAGAACTTCGTTTCTCAGCATATGGTAGAGACGTTAGGACTCGATACACACCCTTTGGAGCAGCCCTACCACTTATCCGGAGTTATTTGTCCTTTGACTCTGCTCATTACTCATCATTGTCTTGTGGAGTTATCTATCAGGAACATGTATCAGGATTCCGTGTTATGTAATGTCGCCCCCATCGATGTATGCCGCATTTTACTTGGACGACCATGACAGTATGACCGACACATCCTGCATGATGGTGTGTGGAACTCCCATTCCTTTGATCACCATGGGCGCAAGAATATTCTTCTTCCCCAGAAAAATGGTCTTGTTCCTAGGACACCTGGGGGGACCTCGCCATCATCTTCGTCGCCTTCCTTAGTCACCACTACACCACTCTTATTTAGTGCTACGTTTCGGCCTGGAACCCCGCTCCAGGAAGTTGCACCTGACTCTATTGAGTCAATCTTGGGTGCTCTAGAAGCACCACCTCTTATTGACTTCGTATTCAATGAGAACGCGTATAGTTCGCATCACTTTTCTTTGATTGCGGCCGAGCATGTGGAGCCACCTCACCATTCTCGTTTGATGTCTGAAACTTTTAGGCCGGGCCGTATCAGGAGAGGCGAGACGATCCTTTAGATTTTTTTACTCATAAGGACACCCGTTTCAAGGGCTTCTTATGGAAGATTTTAAACGAAAAACTTGGGGTCTTTTTAAAATTCTATGACACGAGTGGGACTTCAATGAGTGAAATCATAGCGATAGTCGATCCTGGTCTAGCCGACGTTCGTAGGTATCTATCGAGCGAGCGTATGATGCATAATGAATTAATAATTCCACAGGTTAATCACACTTGCCTCCTGCTTTTCTTTCTACCTTATACTTGCCTCCTGCTTTTTTCCTACCTTATACTTTCCTCCTGCTTTTTTCCTACCTTATGTCCGCTCCCCACAACATCTCTGCCATCTTTTTCAAGCTCTAGTAATTACTGATTATTTGAATGTTTGGCATAAAATTTTGACTAATGGATTGCGAGCTTATTTGGAGCCTTATATTCTCATGGTTGGTTTCATCAACAGAGATTATAATTTTCCAAAGGAGATTTGTTTCCTGTCTCTTTCAGGGAAGAGAGGTTACCTTCAGGTTCCGAGTCACAACGACGACATCCGCAGGGCAGTTATGCAGCATTTCTCTGATCGACGTCTTGGACATTATAGTGACTGGTTGCACCGTATTCTCGACGGGGTCGAGTCCTTTCAACCCCGGGCGAATTGATGCAACCCGAGTCGCATCAATTTATTATGTTATTGTATCTGTCTTTTCATTTTTGTAGCGCCTGCTTTAACGCCTTTTGCTTTGTATGTGTTGAGTTGTATCACGCATGTTATGAGCGCCTTGGTGTTATTTTGTATCACGCATGTTATTCACACAAGTTATTTTGGCTTGTTGGCGTGACCGACCAACAAGACCCTAAATGCATAGGTCCGTTAATTTTGGAGATGAATTAATTAGGGCAAGCCTTAAGAAATTAACTATCTCAAATAAAATTTCCCCTATGCCTACAACCGGCCCCGCCTTTGAAAGTTCCCTCCACATTTTCTTCAATTTGCCATTATTAATATCTGCCATTATTAAAAGAAATTCCTATGTTATGAAATCTGCCATTATCAAAACTCCAACCCTAATCCTTTGTTATAAAGGCACTTCCTATCCCCTGGTAAGAGGCAGCTGGGAAAAAGAATCGAACGAGACTTTTGAGTCTTCGTTCGATTTCATCAAGCGCCGTCAGCCCGTGCCGCAACCTCCAGTGCCAGCCCGTCGATTGCTTCCAGTGCCGCCTCCCTCTCCAACCAGCGTCGCTGACACACCTAGCCGCGCCTCCTCTGTCTCACGCTGTCTCCTCCACGAAAAGCGGACGCCCACCCTGCCTGCGGGCTTCCCATTCGACGGAGCCCTCCCGACGTCCCTGCACCCCCAACATTCAATTTCCCTGACGAAGCTGCCTCCTGAAGCCTCGCCTGCCACCAACGAGGACTCCAGAGCCCCTCCAAGGTTCCGACAACCTCCTATGCACCATCCTCCGACGGATTTAGTGAACCACTAGCGCCCTCCCCGCTTCCAGTTGGTCGGGAACACTGTTTCCGTGTTCTCCTCTACTGCCAGAGGACCTTGCTGTCGCTTCCACTTCTACCCACGGTATACCTCTTGATTTGCTCGCTCTCAAACATGGGTCGTTTTATGCTCAAGTTATACAAATGACTGTTAATTATTAAGAGCTTGCCTAAAATTACTTTCATCTCCAGATTATCGTCAATTTCATACACGTGAATGTCAGTCATCTTATTTCTCTGCCTGTGGAATTGTGATTCAGGTTGTTTTACGTTCGAGCGGTAGCCTTACATTCGTTTGCGACGCCTAGGTTAGTTATCGTTTAAAATAACCCTTGGAGTCTCTTTCGTCGCGCCACAATTTTTTAGAGAGATCGCATGAATTCTCGTTTAAAATCTACAGCCCTAGTTTCAGTCTACATCAATTATTGATGTCCAAGTTAAATTTATGTGTTACCAGGACATTATGGTTTACCAAAATTCTAATGCAATTTTATAAAGGTTTCATGCTTACCACCCACTAGATGCCCATTGAGTATGCCTTTTATGTTATTGTTTTTGTATTTGGGTTGATGCCAAGCTCCTGCTTTGAAATAACACTTGGTGAGGGCGGCGGCTCTTTGCAAGGAGGGGAACTTTTTCAATCATATGATTATTAAATTACATTGATATTTCCACATTATAGTTAATACACGAGCCATCTCTTTTTTCTTTTCTTTGGGGGGCCTTCTACCTCCACATGATCTTACTCTGTAAGGCTTTCACCTATCATGAAAACTTTCTCACCGTGGCCTCTCGTAGGAGATTGGATTGTGTTTCGTCTCATTGTAGTTGATTATCTTCTTAAACCAACTAATGGTCATTGCCTTGTATGTTGTTACCTCACCAACTAACCACTTAGACATAACAATATTATTTTCCTTAGGATTCCGTTAGTAGAAATAATGAATGAATTAACTAGATGCAAAATATACCAAAATTCTTAGTTTTCTTGGTGGTACGTTTTTTTAAATCATTCTTGCATTGAAATATTATTCTAGCTTGAGATATGCTCTGTAAATGTGAGATTACCTAGAAGAGCGACTGTTGTCCGTTGTCTCCTGTGAAGGAAAATTCCTCATGACACCTCTCTCCTTTATGCCTCTCTCTCTCTCTCACACACACACACACACACACACACACACACACACACACATTCCCCATAAGCTAGTGCAGGGAAGGTGCCATAATATTCGGACTGTCTAACTTGTTTTTTATGATTTTATTCTCGATTTCAGGTTTAAATATATCTGTCACTTGATTGTTTGTTTTGATAAATTCTGTAACCCTTGATCATAGTTTGTTCAACAATCTTTTCCCACATAAAATGGCAGTCTGCTTTATTGTGTTTTATGTGCTCATGAAAAATTAGATGGGAGGCCATGTGCATAACAACTTTATCACAATGGAGATATTTATGACATTCAACCTTAATTTCTTCAGCAATTGTTTGATCCAAATTTGTCACATGCAATATACGCCATAACTTTGTACTTAGTCTCAACATTGGACCTTGCAATAATATGTTGTTTCTTACTTTTCATGACACCATGTACCCTCCCACAAAAAATACAAAAAATGTAGTAGCTCGTTGTGGATATCTTGCCATATAGTGACCTTGCCTAGTTAGCATCAATAAGTCCTTCCACTTCTACATATTTGTTGTTTTTGTATATTCTTTGGATATCTTGGAATGCGAATTACTACCTTCATATGTAGATTCGTTGGAGTTGCCATAGAATGACTTACAAAACTGACAATAAAGTATATGTTCAACCAAGTAATAGTTAAATAATTCAATTTGTCCACTAGCCTTCTATATTTTTCACTATTCAAGTAAATTGGCCCTACTTCATCCATCATGAACTTCACATTAGTATCCATAAGATTTTCTATATATTTACACCTAAATGTTTTAGCTTAGAAGGTTTGAGTACATTTATGTTGTAGAAAACATCTTTTCTTTGCGTTTCTAGCCAATTCAATGTCTAAAACTATTTTAGTTTATCTAAGTTTTTGGCTTAAAATAGTTTTCTTAGATGATCCTTCAAATCCTTATTGTCTTTATCATCTCCATCCTCTGCTATGATAATGTCAACATACACTACCAAAAGTATATTTCCATGCTGGGTTTGCCTATGGAACACAAAGTGGTCAACACAACATCTGGTCCAAAAGCCTCCAGAACTAACCAAACCATGCCTTTGGAGATTGCTTTAATTTGTGTAAAGATTTCTTCAATTTGCACATGGGCCCATACTCCCCATAAGTAACAAACTCACTGGTTGCTCCATATAAACCTTCACATCAAGTTCATACTGCAATGTGAGAAAAATTTGACCATAAACTACTCCTAGGCTTGACTGAAACTTTTCACCACTAACAAAGCCTTATACCTATGGATAGAACCACATGGATTAGTTTTAATTGCATAGATCCATTTGCATCCCACCATCACTTTATCTTTTGGCAACGAAACCATATCACGTCCCTTTTACCTCTGCAACATGCCTTTTTTCCAATCATTACATCCTTCCAATCTGATGAGAGAGATGCTTCTTTTAGATTTGGGGATAGTATAGTATGACATTTTGGTGAGAAATGCATGAAATAAGCGGGCAAAGCGTTGTAAGTGAGATAATTTACAATATGATACTCCATGCAGCATCTTTAACCTTTTCACAGTGCAATATGTAAATCAGCGGAGTCAAGCACTTTGACTGGGGATTTGTAATGAGAGATCAGTGCATTGAGGATCATTATTGGAAACAATATCAATGACCTCCTTGGTCTGTCTTTGGAAATTACAGGAGGTGGATCAAGACGTATCTCTTTATTGCCAGAGTCAATGTAAATAGTTGTTTCCTTAGTAATAAGAGTTGGGGAGAAGATCTAGTGGTCTAGTAGTGTAGGAAACACTTTCATCTGAGGGAACACTCGTATAGAGGGTGCTCTAGTACCGTGTTAAATGATTCAACAGAATAATACTGATTAATGAAGAGAGTGAAAAAAAAGTTAATCCTTACAAGCATATGTTTACTTTTACAATAGAGCTTTTTAATCCGTACAAGCTTTTTATATTCTTACTTTTAATGTAAGGACATGAGAAGCGTTCGATGGCCATCTACGCTAACACTCCTTTATTTCTAATGTATATCTATTTTAAAATTATTTAATACAAATCTCTATTTTTAAACATCTACTTTACTAAACACCTTATAATTTGTTTCTAATAAGCAAAAAACTAATTTTTGACACTAGTCATATTTATATGAAAAACATAACTGATTTGTGATCTTAAAGTATAAAGATTCTTACATTGGCGTCCCTTCTCGAATAAATGCAATGTGGAGGCATGGTGATCTCTTGATGATAAAATGCCGCCCCTTTGTTTTTAACAATAAGAGTTTCTCCTATTTTATCTGAAATTTGAAATCATTTTTCTCGCTTCGGTTAAATGAACATTTCTGCAACGATCTTTTTATCAAAAATCTCTACAAGAACTTAATTGAAATATGGAAGAAAGGTCTTACCGTAAGTAAGAGGGAAGAACAATACTTAATGAAGATAATAAGTCTTCAGCACAATTGAAGAGATTTAGGTATGGATCTCAGAATCAAAACATTTGATTCTCCATTCGCATGATAAAACAAATCATTGCTTTGTTGAAAAAAGAATCAATAATCCTTATGTAACGGTTCGAAACCCGCCACAATTTAATTCTTTTTTCTGAGCAATTTTTATCACAATTAAATAACATATCAATTATGATATGTAAAGCACAGGAGTGGTAGCAGGAGAAAACGTAAATATTTTATATTCATTAAAGATAATTTTCCATCCAGAGTACAGGGAAAATGGCTACAAAATCAAACTAGGACATATATATATCAAGTACAGACTGTAGCGAATCTTAAATAAACTCTAACCCGTGCTCGAGTCATATCTTCTCTCTGCTCTCTTTCTGCCTCTACAGGTATCCTCCTAGCGGGGCCTAATGCGATGACGGTCTGATCCCAAAATAAGATATCGATAACCAGTTTGTTTAGAAAACTAAGTGAGTTCATTACCTCTTCAACTGCATTACAGATAAACACGAAGAGTCAGCATCAATAAACAATTTTATAATTCTATTTGAACATGTGTAGTAGAACAAGAAGTCAAGTAAGCAAGTACAGTGAGCCACTACAACAGAAATAAATTGTTTTTGATATCAATTTTCTTATTTCTCATTCTTGCTCATTTCTGTGTCAATTCAGAATTTTCACATCACTTTCGTTCTTTCGAAATGCTGAGGTTCTATCTCAATTTTATCAAACATCTGGGCTCGTCACATCAATGTCCGCTCTAGGGCGCTCAACTATGCAGTAGGCTTCCACGCCTTTAATAATTATATAAATTTCTTCTCAGAGTTTTTGTCGTTTGCTAATCCATGTTTAGCCTTTTTGTGATTTCATGTTTTCAGTGATTTCAAATCTTAGAATTTTTTCAATTCAATTCATATTTAGTGTTCATGCATGGAAGTAGCTCAGAGTAAAGTAATTCTACATGTTCATATTTCAAAGTAATTCAAATATATACGTAATCAAAGCGGTAAAGACTCACCACAACTTTTTCTTTGCCCTTGTCCTTCACATGGTTCTCGTGGCGTCTATTGCCGGACGCCATCCTCTGCAGTATCAAGTAAATCATTTACTTTTAGGGTTGTGCTGTTAAATAGTTAAGAGCGGACTCCTAAGACGGTCACAACTATGACCTATAGGAGTTGCCTAGAGAAGGAACGACAAGTGACTCTAAAAACAAAGGCAAATTCAGATTTCAGCTACTCAGAAAATCAAATTTCAGCAACTTAGAGTAACCCACAAGAGCCACAAAAAGGCAACCACCAAAAGCCCTCAAAGGCAATTAATAAAGAGCTAACAATAGCCATTAATAGCAGCCCCAAATGGCAACCAACTGCAGTACCAAGGGCAGCCAATAACAATCCACTCCCAAGGCAAACCCCCACCAAAATAGCCTGTCAACACTAGCTCAGCCCAAAACAGTGACCAAATCAAGGAAATCATCAAATTTCCCATATCAGAAACCTTAGCCGGCCAAAATAAAAATCAAATCCCCCATTTGCAAACCCTAATCAACCAAGCCATAGCCTAACAATTGTAGATTTCAGAAATTAAAAAGGAGGGTGAGGGGAAGAGGAAGAGAGCTCACATAGAAGGAATTTCAGCCCAAGGTTGCTGGCCAAAGTCCAAATTCAGCCCAGTACAGCAGTAGCTGCGCAAAAAGGAGAAGATCACAACCTCTAATGAACTCTCCCAGCACTGTCGATCAAGGTGAAGTGGTTATCCAACACGTCGAGAGCTCCAGGAGGCGGAAATGAGAATATCGGTACATGGAACTCACGATAAGTATAAGGAAAGAGTCCAAGAGTCCACCGCCTCCCATAAACCTCCTCTTAAAGCCTAATTAAACCAATTCAGCTTAATTCAAGCCTTAATCAAGGCTTAGCAAACTAATCCAGGCATAGAATAAAAACCGGACAGCCCACTAAGGATTACAAATCAGCCCTCTAAATAAATCCATAGGGTTTAATTCATCCATCATCATGTAAATCAAACTCCACCTCCACAATTGAATTTATACATATATATTTCAATAGCGAAAATTTAATCCGGAACTAAACGAGTGTCACAAAATCTTCGGAAACATTGCGAACTTCAAAATAAAACGTGCGACGTCGAATCAGCACTGAATTTCTTTTCATCATAGGGGAAGTATTTTATTCTTATATTTTAAAATATATTACAATATTAATACACGATCGGGTTCGGGTCTTACACCTTAGCTTCCATGTTCTAAACAAAACACGATATTCAACAAGAAATACTGCTCGGGTGATAGGTCTGCGGCTTGGCTAGAGAGAGAGATGAGGCTTGGCTAGAGAGAGAGAGAGAGAGAGAGAGAGCTACTACCCTTTAGATGATCGATTGAGGGAAAAGTGCACGGACGTAGGATGAGAGCAAAGATTTTACTTACGCACACTAGGGCAAAGATGAAATTGGGAATCGTTGGTTGGAGCTTATGTCACGACCGCTGAAACAAAAAAAGGAATGAATGAACGAGGATTAATCAGTTGAATTAAATCTTCTATAAGCCCATCACTCAATATACATAAGACTATTTACGGTATTGCCTTTTTCTATTAAAATTTGTAATTAAGCCTTAAACTAAGTTTGATGCCCAACAATTTGGGCAAAAATATTGTGAAATTAAAACTGCTCATACCATGTTTATCATAACGTTGACAGATTGATGTGAATCTATAAAATCAAACAAGTCCTTCATCAACTTGAGTTCTAATCAGGTCCTGAAATTAATCAAATATTTTTTCATAAATTTTTTGCGATGTTACACTACTTTATTAGAGTTCTGTTAGAACACAATTGCCTTATCTTCGTATTGTGCAAGCCCTATAATTAATGCTTACTCATATGGCTTTACAAATTTGTTGCGTTGGCTTCTTGTAAGGTGCAACATTCTGATGATTTTGCGAGACATCGTTCTTAATTAGTTAAACTAGAGGAGATTGTGTTTGTGTGGGTGGGGTGGGGGGATTATTAAATACCCAATTAGTTCACATGGTTCCATTGTCTTACGCTTGTCAACATTCCGTAACATATTTTGTCAAATGTTGGTAATCTACCAATCAATCCTTGATCTGATGATCATTGTTTGCAACCATAGTTTTCTTTGTCCAAGGGGACCCCATAGATTGAGGGTGGAAGGTTTGTTAAAGAGGCTTATGGTTTGATCCATGGCTTTTGAATTATAATTTGGTTGCAAAACTAGGATGTGATATATATGAGTTAATTGTTGGCAATCATTTACTTGAAAATTTTATAGTGGACGATTGGATGATCATTGGTGCAATGTTGAGACTATAAACATTCAGGAGGTGCCTTTGGAGGTAGGAAAACATAGATTGCCACGTTTGATACTATATATTATTATATTGGGGAAATTTGGTTCTCTGGATAGTTTACTATGCACTATGCATTTGACGTTGCCCATCAACACTTTCCTCTAGTTCCTTGGGCGGAGATTGTTTGGATCAATATTGGAGTGCAACATTTTTTCTTAAACTTTATGAAAGCAATTACAAATTGTCTTCTCCAAGAGAGTGATTGATTCGATTGTGGAATCCAATTTCAGATCTCTTTTGCACTTTTATCAATCTTATGTTAAGTCATACGACCATCTCTTCTTTGGTCGTACCTTCATTACACATTGATTGATGACGATTCACGGTAACTAGGGCAGACGCTGCGTCGCCTCTCTCCTTTTATTCAATCCGAAAATGAGATACAAAATAAGCATAATGGAAAAGACTAGACTCCTCCTTTGTATATTGGAGGGTCCCCAAATAAGACAAATACATAAAAGCCTGAGAAGGTAAATCATTCCGTCATCATGCTTGTGGCGCGTGCCTGATGTGTCTAAACACATGCATATCGTTGTCTCGGGACGGAATCGCCCGTGCTCGTAGCAACACCTCCAGGTTCCTTAATGACTTTTCTTCAAGATCGAAGTCTGGGAACTGTGACTTGAGCTCCTCCTCTAGGATCCATGTGGCTTCCTCTGCCGGTAGCCCCTCCACTAGATGAAGATCTGTCGTACCTGTCAACCTTGAATCTCCTTGATGCAAGATCCTAACACGACCTCCGGATCATAGCGGGGAATGGACTTGTCTGTCAGCCCTTCAGGTAGGGTTGCTTGGAGGGGGTGATCTCCTAATGCCCTCTTCAGATGGGAGACATGAAAGACTCGATGAATACGGCTGTCAGGAGGTAGCTGCAGGCAGTAGGCTACGCCTCCCACCTTCTCTAGAATCAGGAAGGAGCCAAATTAGCTGATAAATATCTTGGGATGTAGGCAACCAGCTAGTGAACTCTGACGGTGGGGCGACAATTTGACGAACACCTTTTCTCCCGACGAGAAAACCACATCGCGGCGGTGTCAGTTGGCCTATTAGACCATGCGCTACTGAGCTCGGAGAAGATGGTGCCTGAGCTGGCGGAGGGCCTCGTCGCGATCTTGGACTGATAGGAGTTGTTGTACCACAACTCTGCCCAAGCGATCCATTGAGTCCAGTGATGGGGTTGCTCGGTAGCAAAGCAGCGCAAGTATGTGTCGACACAACGGTTGAAGACTTCTGTTTGACCATCGGTCTTGGGATGGTAGGCCATGCTGAACCGCAACTTAGTGCCCTGTATTCAAAATATCTCTTGCCAGAAAGCACTCATGAACACCGGATCGCGATCACTGGCGATTGGAGGGGGAAACCCATGCAAATGGACCACTTCCCCCATAAAGATCCAGGCAACATAGCTGGCCATGTAAATGTGCTTGATGAGTATGAAATGCCCGTACTTGGAGAGACGGTCCACCATGACTAGGAGGCATCCATAGCCCTGAGAGCGGGGTAGTCGAGTGATGAAGTCCATCACGATGTCCTCCCAGACTATGTCAGGAACCAGAAGAGGTTGGAGCAACCCGGTTGGAGAGAGTCTGGTACTTGGCCCTCTGACATGTGGGACACTTGGCGACGAACTGTTGCACTACCCACATCATGTACCGCCAGTACAGAGTGGCAGTCAATCGCTGATATGTGGAGTATGCACCCGAGTGCCCTACTGTAAAGGTGACATGAAACTCGTGGAGGAGACGAGGAATCCACGACGATGAATCTACGACCACTAGACAATCGCAGTAATGGAGTCGGTCGCCTACTAGGCGGAAGGGGGGGGGGGGATCCTGGGTCTTGCTACAAATCTTGGATCATGGTGGCGTAGTGGGGGTCCCATCGTATTGCGGCAGTGATGGCATCAACATCACGCCACCGCGAGTGGGAGATTGTCGACATGGTATCTAGGGTTTATGGGTGCGATCCTGGGTCTTGCTACAAATCTTGGATCATGGTGGCGTAGTGGGGGTCCCCATTGTATTGCGGCAGTGATGGCATCAACCTCACGCTACCGCGAGTGGGAGATTGTCTACATGGTACCGTTGATGGCCTTGCACGAGAGGTCGTCCGCCATGGTGTTTGCGGTCCCCGCCTTGTATTCAATGGAGAATTGATACCCCTGAAGCTTGGTGATCCAGATTTGCTGTGCAGGGGTTGTGACCATTTGACCCCAAAGATACCGCAGACTGTGATGATAGGTACCCACAAATGGATGACCTAGGAGGTAGGGGCGCCAATATTGAACGACCAAAACTATTGCCCGAAGCTCGTTGTCGTAGGCTGAGGCCGCCACTCGTTGATTTAAAGGCCTTACTGAAGTAAGCAATGGGGCGACCCTCTTGCATGAGGACGGCCCCCACACACTTCCCTAATGCATGACACTCAATGATGAAGGACTTGGCAAAATCGGGCATGCTGAGGACGGGGGCGGAGACCAAGGCCTGCTATAAGGAAAGCTTCCTGGGCCGACGGGTTCCACTCGAACGACACCCCCTTCTTGAGAAGGTTGGTAAGCGGACGTACAATCACACTATAGTTGTGGATGGCGCTACAGTAGTACCCCGTTAGGCCCAAGAAGCCCTAGACCGCTCACATGCAGGATGGTGTCGCCAATTGGAGGACGACGCGACCTAGTCCAGGTTCATGGCTAACTCGACGACTGAAATGATGTGACCCAGGTACTCGATCTATGTCTAACCAAAAAAGGCACTTCTTCTAATGTGTCACGAACTTGTGCTCCGCGAGGAGTTGCAGTACAATCTCCAAGTGATCGAGGTGTAGCTGCCAGGAAGAGTTGTAGATCAAGATGTCATAAAAGAAATCTAGAACGAACTTACGCAGGTATGGTCGAAATACATCGCTCATGGTATACTAGAACGTCGCTGGGGCTTTAATCAGGCCGAAAGGCATGACTAGGAACTCATAGTATCCAGGTGCGGAATGTCGGACGTCGACCGCACAAAGAGCAGTGACGCTGGCGCAGAGGGTTTTAGATGGTGGCGTGAGGATTCCGTGAGGAGCGCAGTTGCAGACGAGGCAAGACGAGACGCACGCAGTGGCAAGTTGAGGCGAGATGAGACGCGCGAAGAAGATCGCGAGTTGGGCGGACGTTTGAAGAGGCAGGTCAACCAAATTGATAGATGACGATTCATGGTAACTAGGGCGGGCGTTTGGTCGCCTCCCTCCTTACTATTTAATCCGAAAATGAGACAATAAATATAAAGGAAAAGACTAAACTTCTCCTTCATATATAGGAGGGTCCCCAAATAAAAGACAAATACATAAAAGCCTGAGAAGGTAAATCATTCCGCTGTCGTGCTTGAGGTGCGTGCCCGTTGTGTATAAACACATGCGTATCGTTGTCCCGGGATGGAATCGCCCGTGCTCGTATCACATATTTGGGTTGTTGTTCAACCATTGTTGATGACATGCGTGGAGGAAACGAAATCGAAGAGTATATGAAGATTTTGTTAGTTCTACTAATATGCTAGGCTACGTTGTTAAAGGTGCGCCTAAGGCTCAAGGCTCAACGGGCTCAGAGATTTACGCTTTCATACATCTTTTTTGCGCTTTTGGAGCATAAAAGACGCGCCTGAGTGCAATTTATGTTGTATTTTTTTTCAAAATAAAGAAAGAAATAATGTAAGATCTCATTAATTTTTGCATTATTTAGTGTTTGTGAAACATAATCAAGCGTTGAGACTTAGATATTATGCAAGTGACCGCATTGATTCTATATTTTTTAAGAGATATAAATGATAGTGATGAATGATTAATGAGTAAATTAAATGAAGAATCTTATCAGGAAGATGAACTGTTGTTTGATGTTGATTATTTAAAATGAATGTGGGCGCTCGCTTGCACCTTGAGCCTTGCGCATTGGCTTCAAGACCCCTTTGCGCCTTGGTGTGCCTTGCGCATTGGCTTCAAGACCCCTTTGCGCCTTGGTGTGCCTTGCGCTTTTAATAACTAAGATGCTAGGCTATGTTGCACGGAGACGGGAACGAGATATGACATACAATACCGATACAGGAATAAAAAAAATCTAAGATATCGGGTACATCTTTGAAATTTTTAATTATGTAAATATAAGTACAAACTAATATGAAGACAGGAGTGACATTCACTTTTTATTTCTTTTTTCTATCATTATATCTCACATGTCATATATCAAATGAAGATGGAGTTTGTGTCACAAAAACATATCATTTCCTAGATATGATATGTGAATAAAAATATGTAATCAATTGAATCCCACCACTTATTATTCAACACTTTCTCTTTCACGTTTTTTCCATGTCACTGCATTTTCAAGCATACTCAGACATATCTGTTGGAAGAAATAAAATGGAAATAGAAGGTGTATTTATTCATCCACATAGGGGCATAATATATAGGAGTTACAACGACACATAATACTTGACTCAAGATGTGAGACTAAACCTCACTCACTTATAAAGACTTTAATAGACCTTTATGTTAACATAAAATTAATAATCTCAACACTCCCGCTTAAGCTGAAGGGGGAACCTTCAGCTTGGACATCATAATAATGACAATGTAGGTAGGCAATGTGGGACAAAACATTAGACGAGCAACCAAGAAAAAAACCAAATCGGGGACATGGCCATACACGAAGCAGACCCACACATGATGGGAACTCGCTGGAAACCGGTCAACCGACATCACCTACAAACACAACATGCAGAAGGGAACCAACGATGTGGAGTAAATCATCAAACAGGCAACCGTGGATAATCCGTCAGGGATAATCCGCACAAAGGGCGGTCCTACAGGACACAGTCCCGCACGACACCGTCCCACACGACACAACCCGCTGAGATTAGAACATCACATCAATTGTGTCCCAACACACGACCAATCGAAAGAAATATGGGGAGACGCTTAACAACATACAACATAAGCCTAGAGGTCGTGTGGAACGAAGACGAAAGATCGGGAAAGATCATCTGAGTCGCCTTCGTCCCAGTCACTCCAACTCACGTGGAAAGCACGTGCATATAAGCTTAACAACAACAGGAAACAAATACAATAATAAAACACAGATAAATGATTGAAAACACAGAAAAACTTCAACTTCGGCGAGAGATCAACACACACCGGAAGGGGTAGCAGCGGATGGAACTGATTGAAATCCGAGAGGAAGCAGTTGGAGTCGTCTGAAATCATCAGAGAAATGAGGGTAGCGCCTGGAAGCGTCGTGGGGGCCGTTGGAGCAGAGTGGATCGATATAGGCGTCCGACAAGAGCTCGACAAAGAGTTTAAACGAGAGCGGCAGAGAGGGGCACAAAGATCCTGCGTGAGGCATCTTCACGTCTAACCTGAGAGGCAGACATGCTCGATCGACGGGAACAACATAAGGTTCGATTGCCGAAAACAATAGGAAGACGTTGGCAGTCGCGCCAGGGTTCGACAAGGCAGCAACGGAAAATGATTAGAAATGCATTGACCGAGAGAAGCGTCGTGGTTGCCAACAGTAAGAGCGCGTCGTCGTCGATCAGTAGTCGGAATCGAGAGGTAGAGAAGACGCGGGCTTCACGGGAGATATCATTGATGTGATCTGTGGAAGAAAAGCCCTAAGCCTCACGGGATCAGGAGCCGCTCCCATCGATGGTCTCAGAAGTCGATCCTATCGACAAACCCAGACGTCGATCGTTGAAGATGAAGGCTCGACGAGATCTGGCAAGCTTGAACATCAGCGATGGGATTACTTCGACGGGCGAGAAGCGAAATGAGAGAAATAGACGGAATCAGAGAGGAAGCCACCAATAAATTTTGCTCACCAACAACTAGGGCAACGAAATTTCAGGGAGGAATAAATTCTTGCTTTGATACCATGTTGGAAGAAATAAAATGAAAATAGAAGGTGTATTTATTCATCCACATAGGGGGTAATATATAGGAGTTACAACGACACATAATACTTGACTCAAGATGTGGGACTAAACCCACTCACTCATAAAGACTCTAATAGACCTATATGTTAATATAAAACTAATAATCTCAACACTCCCCCTCAAGCTTGCCTTATTAGTTTTATATTAACATATAGATCTATTATAGTTTTTATGAGTGAGTGGGTTTAGTCTCACATCTTGAGTCAAGTATTATTTGTCGTTGTAACTCTTATATATTATCTCCCTATGTGGATGAATCAATACACCTTCTATTTTCATTTTATTTCTTCCAACAATATCTACTAGTATTTAAAAGTATTAGCGAGGACCCAATTTTTTTATATTTAAAATTAAGAGTAAAAGTTTTCGAGAGTTTCAAATACGGGTTTCCGAGAATTTTTGAAGTTTGAAACGTTTCGAATACGATACGAATGGCCGTTGTAAGTATTAATGCTTCGTAGATGCTAGATATTGTTAAAACTATTGAGGCTGATGAGCATGTCCTAACTTCAACTTAGGTTTCGAGTTTAGGAGTTGATGATTTATTATTAGTTTTTCATCTATTAAAAAAGTACCCTTTCTTCAATATCTATCTTCACACACACACACATACACTAATATATAAAGATACCCCCTTGTGGTGTAATGGTGTGCACCATCTGTTTCATCCTGTCCGTCCATTTTAAATCAAACCGATCTTCTTAAAAAACAATCTTCTCCATAAAATAAAAATTATCAACACTCTTATTTTTTTCCTCGGGCCACGACATTACCTCCGCCCGCACGGTGGTGTAATGGTGTGCACGGGCGGAGGTATTGCTGTGTCCTGGGTATTGTCGCAGCTGCACGGGGGCCCCCGTGCACTGTCACTCGTGTGTGTGTGTGTGTGTATATACAATGTCCATGACCACACACATGGCAAGACATCTATTTTGAGACCAGTTCTGTCTTAATAGTCTTTTAGTGCAATTTATATTTATATTCCCCATTCCTTACAAAAATGTTCTCCAGGAATCATTTTCTCTTTGGATCTCACATATGGGTTTTTTTACATGTCCAACGGCTTGTTGGGATCTCTAAACTGGATTAACCTTCTCAATTTTTGTTGTGCTCGAGTGTCACATTATGGACGTGAAATGCATTTTTATAAAGCTCATCTCCATGTGTTTGTTTTTTGATGAAACGACTTAGGTTATGTGAGAAACAATATGATTACATAACAACTCAACTGAAGTTTCGATGGCTGCTCAACAAGCGTTTATGTAATGCTTCCAGCGCTTGAAACTAAAAAAAGGGGAATAAACCGTACAATGTATAATGGAGAAAGAAATACTAGACCTTGAGAGGTGTCGCATGATGGGTGTGAAAGGGTTTGTGCGCCCTAACGGAATTCTAATGCGTGAATGCAAGTATATGATGTAGGGAATTCTAAAATGATGCAATGGACATATGATTACTCGATAAGTAATTGCAATAAGCATTCAAGACCAAAGTTGGAGGTTTGCAGCAGTTTCAGGCTTGGACAGCAGAATTGGTGGGACTCCAGCACTAAAATAACTGTTTTCCTGCTCAGAGTTGGAGTTCCTGGAAGAAATGTTGCTAGAATTGGACTGTCGGTAGGAGGAACACCACGGGAAGGCCTTTGAACAGAGTTTTGGAGGGTTCAAAACAGTGGACTTGTCGGCTAGGGGTGCAGATAGCCCAGACCATCCACTGGAAGGTCCGGAACAGGCCAGACGGCAGGAATCTGGATCCAAGGAGGTTGTCGGCTGGTGCAGGAAATTGAAAACAATGGCTGGCAGTCGAGTTCTGGGCTGAGGGGGACTGAAATCCTACATGAAACGGGCTTCCTTGGTCTGGAATTGCAGTTGGAGATCCAATTGGTGTGACCCGTCCCTTGATGATGGCTGGTTTTCCCAGAAGTAGTAGGTGAAAAGGAGAATGCCCAGATTTTGCTGGCCGGCAGGGAGGATGGAAGACAATCTGTGAAATTGAAGTCATCCAGGCCCGGAAAGATCCCAGTTTAGTCGCCTGTTGGAGGAGAAGGCTGGAAACTGCCCTTGGAGTGATTTTTGACCTTTTTGAACGCAGATCTCTGGTTCTGGACAGCAGCAAACACGACTGTTGGTGGAGGAAGGTTGCTGGCTGTTCTGGAATTCAAGTGGAGAGTGTCGGTTTGGCTCCAGGGAAGAATAACTATCATGACCCGTCTCAACAAGAGTCAGAGTGCGCTTCGGGCAGGTCGTGATGCCACGACATGAGCGGAATGAAAATCATGCCTGCTAAGGCGGAAACAGAGAAGCTGATAATAAGTTTAAGGTAATTAATTTGAAGGAAAACAGTTTGTTTTGTTGCGGAAGCTTTAAAATATGATAGTTTGAAACAAGTGCATATGTTTTTTGCAAAAAAACTTATGATACAAGTTTTGGAACAGATTTTTATGCAGTGATCATCGCAGATGAATGAGCATGCAAATATGTCAAATTCTAGTACATGTAATATTTAGCCTAGCAGTTGTCCATGCAAACAGAGAAAACGACTGATTATAATTATTACATAACAGAAATATTCGACAGTAAAAGAAATGAAACATAAACACAAAACCTGAAGTTTGATGCAGATCGGCCTCAGAGAGCAGGCGGCGCAGGCACGAGCACTAAGGCAAATCCAAACAGAAGGAAAATGCCTCAGAACATGAAAATCAACATTGAATCAAGTTAATAATTTAAAAGTAAGTTAAGGAAGTAGGAGCACTTAGTACCAAATCTACTTGTAGCAAAACCAACAACCAGACAAATAATTGAGTGTAACAGAGGTACTTAAATTCCTTTTTGTTCATAGCCTACTCCGGAGTTTAGCCCAGTTTGCAATAACATAAGCGGTGAACCATGGAATGTGTACGCGTCTTCATTTGATGTACAAGATTCTAATATGAGTTTGGGTGCAAAGCTTATCAGCAAGCTGTGCTTATTATGACCATTCCTTGGTTTCCGTTACCAGTTAGGCGTGAGCTCGATCATGTAAAGACATAAGCTATAACAAATGAAAGGTGTAGGTGTCTTTAGTTGATGCACATGCTTCATGATTCAGAAAGATTCAAATTCAGATTCAAGATTTATTAGAGATTCAGAGTTGCTGCCCGTGATCTCTAAGGGGTGGCTCTTGCGAACCTTCACCCTTGAGCCAGAGAGTCCATGCTAGCTATGACCGGTCCTTTGTTTCCGTTAGGGATTCAAGAGGGAACCCAAGTTGAGGAGTTGCATCAATTAAACACCACCTTTCATTGTTTGCTTATGTTATTAATGAATTAAATGATTCATAGTTTTAGTGATTCCTAGCATATCAAGACATGTTACTAATTAATCGACTCGGATGCACAAGAGTAGAGTTCATAGACACGGAAAAGGGGGAATCGAGCTAAGGAATAGAATATACCCCAGTCTTAGAACCAGAGAGACTTAAGAACATGATTCAATGACATAAAAGAAATAAGATAGAGAGCTTACATAACTTTGTGGGTCCAGGAATTTGCGAGTTGTACGATTACTATGCATCGATTTTGGTTAATAGATACTCATCTAGATTAAAATCATTTTTGACACAAGTATCTTTCAAGTACATGATATATCAAAACACCAATCCAATACTTGCTAACCCGAATTCGACATAATTGTTATCGTGACAATGTTGCTCCTGATTAACGTTCTACGATTCTTCAAATTATTCATCAAATGAGATGCAAATCATCTAATTGAATATC
This sequence comes from Dactylorhiza incarnata, assembly GCA_033032865.1. Lineage (NCBI taxonomy): Eukaryota > Viridiplantae > Streptophyta > Magnoliopsida > Asparagales > Orchidaceae > Dactylorhiza > Dactylorhiza incarnata. Next base: position 1,711,177 of record JAWHQI010000227.1, on the reverse strand, counting down.
CAATTAACTATCATTCACTATCTCGTCTTCCAATTATCCAAATATCATCATTTGGATTCACAACTCGTGCTATTCCAATCGCGTGAACCTCAAACTAATAACAAGTCTATTTAGAGATTTGAGGCCTAAATTTATTTGACGAAACAAACGTTCAAGGGTGAATTCATATAAACATAAGAACAGACAAAACGATTAAGTTCAATGTTTGCAAGAGAGGATGATCTCCACTTGCCTTAAATAAGCTGAAGCTGACGGAGGCGGCCAAATAGCGCGAGCAAAAATCAGAAATCCTATTTTAAGGGTTGTTACAATAACTGTCAATAACTACTTTAGGTACTGGGCGGTTACAACGGTTATCAGTGATTTTTTCGTGGTTTCAGGTGGTGGTTACGAGCGGTTATAGGTAGTTATTTGTGTGGGGGTGGAGGAGTGTGAAGATGGTTGGCCGGCCCTTGTGGGGGTAGTTTCCGGCGGTTCAGAGTGGATAAGTAAAGTGGGGCCCGATGGATGCACCTAGGTTCCACGACGTCGCACCTAGGTTCCACGGCGTCGCACCTAGGTTCCACGGCGTCGCACCTAGGTTCCACGGCGTCGCACCTAGGTTCCACGGCGTCGCACCTAGGTTCCACGGTGTCGCACCGTAGAGGAATCACAAAATTAGAAAGTCTCATCAAAATTCTGCAATCCCTTGAAATGAACCCCACACCCCATATTTATAGGCTAAGAGGAAAACAACGGATGACTGTGATTGTCCGACACGAAAATACGTAAAAGGTGCATAAATAATGTACGAAATTTTTTGAAAATACATAGAAAATGTGTCGTCGACACTCCGAACGCGACTATGGACTCGGATCGTCCATATGATAATCCTAACTTATCCTTCAATGAATGTAAACCCAAACGGGCTCTGATACGGGCTGACCCGCCCGAGAACTTTGATCCCCATCAAGAGGGCTAGTAGATCTCATTGGCCGTTTATTTTGCACAGAACATTATTAGTAAAGGAAATTGCACAAAAATAGATATCGGTGAAAAGATGCAATTACTGCATTGCATTGGATGAGACAAAAGGGTTTTTATTATTTTGTTTGTTGAAGGAGGTTTGTCTCCCCTTTTACTAAATATTGTGTTGAGATATGTCCGTGGTTAAAGCTACAGAAAGTTTATTCAAATGTTCTTTTGAGATGTCTTTTGTTTGTTAATGTTGTGAACCATGTTTGATTTTTTATGGGCATCGTTAAAGCTGATTTAATCTAGTAACATTCCGTGATCCTTGAACAAAGCTTATCACTTGGAGAACCTCTCTCTTCTTTAACCTTCTAGGTTTACTAATAATATTTTTATAACTTCCATTTTGAAACTGGCAGTCTTAGGCTCTGTTTAGCGTGGTGGGGGCGGTCGTGAACGCGGTAGTTATGATCGGTCGTTCTTGAACGCCCGACGTCACCTAAGGAACTTCATCCATTTTTATGTTTAAAACTAGTTTTCTTTTCTTGGTGGTGGTGGTCATAAACATTGTCATACCAAACATAAATTCTATGACGCTGGTGTTTTTGTCCAAACTCACCGGAGCAAAAAAGCCGCGCCAAACGGAGCCTTACTCAACAATTTTTGACCTTTTTAATTAAAGTTTTCACAGTTCATTACTTATTTAGAAAATTACTTCATCTGCATTGACAGCCCAATTGCTATTCGAGAGTGATCAGTGTTAATGGTGATGAACATATTATCATATTTGCCAAACGAGACATTAGCCAGTGGGAGGAGCTGACATATGATTATAGGCAAGGAAATCTTAGTTGACTATTTACTGTTGTTTGTCCTTTGTAGGTGCTAAACTATTCTATTTATTGCTGCTGATCCAGGTTCTTTTCGAAGGATGAGTTGGCATGCTATTGCGGCTTCCCAAGATGCCGTGGCATTGTTAATGATGCTGAAGAGCGAGTGGTAAAGATTGATGTTCCTAGATCAGATCTGAGAATTTGGGACGGTGAATGAAAGTAAAGCAGCATTCCCATGTATTTTTCTATTGCACAAAGCTTAGCTTATATTGAGCTACCACTCTTTCTCCAATGTATAATGTAATCTTATTATGTCTTCGTGGACAATTATGTTTGTGAATTGTAGAATTTTCCTTGTTTTTTCTCTAATGTATATTGCAATCTTATTGTGTCACCATGGACAAATTATGTTTGTGAATCGTAGAATATTCCTTCGGGTGCAGTTTGTGGTGGTATAACACTTCATATAATTATATTGATACATGTACATTTTCTGATAGTTTTTTAGAAACATAACCGACCTTTTTTTTACGACTAGTAGCACACCATTTAGAATATATATTGATGGGGATCATGCCACACGGCCCGTTAGAGTCTATTAAAGTCGACCTCGGGCCCAGTGACGATTGGGGCAGCTCAGCTCGAGCGGATCGCTGATCGTAACATCTTTCATTCTTTGCATTTTTTTTAAATTTTATTGTATTTTTGTTTATTTTGAGGGATAAAATAAACGGTGGATCATGACCGTTTATTGCCCCTTTAGTCTACATATAAGGGTAAAGGGCTCCTTAGATTGGTATTGAAAGTTGAAGCAAAGATGCCTTGTTTTTGATCATTCGATGCTGAAGCCGGAACCCCCAGGTGTGAAGCTTGGATCTCCCATCAAGCTCCTTGCCGCCGGCCAATATCTTCCCTTAAAATCGAGGCCCGCCTTACCTCCAACCGACCTCCCCAACCCAGCCTCTATCTACTACAGATGGCAACATTCCCCTCCCACTTCCACCAACCGGCAGCCCAAACCACCACCTCCAAACCACCGGCCGGCCAAACTCCATTGACTCCCCATATTCCTCCAAAAATAGCCCCTGTTCCCTCTCGAATCCCCTCCATTTTTAGTTTCCGACGATCATCGGAAAAACTTCCCCGACACCTTCGGTAAGCCTCTACCACCACCCTTCAAATCTCATCCATTTTCAGCTTTCCAGCGATCGCCGAAAAACACCTTCGGCCACCACTGCCTCCTCCGGCTACCACGTCTGGCCAACCACCACCACTACCTCATAACTTCCTTAACCTATGTAGTACGACGACGGGGATGGGATATGATACAAAACAGACATGAGAAACATGATTTAAAAAAAAACTAGGATACAGGAAACGTTTAAAAAAAATTAATTATTAATTAATGTGGAAACAAGACAACTAACAAACGAAGTGTACATATCTTGAATTATAAAGAGAGAATTTTATAAGACTACAACATATATATTATATATCATTGGCATTTCATAATTCATATAATGACATAATACTAAAAGAAATATAGAAAAGAGTCAATGAAACAAGTATTATAAAGACAATCACTATGTACCACATGTCCACATCATTACATAAATTGATAGATTTTCAATTTTTCATTACATGCACATACAAAATATCAATAGTTCAAAAATTAAACATTCTCTCCAATAATATCAACTTCATCATCTTCTTCCACAATCGAGAGCTCCAACCTTTGTTCATCAAGCGATAGATTAGTTATCTCAAGCGTACATACATCTTCAAACGACTCAAAGCCATTGCCCGCAATATACCACAATTTAGACTCTCCTTCATTGTATTTTTGATCTCTTCGAGAAAGAAGTCGAAGATTGGTATGAATACTTATTAAATCTTCAGCACGTTGCGATGTCATTCGGTTCCTTTTCATAGAATGGATAAAAGAGTAAGTACTCAAATTTCTCTCGACACATGAATAAAAAGATGGTTGTACTAATAGCTTCATAGTTTGAAGCAAAGGGGCCGACGAACCATGGTTAATCCACCAAATCTTTGGATCTAAGAGATAATGATTTTGAATTGAATCATAATCATTAAAATCTCCCGATTTGTCACTGAATTCCACATACTCCTTGGCGACTACATTACGCACCATTAAGGTTGGGAAATATTTTTTCAAACATTTAACCCTTTCCTTGCTAACTTCCGAAATTTTATGAGGAGCAACTCTATTTGTATCCTCCGCTAGTCATTGTTCATTCTAATATCTAGTAAAATAACAAAAAATTATTAAGTTTAAAAAATCAATAATACAAAAGATATCAAAAAATAAATTTGTAATTAAAAAGATAATTATCTTGGATTTAATGAATGTGCAAAGCAGTCAAACGGAATATTATTCTTGTTCCAACGATCCCCAGGAATAACATGTACTACCTCAAAAAAGGTAGATACATCTTCTTCTCTTTTCCTCTCTTGAGCATAGATAGCCTCTTCACTCTTTCAATCATTGTGTCCCACATATCATTTACTAAATGAAGGAAAGACTTATTCGCATCACAAAAGCGAATCATATCATATATATAGGAGCGGTGAACGAAAGAATGTACTCAATGGATTCCCACCAATCATCATTTAACACCTTCTCTTTCACATATCTAGCCTTTTCCATTTCATTATCACGATATATAAGTCAATGATCACTAATAAACATTCTTTGGATTCCATTCTTTGAATTCCATTCTTTGAATTTCATTCTTTATAAGTTTGAATCGTTTTAACATGATGATCATTGATGCAAAACGAGTTTTGGCAATAAATAATAATTTTAAGTTCACAAACTCATTAAACATCGTTAATCTCATGGAATGATTCATTATATAGTTTTTAATGAACATTGCATCATCGCCTATATGGGTAATCCATGAGCATTTTTTATATGTAACCACATTATTCTCTAAATTCTTAGCGACACATAGGTTCTTCAATGCTAGATTGAGTGTGTACCACACAAGGAGTCCAAAAAATTGATCTACTCACTCTCAATTAGTTGGCCCGCCCCTTGGAATTTCCCACATTATTCGTTATAACTTTAACAACCTTTTCATGTCCAATTTCTACAATTACCGCATTGATCAAAGATGCAATGAAATACTTGTCTTTGGTTTGACCTTCACAATTAACTGCCTTCAAGAACATTGATTTTGAATCTATTATTGACATAAAATTGATGAATGTCATTCTTTGTGGATCGCTCCATCTATCGCTTACAATGCTAACTCATCCCACATCGCTCTTAAAAAAGCTAATCTTGTTTCAATTTCTATCTTCTCCTTCAACAACAAGGTGGTTCTCTATGAATTGTAGCTGGGTGGTATATATCCCGCAAGGTTACGACTAGCAGCAAAGGAATATGATTCTCTCTAATACAAATTTCTTGCTAGATTGAAAGGCAACTCCGCCGAATAAAATGCTCTAGCAATTATGACATCCAAATGAGCTTTATCCTCATTATTGAATGCACTAGAAATTGGATTCTTTTTGCTACCACTTGGATCATCATTTCTTCTTCGTTTATCACCAACACTTCCCTTACTTCCAATTCCACTTGAAGTACTTGGAGCTACCAGTATAAATTTTGGAAGTCGTCGCTCAATAAGCTCCTGAGCATTTTATCTTCCTTCAACATATCCTTGTATGTGGAAGTCGGAACCTTGGTACATGCTCCAATTCCGCTACTCTTAATCCTCAAAATATAACCATTCATGCGAGTGTATTAAATTTCGTAAGGCTTACCACAAAAATTACATGTCCAACTTATACTTTCACTTCCTTCAGTTAACTTCCCTCGTCACATATTTCCAAAGTGCCTTTTCGTCATTTTCAGTCACACCGCAATGTGAATCCATGTTACGCAAGATAAGACCTAATTTAAATAACAAATAATATTATGCAAACTAATTAACTGATTAATAAAAAAAATCTGATTGAAGATATCAATATACAAGCTCATCCAAACATATAAGCATTCTACATAAACTAAAATTGATTAGTAATTTAAAATTATCCTAAAGCTTAACCCAACATACAAGCTTTATATAAACTAATTGAAAGGGATTTCTACGTAAACTAAAACTGATTAAAAAACTGACTAAAAAAGAGATGCTAGAAAACTAAAACTGAGAAGAGTATTGATGGCAGAAAAATGATTAATAATATTGAGTAAAACTGATTGAAAAACTAAAACTGAAAAATTGATTAATAATATTGACTAAAAAAGAGAAGAGTAATGATGCCAGGAATGATATAAAAATCTGAGAAGAGTATTGACCCAACATAGAAGCACTTACAAGCATATTTAAAAAACTGACTAAAAAAGTGATGCCAGAAATGATGATACCTTATGGACAGGGAGTGATGAAGATAGAGATGCCAGAAATGATGCCAAAGAGGACGACAACAACCTAAAGAAATGATGCTTCTGTGGAGAAGGCTTCAGTAGAGAAGAGGGCTTCAATGGAGGAGAGGGCTTCGAGGGGCGCACAAAGAGCAACAAGAGAAGAGGCTTTCGACGGAGAGGAGAGCTTTCATCGAAGGGCTTCAACGAGCTTTCGACGGAAAGAAGAGGCTTCAGAGGAGAGGTCTTCAGCGGAGAGGAGTGGTTTCGACGGGCGCACGAAGAGCAACAAGAAAAGAGTCTTTCGATAGCGGGGAGAGCTTTTGTTGAAGGGCTTCGACGGGCTTTCGACGGAGAGAAGAGGCTTCAGCAGAGAGGGCTTCGTCGGAGAGGAGAGCTTTCGACGGGCGCACGAAAATAAAAAAGAACTTACATAACCTAATAAGCTCCACGTCCACGTTACATTTTATTGCCGGAATCGCGTATCTGCAAGCGGGATACGCGATTCCATGTTTTTTTCATTTTAATCTAAAAGGTGCGTTTCCCGCGTTTCGGAAACACGTTTCCAGACGTTTTCCGCATCTGATATTCGTTGAGCTGATATGCGAGACATTTTTAAGTATCCGTGCTTCATGGTCCTTAACTACCTCTCCATTGCCCCGCTACTCCACTAACTTCACCTCTCCTAAAATGTAGGATCTCCTCTAAATTTTCTCCACTATCTTCACTCCCCACCTCCTCCACTACATCTGACCCCCTTCCTCTCTTGTAACATCCCACGTGGAGCCACCTTCCCACACTCCCACTCCACAACCGAGCCCCTCCCTCCACCCAGCAGCATATCCCACTCTCCTCTCACGTAGAACCACCTCTCCCCGCTTCCCAACTTCAAAACTGAGTCCATCTATCCCTTCCATCCACCCTCCCCTCTCCCTCTCTCGTGGAACCACCCTCCAACAGTCTCCCTCCCTGAAAATAGCACCCGACAACCCATATACAACCCTCTAGAATATTTTCCAGGGACTGGAATTCAGTCCCCAATGCAGGAATCTACATTCCAAAAGCTAATTGTTGCTGCCACAACTTTCCTTCCTCCATTCGACCATCATTTAGCAGCAAACCGTTTCTACCAGCTACCCGAGAAGTCGATTCCAGCTTCCATTAGTGTTGTTCAACAACCCGGGCTATGTACGGAGGTGAAATCCCAACCCGGGCCTTATTTTTGGCTTTCGGAAGGCCTCCAAATACCCATCCAACCCTCCCCATCTCAAATTTGTGTGAGTTTTTAGTTTGAAGTCAATATTTGATTTTTGTGAATTAAGTGATTGTTTCCTACTTAAGTGATATGTTATTTGTAATCATTAATCCAAGCTTGTGAATCTTTGTGAGTTTTCATTTACTTGGCTATTTGGTTTTGAGTACTTTTACATATATATGACATCCCATGTTTCCAAGCTTGTTCGCTTTATCTATTGTGACTCATCTAGTATTTTGATTTATAAAGAGAAATTATGCAAGTAAAATAAATTGTCGGAAGTGTGTTTGCATATAGAAAATACATTTAGCCTCTTTAGGACCTTACCCTGCATCAGTTTGGTATCAGAGTTCCAGGTTAAATTCTTTTGCATGCTTCGTAGTGGTAAGGTATTTAGGTATATCATGACAGAGTCTCTTCCTTTAGATAACCAAACCACCACCAGTTCTAACATTAACTTGTCAATATCCGATTTCCAAAAAAAATTGGGCGAATCGATTTGATCAAATAGATGCACAGTTTCATGACCTTAGGGAGCAATTCAGAGTCCTCACCACTAGGGTAAATGGTCTTGATCTCGTTCGGAATCCATATCCATCAGAACCCATTAGGCCACAAGTTGTCCACCATGAGGGTCATCGAGATATTGAGGGACTTCATGACTGTATGTTCATTAATCCACTAACACAGGCTCCTCCACCCTTCCCCGAGAGCTCGGAGCTAGCTTATGAGCATCGTAGAGATCCCATCGTTGGCCGACACCACCATTCTTTGGAAGAGTGATCTTAACCCTAGTACTAAATGGTATGAAATGTCTAACGAGCGACGAGTGTGGTTTACCAAGATGAAATTACTTGAACAAGCTATAAGATATATTGGACTAGTTTAGAGCGCTCACTGGATATATATATGATTATTATCCCATCAAAAAACATCTCCCCGCTTCGTATCAGAGTCAGCTCCTAGATCAGCTCCAAACCCTACGACAAGGAACCCTTTTTGTAGCCTAGCATATGACTCGCTTTGATGAGCTTGTCGTTAGGAAAAGTATTACTGAAGAGCACATCGTGACAACCTCCCTCTTTTGGGCCGGATTGAGGGCAGAGACTGTTGGGTTTTCTATGTGGTTACATATCATGTGCGTGGCAAAAACGGTTCAAGAAAAACCTAAAAGAGAAGCATACAGATCTTGCGATAACCATGAATCAAGAAATAAATGCAGCAAGTGCAAAAGTACCTGTGACGGAATGCAGATTCACGGCTGGATCGGTCCTCAAGATCTACTCCAGGAAATGCCTTTGCTTGAATCAGAATCCTATTCCAAGTCGTCTCCTTCGTTCTGAGGCTGATTCGAAATCAGCGATCGATGGTTGCTTGAGTTCCCACAGAACTAGATCCGCGGCTTTATGGATAATCCACACTAACGCCAAGAAACACCTCGCTTGCGTCAAACAGAAGCAGACTGGAAGAAAGATTGGGGCCTTCGTCTCCACAGATTACTAGATCTGATGTCAGAAGAAGATCGTCGGCGCTAGGTCGAACCCCTCGCCGCACTCGCCGTTGCCGCTCTACAGAACCTTTTCGTCAGGGCTCCGGGAATTGTAAAAGCCTTAACCCTAAAACTGAAATTATTTCTATATATAATTCTCAGTGAACCGGGTTTAGCTTCAATAAGAATTACCTTAAGAACAGGTGAACCGGGTTCAGGGTTTAGAAGGAGAAAAACAGACTCAGGCTGTGTCGACTTGATATCCAGTCGATCGACTAGACAATCTAGTCGATTGGTTTGATATCTAGTCGATCGATTAGATAGTCTAGTCGACCAATTTGATATCTAGTCGATCGACTAGACAATCTAGTTGATCGGCTAGACGATGTACACTATATCAACACAGAGACAACCTAGTTGAATTCGAAATGAGCTTGTAGGAGAGCTCGCGTATTTTTTAGTATTTTAAATCACACAACGTCGTGATGGAATTTTCATTTGTCAAACAAAATACGTTCACGACATGCTCAAAAGATTTGGATTTGAAAATCTTAAGCAAGCTAATACACCAATGAGTGCATCACTAAAATTAGGAAAAGATGAAGCTGACATTTCAATTGATCAAACTTTATATCGAGGAATGATAAGATCGTTATTGTATTTGAGTGAATCTAGACCCGATATTATTTTTGCCGTATGTTTGTGTTCAAGATTTTAAGCTAATCCCAAAGAATCTCATTTAAAAGTGGTTAAACGAATGTTTAGATATCTAATCGAAACATCTACATTAGGCTTATGGTATCCACATAATGATTCCTTTATTTGACACGGTTTTTCTTATTCAGACTATGCATGATGTTCATGTCATTTCTGTAATACCCCAACCTAATTTATCAACAAATCAGCAGTCCGACCGGGCCCCATGATAAGAAGTAAACAAAGTATCAGTATTTAAATTAATACATAGCAGGTAAATATGAAAGTACTAAAAGGAAACTTACAGCGGAAGTAGTAAAAGAAGTTAGGGGTAAAAGTGTATCTCATAAAATTTTGAATTCACAGAGCCACTAAAATTGAAAGAACCATACATTTGAATGTCTGGAATAATACATATGTCTGATACATAGATAATCATAAACATTTAGCTTACACCATGTTCATAAAAGGGAAATAATACAATACTGAAAAGAAAGACAATTGAACAAGAGACAAACTAAAAATACGGAGGTCCGCAAACTCTTATCCTAGGCGCAACATCCCACCTGTGATCCTTGTAATAATAAGCTCAAAAATGGGTCAGCACAACTGGAGAGTAAGAAAGATCATTCTTCTTAGTGACACTAAAATATTCTGAAGAAATATGTGTGCATGCTTTTTGAAAAAATAATTTCATGCTATAGAAAAATATGTTATACTATGCATGTTTTTCTAAAATAGTATTGAGAAATAAATGTTTGTTATAGTTTAATCATGTCATGCATTTTCATTCAAGTTCCAAAAATATTTAACTATAGAGATTTTCTAAATGTCGGCATATACTTGAATTCTATTTGTCTTATGTTTCGTCACTTTTCATATTCTATGTGGAGTAACTTCTTATGCACATTCTTTAACGACCGAAGTCCACAATTTAAATCTTTCTTTCTTCTGAGCAGGTTTTACACAATTAAATAATGCAGCTAAGCGGATCACATGAGTGGTACCAGTAAAAGACATAAAAGCACTTTTTATTCATTTTAATAATATACATCATGTCCAGGGATACAAGGAAAACCATAAAAACTGAAGTACACGCTAAACTGAAATCTACAACAAACTGAAATACACTCTAACCTGAGATCAAGCTATGTCTTCCCTTTGTTTCCTTTTTGCTTCCACAGGTATCTTCCTAGCGGGGCCTAGCACGCTGGCGGTCTGATCCTAAAAATAAAATTAACAACCAGGTAGTTTAGAAAACTAAGTGAGTTGCTTACTTCTTCGACCGCCCTACAGGCAGTTATATATATCTGTATAAACTGTATGATCATGTATAGTAAAAAAAAGTAGACAGGTACAGTAAACTGATACACCGAAATAAACCATTTCTGTTATTTAGTTTATTATTTCTCATTATAGATCATTTCATGTTCGATTATAGTTCTTTTCGTTCTTTCGAAATACTTAAGGTCATTCTCAAATCAAATATCTGAGCCCATCAAATCAATGTCCGTTCTAGGGCGCTCAACAACGCAACAGGCTTCCACGCCTCCTAGATTGGACATTTCAGTATCAATTTCCGTAGGATATCTACCCCTCCAACTGGGTGTAGGAGTTTGAAGCTTACCCCCTACTAGACTAACCCTTAGTGTTTCGATGCGTCGACACACTCTATTTCGTATGCATTTCATTTCATATTCAGTTCATAATATAGGAAATAATTATATTAATTTCCCCTCAGATATTCTATCGCTTGCTAATCTATACTTAGCCTTTTAGCGATTTCACAATTTCAGTGATTTCAAATTTTCGAATTTCTTTAAATCAAGGCAATTCATATTCTACATGTTCATAAGCTAAAAATATTCAAATGCATACAAAATCAAAGCAGTAAGGACTCACCGCAACTTTTCCTTTGTTCTTGTCCTTCGAAGGATTCTCGTCGCGTCTATCGACGGACGCCATCCTCTGCAGTATCAAGTAAATCATTTACTTTAGGGTTGCGTCTTTAAATAACTACGAGTAGACTCCCTAAGACGGCCACAACTACGACCTCTAGGAGTTGCCTAGGGAAGGACAAGCTTGGTGACTCGAAAAGAACACGTAAAATCAGATTTCAGCTACTCAGAAGATCATATTTCAGCCACTTAAGCCAACTCACAAGAACCACTAATGGCAGTCCACAAGAGGCATGAAGAGGGCAGCCAAGAGGAGTCATCAAGAGCCAACAAATGAGCCAACAAAACAGTCTGCCAACACAAGCAATAACGATCAACATAAGCCAACAAAAGGGGCAGCCAACCACAACCAACCAGAGCCAACATCAGCTATCAACAGCAGCCCAATGACAGCCCACAACAAGTATCAATAGCAGCCCAAAAGGTAGCCAATACAATAGCCAAATGAAACACAGTAGCCGGCCCAATTAAAATCAAGGAAAACAGCCCGCACTAGCTACTAAAGGCAGCCACCACCAGCTATCAAAGGCAGCCAACAGCCCAAGGAAATTAGCCGGCCAACACAAATAACAACACATAATTATCACTTTCCCCCATCATGAATACCATACCCAAGAGCTACATAAATAATACAGCAGACCAACACTAGCTCAGCCCAAAAACAGTGACCAAATCAAGGCAATCATCAAATTTCCCTTATCAGAAACCCTAACTGGCCAACATAGAAATCAAATCCCCCATTTGCAAACCCTAATCGACCAAGCCATAGCCTAACAGTTGTAATAACTGCTGAATTTCAGTAATTAAAAAGGATGGGAAGAGGAAGAAGAGCTCACATAGAAGGAATTTCAGTCTCAAACTGCCGGCCCTAGACCAAAGCCTGCCAACTAACTAGCACTGAAGCTGCCGTAGAGCGGCAACTGCACAAGAGGGCAGCAGTAGATGATTCAATCTCTCCCAGAACTGACGTTAGAAGGAGCTTGAAGGAGAGGTGCAGCCGAACCCTAGGCTTTCTCAGCTCAACAAAGGCTTCAGGAGGCGGGAATGAAGAAACTAGCGGGCTATGTTCAGCGACAAAGGGATAAAAAGCCTCCCAAACAATAAATTCCACCGCCTAAGCCTTAACCCAAGGCTTAAATTAAAAATCTGAATTAAGGATTTAAGAACCAGCCAGCCCAAGAATATAAAAGGATATAAAACTCCAAATCAGCCAAGCTAGTTAACCAAACCAACTAGCCCTCAAACTTCCATCAACTTTTATTACCAAGCCAAGCTCAACTTAACAAATAACAACTCGATCATCCGCCACAAAGCCAAGACGAAAACATAATTTAATCAAAATATAAAATAAATACGAAACGATCGCCGCAAAATCTTCGGATAAACTCGAATTTAAAAATTAAACATGCGACGTCGAATCGACACTGAATCCTTTTCTCTTTTTCATTATAGCAGAATATTATTTCTTATATTTTATTATATAATACACCATTATACATATTCAGGTTCGGTTCTTACACATTCTAACTACCCGAGTCCCAACTAATGAACGCAGGGGTTCTAGTGTCTCTTGGACACAGACTCACATCTACTAATCTTCTAAATGGAGAACCGTCTCCTTAAATTTGATGCTCATATGGTCTACTACATCCTGAGTAAGATAGTGCGCCTCTATCTATCACAAGAGAAAGTCTCAATCGTGCCTCCTAATTATTTTTCATTTACTGTTGGATTTCATATTTATTCATATGAATATCGTAAGTCATATTTTACGCTAAAGAATCGCCTCGTACACTTATTCTGGTGGTTAGTATTATTTGCACGTATAAATGAATACGCAGGTACATGTACTGTACAAATTCATAAATTTCATAGGAGTTCAGTATTTCTTATCATGTTACACATTAAAGTCTAGATGTATGCGATCTCATAATATTACAAATATTCTCTTACTATACGAGAAACAATTTGTGCATTTTACTATGTATTATGTCTAGCAAAAAAGAATAGAATTTCTTACATTGAGATTACGACGCTCGTACACTTGACGTGGCGACATGATTCCTTCTAGGTCGCTTGACGATTGGAGACCTTCTCAAATATAAGTCCAAACACACCCTAACTCTGCAATACAGTCATGCCCCTTAATAAAATATACTCTTTTAGGTTTCCCCCCAAATACAACACAACAAAGCTTGTGCGATCAAAAAAAAAAAGGGCGGTTCGAAAGAGGAAGCTCAAAGAGGCCTTTACCTCTTCGAAACGGTGGGCACTACTATGATGGTGACGAATCAACTGAAAAAGTTAAGATTCATCGTTTCTGTAATTAACAAGATCTTAAACCAAACCCCAAAAATTATTTAAGAGAGAAGAAAAATGTCTAGGGTAGAATATAACTACTGACATAGGATGAGAGGTCGTCGACGTCACACGAGGAAACCTGCGGTGCGTGCAGACGATTAGATCAGAGAGGAGAAAAGAACCCGCTGCTGTGTGTGCAGTCGACTAAGACAGAAAGGAGGAAGGACGAAGAAAGGACCTGCGGCTATGTCTCTCACTTCTGTCGAGAGGAACACAAGAAGGAGTCGGCGTCTAGGGTTTCTGGAAAAGGAAGGAGTGTCGACGGTGATGGGATCTACCGCCGTTCTCTAGAGGGCTTTGAATTGCCGCTAGATCGCACACCGAGAGGATTTCCTTCAACCTGTGCGGCTGTGAGCGATATAAAAGAAAAGGGGGGGGGGGGGTTGACGGGAGAGCTCGCACGACGAGCGGTTAACAAAAGAAATCTGTGGGGGGGGGGGGACTAAAATCGTGGAGTGAAACGGCTAGGGCTACACTTGAGGAGTAAATTAGGTTCCTCCAAATTACCAAAATGCCATTCCACTCTTTTTATTAATTAAAAACTACACGCTTCGCCCTTGCACCAATTAAATTTCGTTAATGCTGAATTTTCAGTGATTTCCATTAATTTATTTATTAATGTGCATGCATACGGCCAAAGTAAAATCTTACCTCGACACGTCAATGGCTCGATTAAACTTGCTCGCGATCAGACCCTGAAATTAGAAGAACGCGATGCATAAATTTTGGATGTTACAATTTCTTACAGCCATTACTGGTATCATGGTCAAGTAGAAATCATAATTCTGTTGCGCTCTCCACCACCGAGGCCGAATATTTCACTAGGTAGTTGTTGTGCACAAGCCTTATGGATGACTCAAACACTACAAGACTTTGGAATCCATCTCAATAACATTGAACTAAAGTGTGACAACAAGAGCGTAATTGATCTAACTAACAATTGTGTTCATCACTCTAGATCCAAACATATAAATATTCGACGACACTTTATTATGGATCATATTAAGAAAGAACATGTGAGAGTTAGTTTTATAGGGACTGATTCACAACTTGCGAATATATTCCCCAAGCCACTCCCCGATGCACGATTCAATATGCTTAGACTAGAATTGAGTATTTTGGATGTCTTAGGCTAAAATTTAAAATCCGCAACTTTTTTAGTATTTTTTAATTTCTTTGTTGCATTAGATAACTCATATAATGACAAATCATAATCAAGAAAAATTGGAATAAAAAAATCACGAAAACCATGCTTATTTCATGAAAAATCAAATCTCGTTTTGTACTGTCCGACGCTAACCTTACCGTCGGCAGTAGTTCCATTTTCTTAAAATTCTTGATTTGTGTTTACTCTAATTTTTACTTTCAAAAAGTTAGTTTCTTATCACCTTTTCTTCTGCTTTCAGAAAAATTTACGTATTTTTGTTTACCTTTTTCTCAACAATAAAAAATCAACTAAAAATTACTTAATAATCTTAAAAACTCAAAAATATGTTTTGCTTGGTATTTCTCTACTTTGTTTTGTATTTTCATAAAAACCAAAACTCAAAAAAACTGCTTATGATTATTGCCAAGATTCAATGATGAATAGAAATATCTCTTAAAGATTCATCACAATGTTTAATTTAATTTTCAAGTTTCCTTGAACACTATCTTTTATTTTGCAATGAAATTGTTTGTAGAAACCATGTGTATGGGTGATTAACATGTCTCTAAGTATGAGTAATGTGTTATGATAGATAATGATTTAAATCACTCACTTTTTGATTCCTACATGTGTCTTTAATCTTAGATTTGCATGATTATGTAGTGTAATAACATAACAAAGTAGAAATACATGAATACATTACCTACACAACATTGAATTGTGTCTTGCAATTCTGTCCTTTTATGCACCTTCTTTTGAGAAATGTGGTCAAAACTAAAATTATATGTTTGTTAAACAAGTGAATTCAGAGCCCTTTGTCACACAATAAAAAATTCAAATAATAAATGAAAAGGAAAACTCCACCAAGCGCTACTTACCCTCCTGATAAGTCTTAATAAACATTGTGAGGTTGAGCACCCTTGAGAGGATTGTAAAGTGTCTTGTGCAAGCAAATTCTACATCACTTCTCTTTTGTACACCAGATCACAAAAATGAACTTAAAAAGAAAAATATCATGTGATCCCCCAAACAATTCTTCGCTCTCTGATAAGTCTTAATAAGCATTATGTGTGCGAAACACCTTGGTAGTTGTACGGTTTATTAGATATGCATTGAACCTTGTGGAAGTAATTTTATTTATGCTCTTTTTGATAATATTGTGTTTTTATTCCATTACATATGTCATGTGTTTTGATTAATGCACTTGTATACTTTATCAAAACACTATTTGTACACATCATTATCTTTCATAAAACTTTCACTCATGAGAATTTGATCTTAAGATACAAAAATACTATTTTCTACAACCTTAAGTAAATGTACTAGATGACAAAGCATGACCTCTAAAATATTTATTTTTACTTAGCAAATTATTTTACATTGTAGTTGTTTTTCTTTTCTTGATATTTCTAATCATGCTTGCAATTTCTCAATGACATAGCATTTGTTGTGCAAAAATTCAAACATATTCGTATTAAGCTTATAACTCATTATATTTTGTGCTATTATTTTCTCAAAAGATGTTTATTCTAAGTATGCTTATTCAATTTTTCGCTGCGTTATTACTCATATGCTCGATCATGATTACCTTTTCTTTAGCAAATTTCATTTTCAACAAGTGGTGTCATGATCATTCATTAATTCCACCAACTAGTATTCAACAAGATTATATTACATCTTCTTTGATACCTACTTAGTGCAATCCACTCCTCGCTAAAACTCACCCCTACCCTCTTTTGATAATACCAAAAGGGGGAGAGTAATTTAAAGAAATCTATAATTTAGGGGGAGTACAATAAAATATTCAGCGGAAGCATCTATGTAGGGTGATTATTCACACAGGGGGAATTATACACTTTTATCATGATTATCACTTACTACATTTTTCTATAAACACAACTCTATTATATTGATTTTTTTCTTAGAGGATTTTTTATTATAAAAAAAGGGAGTTTGTTGGAAGTATTTCCAAGTAGTCTTAGCCTCTTAGGTTATGAGCTTAGAAAGCCCATAAATCTTATTCCTCTACCCATAGAGTCCCACCCTAGCGAGTCTGTTGAGTCCTATGCTAGACACCTCCATAGTTTGCATGAGTCTATCTGGCAAAAAATTACTTGCAATAGTGACATTTATAAATCTTATGCTGATAACCACACGAGACTACAAAAAT
This sequence comes from Dactylorhiza incarnata, assembly GCA_033032865.1. Taxonomy (NCBI): domain Eukaryota; kingdom Viridiplantae; phylum Streptophyta; class Magnoliopsida; order Asparagales; family Orchidaceae; genus Dactylorhiza; species Dactylorhiza incarnata. Next base: position 1,693,921 of record JAWHQI010000227.1, on the reverse strand, counting down.
TCAAAGAAGAACATGTGATGGTCTGTATACGTGCTGAGAGGTTCCCCAAGGGAACTGCTCAAAAATTAAATGCTAAACGAATGAGTCCTTACACTGTCCTCAAAAGAATTGAGACAAATGCTTACAAATTAGATATTCCGAAGAGTATAACGATTTCACCCTTATTTAACATCGAGAATTTAACTCCATTCTTTGAGTCATACGACCACATGCACCCTCCACCTCCTGACGCCTCAACTCCTCAGCCTCAGCCTTCGTCCACTACTTAACCACTACCCCAACTTCCACCGACTACATCGCCACAACCCGAGTCTTCAACACCGATTGATCATCCAGCTTCTTCCACAACAGTACCACATCCTCCGACACAGGTTTCATCGTCCACAAACACCTGACCTTTCGACTCGCACCTAACCGTTTGACTTGCACCAGACCGTTCGACGCCATCACTGAGATCGTGTCCCATGAGCTCGTACCATCACCAGACAGAGTCAGGTACTTGGTCCATTGACGGGGCCACACTTTTATCGACGACACTTAGATTTCCGCAGCAGAGCTCCAAAGACTCGCCCCAACCCTAAAACGGCATTACGATCGTCTTCATTCTTCGGAGATGAATGCTTTTGAGACGGGTGGATTTGATGGGGATCATGTCACACGTCCCGTTAGGGTCTATTCACGCCAACCTTGGGCCCAGTGACGATCGCGACCGCTCATCTCGATTGGATCGCCGATCGTAACATTTTTCGTTCTTTGCATTTTTTAATTTTCATTATATTTTTTGTTCATTTTGAGGGATACAACGAACAAAGAAGCTTGACTGTTCGTTGCCCCTCTCTAGTCTATATATATAGGGGTAGAGGGCTCCTTAGATTGGTATTGAAAGTTGAAGCAAAGAAGCCTTGCTTTTGATCATCTGGTGCTGAAGTCGGAATCGCCAAGTGTGAAGCTGCCTTGCTTTTGATCATCTGGTGCTGAAGTCGGAATCGCCAGGTGTGAAGCTTTGATCTCCCATCAACCTCTTTGCCGCCGACCAACATCTTTCCTTCCCAGAGCTGGGGTTCAACTTGAGTGACTTGAATGACTTGAATTGCATTTTTTCCACCCAAATGATTTGGTAGAGATGTGGGTGGGGCTCAACTTCTACGTTCGTACATTCGAGCCCTTTCTATGCTACAATATTTAGACAAATCATACTATCAATTACAAGTTTGCAAGCACCACCTGCATTGGGAAACTATTTGTTAAAATTGGTGGTGCATTGTGTGGGATGTGGGAGCAAACTTCAGATAACTCCCATCTCTATGGCTCGATCTGCCTCTATCTGCCAACCATTCTCTATAATCATTATAGTCTCTTCCTATGGGGCTCTGCATGATCAGAGCTGGGGTTGAACTCTCTATAAGTAGATTCTGCATGGCACATTGGGCCGCCACGTGTCCTCTATCCTAACATCTAAAGCACTGGATTCCCCCGAGTTTGGGAGCCCTACAATGATAGCCTTGACTTACCTATCCGTGGGGGCACGACTAGGGTATGATGTCGTAGGTCCTGGCTGGGAATGTCTTCTAAATGTTGAACTCAGGTTGCGATCTTAGTCATCTTGGGCATGTAGTTTTAAAGGTATTGTTCATACTCTAAGGCTAGCTGGAACATCTACTCGACTGGTTCTAGATGATAAGGAATCAGTTTCCTACGAATCTCTATTCTTACTCTAGCCGGAAAACACGAAGCAGTTGTTATAATATCTTCTCTAATATCAGTCTTGATGACGAGCTCAACAAACTGATCATATACTCAGCCAGTGTTGTAGATGTCGGCCGACATACCAGCCGATATATAGTTTTGACATCTAAAATGACACGTTACCATTTTATTTTGGGCATAAAACATTTTGAAAAAAATGGCCGATATATCAGTCGGTTTCCGATATACACGCGAACTGGCCGATATAATGACTCTTTCGCGCGGCTCTTAAATGTTTCGCAGCGCTTTATTTTTATTTAGCCCCCAATTGCATTCGGCGCTGCTCTCTACATTCGTCTCGTGCCCTATTCCTCAGCTCTCTCTGTGTGCGTGCTTCTCCAACACTCTCTCTGGCGATCATCTCCTTGGTTCGACGACCCTCTCCCTGGTTCGACGACTCTCTCGCTGGTTTCTAGGGTTTCTTTGCTTCTTCTCCCTCACTCCCTCACTCCCTCAGTCTCCCATTTCGTCGAGGACACTATAAATTCTCGGCTCTCTCTTCTCTTCTCTAGTTCTCTGTAATGCTGCTCTTCTTAGTCATCTCTTCTCTGTAATGCTTCTCTTCTCGGCCCTTTTCTCCACTTCTCTTGTCGTAAGGCATCGAGTTGTCCCAAGTGCTAACTTCCATATAAAATTGGTAAATACTTCTCTTAAGTTTCCGCTTCATGTTAACTAATCTGGTGATGGGATAATAACATTCTCTATCTAGGGATCTCTCTAGTCTCATCAAATAGATTTTTGTTTACCCTTGTTCATTTTGACAAATTACACTCGCCATTCGTCATCTCGTACCAATCAAAATAATAACCCATGCCCAATAATCAATCGCCAATAGCCTTCGAGTCTAACTGATCGAAAAAGGTGCATTGATGCGATCCCATTGCTTAATATCATTCTCCAATGGGACTTTTACATGGTTCACGATAATCCTCATAGTTGTCGTTTCTATCGTAACTGAATCATGCTTATGGGATATCACTCATCTTGATGATGCAGGGTTGGCGAAGGATTGGGCCCCTACCACAGTCGTATACTGGCTTAGGTCCTCTACGCAAGGTTGATAGGAGAGCATGGGTAAGGGGGTTTATGAACATACATGTGTCCAATCAACATTATGTATTTCTTCTTGACAATCCACCTACCGCCTAACGGTGTCTTGAGGACAAGATGTAGGGTGGCTGAAATTCCTAGGAGGATCTAAGAAATCAACTCTACTAGTGAGGACTCCAAGTTACTCTATAAGGTTGGAGGGTATGGAGGTGACATAAGGAAATCCTAGTGGAGTGTGATGATGAAATTTAACAAAGACATAAACTTGATGTCATGCATATGCAAATATATTTCGAAAGATGATTGCAATTAATAATTTAATTACTAAAAGTCTTTTACAAACATTCACATTTGAGAATGAAGCAATAGATAAACTAACAATGTTCTAGTTAGAAGGTAAGGGTGGTTCAATTAAACATTAGGGGAATGTTCCATTCAAATAGAATGAATCAAATGGCAAATGTATACAATCTAACTTACTTATGCATATGTTCTTCATCAAATAAATAATGAATGCAAAGTACATCTTCATGAAAAACTTACATGAACATAAGAGACCGAGGAAGGAAGTCGTGAGCTTTGGAGGCGGGGGAGATGTTATTATAGTAGGCATGCACTGATTTCAAAGTGCTAGTAGCAATTTGTGGGTAACTTGGACCTTGGGCAGGCAGGGATGGGATGTTGGTGGGATTAGGCAACTAATGGGAGGCTGCTAATAGGATAACGGGGCTCGGTAGATGCAAACATGGGACATGGGGTGCTCGACAAGGGAGGTTGTTGTTATTGAGATGCTTGGTTGACGACAAAGTCAGGGAAGCTAGGAGGCGGTGGTTCTAAGTCCACGACATCTGTGACCTTGGGGTGGTGGGTGTCAACGGGTTGAAAGGCTTGGACATAACAATTTAAGTTTAGGAAGTAGCGGTTAGGGGGGAGGGGGAGTTCAGGGCCAGGACAGTGTGAGGAAGGGGGTCTAGGGGAAGTTTTGGTGTTGTGGAGAAGATGGTTAGTAGTATAGTGGTTACGGTTAGTTTGGGGGAAATATGGGTAGTTAATTTGTAGTTATTATATGGTGGGAAGGAAGTTGTGATGGTTTTATGAAATGGAGAGGCGGTTATGGTCAATGGGGATGGAAGGGGAAAGATACCGACTTTGGTTTAAACATCAAGTGTTCACAGAATCAACACCATGGAATGACCATGATAACTCAAAAATCTATCCAAAAATCCGTGGTCGAGAATTTAACCCGCGAGGCTTCTATTTATAGGGAAAATGGCTTAGAAAAACCATTATGGATGGCCTAGATTGCCCAGATATAATAGTTGGTATTTTGCTTGAAATAACAAAAAATACATAAAAATATCTCGTCGTTGCCCTGGACATGATTTCTGGCTCGAATCTTCTAGCTAATTTTCATATCTCCGCCTTCTGCTTATATAGACTCGTGCGAGCTCTAGTAAGTGTCGATTTGCTTTCGGTCTGTGGTCCCCATCAAGTAGCCTTTGGTGAAACATTAGTCTTCATCTTATGCTATGTTTGAAATGTCCTCCGATATGTCTGACATGTCCGTCGACATGTCGGTTTTGAGGCCAAAACAACAAATTTTTTTCTAAAATAATAGGTTATGTCATTTAGTAAAATATAGACTAACGTATTCGACTTTTTTGATATATCGGTCGACAACTTTTGAAAATATTGTCTGCTATTTTATTTTATGTTATGTTAGCAGTATGCATGCCTAAATCACATGCATGTATTATATATGCCTTAATTGATTGGACTTAATGTTTTGTACTCTTTCATAGATGTTATTCTTACAATCAAGTTTATATAATCATTCCACACTATATATTTGTTGATTTATATTAAAAAAATATTAAAATGTTCTACACATTATTAATCAATAATTTTTATGTCTTTTAACATAATTTTATCAAGCACAAAAAGGCATACTACTATTCAAGGATATTTAATTGTAACTCTTCTTGCTATTAATTTCTTATTATTTAAATAAAATTATTGTATAATATTTAATACATTTCACAATTTATTTATTTGTACCTGTTTTGGATACTTATTAGTATTCGTAGTGTGGTACTGATATTTTATTTGGTTACTTTTTTATTTTATTTTGAGATATGCTTATACATGACTAATTGTTTGTTTGGTATGATTTTTTTTTAACTTTTAGAGCATACAAGTATACTTAATATATAATTATATTTATTAGATATAGAAATTCAATATTTTAAAATATCTTTGATCTGATATTTTAAAACTCAATCTGATATGTCATGAACACCCAATATTTACAACCTTGCTCTTATTACCCCCTTCTTTTATCCTATTTACCACATTTAGCAAAAAACTAATAAGTCCAAATAAAACCTAATCTCTTTGGGGTTTTAATACTATTATTTATGAAAATATATCAAATTTAAGATGGTAATTTTGAATTTTTATGTTAGTATTTATGTGATTATTGGATTTTATTTGTTAATCATTTATTTATTGTATATGATTTCAATTTGGAGATAGATTGGAATTTTGTTCATTGTTTAAAGTTTTATTTAAGCAGCATTTTTATGGGTAGTGTGCGGCTACGACAATAATTGGCCTCACTCGATGACTCATGTAATGTGTGTAATGAAAAAAAAATTGCAGTGGGGCATCAAGCAACATCCAAGTACTATCACCGCATGACAATGTCCATTGGGGCCCCTGTGCTTGACCACTAGCTCATTTAAGTTTGAGAAATGTGATATGGACTCCCGTTTGGGATCTAGTTCGTGGTTAGGCGAGGTAGAAGTCCTGAAGGAGGTTGGAGTTCTCCTTATTGGAACTTCGTGAACTATAGCGACGACGGGGAATTACCGGAGTGGAATGGGTAGTCGATCCACGAAAGATCGACCGGGAGAGGAGGCGGCGATAGCGTTGTGGTCGTGAGGATGCCTGGCTAGGGCAGCGGGTTGGTGAAAGGAAGAGAGAGAAGAGAAAGCTGAGAAAAGAGAAAGAGAAATTGATTAAAAACTTGCATAATCCTTCCTTACTCCAAGCAGCCCCCCCTATATCCGGTTGGGTCCTAGTTCAACCACAAAGTTCCAAAAGTTCCCCCTCGGTAGGCTTAACATCATGTGAGGTAAAGATAAAAATACGACAATATAATAGCACGAAATAAAAATACGAGCGACGCTGAATTAATCCTTGCGCGATTTTGCACGCGTTGATATGTCAACAAAATGTTGAAGGTAATATTAAAAATTCTCATACAATTACTTTATATTTTTAATAATTCAAAAGGTTATTGATGAAAATTCTTGATTGCATGACACACTGCAGTGCAAGTTAGAATTGCACTTAAACATAGTATCTATTATATTAGAACCTCTTTACTTCCAAAATTAACCCGTTAATTTTTAATCTTTTATTTTTCAGCTGAATTTCTTGCAAAATTCGTTGTCATAATGCTCGTCTATAAGTTGACATTTGCTGCACTACGCCATCTTCAAAATTTCAAATTTGTGGCAAACAGCTACTGTTTTATCTTAACTCCACTGATTTCACATTCTTTTCAGGTATTTTAGATCGCTGGTTGAGTTATACTTGAATGCAGACATGTCAATGGAACCCAGCTAATCTGAAAATGGCCTGCTGCCATCAAAAGATACTTCGCGAATACATCGGGAAAATTTATGCAGAAGGGCTGCCCTTCTTCCATTGATTTGAAGAAATTGCGGCTTCCATGGCCAGATAGGCAAAATCGTTTTCTCCAGAAGAGGATATTTTGTCAAATTGATGTAATGTAAACTTCTTACCAATTGCATAAAGGAAGAAATTGTATTTTTAATTTTTTTAGTAACTACTGTTGCAAACAGGCTTCTGTAAATAATTGAGAAATTTTTTAATCTATCTTTTCCCTTTGTGATTTTATATATTCATTCTGCAATGAGGTTAATAAGTTTTCTGTTTGTGTCTAATTAATCAACATATGGAATGCTGTTAACAATTCTATTTAGATGGATCATTTTCTACTAGATAAAAATATGATGTTGAATCTGTTTGTAGATTTGAATTTTAATGCCTTTTTTTTCTTTTTGTAATAAAAGAAGTTATTTTAGTTCTACTGGTTAAGTTTTACCTTTTTATGGGAAAATTTTCTCATGTTCTCTTTTTTAATATGGGAACTGTTTTTTAGTCTTTGTAATAGTACTTGAAACTATATTTCTTTCAGACAAGTGATATTTTGATACATAGTAACCTATGTGCTGGGGAAATTCAATTAGGTAGTAGACCAACTATCCATTTTTTGTAAGGATGCTTGGAAAATTTTGTTTGGGTTTATGTTATGTGTATTTATTGTATTATCACATATCCTCCCTATTATGCACTCCGCTGTATAAAGGAGTGGTGATTATTTTGTAAGTAAGAATATAAATTCCTTTTCGTCAACATGGTATCAGAGCACGTAATAATGCTTCTAGTACCTTAGTGACTATTTTGTTATAACAATGGCACCAACTGGGAACCTGCGAAGGACTCGCCGGATTGGTTGAAGTGGGAGTCCAAAACCCCTTAGTCATGTCCTCGCTCACAAATTCCATGCAGGAGTCCATTGCTCGCTCAAATATTCTAGTTAAGACGGAAGATATCTTTACTTTGCCAAGATGATCATTCTCCCTCAATTTATTACTTGGAGTTTACTCAGCTGTACTTGGAATACGATCACTTTGAACCCCCCCCCCCCCCCCCCCCCCCCCCCCCCCCCTCATGTTGGTTAGCATGAGGATGAGGTATTGGTTCGGGCTTGTGAATAATGCAATAGGGTTTTTGATTTCCTTCATGGGCTCCATCGCGACTTTGATAAGATTAATGTTGATATACTTGATCATCCCTACCCGAGGTATATAATATTGTGCAACAAGACTTTGATAGCCGATATGCCTTGCTTTTAGACTCAGCTCCCAAGGGATTTGCTTTTGTTGCCCTTACCACTGTTTCAGGTGAATGATTGACATAAGATTCTAAGATGAAGTCTGATAAAGACCACTTGGTTTGTGATTATTGTGGGAAGGGCCACCACACCAGAGACACCTGCTTCAGACTTCATGGCTTTCCAGTTTCCACTGCAAAAAGGAGGTACTGCACCACAAGGTGGTCGTGGATATGGGAGATCTCAGGGACGACATGCTCCTCGTTCGGCTCATTTCATTGATGCCACTGATGACACGTCTCCTAGCAATGTCATATTTAACTCATCTTTCCTCCCCGTCATGTTCTCCGCTGAAGAAATGCAGTCTATGCGCTGCATAATGCATGGTCTTTCTACTGAGTCTAGTGTCTTATCATCGTCCTCTTATGCTCACACGGGGACATCGAGTGCTCATTATGCCACATCCCGTCCCTCAACCTAACGGATCATTGACTCAGGAGCCACTGATCATATGACTGGCTCCCCCTCAGATTTTGTATCCTATATACCTTTATCCGACAGAGATAAGGTGAGCGTTGTTGATGGTTCTCTTTCCACCATTACTGGCTCCATCTCCTGCTCCTCTCTCATCTTTTACTCTATTCTTCATTTTCCAAACTTTACTCGCAATCTTCTTTCTATTAGCTAACTGACAAATTCTATGAACTGCTCTGTAACATTCTTTAGCTCTTCTTGTGTTTTTCAAGACCTGGAAATGAGGAAAGTGATTGGCTTTGGTTGTATGATCAATGACCTTTATGTGTTCGAGTCCAGCTCAATGTAGTCTCCGTTAGCCTTTCATTCTAGTTCTACCCATATTTCATATTCCTGGCATTGTCGCATAGGGCATCCATCTATCCCTATTATGAAATTGTTATTTCATGTTATGCCTGCAACTATTTTTGATACGTTTGCGTGTGTTACTTGTACTCTTAACAAACATCTGTGTGCTACTTTTAATCATATTTTTATGTCTAGTACTACTCGTTTTGTTATTATTCACACTGATGTATGAGGACCTTATCACTGTCTTATATTCTTGGTTGTGCTTGATTTGTTACATTCATTGATTATTTTTCTCATACTACTAGGTTATATATACTGAAAAAACAAAATGATGTTTTCTCTACTTTTGAAATATTATATAAAATGATCTCAACTCAGTTTAATACCAATATTAAGATTTTGTACAACAACAATGATTAGGAATGAATGTATCAGGGATAAGACAGGAGTGGCACCAATTGTAGAGAAGATGCGAGAAGCTCGACTAAGATGGTTCAGACACGTACAAAGGAGACCATTAGAGGCAATTGTTAGGCGTTGTGAGAGTTCAGCTATTAGGTATGTTAAACGGGGGAGGGGTAGACCAATAAATACTTGGATTGAAACTATAAGGAAAGACATGATGTACTTGGGCATTGGTAAGATTTTGACTAAAGATAGGGCACAATGGCGACAGAGGATCCATATAGCCGACCCCACTATAGTGGGATAAAGGCTTGAGTGTTGTTGTTGTACATCGACAATGATTGCGAGTATATTGATTCTCAGTATGAAGTCGAAAAAAATTCATTCACTATTGATTAATTACAATAATACAATACCTATCCTATATATATATAGGAGGAGGGGAGACCGAAAAACAAACTCTCAATGTGGGATAAAAACATGAATACGAAATGTTAACACTCCCCTCAAATTAGAGCATATATATTGTATGCATTAAGCTTGTTACGAATGTTCGATAATCTGGAGCTTTTGAGTGATCTGGTGAAAATATCAACAAGCTGATCATTCGAGCTGATGAAGGACTTTTTTCTCCGCACATAACCTTTTCATGAATAAAATTACAATCAATTTCTATATGCTTTGTTCGTTCGTGAAAGACATGATTGGATGCAATGTGTGAGGTTGTCTTTGTTCGTTCGTGAAAGACATGATTGGATGCAATGTGTAAGGTTGTCTGATTATCACATATGAGGGACATAGAGTTGATATTGCTGAACTTTAATTCTTAGATACGTTGTTTTCATATGAGTTCACATGTGGTTAGTTTCATGGCTCGATACTCTACGTCAACATTGGATCTAGCGATAACATTTTGCTTCTTGCTTTTCTATGAAATAAGGTTTCCTCTGATTAATACACATTATCCAGAGGTTGATTGTCGATCACTTGGACAACCAACCCAATCAACATCAGTATAAGCAAGTATGCCATAGTGTTCTCGATTAGCATAAACAAGTCCTTTACTTGGAGATCCGTTGATGTATCGTAATATACGTACAACAACATACCAATGACAATCGTATGGTGAGTTGAGGAATTAACTCACCACACTAACAACAAAGGAATCGTCAGGTCTTGTAACAACTAGATAATTTAATTTTTCAACTAATTGCAGATATCTTTTCAGATCAGAGAATGGTTTCCCTTGTTTTGGTACAAGTTTAGTATTTGGGTACATAGGTGTGTCAGTGGGCTTACAATCTGTCAACTCAGTTTCTTCCAGAATATTATGGGCATACTTCCTTTGAGATATGACTATTCTAGATTTAGATTGAGCCACTTAAATTCCGACGAATAACATAATTGATTAAGATCTTTGGTTTGGAATTGACGAAATAGATGTTGTTTGAGATTCATAATTTCTTCATGATTATCTCCTATAATGACAATGCCATCGAGATAAACCACAAGATAAATATTGTGACAATTAGAAGTGTTTGTTGAAGACAGAGTAATCTGCTCCACTTCAAATCATTCCAAATTCTCGAAGAGCCGAACTAAATCATTCAAACCCAACACATGTAGATTATTTGAGACCATATAGAGCTTTTTATAGTTTACAAACTAGATGACCGGACTCCCCCTGAGCAAGAAAACTTGGCAGTTGCTCCAAGTTAACTTCTTTTATAAGATCACCTTGGAGGAATGCATTTTTATGGAGGAATGCATTTTTAATATCTAACTGGTATAGAGGTTAATTATGCATCACAACTATGGATAAGTGAAGATGAATATAGGTCATTCGAATGTATCTCTATAATCCAATGGACTTGTGTGTACCCTTTAGCGACTAATCTTGCTTTTAGGGTCTGTTTGGCGCGGCTTTTTGAGAGTTGCACGCCGCTGCAGCCTCAAAGGTTGCGCCAAACAGTTTTAATAGGCTTGGGCGGTGGCTGAAGTCATCGCCCAAAAGGGCTGCAGGCCGCCCTTTGCCTGTCGCGGTCCCCACCTGCAGTAGGGATAGTTGCAACATTGCAGCCCTGAAAAAGGGCTGCAGCGCTATAGTAATACTATAAAAAAAAAATTCATTATAAATATATATATAATATAACTTAATATAATTATAATTAGAAAGTATTGTTAATATAACTTATATAATATACTAAGTGCAATTTAATAAATAACAAAATTTATAAAATAAGTATTAATTTTTATTAAATGTAATTAATGAATTAATGGTTATATATATATATAAATATTAATACAAATTAATAGCATTAATAATTAACATTGTTAATATAATAATGACATTATTAATTACTATATATATGCTATTAAAGTTAATAATAAATAAATAAATTAATATTATTTATTATTGTATTAATAAATAAGTTTATAAATAATATTTTAGTTTATTAATAATATATTCATTCTAATTAGCTTATAATTAGTATATAATTTTGTTTATATTATTATACCTAGTTTTTTGTTTATATTCATTTTAATTAGTTTATAATTTTGTTAATATTGTAATTATTAGTTTATAAATAATATATTATTTTTATTAAAATTATATTAGTTTATAAATAATATATTGTCTCTTTTTTAACAATTTTATTTTCATAGCCTGCAAGCACAGTTTTACAAACAGTTTCATGAATTTTCTCACCACTCTACAAAATAGTTGATTCTCCCACCTCTGCTTCTCTCAGCACTGCAGTCAAGCCAAACAGGCCCTTAAGCAATCAATTTGTCCATCTGGGTCAACTTTGACTGTAAAGATCCATCGACATCCGACAATAGCTTTCCCTTTATGGAAAGGAACTAAAGTCCAGGTACAATTGGATTTTGGAGCTGCCATTTCTTCAACCATAACTTGTCGCTAGCCAGGATGAAATAGTGTTGTGTGAACGGTTTTAGAATAGAAACAGAAGAGAGTCGAAACAAAAAGTTGTAGTGGGTCGGTAAGAGGCAATGACAACTAAAAAACTAGTAAATATGATGAGGATTACGAATAGAGCGGTTACCTTTGCGAATAGCATGTGGACTAGGATCTGAAGCCGGTTGAGATGTGGAGGAAGGAGTTGAATCACCCAGAATTATGCTTGGATCTTTGTGTCGACGAAAGTTGGGATCAACATTGGTAAGCAATCAGAGGAGGAATGGAAGGAGCATTAAGAAGAGCAACAGGAGTATCTAAAGAGACAGAAGTGGGAAGGACCTGTGAGATAGATTCAGATGTGAATGAAGATGATGAGAAGTACTGGGTATCCTCAAAGAAAGTGGCATCAACAAATATGTAGTGATGACGAGTAGAAGGAGAGTAACATCTATATCCCTTTTGAACCCGTGAGTAACCCACAAAGATACATTTGACAGCACGAGCAGATAATTTGTTAAGTTCAGGTAAGTGGTCATGAACAAAACAAGTTGAACTAAAGATCTTTGGAGGAACCTGGAATAAGATCTCTTTTTGAGAGACTTGGTGACTAAGAGTAGAGGATGACATACGATTGATGAGGTAAACAACAGTGAGAACAACATCACTCCAGAGATTTTGAGGAGCATTAACATGGATCAAAAGAGTGCGTGTTGTTTCGAGTATGTGTCTATGTTTCTGTTTAGTAACCTCATATTGTTGGGATGTATGTGGACATGTGGATTGATGAATAATGTCGTGTGATGTCAAAAATTTAGTGAGATGTGATGAGAAATAATCTTTGACGTTATCACCCCGGAAGTTGTGAATGAATTTGTTAAATTGATTTCGTATTTCACGAATTTTTAAAAAAAATGACAAATATTTCAGTACGTTTTTTCATTAAATAAATTCAAGTGCATCTAAAGAAATCATTGAAAAAGATAACGAAGTACATATATCCTAAAAGATAATTGACACAACTAGGTCCCTGGAGTGGGCTAAATCAAAAGGAGACTCAACACGGTGAACACCTCTGGGAAAAGAAGCTCAAGTATGTTTACAAGTTGACATGACTAACATTCTAAATACTTCAATTAAGAGAGGTGAGGAATCATTGTCTTCAATTTATTTATACTATGATGACCAAGACGACTATGTAGAATAACATGAGAATCTGAAATGCTACAAGCAACATGATGATGATGTTGGAAGTAGTAAGTCCTTGTGATTCAGTTCCTGCTCCAATCATCTTCTTCGTACTTCAGTCCTATATAGAGAAGGAAGTATCCGTGAATGTTATAGAACAGTTGAGATGTCGAGTAAGTTGACTAACAGAGACAAAGTTAAAAGGACATTTGGGGATGAAGAGAACAAAACATAAGGGTATTAAAGAAAGTGAACCCGCATTTCCAATACCCGCATCTTTAGCTTTAGATCCATTGGCCAGAGTAATTGTCTTCAATTTATTTAGCTTTAGATTCTGGTGCATTTATTACCCTTATGTACCAGAATCCAAAATCCACGAGCTTGCGGACATAATATGAGAAAGACAAACCGTAGGATTTCCCGTAAATGTTGTAGTGGTAGGACAAGTGATCTGGAGCCTTATATTGATGATACTCATTGATCATTGTCACTTAGGGAATTTTGAGGAGTATGTCCATGATCAGATGGTTGCACATGAATGGAATTCGCAGATCTATTTGGAAGCTCAACAAGTGAGTAACACTTGTCCCGAGTATGTACCATTCGTTCGCAATAAGGGCATTGTGGTTGATTACCAGGGTTATGGGCACCTCGTCCACGACCATAGCGTCGATTGTCTTGAATGGACATGAGAGCAGAAGAGTCAATATATGATTGAGCGTTGGCACCAGATGTGTTCTCCAGAGAAGGAACTCGTAGCAAACGATCAATGACAGTGGGAATTCTATGGTTCAACAGAATTTGATTGCGGACGGAATCCAAATTTTTATATAAGCCATGAAGAACAAAGAACATACACGTATTATTAGTGAGGAGTAATTTTCACCCCTTCCATAGTAGACTGAGCTTTAGTGAGATTGGAGAGAAGATCATGATCTGACATTTGAAGAGTTGACATTTTTTGAATGACACCATAAAGACGCTGCACATCATTTGAATATATAATGTGTCTTTCTCCATATGTCATAACATGCCTTGTAGGCTTTGAAGTGGAACAATAACTTGGGATCAATAGATTGCTACAAAAAGACTCTAGTTGATAATCCACTTTCCTCCATTGATCTTTCTCCTCAGTAGGTATGCCCTAGACTTGATTAAGTGGTCAGATACTCCTTGGCCAAGAAACCAAATTTCGACGGCCACTTGTCAATCCATATAGTTCTTGTTTGTGAGTTTCTTTGATGTGATGGAAAGATTATCAGATAAAGTGAGAGACATTATCCGTTTGTTGAGAGGTGTTGGAGTAACACTAGATTGCCATGTGAAGTAGCCATAATCCAATGACGCGGGCTCAGAAAGTAAAGGAAATCAAGCAAGGGGCAGCTGCTCGAAGGAGCGAGCACCAGATAGGAGTAGTAGTGATGCTGCCGGCCCAAAAGAGGAGAGCAAACTCTAGTGAGAAAGGCACTGGAGAGCGGAGATGAAGAGACATTGATCAGGATCTTAATGCAGAAAGGCCCTGGAAGGCTGCAGTGCGGAAATCTGGTCGACAAGGAAATCAGGTTGACGACGCGATCGAGTCGATGAGGAGATCGGGTCGACGACGAGATCATGGTGACGACGAAGATACTGGACGTGAGATCGACGCTTGGACAACGAGTAGCGCTGAACGACGAATCGGCAAAATCGTCCTTTGAACGGAACGTCGACGAGAGGCGCATGCTGACGAGAGCAACCTTTGGATGGAGCGTCGACGAGGGACTCGGGTCGACAAATTGCATGAAGGCGTGAGCGGCTAGGCCGCCATCTCTGATACCATATGAAGTTGAATAACCACCTTCATTCAATATTGATCACAATACAATACCTCTCCTATATATATAGGAGGGAAGACCTAAAAACAAATACTTTTAATGCGGGACAAAAACATAAATGTATAAATATGAAACAATACGAAATGTCAACACAGTTTGATACATACTTTGGGGATCTTAGCATTATCCACTAACCATCTTGTGCTTACTCCCCAGCTCAGAATGGAGTTGTTGAGCTAAAAAATCATCATCACTTGGAGGCTACTAGATGTCTATTATCGACTATGCATCTTCCAAAATACTACTCGGGTGATAATGTTCCCACAACTGCTTATCTTATTAATCACACGTCTTCTCTTGTTCTCGAGAACAACACCTGTCTTGGCACTCTCCACGTGTCTCCTACGTAACTTCCCCTTATTGTGTTTGGATGTGTATGTTTTGTCCATTTCATGACCCTCGTCCTACTACACTCGACCACCACGCTCTAGAGTGTTTTCATAGGATACTCACACAAAAATGGTATAAATCTTTCCATCCACCTACCAAGATGCTCTTTGTTATTATTAATGTCACTATTCGTGAATCCGAGGCTTACTATGGGCTCTCACTTTAGGAGGAGTCTATACCTTTAGTGGTGAGCTCACATACTATTCTTCTACATGTTTCTCCACCCTATAGTCTCTTGATTCATGGTATTCTTCCTATCATTCTTGTTACATCTACTATTATTTTGCAGATTTATACCTGGTGCAATAAGATGACAAATACACAGGGTCATTCGATGATACCAGAACAACCACCAGATCCTATTTCAGGTCTATTAATCTGTCCAATTCTCTCAGGAAGGTATTAGATCATGTACCTAGCATCCCCTATCTCACTATGTTTCTTACGACTCTTTCACTGCTTCATATAAAACCTCTGTGTATTCCTTGGCTTCCATTTCCATACCTTATAAGACCTTTGTGGAATTCCTAAGTGGAAAGAGGCGATACTTGACGAGATGACAACTCTGGAAAAGAACTGCACATTGATCTGGTGCATCCTATTCAAGGGAAGAAAATTGTTGGGTGTAAGTAGGTATTCTCTGTCAAGCAAAACTCTCTGAGGGTTGTTGAAAGGTGTAAAATGAGGTTGGTGGCAAGAGGTTATACTCAAACTCTTGGGATAGACTATCAAGAAACATTTACCCTTGTGGCAAAACAGAACTCTATAAAGGTATTACTATCTTGTGCTGCTTGCAAGGACTGGGACCTCAACCAGTTAGATGTGAAGAATGTGTTTCTCCGTGAGAGATTAGAAGAGGTCTACATGGCTCTATCGCCTGCCCCTAAAGGGTCTGACAGAAAAGTTTGCAAGCTGAAGAAAGTCCTATATAAGCTGAAATAGTCTCCTAAAGTTTGGTTAGGGAGATTCCACAAGGCTATGATTTCCTTCAGATACAACTAGAGCAATGCAAATCATGCACCGTTTTTTAAGCACAAGGCAGGTAAACTTACTACCCTCATTGTTATAATAGGGAATAATGTGGAAGAGATCAAGATACTGAAATAAAAATTGGTGTATGAGTTTGAGGTAAAAGACTTGAAAAAACTCAGATACTTGGGTATTGAAGTTGCGAGATCAAAACATTATATCTTTATTTCTCAGAGAAAATACATTATAGAATTTCTTGAGAAGACATGGATGAGTGGGTGTAAACCTGTCGACACCCCGATGAAGCAAACCACAAATTAAGGAGAGTTGACGAGGAAGAAATTGAAAATATTACTGAATTTTAGAGATTTGTAAGAAGATTGATATATTGTTCCATACACGCCCTAACATGTCTTATGCAGTGTGAGTAATCAGTCAATACACGTACTCACCAAAGACCTTTCATGTTGATGTTGCCCATAGAATTGTAAGGTATCTCAATTCTCAAGTCCTCGCCAGGAAGTAGTATCTTATTTACTCCCAATATTGGACTGAAGATTGAAGTTTACACATGTAAACTGGGCTGGTTCTACTGAAGATCGAAGATTTACTTCAGGACATTGTTCTCTTGTAGAAGGAAATCTTGTTAATTTAAGGAGTAAAAAACAATACGTTATGGCAAGATCAAGCGTAGAAGCCGAGTTCGGAGTCATGATTCATGACCCATAAGGTCTCTGAAGGCTTATAGTCACACTTCTTGATGAGTGATCTAAGCCTTACTGAAGATGAACTCATCAAGCATTACTGTGACAATAAGGCCGCTCTCAGGATCGCTCACAACCCCTTTCAGCATGACCGCACAAAGCACATTGAAGTAGACCTACATTTCATCAAAGAGAACATTGAGAAAGGGGTTGTGTGTACACCTGACAACTTCCTGACAGTCTCACAAAGTGGTTGAGTAACTTGAGTGGAAGTGTTTTTGGAATGATTGTTGGCAAATTCGGCATGATCAACACTTCACGCCCAACTTGATGGGGAGTGTTAGGATTTATGTTATATATTGTCGCATGTCCTCCCTATTGTATGCACACCTCCCCTATACAAAGGAGTGATAGTTATTTGATTAAGTAAGAATGTAAATTCATTTTCGTCAACAAGACCTAATTGTTAGTTGAAAAGTAAATGGGAACAACTGAATTAAATAGGAGTTATGGAGATATCTCAAACATGGGGAGACAGGATAGACTTGGAATCCAACTCAAAAAAATCTTTGATGCATGGGACAAAGGATGGGCTCAGAGAGATTACAGGTTAGATTATTATTATTATTATCTCTTGTTTCATTATTATTATTATTATTCTTATATTTAATCTCTATTCTACCCTGTTTTAATTTTCCTCAGGTTTTCTTCTGGAGAAGTTTCACTGTACATAAATATCTCCTGATTTGAAGGAAAAATTTATACATGATGTCAGCAGGCTGAGGCAGTAAGAGATGTGCTTGGATCCTGCAGGAACAACTCATTCAAAGGATGGAGTTTTGTTTTCATTATGATTTATGAACATTTGGTGTATGAATATTATTTTGCAGTTCAATGTTATGTTATTATTTTTATTCCATGTTGATGGATTTTTTTTACTTGTTTTAATGTAATAACGCTGTCGTGCCGTCTAAAGTGTCGATGGAGATTATAATACCAACTGACAAAATTTAGGGATATTTCATCAAAGATTTTAAATGATGAATATTAGTTGTCATACTTTAAGCATTTATGCATGTATTCATGTTAAAGTTCCCAAGTTGCATACAAAATATTATGATTGTTTTGCAACTTTAATGTACTTAACATTTGTAGCACAAAAGTGTAAGGGTACATTTGTAGCACCAAAGTGTAAGGATTTTAAATGCTTGTATTATTCTATTTTATATATTTATTTTCTTATTTCATATAGGTAAATATTATTTTCTATTAATAATATAAATCTCCTCTGGGTGTTAGCATGATTACAGGTTACACCCTTCTATCTTTTGAAATTACGAAAATCTTTTTCTTTTGTACATTTCATAACATGCATGCACAAAAAATACCTTCCTGGCGCTCCCCTATGAGAGGTTATTTTGTGTGCATGTTATGAAATATAAACTTAAGCTCCGCTTGGCACGGTGTTTTTGCTCCGGTGAGTTTGGACAAAAACGTCATCGCCATAGAATGTATATTTGACATGACAACGGTTATGATTGGCACCAAGAAAAGAAAGCTAGTTTTGAACATAAAAGGGAATGAAGTTCCTCATGTGAGGTTGGACGTTCCTGAACGATGTTTCATAAACCACCGTGCTCATGACCGCCACCGCTATGCCAAACAGAGCCATACATTGGAGTTTTTTGTAAGTTCAAAAGATAGACTCACTAGAATGATTTTAAAACTTAATCCTGAAATTGTCAGATTGTGCACTCAGTTTACTTCAGGAAGGGTGTTTGGGGGTTGAACGCGGTATCATCTGTGCGGTAAGATGTGCTATCACGGGAAATAAGGTGACGGTGTATCGCCCTAGGGTGATAAGGCTCGTCGCCGGGAAAATGGGCTGACAGAGTGTATCATCCTATGGTTGTACAAGCTATTGTCTTGGATGGTATAGCATTTTGGGCGTATCGCTTAGGGAGATAGGAGCTATCATTGGGCGGTATTGTTGGGATCAGATTTTTTTGGTTCACGCTTTCTAGTTTGTCCAAACTGATAGGGGCGAAATCGCGAGCCTCCGACATTCGGTTTTGGATCTGGATTGCTGTGGGAGGGTTCATATATGGGATTTAGTGTTTGAACCCCTATTCTTCTAAGAGTGAAAACTAGAGAGGAGAAGTGAACAACCTGTTCTCCTTCTCCTTTCACCTCCAAATCTTGGAGCAAGGGGAGGGCTTCTCACGAGATGGAATCCGGGGGCACGCCATAGGCATTGTTGCATTCTTGTCCAGCCATTTTGGAGGTACGGACATGACCGATAGTCTGAGAGAAGAAAGTAACAATGTTTTTTTCTTCCATAGCTTATGTTTCTCGATAGTTTTTCATTGTAGATTCTTGGAGCGCGCACGAATTCAACCCTTGGGTTGGATTCGGGCATCACATGGGATTTTAGCCCAGGGGCATGCGAGCCCATTCATTTTGTCAAAAAAAATCCGCTCTTCTATAACCTCAAGCTAGACATTGAGTGATGATGCTATCATACTTATTTTTTGAGGATTTGTGGTGGTTATTTGACGATGATCGTTTATTTGAACTAGATGTGGGGCCACAGTAATATCTCCATGTAAGTTATGATTTCGGTATGCCACTAGGGTCGGGACGCCGTTTTGGCCATCGATTGAGGATTTCACAGTAGAAATTTAGGGACAACGAGAAAGCGCTCCATAATGAGACTATCTGTAGTGCTAAGTTGTAGATTAAGCTCGATGGTATACACATTGGAGATTATTTGGTGTAACATGTCCCATGTACGACATCCAGTAGCCGCGCTTGTGTAACACTTCAGGCCCTCTGGGTTGAAGGGAGATCGTGACATGCGTCTCCCTCGAGCTAGTCCTCCTGAGCAGGATGTAGCCTCCACCGCAAGTCCGCCACTATATTTTGCCCTAGAAATGTACTCCTCATCACAAACACCACCTGGTGTTAGCCTGTGGTGGGCATTCCTCACCAACGGAGCGTAGCCCTTGCGGATTTCTACTTTGCGTCTTTTACATGTAGGCCATCATACTCCTCATGTAAAATCCTCTCTTGGCCTGACCAATTTGTGTAGTCCTCTCGTGCCTTTGGCCAATGGGCGTAGTCCTTGTTCTCAGTACCGTGGTGACCATATAATGCATAGATCGCACCTGGGGGAGTTGTTGCGTAAAGACTGTCCTGGCTCAAATACTCTCAGGATTTAGCCTGTGGCACATAGACCGCGTGGGTGACAAATAACCATATTCCATTGATATTGACAATCCTAGGGAATATGCTCCTGCAGCTACTCCCTCAAACCGGGTAAGTACCCTAGCGGGTAAGTACCCTAGCAGGTAAGTACCCTAGCGGTGGGCCGGTGGCACCCATGGTTACGATTCAAGTGGCAGGCTTGGGCGTCCCATTGATAAGGAGCGAGCGCGAGGATTCCATCCATTTGAGGCTAGGATGTATAACGGTGTTTGACACATTGGGAGCGTTGACTAATGAATGAAATTGCTGTGCGGGAAACACTTGTTAGAATATGGGGATGATTGACATACGCAGCAGCGCCAGCTTGCTAGTGCTCGAAATCATGAATTGCAAAAAGTAGACTAACAACATTCGCTAGTGTATGTTTACATTAAGGCTGCGTTTGGGACACCTTTTCCGCTTGGCTCCGTTCTCCCTTTCAAATCGAAACCTTTTAAAATGGAGAATGAAGCTCCAAGGGTAAGTTCAAAAGGGAGCTACCGGTCCAGTTTGAAACCGGAATGGAGCCAATAGGGTGCCCCAAACAGTGCCACCGGTCCGGTTTCCTCCGATTTAAAACCGGAATGGAGCTCCAAGCAGCAGTTACTTTATTTGGATATAGAAGTGTTGTACTTACATACTTGGGTTTGACTTGGCATTTTGTTATTTCCCCATTTCTTAATACTTATGCGTAGCATATAGTGGGGACCGGCGGGACTCGTATTCATAATACAAATTTATACTGGGTGTTACAACTTGAGGACCTATTTGGGGCTGCAAATATCACGTGATGCGGATCCTGCGGAACGTCTCCGCGGCTATTTGACTGCACCAAGACCGGACGGAACACCGCACATCCCGGAAATCCACGAAAATCCAAATAAACTCGACCACCGGCGCCGAACCGTAGCCAACCACCGCCCTCCAACAGACCGCGGATCAACTTAGATAGAATCTTGACCGCGAAATGGATACTATCCATTGAGTGAAATGGAGAGAATCTTTTTCCCAGGCCCAGAGCGATGCGAGATTAAGCTGTTCTGATCTTTTTATTTTCATGTAGGCCTGCGAAGGCGAACCATTACTGCTAGTCCGATGAACAAAGGCGATGGAGGGCGAGCTGAGATCTTCTGGGGTTTTAAATAGGTAATTGTTATGGGCAAACCCATTTAGATAGGGGCAAACCAATTCTATGGGCAGACCAAAAAATTATACGTGCAAACCATAATGTTACGGGCAAACCAAAAAATAAAATCATTCTAAAAACTTCTACATAATAAAACTAGTAGTTATCATCAATATTACAAAACATTTCATATAACAAAAGCTTGAAATTCTTCATCAAAATCCTCTTTGAGTGACCTATTTTTGCTCCAATTGTTGCACCTGTCAAACAAATATAGTGTTAAAGATTGAAAACATTAACTTTTATGTAAATATAATATCAATGTGTCGATTCTATAGCACCTGTAAATGTAATATATTGATCGGGAAACATCTTTGATTATGGCATCAACAATTTTGGCCCCTGCAATAACAATATTAAATAGCATTAAAATTATATATGTATTAATCAAAATTTTAACAATTTCAAACTTTCCATACTCATTTGCTCTACACAAATAAAGTTAAACAAAACTAACACATTAATGAACAGCTCATTTGCTCACATGAACAAAGATATGCACATGAACAAAGGATACATCACAGAAATTTTAGGCTGGAAAAGACCAAGCCTAATAAGAAGCTAAAAGACATTAAATTCAAACTAAAATGGGAGACATTGGCCTTAAAACATGCCATTAGCATCATTGATTATCATGTTCAACACAATCACTAAACAGATCAAGGTTGGCCATCACTGTATTAAAGAAAACATTTTAAGAGGAAACATATATACTCAAACAATTCCATCTGAACAAACAACTGACCATCATTCTCACAGAATGAAAGAAGCCGGTAAACATCAACTTGATAGAGGTAGAGAGGGATTGTAAAAATCAGAAATTAAGTTCAGAAAAATCGAGTTAAGAAAGATCTGGAACTATTGACATGGGTAGAGAGAATGTTGCTTTACCGGAGATGGGGAAGGAGAGCCAGACAAACAACAATTTTTTAACGCCGGAGAGCAGCGGGAGAGGTCGCAACTTTCGATCGGAACTAACAGTTGGAGAATCCGAGTGCAGCGGCAGAGGACTTACAGCGCCGGAGTTGAAGATCGGAACTGGAGATGAAGAAGGCGGCAACCGGCGGGAGGCGGAAGTGCTTGGCGGAAGAGCGGCTAGGTTTCGCGTAACGAAGAGCGGCTAGGTTTCGCGTTTTTGGTTTGCCCCAATATTTTTAACGCCGGACATTATAATATTATTAAATATTTTTTTATTTTAAAAACCGGTTTGCCCCCCATAACAATTACCTTTAATTATATGCAGGTACATATCAATATTCATGTATTCGCATATGCAGTGTTAAGAGTTAGGCTCTGGTTTTGTAGTGCATAAGGTTCTTTTTTTTTCAGCATCAGATTTCTCTTAAAAAAGAGCTCCAAGCTGAATATTAAAGCCATTAATCATCTGTATAATATTGTTGTAGATTTGTATGATAGTTGTATTTCTCCATCTGGTCTCTTTGCCCTTTTTTTCCTAAAAATTTTTGATAGACCCAATTGAAAGCCCAACCATGTGTCGGGGTTTGTTTGGCTTCAGGGATTTATGGCGGTGCGGATTCTTTGAAATGCCGAAGCGGGTGGGCGATTGCGGGCGCGAGAGGCGGCTCGTGGTAGCATTATTATGTTTCGCAGTTCGGCGGCAGTTGGGGTACTTGTGCCAAACAGACCGTTAATATCACCAAATAAAGTCGTGACTCAACTGATTAGTTTGCCAAAATGATACATTAATTTAATGAAGGCACTCAAATGAACAATTATTTTTATAATGTAATTTTAAATATGGCATGCATAAGTTATTTAGTGGTATCGATTTAAAGAATGAACTAGCACTTTAGGGTGATGTTGCGAGGAAACTATGTTCTTATTAGTTAGGGTCTGTTTGGGTGGGTGGGTGGGTGCGGTTGAAGATGGAGATAAAATAATGTTCTTGAATGAAGCTCCCTCCACGCAGTTGGAATCAAAAATTAAACGGTGTTTTGGGGGAACGGTGGTTCCAATTTGAGCTTATTCATATTGTCAAAATATAGCGTTTGTGTTCTTAGGCAACGGAGAAAAAATGCTCAAACAAATGGAGACTAAGTTTGCGATCAAATATTCCTGTAAAATAATGAAATTTGGTCACCTATTTAGTTTAGGGTATAAATCCACACAATTATATATATATATATATAAGTGTAGAACCTTACAATTATAAGAGAAATTTCATTGTACTTGGATCCAAATTTTGTGGGGGTAGTTATTATTTACTATATTTTCTTTACGGTAATGCACATGCAATCCCCATATGATTTTAGAACAAAGGGATGTTGCCTAAAGTTATGTGAGAAAGCTACAGAGCATAAGATTAGAAAAATAACTTCAAATGCACAAATAGAACTAGACAATCCAATTGTTTGATTGCACGAGAGAATTCAGTGTAGGCATTCTCCTCATGTGCTCTCTATGAAACTGCTTGATTACAAAAAAAATTCATTGCACAAAAGTTCGCCTTTTAACAAATTAATTGAGATGATATATGGTGGATAGTAATCGTTCTCTATGACACCGCTTGAATTCTCTGCAACCACATGATGAAACCCAAATGCGAAATTCGTGTTGGAGTCCTCTCAGAAAATGCACAAAAGAGACTCTAAATTTGCCTAAACTATTCTTAGTGCAGTGGTTACAGGAGATCGGATGATCAAATTGATGAACCGTCGCCACCGTCGAACTTGAGGCAACGAGAAGAAACTACTCAGAAAATTTGAGGACAATCTGATGATTTCCATTTTTGGCGACAATGATAAAGATGCGATTTCTAGGTATATGACACTCAAACCGACGAACCATCACCACCAACAGTCTCAAAACAGGAGAAGTAACTTCCTCAAAAAATTGAGCGCGGTCCAAAGACTTTCATTTTTCGGTCCAGCATACCGCCAGACAATCGTTGGAAAATAAAAAGACGACCAAAATAAATGCTGAGCTGTAAAAGATTATACGCAGCAAGCTGGAATTGATTTTTCTTAGACTTTCTCTCATGTTGCTAAGCTCACCTCTGTTCGCATTCTCCTCGCTGTTGCAGCAGCGAAACAGTGGAATTTTTTGCAGCTGGACATTAACAATGCTTTTTTGAATGTCGATTTAGCTGAATATATATATATATATATATGCACCTGCTATTAGGCCATCCTCAACATGGACAACAGTTAGTCTGCAAACTGCACAAATCAATTTACGGTTTGCGACAGGCATCCCAGCAATGGTTCACCAAATTCTCCTCCACTTTGATTCACCGTGGTTTTACTCAATCCAAAAGCGATTACTCGTTATTTACCATGGGTGCTGGTTGTTCTCTAGTCGTGCTCTTAGTTTATGTCGATGACATAATACTCACTAGCCCAACTCTCAGGAACTTCACAATGTACAAATTATATTGCAAAAATTGTTCAAATTAAAAGTTCTTGGTGATTTGAAATATTTCCATGGCCTGGAAATTGCTAAATCCAGCAATGGCATATCTTTCTCCCAACAGAAATATACTCTCAGTTTACTCGAAGACATTGGATATCATAATGCTAAGCCATTATCTCTCCCTATGGACCCCAACATCAAATTACAGGCTACGGATGGTGATCTTCTCCCTGATGCCGCTCTATATCGCAGACTACTTGGCCAACTCATGTACCTCACCGTCTCTCGGCGTGACATTTGTTATCCTGTTAACAAATTAAGTCAATTCATGGCCGCTCCGCGCACTTCTCATCTTCATGCCGTTCATCACATCCTTCAATATCTCAATGGAACTCCTAGGCAGGTATTGTTTTTTCCAGTAAATACTCCTCTTCGACTCACCGCCTTTGCAGATGCGGATTGGGGAAGTTGTATAGATACTCGTCGATCCACCATCGGATTCTGTGTTTTCCTTGGTGGCTCTCTCATTTCCTGGAAATCAAAGAAGCAGCAAACGGTCTCTAAATCTTCAACAGAAGCTGAGTATCGAGCCTTGGCTTTAGTGGCCAGTGAGATAGTCTTGATTCAACGACTCCTTCAACATTTTGAAGTTTTGGTTTCTACCACTATGATATTCTGTGATAACCAGTCTGCCATTCACTTAGCTACCAATCCCACATTTCATGAACGCTCTAGACATATTGACATAGATTGTCATTTCATTCGAGAGCTCATCAACTCTGGCATGCTGAAATTGGTTCATGTGAAGACTCAACATCAATTGGCAGACTTACTTACCAAACCTCTTCCCCTTACTAAATTTCGTTTTCTATTAGACAAGATGGGGATTTTGAACATATACTCCCCATCTTGAAGGGGGGTTTTACACCTCAGCATTTATTTGGTTGTCTTTTTATTTGTTGATTTTGTTCTTTAGTTTATTTACAATAATAGCCTACCTGGATTGGCTATATATAGTTGTAAACAGTGCTTTGTAAAGGACATTGAATGGAAAAGTATTTCAGTTTTTCTACCTTTCTTGTCATTCTTAATAGTTGGAGATTGGAGATAAAACAATGTTCTTAAATGAAGCTCCCTTCACGCAATTGGAATCAAAAAAATTCATTTTACTTGGATCCAAATTTCGTGTGGGTAGTTATTATTTACTATATTTTCTTTATGGTAATGCACATACAATCCCCATATGATTTTAGAACAAAGGGATGTTGCCTAAAGTTATGTGAGAAAGCTATAGAGCATAAGATTAGAAAAATAACTTCAATTTCAAATGAAATTAAGAATGCACAAATAGAACTAGACAATCCAATTGTTTGATTGCATGAGAGAATTCAGTGTAGGCATTCTCCTCTCTATGAAACTGCTTGATTACAAAAAAAATGAAACTGCTTGATTACAAAAAAAAATTCATTGCACAAAAGTTCGCCTTTTAACAAATTAATTGAGATGATATATGGTGGATAGTAATCGTTCTCTATGACACCGCTTGAATTCTCTGCAACCACATGATGAAACCCAAATGCGAAATTCGTGTTGGACTCCTCTCAGAAAATGCACAAGAGAGACTCTAAATTTTCCTAAACTATTCTTAGTGCAATGGTTACATGAGATCGGATGATCAAATTGATGAACCGTCACCACCGTCAAACTTGAGGCAACGAGAAGAAACTACTCAGAAAACTTGAGGACAATCTGTTGATTTCCATTTTTGGCGACAATGATCATGATGATTTCCATTTTTGGCTAGCAATGTATCAAGTGCATAACCAAAGCAAATTAACACATCACTGCCCTACAACGAAATTCTACTTTACTAGTTCATGTTTCCTCTATAGATATTCTAATATGTTTTGTCATGACACTAAGATGGCAAACACAATTATATAATCAAATCAAGCATCATGGTACGCGATCACGGTGCCACATACAAAACATCGTAACATCAGAATCAAACACACTGACATGGGTGAGAACATGATCACGGTCCAACACCACATGCCCTAACCCTTGGCTTGCGCAATCGTCGATCGCATCCCAGCACAAAGACAAATATTTCAGCATCATGACATATGGGTGACACAGCGGTTGGTCTTACACCTTGACCCAATAACAGGTGGGATACTTTGATTTCATGACCTCTTCAAAGTCTCGATACACAATCAAAAGAAAACCCTTGTAAATTTCTCACCAAATCTTTTCTCTGTATCCTCCGCTGAAGATCCCTCCAACAGATATCTAGGCTCCGTTTGGCACAGTGTTTTTGCTCCAGTGAGTTTGAACAAAAAAGCCACTGTCATAGTATGTATGTTTGGCATGACAACCACCACCAAGAAAAGAAAACTAGTTTTGAACTTAAAAGTGGATGAAGTTCCTCAGGTGAGGTCAGGAGTTCACGAACGACGGTTCATAACCCACGTTCACGACTGCCATCGTACCGTCACGCCAAACGGAGCCCTAATCTTGGAGAGAAGGAGAAGGAAATTTATTTTGTGGCCTTTGAACATAAGACCAGTATTACTTTTTTATTTTAAACTCTTAATTTCATTACTGTATGATTTGGAAGTTTCTGCTGCAAAGAGATTTTCTTAGTTTCATGATCGGAAGACTTTAAAACACTCTGAATTTGGTGCCATATGTTGTTCATGAATTTATTGACATTTTCCTTTGTTGACACAAATGGGGTAAATGTGGAGTTTTCAAATGGGACTTCTATAAATTACTTAACCCGGTTGTTTGTAAATATTTGCTTAATGAATGACCAAATCTTTCATAAATGATTGTCGGGCCGTAACTCCCAACGGATCACGGGAGTTTTGCTTAAACACTTCAGCAAAAATTGCATCTTTAGAGAATGAAATTTTATCCGCTCTACAAATACGCACTCTCACATCTCGATCTTTCATTTTGTCAAACATGGTAAAGAGTTG
The DNA here is from genome assembly GCA_033032865.1 of Dactylorhiza incarnata. Taxonomy (NCBI): domain Eukaryota; kingdom Viridiplantae; phylum Streptophyta; class Magnoliopsida; order Asparagales; family Orchidaceae; genus Dactylorhiza; species Dactylorhiza incarnata. The sequence continues at coordinate 1,666,135 of JAWHQI010000227.1, read as the reverse complement.
CAATTTCTCTAAAAGGTCGTGCGCCCATTTTAAATGTTAATCTCATTTGTTGAGTTCAAGATTTGCAAGTAGTTGGATACAAAGCATTCATTAGCATTGAGGTTGAATATATGATAGTGCCATTTTCTTTCTTATAGGCCTCATTATGTAAATATATTGTTTGAATATGAATTGTAAGTTTCTATATTTATCAGCTTTCATGTAGGTTTAGTGGCTTCTCAATCATGCAAGTGGAGTCTGCACTGTTGATTACAAGGAGAATAATTTCATGATTAATTCTATATGTTCAAGCAAGGATATCATTGTTCATCCACAAATGATCTCGGCAAAATGGGGCATTAAACATAAGCAACAGTCATCACTCTCAAACTCTTCAAACAGGTCAAGATTTGCATTGAGTCCCTAATCAATCTAGATGACGCATATCTCATCGGCCCAACCTCAGGGCTCATGACACAAATGCTAGAGTAAACATAATTGTTGGAATCAAGAAATTGGTTCACAAATTTCAGACCAAAGAGATGGTCGAAGGTTACTAGCCTCTAAATTAGCAGATATAGACACGAAGCAAACAAGAGAGAAGTCGCAACTGTTTTATTACAAAACGAGGTGATCGTGTTACATTGTGGAGGTCTTGCCGCATACCCAGGAGTGTATAGGAACTCCCCCTCCCGAACCAAGTGTTGTGCGAGTTCGGGGGAAGGCAGGCGAGGTGGTCAAATCTTCAAATGAGTGACTCTTCGCAGGGTGTGAACAGGATGCTACTGAGGTGAATTCAGGAGGTTGCGGAAGTGAATACTGGAGGTTGTTGAGGTGAATACTGGAGGTTGCCATGGTGAATACTGGAGGCTGTCGAGATGAATTCAGGAGGCTGCTCAGGTGAATACCAGAGGCTGTCGAGGTGAATTCAGAAGGTTGCTGAGGTGAATACCGGAGGCTGCTGAGGTGAATTCAGGAGACTGTCGAGGTGAATTCATGAGACTACCGAGCTGAATAGAAGAGGCCCGTCGAGTTAAATTCAGGAGGCCCACCGAGTTGAATACAGGGACCCTTTGAGCTGAATTCAAGAGGCCAGCCGAGCTAAATACATGAGGCCCGCTGAGCTAAATTCAGGAGGCCCGCCGAGATGAAAACAGGAGGCCTTCCGAGCTGAATTTTGGAGGCCCAATTAGCTGAAAAACAAGAGGCCCACCAAACTGAATTCAGGAGGCCCGTCGAGCTGAATATAAGAGGCCCGCTGAGCAAAATTCAAGAGGCCCGTCGAGCTAAATACAAGAGGCCCGCTGAGCTGACTTCAAGAGGCCCGCCGAGCTGAATTCAAGAGGCCCGCCGAGCTGAATTCAAGAGGCCTGCCGAGCTGAATTCAAGAGGCCCGCTGAGCTGAATTCAGAGGTGTCTTCCTTATGCATTCCTGATCTCGACGAAGTACAGGCTATACAATAACGAACAAAAAGAAGAATGCAAATGTTGTCAAAATCAGAGAATATAAACTTTACGTTGTTCTGTCAAGAATAACCTATATCTATAGGAAGCAAAGAGAGTTTACTAACATAAAAGGAGAATGCAAATGTTGTCAATATCAGAAAGTCGTAGTAAATATTGCGGAATGAAAGACCTTTTATATAGATATATTATTAATTATCCAAACCTCCTATGGAGTTAGCATAATTATAGGTTGCACCACTCTATCTTTTGAAATTACAAATATCTCCCTTGCAAATTTACATTTCATTACATGCATGCACAAAAATACCCTTTAGAGATACTCCAGGGGGTATTTTTGTGCATGCATGCTATGAAATGTAAACACACATGGGAAGTATTTGTAATTTCAAATAAATGGGTGCAACCTGTAATTTTGTAAATTTATTGGGGAGGTCTCGATAAATAACTCCTTATATATAAGGTATGTAATCACCATGGGGGATGAAGTGCTGCCTCTTGACCCTTGTTGATGTGTAAGCAATCTTTATGCATTTCATTCTATGAAGTGTATGCAAAATTGCAAACTCCACAAAGAGTAGCTGAATTACTGTTGTGAAGGACATGAATTCTTCACCGAAGAGATCCTCCTACAAAGAGAAAAGAACCAAGCGGTAAAGGAAAATAACAACCGCAATTTACATAGATGATAGACGCTCTAGCAATCCATTTACAATACAATAATAACTATCCTATTTAAAATGAAAAGACCAACATACTTATGATAATGTTCATTACAATGATAAGTTATATTAAAACATAAATTAAGGATAGACGGGAGGGGATCAGGTCAAATATGTTGAAATGTAAGAAGAAAATAACATAAAAAGGGAAGAAAGGAAGGGGGAGGCGGTAGAGACTAGAGAAGATCTTTCTCCAAATGCTACATTGCTTCAAATAAGAGTTCCTATTTAAAATCAGAGTTTTATACAAGGCTTGACATAATGGTTTTATATAACTGGTGGGGTTCCTCTAAAAGGGTTCGAGTTGAGCCGGACCGAGTGTTTCTCATCGCGGCCTCGCCCGGACCCGGAGAGCGACACCAGCATTTATGGCTAGTCTTAATCTCGCTGCTAAGCAGCTTCGCGCTATCGCTTGTTCCTCGGGAAGCGCTTCAGCTCGCTCCTGCTCCGCTCGCTCCCGCCTGCTCCGTGGGAAGCGCTCTCGCTCGCTCCTGCTCTGCGGGAAGCGCTCTCGCGCTCCCGCTCTCTTTTGCTCCGTGGGAAGCATTCCCGCTCGCTCCTACTCTGTGGGAAGCATTCCCACTCGCTCCTGCTCCACGTGAAGCATTCCCGTGCTCCCGCTCACGCCTGCTAAGCGGGAGGCGTTCCTGCTCTCCCCTATTTTGCGGGAAGCACTCCCGCTCGCCTCTGCTCAGCGGGAAGCGCTCCTGCTCCGCAGAGAGCGCTTCCACTCCCGCTCGCTCCGCAGAGAGCGCTTCCGCTCCCGCCTAATCCGCGGGAGACGCTCCTGCTCGCTCCGCGGGAAGCGCTCCCGCTCGCGCCTGCTCTGCGGGAGGCGCTCCCGCTCGCCCCTGTTCCGCGGGAGGCGCTCCCGCTCGCCCCTGTTCTGCGGGAGGCGCTCTCGCTCGCTCCTGCTCCGCGGGAAGCGCTCTCGCTCTCCCGCTCGCTCCTGTACCGCAGAAAGCGCTCCCGTTCCGCAGAGAGTGCTTCCTCTCTCTCTCGCTCCGCAGAGAGCGCTTCCGCTCCCGCTCACTCTACAAGAGCGCTTCCCCTCGCTCCTTCTCCGTGGGAAGAGCTCCCGTTCTTCTGCTCTCTCCTGTTCCACGGGAAGCGCTTCAGCCTCGTATGGTCCGCAAGAGGCGCTTCCGCTCATCCCCGCTCCACGGAGCGCGCCACTATCATCCATCGCCGACAGCAATCGTCGGCCGCCACCACCACCGGGACAGATGCCCGAGCTGCCCAGCGTGACCAGGGGGCAAGCTTGTCATAATCTCAAAGTTGGCGATCCGCGTTCCCCGAATCAAGCATTCTCATTCGCTCGTCCAGGAATCAGCATGGCGCAGTTACCAGAACGTGCTCCTAAAAAACTATAAAAGGGAGTTTAGACCTCCATTTGAGAGGACTTGGGATGGCATTGGGACAAGAAGGAGCCCTTGAGTTTTCTAGTGAGGACTCTTGGAAGATCTTCATCAATCTTCAAGCTCCCACTTGAAGATTTCCATCAGCATTCCAACTCTCCTTCAAGGACTTTGGGAGGATCACAGTTGGGCTCCAAACTCTCCGGTGCGGACACCATCGACATCTTTGATCTAGTCTACTCCGCAGCGCTCCGCTACAGGCTGCTCCGCAGCGCTCCGCTACAGGCCGCTCCGCAGCGCTCCGCTCCAAGCAGCTCTGCAGCGCTCCGCTCCAGGCCACTCCGCAGTGCTCCACTCCAGGCTGCTCCGCAGCGCTCTACTCCAGGCCGCTCCGCAGCGCTCCGCTCCAGGCCGCTCCGCAGCACTTTGCTCAGGACTGCTTTGTCGAGTTTCACGCTCAAAGTTATCTCTGAGCACGCTACACCACCCTCAGTTCCCGAGGACTTGGAGGACTTACCAAAATCTCTGTAACGAGCGGTGGTCTGTCACCTTCGAAAAATAACTCTCTGTAACGACTCACAACACTAGTGGATCATTCAGAACTGGGGTAGGCCACATGGTTTTTTCCCTTTCCAGATTTTCCACTTAAAAATCTCGATGTCTACTGTTGGTTCTCTTTTTTGACTGTTTGCGCGTTCGGCTCACTTTCGAGCTAAGGCGGTTCAGCTCGACCGGTTTAGGAGAGCGTTGAACGACCCACAACAATAACCTTGCAAAATACATCAAAAACTGATGAAAATACAACTTGCATAATATAATAAATAGCAGTTATCATGGAGATAAAGTCTAGATATAAAAAAAACTGCAGGAATCCATATTTCGGTGGTTATGCTCATGCCGATCAGATCTTCACTTTTTTTATAGAAGGAGGCTTAATTTTAGGTGGACTAGATTTGACTTTAACAAAATAGCAGGTGAAGACTTATTTCCAACAAAATACCCTCCCCATTAGGAAATCCTTGTCCTCGAGGATTGAAGTGAGGAAACCGACATTGGAAATCATAGAAATTCTTTGAGGTAGAGATTTTTGATGGAAGCATTAAACCATTGAACAAGCACCCGCGCCAATGCCTGCCCTTTATTTGTATCATGTGCCGCTCAAGCATCTCCAATTTTGTGTAGATTTGGAATACATGATGGATACAAGAGACAAAAGATAATTGTAGTTTGTATGTATCGAAATGAATCTTCTAAATGATCTGAAAAAGGTTGATGAACCTCCACAAGAGCTTATGACAAACATGATTCTTTAGACTCATTTGTTTGTATCATTAAAAGTCCAGCATATATCACAATTCTCATTTCAAAGTGCATGCTCTGAATATGCTGGGCAGTTAGAATTTTCATTCTATATTGAGCCTTGTGGAGATTATATTTGAACACCAGAATCACTCCTCCATGCTTGAAATATGTGGCCCATGGTATCCATCACAGTGGATTTTGGTAAATAAGATAGGTGTAGTAGGGGTGATTGCTTGTAAACCACTTATTAGGATTACATCTTTATGACACTGTGATTGTACAACCCTCATATTTTTCGAGTCGGTGCGACCCGACCCGGGTGAGGTTGTAATAGGAAAGGTTCCGCGACGAAGTAGACCAAAGCCGAGCGAGGCTAAGGAATGACCCGAGAGAGGGAAGAATGGCCAAGCAAGGCAAGTGGGGGAAGTCCCCCCCACTCAGCCATCTCCCCTCTTGGGAGGTGAGTGGGGGCAGCTCCCCCACTCGGCCACCCCCTCTTAGGGAGGCGAGTGGGTGCAGCCCCCTCACTCGGCCATCCCTTCTTAGGGAGGCGAGCGGGGGCAGCCCTCCCACTCGGCCACCTCCCTCTTAGGGAGGCGAGTGGGGGCAGCCCCCCCACTCGGCCATCCCTTCTTAGGGAGGCGAGTGGGGGCAGCCCTCCCACTCGGCCACCTCCCTCTTAGGGAGGCGAGTGGGGGCAGCCCCCCCACCCACCACTCGGCCATCCCTTCTTAGGGAGGCGAGTGGGGGTAGCCCTCCCACTCGGCCACCTCCCTCTTAGGGAGGCGAGTGGGGGCAGCCCCCCCACTCGGCCACCCCCTCTTAGGGAGGCGAGTGGGGGTAGCCCCCCCACTCGGCCACCTCCCTCTTAGGGAGGCGAGTGGGGGCAGCCCCCCCCCCCCCCCCCCCCCCCCACTCGCCCACCTCTCCTCCCACTCGCCCGGCATGGGTGGGGAGGTCGGTATGACCTCCCGTGAGGGGGGGGGGAGTGGGCACTTCGAGTCCCACTCGCCCCCCCTCATGCGTGGTTGATTGCGGTCATGGTCGGACTGCGGTTAGCAGAATTTTGGTATCCGCAGTCCATTTTTTGGGAAGTCTATAAATAGACCCCCATGGGCACCTTGGGAAAGGTTGGTCTCTACCCCCTCCCTCGCGTGGTCTTGTGAGCAAGCACCCCCCTCCCCTTGTCATCGAAGGTTGATGGTGAGGTGGTTCTTAGTGCTCTCCAGGGTGCCCAGGCTTAGCATTGGCTTTGGAGGGGAAGCGCTCTAAGATCTTCCGGGTATGTGGTGGGACCTCCACGCTGCAGCTTAAGGGGTCCGTTTGTAGACTTAGGTGTTCTCCAAGGGCAAGGTTCTTCGGTTCTTAGTGACTGGTCAAGGGTCTCGCTCAGGTCAAGTAAGGATTAGCTGCATCCCCCTTGCGAACGTCGAAACTGGGTTACTGGTTTCAACATTATGGTGCGGTGAGCGTGGAAGCAGCTAGTTCGGAAAGCTCTGGGCAAGTCTCATGGCTGGAAGCGATGAGCTGGGGGACTCACCCCTGCCGGGGAGTGCATGAAGAAAGGTGACTTCGAGGAGTTCAGGAAGTCAATCCGGGAAGTCTTGCGGTTTGCACTCCCCCCTCAGGGCGAGTACACGACATCGCCAACACCTGTGCTCGCCTCGCCGTCTTTGATGGAGATAGAGCAAGCGTGTTGGCAAGGGAAGGGGCCAGCCACAGAGGAAGGCTTGAGCCTTCAAGCGCAAGCGCTCTTCAACAGCTCTCTTGGGGCCAGCTACCCCGAGTGAGGGGCAGGGAGGATGCCTCCGTCTCACCAGGAAGGGGGCGTAGTCCCTGTTCCTGATTCAACAAAAGCACGGGGAGACGCAAGGAAGCTACGCAGATCGGTTCCAGAGGCAAATCTCCCACCTGCAGGTTGACCAGGGAAGCAGGAAGGACCAGGAGAAAGGAAAGGAATGAGAAGACAGAGAAAGTGGAGGAGATAATGAAAGAGATGGTCAAGGTGCATGTTACCAAGTAGGCCCAGAGGGGCGCGTTGTAATAAGCAGGTAGCTCCTCGACAATGAATGAAGAGGTTTCAGGCAACACCTTGACTAAGTGGTTTGGGGTAAGTGTTGAGTTCCTCTGTCTCCAGGTGAAGGTAAGCACCTAGAACGTGGATGGGTACTCCGCTCCCATTTGGTAGTATCCCCGACTAGAGACCATTCTCCGGGATCAGTCATGCCGGCAGATGGGAGGCTCATCGGTCGACTCGCTACTTGGTAGCTGGACTGGGAAGGCGTTGAGTTCCTCTGCCTCCGGGTGAAGGTAAGCACCTAGGATGCGGATGGGTACTTCCACCTCCAGTCAGATTGGGAAGGCGTTGAGTTCCTCCACCCCCGGTTGAGCTAAGACTCCCAGGACGTGGATGGGTACTTCCACCTCCAGTCAGATTGGGAAGGCGTTGAGTTCCTCCACCCCCGGTTGAGCTAAGACTCCCAGGACGTGGATGGGTACTTCCACCTCCAGTCAGATTGGGAAGGCGTTGAGTTCCTCCACCCCCGGTTGAGCTAAGACTCCCAGGACGTGGATGGGTACTTCCACCTCCAGTCAGATTGGGAAGGCGTTGAGTTCCTCCACCCCCGGTTGAGCTAGGACTCCCAGGACGTGGATGGGTACTTCCACCTCCAGTCAGATTGGGAAGGCGTTGAGTTCCTCCATCCCCGGTTGAGCTAAGACTCCCAGGACGTGGGTGGGTACTTCCACCTCCAGTCAGATTGGGAAGGCGTTGAGTTCCTCCACCCCCGGTTGAGCTAAGACTCCCAGGACGTGGATGGGTACTTCCACCTCCAGTCAGATTGGGAAGGCGTTGAGTTCCTCCACCCCCGGTTGAGCTAAGACTCCCAGGACGTGGATGGGTACTTCCACCTCCAGTCAGATTGGGAAGGCGTTGAGTTCCTCCACCTCCGGTTGAGCTAAGACTCCCAGGACGTGGATGGGTACTTCCACCTCCAGTCAGATTGGGAAGGCGTTGAGTTCCTCCACCCCCGGTTGAGCTAAGACTCCCAGGACGTGGATAGGTACTTCCACCTCCAGTCAGATTTGGAAGGTGTGGAGTTCCTGTGAAAATTTCTCGGACCTTGTGAGAGCAAGCAGGAATAATAACAACTAGAGATAGAAGCCAAAGCAACCAGAAACAATCTTAGGCAAATAAACGATCTTTATTGATAGCAAACTTCAATTACAGGGCAAGACATGCTTGACGAGACATGATTTCGTCAGCACAAAACTCCAAGGAGAAATACAGAAAAAACTGATAACTGGAGACCGCCCAACCCGCGCGACCTCCCCTGCGATCTCTGATAGTTGCTAGACCGCAACTCTCTGCCGACCACAGAACACCACCAGACCGCTGCACAGACCGCTCCCTTCTTCCGACCTCCTGATTCTCCCGAACTCCAGCACCACAACTCCAAGCCGCAGACCGCCCGAACACTTTCAAAGGACGAGGTGATCGCTGCTGCCCACACTATCCGCAGAAGCTGCACAAGAAGAGTTCAATCAGAGACCGCCCGGTCAGAAATAAACAGACCGCAAGAACAAGAGCGAACTCAGCTTACACTTGGTGTGTCTGTGTTGCTGCTACAGTGGCCTCCTATTTATAGGCGTGAGACCTGATCCAGTCACCACCCTGTGAGATAGGATCACCACCCCCCCCCCCCAGACCGCACGACCAGACCGGTCAACCCACACGATCAGCAACAGTACTCCTGCTTCATTTTGGTGAACTCGCCAGCTTCAACATCGACCATGAGAGACCGCTACTCTCACAGCAGATCGCGACTTCAAAGAAGATCGCCAGACCGCCCGAAGCTATTCACCACCTGTGTTCGCACGAGACTGCGAACACAGTCAGTTCGCCATCAGATCGCGAACTCCTGTCTGCATGCCGATCTCCTCCTGAGACCGCGAACAGCAACCAGCTCGCATACCAGTCTCCTCCTGAGACCGCGAACTGAGACCGCGCTACTAAGACCCTTAGTCCGCGAATACCCCCAGAAAGCCCGGTCAGCTACCAGACCGTATTCCGGAGAGAACCTGGATCAAACTGTGCGGTCACACCAGACCGCAACAGCCTTGAAGAGGACAGCACGCCACGCGGTCACGCACAGACCGCGCGGCTCCACCTTCAGCAAACTTTGGACAAGACCAGCGGTCAACCTGGGAGACCGCAGCTAGGCTAAGATCAGCCAGACCGCGGATGCAGACCGCCAAGTCGCGCGAACTCGCCAGACCGCCCGACCTCCTCCCAGACCGCCCAGGTCCAAAATCCTCCTCCACTTCCACTTCAACAATTTCAACACTCCCCCTTGAAGTGGGAAGTGGAAACCAGCCCAAGTAGCTCCCTTAGCCGTGTGAACGGCCCCTTTGCCAGCGCCTTTGTGAAGATGTCTGCAACATTGTCCGCACTCCGCACATGCCCGACCGAAAGAGATCCCTCCAGCACCTTCTCCCGTATGAAGTGATGCTCGATCTCGATATGCTTGGTCCTCGTGTGACAAACTGGATTGGTTACCAGTTTGAGAGCACTCTCGTTGTCACCGCGTAGCAGAGTCGGCTCCCGAACCTCCTTGTGGACGTCTCCTACCAACCTCCTAAGCCAGATGGCTTCCTGAGCTGCCAAGGCCGAAGCCTTGTATTCCGCTTCCGTGGTAGAGACTGATACGGAATCCTGCTTCTTGCTGCACCATGATATAGTCGTAGGGCCCGCCATGAAGACGAATCCAGATGTCGACTTTCGATCATCCGAATCTCCCCCGTAGTCAGCATCCATGTATCCATGCACTTCGAAGCCCGCATCCCTCCTGTATAGGAGACCCATGTCCGAGGTCGCCTTGACATACTTCAGAATGTTCTTGGCCGCTAGCAGATGAGGTACCCGTGGCTCCGCCATATGCAATATCCGGCCTTGTGATCGTCAGATAGATCAAGCTCCCAACCAGAGCTCGGAACACCAACGGATCTTGCATAATCCTCCTCTCATCTTTCCGAAGCTTCATAGCCTTCTCCAGAGGTGTGGAAGTGCACTTCCCTTCCTTCATGCCGAATCGCTCAACAATTCGCTCTGCATATCCAGCCTGGGACACCAGCACTCCACTTTCCTTCCTCTGCACCTCGAGTCCAAGGAAATGGTGAAGCTCACCTAAGTCCTTCATCTCGAACCTGATAGCTAGCTCGGCCCGTAGCTGTGCTACTTCCTCCTTCGAGTTCCCCGTCACGATCATGTCGTCGACGTATAGCAGCACGATGACTTGAAGCTCCCCGCTCTTCTTGACGAACAAGCTTGAGTCTGAGTCTGAAGCACAAAACCCACAGAATAGGAGATATTCTGCGATCTTTCCGTACCACGCCCTCGGCGCTTGCTTCAACCCATACAGGGCCTTCTTCAGCTTGCAGACATGCTCCGGAAAATCTTCAGACACAAAACCTGGTGGCTGGACCATGAAGATGTCCTTGTCAATCTCGCCGTACAAGAAGGCATTCTTGACGTCGAGCTGCCAAATCTCCCATCCACTGAATGCCGCCAAGGCAATGATGAACCGTACTGAAGTCATTTTTGCCACTGGACTGAAAGTCTCTTCGTAGTCTTCACCGTATTGTTGCGAGAACCCCCGAGCTACAAGACGAGCCTTGTACCGCTCGATACTGCCGTCAGCTTTCTTCTTCAATTTGTAGACCCATTTGCATGTTACAGGAGTAGTGCCCTTGGGCTTGGGCACAAGAGACCAGGTCTCATTCTTCTCAAGAGCTGCCATCTCTTCTTGCATTGCAACATCCCACTCCTTCACGCCTTGGGGCTTCTCAAAGCTCGACGGCTCCCTCTCATCCAAGGGACCAGCGAAGAAACATGAGACAAAGCTCACTGCGTTTCCTCCTGTATAGCGATCAGGGGCAACGATTGCTCGCTTCGACCTCCTCAACTCCTTCCCCTGAACCGCATTATCTCCAGCTGCTTCTTCCCTAGTTCCTCTTCCAGACGTGCTAGGAGCATTGCTCCCCCTGCTCCCTGAACCAGAAGCCCCCGTCTCGGAACTAGAAGGAGATGGACCACCTGGTGACACAGATAGCTCCACCTGAAGATTCTCCACAGCTTTCTCCGGCACCTCCACCCTGCTCTCTGGTAGCTCCACATCAGAAGACCCCTTGTAAGATGTCTGTTGGGTATTGTAGCTACAATTACCTTGATTTGAAGAAGTGTTCCTGTGAACTAAGTTGAATTGAGATGTATTTGATGTTGTTCTCTAGTTATGTGTTTGCAGGTCTTAATGCTAAGTGCACACCAAAGTCAGGTTGCAATGGATCACCAAACACAGTTCTAAACAGTGTAATCCCTCATTGTGCAGAACAAAGTGTTGGTCCATGTGTAATCTCTCTTTTGGGGTGCACTTCATATACTCATGTCTGGAGGTTTTCAAAGTTGAGGAGTGGAGCAGGCTTTCAGAAGAAAAGAAAATTTCTGCCAAGTCCATTCGTCGAGATGACTCGGGTCATTCCGACGAATCCCGACGAATGCTGACAGAAGTCATTTTGGCTAGGTTTTGAAGGAATTTCTGGAGCCAAGTCAATTCGTCGAGATGTCACGTGAACTCCCGACGAATTCCGACGAATGAAAACAGAAGACAGTTTTCAAGCTTTGATCAGGATTTTCAATGGCTAAGTCAATTCGTCGAGTGTTCACGTGAAGTCTCGACGAATGACGGACAGACGGATTTCAAATTTCAGTTTCGTTTTCCAAAATTAGGGTTGGCCGACATGTACAGTACACGTGGCGATCCCTCCTTGTTTGTCGCCCTTCTCGATACTCTCGATTATAGCCGTTGGAATGGATAGGCTATAAATAGCTAAGGGTTAATTCTGTTTAACCCTAATCGTGAATCCAAGAGGAAAGACGTTGTTCTCTTCGTCCGTCGGCCGACCTTTATCGCAAATCAGCTGCTCCTTGCCGACAAAGCTTTTCACGATCCCTCTTGAAGAAAGGAGAATACTAGATCTCTGATTTTAGATCTTTTATTTCAGATCTGATAAAGTTAAATCTCAGGTAGATTTAAAGTAGATTGTTTCTCAATCAAAGGTTTTGTAAGATTTCTTTACAATATTCTTGTAGGAAGCTTGCTTCCGAGTTGTAGGAGTTATACTCCGAGTTGTAGGAGCGTTGTCTCCGAGTTTGTAGGAAGTTTTTCTTCCGAGTTTGTAGGAGAGTTTGTTCTCCGAGCTTGTAGGAGTTGAGTACTCCGAGTAGTAGGATTTGATTGATCCGAGTTTGGTGAAGTAGCCGAATCTAGCCTTGTCGTGCTAGATAGGCGAGGCGGGAAAGTGGACTACCCAAGATCGGGGAACCACTATAAAATCCGTGTGTCTGTGCTGTGGTTGTTTGTTTGCTTTTCTGTGTTAATTTTTTTTAATTCCGCAAAAAGCCTTAGAATCCACCTATTCACCCCCCTCTAGGTGATTTAGGCCGCAACTAGATACTTTCAATGTCACCTCATCGAACACGACGTCGCGAGAAACAACAAATCTCCGCGTCTCCGGGTCCATGCACTTCCAGCCTTTCTTCCTCTCATCGTATCCCATGAAGACTAGCTTCCTTGCTTTCGCATCTAGCTTCGTCCGAAGAGCATCTGGAACATGTACGTAGCAGGTGGAACCAAATACCCGAAGGTGAGCCACGCTTGGCTTCTCCTTGAACATCATCTCATGAGGAGTCAACATATTGATGGGACTCAAAGGCATCCGGTTGATGACGTAGGCAGCACAAGACATTCCCTCCGCCCAGAAGGACTTTGGGATGCTCTTGGCATGCAGCCAACACTTGCAGGTCTCCGTCAGATGACGGATCTTCCGCTCTGTAACTCCGTTCTGTTGTGGAGTATGAGCACAAGTGAGCTCCCTCCGGATGCCTGCCTTCCTGCAAAAACTGGAGAACTCAGCAGAGGTGAACTCCCCTCCGTTGTCCGTCCTCAGCTTCTTGATCCGCAGATTCAGCCGACCCTCCACGAGCTCCTTGAACTCCACAAACTTGGCAAACGCCTCCGCCTTCTCCTTCAGAAAATAAACCCAGACATATCTGGTGTAATCATCGATCAACACCATCATATACCTGCTGCCTCCGAGGCTTGGGGTAGCAGTTGGTCCCATCAAGTCACCGTGGATGCACTCCAACGGCACACTACACCTCGTCTGCGACTTATCAAACGGCAGTCGATGAGACTTACCGAACTGACATCCTTCACAAACATGTCCTTCGCCGTAGGAAGATATATTTGGCAGGCCCTTAACCAGACCTCTCACCGCCATAGCTTTCAGCTTATCCATCCCTATGTGCCCCAACCTCTCATGCCATATCACGACACCATCATTCGTCTTCATCTTGTCGACATAAGAACTTGTCGATAAAACGAACAAGTCTTTCGCTCTCCTCCCGACATGGACGACCTCGGCCTTCACGGCCTCTACATTACGTAGAAATTTCACTTCTGTTGGGCCAAACAGAACGTGATACCCAGCGTCAACAGCGTTGGTCACGGAGAAGAGGTTTTTCCTCATACCGGGCACATGATAGACACTCTTCAAGGTTAATGGCCCTCTATCACTGCCCAAGGAAACAACCCCGACCTTCTCGACTGCATGCACAGTATTATCTGCAGTAATAATAGCATTGTTACCTGTGTAGGGCTCCGCTGAAGAAAGCTTCTACCCATCCCCGGTGAGGTGATGACCACACCCCGAGTCCACGATCCAGTCCTCCTGATAGTTGATAGGAACCGAGACTCCAATAGAAGCCGAGAAGGCTCCTCCCCATCCTCCATCAATATGACTGGCCGGTGCTTCCTCCTTCTCAGCGGCATGCCCTGGCTGAGTATTCAGCCTGCAGTCCTTCTTGAAGTGCCCAACCTTCCCGCATTTGTAGCATTTGAGACCTTCCTTCTTCTTCTTCTCCTCAGCCTTAGGAGGATAGCCCCTCTCCTGCTGTCCAGAAGTTGAAGGCCCATAGCCTCCAGCGGTCTTCTTCTTCTTATCCCACTTCTTCTTCTTTCCTGAGAAGAGAACCTCGCCATCTCCCCCAGACACGGACACCCCCGCCATCTGCCTTGCCAGACTTTCCTGCGACGCTAGCAGATTCTCCAGCTCTATCAAAGACGGCTGATTAGCCCAACCCTGCACCGACGTCACAAAGGCCACATATTCCTTTCGCAGGCCGCGGATGATGTGCCTCTTCAGCTTCGCCTCAGAAATTGGCTCATCAGAATCCAGTGCTGATATCTCAGCGCAGAGGTTCTTCATCTTCAGAAAGAAATTTGAGATAGAAAGATCACCCTGAGCCGACCTTGCCAGCTCATTCTCTAAGAACTATAGCCTAGCTACATTCTTCTTATTAAACAGCCCATCCAGGGCTCTCCAGATTTCGGCAGCTGATCCACACCCTAAGATGTGATCAAATAGATCAGGTGAAATGGCACGCTTCATAGTGAACTCGGCCTTAGCATTGGTCTTTCTCCACGCCCTCACGGCCGGACCATTGTCACCTGCTTCTGTTGCCTTCACCTCTTCAGTCGCATCTCCTCCAACAACCTCCCAGAGGTCCTCCCCTAGAAGATAGCTTTGCATACACGACTTCCACTTCTTAAAGTTAGTCGATGTAAGCATCTCAATACCAAGACCTCTTGCAAATCCACCTTCCATTGTTTTTCCTCTGGTTCCTTCTTCACAAAGGCGATGGCTACTCTAAGTTATTCGCTGCTCTATCCACTCCAACCTGCCTCTGATACCATGTGAAAATTTCTCAGACCTTGTGAGAGCAAGCAGGAATAATAACAACTAGAGATAGAAGTCAAAGCAACCAGAAACAATCTTAGGCAAATAAATGATCTTTATTGATAGCAAACTTCAATTACAGGGCAAGACATGCTTGACGAGACATGATTTTGTCAGCACAAAACTCCAAGGAGAAATACAGAAAAAACTGATAACTGGAGACGGCCCAACCCGCGCGACCTCCCCTGCGATCTCTGATAGTTGCTAGACCGCAACTCTCTGCCGACCACAGAACACCACCAGACCGCTGCACAGACCGCTCCCTTCTTCCGACCTCCTGATTCTCCCGAACTCCAGCACCACAACTCCAAGCCGCAGACCGCCCGAACACTTTCAAAGGAAGAGGTGATCGCTGCTGCCCACACTATCCGCAGAAGCTGCACAAGAAGAGTTCAATCAGAGACCGCCCGGTCAGAAATAAACAGACCGCAAGAACAAGAGCGAACTCAGCTTACACTTGGTGTGTCTGTGTTGCTGCTACAGTGGCCTCCTATTTATAGGCGTGAGACCTGATCCATTCACCACCCTGTGAGATAGGATCACCACCCCCCCAGACCGCACGACCAGACCGGTCAACCCGCGCGATCAGCAACAGTACTCCTGCTTCATTTTGGTGAACTCGCCAGCTTCAACATCGACCATGAGAGACCGTTACTCTCACAGCAGATCGCGACTTCAAAGAAGATCGTCAGACCGCCCGAAGCTATTCACCACCTGTGTTCGCACGAGACTGCGAACACAGTCAGTTCGCCATCAGATCGCGAACTCCTGTCTGCATGCCGATCTCCTCCTGAGACCGCGAACAGCAACCAGCTCGCATACCAGTCTCCTCCTGAGACCGCGAACTGAGACCGCACGACTAAGACCCTTAGTCCGCGAATACCCCAAGAAAGCCCGGTCAGCTACCAGACCGTATTCCGGAGAGAACCTGGATCAAACTGTGCGGTCACACCAGACTGCCACAGCCTTGAAGAGGACAGCACGCCACGCGGTCACGCACAGACCGCGCGGCTCCACCTTCAGCAGACTTTGGACAAGACCAGCGGTCAACCTGGGAGACCGCAGCTAGGCTAAGATCAGCCAGACCGCGGATGCAGACCGCCAAGTCGCGCGAACTCGCCAGACCGACCGACCTCCTCCCAGACCGCCCAGGTCCAAAATCCTCCTCCACTTCCACTTCAACAATTTCAACAGTTCCCTCCCCCTCCAAGTGAGCTCGGCCCCCTGGTAGGTGTGGAGTTTCCTCCACCTCCAGGTGAGCTCGGCTCCCTGTTAAGTGTTGAGTTTCTTCCACCTCCAGGTGAGCTCGGCTCCCTGTTAGGTGTGGAGTTTCCTCCACCTCTAGGTGAGCTCGGCTCCCTGTTAGGTGTTGAGTTTCTTCCACCTCCAGGTGAGCTCGGCTCCCTGTTAGGTGTGGAGTTTCCTCCACCTCCAGGTGAGCTCGGCTCCCTGTTAGGTGTTGAGTTCTTCCACCTCCAGGTGAGCTCGGCTCCCTGTTAGGTGTGGAGTTTCCTCCACCTCCAGGTGAGCTCGGCTCCCTGTTAGGTGTTGAGTTCTTCCACCTCCAGGTGAGCTCGGCTCCCTGTTAGGTGTGGAGTTTCCTCCACCTCCAGGTGAGCTCGGCTCCCTGTTAGGTGTCGAGTTCTTCCACCTCCAGGTGAGCTTGGCTCCCTGTTAGGTGTGGAGTTTCCTCCACCTCCAGGTGAGCTCGGCTCCCTGTTAGGTGTGGAGTTTCCTCCACCTCCAGGTGAGCTCGGCTCCCAGTTAGGTGTTGAGTTCTTCCACCTCCAGGTGAGCTCGGCTCCCTGTTAGGTGTGGAGTTTCCTCCACCTCCAGATGAGCTCGGCTCCCTGTTAGGTGTTGAGTTCTTCCACCTCCAGGTGAGCTCGGCTCCCTGTTAGGTGTGGAGTTTCCTCCACCTCTAGGTGAGCTCCGCTCCCTGTTAGGTGTTGAGTTCTTCCACCTCCAGGTGAGCTCGGCTCCCTGTTAGGTGTGGAGTTTCCTCCACCTCCAAGTGAGCTCGGCTCCCTGTTAGGTGTTGAGTTCTTCCACCTCCAGGTGAGCTCGGCTCCCTGTTAGGTGTGGAGTTTCCTCCACCTCCAGGTGAGCTCGGCTCCCTGTTAGGTGTTGAGTTCTTCCACCTCTAGGTGAGCTCGGCTCCCTGTTAGGTGTGGAGTTTCCTCCACCTCCAGGTGAGCTCGACTCCCTGTTAGGTGTTGAGTTCTTCCACCTCCAGGTGAGCTCGGCTCCCTGTTAGGTGTGGAGTTTCCTCCACCTCCAGGTGAGCTCCGCTCCCTGTTAGGTGTTGAGTTCTTCCACCTCCAGGTGAGTTCGGCTCCCTGTTAGGTGTGGAGTTTCCTCCACCTCCAGTTGTGCTCGGCTCACAGGAGGGGTCTCTAGTGGAGAATGGTTTTCCTCCCACCTCAGGTCGAGCTCGGCTCGACTAGAGGTGCTGAGTTTTTCCTCCACCTCCGGTCGAGGTTAATCCGACCTAAGGTGTTGAGCTCGGCTCATAGGAGCGTTCTTAAGTGGAGAAAGGTTTTCCTCCCACCTCAGGTCGAGCTCTAGAGGTGCTGAGTTTTTCTTCCACCTCTAGGTGAGCTCGGCTCCCTGTTAGGTGTGGAGTTTCCTCCACCTCCAGGTGAGCTCGGCTCCCTGTTAGGTGTTGAGTTCTTCCACCTCCAGGTGAGCTCGGCTCCCTGTTAGGTGTGGAGTTTCCTCCACCTCCAGGTGAGCTCGGCTCCCTGTTGGGTGTTGAGTTCTTCCACCTCCATGTGAGCTCGGCTCCCTGTTAGGTGGAGTTTCCTCCACCTCCAGGTGAGCTCCGCTCCCTGTTAGGTGTTGAGTTCTTCCACCTCCAGGTGAGCTCGGCTCCCTGTTAGGTGTGGAGTTTCCTCCACCTCCAGGTGAGATCGGCTCCCTGTTAGGTGTTGAGTTCTTCCACCTCCAGGTGAGCTCGGCTCCCTGTTAGGTGTGGAGTTTCCTCCACCTCCAGGTGAGCTCGGCTCCCTGTTAGGTGTTGAGTTCTTCCACCTCCAGGTGAGCTCGGCTCCCTGTTTGGTGTGGAGTTTCCTCCACCTCCAGGTGAGCTCCGCTCCCTGTTAGGTGTTGAGTTCTTCCACCTCCAGGTGAGCTCGGCTCCCTGTTAGGTGTGGAGTTTCCTCCACCTCCAGGTGAGCTCCGCTCCCTGTTAGGTGTTGAGTTCTTCCACCTCCAGGTGAGCTCGGCTCCCTGTTAGGTGTGGAGTTTCCTCCACCTCCAGGTGAGCTCGGCTCCCTGTTAGGTGTTGAGTTCTTCCACCTCCAGGTGAGCTCGACTCCCTGTTAGGTGTGGAGTTTCCTCCACCTCCAGGTGAGCTCGGCTCCCTGTTAGGTGTTAAGTTCTTCCACCTCTAGGTGAGCTCGGCTCCCTGTTAGGTGTGGAGTTTCCTCCACCTCCAGGTGAGCTCCGCTCCCTGTTAGGTGTTGAGTTCTTCCACCTCCAGGTGAGCTCGGCTCCCTGTTAGGTGTGGAGTTTCCTCCACCTCCAGTTGCGCTCGGCTCACAGGAGGGGTGTCTAGTGGAGAAAGGTTTTCCTCCCACCTCAGGTCGAGCTCGGCTCGACTAGAGGTGCTGAGTTTTTCCTCCACCTCCGGGCGAGGTTAATCCGACCTAAGGTGTTGAGCTTTCTCCACCTCCAGTTGGGCTCGGCCCATGGGAGGGTTCTTAAGTGGAGAAAGGTTTTCCTCCCACCTCAGGTCGAGCTCGGCTCGACTAGAGGTGCTGAGTGTTTCCTCCACCTCAGATCGAAGTTAATTCGATCTAAGGTATAGAGCTTTCTCCACCTCCAGTTGAGCTCGGCTCATAGGAGGGGTGTTTAGTGGAGAAAGGTTCACCTTCCGTCTCAAGTCCGGATCAGCCGAAAAGCTCGGCAAGGATGTCCCGTTGGCATGTCCCTTCGTGGATTCCCCTCAGGTCCCACCAACTCGTCAAATCGGTGGGTTGAACTTTCTTTCCGAGCTTGGGGCAAGCTCGAAAAGAGCGGGGATTGTGTACAACCCTCATATTTTTCGAGTCGGTGCGACCCGACCCGGGTGAGGTTGTAATAGGAAAGGTTCCGCGACGAAGTAGACCAAAGCCGAGCGAGGCTAAGGAATGACCCGAGAGAGGGAAGAATGGCCAAGCAAGGCAAGTGGGGGAAGTCCCCCCCCACTCAGCCATCTCCCCTCTTGGGAGGCGAGTGGGGGCAGCTCCCCCACTCGGCCACCCCCTCTTAGGGAGGCGAGTGGGGGCAGCCCCCTCACTCGGCCATCCCTTCTTAGGGAGGCGAGTGGGGGCAGCCCTCCCACTCGGCCACCTCCCTCTTAGGGAGGCGAGTGGGGGCAGCCCCCCCCCCCACTCGGCCATCCCTTCTTAGGGAGGCGAGTGGGGGCAGCCCTCCCACTCGGCCACCTCCCTCTTAGGGAGGCGAGTGGGGGCAGCCCCCCCCCCTCCCCCACTCGGCCATACCTTCTTAGGGAGGCGAGTGGGGGTAGCCCTCCCACTCGGCCACCTCCCTCTTAGGGAGGCGAGTGGGGGCATCCCCCCCACTCGGCCACCCCCTCTTAGGGAGGCGAGTGTCGGTAGCCCCCCCCCCCCCCCCACTCGGCCACCTCCCTCTTAGGGAGGCGAGTGGGGGCAGCCCCCCCCCCCCACTCGGCCACCTCCCTCTTAGGGAGGCGAGTGGGGGCAGCCCCCCCCCCCCCCACTCGGCCACCTCCCTCTTAGGGAGGCGAGTGGGGGAAGCCCCCTCACTCGCCCACCTCTCCTCCCACTCGCCCGGCATGGGTGGGGAGGTCGGTATGACCTCCCGTGAGGGGGGGAGTGGGCACTTCGAGTCCCACTCGCCCCCCTCATGCGTGGTTGATTGCGGTCATGGTCGGACTGCGGATAGCAGAATTTTGGTATCCGCAGTCCATTTTTTGGGAAGTCTATAAATAGACCCTCATGGGCACCTTGGGAAAGGTTGGTCTCTACCCCCTCCCTCGCGTGGTCTTGTGAGCAAGCACCCCCCCCCCCCCCCCTCCCCTTGTCATCGAAGGTTGACGGTGAGGTGGTTCTTAGTGCTCTCCAGGGTGCCCAGGCTCAGCATTGGATTTGGAGGGGAAACGCTCTAAGATCTTCCGGGTATGTGGTGAGACCTCCACGCTGCAGCTTAAGGGGTCCGTTTGTGGACTTAGGTGTTCTACAAGGGCAAGGTTCTTCGGTTCTTAGTGACTGGTCAAGGGTCTCGCTCAGGTCAAGTAAGGATTAGCTGCATCCCCCTTGCGAACGTCGAAACTGGGTTACTGGTTTCAACAGTGATATTAATTGTTATACCACCACTTCACTAGTGACAAGCATAGTCCTCAAGATCTAAGCATTTCGAACTCAATACAATGAAAGTAGTTTTCAAGATATTGGTTCACCACCTCTGTTTTCCAATCAGATTGCGGATGGCAGACAGATTATTTGTTTAACTCCACTTGTTGTAGGGAAAAAAGCACCATCCAAAGCTTGCTTATGAGCTCAACATCATGATCACTTACAGTGGTGGCCAACCTAACATGAAACTTGTATATGTTGTGTTGATTTGTTGAAGTGAGCAGGGTGCTTTTCTGGTTGGGCAGTTTTGCCGATTGGTGTTCTTGGCGGATCCGCTGCGAGAGTGTTTGTTTTTGATGTTGAGTGTTTTGGGAAAAAAGATATAAATAGGTGTGTTTGCTGAATCCGTGTTGTTGGTGCCAAAAATGGTACCAACTCCACACTCGCTCGAGCTGAAGGATAGGGGGTGAAACTGTTGGGTGGCCGGTTACTTTGAGCTGGAGGAAAGACTATTTTATTGATATAAAGCTTGAGTTACAGCTGAGGTTACAATAGAGAAGTATGAAAGAAACAGCATAAAACATGAAGAAAAAGGGGCCTGAAGGGAGATCGGAGAGGTCTCAGCGGTCACTCAAAGTTGAGACCGCTCAAACCACTGGCTGGGACTGGAAGCTCTCCAAAAGTCCAGAAACTGGTACCCCTACCCCTCTATTTATAGACGCAGGGGCCTGCCCGAACGGGCAGATCTGGAAGTAACGGGCTGCCCGGAACTGCTGAGATCGCCTGAGACCGCTACTGAGATCGCTGAGATCGCCTGGACCTGCTGAGATCGTCTGCTGAGACCGCTGAAATCGTCTGAACTGGACCTGCTTACCTGAACAGACCACATAAAACAGAGTCAGCATAGGACTAGGATCCTCCGGAGTGAGATCGCCCGGGAGGGGCGATCTCCCTCTGCGAGGTCGCCCGGAAGGGGCGACCTTCCTGCTGCGAGATCGCCCGGGAGGGGCGATCTCTCCTCTGCGAGATCGCCCGGGAGGGGCGATCTCCCTCTGCGAGGTCGCCCGGAAGGGGCGACCTTCCTTGCTGCGAGATCGCCCGGGAGGGGCGATCTCCCTCTGCGAGGTCGCCCGGAAGGGGCGACCTTCCCTGCTGCGAGATCGCCCGAGAGGGGCGATCTCCCTGCGAGATAGCCTAGGAGGGGCGATCTCTCCTCTGCGAGATCGCCCGGGAGGGGCGATCTCCCTCTGCGAGGTCGCCCGAAAGGGGCGACCTTCCCTGCTGCGAGATCGCCCGGGAGGGGCGATCTCCCTGCGAGATCGCCCAGGAGGGGCGATCTCTCCTCTGCGAGACCGCCCGGGAGGGGCGATCTCCCTCTGCGAGGTCGCCCGGAAGGGGCGACCTTCCCTGCTGCGAGATCGCCCGGGAGGGGCGATCTCCCTGCGAGATCGCCCAGGAGGGGCGATCTCTCCTCTGCGAGACCGCCCGGGAGGGGCGATCTCCCTCTGCGAGGTCGCCCGGAAGGGGCGACCTTCCCTGCTGCGAGATCGCCCGGGAGGGGCGATCTCCCTGTGAGATCGCCCAGGAGGGGCGATCTCTCCTCTGCGAGACCGCCCGGGAGGGGCGATCTCCCTCTGCGAGGTCGCCCGGAAGGGGCGACCTTCCCTGCTGCGAGATCGCCCGGGAGGGGCGATCTCCCTGCGAGATCGCCCAGGAGGGGCGATCTCTCCTCTGCGAGACCGCCCGGGAGGGGCGATCTCCCTCTGCGAGGTCGCCCGGAAGGGGCGACCTCCCCTTTGCGAGACCGCCTGGGTTCGACGAGATCGCCCCCCCCCCCCCCGGAGGAGCGAGATCGGCCCGGATCTCCGAAAATACCGCAATACCTGAAAAAGTTAGCTCGGAGGGGATCGCCGATTTCTGGGTAAAACACGTGTAGCTTGTAGGAAAGTTTTTGGAGTAATTAAAGTGCTGCGATCTCCTTCCTCATAGGTCGCAGAGCTTGTCCTGTTTCAGCGGAAAGGACTTGTGGCAGCGGCTAGGAGCGGTCTGAGCGACTAGCAGGTTAGAGAAGGGAAGCTGCAGTGTTCACTTTTGAGGTCGCAGGCAGGCTACTGTCAGGAGGAAGCTCGCTGAAGGAGTTTTGCTGTCCGGTGCAGGGCTGCGACTACTGGTTTGGAAAAGGGGAAGCTGCGATCTACGTTTTTGAGATCGCAAGCGGGCTGCGGTCAAGAGGAAGTGTGCTGGGAGCTTTGTTGTCTGAAGCAAGGGCTGCGATCCGGTCTCTCCTTTGAGATCGTGAGGGAGGTGCGGTCTGGAGGAAACAAGGGCTGCGATCTGTAGGAGGCAATCAGCTGCGATCTAGAGGAGGTAAGCAGGTCGGCGACTTCAAGGTCGAGCAGGTCGGGCTCCGATCTCAAGCAAGTCGGCGGCTGCAGTGTAGAGGAGGTGTCAAACTGCCACTGGTGTTTCTCGTTCCTGTATGTTGTTTTATCCAATACAACGCCAAAGTGTCTAGCGAGTGGTTGTGTGTTATCTTAAAGTTGTGTTATTTGTTGTTCAGCAATAAAAGTGGGTTTTGGTTCTAGAAGTGCATTGTTATCTTGCAATCGATTTTTTTTTAATATGGTATCAGAGCGAGGTTCGAACTAGCGGCGCTCGTTCCGTTGCAAGATAGCCCTTTGTGGTCATGGAAGGAGGCAGCTATGGCAGAGGTTTTGGTGTGGAGATGCTCACTCACTCAAATTATAAGAAGTGGAAATCGTGCATGAAGAGTTACCTCTTAGGAGAGGACCTTTGGGATGTGGTTGGGGGAGCTGAGCAAGAAGAAGTTGTCGCAGCTGCAAACAACGGTCCTGCAGTGCAAGCTTGGAAGAAGACTAATGTGAATGCAGAGTTTGTCCTGAAGAGATCTATATCACCAGAGCTGTTTGATCATATCCTGGGATGCAAGTCTGCGTCATAGATCTGGACATCCCTTGATGGGTTGTTCAATAAAAAAAATGTTGCGCGTCTTCAATTTCTAGAGAACGAACTGGCAAAAGCAAGTCAAGGTGAGATGTCCGTGTCCACCTTCTTTCTGAAAATGAAGAACCTTTGTGCAGAGATTTCTGCATTAGATCCTGATTGTTTACCCAGAAATCGGCGATCATCTCAAATTAGCTGTCCGAGCCCTGGAGGTCCCCCATCGCCCGAGTGGTCTCGCTTTTTCTTTCCTCGTAAAGGTCGAGCTTCGTGCCCCGCACGACTTTTCCCCTGGAGGGTCGCCCCCTTGGGCGACCTCGCCTCCGCGAGGAGGAGATCGCCCCTTGGGCGATCTCCCCCCGTGAGATCGCCCTTTGGGCGATCTCCCCTGTGAGGAGGTCGCCCCCTTGGGCGACCTCGCCTCCGCGAGGAGGAGATCGCCCCTTGGGCGATCTCCCCCCGTGAGATCGCCCTTTGGGCGATCTCCCCTGTGAGGAGGTCGCCCCCTTGGGCGACCTCGCCTCCGCGAGGAGGAGATCGCCCCTTGGGCGATCTCCCCCCATGAGATCGCCCTTTGGGCGATCTCCCCTGTGAGGAGGTCGCCCCCTTGGGCGACCTTGCCTCCGCGAGGAGGAGATCGCCCCTTGGGCGATCTCCCCTGTGAGGAGGTCACCCCCTTGGGCAACCTCGCCTCCGCGAGGAGGAGATCGCCCCTTGGGCGATCTCCCCCCGTGAGATCGCCCTTTGGGCGATCTCCCCTGTGAGGAGGTCGCCCCCTTGGGCGACCTCGCCTCCGCGAGGAGGAGATCGCCCCTTGGGCGATCTCCCCCCGTGAGATCGCCCTTTGGGCGATCTCCCCTGTGAGGAGGTCGCCCCCTTGGGCGACCTCGCCTCCGCGAGGAGGAGATCGCCCCTTGGGCGATCTCCCCTGTGAGGAGGTCGCCCCCTTGGGCGACCTCGCCTCCACGAGGAGGAGATCGCCCCTTGGGCGATCTCCCCCCGTGAGATCGCCCTTTGGGCGATCTCCCCTGTGAGTAGGTCGCCCCCTTGGGCGACCTCGCCTCCGCGAGGAGGAGATCGCCCCTTGGACGATCTCCCCTGTGAGGAGGTCGCCCCCTTGGGCGATCTCCCCCCATGAGATCGACCCTTGGGCGATCTCCCCTGTGAAGTCTCCCCTCTGAAATCCCTATTTGTGTGATCTGTTCAGGTGCACCAGGTCCAGACGATCTCAGCAGGTCCAGACGATCTCAGCAGGTCCAGATGATCTCAGCAGGTCCAGACGATCTCAGCGGTCTCAATAGCAGTCTCAGGCGGTCTCAGCAGTTCCGGGCAGCCCGTTACCTTCCAGATCTGCCCGTTCGGGCAAGCCCCTGCGTCTATAAATAGAGGGGTGGGGGTACCAGTTGGAGGACCTTTGGAGAGCTTCCAGTCCCAGCCAGTGGTTTGAGCGGTCTCAACTTTGAGTGACCGCTGAGACCTCTCCGATCTCCCTTCAGGCCTCTTTTTCTTCATGTTTTATGCTGTTTCTTTCATTCTTTCCTGTTGTAACCTCAGCTGTAACTCAAGCTTTATATCAATAAAATAGTCTTTCCTCCAGCTCAAAGTAACCGGCCACCCAACAGTTTCACCCCCATCCTTCAGCTCGAGCGAGTGTGGAGTTGGTACCATTTTTGGCACCAACAGATCTAACACGCGACCTTCAGATTTTGAGTAGTTGGTGAAACAGCAGCTGCGGTGAATTCGACCTAAAATTCTTCAAAACTTCAAACGGTCATAACTTTTGATCCGGGTGTCGGAATTCAGAAATTCAAAGCCCGTTGCGACCGTCTCGGCCTGAACTATCCAAAAATTGAACTAGGTTCCCTGTTCAGGCATTTTTATGCCCTCAGATTTCCAAAATTCGACTCCGTTTGGAAGTTATCGCAGCTTTTCCCTTTTCGGCAATTCCTATTTTTTGGGTATCAATGGAGATACCAGATGTTCAAGCTCCTGTTAAGAAAGCTCCTCCTCCTCCCCGATTTGTGGATCCATTTGTTCCTTTGCCACCCCAAGCTGACGAGTTCGCGGCCACTCGACCTGAATTTTTCAGGCCAGTTGCCCAGGGAGGTCCCGTAGAAATGTCTAACCCTCATGAAAAGTGTACTAGTTTTCCAGCCCCAGCTGATGCGTATTATCCTTCATCTCCTCCAGATTTTGTTGAAGAGGAAGATCCTTCTCCCTTCACAGATAGAGTTCGCTGGGTGACTGCTCCTGACAGTTTTAGAGAGCCTCGTCTGCCAACCTTCACTGGAAAAGAAGATCCCTTCTCCCATCTCCAAGCCTTTGAGTCAGCTATTTCTTTAAGAACATTAATGGATGGCGTCAAGTGCAAGCTCTTTGTTATGACCCTTGACAGTCATGCTAGAGAATGGTTCTATAGCCTGCCATCTGGATCAATTGCTTGCCTTGTGGATTTGCGGAGATTGTTTCTCTTAAGGTTTTCTACCAACAAAAAGCGGAAAAGAGGTGTCGCAGCCCTTTTCCAAATCAAGCAAGGAGTTAACGAAACTCTCGCCCACTATGTCGATAGATTCCAGAGAGAAATTCTTCAAATTGTTAGTGCAGATCAAGAACTGTATCAAGTCGCTTTAATCAACGGACTCCAAGAAGGCCCTCTCAAATTCAAAGTTACCGCAAATGAGCCCAAGTCTTATAGGCACCTCATCGAAATAGCAAACCGGTTCATTCAAGGTGAGGCAATGAATCCTAATTATATGAATTCTCAGAACCGGCGCACTAGGCGGCATCGGGTGAATAGATATCATCATCATTCATCTTCATCACAAATCCCTCCGCAAGATGAGCAGTTTGAGTCTTGTTCATCTCCCCCGGATATGTCTACTCCACTTCAACAAGATATGCCATCTCCATTCTTGGAGGTCTCTCCCATCATGTCTTATGATCCTACAACATTTAAATATGAAACTTACTCAGAAGGATTTGGTCAGTTGAATATCCCTTTGGAAGAGGTTTTTCCAATTATTCAGAATATGCCAGAGTGTAAGAGACCCCGTCCTATGAGGTCTAATGTTGCAAAACGCAATCAAGAACTCTACTGCCTATACCATTTAGCTTCTGGTCATGATACAGAAGATTGTCGTGCGCTCCGAAAATTGATAGACCAACTATTGAAGGCAGGAAAATTACAGGATTATGTTGTTTAATAACATGAAGATCTTATTTTCCAGCAAAGACAACTTCACACAGCAAATTTTCTTTCATTCAATAAAAGAAATGCATGAAGTATAGATGAGATACATTGTCAATTTTTTTTTGCATGTCTCCCACCTGTTTGGAGTTTCTGCATCTTTTATTTTCTAAGTTTTGCTTGTAATAAGAATAGCAGTTATCTGTGTTCTATAAGCAACTATCATCGCAAGGATGTTTTCCAGCAGTCAGCTATATCAATCTTCATACCCATATTCACTGCGGACATCCAGCCAAGTATGTTTAATACTCTTTCATTACTTTACTTTTCCTTACATTTACCTGTCTACATTCATATTTCTACAAATACTTTGATATGAAAAGTAGAAATTGGCCAGATCAACCGGAACGGGTAAAGCTTTATCATCACTTTACTTTTTCTTGTTTACGTTAATACCTCGTGAAATACGTAGACAAGGATATGAAAGGTAGAAATACCATCCCTATTGTTTGATAGGAAATATGGAAGTTGTTGAAACCAGAAACTGGTCTCTTATGGAGCTCGGGGCCCTCAACAGGTTGAGGGGCGACTAGCACTTACTTGTCTCTTGGGGAGAGCAAGTTGGGGTTCCAGAACTCAACACAGAACCTTGAACTCAGCAGGGAGGTCCCACCGCACACCGGAAGATCTTTAAATTGCTTCCCCTCCTAAGCCAAAGCTGAGGCCCGGGCACCTTGGAGAGCTCAGGGGAGTCTCGGCAAGGATAACCAGAGGAGAGAGAAGCTTAAAACCGGAATCTCTCTCCAAAGGTGCCCTTTGGGTCTTATTTATAGTTTTTCTGAACTGGTCTGTGAATAGCGGAACTCCGCCTTTTGAACTTACTATACGCACCCCAATTTGGCCTGCCAATAGCCAAACTCCGCTGTTTGAAGGGGCTATATGCAGACCTCCAGGGGCAAGAGGGTAATTCTAGCTTCTAACCCTCCCTAAAAAAGGGGGGGGGGGGGTCTGCGGGACTACTCGAGTTTCTGGGTCTCGCTCGCTTTAAGCGAGAACACCTGCCCTCTCTGCGACCTCGCGGGTCTCGCAGAACCTGTGGAACGCGCCACGCTTCCCGTCACGGATTCGGGCGAGACCGATGTTGGTACTCTGGTCTCGCCTCCTTATAGCTGCTGAGAACATGTAAGTGGCAATCTCGCCTATGCTTCCTGGAAGACTGGCTTTGCGAGTTCTAATGGGAGGAGCCGGGCGAACCCCGGGTTGTACACAATCCCCGCTCTTTGCGAGTTTAACCTGAGCTCGCAAAGAATCATCCAACCCTAGGGCGTTCGTCTGGCGACAGCTGTCTTGTCAGGAATCTTTCTGTGGGTCCCATCGCCTGGCTATAAATACCCCCCGAGCTGAAGTGTCTCCATTGTTCTTCTCCTCCCCATCCTTCTCTTTACTGTAGCTGTCCTCCGATGCCTCTCTCCAAGGAAATGGAAGCTCGCCTGAAGGCCTCCAAGGCACAGGAGATGGCGATGATGACGAAGCCACCTGCGTGGATGAATCGCTCGTCTCCCTCTCCTATGCCGAAACTGAAAAAAGCAAAAGCCGCTCGCCGATTGGGAGAAGATACTGTCACATCGAGTCCTCGGCCAGCGAGAAATCCATCGAGAAGGTAGGGATTTACTCTTCATGCGAGGTCCTTCGACTGCTACTTCTAAACTTCGCCTCTGCAGGTCAGCGAGACTGTCAAGGACATTGGCGGGCCCTCGAACGAACCGCCCACTACCCCTCGGGTAAATGTGAATACTACCGGCGAGAATCCTCCTGGTACATTATTTGGTCTCGCCTCTTTTATTGGAATTATATTATTCGATGGCGTCTCCTTTCTCATCTTATCTTTTACTTTTTGATTGCAGCCTCGCCCCCAGCGAGCCCGGGGGAACAGGGTCAGCGAACTCCTTCCCCCAGACGCCGGGATGTGACAATCCCGGCACCAACATTTGACCTTCTCGCCAATCGAGACTCAGGCGGCTCGCACCCGCCGAATGTTCCTCTTGCTGATGCAGCGAGATATCCCCTTGGAAAGGGAAAAACTCATCGGCCTTACTACGGTACTTCTTTCGATTCCCCACCCGGTTCTTCTCGCCGTCCCAGGGGTAGGCCTTCTCGTCCTTCCGCTTTTTACTCTAACTTATCTTTCATAACCTCGCGTACGACCTTTCTTTGTTAGACGGAGAGATTCAGCTTACCGACTCCGAATTTGGGGACGACGAGGTGTCCCCTTTTCCCGAGCGGGTGGAAGATTTCCTGGGCGATGCGCGAGAACCCGAGGTGATGAGACGGCGGACTGCGGAACTATTCCAAAAGCAAAACCAGATGTTGCAGGACCTCAACATCCAGGCGAGAGTGGATAGGCTGGCTGCGGAGGAAAGACACGCGTCCCTGATGGACGAATGCGACAAACTCCGTGCGGCGATACCCCACGACCCTGATGAATGCGAGGCCTCTCAGGAGACGCTTATAGCGAGGATCAGGGATCACGCCCAATTGATCGACCGCGACGCCCGCGCTGCTGCTGAATTCCACAATTCCCGGAGGCCGCCGAGGAGGGGGCCGCGAGGTGGTGGTAGGTGGCAGTGGCTGCCCTACTGACCCCGCGATTTTAGGTTCCCTCTTTCATGAACAATTCGCTTCTGCTTTTATTGCAACAATCTCGCTAGGCTATGGTTTTTATTGATTCTCGCTCGTCACGAGCATCGGACAATTTATTAACTATGTTATCGCTCGCGGCTTTTATAATGCCGCTTTTCTTTTACCTTGTTCCCGCATGCCTGTGATATTTCCGCTTGCAAATCATTTTATTCTAGCTAATCCTGCAGATTGATCTCGCTCGCCAATGATTGGCGAAGTAATTTTGTTTGGTGTCCCAGTGATGTGACGTTTTGTCTGACAGCATCCCGGCGCTTGGGCTTCTTCCCGCCATTTTCATTTTTCTATAAATAGCCTCCCCATTAATATCATTTACCTACCGCCTTCCTCTTCTCCTAGTTGCAGAGCTCTCGTCAGCTTTGTTCTCGCCTCCTTCTACACTTGTTCTCGCAGGTACGCGTGATGGTGAAGACCTCGAAAGAGCTTCCTGAGGCGGAAGGCCGGCTGAAGTGTGCTTGGGCTTACTGCGAGCACGACTTCTTCCACTGCAATATGAGCGAGGAAGAGTATCTCTCCTCCATCGCCGACTACATTCCTACTGGGTTCACCGCCCGCCGGCCCGAGAAGGGCGAGGTGATTAACACCCTTCGGCCCGATGAGATCGCCATCCCGATCTCGCACTTCGCCGTGGGCCTGCGACTTCCCCTCTGGCCCGAGGTTCGCCAGGTACACCTCCTTCCCTCCTTCATCACTCTTGCGAGATTGATCTCGCTTGCTTCAATTTTCTTTACGTGGCTTTTTAGGTGCTTCGGCACTACGGAGTTGTTCTCGGCCAGCTCACCCCTAACGCGATGGCGGTGATCACGGGGTTCGCCTGCTTCATGCGCGAGGAGCGAATCGAGTTCAGCCTTCCGGTTTTCCGGAAGCTGTTCTCGTTTCGTGCCTACTCCGATGGCACGGTCTACTTTGTGGGGTCGGGCTGTAGGGTCATCGAGACCGTCAACAAGGCCCACTTCTGGGCCCAGAAGTTCCTCCTGGTAAAGGGGAATTTCGGCAACATCCCGATCTCGCCCATCCAGTATAACGACACCGTCTACCGTCCTCCACCTCTGGGCGGCCACGATGCCGACCTCTTCCAATTCTTCCAGAAGAAGAACTTCGAGGTGGTCCATCTCCGCCGCAACGTCGACAAACTTTCACCGGTTCTTCCCGGGGAAGGTAATGATCTCGCCCCCTTTTTTGCTTTAATTCTGATTTCCGCCATTCTTTCTAACACAACTCTTAACAGGTGAGCGAGACATCCCCCTCCACCCACCTTATGCGAGCAACATTAAACCCTCCGCCGATCTTGCTCTCGCAACCATGGGAGCGGCGGCCTGCCGAGAAGGTACCCCCCCAACTGCTATCACCTCTAAGAAGAGGTCGGGGGCTTCAGGCAGCCAGCCTTCCCGCCAGCCTACTTCAAAGAGGTCCAAGACAAACGAGAGCCTGTGCGCCTCCGTAAAGGGAAAGCGTCCGGCCGAGCCCTCGGGTCCTGGGATCGACGATTCTTCACTCCCCGAGGATCTGGAGGTCGAGCAAGCCGAGGCCATCGCTAGGACCTCGGCACCGCCAATTCCGTCGAATCATCTGCATTTCGGCCTTGGCATGCGAGCCCGAGATGAAACCGGCGAGCGCCTGGTGCGCTGGAATGAAGAGGTCAACCGGATCGACGTCACCTCCCTCCTTCCCACTTGAGTAGAGGAGGGCGCAGCGACTTCCCACGCCTTCAATTTCTCCTTCGTCATGTATGGCCGCGAGGACGCCGCGGCCTACAAGGATGCAACCGCACGGGGTCTCGCCTACGAGAGCTCGAGATCTCAATTGCGGGCAATGGAACTTGCCCATATGACGAGCAGGAAATGTCTGGAGCTGGAGCGCGAATGCGCGGGACTGGCCGAGTCCCTCAGGGTTTCCGAGGTGAAGGTCGACGAGCTAAAGGAAAAGTTGGCCACCGCCGAGACCGGAGTGGTGAGTCGTTCGTTCTATAATGTTATCTCTGACTTCCTAACTTCTTCTCATACTAAGTTCGTCTACAGGATGCCGAGATGGCTAGGCTCTCGGACGCTCGGGTCCTGAGCTTGGAGGGCGAGGTCGCCGCGTTGAAGGCACTCAACTGTGAGCTTGCTCGGGCTGCCGTTCCCCCTTCTCCTCACCGGTTAAAGGAAGAGAAGCGAGATCGCGACGAAGCGCTCCGCGTAGAGTCCACAAATGCGGCATGCTTCGTCTTCCAGGCCATGAAAGGTGCTGGGTTGCTGGTTGCCGAGGCCGAGAGCGTGACGGTCGATGATATCGTCCTGGAGCTCTTCAGGCCGCTCCCGCCGGTGAAGGATGGCGACGACGACGGGGGGTTCTTTAGCGAGGCCTAGAAGGCGATCTCTATTTTATTTTTTGATATATAAACTTTTTTGGGGTTAGCGAGCTCGCCGCCCATTGTAACTAAAACTTCTTCTTTGGAAAGAAATTTTTGCGCAATGCTTTCTTACTTCGCTACGCAATGCTTTCTTACTTCGCCTCCGTAAAGGGAAAGCGTCCGGCCGAGCCCTCGGGTCCTGGGATCGACGATTCTTCACTCCCCGAGGATCTGGAGGTCGAGCAAGCCGAGGCCATCGCTAGGACCTCGGCACCGCCAATTCCGTCGAATCATCTGCATTTCGGCCTTGGCATGCGAGCCCGAGATGAAACCGGCGAGCGCCTGGTGCGCTGGAATGAAGAGGTCAACCGGATCGACGTCACCTCCCTCCTTCCCACTTGAGTAGAGGAGGGCGCAGCGACTTCCCACGCCTTCAATTTCTCCTTCGTCATGTATGGCCGCGAGGACGCCGCGGCCTACAAGGATGCAACCGCACGGGGTCTCGCCTACGAGAGCTCGAGATCTCAATTGCGGGCAATGGAACTTGCCCATATGACGAGCAGGAAATGTCTGGAGCTGGAGCGCGAATGCGCGGGACTGGCCGAGTCCCTCAGGGTTTCCGAGGTGAAGGTCGACGAGCTAAAGGAAAAGTTGGCCACCGCCGAGACCGGAGTGGTGAGTCGTTCGTTCTATAATGTTATCTCTGACTTCCTAACTTCTTCTCATACTAAGTTCGTCTACAGGATGCCGAGATGGCTAGGCTCTCGGACGCTCGGGTCCTGAGCTTGGAGGGCGAGGTCGCCGCGTTGAAGGCACTCAACTGTGAGCTTGCTCGGGCTGCCGTTCCCCCTTCTCCTCACCGGTTAAAGGAAGAGAAGCGAGATCGCGACGAAGCGCTCCGCGTAGAGTCCACAAATGCGGCATGCTTCGTCTTCCAGGCCATGAAAGGTGCTGGGTTGCTGGTTGCCGAGGCCGAGAGCGTGACGGTCGATGATATCGTCCTGGAGCTCTTCAGGCCGCTCCCGCCGGTGAAGGATGGCGACGACGACGGGGGGTTCTTTAGCGAGGCCTAGAAGGCGATCTCTATTTTATTTTTTGATATATAAACTTTTTTGGGGTTAGCGAGCTCGCCGCCCATTGTAACTAAAACTTCTTCTTTGGAAAGAAATTTTTGCGCAATGCTTTCTTACTTCGCTACGCATTCTCTCTGTTTTTATTTTTACATCAGTTGATGCATGTGTCGGGGAATCCATTTATTTTATAAGCGCCGAGGACTTTCCTTCTCGCCCAGCGAAAACCTCCTTAAGCTTCAGTTTTATACGTCTTGGGGGATGAAAGTCCCCGTTCTCGCTCTAGTCTCGTGCCGAGGACTTTCCTCCTTGCTAGGACGAGAAGTCGCCCTCACTTTTGAAATATTTTAGTCCAAACACATTTTCCTCGTTATTTATGCCGAGGATCCCCCCACCCCTCGCCTAGCGAGAAGTCGTCCCCTTATTTTCGGAATGTTTTAGAGACCCAACACTTTCTTTTGTTATTTCGTGCGAGGACCATCCTTCTCGCCTAGCGAGAGGTCTCCCTCTCCTTTTCCGAAATATTTTAGAGACCTAACACTTTCTTTTCATTATCTCGTGCCGAGGACCTTCTTTCTTAAGATCCAACATCTTCCATCCCGTCGGCCTCTCCGCGAGATAAACCGGCCCTACCAGCTAATGAGAGCCTGGCAGCGGGATCGTCCGGGGCAATCCAGCACAAAGAGTCCATCACCTCGCCAGCCTCTCCGCGAGATCAACCGGCCCTACCAGCTAATGAGAGCCTGGCAGCGGGATCGTCCGGGGCAATCCAGCACAAAGAGTATATCACCTCGCCAGCCTCTCCGCGAGATCAACTGGCCCTACCAGCTAATGAGAGCCTGGCAGCGGGATCGTCCGGGGCAATCCAGCACAAAGAGTCTATCACCTCGCCAGCCTCTCCGCGAGATCAACCGGCCCTACCAGCTAATGAGAGCCTGGCAGCGGGATCGTCCGGGGCAATCCAGCACAAAGAGTCTATCACCTCGCCAGCCTCTCTGCGAGATCAACCGGCCCTACCAGCTAGTGAGAGCCTGGCAGCGAGATCGTCCGGGGCAATCCAGCACAAAGAGTCTATCACCTCGCCAGCCTCTCCGCGAGATCAACCGGCCCTACCAGCTAGTGAGAGCCTGGCAGCGGGATCGTCCGGGGCAATCCAACACAAAGAGTCTATCACCTCGCCAGCCTCTCCGCGAGATCAACCGGCCCTACCAGCTAATAAGAGCCTGGCAGCGGGATCGTCCGGGGCAATCCAGCACAAAGA
Organism: Dactylorhiza incarnata; assembly: GCA_033032865.1. NCBI lineage: Eukaryota > Viridiplantae > Streptophyta > Magnoliopsida > Asparagales > Orchidaceae > Dactylorhiza > Dactylorhiza incarnata. The sequence continues at coordinate 1,632,626 of JAWHQI010000227.1, read as the reverse complement.
GTCTATCACCTCGCCAGCCTCTCCGTGAGATCAACCGGCCCTACCAGCTAATGAGAGCCTGGCAGCGGGATCGTCCGGGGCAATCCAACACAAAGAGTCTATCACCTCGCCAGCCTCTCCGCGAGATCAACCGGCCCTACCAGCTAATGAGAGCCTGGCAGCGGGATCGTCCGGGGCAATCCAGCGTCATTACTTGTTGCTTGGAACTCATGATCAGTATAAAAACAACGCCCGTAAAAGCAATACATAGGAATCAATATATTCAAGAACTTCATGGATAGAAACGTTTCAAGTCATCCCCACTCCTGGCTCGGCCGAGAGGCTCCCCTTCCACATCCCGGAGGTGGTAACCTCTCGACTTCAGCACTTCACTCACAATATATGGGCCCTCCCAGTTAGGATTGAGCTTACCTACCGCGGCTCCCCTTCCGGCCGCATCAACCTTTTTTAGTACCAAGTCCCCCTTCTGGAAATGCTTTACTCGTACATGCTTGTCAAAGTATTTGGCCATCCGCCTTTTTACTTCCTCCTGCCTGATGGTGGCCAAGTCTCGGAGTTCCTCCACTAGGTCCAAGGACAACCGTTGGCCTTCCTCGTTGTTTGTCATCCACTCTTCATCTCCTCCTCCTGCGGCGGCCACCCTAGGCGACTTGACTTCAAACTCCACCGGGATGACAGCCTCGGATCCGTGGGATAGTTTGAATGGGGTCTCTCCGGTGGCCGTGTTCGGGGTGGTCCTCAGAGCCCAGAGGACCGAGGGTAGTTGCTCCACCCAACTCCCTCTGAGGTTTTCGATCTTTTTCTTGAGGAGGTTCACTACAATTTTGTTCGCCGGCTCTACTTGCCCGTTACTCCTTGGGTGGTGGACCGACGCGAACCTGAGATCTATGCCAAGCTGAGTACAGAAACTGACGAATTCCTCGCTGGCGAATTGCGGCCTGTTATCTGTGACAATGGCTAGAGGAAGCCCGTGCCTGCAAATTATCTCACCCCAAACAAAGTTCCTTACCACTTGAGAGGTTACCTTGGCTAGCGCCTTCGCTTCGATCCACTTGGAAAAGTAGTCGATCATCACTAGCAAAAATCTCCTTTGACCGCTCGCCTGGGGGAAAGGTCCCACGAGGTCTAATCCCCAGACTGCAAATGGCCAAGGGGCCGTGATCGTTCTTAGCCTTTGAGCTGGGAGGAGTTGGAGAGGAGCGTAGAGTTGGCACTTAGAGCACCTCCTGGAGAATTCGGCTGCATCCTTGCTGAGGGTGGGCCAGAAATAACCTTGCCTCAGAACCCTTCCTTCCAGGGTTCTGCTTCCCGAGTGGCTGTCGCATTCTCCCGAATGGATCTCCTCCAAGACCCTTGGGGCCTCCTCCTCCGAGACACAACGGGCCAGGAGCCCCGAGAGGGTCTTTCTATACAACACCCCTGCATGTAAGGAGTAGTAAGCCGATTTATACCTGAATCGCCGCCTGTCGACTTCTCCCTCGGGGAATCTCCCTGAGGCTAGGAAAGTAATGAAAGGGTCCATCCATGACGCCCGCTGATCCACCTCCATTACTTCTCCTTCCTCAATGGAGGGTCGGAAGAGTTCCGACATGGTCCCCCCAACCTGGGGACCAAACTTGGCCAGAAGATCGGCCTGGGTGCTTTCTTCCCTTGGGACATGCTTGATAGAGAAAGTTCGGAACTGTCCCACCACCTCCTTGACCTTCTCCAAGTACCGCTGAAGAGTTGGTTCCTTGACTTCGAACTCTCCCTTGACTTGGCAAGCAACAACCATGGAGTCCCTCGAGACCTCCACGTCTTGCACTCCCAGCTCCCGAGCCAAGCGGAGGCCTGCTATCACCGCCTCGTATTCTGCCTGGTTATTGGTGAGGGGGAAGTGGAAATGGATTGCTTGCTCTATCCTGGTCCCTTGGGGACTGACCAGGACTACCCCTCCCCCAAAAGAGTGTCTTCCGGACGCTCCATCTACCAACATTTTCCAAGACACCGGATAGGGTAGTTCCGATTCTTCTACCTCAGTAACGTAGTCAGCCAGGAAATCTGCCACTGCCTGCGCTTTTATGGACACCCTCGGTACATAAGAGATGTTGAATTCGCTTAACTCCACCGACCACTTGGCCAACCTTCCCGAGTGTTCTACACCCTCCATGATATTGCGGAGGGGGTGGTCGGTCACTACCCTTATGGAATGTGCCTGAAAATAGGGTCGAAGTTTTCGGGCCGACACCACTAGAGCGAAGGCCAGCTTCTCCAAGATAGGATATCTAAGCTCGGCCTTCCTCAGCACTCTACTTACGTAATAGATCGGTAGTTGTTTCCTCCCTTCCTCTCGGACAAGCACGGAACTCACAGCTTCCAACCCTACCCCCAGGTATAAAGACAAGTCTTCCCCTGACCTCGGCCCTTGCAGTAGCGGAGCCTTGGTCAGTTGTTCTTTCAACGCTTGAAAAGCCTTTTCGCACTCGGAGGTCCATTCGAACTTTTGATTACCCCGTAACACCTTGAAGAAAGAGGAGCATCTCTCCCCTGCCTTGGAGAGAAATCTACTTAACCCAGCCAACCTTCCCGTCAAACGTTGGATCTCCTTAGCATTTCTTGGGGGTGCCAACTCGAGGATTGCCTTGACCTTATCCGGGTTGGGCTCCACTCCAGCCGGGGTGAGCATGTGACCCAAGAATTTTCCTCGACTGGCTCCGAAGACGCACTTCGACGGGTTGAGTCTCATCTTGAACTTCCGTAGGGTCTCGAAAGTTTCCTCGAGGTCGTGGAGGTGGGACTCGAGACCTCGGCTCTTGACCATGAGGTCATCGACGTAGACCTCCAAGTTTCTCCCCTTTTGCTCACGGAAAACCCGGTCCATCATCCTTTTGTATGTAGCCCCCGCATTCTTGAGCCCGAAGGGCATCATCCTGTAACAGTAACATCCATCCCTCGTGATGAAGGAGACGTCTTTGATGTCAGGGGGATGCATGCGAATCTGGTGGTAACCTGAAAAAGCATCTAAGAAAGAAATCATATGAAAACCGACGGCTGAGTCAACCAGCGCGTCGATTCTAGGCAGAGGGTAGCAATCTTTCGGGCATGATTTATTAAGCAAAGAGAAATCGATACACATTCGCCATTTACCTCCTCCTTTCTTTACCATGACGACATTGGAGACCCAGCCTGGGTACTGGATCTCCTTTACAAAACCTGCTTTCAGAAGTTTTTCCACTTCCTCGCGGATGGGGCCTTCCAGCTTGTCTGCAGTGGGCCTCCTCCTTTGGCGGATGGGGCGGGTGCCGGGCTCGAGGTTGAGGCGGTGGCAAGCCACATCCGCATCTATCCCTGGCATCTCCGTGGCACTCCAGGCAAAAACGTCCACGTTCTTCTGGACGCAGGCGAGGATCTCCGCCCTCTCCTTAGGGTTGAGCTCTCCGCTGACCCGGACCTTCTCCATCATCCCCAGTCGGGTGACGACCTCCAGTTTGATGACCTCGTCTACGGCCTCCAGCCGCGACTGCTCCCCCCAAGGCCTCTCCTCCTCTCCTTCATTGGCGAGCTCTTGGGCTCCCCCTTCCTCCCCTTCCATCTCTGTCACCTCCTCCACCCTTCTCTCCTTAGCCTTCCCTCCCTTTTCTTCTCCTTCTTCCCTTCTTTCCGCCCAGGGTCCTACCTCGACCCCCTCCCGGGCATGAACTTCCTCCCCCTTTTCTCCCTCTTCTTCTTCATCTACCTCCATGTGCTCCCCTACCCCCCCTTCCGGGGTGATCTCTTCGTCTCCTTCTTCTCCTTCCTCCTCCTCGTCTCCCTTCTCTCCTCCTGCCTCGGCCACCTCCTCCATCCTCTTATCCCACTCCTCCGCTCCTTCCATCCAGGAGATGGTGTTGACAGCTGTCACGTAGCACTGTCTCGCCACCTTGGGATCTCCCCGGACCCGGACCTGGATTCCACCTGTGTTGAACTTTAGGCACTGGTGTAGGGTGGAAGGGACGCATCTAAATGCACTAATAAGAGGCCGACCAAAAATGGCGCTATAGCTGCTTGGGGCATCCACAATCACGAAACGGCAGTTCCGTGATTGCCCCCCGAGAGTTACATGGAGTCCTACTCCTCCCTCCACCTCCTTTCTCTCTCCCGAAAAACCAAACAGGGGGTCATCCGAGGCCAGCACCCTTCGGGCCTCTACCTTCATCTCGTCAAACGCTTTCTTGAAGATAACGTTGACCGAACTGCCATTGTCTACCAGGATTCGTGAGACGGTAAAATTCTCGATGGCGGTTTGGATAACCAGCGCATCGCAGAACGGGTCTTCATGACCGGGCATATCCTTCTGGGAGAAGGTGATCCTCTCCACCGGGGGCGGGGCTTGAGATGTCGAAGCTACGCTCCGACGGTACATAGCATGGAGGCTCGCCTTCCGGGTTGCCTCGATCCCCACCCCTCCGTGAATCACCCCGATTCCCCCCCCCCCCCCCCCGGGCTCCCACGTCAACCCGATCTTCGCATCTTTCTTCTTCATCTTCCGGGGTGAGGACCTCCTCGATCCTCACCGGGTGCTGCTGCGGATGTGGCGCTGGTCCTCTTACTCCCCTCATTTCTAGGAACTCCGGGCAAGTGGCGGTCGCGTGACCTTCCTCCTGGTGGAAGTCACAATACGGCAGCGCGGCCACCCTCCCCTCTCCTCCCACTCCTCTGTTCCTCTTCCTGGGACCGACTCCCCCGGCTCCCACTCCCCTTCCTCTTCCTTCTCTTCCTCTTCCGATCTCCATCGCTTGATGAGGCGGGGGAGGGGGCGGCCTCGGGCCTTGCCTCCATCCCAGCTGGTGAGGTCTCCCCTGTCCTCCCTGGAAGTTACCTCCCCCATGGTGGAACCCCCTTCCCGGGCCCTGCATCCCACCACCTTGCTGCCTCCACCCCAACTCCGGGGCCCTGACTTCCTCCCTTCTCCTTCCTTCGGGATGCCTATTCTCTGGCTTGCTCAGCCGTGCCAATCTCTTTGTGAACTCGGGGTTAGCTGCCTCCCCGTCCACTTCCTCCGCCGCTCGCTCCATTAGTTCTTCATAGGAAAGAGGGACCCTTCTCTTGAGATCCATCTTGAAGAAACCCTCTCGCAGTCCCACCGTAAAGGCCAGCTGGAGTGTGTGCCCTGGTATCTCTTGAATGAGGAGGACCTCTTCCCTGAATCGCTCCAGATACTGGGCTAGGGACTCTCCTTGTTTCTGCTTGATATTGAAGAGAGACTCCGGGTCTTTCTTCCTCTTCTTCAAGGTGGAGAAACGCAGCAGAAACCCCCTACGCAAATCCTCAAAAGCATAAATCGAACCCGAGGGCAACTGGTAAACCAGTCCCTCGCCTTCTCTTTCAGGGTGGTGGCGAAGAGTCGGCACTTGAAGGCGTCCGACATGGGTCTGATCGAGACCATATCTTCGAACCATTGCAGGTGGGGAACTGGGTCACTGTTCCCAACATACAAGGTCATGGCTGGCTCCCTGAACCCCTCGGGGAGTGGTGCCGAGAGTACCAACTCACAAAAGGGACTTCCCCCACTCACCCTCTGAACTGGCTCTACTCTTCCTGCAGAGCCTCCTGCCGAGGCTCCTCCTGCCGAGACCACTCTGGTCGGGGTCTCGCTCGCTCCCACTGGACTGGGGAAGAGCTCGCGACCCGCGAGATCTCGGCCTGCCTCCTGAACCGCTGCTTCCTTGCCTACTCGCTGGCCTGGGGCGTTCTCGCAGCCCCCGGATGGGGGAGCCATCTGAGGGGCCGGGGTAGCGAAGCCACCCAGCGCCGAGGCGATGGCGCTCTGAAAGGCCCCAATCATATCCCTCTTGAGCTCGGCCAGCATATCCATCGTCACTGGTGGCCCTGTGGGTGGCGAGCCTCCGAATCCTGCATCTCGCTCGTCCTCGCCCGCCATGCTTTCTCTTAAAGACTTTCCTGCACTAGTCACACTCCACGCTCACCGCACCAAGAATGTTGAAACCAGAAACTGGTCTCTTGTGGAGCTCGGGGCCCTCAACAGGTTGAGGGGCGACTAGCACTTACTTGTCTCTTGGGGAGAGCAAGTCGGGGTTCCTGAACTCAACACAGAACCTTAAACTCAGCAGGGAGGTCCCACCGCACACCCGGAAGATCTTTAGATTGCTTCCCCTCCTAAGCCAAAGCTGAGGCCCGGGCACCTTGGAGAGCTCAGGGGAGTCTCGGCAAGGATAACCAGAGGAGAGAGAAGCTTCCAACCGGACCTCTCTCCAAAGGTGCCCTTTGGGTTTTATTTATAGTTTTTTCTGAACTGGTCTGTGAATAGCGGAACTCCGCCTTTTGAACTTACTATACACACCCCAATTTGGCCTGTCAATAGCCAAACTTCGCTGTTTGAAGGGGCTATATGCAGACCTCCAGGGGCAAGAGGGTAATTCTAGCTTCTAACCCTCCCTAAAAAAAGGGGGGGAGGTCTGCGGAACTACTCGAGTTTCTGGGTCTCGCTCGCCTTAAGCGAGGACACCTGCCCTCTCTGCGACCTCGCGGGTCTCGCAGAACCTGTGGGACGCGTCACGCTTCCCGCCAAGGATCCGGGCGAGACCGATGTTGGTACTCTGGTCTCGCCTCCTTATAGCTGCTGAGAACATATAAGTGGCGATCTCGCCTATGCTTCTTGGAAGACTGGCTTTGCGAGTTCTAATGGGAGGAGCCGGGCGAACCCCGGGTTGTACAGAAGTAACACCTCCAATTCTCTCTTCTCCGGGTCGTAAAACCCGCAACGACCGCATCACGCTCGAATCACTCGCAGATGCGTAGTGGGTAGCCCAACCCCCTTTCTCCCAACTTTTCTCTCCCTCAATCACTTTCTATATGATGATTACCATCAATAGTTGAGATATCTGATTGAGATTAAAAGAAAGGTTATGTTCATTGATTTGTGAGCTCCCGCTACCGACTTTTATTAGGCGGTAGGGCTGGGGCTGGGTTGATTTCACATGAAAGGTTATCAGGGAAAAGTTATGTTGAATTGCTCCAGATTATTTCATTCCCATATTTCTGTTAAATCAGTGGGTTCTGTGAGCAGTAAGTGATTATTTCACTAAAGGTGAATGGACTCAAGTATAAGAGGTTACTGGGGAAATATTCAGAGTTTATTTGATCATTCAAGTTTCTTCAAAGAAGAGAAAGTTTTGAGACCACCGGCTTAATTTTCTCCAAGATTTGGAAGTTTGAGATTGCCGGTGGGATTTCCAGAGTTTATTTGATTTTTTTCAGGTTTCTTCAGCAATCTCAAAATTTTGAGACCGCCGGCTTAATTTTCTCCAAGATTTGGAAGTTTGAGATTGCCGGTGGGATTTTCAGAGTTTATTTGGTTTTTTCAGGTTTCTTCAGCAATCTCAAAATTTTGAGACCGCCGGCTTAATTTTCTCCAAGATTTAGAAGTTTGAGATTGCCGGTGGGATTTACAGAGTTTATTTGGTTTTTTCAGGTTTCTTCAGCAATCTCAAAATTTTGAGACCGCCGGCTTAATTTTCTCCAAGATTTGGAAGTTTGAGATTGCCGGTGGGATTTCCAGAGTTTATTTAGTTTTTCAGGATTCTTCAGCAATCTCAAAGTTTTGAGACCGCCGGCTTAATTTTCTCCAAGATTTGGAAGTTTGAGATTGCCGGTGGGATTTCCAGAGTTTATTTGGTTTTTTCAGGTTTCTTCAGCAATCTCAAAGTTTTGAGACCGCCGGCTTAATTTTCTCCAAGATTTGGAAGTTTGAGATTGCCGGTGGGATTTCCAGAGTTTATTTGGTTTTTTCAGGTTTCTTCAGCAATCTCAAAATTTTGAGACCGCCGGCTTAATTTTCTCCAAGATTTGGAAGTTTGAGATTGCCGGTGGGATTTCCAGAGTTTATTTAGTTTTTCAGGTTTCTTCAGCAATCTCAAAGTTTTGAGACCGCCGGCTTAATTTTCTCCAAGATTTGGAAGTTCGAGATTGCCGGTGGGATTTCTAGAGTTTATTTCGTTTTTCAGGTTTCTTCAGCAATCTCAAAGTTTTGAGACCGCCGGCTTAATTTTCTCCAAGATTTGGAAGTTTGAGATTGCCGGTGGGATTTCCAGAGTTTATTTGGTTTTTCAGGTTTCTTCAGCAATCTCAAAATTTTGAGACCGCCGACTTAATTTTCTCCAAGATTTGGAAGTTTGAGATTGCCGGTGGGATTTCCAGAGTTTATTTGGTTTTTCAGGTTTCTTCAGCAATCTCAAAATTTTGAGACCGCCGGCTTAATTTTCTCCAAGATTTGGAAGTTTGAGATTGCCGGTAGGATTTCCAGAGTTTATTTAGTTTTTCAGGTTTCTTCAGCAATCTCAAAGTTCTGAGACCGTCGGCTTAATTTCCTCCAGGATTTGAAAGTTAGAGATTGCTGGTGGGATTTCCCAGGATTTTTGAGGAGTTTCTAGCAATCTGAAGTATTGAAGATTGTTAACTGGTTCTCTTCAAAGAAGCTTTTCTGACAGGTGTTTTGGGGCATTTGTGATCATCATCTTAGAACCTCTCATATTAATTTTGGGCGGTCTGGAGAAATTAAGATCACTACTTGAGTGCTCATCTCTTTATCAAGCAATCTAAAGCACATGAAAGTATTCATGAGGTCTTTCCTTCTATTAATCAACAAAGAAGCAGTCGGAAAAGCTGAGTCCGACAATATTCTATCTCAAAAGACAAATGTTTTTCAAGATTCGCAGAAGGAGCAGTCTGGATTATTTGATACCTTCATTTATCAAAGTACATAACATAGTTCAGAAATATCATTTATGGATTATCATGATTTGATTCTTCTACAAAAAATCTCGAATATTGAAGATCGCCATTTGACATCGGAGTAACTTTATAACAAAGCAGCTTCGAATATCCAAAGTTAATACCTTCTTAAAAGGCGTTTTGACAGCCACAAGGTCGCTATTCTTAATTATCAATTGTAAATCAAAGTGAACAAAATAAGTATTAGCAAGTTGTCTCAGGTACCTGACACGCCTTTCCCCTTTTATATACACGTTTAGCATACCTTTTCGCATATGAAAACAGGTACAAGCTGGTTCTCTTCAGGTATTTCATGATAAAATATGCATGCTCTAACCGATCTTTTATAGAGGTAGGCAGGTGCACACTAGTTCTTTTCAGGTACTCACATAACATCAAATGGCCGCAAGTTCTCTTATAGAGAGAGAGTTTTTCAAGCATGCCTGGAGGTAGTAAGTTCGCACAGGTACTTGCATTTTTCTATCATATATGATCTACTATGACAGGAAAGGTGGATCGCGATTCTCGTGGGTAAGTTTTATTTTTTCGAAGTTTTTTCAAAACTTAAAAAAATGCGGGGATTATGTTTACCCAGAAATCGGCTATCATCTCAAATTAGCTGTCCGAGCCCTGGCGGTCCCCCATCGCCCGAGTGGTCTCGCTTTTTCTTTCCTCATAAAGGTCGAGCTTCGTGCCCCGCACGACTTTTCCCCCGGAGGGTCGCCCCCTTGGGCGACCTCGCCTCGGCGAGGAGGAGATCGCCCCTTGGGCGATCTCCCCCCATGAGATCGCCCTTTGGGCGATCTCCCCTGTGAGGAGGTCGCCCCCTTGGGCGACCTCGCCTCCGCGAGGAGGAGATCGCCCCTTAGGCGATCTCCCCTGTGAGGAGGTCGCCCCCTTGGGCGACCTCGCCTCCGCGAGGAGGAGATCGCCCCTTGGGCGATCTCCACCCGTGAGATCGCCCTTTGGGCGATCTCCCCTGTGAGGAGGTCGCCCCCTTGGGCGACCTCGCCTCCGCGAGGAGGAGATCGCCCCTTGGGCGATCTCCCCCCATGAGATCGACCTTTGGGCGATCTCCCCTGTGAGGAGGTCGCCCCCTTGGGCGACCTCGCCTCCGCGAGGAGGAGATCGCCCCTTGGGCGATCTCCCCTGTGAGGAGGTCGCCCCCTTGGGCGATCTCCCCCCATGAGATCGATCCTTGGGCGATCTCCCCTGTGAAGTCTCCCCTCTGAAATCCCTATTTGTGTGATCTGTTCAGGTGCACCAGGTCCAGACGATCTCAGCAGGTCTAGACGATCTCAGCAGGTCCAGACGATCTCAGCAGGTCCAGACGATCTCAGCAGGTCCAGACGATCTCAGCGGTCTCAATAGCGGTCTTAGGCGGTCTCAGCAGTTCCGGGCAGCCCGTTACCTTCCAGATCTGCCCGTTCGGGCAGGCCCCTGCGTCTATAAATAGAGGGGTGGGGGTACCAGTTGGAGGACCTTTGGAGAGCTTCCAGTCCCAGCCAGTGGTTTGAGCGGTCTCAACTTTGAGTGACCGTTGAGACCTCTCCGATCTCCCTTCAGGCCCCTTTTTCTTCATGTTTTATGCTGTTTCTTTCATTCTTTCCTGTTGTAACCTCAGCTGTAACTCAAGCTTTATATCAATAAAATAGTCTTTCCTCCAGCTCAAAGTAACCGGCCACCCAACAGTTTCACCCCCCATCCTTCAGCTCGAGCGAGTGTGGAGTTGGTACCATTTTTGGCACCAACACTGATGAACCTATCTCTGAGGCAAAACTAAAGAGACATATTATTCGGGGGTTACGAAAGGAATATGTGGCCTTCATAACCGCGGTGCAGGGTTGGGCTGTGCAGCCCTCCCTTGTGGAATTGGAAAATCTCCTGTCATCCCAAGAGAGTCTGGCAAAGCAGATGGCAGGAATAACCATCATGGAAGGAGAAAGTGAGGCCATCTTCTCTGGGAAGAAGAAGTCGTGGGAGAAACAGAAGAAGAGCTCAGGAGACGGACCATCATCGTCCTCTCAAGGAGATAGGAGGAACTTCCTTCCTCGTTATGACGAGCAGAACAGGCCGCTATGTTTTGCCTGTCGTAAGTATGACCACATCGCGAAACATTGTCGTTCAAATTTAAAAGTCGGACACATCGCTGAAAAAGAAGAGTATCCAAAGCGAGAAGAACATGGAGACGAAAGACCACAAGAAAGTCGGGAGACGAAAGACCACGAGAAAGCCGGACACATCGCTATGTTTTGACTGCAACATCTGTTGACGCGCTCGCTTCGATTTTTAGGTAGTCTGGAACACACCCTCCTCTACCAACATACTAAGGATAGATGGAGGGGATTTCATCAAATCCGTAAGGATTTTGTGTCGTGGATTTACCTTCCCGGAGAAATTAGAATACAAGACATCTCCAACTACAAATTTGGTCATCCAATTCCGATCGCCATCAATGTTCGCCTCTGTACCATTGATATACCGATTCAATCTCCAAGAATATTCTTGATAGGGGCTCATAGCAGAGGCTCGTATTTATAGGATAACTTGGCGGAAAATATTTCCAAAGACAACAAATATTTCCAAATGCGGAGTTTATTTCCAAAAACGCTCCCCCACCGATTCGGCGGGAAAGTTAGGCGCGCGAAGCCGCGACGAGCGCAAAGGCGGCGCCACCTCCCCTCGCGGGAGCGATCCCCGCAACCGCGCCCCGCAAGGGGCGCGGCCATGGTCGCGCCCCCTTGGGGTGCGGCCAAGCCGCACCCCACGTGGGGTGCGGCCATGGCCGCGCCCCCTTTGGGGTGCGGCCATGGCCGCGCCCCCTTTGGGGTGCGGCCATGGCCGCACCCCACGTGGGGTGCGGCCATGGCTGCGCCCCCTTTGGGGTGCGGCCAGGCCGCACCCCGCGAGGGGGGTGCGGCCAGGCCGCACCCCCTCGGGGTCCAGCCGCGCCACACCTCGCACAGGGTCCGGCCGCGCCGCACCCCCTCGGGTTACGGTCGCGTCGCCCTTCTCACCCCGTGGGGAGTATGCCCCCCCCCCCCCCCCTCTCTTTCTTTCTCGACAGGGGGGCTTGCGAGGAGCCCTTGGGTGCGGCCACGGCCGCACCCCCTCGGGGTCCGGCCGCGCCACACCTCGCACAGGGTCCGGTCGCGCCGCACCCCCTCGGGCTACGGTCGCGTCGCCCTTCTCACCCCGTGCGGAGTATGCCCCCCCCCCCCCCCCTCTCTTTCTTTCTCGACAGGGGGGCTTGCTAGGAGCCCTTCTAGGCATACTCTTCGCCTGGGGCATTGGGTCATGTTTTCTCCTTAGGGCGCAACCTCCCGTTCCGCCATTCGCTCAGAGCGCTTCGCAACGCGACCGGGACGCCTCCGCGATTCGTTGCACGCTCAGAACCCTTTAGCGCTCAGAACACGCTCAGAACGTTTCTGAACATGTTCGGAGGCGTTCTCACTTTTCCGACTTGACATTCTCACTTTTTGTCTTTCTGACATTCTCACTTTTTGTCTTTCTGACATTCTCACTTTTTGTCTTTCTGACATTCTCATTTTTTGTCTTTCTTACATTATCACTTTTTGTCTTTCCGGCGTGCTCACTCTTTGTCTTTCCAGTTTCTCAGATTTCAGGAACAACCTGTCGTCTTTTTCGCCTCCAACAGAACTGCCCGAACTGCCCGAACTACCCAAACTGCCTAAAGGGTAAGGTGGTCATTTATGAAAAATGGCGATCTGTGTGCCCCGAACCGGAAAATATGATTCGTCCGTCGAGCATTTATGGAAACTGCAAACGGCAAAATTACCGGACCGCCCTCGGCCAAAGCTATAAAAGGAGCCTCAAGGCTTCATTTGAGGGGAACTTGCCTTCTGGACTCGGGAGAGCTCCTTGCAGACTTTTGCGGAATTCTCCTTCGACACTCGAAGATTTCCTTCGTCACAAAAGGCGACTCAGCTTCTCACTCTCGTTCCCGAAAGGCGACTCAGCTTCTCACTCTCGTTCCCGAAAGGCGACTCAGCTTCTCAATTCCGTTCCCGAAAGGCGACTCAGTTTCTCACTTTCGTTCTCCGGAGCCTTCTCACTTTTGTTCTCCAGAATTCTCAGAAGGGAAAAAGTGTTAGTTTTTCCGAGAGGTGACCTGTCACCCTCGGAGCTCTCTTTCTCTCTTGTTGTAACGAGTAGCGGCCTGTCGCGCTCGAGTTCCAATTATCAAGTTGTAACCACCAGAAGATAGTGAAGTTTGGTCGGCACAGTTCCGGACGCGTGGTTTTTTACCCTTTCGGGGTTTTCCACGTTAAAAAGTCTCATTGTACTCAGCGAATCTCGAATTGACTGTTTGCGCGCTTAGTTCGCTCACGAGCTAAGGTGGTTCAATTGGACCGGTCTACCAAGGGCCCTAAGCGTTCCGCAACAATTCTTAAGTGCTTGAACACTAGATCTTTGATCTCGTCGACTTCACAAAGATAGCGATGATTGTGAAGGCCCGAGGCTGGGATTAACTCTTCTACTAGTTGAGCCTCCGCTTGCTTCTAAGCCAGCAAAAATGAGAATGGGAAATTGTAGGTGATTAAGTCATAACAGGATTTCTGCTTTTAAATGGGCTCATGTGTATATTGTGTCATCTTAATGTTTGTAAGTATTTCGTTCTGGTACTGGCTTTTTTTGTCTCATCACGCAAATTAGTATTAAAGATCCACACAAATGTGATCGATCGTTCGTCAAGCGACGGTACTCTCGTTGCACATGTCCGTCGTTTCCCTTCCCCTAAATGGGAGTACGGCTTAACACGCTTTTTTCAAAAGCTCGTCCTTGAGCCTCCCTCCAATATAATGAGGGTATAGGAGAGTTAGAGGATCGATTATCTCTGAGAATCTTTGGTAATCTCTCATTTTTATAGAGCTCTTAGAGAGACCCACCCTCAAGAGTGTATGAATTAGCTTAGTCTCATGAGTTGGTACATCTTTTCCGATCTTCTACTATGTTCATATAATACCTACTTGTTTCATGTTTAAATTACTCTAAGGCTCTGTTTGGTATAGTGGTGGCGGTCATGAACGCGGTAGTAAAATCATCATTCATAAACGCCCATCTAAGAAACTTTATTCATCTGAACATAAAAGTGGATGAAATTCCTTAGGTGTCCGTTCACGAATGACGATTTTACCAACGTGTTCACGATCACCACCGTCGTGTCAAACGGAGCCTAAGTGGTATAGGTCCACACCAGAATAATAGGAAAAGTTGATTATAACTTGGGGCGTATTCGTTGACATGAAATTACAAATTATATTTATATTACGATAATTATTTATTTGAACGACCTTCACACACTAATATGAATTCAAATTCAACATTCAACCCTCAAATTCTTTTTTTTTTCAAAATATTTATTTTGATCTCATGTATCCAATGAATGAAAATGAAGTCAATGCTTTCTAAAATGAAATAACCCTTAGAAAATATGTATTTTGATCTCATACTTGGGCTCCGTTTGGCACAGTGGTGCCGGTCGTGAAACCGGTGCTTATCAACCATTGTTCGTGACCGCACAACCTCACCTAAGAAACTTCATCCACTTTTATGTTCAGAACTAATTTTTCTTTTCTTGAGTAAGGTCATAACCATTGTCATGCTAAACATACATTCTATGGTGGCGTTTTTGTCCGAACTCACCAGAGCAAAATCGCCATGCCAAACCGAGCCCTTGATCTAAATGAATGAACACTTATAATTGGATAAATGGAATAAAATGTTAAAAAGAGAAGGATTGATGTGAAATTTTGTAAAAGAAATTTTTTTTGTTTTGTGCTTTCATAAATTAATTACTATCAGGGTCCGTTCATTTGGACGGAATTGGCTTTCTGGAATTGGCATTGGAGATTAGAAATCCAATTCTAGTGTTCGGCGCAACGAAATTTAAGCGGATATTGGCTTTCATGTGAAAACCCATGTCTTTTACTATGAACTAAAAAATCAAATAGCAATTCTTACCTCCGCCCATAGATTTTCCGCATAATCAAATGTTTACACTAGAGTTTTTCAACCTACGCGCGAATTTTTCGCCCGAGCGTGCGTTTTCCTGCAGGGTGTTTCGTCCGGGCGCGTTTATTTCACCCGGGCGCATATTTTCGCCCGGGCGCGATTTTTCGCCCGGGCGCAATTTTTTCGCCCGGGCGCGTTTATTTCGCCCGTGCGCGTTTATTTCGGCACGGCGTGATTTTTTCGCCCTGGCGCGATTTTTTCGCCTAAAGCGCAATTTTTTCGCCCGGGCGTGATTTTTTCGCCCGGGCGCGATTTTTTCGCTCGGGCGCGTTTGTTTAATTCGCCCGGGTGCGATTTTTTTCGCCCGAGCGCGTTTATTTCGCCCGAGAGCGTTTATTTCGCCCGGGCGCGTTTTATTTCTCCCGGGCGTGATTTTTTCGCCTGGGCGCGATTTTTTCACCCGGGCGCGATTTTTTCGCCCGGGCGCGATTTTTTCGCCTAGGGCGCGATTTTTTCGCCCGGGCGCGATTTTTTCGTCCGGGCTCTCGATTTTTTGCCCGAGCGCGATTTTTTCGCTCGGGCGCAATTTTTCGCCCGGGCGCGATTTTTTTCGCCCGGACGCGATTTATTTCTCGCGGGCGCGATTTATTTCTCCCGGGCGCGATTTTTTCGCCCGGGCGCGATTTTTTCGCCTAGGGCGCGATTTTTTCGCCTGGGCGCGATTTTTTCGTCCGGGCTCTCGATTTTTTGCCCGAGCGCGATTTTTTCGCTCGGGCGCAATTTTTCGCCCGGGCGCGATTTTTTTCGCCCGGGCGCGATTTATTTCTCGCGGGCGCGATTTATTTCTCCCGGGCGCGATTTTTTCGCCCGGGCGCGATTTTTTCGCCTAGGGCGCGATTTTTTCGCCTATGGCGCGATTTTTTCGCCCGGGCTCGATTTTTACGCCCGGGCGCGATTTTTTCGCCCGGGCTCGATTTTTCGCCCGGACGAGATTTTTTCGCCCGGGCGCGAATTTTTCGCCCGGGCTCGATTTTTTCGCCCGAGCGCGATTTTTTCGACCAGGCGCGATTTTTTCGCCCGGGCCCGTTTATTTGGCCCGGGCGCATATTTTCGCCCGGGCGCGATTTTTTCGCCGGTCGCGTTTTATTTCTCCCGTGCGCGATTTTTTCGCTCGGGCGCGATTTTTTCGCCCGAGCGCGTTTTATTTCTCCCATGCGCGATTTTTTTTCCCGTGCGCGATTTTTTCGCCCGGGCGCGATCTTTTCGCCCGGGCGTGTTTATTTCGCCCTGGCGCGATATTTTAGCCCGGGGGCGCATTTTTTGCCCGGGCGCACCATTTTCGCCCGGGCGCGCGTTTTTCGCCCGGGCATGCGCTTTTAAAAATTTGAATTTTAAAAATTTAAATTCCAGAAAGCCAATTCCATCGTGCAGCCGAACAACTTACAGATATCAATTCCAATTTTGTTCACTGAATTCCATCCTGCAACCGAACAGCAGAATTAGTTTTATGCACAAAACCAATTCATGCAGATATTGGTTTTCTGGCCAAAGCCAATTCCAGAAAGCCATTACCTGCGCGCCGAACGGACCCTCAAAGAAATTGCCCACCGGGGTTCAAGTTACATTCATGCTTGAATCATTCTGGCTTTGTTTGGCACGATGGTGGCAGTCGTGAACACGGTTGTCATGTACTGTAGTTCGTAAACAATTCATGCATTTTATGCTCAAAACTAGTTTATTTTCTTGGCAGCGGACATAACCTTTGTCTTGCCAAACATACAATCTATGATAATGTCGTTTTCGACTCAACTCACCGGAGCAAATAAGTCGTGTCAAACGAAGCCACATGATAATGGTGTTTTTGACTCAACTCACCAGAGCAAATAAGTCGTGCCAAACGTAGACTAAGGCTCCGTTTGGTGCGGCGGTGGTGGTTGTGAACATTCAACGGCTGGCCTCGATCACCTAACAAACTTCATCCACTTTTATGTTCAAAACTAGCTTCCATTTCTTGGTGCCGGTGTCAAGCGGAGCCTAAGGCTTCATTTGGTTCCGCGTTTGCGGGCGGCGTTTGCGGCAAACGCCGCCGCAAGGCGCGTAACCAAATGAAGCGCGGGCGGCGTTTGCCGCTTCTCCACCCGCCGCGCGTGAGAAACGGCGCAAAAATCGCCGGCTGGAACCCCCGCTCCCGGCCTCCGGTTCCAATGGAGCGTTTGCTCCCGCCTTCTCCGCCCGCCACCGCCGCGCCAAATAAAGCCTAAGTTTATGCTGTAATAAGAACACGAGAGCCATCAAGTTGTGTTGTGAGACTTTTTTTTTTGGGAAGACTCGATTCTTTCAATTCTTTTGACTTTATTTATTTGACTTTTCCACCGTGTGATTAATATATGCGAGGAATTATATCAGGATATTCTGATTTTTCATATCAAATGACTAGTCAATGTTTTAACTTTTAGAATGGGAGGGTCATCCGAGAGACTAAAGAATTTCGAAGAAACTAGCAAACAAGCTGTTACCGACTAAGGATTTGAAATTAAAAGAAATCTTCTCAGAAAATAAATAATGAATTTCCTGCATATATATGTACAGGCCTAACGTTTAATAAATATTTGAACAACGAATTATCATTAATTGCTGGTTTGCCCGAGTGGTTAAGGGGGAAGACTTAAGATCTTCTGCACATAAGTGCGCATGGGTTCGAACCCCATAGCCAGCAATTTTTTTTAAATTCCCTAAATTTAAAATTCTTTAATTAATATATTATTTGAAAATTGTTTATTTTAATGTCCAATATTTATACATTACCGACAAAACTGTCTTTCTAGAATTGTCTTTACAATCAAAATCAATATATACATGAATTGACTTTTTACAGAATTTCAATTTTATTTTCGGCTATAAATTGAATTCAGTCAACAGAATTAAAATTGAGGCACAAAAGTTGTTCGGCTGAATGATGGAATTAGTATTAGAATTGACATTATACAATAATTTTATAAAACTCAAAATAGTCGTCAGCGCCGAACGCATTAAATTGCATAATGTGTTTTAAGACACGCGTTTTTCGCCCAAGCGCAATTTTTTCACCCAAGTGCGCGTTGTTTGACCGGGAGCGCATTTTTCTCCAGAACGTGTCTTTTTCGCCAAGGTGTGTGTTTTTTGGCAACTGACCGCATTTTTCGCCCGATCGCGAGTTCTTCGGTTGGAAGTGCATTTTTTGGCACGGAAGCACACTTTTTGTCTGAACGCACATTTTTTGCCCGTGCGCGCATTTTTTCACTGGCGCGTGTTTTCGCCCAAGCGGGTGTTTTTCAGCCCAGGTGTGCGTTTTGCGGCCCCGACAAAAAAATGCGCGGTTGGGAGAAAAATGTGCGTCCGAGTAAAAAACGAGCGTCCGGGCCGAAACAAACGCGGTTTGGCGAAAAATGTGCGCCCGGACAAAAAACATGTTCCCGCACAGAAAACGCGCTTCGGGGCGAAATATGCACGTCTGTGCGAAAAACACGCGTCGGTGCGAAAAATGCGCGCCCTGGCGAAAAAATGCGCGCCCTGGCGAAAGCGCCCGCACGGGCGAAAAGCGCGTGCCCAGGAGAAAAGCGCGCGCCCGACTAAAAACTCGCATTCGGGTGGAAAATGTGCGCCCGACCGAAAAACATTCGCGTTGGTCAAAAAATGCACGCTCGGCCGAAAAACTCGCTCTCGGGCGAAAAAAGAATGTCCGGCGAAAAATGCCCGGCAGGCCGAAAACCCCTGGCTGGGTGAAAAACGCCCACCCGGGAGAAATACGCGCGCGGGTGAAAACCGCGCGCTCGAGCGAAAAACCGCGCTCTCTGGCGAAAAAAACGCTCGCCTGGGCAAAAAATGAACGTTCGTTCGAAAAACACGCGCCCGACCGAAAAACACGTGCCCGGCCGAAAAACACACACTGCGGGAAAACGCACGCCAGAGCCAAAAACGCGCGCGTAGGCCGAAAAACTCTGGCGAAAAAACTTCATTATGTGGAAAACCCATGGGCGGAGGTAAGAATTGGCGATTTGATTTTCTTAGTTCAAAGTCAAAGTCATAGGTTTACACATTAAAGCCAATATCCGCATAAATTCCGTGCGCCGAACATTAGAATTGGATTTTTAATCGTCAATGCCAATTCCAGAAAGCTAATTCCGTCCAAACAAACGGACCCTAATATTATTCAAAGGAAAAAAAATTACAAGAAAAAAATCCAATGCTATAATTAAGAAAAAAATCTAGTGCAAAATTCACAAATTAAATATCTAATCAATTATTTGAATTACAGATAATCTATCCGCAAACCAAATATCTAATGAGTTATTTGAATTAAAGATAATCTATCCCTAAATCAAATATCTAATCAATAATTCCAAGAAAATTATTCACGTGAGTTTTTTAAATTCTTTTTTCTTGCAATTTGCCATCAAAGCAGCATCTCGCGAAATCACAAAGTGTTCTTATTGAAATCACTCTATTCATTTTAAGAATTCAAGTGTCTATATAATAATTAACATTTTCTAAGCTAAACTTTTAAGTAAATATATACGCTAACTAATTAGATTAAGAAAATCCAATATTACTTTTGCTAAGGTAGAGTACTGTGTAATTTTAGGAATGAGTGTCTTATGTTTCCATTTTATTTAATTTTTGTACTGATCTGCGAATAACATAAATATCTACAAATACTAATTATTTTTCTTTAAAACTGCGGATAGTAAAAATAAATGAATATCACTTACTTATATATATTAATAAACGGAGAATAGAGGTTACACAGAAGTGCTCATGGCATGCAACTGTCATCAATGACATGTGCCGATGGAAAATTCAACGGTTGATTTGGAAAGGCATGTATACATTAATACATCGACTTCTACCTGTTTTCTTGACTTGTTCAATAGTCCACGTGTTTTATTGACCGCTTAAAAGGACTCCTTCATAAATGTGCAACCATTAGGACCACACCTCAACAAATGGCGAAATATTTGTGTTTGGGACGGTTTGAGACCAATCAGATTGTGGCATGTGTTAAAATAAATGTATCTCAGATAAAAGAGTTATATCTAAAGTTAAAAAAAAATATCTCATATATAAATGAGTGACTTGTAGTGACTCCCGGGTTAACCCGGACCCTAGCGCAAATATTTCGCCAACAAAAGACCTTAACAAAGTATTCATCATTCCAATTTTACTTCTTTATTTTAAATTTTTTTATAATATAATTCAATTAATTATTTTTTATTTTATTTTAAATGCAAGACAAATTTATTGAAATGACGAAATGCAGATTTACAACTTCTAATGTAATAATCAATTGTACTTTTTTTAAAAGTCATGCTCATGATTGTGCCCTCATCAATCATCTCAATTTTTATTAAATTTTATATTTGAAGAAAAATAATTATGAAAATTAACAGTTGCAGGTAATGTTGCTCTATCTTTTCAATTTTACTGCTTCTTAATTAAAAATTGTACAATTTTTATGGGTGTTGTTACAAGCAAATCTCAAAGCTAGAAGCAAATCTAAATTTCAGCACTAACGTATTATTTCCCCTTATTTTGAAAGCTCTAATTTTGCTATTAGCAAATCTATACCCTAACTCACGCCCCATTCATTTCCTCCTTCGTTTCTCTCGATCGACAACTCTCCTCCAAAAAAAGCGTCGCAGAGTATCGCCCTTTCCCTCTCCATGTGTATCCCAATCGTGAATCTCATCCAGGTTTCCAATCGCAAATCTCAGTCGTAGTCGTCGCTTTACCTCGTTCGTCGATTGCCTTCCATCGACGTTTGCCTTCCATCTCCGGTAAGATCCCTTCCATGCGTAGTCGTGTCTCATTTCATCCTCCTCTATCATTTTTGGGGGGATTTACGTGTAGCCCTGGTTGAATCACTTCCCTCATTCTCCAATGTCTACTACTCCTTCTCCATTGTAGCCCTAGGCGGAGTCGACGCAGGCCGCGCCCTCGCTTCTCCCGGTCGACAGAGCAAATACCGGAAGTTGATGAATCTTGCAATGATCAATCATTGATCATAGCAAGATTCGTAGCTCGAAATTTTTTAGTCCTTTCAACATGCCTATGATGTTTACAGCCCCAGTAACAAGATTTAATGTTGGTAGTTGCTTTGACACCAAATTTTCCATAGAAGGGGCGTGCCTACGATGTTTGTTACAAATTTTGAGCAAAGAAAAGAACCTAGATGCATGTGAACATGTTTATATTATGATTAGATCTAGTCATTAGAATGTGTTGTATTTTTAGGATTTGCATCTCTGTGTTTTTTGTTATTGTAGGACTGAAATATGTTTTTTGAAGTATGAGAGTAATATCTCAGTTTATCTCCACTTAATGTACCACTTTATGTGATTTTTCAGGTTTACTAGCATACACTATAACTGAAAATGCTGCCTCAAAAGATATTGTTATCTAGATGCCTTCCGTTCAAAGGTACTCTACACTCATGAGTATTTGATATAGTGTAATGATGTTCTTCTTGTGATGTTCTATATATAGTGATTTAGTATTTAATTTGACTTGTATTTTTTCAATTTTATCTTGTATAGTGAATTTGATATGAAGTTGGATGTTGGTAGTCACTTTGAAACCAATATTCAATTTCTGTCCCGGGAAGTATTGGTTGATGGGGCTCCTACTATTGGCAAATCCCTTAGTTTTGCAGTGTCTGTTAAAGGTTCGGATAAATTAGATGATGTTAGAGCATGACCACGGGTATTTCTTGGATGTGATAGAGGTGGATACTATCGTGAAAAACAATGTAAAAATGGTTGAATTATATAGAATCTACGGAAAACAACTAGTAAGCGTTGTGGTTGCCCATTCACTTTGATTGGGAAAAAAAATCTTACTCACCTGATGGACACTTGAAGTTAAATGCGGGACGCATAATCACAAAATAGTACATTTAGAAGCACATGCCACCATATGATAAGTGGATGTTACAATATTTGCATTGCTCTAATTTCAAAAAACCAAAGTATGACATTCTTATCATTGGACGCACCACTTCCCCACATACCAAATACTATTTGGATCGGATTCATCAACGGTAATCATTTCGTGAGATTATGCTGAAAGACGGAACGTCACTTCCACCATTATACTCTCCTTGGAGGAGATATCACACACAAGTGGGAAGTTCATGAGAATGCATCATCAGCCGAAGGAATAAAATGTAAGTGGCTATTTTAAATTTCTCTAATTTATTCAACTACATAACATTGTTAATTAATTGTTTTTTTTTTGCAAATTTTGGTTACATGAAATTTTTTTGTGGAATATGACTAAAGTTTGAAACACTTGAACTCAAGAGTTTTGGTGCACTTAACATTATTTTGCGGCATTTGGAATCATTCATAGTGCTAACATATATAGTTTATTTGAAATCTCTTGTAATGATAACGTAGGCAGTGGCTTATTTTCAATAAATGCATTTCTCTAAATTTTTTTTATGGTAGTTTGCTAGTAAGGTTTTCAAATAGCCATTTTCGAAATTTAAGGTTTGCTAGTAGTAATGGTTTGCTTCTAGCAAAATGAGGTTTGCTAGTAACAACACCATTTTTTAAATGTGAAGCTCAAATGATAAATCGTATTTTTTTAAGGGACGGTCACATCTATTCTGTCCTCCCACATGTTTATTAAGTTTTGTATTATTTTTTAAAATATGAGACTCAGGCTCCGTTTAGTACAATGGTGACGGTCATGAATGCGGTGGTAAAACCGTCATTCATGAACGCCCACCTAAAGAACTTCATCCACATGAACATAAAAATGGATGAAGTTCCTTAGACGTCTGTTCATGAAAGACGATTTTACCACCGTGTTCACTGTTGCGGTAATGACACATCTTCCCTTTCTTGGTCGACGTCTTTTTTGGAGACCGCTCAATTCGTGGCTCCTCTTGAAATCCCCCAAATTCCAGCAATTATAGTGGAGCATTGGTGGCCGAATATTTTTCCTTCCCCGTTGATGGAGGAGGATTTCTTGGAAGGGATCTTTGATCTCCTTCCATTGTTGTTGTCAGCCCGTTTTGGAGATGACTCCAAATTTGGCATCCTTATTATTCTGGTATTAATGGATGATTTATTTTTTGGGAAATTATCTCCTTCCATTATTGAACCGGCCCATCCTCCTTACACTCTTAGAGTTTCCACCTCCTTAAATAGGTGTGGTCAGCCACCTTTAGGAGAGTGCAGAGTAACAGATTTTCTTCGGTGGTTCAGTGAATTTCGGCCGATATTCGGTCATTGCCTAGCCGACTTCCTCTTCAGAGTTCTTCTTCAAGTCGGCTTCTTCTCTTCCCGCCGAAACTGTTTTCTCATCGCAACATGTATGACCGGACCTTGGAGGACTCGAGATTTCTATCATATTCTCGATCTATTCTTCTCCTCCATTTTAGTCGTATTGCATGTTTGAGAAATTAATAGTAAATTTATCTTTGTCTGCACGGTGAACGTACCCAATTTCGGGGAACCACTTTACATCTGGTGTTCTTGATTGCGGTGCTTGCTTTTATTTTTTCTCTAATTTTTGTGTTTATCATTTTTCGCAATTTTGACCGTTAGAAAAATATATTGTAACAAGATTTTTCATCTGCACTCGATCCGATTTTCATAACAGTTCACGATCGACACCGTCGTGCCAAACGGAGCCCCAATTGTATTAATTTTTATCAGCACATAAATTCTTGTTATAAGAATCTCTTTGAAACCCGGCTGCTTTCATATAATAAGAGAATTTCGCTTTGAAACATTGCATTGTGAATTTTATAACTATTTGTGCAAATTGATTAGATAATGCTAGTAGAAGGATTTATTTAAAATAACTAGCATGTATGTGTGTGAAAGCGCTCCCGCTCTCGCTTATTCTGCGGGAAGCGCTCCCGCTCGCTCCTGTTCCACAGGAAGCACTACCGCACTCGCCTAATCCGCAGGAAGCACTCCAAGTGGTTGATACCTGAGTAGCTTGATGATTTTTCCAAAATAATGGATGAGTCTGCGCGAGTCCGAACTCACAGTTTTTTTCATAGTAGAATTTAAATTTGCACGAGTCTGGGCTCGCGGCTTTTACATAATAGAAAATTAGTTTGCTCGAGTTTAGCTCACGGCTTTTTTGTTACATAATAGAAGTTAAGTTTGGTCGATGAATAGCGTGCGTATTCAAACTGTGGACGAACGTAAGAGGGGCAGTCCCTTACGACACCGGGACCTGACTGCGGAGGAGAAGGGCGAACCTTCAATCGACGGCAGCGTAAAGTCCCCGGGGCAGGGCCCCGAAGTGGCCGGTGAATAATAGGGGTATTCAAATCGTGGACGAATATAAAGGGGGCAGGCCCGTACGACGTCGGGACCTGACTGCGGAAGAAAAGGGCGAACCTTCAATCGACGGCAGCGCAAAATCCCCGGGGCCGGGCCCCGAAGTGTCCGGTGAATAGCTGGAGTATTCAAACCGTGGACGAACGTAAAGGGGGCAGGCCCTTACGACGTCGGGACCTGACTGCGGAGGAGAAGGGCGAACCTTCAATCGACGGCAGCGCAAAGTCCCCGGGGCCGGGCCCCGAAGTGGCCGGTGAATAGCTGGGGTATTCAAACCGTGGACGAACGTAATAGGGGCAGACCCTTACGACGTCGGGACCTGACTACGGAGGAGAAGAGCGAACCTTCAATCGACGGCAGCACAAAATCCCTAGGGTCGGGCCCCGAAGTGTTCCTGTAGTAGAATAGTTTAGAACAGGTAAAACATAATTAGAAAATGAACGTTGACACATGCGCAAGTGCAATCTTGCGGCTTCTGAGCTAGTAAGTTTTTGATACAAATTTGACGAGAGGGAAGGTAACGTCGAGCTCCCTTTGCGTTGTGCTTGCTCGATCTCTTTCGGTCGTTGAGCGTGATAGGCAGTAGTGATCCTGGTCTTGATCATTCCGGCGACCGACCCTTGGTGGCCTCCTTCTGTGCTTCTTTGAGGAAACCCTCAAGGTGTCCTGACTGGACAAGGCGTTCAATTTCTTCTTTCAATCCGGCACAGTGCTCCATACGGTGCCCTCGGCCTTTGTGGAAATTGCAAAACTGGGATTGGTCTCCCGTGTGTTGGGAGAGCGCTCTGGGCCATTTGATGATTTTGCTGTTGTAGATTACAGACAGTATATGCTCGTGGGGGGCGTTTAACAGGGTGTAGACCCGGGATCTTTGATTCGCAGACCCTCGGGAGCGGGCTGCTTGGCTCTGAATGGGTCGTCCAGCCTTCACGAATTGTTGTTGTTGTCCCTTTCTCTTTCGACATGTATCTTTAAGTTGTAGCGGGTCTGCTGATACCGGAAGATTATCTTTTTCTGCCAATGTAGGGGTTGTGCGGCCCTCCTGTGCACCACGCTTATCAGAGTTTGGATTTGGCGATGGGTCGTAGTTGATCCAAGGAAGCCCGGTTGCGGCCGCGTCGAGACCGCGAATTGAATCCCCGAGGATTTTCCCTTTGTTGGTCATGCGTCCCGACATGGAAACGTCGTGATTAAGGGCGTCGAGCAAGAGGCTCCAAAATATTGTATCGTAGGGGGAGTCTACTTCTGCGATGGTGAACTGAACGTCATACTGGACCGGTTCTGAGTGCATCCCTATTTGAACGGAAAGGGTGACGACTCCTATGGTGGGTACCACCGTTCTGTCTGGGACCTCTGCGTCACTGGCTCTGAGCTTGAGGTTCCCACTTAGGAGTTTGAGCCGCACCACGGCTGTCATGAACAGGATATTGAACGCGATGCGATGGGTTATCAACGCCCTCCTTAGTTCACAGGCTGGATTGCATATGCTTGCGTCTAAGGCGAAGTCCAACCATCCACGGGGACGCTCCTGGTGAAAGCTTGTGAAGATCTTTTCTTGTTGTTTGCTCTGCTCCGCTTCCCCTGGGTCCCGCCCGTCTTGGGCACTTCTCGTTCCTCTTCTTGGATCCTCTGCGTGTGTGCTTCGTGACATTCAATGAACAGTTGGGACAACTCGGTGAAATTGTGAATCGCTCCCTAGGAAAAACTGCGGAGGAGAAGGGCGAACCTTCAATCGACGACAGTTCAAAGTCCCCGGGGCCGGGCCCCAAAGTGTCTGGTGAATAGCTTGGGTATTCAAACCGTAGACGAACGTAAAGGGGGCAGGCCCTTACGACGTCGGGACCTGACTGCGGAGGAGAAGGGCGAACCTTCAATCGACGACAGCGCAAAGTCCTCGGGGTCGGGCCCCGAAGTGGCTGGTGAATAGCTGGGGTATTCAAACCGTGGACGAACGTAAGAGGGGCAGGCCCTTATGACGTCGGGACCTGACTGTGGAGGAGAAGGGCGAACCTTCAATCGATGACAGCACAAAGTCCTCGGGGCCGGGCCCTGAAGTGTTCCTGTAGTAGAATAGCTTAGAATAGGTAAAGCATAATTAGAAAATGAACGTTGACATATGCACAAGTGCAATCTTGCGGCTTCTGAGCTAGTAAGTTTTTAATACAAATTTGACGAGAGAGAAGGTAACTGAAAGTATCTAGTTGCGGCCTAAATCACCTAGAGGGGGGTGAATAGGTGGATTCTATGTCTTTACGCGGAATTAAGAATTATAACACAGAAAAGCACACAATAAAGCACAGCACAGACACAAGGATTTTATAGAGGTTCCCCGATGTGGGTACTCCTCTTTCCCGCCTCGCCTATCTAGCTCTTCGAGGCTAGATTCGGCTACTTCACCAAACTCAGATTAAAATAATCTTACACCTCGGAGTAAGAACTCCTACAACTCGGAGTGCACCACTCCTACAACTCGGAGTAAAAAACAACTCCTACAACTCAATCCTTAAACAAGGATCTACACAACACTCGGAAGCAAGCTTCCTACAACGTTTATAAAATTGTTTATTACAACACAACGTAGATTTGAAACAATCTTCTTAAACTTCAGATGAAGTTTTTCTTCAGGTCTTGAGAAATAGATTTCTTCTTCTTGACAAAGAATCTCAATACTTTTAGAGGAAGAACGAAGAAATCTTGAGCGATTCTTTACTGGATCTGAGATGCTTGAATCTGTAGAAGACGAATCACGAATCGCAGCTTTGACGGAGACGAAACTTGAGCGCGAGAGAGATCGGTCGAGACTTGCGATTCTTTCTGTTTGATTCGCGATTTTTGATTCGATTCAGATTGATTGGATTAGATTAGGGCTAAACGGAAATACATCATGAGTATTTATACGGTCTTCTACAACGGTCATATGCGCGAAATACGGATCTAACTCCACGTGTACTGTACATAGGAGAAGCCCTAAGAAACGCGCATTCAAAAACGAACCGGAAGAATTACTGCAGACCGATTCGGTTAAATGGTATAACCGAATGGCAATAACCGAATCGAATTCGGTTAAATGATATAACCGAATGGCAATAACCGAATCGAATTCGGTTAAATGATATAACCGAATTTTACTTGGAAAAATTCCTTTCTATGAAAAGTCCACCATCAGCTCCAGTCCTCCTTCTCTTGCACTTAGGAAATGAGGTACATCCCAATAGAGAGATTTCACATGAGCCAACACTTTGGTCTATACAATGAGGGATTACATTGCACAAGCCTGTGTTTGACGACTCATTGAAAACTGACATTGGTTTGTACCTAGAGTGGAATGACCTGTCACAACATAGCTAAAGTGCATAATCAAATACAATTACAATTCATCCTAGTTTGAAGGGGACTTCTTCAAATCAGGGCTATTGTGGATACAATACCCAACAATCTCCCCCTATTTGAAGAAGTCAGAACCCTATCTACTGAGGTGAATTGCTAGGAGAAAAATAAATATAAGCAAGTAAAGAACTAAACTATGAAGCTATATATAGACATTATAAACAAAAGATTGAAGTTCATAACACTATATAAATGTTCTTAAAAGAGATCAGTTATCATGCTTCTTTCCCTTTTGATACTTCTTGAGCTGTCTCTCAAAATAAGCCTTCGGCTTCGGAAAATACTTCGGAGGAGGTAGAGGAGGCTTTTCATCTTCTTTATGATTTCTGATATGAATCTTTCTCTTCAGCATTGATGCTTGCCATTTGTTAATTTCTTCCCGGTCATAAAAAGTTGATGGAAGTTCATTTGAACAGCTGATAAGTCTGAAATGATCCAGGATGATATTTCTTGATTCAGGGCTCCAGACTTCGCCATCAAACCTTCTTTGGTGAGGAGCTCCTGTACTAACAATTTTTGAGCCTTCAGCTCTCTGAGTATCCTGCCTTGGATTTGCTGCTCTGAAAGCATCTCTCATGAATCCAGATCCAGCAGCTTCAGAGATTTCAGATCTCACCCTTTTTCTAGATATTTCATTTTCATCAACAGACCAGATATAGCCTTCGGGAGGATCATATTCACCCTGAGGAGCAGCAAACTGACTGTCTGGATCAAATTCTTCAGAAGGAAAGGCTGGCTGCTCAGAAGATTGACCTGTCCCTTGGAAACCATGGGCATAGCCTCTTGATAGCTCATTATGCAACCAAACCTGATTTTGATGCAGATAACCATATAAGTCTTGAAATTTGCTATCAATACTTCTTGAAACTTCAGCAATCTGAGATTGAACATTTAACTGTGATTCTTGAATCCTTCCTTCTAACTCTCTATTTAAATCAAAGATTTGAGTTTGAATTCGTTCATGCAGTCTTTCCTCCCCCTTTCTGACTTCTTCAGATAGGGTTTGGATGATCTCTGTCTTGATAGCTTGGAGAGAGTTCTGAACTGAAGATCTTCCCTGTTGATCATGCTGAAACATGTACTCTTGATTTTCAGAAAGCTTTGTAGTATTCTCACAAACGGCTTGTAATCCTTCCCCAACATGCTTAAGGGTGGATGCACCCAGAGAGAAGTACTCATCCTGTTTTTCTTTTACCTTGTCCATGCTGTGAGCTATAGATTGCAAGTGATTGCCCATTCCTTTGTCTATATCTCTGGTCTTGTCAAAGATTTGATGAATAGCAAATTCAAAGTACTTTTTCTGTTTGATAAGCATTTCTTCCATACTGAGTAGCATTGAGTCGACGGCAGAGGGAGGTTGATCTTGCAAGCGAGAAGAGATTCCAAAATCATCTTCTGCTACGAGGAAATCTGCTGAATCCACATCCTTCATATAGTGATAGAACTGTTGAACATCAAGAGTTTCTTCATTTTGAGCTGGAGGAGGGGAGGGTTCTTCATTTCTTCTGTCTTCGACAGTTATTTGGATTTTGTGCACCTTGGGAGCTTGCACAGATTTTCCCTTAACTTTTGAAGTTGAGGCAGAGGGCCCTGCAACACTGTCATCTTCTATGAGGATAGTAACATGTTCAGGGGTTGTAGGAAGGTCTGCCTGCTCTTGCTTATCTTCTTCAGGAGCAGAGAGATCAGAATGAACATTCTCACCCTCAATTTGAGCGGGGATAGCAGCCTCAGGAGGAACAGCTTGATCTTTCTCTGATTGACCTGTCTTCACAGCATCAATATTAGGATCATCTCCCCCTTCATCATCTCCATCACTGTCAATGTGGCTATCAGCATTTTCTTCTTTAGAAGGAGAGCTGTGAGGAGATGGAATCTTGGGAGATACGACTGTAGAACCCACTGGAGAGAGGGGAGGATTTGGTTCAGGCAGCTTGGAACACTCCCCCTTGGAGGGTTCACCTTCTTTCTCATTCAGGTCTTCACCCTGCTTCTCATTTTCTTTCTCACCATCTTGGTTCTCATGGTGTTGCTCAGCTTCCTGTTCACTCTCCTTCTTACTGGATGGATCACTTTCTGTTTCACTGTCAGATTCAATGCGGGGAATTTTCTTAACTTTTGGAGCCCTGGGAGATATCACTCTTGACTCACCAACTTTCCTGGACCACCTCTCAATCATAGAGGAGTCAATTCTTTTGAAATGATGGAGTGGAGTTCCATTCTTCATGTTGAATCTTGTTTTATCCAGTCGGTAGAGATATAGAGAGAGAATTCTCCCAAAATTTGGGGTATTTAAACTAGCGGAGATTCTGTCAAACAACACACTTCCCCAGTCAACCCTTTTTCTGCAAATAACTGAACCCAGTAGCTTGAACATATCATTAGAGAGATAGTCGTGAGAGCCGACTTTATAGAGGAGAACCTTTCCCATAATATCAGACAGTAATTTTCCTTCCTCATTCATCTGCTTTCGATAAATGGATTTTGTTCCTTTGGGCAAACCACAAAACCGGAGAGCTTGTTTGAAATCCTTTGGAGATAGAGTATCTGTTTCTGAAACTTCTGGTAGCTTGAGAAGCTTGGTCAGACTTGAAGAAGAAATTTTGATTTGGACAT
This sequence comes from Dactylorhiza incarnata, assembly GCA_033032865.1. NCBI lineage: Eukaryota > Viridiplantae > Streptophyta > Magnoliopsida > Asparagales > Orchidaceae > Dactylorhiza > Dactylorhiza incarnata. The sequence continues at coordinate 1,602,558 of JAWHQI010000227.1, read as the reverse complement.
CACCAATCCTGCTTTTTATCACAGATCCTTGCTTTCTCAGTTCTGCATGCTTGAAGAATTTTAGAACCTCTGCTTCCAACACCTTGCAAGGATGTTCTAGAACATAGCCCAGACCGGCCACCTCAAGAACGAGAACGACGTTTCTGAATTCATCTACTGAGGTGTCGAAACCAGTTCTGACTAGCTCACTTCCGAAGAGCAGCTTCTCTGAGGCTTTCTTAGGCATTGCGTAGGTATGGTGAGGAGGAATCGGTTGAAGGAGGTGAGGATGCGAGCGAACCAGACGAGCGGCGGTTGGAGAAGAGAACCACGAACGGACGCACGAATCGGGAGATGAAGCGTCGCACGATTCGGAATCAAGGGTTTCGAATTTCTCTCTTAAGGAACATTTATATAGTGTTATGAAGATTTAGAGAGAGCGCGTACCTGAGATTTGAACCGTGACCCTTCGAATTCCATTTAGGAAAGAATTGAATTCCAGAAAATTCGTCATTCGGCTAAAGGAATTAGTCGAATTCGGTTAATCGATATCGCCGGATTCGGTTAAATAGAATCGCCGAATTCGGTTAAATAGAATCGCCGAATTCGGTTAAATGAAGGTTCGACAAAACATCTTTTTGACTTCTGAGATTCTGAGAGTCTCTAAGAGTCTTTGTTTAACATACCAAGCTCCATTTTGAAATAATTGAACTTTGATTCGTCGAGCGGCTTAGTGAAAATATCTGCAATTTGCCGATCCGTCGGGACATAGCTAAGATCAATGTCCTTGTGCTCCACATGCTCTCGGATGAAGTGATAACGAATCTCTATGTGCTTTGTCCTGCTGTGAGACACGGGATTGTTGGCAATTGCTATGGCGCTTGATGAATCACAGTACATAGGAATTTCTTTGAGCTTTAGGTTGTAATCCTCAAGTTGGTTCCTTATCCACAGCAATTGTGCACAACAACTGCCTGCAGAGATATACTCCGATTCAGCAGTTGAGATAGCAACACAATTTTGCTTCTTACTACTCCAGGAGATGAGCCGTTTTCCTAAGAATTGGCACGTTCCTGAAGTACTTTTCCTGTCATCTTTGCTTCCTGCAAAATCAGCATCTGAAAAACCAGTGAGCTCGAAATCATTACTTCTTGGGTACCATAAGCCAAGATTTGGTGTGCCTTTAAGGTATCTCAAAATCCGCTTTGCAGCTGAGTAGTGAGATTCCTTAGTGTTCACCTGAAATCTAGCACAAACACATGTTGAAAACATTATATCCGGTCTACTTGCGGTAAGGTAGAGCAAGGATCCAATTATGCTTCTAAACTTGGTTTCATCAAAAGGTTTCCCTTTCTCATCCTTGTCTAGAGACATAGCTGAACCCATTGGAGTCCTCATAGAGGTTGCATTCTCCATTCCGAATTTCTTAATTAACTCTTTGGTAAACTTCGTCTGAGAGATGAAAATTCCATCTTCAGATTGCTTTACCTGAAGTCCTAAGAAATACTTCAGCTCTCCCATACTACTCATTTCAAATTTCCCTTGCATCAAGTTGGAAAACTTTTTGCAGAGGATATCATCGGTAGATCCGAAAATAATGTCATCGACATAGATTTGCACTAGCAAAATCTTGCCTTTTACTTCCCTAAGAAATAATGTCTTGTCTATCTTGCCTCTTGTGAATTTGTTTTCAAGGAGGAAGCTAGACAACGTCTCATACCAAGCACGAGGAGCTTGCTTGAGACCATATAAAGCTTTTCGAAGAAAATAAACATGATCAGGAAATGAGGAGTCCACGAAACCTGGGGGTTGTTCTACGTATACTTCTTCCTTTATATCACCATTAAGGAAGGCTGACTTCACGTCCATTTGATAGACTTTAAATCCTTTGTGAGCGGCATACGCTAGAAACAACCTGATCGCTTCAAGCCTTGCTACGGGAGCAAAAGTTTGATCGAAGTCGATCCCTTCTTCTTGTCTATACCCTTGAGCAACAAGTCGGGCCTTGTTCTTGATGATCACACCATCCTCGTCCAACTTGTTTCTGAATACCCATTTTGTTCCAATGACATTCTGTCCTTTGGGTCTGGGTACAAGCGTCCACACTTTGCATCTCTTAAATTGATTGAGTTCTTCTTGCATTGCTATGATCCATGAAGCATCGTTCTTTGCTTCATCGAATTTCTTTGGCTCAACCTGTGAAAGAAAACTTAAGTGTAAAACTTCATTAGCTGTACCTCTTCTTGTTCTAACACCAACATGGGTATCTCCAATAATTTGCTCTGCAGGATGGTCCCTTAAGTGTCGGATCATTCCAGCATTTGGATGTCCACGGGGTTCCTGCACTTCCGGTACATCTTCATCTTCTTGAGGTTCATCTTCCTCATGTGCGGATGGAATGTTGACTTCAATAGACTTTGGAGCATCTTCCTTTACAGCTTCTTCCAAGTTTATGTCCTTGAACCTTGCATCTGCATCTTCAACAAAAACACTAGAAGAACTGCTTTGAAGCATACTAGTTTCATCAAATATAACATTATAAGTTTCTTCTACAACCAGGGTTTTCTTGTTGAAAATCCTATATGCCTTACTATGGCTACTATATCCTACGAAAATACCTTCAAAACATTTTTCACTAAACTTAGTTTTGTAATATTTCCCGTTATTAAGCACGAAGCATTTACTGCCAAAGATTCTAAAATAAGACAGGGTTGGCTTCTTGCCCTTCAGGAGTTCATAAGGAGTCTTATGATGGTTCTTGTTGATTAGTGCTCTGTTTTGCACGTGGCAGGCAGTGTTGATGCCTTCAGCCCAGAAGTATTCTGGGAGAGAAGAGTCACTCAACATTGTTCTGCAAGCCTCTATGAGTGTTCTATTCTTTCTCTCAGCTACTCCATTTTGTTGTGGAGTACGAGGAGAGGAAAACTCATGAAAGATACCTAGGCTTTCACAAAATTCGGTCATAGCCCCAGACTTGAATTCTGTACCATGGTCACTTCTGATTTTGACCACAGAACATTCCAGTTCATTCTGAATTTGCTTGACGAATGTGGTGAACGAGTCAAAGGTGTCTGACTTGTGTTTCAGAAAGAATACCCAAGCAAGGCGTGAGTAATCATCAACAATAACCAACGTATAAGACTTGCCTCCTAAACTTCGGATTGGCATGGGACCAAACAAGTCCATATGGAGCAGATATAAGCATCTGGTAGAATCTTTGCCAATAATGCTTTTAAAGGTAGCCCGAGTCTGCTTACCCATTTGGCAGGCATGACAAGGTCTCTCTTTAATGCACTTAACATCTGGAGCATCACGAACTAAGTTGTGAGAGAATAACATACTTATTGTTTTGAAATTAATATGTGCTAGTCTCTTGTGCCACTGGTCACAAAGAGATGCACTATCTTTTGCTAAAAGACACACTGGTGTAGAAGAGTCTAAACAAAGAAAATTTAAGCAGAAAATATTCCTACTCCGAGTGCCTGTTAAAATAGTTTCTGACGTATCAGACGACTTTATCAAGCACTTGTCCTTGTAGAACTCAACCATATAGCCTTTATCACATAGTTGACTTATGCTAATTAGATTATGTTGTAATCCTTTGACATAAGCTACATCTGTGAAAGAGACTATACCGTTGGTTATCATACCGTAGCCTTTCGTGATTCCCCGATCAGATCCGCCAAAGATAACTTTTGGTCCATCCTTCACGGGGGTATACTCTTGTAACAAACTTCTTGTTCCGGTCATGTGCCGAGAACATCCACTGTCCAAGTACCATATTGGATTTGAATTGGCCTTTGGACATACCTGCAATCAATAATCAATTGCCCTTAGGAACCCAAACAGATTTGGGTCCTTGGCTTCTTGTCAGATGACCACCAATTTGAGTGTTAACAGTGCGAGGAGTCACTCTTGCATTGTTACCTCGTGGGGTCTTAACATAACTGTAATTAAACCAGCAATCTATGGCGAAGTGACCAACTTTGCCACAGCACCAACAATCAAATCGGTTGTACCTTCTCTTGTTCTCCTGCTTTACCTTTTGAACGGGAGGTCTAGTAGGAGCAACCTTCTTAGAGGTGGATGCCTCGTGTTTGCAGCAAGCACAGGGTTCCATCTTCTCATTAGGCTTAACACTAACAGATTTAACTTTTGGTGCTTTCTTTGCAACTGATCCATGAACAAATGGACCATGGTCTTTGAGAATTACTTCTTCATAAGGCGCCTTGAAAGGAGTCGAGTCAAAGTTTCGAGGTCGGCTCCATCCCTGATATCTATTGCTAGATTTAACAGGTATTGGTCTAGTGAGATGGCCATAGGATGTTTCAAAGTCAAGCGGGTTTGTCGGAAAAACGACCTTCTTGAACGAAGGTTGACTTTGATCAGCCTTCCCTTTACCTCTTTTGGCTCTTATCTCGGCAGCCTTACTACTTTCAGCCTCATGACCAATGCCACTAACCTTCGCAGGAGTGGAGAACTTATAAATAAGAGGAAGAACATTTTTTGGCTTGTTGAAGCTTTCTGATATTTTCTTCTCTGCCACCAGCTTTTCTTCCAATTCAGTTATAAGTTTCTCTTTCAGAATTGATGATTCAGTAGAGCTTCTTAATTCCTCCTTCAAGGATTGGACTTCATTTTCGAGGGGAGTTAATCTTTCGATTTCCTCTCTCAGAGCCGATTCCACGTTCTTGAGAGAGACAATTTCTTTTGCTTGAGATCTGACAACCTTGCGGCATTTGTCAAAACTTTGCAAAAGAGCTTTGTACTGAGTCATTAATTCTGACTCATCCTGTGAATAATAGCCTTCATTTGCTCTGGATGCAGTTTCACACTCAGAGGCAGAAAGAGGAGTGTGAAGATTTACCTTTGCCTTATATGAGGTGTCGCTTGCTTCATCATCCGTTTGTGCCATAAGCCCAAAGTAGGCTTCTTCATCAGTGCTTGACACCTCTGAGTCGCTGTCACTCAGAGTCTTTGGCTTCTTTGCAATGAGGCTCTTTTCTTTCCTTTTACCTTTGTAGGATTTCTTATCCTCTTTCTTTGAGCCTTCCTTTTTCTTGTATGGACACTCCGCAATCATGTGTCCTGGCTTATTACAGCAATAGCAAATGATATCGTTAGAAGAATGTTTACTAGTTTTAGATTTATACCTGTCATCTTCATGCTTCTTTTTGTGATGATCCTCATCACGGTTTGATCTTCTATGACGAGAAGACGAGGTTTGACCTCTCGTGTTCCTTTGTTTGTTAAAGAACTTTTTGAACTGCTTGGAGAGTAAAGAGAACTCTTCATCTGACATTTCTGAGCCTGAGGGGCTAGCATCAGATTTATCTTCATCAGAGGAGGATCTCCTGACAGGTGGGAGAGCCTTGCCTTTTCTTGAACTTACAGCTTTAAGTGCAGTGGCCTTCTCCCTTCCAGAGGCTCTGGTTCTTTCTTCTTCAGCTTTACGGGTGTTCAACTTTAATTCATGGGACAGGAGCTTCCCAAACAACATTTGTGGCTCCGTTGATCCGAGTTTTCCGAATTCTCTAATGGCTATAACTTTAGTGTCCCATTCTTTGGTCAGGGATCTTAGGAATTTATCATTAAGTTCGCCAGTAGTGAATTCACGATCATAGTTCCTAAGACCATTTACGATCTTAAAGAACTTCTCATAAGTATCAGAAATGGAGTCACCAGAGCGTTGCTTGAAGGCTTCGTATTCTTGGTTCAGCAATGATCTTCGATCATCCCTTACTTCATCTGTTCCTTCCATCAGAACAACCAGAGAGTCCCACATTTCCTTGGCGGACTTGCAGTGAAGAAGATTCTGCAACATGGAATCATCGACTGCACCTGCAATGATATTCTTTGCCTTCTTGTCCAGAGAGACCAGTGCAATCTCATCCTTTGTAAGTTCCAGCATCTTCTTGGCGACCATAATTGTAGAGTTTATGGAAGATGGTTTCATAGGAACATGAGGACCTTCTTCCACAATCTGAAATATTCTTGGATCAGCAGCCTCCATGAAGAATCTGACTCTCCTTCCACATAGGAAAATTCTCTTTTGTGCAGACTGGAAGCTTGACGGAATCCTTGGTCTTATCCATGCCAGACATACTTGTTCAGGCAACTAGATGAGGAGGCCTTGTTCAAGGTGTTAACCTATAGCGAACAACCTACCTCTGATACCAATTGAAAGTATCTAGTTGCGGCCTAAATCACCTAGAGGGGGGTGAATAGGTGGATTCTATGTCTTTACGCGGAATTAAGAATTATAACACAGAAAAGCACACAATAAAGCACAGCACAGACACAAGGATTTTATAGAGGTTCCCCGATGTGGGTACTCCTCTTTCCCGCCTCGCCTATCTAGCTCTTCGAGGCTAGATTCGGCTACTTCACCAAACTCAGATTAAAATAATCTTACACCTCGGAGTAAGAACTCCTACAACTCGGAGTGCACCACTCCTACAACTCGGAGTAAAAAACAACTCCTACAACTCAATCCTTAAACAAGAATCTACACAACACTCGGAAGCAAGCTTCCTACAACGTTTATAAAATTGTTTATTACAACACAACGTAGATTTGAAACAATCTTCTTAAACTTCAGATGAAGTTTTTCTTCAGGTCTTGAGAAATAGATTTCTTCTTCTTGACAAAGAATCTCAATACTTTTAGAGGAAGAACGAAGAAATCTTGAGCGATTCTTTACTGGATCTGAGATGCTTGAATCTGTAGAAGACGAATCACGAATCGCAGCTTTGACGGAGACGAAACTTGAGCGCGAGAGAGATCGGTCGAGACTTGCGATTCTTTCTGTTTGATTCGCGATTTTTGATTCGATTCAGATTGATTGGATTAGATTAGGGCTAAACGGAAATACATCAGGAGTATTTATACGGTCTTCTACAACGGTCATATGCGCGAAATACGGATCTAACTCCACGTGTACTGTACATAGGAGAAGCCCTAAGAAACGCGCATTCAAAAACGAACCGGAAGAATTACTGCAGACCGATTCGGTTAAATGGTATAACCGAATGGCAATAACCGAATCGAATTCGGTTAAATGATATAACCGAATGGCAATAACCGAATCGAATTCGGTTAAATGATATAACCGAATTTTACTTGGAAAAATTCCTTTCTATGAAAAGTCCACCATCAGCTCCAGTCCTCCTTCTCTTGCACTTAGGAAATGAGGTACATCCCAATAGAGAGATTTCACATGAGCCAACACTTTGGTCTATACAATGAGGGATTACATTGCACAAGCCTGTGTTTGATGACTCATTGAAAACTGACATTGGTTTGTACCTAGAGTGGAATGACCTGTCACAACATAGCTAAAGTGCATAATCAAATACAATTACAATTCATCCTAGTTTGAAGGGGACTTCTTCAAATCAGGGCTATTGTGGATACAATACCCAACAGTAACGTCGAGCTCCCTTTGCGATGTGCCTCCTCGAGCACTTTCGGCAGTTCAGCGTGGTAGGCAGTAGTTATCCTGGTGTTGATCATTCCGGCGACCGACCCTTGGTGGCCTCCTTCAGTGCTTCTTTGCGGAAAGCCTCAAGGGTCCTTACTGGACAAAGCGTTCAAGTTCTTCTTTCAATCCGACATAGTGCTCCGTACGGTGCCCTCGGCCTTTGTGGAAATTGCAAAACTGGGATTGGTCTCCCCTGTGCTGGGAGAGCGCTCTGGGCCAATTGATGATTTTGCACTTGTAGATTACGGACAGTATATGGGGGGGGGGGGGGTTTAACGGGTGTAGACCCGGGATCTTTGATTCGTCGAACCTCGGGAGTGGGCTGTTTGGCTCTGAATGGGTCGTCCGGCCTTCACGAACTGTTGTTGCTATCCCTTTCTCTTTTGACATGTATCTTTAAGTTGTAGCGGGTCTGATGATACCGGAAGATTAGCTTTTTCTGCCAATATAGGGGTTGTGCGGCCCTCCTGTGCACCACGCTTCTCAGAGTTCGGATTTGGCGATGGGTCGTAGTTGATCCAAGGAAGCCTGGTTGCGGCCGCGTCGAGACCACGAATTGAATCCCTGAGGATTTTCCCTTTGTTGGCCATGCGTCCGGACAAGGAAACGTCATGATTCATGGCGTCGAGCAAAAGACTCCAAAATATTGCGTCGTAGGTGGAGTCTGCTTCTGCGATGGTGAACTGAACGTCATACTGGACCGGTTCTGAGTGCATCCCTATTTGAACGGGGAGGGTGACGACTCCTATGGTGGGTACCACCGTTCCGTCTGGGAGCTCTGCGTCACTGGCTCTGAGCTTGAGGCTCCCACTTAGGAGTTTGAGCTGCACCACGGCTGCCATGAACAGGATATTGAACGAGATGTGGTGGGTTATCAACACCCTCCTTAGTTCGCGGGCTGGATTGCATATGCTTGCGTCTAAGGCGAAGTCCAACCATCGACGGGGACGCTCCTGGTGAAAGCTTATGAAGATCTTTTCTTGCTGTTTGCTCTGCTCCGCTTCCCCTAGGTGGGGGGACCCGCCCGTCTTGGGCTCTTCTCATTCCTATTCTTGGATCCTCTGTGTGCGTGCTTAATTCGTGCCATTCAATGAACAGTTGGGGCAGCTCGGTGAAATTGTGAATCGCTCCCTTGGGCAGAGATCGATACCAGCGGAGGGCGTCTCCGCGCAGTGTCTCGGCGAAGATTTTGCAGCTGATTTTGTCGGGAATTCCGAACATCCGCATCGTTATCATGAAGTCATTAACGTGCCCGTACGGGTCCTCTGCTCCGTGAAACTCCTTGTAGTGCGGGAGCTTTAGCCATGGCGGGATTGGATATGCCAAGATTGACTTTGACAGGGGGGATTGCCTTTGCTGGTACGTGACATCATTCGAATCCTGTTGCGTCGCGAGAGGGGTCGGATTGCTGGCAGATCCAAGCCACTGGGGAAGGATGGGTGCAGCGATGAGCGCTCTCCTCATCGGGCTTTCATGGATGGAGGAACTGCATGCGTCGAATAGTTCTGGGGGGTGTCCATTCCTGCTGGTTCCGTGAACTTGGGCGAAGTGGGCGCTGCGTTCGGAAATCCTTTGCATGGTATTTGGGAATCCATTCCCACAGACGGCGACAAACTGTTGCGGGTCGCTCGGGTGCTTTGGTAGACCGGTCGACTTGAACCGTCTTAGCTCGGAAGCGAACCGAGCGTGTTAACAGTCAAAGAGTAAGCTAGTAAATGACATGAGAACATTTAATGTGGAAAACCCGAAAATGGTGAAAAACACGAGGTCGGAGCTGTGTCAGCCAACTTTCACTATCTTATGGGGGATTACAATTAGAGACTTAGAGCTCGAGCGCGAGAGGCCGCCACTCGTTACGATGAGAGAGAGATCTCCGAAGGTGACAGACCACCTCTCGGAGAGCTAAGTCATTTTCCTTCTGAGAACGGTAGTGAGAACGAAAGTGAGAATGCTGGTGAGAACAAAAGTGAGAAGGCTGAGTCGCCTTTCGCGTCCTTCGAAGGCTCGAAGGAGATCTTCGAAGATTCGAAAGAGATCTTCAAGCGCCGAAGGAGAATTCCAAGGAAATCTTCAAAGGAACTCTCTCGGGTGCAGAAAGCAATGTGTCTTGAAATGAAGACATGGAGCTCCTTTTATAGCTTTGGTCGGGGGTAGCCCGTTAATTTTGTCGTTGTAACCACCATAACCACCTGACGGGCGAATCACGTTGGTCGATTTGGAGCACACTGATCGTCATTTTTCGTAAATGACCGTCTCGCCCTTCGGGTAGTTCGGGCAGTTCGGGCAGCTTCGTTGAAGGTAAGAAAGGCAACAAACGAGTCCTGCAATCTGAGAAATTAGGAAAGACAAAATGTGAGTGTGCCCGGTGTGCGGAAGTGCTTTGAGCGCGCTAAGAAGCGTTCTGAGCGCGTAACGAACATGAAAGCGTTCTGGGCATGCAACGAACATGGAAGTGTTCTGGGCACGAAACGTTCTGAGCGAATGGAGGAATGAGGAGTTGTGCCCCCAAAGGGGGAATTGGGCTCCGGTCGCGCCCGACGAGGGGAGTGACTTCGGTCAAACCCTCTGCGAGCCCCCCTGCAGAAGGGGGGAGGGGGCTTGGCCGCACCCCTCAAAGGGTGTGGGGTGCGAATTGGCCGCACCCCAAGGGGGTGCGGTTTGGTCGCACCCCACTCGGAGGGGTGCCTGCCTGCGCACTACCGCGCGCTACCGCGTGGTAGCGCCACTCGGTAGTGCTACGCGCGTCGTGCGCCCTACCGCGTGCGGTAGTGCACGCGGTAGCGCGCGTGGTTGTGAGCGTCACGGTTGCGCGCGGTCTTGCATGGGCGGTTGATTGCGAAGATAGTGAGTTTGCCCACTCTCCCACTCTTCTCTCATCACCTTAGTAGGTTTTGGGAATAACCATCTCTTGGATTTGTACATAGATAGATGAGAGTCATGTATAAATGCATATCATCATTAATTAAAATTTCAAATGAATTAGAACTCCAACAGCACACTCAAAGGGATGATTATCGTTTAAGCAGAGTGCCCCATGTCATCCTGACGTGAGGATGACATCATCATTCAAGTCAACGAGCCCCCTTATAATTTTCTACCATTTCTATTTCCTCCAGCCATTAACCACTATTTTTAATACCTCTTCTCGATCAAATCCCGTTCAACCCGCCATTCCACTTTCGAAACTGCCAAATTAAATTGCTTTAAATATCTAGGGAGGAGATGAACAAGGAAACAATCAATCTCTAGAAGCATTTTCGTTGGAGTCCAGATCATGGCGACGACGGCGATGAGGCCAGCCCTCTTCTCTATAAAACCCAAACTCCTCTTCCGAATCACACCATTCAAAAAGAAGAGCATCGTTCTCCTGTCTTCTCCTTTCCTCGCAGCCGCCTTCTTCTGCTCTCTTCCTCAGACTTCCCCCTTCTCCCCCTTCCTCTTCCCCAAATCTCGCCCGCTTCTCGCCGAACAGAGAAGGAGCTTCGCCGCCGCCGCCATGTCGAAGGCTTCTTCCGATCAGATCGCTAAGGATTACCAAATGCCCGAGCTTCGGAAACCGAGACACGTCGTCAGGAAGGTCGTGGCCAAGCAGATGAAAGAAGGCGACGGCGCCACCGTTCGCCGGAGCATCGGAGGGTATAGTTTCCAGCTCCGGCAACTGTATAGAATCACTCTTTCTGAATATTAGCCCGCTAATTGATTCCTCTTCTTCTTCTTCTTCGTTCTGGATTCTCAGGTCGGAGCTGAGGAACTTCGATCCGTTTCTTCTGCTGGATGACTTCGCCGGTGCATTTTTAGACTTGATTATTTCATCTGTTTCTAGTGATTGCTAGCCGCTGAATTCGTTCTCTTTCGTATTTGCAGTTTCTCATCCCGCCGGATTTCCAGATCACCCTCACCGAGGTCAGTCAGTCCTTAATTAATTAATACGGATAAGTAAGGCATCTTCGATTTTGGTCTGTTTTACTAAAGCGAAGCTCTGTTTCTCTGTTCTTCGATCGTCTTCTTCCTGCAGGTTTCGAGACTGTAACTTACATGCTTGAGGTACATCTAATTCTCACGCATGCAAGCAGACATCAAATTTCTTCAAAAGCAGCTAAATTTAATACTAAATATCCCGGCTTTGCTGAATCGCAGGGCTATTTCACCCACGAGGATTTCACCGGACACAAGGGAACCATCAGAGCCGGCGATATCCAGTGGATGACCGCCGGCCGCGGAATCGTCCACTCCGAACTGCCCTCCCGCGAGGGAGTTCAGAAAGGCCTCCAACTCTGGGTCAACCTCTCCTCCAAAAACAAAATGTAATTTTTATCATCCTCTTCCCTCCCCCACGTGACACGTCTCCATTTTCAAATTTAACCCCCAAAAAATAGGCCTCTGCCTATTTGCACATCAATTTCAGCTGAGGGGATATTAAGGTTAATAGCAGACCAAATAAAAAACTTGTAGGCTCCGTTCGTTTGTAGGTTTTGTAGGAATGAATTGATTTTGAGTAATTCAATTTCATTCACAAGCGTTCGTTTGATTTTTTATTGGAGGGAATTGGTTTTCCTCCAAAACCTAACAGGATGGATCCATTGAGAAAATAACATATGGTGAAAATCTTTCTGTTTTGGTCGGTTTTGAGAGAAAATTTATCAGTATTATTTGATAATGATTACTGTTTTAGCTAATTTAAATATTTTTTTCGATTTAAAGACGTTAATTATCCATCATTAAAAATCTCGCAAAAATCTGTGCTTGAAAATCATCCTGCACCCGAACAGAAAAAATTGACAGTTTTCAATTTTTGTGTCTGAAAACCATCCTGCAAACGAACACAAGAATTGAGTGGCTCAAAACCAAAAACAAAACTGGATTTGGACCAAAATCTTGAGTTTTTTTTTTGTTTTGTACCAAAACCTTGAGTTTTTTTTTGTTTTGTACCAAAACCTTGAGTTTTTCGAGGTTTTTTTTGTTTTGGACCAAAACCAATTCTTTTCAATCAGAACGAACGAAATGAATTAAGCCTAAGAGATTTGTGAACTCATAAATGCTCGGTCTACCAATAGTCGTTCTTGCCATTTTCTTTACAGGCCAATCTGCTCATATAGCCATTATGTGTACGCCCATATAAATCATCAAAAAATAAGAAAAATAAATTATATCGCCCCGTCCATCCCCAAAAGTCTAAAAAACTTTTTTGTGAACTCATAAACACTCCCCTATCACACGACTGTTTTCAGCAAGCACGACTTTTTACACATGATTGATCGAAAATACGAACGCTTTTCGATACGACTGTATTTTATTTTTTTCGCAAACACTCTTTGATCATTCGACGGCAGCTATTATGATCACCGGTGTGTTACACGCACCTAAATATTTGTCCAAACAAAAATCTGCAGGGTGGAGCCGCAATGGCAAGAGATCCAAAGCAAGGACATAGTCCGAGTCAGCAAAGACGGCATCGACGTGCGCATCATAGCAGGAGAGGCGTTCGGCGTGTCGTCTCCGGTCTACACGAGGACTCCCACAATGTACCTCCACTTCGTCATGAATCCGGGGGCGGAGCTCCGGCAGCGGATCCCGGAGGACTGGAACTCCTTCGCGTACATCATGGACGGCGAGGGCGTCTTCGCCGACGAGTCCTCCGCCCCTATTTCCAAGTACCATTGTCTGATTCTGAGCAAAGGCGACGGGCTGCGGGTGTGGAACAAGTCCGGCCGGCAGCTGCATTTCGTCCTCCTCAGCGGCGAGCCGCTGAACGAGCCGGTGGTGCAGTACGGTCCGTTCGTGATGAACACGCAGAGGGAGATTCAGCAGGCGTTTGAGGATTACCGCCATGGAAAGAACGGATTTGAGAACGCCAACGAATGGAGCGCTCGGGCTGAGAGACTTTGAGCTGAGACAGACAGGGGACTCTGTTTAATACTTGTTGCTATTTTATCAGTCAGATTAATAATTTTACTAAATAAACATATTTACATTAAAAAAAATAATCACTTTAAATAATCCTAAGTTAAACTTTACTATCATTATATCTATATCTATATATATATATGTAGAGGAGGGTTTCAATTTTCTGAACTTCATTATATATATATGTAGAGGAGGGTATCATTATATATATGTCTCTTTTGATGTTGTGACATTGAGTGTAATAAATTGCAAATTAATGTTAGTACATTAATATAATTAACATGAAAATTATCTCAGTTTCATTTCAATTTTCGGCTCCGTTTGGCACGGCGGTGGCGGTTGTGAATGCGGTGATTTTGAACCTGTCGTTCATGAGCGTTTTTGTCTAAACTCACTGGAGCAAAAACGCCCCGACAAATGGAGCTCCATCCCTTCTCCCGTGCTTATAGCGCATCCACTAGTTCATCTTCTCTTTAAGCATGTTAGTTCATTGATCTGTTTTTTTTTATCTCAAATTGTTTGTCTTATGTGATATGAATAAAAACTCCACCTATAATTCTTAATCTATAAGTTTGTAAATTTGGGCTTCGGAATTGGAATTGAATCCATAGTTTTAATCGAAATGTTCGAGTTCTGATTCTGCAGCTCCAACTCCATCCAAATGAACGAACCGTGAAATAAATGAGCATCAAACAGCCCTAAATGACTTTATTTAATTACAGAGATTTAATCAATTTAGTTTTATACAAAATGAGAACAAAGCTACTGGTATTTATTGGTTATGTCCATAGTTTATATGGAGGATCCTAACTATAAAAAAAAATCATTCTAATAATGTTGTAACACTTACCCACAAATTGAAAGTGTAGATATGTCAAAGCCAAAAGCTTCTTCATGTAGTTGTGGCAATGTGATCAATATTTTCATTCTCCAATTGGATGCAATGGGTGAAAATATTTAACTAAATGTGAAGATAATAGGGAGTATTGTTGGCAACGAGTGAATTTGTCATTAATAACCAAGATCACTCGTCACATCATACCTTTACAAGTCGCAATTAGATCATTGAGATACATAGCCCGTTGATAGGTGGCACGTGCATTCTTGACGCTGAATGACATCACCTTATAGCAAAAACAATTTTCGGTGGTGATAAACATTGTCTTGGGTTGGTGGATGCAACTGGATTTGATGATATTCGAAAAATGTGTCGAGGAAGATTATGAAAGAAAAGCCAGACACAAAATCGACTAGAGCATCAATTGAAGACATGGGGGTAGGAATTTTTGGGGCGGCTTCAGTCAGGTTGTGGAAGTCGATACGCATGCTGCATTGGTTCAGTCGGCACCCTCATCAACGACCATCTCGCTCGCTACTCTCTGAGGACCTCTTAGAAGCCCTCTTCTTACTCGTCAAAAGGTAGCTGGACGCAAAGACCCTCCACTCCTATTTATAGGGGGAGCTCAGTCAACAAGCTCTCGGGTGTGCAGTGGGATCTCTGGCGGTCACCGGCCATATTCGTTGTTCTCGGCCACCGAACCAATATGATCAGTCCCCACCGTGGACAGTTTAGGATCCAACACATATGAAGTGATGATGGAACCATTGAAAAATAAAATGTTTAATGACTCAATTTTCTTTGATCACTAGAATTCTTTTGTGTTGAGCATGCTTGAACTGCAATAGCAATGCATCATGCTTTCTAAGAACTACCTTAATTCCTACCGTGGGACATCATTTTGTTCATTTTCATCTTCATCATATCACTTCGTGATACGTTATACTTACGACATGTATTTATTCGGGTGATATTTCAAATGTATGGCTATATTTGCATGTGTATTTTCAATACTTTTGTAAATCACAGTAGTGTCATGACTCATACTATGTTATTAGTTATATTGAGTCTTTGGAAAAGATTGATCAACCCTTTTATCTTCCTTCTATCTACATATTTTCATATTCTACCTCGTTCACTCTTCTCTACCTTATTTCGCCACCCACCTTCAACTTCTCCCTACATACTCCTTGAACTATCCATTCTTCTCTGTGAAATTCACATACATTACTACCTTAGAAGTGAACTTTATTGCTACCGCCTAAATTTCATATCATTTGTTCCCCTTTTTAATTCTTGGCCGGCCACCCTTTTGAAATCCCTAAATTATTATTATTTTTGGCTGACCCCGCTGTGGCGGGATAAAGGCTTGAGTGTTGTTGTTAGGTATTTCCTTCTTTAGCAAATAAATAGGTCTTGTGTACATTAAATCATATGTCCTCTTAAATGAAAATTTAAATTGTTCCAATCTTGTGTTTTGAGAATGGGCAAGGAGAAGTGTTTAGCCTTTCTTGAAAATCCATCTCACTGCGAAGGACTTCTCAAGGGATAACTCTTCAAAATCTAGTTGACTTCACGGCGAAAGAGTATTCATGAAATTATATAGTTACCAAGAATATCCTCTTTTTCTTTCCTTCAATCTTCTCCGCATTTATTCACATGCATCACACATCATAATTTTGCTATTTACAAGTGTTTATTAAAGCACATAAAAGATTGATTCATATACTTGGTCTGCACTATATTTTAAACATGCATAAAATTTAAAGATAAACAATCTAAAATCTCTCTTACTTAATAATAGAACCAAGTTCAACTTGAAGATTATGCTTAAAAATACTTAACAAACTATTTTAAATTAATTAATTAAGATCTAAATCATACAACATAGGTAGGATACCTCAAGTTCTTCCCACTTGATCTTACTAGTGGAATGGATACAAGGGACACCCGTGCACAACACCTTGCTCGTTGCACAATGCTCAATGGTGACATTGCTCGGTGTCGGTCACTAAAACTCCAGGAAAAGGAAGGCAACATCAGCAGTGGCTTGGCCAGTCGGTAAGGCAGCGTTGAAAACTGAAGCCCTGGGAGGAAACGGGTGTCGTCTGTGGCTTGGCAAGTCGATAGGGTGGCAGACAGGGGCAGACAGAAGGAGCAAAGAGAGGAAGGAGTTGTCGTGAGAAGAGAGGGGAGCACGGGGTTAGGCGGTGTCAGGTAGGACCAATTGTGCAATACAAGGTAAATTAAATTAGGCATGAGGAACGTAATTTAATTGTTTCGGTCGAACATCTATCATGGATTCTATGATGTGGCAGAATCCTCCCTTATTAATAGTAATGATTAATCTATTCACAAAAATCAAATGGTTCTAGGTTGAGGGGCCTTGCTATCTATATTAAAGGTACAAAGCTACATTTGTTTCCATGTAGAACTGTTTTCAACAAAGGTAATGAAATTACCATGAAATGTGAATAAATGAATTTTTTCTTAAGACCTCCCTACCCACCTCTAGTCGAGAAACTGGAAGAACGAAAATTGACAGGGATCGCTAAGACTCATATCCCATCCTCATGCAAACTAAAAGTTTAATTTTTCATCAACCAACAACAAAGAAAAATATATCTCTTCAATACATTTCTTCTCAATCAATCAAGCAGATGAGAACAAATTTCAATTCAATCATTTTACCATTTCATTTTCACTTTCTTTCAATTCCTTCAAAGAAACATAGCCTTTCAATTTCTTCCAAAGTACAAGATTTTCTTCCCCAACAAGAGAATGAGTTCATGAAATAGAACTTCTACACTACTAATTAGACAAACTACAAAATCATCAAAATACATCAAAACCGCCCTTTGATGCTTTCCAGCCCAAATCAACTCTGTTTGTCTTCATTTTCATTTTCATGTCTAAACTTGAGAGGTTCGCCGGAGAGATCGGGGTTAGTGGAATAGTGGGTATACTTATTCGAAGAGGACTTGCATTGCTGTGCGGGATACTTGCGGGCATTGAGTTCCATCTTCCTGAGAACGGCCTTGCCAAGATCTACACCGCATATATCTGAGAGCCTAACAAGGTATAGAAGAACATCAGAGAGCTCCTCACCTAAATGTTCCTTCTCCGCCTTGTTCCAGTCGGGCAATCCCTTTGGCACTTCACCCTTCCACTGAAATATCTCTGAGAGCTCCCCAACTTCTCCAACCTTCCACAAAAAGAAGAACATGCTAAGAAACAGAGAGATAACAATCAGGAATGTGTGAACAAGATCTGACAAAAAAACAAGAAGAAATAATGCATGGGCGTTCTATTTTGACTGCTTAAAGGTAGGTGTAAATTAGTTTGAATAGGGATAGCAATTTGGTCTTTTTTGCAATGCTATTTACTAGTGTGTAATCAAGATTTTACCTATGTAAACTGTTGTCTACTATTCTTCTTCTTCTCTCCCTTGGCTATCTCTCTCATTATTTCAACACTTGGATCTGTTCTCTGGAAGACTCCAACTCTTCTTTGGGGCAAAATTGTGTTCGCCACTCTCTGTGGAGCTCATTTAGCTGTTTAGGGGAAATAGGTTGCATTAGTAGTATCTGAGTAGTCGATTTTCATCTCTAGAGTTTCTCCATAATGGTATCTTTGATGAAACGGCTCTTCCACAATCAGCTCATCATCAACAAGATCCCAGTCCTTCAGCTGCAACAACAGAAGATCTCTGATAGATATCTGCAAGTCTCTCAGTCAGACAAGTTCTCATACTATTGCACCTCGTTGCCAACAGTCCGCCGTCGACATGAAAGTAGCCAACAATTGCTGACACCGAAGAACTGCTGCCGCCACAACTGATTTAATGGTTAAACCGCAACGCTGCTGCTAAGGACAGCACCTTTTGTTCTGTTTGCAACAGAAGTCAGGTGGCCTCTTGCACGACGTGTGATGAGCTCTTGTTGTTTATTCAGTTGTGTAAGGAAGAGAGAGTTGAGGCTTTGGGTTCATGTCCATAAAAGAGATTCAATTTTTTGTTTCCACTTATACAATCTTAAAAGGAGCTTTGCTGAATTCACTGTGCGTTCACTTTAACAATTGGTACCATAGCCTCGGGTTCTAATCTCGGGTGTGTTAAAAGATAGCTTCGATGCAGCTTTAGGTGCCGTTTGGTTGGGCGGATCAGCTCTGGTGTGTTTTCGCCAAATCGGCGTTCCAAACAAACGCAGCGTTTGCTTGGGTGGATTTGTGATACCACAATTTTAATAAGCGCGCCTATTGAGAAGGAATCAGATGCGGCTCCCCCCTCCAGTTGAATGCGCCCGCTATTTTCTCCCGAAGCCTGCGTCTGCTCTCTTCTCGACGGAAGCCCTAACCCGATCACCAGATCTCGCCCGTCGACTGGATTTCTCACCGAAAAACGCTGCGCCTCCACCCACAAACCACTGGCGACCATCCCGCCAGCATCTCCCCCATCCACGACAAGCTTCTTCTCCCCCATCGACGACAAGCTCCTCTTGCTCCTCTCCCGCCGGATATCTGGTAAGATCTTCCCTTTCCTTTGTATTTGATTTTTCTTTTTTTTTATAGGGTTAGACCTAGCCAGATCTCTGATAGGATTAGCCCTAGCTGGTGCTCCAGCTAACCCTTGATTAGTGGTAGACGGGTTCATGGAGTTTCAGTTTAATGTTTCTTCCAGAAGAGTTTCATTTTTGATCCTCTATCCTCCAATTTGTTTATAGGTAGTGAGGTTCATGGAGTTTTTTTAGTTCTATGAACTATTTTTTTGTATGGATACTTGGGAAGCTTCCATTTGTTTTAATTGTCTTGTGGAGATATTTGGAAAGCATTTCCTGTAAATTTTTGCCGGTCTAACTGCAAGCAATTCCTGTAATTTTATACTGTAAACTTCAGTCTACAAGCATTTTTGTGAGTGTTTGAATGTATATATGTATATGTGTGTATATATACGGATGTCTGTGTGTGTTTTTTTTATTGTGTATGTTTGTATGTGTTTGTTTATGTGTAGTTGTATGTGTGTGTTTATATGTGTGTTTATATGTGTGTGTGTGTGTTTATTGTGTATGTTAGTATGTGTGTTTGTTTATGTGTAGTTTTGTGTGTGTGTGTTACCGACCTCCAGTCTGACGAGCCGGAATGGCAGGTCTATTCGAGGAGGGCGCGCGCAGGACCAAGCGACAGCACTAGGCCCCGCGCCGAACCGGGCAATTTGGAGAAGACCTTCTAAAGGGCCGACCGGTCCGAGTTATCTTTCAGCATTTTGATTATGTTATTTTATTTTGAACTCTTAATGATGCGGTGGTTTCCCCCTATATAAGGGAGCACCTAAGGTTATGTTTCTCATCATTGGATCAATCAACTTAGAAGGGGCTGCACCCCTTGTCTCTCTCACTTTCTCTATTCCTCTCCCTCTCGATTTCTCCTGCCCGACTCCTTTCAGCCGCCGCCGCTATCGCCCGGCGTCAGCCCCGTCCGCTACCCTTGCCGCTACCCGCCGCTCCTATCGGCAGCCCGTTACCGCAGCGGTAACATTGGTCCGACCTGCCATCTCCGCCCGCTCTCGCTCAGCCGCCGGAAACCTTCATGGCTCCGAACACGCGCCTCCACCCCGCTGATCCCTCCACTGCCGCCGACGCCGACATCCAGGTCGCGGAAAGCCTCGCACTCCATGGTTCCCAGATCGCCAGCCTTCACGCCGCGATGGAAGACATCCGCTCAACCCAGCAGGCCCTCCTCGCGCGCCTGGAGGCGTTGCTGCCGTCGCCAAGCACACCGCCGCAACAGTCCCCCCCGACCGACACCACTTCGGTCCTCGGTCTTCCCCCGTCCCCGCTCGCGGCCGGCTTCCGTGCGCCGGCGGCGCCCCAACCGTTTCCCGTCGTCCCGCCGGTTGCCGCTATTCGCCCCACTATGGCGATGGATGTTCCGCCCTTCTCCGGGACGGATCCTATGGGCTGGATCGCCCGTACGGAGCAATATTTCGACCTTAATGGTACCCCCCCGGCGGACCGCGTCGGCACCGCCATGGTCGGTATAGACGGCTCGGCCCTCCATTGGGCACGTTGGCTTCGCCAAGTGCAACCCCTCATTCCGTGGCAGGAGTTCAAACACGAGATGATCAGCCGTTATGATTCTCGCTACACGGGCTCCGCTATCGAGCGGCTTTGCTCCGCCCGCCAATCAACAACGGTGGACGCATACATCGATGAGTTCGTTGCTCTCGTCACACAAGTTCCCGGCCTTCCGCCCGACCATTACCTGGGATTTTTCTGCAAGGTCTCCTTCCCAATATCCGCTCTCGCATTCG
The DNA here is from genome assembly GCA_033032865.1 of Dactylorhiza incarnata. Classification (NCBI taxonomy): domain Eukaryota; kingdom Viridiplantae; phylum Streptophyta; class Magnoliopsida; order Asparagales; family Orchidaceae; genus Dactylorhiza; species Dactylorhiza incarnata. Next base: position 1,582,047 of record JAWHQI010000227.1, on the reverse strand, counting down.
CACTCATCACCCACGCACGGTCTCGGAAGCCCTGGAACTTGCCCGTGCGGTCGAAGCGGACATCGGCCCTCGGCACTCCGGCCCACCCCCCTTCCGTCCTCATCCCGTGCGGGACACCGGTCCTCGACCGACCCCCGTGGCCCACGGTCGGCCGGCACGCCCGGACGGCCCCAACCGCATCTCCACCGTCGACTACAATGACCTTCGGCGCCGCGGTTTATGTTTCCGCTGTCGCCAACCATACTCGCCTCAGCATGTTTGCCTGGTCAAAGAATTCCACGCTATCTTTAGCGACAGTGAGGGTTACGCCCTCGCCGAGGACTTTGCCACCCTTGGAGTCACCACCCGACCCACCTACGGCCGACCTCGAGGACGCCCCCCTCAACGTACTGGAACTGCCATTCTACTCCGTGGGGGGATTAACGGGGCCCCGCACCATGAAGTTGGCCAGCGAACTACACAACCGCACCGTCATCGTGATGGTGGATAGCGGGGCGAGTCACAACTTCATGTCCTCCCATCTGGCGCAAGAGCTCGTCATACCAGTGGATCCGTCACCAGACTTTTCGGTGTGCTTGGGCGATGGCCGCCGCCGTTCGACCTTGGGCCAATGCCGGGATGTTACCATGACCGTGGGGCCGTGCCGGGTCACGGCTGACTTCTACATGTTCGAGCTAGGAGGCCTCGACGCTATTCTCGGCGTTGCTTGGCTCGAGACCCTGGGCGACGTCCGAGTGAACTGGGCTTCGATGACAATGGATTTTCAGCAGCAGGGCCGACAGTGTCGTTTGGTGGGTGACCCTACCCTCTTCCGCTCACCGTTGTCGTATCGGGCGATGACACGCGTCGCCGACGTCGATTTCTCGGCCTGGTTATGGCCCCTTCAGGCGAGCCCTTCCGCGGCGGCCGCACCCCTCAAGGCCGACATGGGCACCGTCCTCGCGGATTTCGAGGACATCTTCACCGCACCCTCGGGCCTTCCACCCTCCCGACCGACCAATCACGCCATTGTTCTCCATCTGGGGTCGTCGGCGGTGTCCGTGCGGCCCTATCGTTACGGGCACGCCCAAAAGGACGAGATAGAAAGACTCGTCCGAGAGATGTTGTTGGGCGGTATCATACGGCCTAGTGTGAACCCCTTTTCCAGCCCGGTGTTACTAGTGCGCAAGAAAGACGGCAGTTGGAGGTTCTGTGTGGACTATCGAGAGCTCAGCAAGGCCACGGTCCCGGACAAGTATCCTATCCCGGTTATTCAGGAGCTCCTGGACGAGCTACACGACGCAACTTTCTTTACCAAGCTGGACCTACGGGCCGGCTATCATCAGATTCGGGTACGGCCGGAGGACGTGCCAAAGACGGCGTTCAGGACACACGACGGACATTTCGAGTTCTTGGTCATGTCGTTTGGGCTCACCAACGCCCCCGCGACATTCCAAGCTACCATGAATGAGATATTTCGGCCCGTTCTGCGTAAGCATGTCCTTGTTTTTTTGATGATATCCTTGTCTTCAGTCCCACTTGGCAGGATCACCTCCGTCATGTTCGGGAGACGTTCGCCACTCTCCGCCTACATCAGCTAACAGTAAATCACAAGAAGTGCACCTTCGGCACGGCGACGGTCAGCTACTTGGGCCATACTATTTCGGCCCACGGCGTGGCCATGGATGAAGACAAAATTCAGGCGGTGCTGCGTTGGCCGACTCCCGCCTCCTTGCACGACGTCCGGGCTTTTCTCGGTTTGACGGGATACTACCGGCGCTTCATCAGAGATTACGGCGGCCTGGCCCGCCCTCTCACTCAGCTGCTGAAGAAATCCGAGGAGGGGCCCTTCACATGGCCGTCGGCGGCCATGGAGGCCTTCACGGCGCTCCAGTCTGCCTTGGTCCACGGCCCGGTTTTAGCCATGCCGGACTTCCACTAGCCGTTTGTCGTCGAGTGCGATGCCTCGGGCACCGGTGTCGGCGTCGTCTTGATGCAGGCCGGCCGGCCAATTGCTTTTTATAGTCGGGCGTTTTCTACCGTGGTGCGCAGCCGCTCAGCATACGAGAACGAGCTTGGTCTTGGCGGACCAACATTGGCGGCCTTATCTCCTGGGGCGGCCCTTCGTCATCCGCTCCGATCACCACAGCCTTCGCTATCTACTCCAACAAAAGATAGCCACGCCAACGCAGCAGGTTTGGGTGGCCAAGTTGCTCGGCTACGACTTCACGGTGGTGTTTCGTCCGGGCAGGACGAATCGGGCGGCCGATGCGCCAGAATTGACAGCCATTTCCCGGCCGGTGTGGGACGACGCCGCGGCCATTCAGCACGAGGTGGACTGGGACCCCTAGCTTCAGGATATCCGGGCCGCCCTGTTGGCCGACCCCTCGTCACGGCCGTCATATACACTGATCGGGGGCCGCCTCTTTCATCGGGACAGACTCGTTTTATTTGCATCGTCGGCAATGATTCCGGCTTTGCTTGCGGAGTTCCACTCCACCCCGGCAGGTGGCCACGCCGGGGCGTATCAGACATATCGTCGGTTGGCGGCCTCGCTTTTCTGGCCCCACATGCTTCGACAGGTGAAAGCATACGTGGCGGTCTGCCTACCATGTCAGAAGGCCAAATACGAGACGATGTTTCCCAGCGGCCTCTTGCAGCCCCTACCGATCCATGAGCGTGTCTGGGAGGACATCGCTATGGACTTCATCACCCGGTTGCCTCGCTCCAACGGCTTCGATTGCATCTTGGCGGTCGTGGACCGCCTAACGAAGTACGCGCACTTCGTCCCGCTCCGCCATCCCTACACTGCGGCGACGGTCGCTGACAGCTTCATCGTGGAGATAGTCCGTCTTCATGGGTTCCCCCGTTCGATCGTCAGTGATCGTGACCCACTTTTTCTCAGTAGCTTCTGGACTTAGTTATTCCGCCTGCAGGGGACCCAACTCCGGATGAGTACAGCATATCATCCGCAATCGGATGGCCAATCCGAGGTACTCAACAGGTGCTTGGAGACATACTTGCGTTGCTTCATCGGGGAGAGGCCCGGTTCGTGGGCCAAATGGCTTGGTTGGGCAGAATACTCCTACAATATCGCATACCACCACGCCGCCAACACCTCGCCATTCGAGACCGTATATGGCCGGCCACCGCCGACCATGCTCCGCCACCTACCCGGGGAATGCCCGGTGGCTAGCTTGGCGGATCATCTCCACGATAGGGATGTTATCTTGGATAGTTTAAAACAACATCTTCGACAGGCTCAGGCGAAGATGGCATCTTTTGCCAACCGGAAACGAAGGGACCTCCAATTCCAAGTAGGAGAGCGGGTGTTCATTAAACTCCACCCCTACCGCCAGCTCACGGTGGCCCGCCGCACTTGCCCCAAGCTCGCCCCGCGCTTCTTTGGACCATTCGAGATCCTCAGCCGCATCGGAGCAGTGGCATATCGCCTCCGCCTTCCGGACACCGCTCGCATTCATCCCGTATTTCATGTCTCACAACTTCGGCGCGTGATGGGCGATCATCCCGTCTCCGACCATATCCCGGCCGACTTGGACACGGCCAGTTCCGAACCACTCTATCCGGAAGCCATTCTTGATCAGCGCAAGCCCACGGCCGGAGCTACCCATCCATTGGAGGTACGGGTGGCTTGGCGCAACCGTCCCCGCTCGTCCGCTACTTGGCTCCTGCGAGATGATTTTCGCCGACAGTTCCCAGACTACTGCCTTGAGGACAAGGCCAATTTCCCAGATGGCGGTATTGTTACCGACCTCCAGTCTGACGAGCCGGAATGGCAGGTCTATTCGAGGAGGGCGCGCGCAGGACCAAGCGACGGCACTAGGCCCCGCGCCGAACCGGGCAATTTGGAGAAAACCTTCTAAAGGGCCGACCGGTCCGAGTTATCTTTCAGCATTTTGATTATGTTATTTTATTTTGAACTCTTAATGATGTGGAGGTTTCCCCCTGTATAAGGGAACACCTAGGGTTATGTTTCTCATCTTTGGATCAATCAACTTAGAAGGGGCTGCTCCCCTTGTCTCTATCACTTTCTCTATTCCTCTCCCTCTCGATTTCTCCTGCCCGACTCCTTTCAGCCGCCGCCGCTATCGCCCGGCGTCAGCCCCGTCCGCTACCCTTGCCGCTACCGCCGCTCCTATCGGCGGCCCGTTACCGCAGCGGTAACTGTGTGTGTGTGTGTGTGTGTGTGTGTGTGTGTGTGGGGGGGGGGGGGGGGGGGGGGGGGGGGGGGGGGGGGGCGCGCGGGCGGGCGCGCGCGCGCGCGCGCGCGGGCGGGCTTGAACTCACGCACCAACGTGAGGTGCCGCACTCCGACAGACATATCGGGCGACGGAACGGACTAGCAGAGTGACAATAAAGGAATGGAGTGCAACGAGAGAGGCGGCGAAAGAACTGTTCTTTCTCCCGCCCGAGGTACTGCTTGAAGGAGAATGCTTGATGGATTGTCCTGCAAAATAAATAAAGATTGATTGTTATCTGCGAACCGATTTCTACTAAGCCTTTTTTATTTAAAAAAAATATTAAATTTAACCTAAAATTAAACCAACTTTTTTTACCAAAATCATATTCTTACCTGGAGTGCGTGCGCGTGCGCGTGCGCGTGCGCGGGCGGGCGGGCGGGCGGGCGCGGGCGCGCGGGGGCGCGGGGCGGGCGGGCGGGCGGGCGCGGGCGCGGGCGCGGGCGCGGGCGCGGGCGCGGGCGCGGGCGCGGGCGCGGGCGCGGGCGCAGGGCGCGGGCGCGGGCGCGGGCGCGGGCGCGGGCGCGGGCGCGGGCGCGGGCGCGGGCGCGGGCGCGGGCGCGGGCGCGGGCGCGGGCGCGGGCGCGGGCGCGGGCGCGGGCGCGGGCGCGGGCGCGGGCGCGGGCGCGGGCGCGGGCGCGGGCGCGGGCGCGGGCGCGGGCGCGGGCGCGGGCGCGGGCGCGGGCGCGGGCGCGGGCGCGTGCGCGTGCGCGTGCGCGTGCGCGTGCGCGTGCGCGTGCGCGTGCGCGTGCGCGTGCGCGTGTGCGTGTGTGCGTGTGTGTGCGTGTGTGTGTGTGCGTGTGTGTGCGTGTTATATTCTATTTATGTATATTTATCTCCTTTTTTTATTACAAAATTTTTTGTTTTCTAAAGATGGGGAAAACAAAAGATGGACGTGTTTTCGCTGTGGGATGCAACGGATGTCATGCTCTTCTGTGATATATGCATTAAAGAGGTAGAGCTTGGAAATCGACCAACCACACATTTTAATAAAGAAGGGTGGAGTAATGTTGTGACAAAATTTGAGCAGCAGCCTGAAAAAATTATGATAAAGTCCAAATGAAGAATAAATAAGATCATTTGAAGGAGTGAAAATTATGGACGAAGTTGAAACGCGGCGAGACCGGTCTAGTTAGAATACATCAAGAAAGACTATAGAAGTCTCAGGCCCTCAGATGAGTGGTGGGACGAAAGATTGAAGGTAATCATTTTAAAAAGTAAATGGTTATTCTTAATTTTTTATTTTACAATATCTATTTTTTTTTAAATAGACTGTCCCGGCGGCAAAGAAATTCCGATATTCAAGCATCCAGCCCGAGTTAGAGGAGAAACTGAACATGATGTTCAGTTCGGTCGTCGCTACAAAAGATCATGCTTGCACCCCTCACACAAGGTGTTGGGTCCATCTTTCCTTCACTTGACCTGTAGCGTCTTTCCTACTTAAAGAAAAAGTAGCGCCCTTCTCATAAGTCCAGGCTTTTGGGATAATTGGTTGCGCTTGATCCAAGTGATATCAGAGGAGGTTGCGGGTTCGAGACCGAGGGGGGGGGGGGCGCTGATTAAATCTTGAAATTTCTCTACCTGTGTGGGTCCCGACGGGTCAGGCGACCGCGGCCATGTGAAAAAACACCTCTGAGTCATGTGGTGCGCAGCGCCACCTCTGAGCCATGTGGAGCACCTCTGAGCTGGCGAGTCGTGCTAGACGCTGGGGGGGATTGTTGGGTCCAGCGTTCCTTCACTTGACCCGTAGCGCCTTTCCTACTTCCTTAAAGAAAAAGTAGCGCCCTTCTTATAAGTCCGGGCTTTTGGGATAGTTGGTTGTGCTTGATCCTACACAAGGAGTCATGCCCCGGAGCCTATTGATGAAAGAGCAATGTTTGAGTATGAAAGCAGTTAGCTCGGTGTTAAAAGATTTGGCAGAGTCTTCTAAAGCCATCAGTCGATGTCTACAGGAGCCAACCAAAATATCATGTCCTTTTAGCATTAGGCAGACACTAGCAAAATTAAATGCGTACTCTGAAGTACAGTCTGATGAAGACTTTTATGATTTTGTCGTCACATATTTGATGGAAAAAATCACGGAGAGACTTTCATGTGCTTGTCGGAGAGCATGAACATAAAATGGTTTCATAATTGCTATACTCGTGGGGCATAGTAAGGGACATCTTTATTCTTGTATTAACCGCTTTGTATGTTGTATTAGTGATGCTTGAACATTGTTGTCATTTTTATGTTGTTGGCGATGATGTTGACATTGCAATGTATGAACATGATTGTCTTTTATCGTTGTCATTGTTTGCTCTTATGTTGACACTATTGTTACGTTGTCATAATACTTGTTTGAAATCTTATTTTTTTAATATTGGTTAATGCATGTTATCATAATATATCTAGAGATGGCTCTGAGAATTCCACGGAATAGCACGAGATCACTAGAAGAAATTATTCTATCGTCCATCAAAATGTGGTAGCAACAATATGTTTGGTCTCCGAATGCACCTCTTTGTTGAACTATCAAGTCACATGCATGACTTCAAAGCAAACAGGTGATAAATGGGTTGGAGTGCTACTCCGTGGTTCTCGGGTGAGATTTCATACTTCATTCATGATGTCTCAAGAAATATTTATGGATCTATTGCATTATCTGGAAGAGAAGTACGTATTTCAAGGAACAAGAAGGACTGCATAGAGAGAAGTGATAGCAATGACAGTGTATATATTGCAGCATAATGAATCAATGAGAAAAACATGTGAGCGCTTTCAACACTCAACGGAGACAGCACGCCGATTTTTTGCTCGAGGAATTCACACTTTGTTAGAGTTAGCGGAAGAAGTGATCCAACCATCAGATAGATCTTTCAGTAGCACGCTGCCAGAGATTATGTATGGCACGCGTTCCATGCTCTTTTTTAAAGATTGTGTCGGGACAATAGGTAGAACGCATGTTGACGCGTGCATACCAGTTGGAAATCAAGTACCTTATATTGGGAGACATGGCAAAACAACACAAAATGTCATGGCTGCTTTTGATTTCTACATGAGCTTCACTTTCGTTATGGCTGGTCGGGAGAGATCTGCACAAGATAGCCGAATTTTCAATTATGTCATAAGTGATCCCCGTTATAAGTCCCCCCCCCCCCCCCTCCACCTCAAGGTAACAACTAAAAATTTTGTTCAACTATTTTTACTTCTCAAATTTATTGTTATTTGACTCCATTTTATATTTTCCAGGAAAATATTACTTGGTCGATTCTGGTTATCCTCTCCAACGAGGATATTTGAAATCTTATCAAGATACACAGTACATCTGTCGGACTTTGCACGTGGTGGTTGTCCAGCAGAATGACGTTAAGAGATGTTCAATCATGCGCACTCATCGTTTAGAAGTGTCATAGAATGATCGTTCGGCATTTGGAAGAAGAAGTCGGTCATACTGCGGGGCATGTCAAGCTATCGCTTTGACAAACATGCAGATATTGTGATGGCCACGATGACTTTGCATAATTTCATTCGCCGACACCCTTCGCGTGTGGATATTGATTTCAGTGAGTGCGAGTAAGGGGGGTCGAGATGATGGGGTAGGCACACAAGGGCGGCGAGAAACTTGCTTTGATATTGCATGTGGTGTAGATGAGATGATTGCGCTGCGTGAGACTATATCGGATCAGTTATATGAATCTAGAAAATAAACCGAGATCGCGAGGGTAACTGGTTAAGCAAAAACATATCTTTTTCATGACATAAACATTATTGTGGTGTTGGTTATTGTATTATGAAAAAAAATGTCTTTTTAATATCTTTTTGTGTTGGTTGGCATTTTATGGAAAAAAAAATTCACCAAAAACTCCATTTTGTATCCAAACAACTTTTCCAAAATCTGTTTTGCAAACTCCATTAAACCCAAACAGTTTTTTTTACAAAGCTTTGTTTTCCAGAAACAACACTTATCTCAAACTCCATTTTCTATCAGCATCTTTTTATGAGCAACAGCCCAACCAAACAAAATCTTAGACTTTGAAGAATCATTATGAACGCCCAATTAAAACAAGGCAGTACAAGATTAAATTCAAAACAGAGAAGAAGTCGAAGGAGATGATGATAGTGTCAGGGAGGAAATGGAGATGAGGGCACACTGTACGATCAAGCTCTCCCATGCAGATTAGGTGCTTTGTGAAGTTGCTGGAAGTAGACTGCATCAAACTTATGGAAGATGCTTAAGATGTTGTATTCAAAAAAATCCCTCACAAACCAGCTATATTTGAAGCAACGATTCTACACATTCAAGATGAAGCAAGGTATGTCCATCAAGGACCATATAGATAAACAATATCACTGTGATTGGGAGGTGATCCTTTTGTGCTCTTTAACTTCATCCTTTGTCATTTCATAAATAGCATAATGTACAAGTGAGACACTTTCCATTGAATATGTGAAAGCATGCTTTTCCTCTGAAAAGTTTGTGGGGAAAGGTCTCAACAAAACATTTGATGGTAATGGCGATGAATTATTAGTGAGAGGTGACCTTAGAGATGGGATTGGAAAAGTGTGAGGGAACAATCAAGGTCAAATCAAGAAATCCTAAATGAGACTTATGCCATTACTACAAGAAAAAGGGGAAATAAAAAAAGACTGTCTCGACCTCTAGAAGAGGATAATAATAAACTTCCAGATTCGACAAGCATTGTTTAGGAAGCATCAGATAGAGACAACTCTATCATCTTGCCATGTGCACTAATAGATATCCAAGATTCTTGTGTGCTTGATTTCGCTTGCTATTAACATATAACTCTGAACCAAAGTTATTTTATAACATATCGTTCTTTCGGTGGAGGTTCTGTATTCATGCGAAGTGATAATGTCTGCAAAATTATTCGGGTCATGATGGGGTCAAGTTTGGATGATGATGCGTCAAGAGAACTTTTGGCAGATGTAAGACATTCTGAATCTGAAGAAGAATTTTATTTCTCTTTGAACTTTGGACTCGATCGGGCGCAAAGCTTGATCAATGGAGGCTCTTAAGGAATCCATGATTGTGATGTGTTAAAGAAATTGTTAGGGCAAAACTACTAGAGAGACTAAGAGAAGAAGATCTAGAGAAAGAGAGGGAAGATTAGGGTTTGGAAGAGGGAAAAGACTAACCAGGAATTACTCTTGCATAACCCCAAAAGGGGGGCTGCCCGGGTATATAAATACCCGAACAGGAGGGGGCCGGCCGGCCCCTCCAAGGAGGGCTGAACCCGCCTGGTTCAGCCCTCGGCCGGCCGGTTCACTGCGTGGGGGCTGAACTGGAAGGTTCAGCTCCGTTGTTTAGCGCGCCTTTGCTCCTCCGTGCGTAATGACGCCCCGTAAAGCGTAGCGGGGGCGTAACATTCCCCTCCCCATCAAGAACCAACTTGTCCCCAAGGTGGTAGTCGGGGTAGAGCTCCTTGAAGTCGAAGAAGTCCACCCATGAATTGTGTGCCGGCGACAGGTTCTTCCATTTGACCAAGAGCTCGGGCCGGTATTCCGCGCCCCGATTTTTCCACTTGAGCATCACAATATCTCAGGAAGCGGCCGCAGCTCACCTGCCGCAGTGACCTCAGGTAACAAAGTGCTCGGTTGGACATGCGGCCCTACCTTCCGCTTGAGCAAAGAGACATGGAATGTAGGATGGATGCGCGAACCCTCCGGTAATGCCAGGGTATAAGCTACCGGTCCCACCATGCTGACAATCTGAAAGAGACCGTAGTAGCGTGGGGACAGTTTCTGGTTGCCGCGGCGAGCAACGGACAACTGCCGGTACGGCTGGAGCTTGAGGAACACTTCGTCACAAACAGCGAACTCCCGCTCAGTGCGGTGCTTGTCCGCTTGGGCCTTCATGCGATCCTGGGCTAGACGGAGATTCTCCCGAAGTGTGACCAACATGCGATCCAGGTCCAGCAGAGCGCGATCCACCGCTGGAAGAGCGGTGCTCCCGGGCCCATAGCTGCCCAAGGTAGGAGGAGGCCGTCCGTAAACCACCTCAAATGGTGTCATCCTGCTGGCGGAGTGGTATGCCGTGTTGTAACAGTACTCGGCCCAATGCAACCAGTCCGGCCAGCTCCGCAGCTCATCCATCACAAAGCAACGCAGATAAGTCTCGACCCCACGATTAAGCACCTCCATCTGACCATCCGACTGCGGGTGGTTGGCCGTGCTGAAGTGTAAGCGAGTGCCCTGCAGCCGGAACAGCTCCTTCCAGAACCCACTGACGAAGGTAGGGTCCCGATCAGAAATAATGGCGCGGGGGAGGCCATGCAGGCGAACGATCTCTCGAGCAAAGAGTGCGGCTACAGACTCCCCGGTGTACGGATGGCTGAGCGCCAGAAAATGGCCATACTTGGACAACTTGTCCACCACCACAAGAATGACAGACTTCCCTTTAGACTTCGGCAGTCCATCAATGAAGTCCATGGACACCGTGTCCCAAATCTGCTGCGGAATCTCCAACGGTACAAGCAGCCCCGCCGGAGAAGAGGTCTCGTATTTCTGCCGCTGGCAAATCTCACAGTGGCGAACGAACTGTTGAATGTCCCGTCGCATGCCTGCCCAAAAAACGTTTGCTCGCGCCCTCTGAAGGGTCCGGAGCACCCCCGCATGCCCTCCTGTAGGTGAAGAGTGGAACTCATGCATCAACACGGTCTTCCAGGCCGAATCGGCGGGCACGACCACCCGGCCCCGATAGTAAAGTCGGCCATTACACAGGTGATAGCCAGCTGCGACGGTCTCTCCCAGCTGTAAAGCCTCCACCAACGGACGCAGCGTGTCTGATCGCCGAACCTCTTCCTGAATATCCTCCACTGAATCGACCAACGGCCCCGTAATATGAGCGAGAGCAGCCTCTGGAAGACGAGAGAGAGCATCAGCGACCACATTCTCTTTGCCGCGACGATACACAATCTTGTAGCCGTAACTGAGAAGCTTAGTCACCCACTTCTGCTGTAGCGGCGAGGAGACCCGTTGGTCTAGGAAATGCCAAGCTCTGGTGATCCGTCCGGATCTTAAAGTGTCGGCCCAACAGATATGGCCGTCAAACAGCCACCGCATAAATAATCGTCAACATCTCCTTCTCGTAGGCCGAGAGGCCCAAAGTACGAGGAGTCAATGCCTTGCTGTAAAAGGCTATCGGCCGCCCTGCCTGCATCAAAACCGCCCCAATGCCGACACCTGAGGCATCCGTCTCCAGAACGAATTCCTGTGTGAAATCCGGTAATGCCAAGACTGGCGTGGTGTTCATGGCCCGTTTGAGGGCCTGAAAAGCCTCCTCCGCCTCCTCACTCCAGGAGGAGTCCTTCTGCAGTAGCTGGGTCAGTGGCCGGGCTATCTTGCCATAGTCCTGCACAAACCGCCGGTAATACCCTGTGAGCCCCAAAAAGCCGCGCAAGGCGCGGACTGTAACCGGCCGCAGCCAAGACTGCATACTCTGAATCTTCCGTGGGTCGGCCCGGACGCCCTGACCGGAAACCAAGTGGCCCAAATACTCCACCTCCTCCTGACCGAAGGAGCACTTGGAACGGTTGGCATAAAGGTGGTGCTGACGTAGTCTGGCAAGGACCTGCGCCACGTGGCCCACGTGGTCCTCCCAGTTCGCGCTGTAGATGAGTATATCATCGAAGAAGATCAACACAAATACCCGCAGGAAATCTCTGAAAATCTCGTTCATGTTGGCCTGGAATGTAGAGGGCCCTCCGGTCAGTCCATTGGCCATAACCAAGAACTCGTAGTAGTCGTCATGAGTCCGGAAAGCCGTCTTGTGGATGTCCTCATGTGCCATCAAGATCTGGTAATAGCCGGAGCGAAGATCCAGCTTGGTGAACCGTTGGGCCCCATGCAACTCATCCAGCAACTCTTCGATATGGGGAATCGGGAAGTTATCCTTGACCGTAGAGCCGTTCAAGGCACGGTAGTGCACACAGAATCGCCAGGACCCGTCCTTCTTGACCAGAATAATGGGAGCCGAGAAGGAACTCGTACTGGGCCGAATGATGCCGGCCTCCAGCATCTCGCGGACACTGCGCTCGATCTCCGCCTTCTGGACGTGTGGGTAGCGGTATGGACGAACATTCGTAGGCTCAGCACCCGCCTTGAGCGGAATACGGTGATCGCGGAACCTCGGCGGAGGCAGAGTGCGTGGTTCCTGAAAAACATCAGCATAATCTGTCAGAAGTAACTGTAACTGAATCGGTACCTCAGAAGGCGTGGGATCGCCGGTCGGGACCTCCCGAAAGACGGCCATCATCTGTCCATCCCCGCTCAACCGCTGCATGCTGCGAAGAGAAACCTCCTTAATAGGAGATGACACGAGACCCTGCAAGCAAAACTGTCTGTCCCCATGCACAAACTCCATAGTCATGTGTTCCCAGTCGAAAGTCACCCGCTGTAACTGGCGCAACCACTGAACTCCCAGTACCATGTCTGAGCCCCGAATAGGCAACAGGTAGACGTCAGTCCGTCCCACATAGCCGTGTAGCCGCAACTCCACTCCCTTCAGCACCCCTTCGCATCGCAGCTTGCTGCCATCCGCCACCATCACATGAAAGGCAGCCCCCTGGTCAACCACGTGCCCAACGCGCCGTGCCACGTCGGGATGTATGAAGTTGTGGGTGCTCCCACTATCCACCAGAATAGTAAGCTTCTCTTGGGCGATCCGGCCCGCCAGCCGCATAGTAAGCGGGGGAGCGCAACCCTCAAGAGCATGAAGAAAACCCCGAACTCCGTTTCGTCCAATTCCACCTCCAGCTCCTCATCTGGAGCCGGCTCGTCGTCCACATCATGATGCAACATGAAGACCTGTATCTTCTGGCATTTATGGTCAGGTACAAACTTCTTGTTGCAATTAAAGCACAGCCCCTTCTCCCTCCGAGCGGCCAACTCACTCCACGACAACCGAGTCACCGTCGGTTTGCTACCCGTGGGCTGCTCCCTTCGTGCTGCTGTGGTAGGAGCCGAAGGCGGTCTACTCGTGATGCGTGCTCGCTGCCTGTTGAACCGCTCCTCCTGGATGCGCGCCAAAGTAATGGCGTGGGTCAATGACCGAGGCATGAGTGCATGTACCTCGTCACGAATGTGCTCCTTGAGGCCAGATATGAAACAGCTGTAGAGTGTCCGCTCCGGCCACTGAACCCGATTCGCCAGCTTTTCAAACTCTGTACGATACTCCAGCACCGACCCTTTCTGACGAAGCTTCTGAAGGAGGGCCTCAAAGTTCTCGTACTCTAGTGGCCCAAATCTGGCCGTAAATCCATCCACAAATTCGCCCCATGGCACGTACTCCCGTCCCCGTAGGAACCACTGCGTCCACTGGAAAGCATCCTCCTTCAAGTGGAAGGACGCTAACTGCACCCACTGACCTTCAGGCACCTCCTGGTACTGGAAAAAAAGTTCAGCCTTTTGAATCCATTCCAATGCGTCGCCGCCCTCGAACTCCGGAAAGTACATGCGAGTTAATCCGGGAGTCAAGCGTTGTACCCCATGACCTCCTTCCCGTCTTGCAGGCTCACCTTGCTCGAATCCGCCGTAGCCTTGATGCTGACCGTTTCCCCAAGGAGGAGGTTGTTGCTGTCCCGCCCACGCTTGGCCAAATCCGGCCATGCCCGGCGGCCCAAACCCACGGGGAGGAGGGAGAAGCCCCCCCCCCCTTGGTATCCCGCGAGATCCGGAGGTCGACGGAGCCCAGCCGGCTCTTCCCAGCCTCGACGAAGCCCTGTCGGCTCCGCCCAGCCCTGTCGGCCCTGTCCCCGAGCCGCTCCGGGGTCGGCGAACCCCCCCCCCCCCGCTGCAGATCCTGGCGGAATCGGCCCCGCCGGACCCCCATAAGCCGTTGTCGAGCCCCCCGTTGCTACCCCATACGCCGACGTACCCCCCTGCCAGCCCGTGCCAGGCGGAATCCCGCCGACCCACACGCGTTCCTCTTCCGACAGCCGCACGCCGCCGACGCCGTCCGCAAGCCGCGCGCCTGTAGCAGCCAAATCGGCCCCCGATCCGGCCGAATCTTCACTCCCCGATGCCTTCCCTTTCAACAAGGCCTTCAATTCCTCCATCTGAGCCTCCATCCGAGCCTCCATCCGCCCTTCCATGGCTGCCATCGAGTCGGTTAGGCCAACAACGTTCTCCTCTAGGGTTTCGATCCGTGAGGACTCCTCTTGAGAGCGAGTGTTCACCATGTCGGAGAGATGAATGCCTCTGATACCAAATGTTAGGGCAAAACTACTAGAGAGACTAAGAGAAGAAGATCTAGAGAAAGAGAGGGAAGATTAGGGTTTAGAAGAGGGAAAAGACTAACCAGGAATTACTCTTGCATAAACCCAAAAAGGGGGCTGCCCGGGTATATAAATACCCGGGCAAGGAGGGGGCCGGTCGGCCCCTCCAAGGAGGGCTGAACCCGCCTGGTTCAGCCCTCGGCCGGCCGGTTCACTGCGTGGGGGCTGAACCGGAAGGTTCAGCCCCGTTGTTTAGCGCGCCTTTGCTCCTCCGTGCGTAATGACGCCCCGTAAAGCGTAGCGGAGGCGTAACAGAAATCATGTAAAAAGGCTCAGTAACAAAGGCCCAACAAGGCTCTCTCTCTTTGTAGTTATCAGTCCCACATCTTAGAATGAGATTTCCTATCCCCTCTCTCTTCTATATAAGTGTACAAATACTTGTTGTAATACATGTGAAGAAATACAAAGTATTGATAATTTTATCATTTTAATTTCTCTCCTGTTGTTTTCCACATGGTATCAGAGCTAGGTTTACCGGTCCTAAAAAATTTTCGCAAGTAGCCTGCCTTCCTGGCTCTCCAGGGTTATCCATTCCTGCGGTATCAATTTCTTGTGACCGCAGCCCGTACTCCCTCCTTCTGTGGTCTCAATTTCTTGTGACCGCATCCCGTGCTCCCTCATTCTGGAGTTGGTATTCTCCTCCTCCTTTTATACACTTCGCTCTGACATCTGGGTCAAACAGTTGGTCAGTTATTCGCACCTTTCCTGTGATCTGATTTTTGTTCTGACCGCGGCTCCGCTCGAGACCGTTCTGCGTCTGAGACCGCTCTGTCTCGCTTGCCAAGGCCGCGAACTCTCCTGCGATCTCTCATGTTCTCCTGCGAGCTCTCCTGTTCTGCTGCGAGCTCTCCTGTCCGCTGACATCTGACCGCCGCGAGCTCTCCCGACTGCGAGCTTTCCAGACCGCAGTCTCTCCTGCGAGCTCTCTTGTCCGCTTTCTCCAAACCGCAGCCTGTCTCGCTTGCCGAGACCGCGAGCACTCCTGCAAGCTCTTTGGTTCTGTGAGCCCTCCTGTCCACTGTCATCTGACCGCCGCAAGCTTTCCAGACCGCAGCCTCTCCTGCGAGCTCTCATGTCCGCTGTCTCCAGGCCGCAGCCTGTCCTGACCGCGCACTGCGTCTGCTCGCCGGTCTCCCTCTTACCTCAAGTTTCTTGGCCGCTTGCCTTCCTCGCTTTCTCCTATGGCTGAGAATAATACTTTGTCTCTTCCGGCTCGTGCTGCGGCTCCTGTTCCTGAAGTTCGTGATGAGCTTAGGATC
Organism: Dactylorhiza incarnata; assembly: GCA_033032865.1. Classification (NCBI taxonomy): domain Eukaryota; kingdom Viridiplantae; phylum Streptophyta; class Magnoliopsida; order Asparagales; family Orchidaceae; genus Dactylorhiza; species Dactylorhiza incarnata. Next base: position 1,566,273 of record JAWHQI010000227.1, on the reverse strand, counting down.
ACCACAATTTCTCTTAGTGGGAAGAAGAAATTTGTTGAATGGGTGCACTCTGTTCGTCGTGTTCTCCAGACAAAAGGCCTCCTTCATCATCTGACAAAGGCCACTCCATCTGAGCCCACCGAGGAATGGCAGCGTGATGACTGTCATGTCCAATCGTGGATTCTAAATTCGATAGACAGTGAACCATATCGTATGGCGATGTATCATGAGATGACCAAAGCTATGTGGGAGGAACTTCACTCCCTTTATTCTGGCAAGAACAACTTGCAACATCTCTTTGACATCATCACGGACCTTCAGTCTCTTGACCCAGGGGTGACTGGCGACCTCACCTCGTTTGTGGCGTTGTCTAGTAGAATCCTGGCTTCAGCATCAGCCACCTACTACTGATCTCGCTGCACAACGCACTCAGAAAGAAGCAGTTGGCATCGCCATGATGATGGCACGTGTTCCACCTTACCTCCACACCTCGTTATCAGGATCGCGATCCAGATCGTAGGATCTTACGATCCTACGATCCAAATTTTGTAAATCGATCTGGATCTTACCTAGGATCTAAATCGGCACATCTACGGATGGGATCGCGATCCGGATCTTAGGATCTTTAGGATCGCGATCCCGACCCGATTCTACCGATCCGGACAAAGGGAACTATAAACATGTCCAACCCTATCCCGATCCCATTCAACTGGTCCAACGCCCATAACTCATTGCTTAACCTTATCCCAATCCCACCCTCATACCAATTACAGAATCATATCATGTTGTTTTACCGTATCCCAAGTGTCGATTACCGACTGCAAGTGGAGGCCAAGAGCGACGTCTTCGGTTGCTTCCGGTCCAAACAATGTCTTCCTTTTCCTTCCTTACCAGGTTCCATTTCAAGTGGTGGCAGTGTCTTATCTTATATTTTTGCGTATGAGCAATCCAGTGGTTGGTAATCAAGTGGCTTCCTACTTTCAGGCCGATGTCTTCTCTTCCTTTCTAGCATGGAGTAATCTAACGGTTAGAAATCGAGTATAAGAGCAATTCAAGCTTCATGCTTCCAGCGTACGTGCAATCCAGCAGTCTCGGTTCGTCTTCCTGCTTCTAGGCTTCCACCAATCCATCAGTCCAAATTTGTTTTTATTGTTCGTAGACATTGGGTGTCCTACCTGAAACAGAAAGTGAACTTAGTATGATATTATCTTTTTGATTTAGTTATTCAAAAAATTTTAATATAATTATTCACATACTGCTCAATTTATTGATTTTTTGTTAATTGAGCATGTAATTGGATAATACAAAATTCAATTTTATATTTTTAATCTTGATTTATGAATGTTGTAGGATCTTGCGATCCTCGATCCAATCCTACAATCTGATCCGATCCAACCTCGAAACGATCTCACCTAGACCTAGGATCTCGATCCTGACAACCTTGCCTCCACAGCATCCGGGCTCAAATACTCTCCTTCTCCACAATTCCTTCCCTTTCAGATGTGCGTTCTATGTTGTTGAAGGTCACACCACCCCCTGATGCTCCCGGGAATCTCACTCCGGCTCAGCTCCAACGGTCTTCTCCACCTCCCTCTACTCCTCCATCCTCTCGTGGAGGTCGCACCTCTTCTCGGGGAAAGGGTCGAAATAGTCGTGCTTCCTCCAAGTGTAATTACTGTGGCCGGGATGGTCATCTCGAGGCCACGTGTTACCGTAAGCACGGTAGGCCACAACCACAGCAAGCCTCTATTGCCACCAATGCTCCCACCAACAATCACACCGACATTGATGCCTTGCGCACCCAACTCCAGCAAATTCAAGGGATGCTCAGCCGTTCCTCCAGCTCTGTCACATCTGTCTCCGAAGAAGGTATCTCATGTCTCTCCCTTAGTTCAACCTGGATTATGGACTTCGGAGCAACACACCATATTACCCAGAATCAACCTTCCCACTACTCCAACGCTGAACATCCTAAGTACATTACTATGGCCAATGGGGACACCACTCCGGTTTCTGGATCAGCCAACGTTTCTCTTACTCCCTCCATCTCTCTTCGCTCGGTTCTATATGTTCTAGGCTCTTCGTTTAATATCTTCATTAGTCGTCTCACTTAAGACCTTGATTGCTATGTAACTTTCTTTATCACCTCTTTTGTTGTGCAGGATTGAAGAACGCAGACTATCATTGGTAAATGACAACTATCGAATGGGCTCTACACTCTGGAACTACCCCCCACGATTCTCTCTGTCGTTAGTACTGTTAATTGGCATAGGTGACTAGGACATACCCCTCTTCCAATTCTCAAGAAAGCTCTTCCAGATATCACCCTCAACGACTTCACCGGGGAGTCATGATCTTCGGCAAACAACATTGTTCTTCTTTCTCTCCTCATTGTACTCGGAGCATCAATATTTGGGGACCTTATAAAGTAACAAGTAGCTTTGGGTGTCGTTATTTCATTACGTCTATTGATGATTACTCGCGCATGACATGGTTATATTTACTTCATGATCGTTCTGAAATAACTCGTGTATTTTGTGTCTTCATTACTGAAACCCGCAACCAATTCTCCATCACCATTAAAACTATAAGAACCGACAATGCTCGAGAATACATAAGTAACATGTTTACCAATCTATGTACTGAGTTTGGGATTATCCATCAAACCTCATGTGTGTACACCCCACAACAAAATGGGGTAGCTGAACGGAAAAATCGTCACCTCCTTGAGGCCGCTCGCTCCCTGATGTTTCAAATGCAGGTTCCCAAAGTTTATTGGCATTTCGCAGTGTCCACAGTCTGTTATCTCATCAACCGCATGCCCTCCTCTCTTCTCAACTTTGCAACTCCCTTTAGCCTTTTGTTTCCCTCCACCCCTCCCTTCACTATCACACCTCGTGTCTTCGGTTGCACTTGTTATGTTCACAATCTGGTCCGACCACCGACAAGCTTGCTCCTCGTGCTACCAAATATATGTTTGTCGGTTACTCTCGACCTCAGAAAGGTTATGTCTGCAACTCTCCTAGTGATCGAAAGGTTGTTACATCTGAGGATGTCACGTTCCTTGAAGAGCAGCCCTATCGCTCCACACCTACTGTTCCTCCTACACCTCCTACCATTCCTCATCCTACTGTTACGGTAACATCTCAACTGCCACCACTACTTCCAACACCGGCCCCCATCACCACCAAACCACCTCTTCTTCGTGTCTATACTTGTCGCTCTTCTACATCGGATACTCTGAAACAGGTGCCTCCTTACCAATGATACTTTGCGGCCTGAAGATCTGACACCTGCTTCTACGGCTCACCCCTTAGTAAATTATGTATCCTTACATCGCCTCTCTCCGTAGCTCCGAGAATTTGCTACTTCTCTCTCCTTTATTTCCACCCATAACTCTTTGCAGGAGGCTCTTCAACATTCAGGGTGGCGGGCAACCATGGATGAGGAAATGACTGCTCTTTGGACAAATCACACTTAGGATCTTGTCCCTCTTCCTCCTGGCCAGACTTGTGTGGGATGTAAGTGGGTCTTTGCCATCAAGCATGGCCTTGATGGGACAGTTCAACGCCTCAAGGCTCGTCTTGTTGCTCATGGCTTTACTCAACAACAAGGCCTGGATTATGATCTTTCTCCCATGTCGCAAAGCTGAACATTGTTCGTGTTATGATATCTCTCGTTGTTCATCGACATTGGTCGTTGCATCAATTGGACATTAAGAATGCTTTTCTCAAGGTACTTTCTTGGTCTCGAAGTCTCTCGGCGTCCTGATGGTCTTGTTCTGTCTCAACGAAAATACTGTCTTGACATGCTCCGCGACGCTAGCAACTCTGGATGCAATCTTGCTGACACTCCTATAGATGTCAATCACAAGCTCTGTGCTCATGCCTCATACTCCGATCTACTCCTTCCAAACCCGGAATATACTATCGTCGCTTTGTGGGGAAACTGATATATCTAACGGTTACAAGACCTGATATATCATTTATTGTTGGAGTTGTTAGTCGATTTATGCATGCACCACGTATCTCTCATCTTCAGGCAATTGAGCGCATTCTTCAATACTTGAAGACCGCTCCTGGGCAAGGACTTGTATACAAGCCTTCTTCATCTCCCTTATCTCTTACTGCATACTCTGATGTTGATTATGCTGGCTCACTGGATGATCTTCGTTCCACAAGTGGATATTGTACATACTTTGGTGGACACCTTATCACTTGGCGTAGCAAGAAGCAGTCGGTAGTTGCTCGCTCGTCCGCGAAAGCAGAGTATCGGTCAATGGCCCTTGTTGTATCTGAGCTCACTTGGCTAGAAAGCCTTCTCAGTGACCTTGGTGTAAAACTTCCCTCACCAGCCACTCTCTATTGTGACAGTCAAGTTGATATACATATTGCCAAGAATCTTGTTTTTCATGAACGTACCAAACACATCGAAGTCGACTGTCACTTCATTCGGGAGAAGGCACAACTCAGGAAACTGGAGTTAATACATGTTCCTACTGTCGGACAAGTTGCGGACATTCTCACGAAGGCTTTACCACGTCCACTATATTATCAGTTCTTGTCCAAGCTTGCGGGAGAGTGTTAAAGAAATCATCTAAAAAGGCCCAGTAACAAAGGCCCAACTAGGCTCTCTCTTTTTGTAGTTATTAGTCTTACATCTTAGAATGGGATTTCATATCCCCTCTCCTTCTATATAAGTGTACAAATACTTATTGTAATACATGTGAAGAAATACAAAGTATTGATAATTTTATCATTTTTATTTCTCTCCCGTTGTTTTCCACATGATGAAAGGAAAGAAACCTAACAATTTATGATTATTGTAAGCATGCTATAGGTCTGTATTTTCATTCTCGGGTTCAGATCTGCATTCATCAGAATTGTTGTACTTATGTCTTGACCACAAAGAGGAGTATCTTCAATTTAGTGTCAGGCCCTACAGATGCCCAGCCCTACAAAAAAAATGAATCCGGAAAATTCATTGCTGAAATGCTTGAATCAGGTTCATTCGACAGAATAAGAGCCCGCACTCATCCCCCATTGTCCTAGTAAAAAATGGGCCTTGGAAGCTACTTGTGGACTATAGAGAATTTAACATAAACACAGTCAAGCACAAATTTCCCATGTAAATCATTGAAGAACTGATTAACGATCTATATGGATTTAAATACTTCTTCAAGCCTGACTTAAAGAGTTGGGTACCATCAAGTTAGAATGGCGAATGAAGATGTGTTGAAAACAGCCTTCAGATCACATAGTGGCCACTATTTGTTATGTCTTTTGGCCTAACTTGTTGAGGAAAAATCTTACTGGATGAAAAGAATGAGAACAGTAAAATACCCTCCAGAAACCCAAAAACTCAGTCTTCCTTCCAAGAGTAGATATTTTTTGTGCTACTTCCCTTGACCTAAGGGTGTATAAATATGGTGCGATGGTCAATGGTCACTTGCCACATGCCTTCTACAATGTTTGACTAATATGCCTTACTGCCCAGGATAAGCCTGCAATTACAGGATAACCTTCCAATTACAGATAAACATGCAGGCACGTCAGCTTGTTAAGATTAATTTATCTATTATCAACTACAAATCCAAGATAATGCGTCTGCATAATCAAAATAATCTAACCTCCTTGGTTTAAGAACCGAGTTGGTCAGGATTATGCTTGGAAATAGGATAATTCAATTTGATTATGGATCAAAGAGATATCTCTTTGACTTATCGAGCAGAGTGGATGTGAAATTTCTACATAAAAGTACCTGTCATGAGGGCACAAGTCTCACATGATGTGACAAAAACAGGGCTTTAGTATGACTAGCTCGCGAAAGTTTATGGCGGAAGAGAATGGAATGGAGATCGGGGAAGAGAAGAACTCCGGCAAGGGGAGGGCCGGCGGTGGCGAGAGAGGCGAAGGGGAGAGGGAAAGAGATGAACTTTAGGGAGCAACCCTAAGAACTTTCATACATATCAAGCATGCCATACAACTCCAACTCCTCCCTCTTATATAGATGAGGGAGGGCACACAAATTAAGACACTAATTAAGACAATACATTTAATACATTTAATTATTATTTAATATTAATTAAATATCATTTAATTAATATTAAATAATACATAATTTGAAAAGGAAGTTTATGGCGGTTCCCAATTGCGCGCTCCATAAATTACGACGATCGGGATCCACGGCGGCTTCCATATGTGCGGCTTCCACTTGAATGAACGTGTATATGTAACGGCATGTGTAGACGTATCATTCCATCGCACTTGAAAATCGACCTTGCCCCCAAGGTCGAGTCGTGAAAATGTCACGGGGCGGTGAGACGTGTCGGAAATGAGAAACACGTGTAACCAAAAATTGTAAATGGATGGGGGACTATGTTCTTGGGGGGAAGAGAACAATATGGGGCGCGGATAGTAGAGGGTGTGAGTGTAGGGTGGAGAATTTGATTCAAAAAGGAAAAAGGAGGGCTGATGTAAAGTGTGATGGGGCGGCAGGAGGGAGGCATCAGAAATTGTGGAGATGTGAGGTGGGGCCCGCTGATCCAGAAAGTGTTCAGAAATTGTAGAAAGTGGATTTTGGCGTGTAGTGGAGAAAATGGCAGGCATGGGAAACTAAAATGTGGGGAGAGGAGAGAGGGCGTCATTTAATGAGATGGAGAGAGAGAGGTGGGTGCGGTTTCCCATTAAAAAGAAAGGAACGTAAAGGGCGTGAGGCTCAAGGGGCGCGACAAAGGTATCGGACGGGAGTGACGCCGGGCGGTAGCGGCAGCGGCAGCTGGGGTCGGGGACGTTGGCGAGAGGGTGTACAGGCTGTTTGAGAGGTGCGGCGGCGACTGCTGCGTGGCGCAGGGGGTACGGCGACGGCGGTGGCTGTTGCTCCACGCTGGACGGTGGCTGCTCGACGCAGGAAGAGGGCGACGATGGGGGGGGCTGCTCGGCGCTGGCAGAGGAGGACTCGTCCTCCTGCGGGGCAGCCTGCACGGCCGCTGATCGACGCAGGAGGGCCAGCGGCGGCGGTGGCTGCTGCTGTACGCTGGAGGGGAACTGTGGTGGAAGTTGTCGGACGCAGGAAGTGGAGGATGGGGCCGACTGCTTAGCGTTGGGGATTGGCTGCTCGACGCAGGGAGGAGACACTGGTGCGGGCTGCTCGAAGCTGGGGAAAGGCTGCTTGAGGCAGGGTGGTGAAGAACGGGCGGGCTGCCCTGGGGTGGACGGGGACTGCGGGGCTGGCTGCTCGACAATGGCCACGGCTGTGGCAGCCTCTGGTGGCGGTGCCAACTGCTGGACGCTGGGGGTCGGCTGCTGGACGCAGGGTGGGGAAGAAAGGGCGTGCTGCCCTGCGATGGATGAGGACTGTGGGGCGGCCTCAGCCTCTGGTGGAGCGGGGCGGGCGGCCGGAAACTCGAGGGCGCTGGTGGTGCAGATGACTTCTGCGGCCGACGGAATTTGGATGGGCGGTGCAGCGGCAGCGGTGCGGGCTGTACCGGCAGGGCCGTGTGCGGCGGCTGTCGGAGATGAAGCTGGAGGAAAGCCGAGTCGATCGAGGTGGGCGTGGATTTGAGTGTTCATGGCGAGGGTGGCTTCGAGGGAGGACTGGAGTTTGTCGAGCGCAACGTCGTGTTCGTCGAGCCGGGCGCAGAGGAGGAGACGTGTGTTAGTAGCCATGGAAGGAGAGTCGGAAGCCGGCGGCGCTACGGCGGGCGGAGCGGCAGGTCGGACCATTGTTACCGAATGGAATGGAGATCAGGGAAGAGAAGAAGAACTCCGGCAAGGGGAGGGCCGGCGGTGGCGAGAGAGACGAAGGGGAGAGGGAAAGAGATGAACTTTAGGGAGCAACCCTAAGAACTTTCATACATATCAAGCATGCCATACAACTCCAACTCCTCCCTCTTATATAGATGAGGGAGGGCACACAAATTAAGACACTAATTAAGACAATACATTTAATACATTTAATTATTATTTAATATTAATTAAATATCATTTAATTAATATTAAATAATACATAATTTGAAAAGGAAGTTTATGGCGGTTCCCAATTACGCGCTCCATAAATTACGACGATCGGGATCCACGGCGGCTTCCATATGTGCGGCTTCCACTTGAATGAACGTGTATATGTAACGGCATGTGTAGACGTATCAGTGAGTGTCTTGTTATCGCGGCTTCTCTCACCGCCCAGAGGTCATCTCTCCCATTGTTTTTTAGTGCAATATATATATATATGATAAGTTCTGATAATCTCTTTCTTACGTTAAATGTAGTGGGCCCTTAGATGATATGTGTCGTCCATTTAAACTACTTCGAAGAATGGGCTAAATCATGTCAAACATAACCAATGCCCTCTCTACCTACCAAAGCACAACACCACAGATCCCTGCTTAATCGATCTACTCAACTTCATCACACAATGCTTAGATCAATGCTTCATCACTGAGCACAAACAACTAACAATATGGGGTCAAGATCACATGCCACTAATTGATGATAAGAAACAACCTTGAACCTAGCCCATAGGCCGATACGAGCATGCAATCTACATATTAAATGCACAAGTAAATCATCATAATGCCTACAAGAGGAAGAGTCATTACAGCAAAACATATAATTATCATTGGACACATTTGAAGACCATATTTCAGATATTAACAATAGTCATTGTTCCTAAGAGAAGGCAAATGTAGCTTTGAGGCCACTCGAGTTGACTGTTTATGTCATGCCATTCAGTATCGTGGGTGGTAGCAAAACCCCAGTGAGTCTAGAATATGTTAGAATGACCAATTCCTAATTCTCTGAAGAAGCTGAGAGGATTCATAGGCATTGCTAGGTACTATAGAACGTTTATTAGAGGGTATTGACAGATAGACAAACAAATCACTAGCTTGCAATACAAAGATCAGTTCCAAAGGATGAAGGGATACACCAAGATATTTGAGCACTTGGCAGTTGTAATCCATTAGTGTTGACCATTCCCAACTCCAATGAGATCTTTGTCCTGGAGACAGATACTTCTGGCTATGGTGTGGGTAAAGTTATAAATGCAACATGGTCATACATTTTCTTTCTTTAGCAAGGCGTAAGGGTTAAGCACGCAAATTTCTCAGCCTATAAGAAGAAAATGCTAGCCAGTATGCTAGTTGTCAAGAACTCATTGGGAAATAGTTCATATTATTAAATTGAACATCAAAATCTTAAGCATCTATTGGAGCAAAAGATTTTAACCCCTAATCAACAAAGATATGTAGCAAAATTAATGGGGTATGACTATTCAATCTTCTGTGAGAAAGGTAGGGGAAAACAAGTGATTGATGCACTATTAAGATAGAGGGCCATGAAGGGAAACTCCAGGCCATAATCTCAGTACACACTGAAGTATTAGTTCGAATCAAACATATATGTACAATAGATACTCACCTTCATGCTATAATGCATACAAAGGAGGAAACCAATCCCACCACCCAAAATATCAATTGTCAAAAAGGAAGGAAGAACTAGTAGTTGGTATGGTTACAAGGTTAGACAACAACTACTCAAACTTTACCATTGTAATCCTATTTGGGCACTCTGGATTTCAAATCAATCAACACTGACACAATGTATTGTTTTGGTTGAGAAATGTGGAAAATATGTTGTATGCAGTTACCCTCTTTTTCCCCCACATACATCATATTTTCAACATTTCTCAACTGAAACACACATTGGATCGGTTCCTGCATATCCAAACTCCTAGAAACATTGATTGAAGAAGGCCGAACCAAGAAGATCTTAGATAGGTGCATGGTAGCTCATGGAGAAAAACAGTGACACGAGTGTTATTCAAATGGCTCAATGCACCACTTGAAGATGCAATATGGGAAACGTTTCATGGTTTACCCCCCAAACAAAACCTCATTTTAGTCCTATAATTCCTACCCGTAATAAACATCTGTTCAGGAGCTCTTCATGCTCCTTAAGATCGATTTCCACTGTTTGACGAAATAACATTTTGTTTGTTCTGTGTTTGAGCACTCTGGATTGGATCTTGATAGTTAATTGGATCTGAATTCTTTTTTCACTGATTTAATCCGCTTCAGTTGCTAAGATCGATCTATTTAGATCGCATCAGACTTACTCTTTCTTTCTTTGGCTGCTTGTTATTACATAGACACAAAAGAGAGTCAGTGGGTAGTTGAGACTCCCTCCAAAAAGTTTTATCCCATTTGTTACATTCACTCCCTCTATAAGAAGGAAGGCGAAGTTTTGGTTAAGGAAGTGAACTTCTATAAGGAAAAGGGGGTTGAAACATGAGTCTCATATCACCGTATGCACGTTCTACCATTGGAAGATTGAAACCCTAAGAGATGAAGTTAGGGGAGTGAGACAGAAGAAAAACGGGTTAGGGTTCGTAGGGGAAGACGGGCGTACCAGTGCGAGGAGAAGATTCCTGGGGCTATGGAACTGATCCCAATCTCTCTCCCTCGCAAACTCTTCCATCTTCTTCCTCAGATCATCAAGCGTCACCGTACTTTCCTCCGCCATGCCGGCTTTTTTCCCACCCGTTGGAATCGCTAGAACTGGGGGGAAATCTTTGCCCCTCAAAAAAAGAGAAATGGGCTGTGAGAAGAAGGTGAGGGAAGAGCGGACAAGAGCAAAAAGCAGGGACGGAAGGGCGCTAGAGCGCCGCTTAAAAACCGAAAAATGCGAACAATCGGCACCGAACTAAAATCGAATCGGCACTGCAAAAAATCGAACCGAGCCGTATGTTAATTATCCGGTTCAAGTTTGAGTTTTGGAAGGGGCGTAGGTGTTGGTGATCAGGCTTGGCGCTCTGTGACCTGGGCTCGTATGTCGTCTTTGATGGTGGCGGAGGCATTTGCGGCTCGCATGGCTGTTGAGTTTGCGTTGGAGTTTTGTTGGTCATTTGTGTTGGTAGAAGAAGGTTGCTCTACCTTTCTTAGGCATTTATGGGCTGGTGTGGCGCCCTACTCGATCGATCGCCCTATTATTTGTGATACATTGGACCTGGCTCGGGGGCTTCCACCCATCGAATTCACTTTCTCTGGTCGACTGACTAACCGGGTTGCGCGTATCATTGCGTCGATTTCTTTTCTTTCGCCCTCCTCTCTGTCTTCGCTTGTATTGAATTTGCTCAGTTCCGAATTTGTTAGTGAATGAGGATTTTCCTTTAAAAAAATAATGATCTAGGTGTGGTTCTTTCATTTCATTATTCAGACTAGAATCGGAACCACAATATAAGAGTCCCGAGCGATTTCAGGATTTTTAGACCCGATTTGAACTGGACCGAAGCAAAACCGAACTGCAACCCGCTATTATTATTATTTTTGATAAGCCCTCATCATCCTTTTGTAGAGAAAACCAGGGTGCAATTAGCCGAAAGCCTAACTCCCCACTAAGGTCATGGAAGCATGGAGAAAACCGCCCGTAACTACCCAAAACCGCAACCACAACCACCGCAACCGCCGCACGCAAGCGCGCACGACGGCGCGAAACCGCACAGCACGGCGCGCGCGCACCGTGCCGCTGCACGGCCCCGCGCGCGGACGCACCGCCGTGCGCGGCCACAAGGCCGCGCGCACCACGCGGCCCTGCGCGGCCACGCGGCAACGCGCGGCGCACGGCCACGCGACCCGCAAGGCCGCGCGCCCCGCGCTGCCGCACGGCCCTGCGCGACCGCACGGCAGTGCGCGGCCACAGCGAGTGGACGTCCCCTGCGCGCTAGCGCGGTGCGCGCGGCCTTGCGGCCCTAATTAACAATGCCCTAATTTTGGCTGAGATGGTTTTCCCTCTTCATTTCTTTTCATTTTGGGTTTTGAGGGCTAGAGAGAGAGGGGGGGTTTGGAGGAGGAAGAGAGCTAGATCAAGCCGTTCAAGGGCGTTTCGCTTGTGCGGCGACTCAAGAAGTTGAGTCTGAGATATTTAGGTCCGTTCGAGGTTACAGAGCGTATAGGCGAAGCAGCCTATAGTTTGGCATTATCCGCCGAGTTGAGTGGATTACATGATGTTTTCCATGTCTCTGTGCTGAGGAAAGCTTTGGTAGAACCAAGCGGCGTGGTCGAAGCGGCGGCGGTGTCGGTGATGGAGGATCTGAGGACGAGGGTTCGTCCGATCTGCGTGGAGGACTCGGAAGTCCGGTAGTTGCGTAACAAGGAAGTCAGGCTTGTAAAGGTGCGATGAGACAATTGCGGGCGAGACAAATTCTCTTGGGAGCGTGAGCAAGAGATGCGGAAGGACTTCCCGGAACTTTTTGCATCAGGTATGCATCGTAATTTTTTGTTTCAGTTTTGAAATTTCGAGGACGAAATTCTTTTAAGGGGGGTGGAGTTGTAACACCCCAGTTTTGCTGATCTGAGAGTTAACGTCGGGCGTTAGGTCTTCTTCGCAGGGAACCGCTGGGACGACAAGTTTTTCTTGACGCACGATCGTGCATTTTTCTTGACGCACGATCGATCCGACCGTGTGTGCTCTTCGGCTGGCAAAATGGTGTTCCGACTTTGATCGTGCGTTTTTACGCACGGTCGTGCGTTCGACCGTGCGCGAGTAAAACACATGGGCACTGCTGCTTCTTCCGTTTAATAACGCACGGGCAACACACGGTCGTGCGTTCTCCGCGCGATAGCTGACGGAACCAGATCCGTAAACAGTGAAATCTGGGCGTCCGTTTGGTTTAGATCTTGATCTAACGGCTCAGATGAGTTCGTGGGAGGGGTCCAATTAGGGCTGAGAGGGTTTTCCCTCTTCATTTCTTTTCATGTTGGGTTTTGAGGGCTAGAGAGAGAGTGGGTTTGGAGGAGGAAGAGAGCTAGATCCTGCCATTGTTGGAGCTTCGGAGCTCCGTTCGCCGATCCGAGACCGGCAGCGCGTAGGGGATGTCGAGGTGCTTCTTCTCCTCCATTCTTTTGCAAGTTTCTCATGGCTAGGAGGAAATCTCAAAAGGTAACGACATTTCTCCTCCCGGTCTTTAGGATGCCTGCATGGCATCCCTTTTTCCTCTTTATTTTTCTGCATTTTGGCACCGGAACCATCGAGTGAGAGGGATCCGGGTCGCCTTGGTTCAAGAGGAACCATCAGGTTGATTGAGTCCGTCCCCGACATGATTTGCACTAGAAATCCGCTCCGTTAGTGGATTAGGCATTATGGTTGAAGCCGGATTCGCGATCGTTGTTCCGATTCGGTGATGTTGATTGACGCGCATTTTAGGGGTTTTGCTAGAAATCCGAATACGACGAATTCGTCGTCGTGATGCCTATGTAGTTTCGTATGTTAACGAATGTTGGTTTTCGGGCGGGGAAATAATGTGCGGGTTATGAGGTGTGTGACGCTTAGTGATGTGCGAATGTGCGACTTGGTCTTTGTGGTCGGCTGGCTATCCCGTGAATGCTGGAATTCACGTGTGGAGAGTGCCCCGGCAAGACAAGTCCCTTCAGTGTTGACTGGCAAGGGCATGTGAGCTGTCAGACATGCCCGATGGCATGGTGGGCCAGGCGCGGTGGGTCACAGCGTGAGCTATTGGCCTTGGGCTACGATGCCCTTTTGGGGAAGTGTCGAGTACCCCGTGGTTGTGCTGTGCGTAATGTTGGCGGCAAGAGCAAGTGAGCTGTCAGACAAGCCCGATGGCATGGTGGGCCAGACGCAGTGGGTCGCAGCGTGAGCCCTGGGCCTTGGGCTACGATGCCCTTTGGGGGAAGTGTCGAGTACCCCGTGGTTGTGTTGTGCGTAATGTTGGCGGCAAGAGCAAGTGAGCTGTCAGACAAGCCCGATGGCATGGTGGGCCAGGCGCGGTGGGTCGCAGCGTGTACTCTTGGCCTTGGGCTACGATGCCCTTTGGGGGAAATAACGAGTACCCCTTGGTTGTGATGTTGATGTATGACGATGTGTTAGATTCATACGCTTTAGGGTGCCTTGGGTGAAACCCGGGTTGCATTCATATTGCATTTGTAGGCCCCTTTTATTACTTGCTCAACATAGGAACGTGGATGATGGTTGTGACACTCATGTCTGTTGTTTATGTTGCTTTTATTTATATACATGTGCATACGAAGTACTGACTTGCAGGGTGATGTAGTTCCCCGGGGTCCGCTAGGACGGCCGGGAGGAGGGGTGTTGTTACACCGTTTGTGGTCAGCCATAACTGACCCTCGTTTACCGCTCTTTGTGATTTGGATGCAGGCCAAGGAACGCAGGCCGGACCCAGCTCGCAGGCCAAAAATGTCTAAAGCTTCATGAAGTGTTTACTTAGCTTTCCTGCTTTTCTGTACTTGTCATTTTTTATTTCCGGCTTGCATGTCAAGGTAGCTTAGGGAAGCTAGTTTTTCCCCTTATTGGGAATTCTTATTTGTTGATTATTTGATGACTTGGATACTGGTTTTGTAAGGCCCTAAGGCCGGTTTTACTTCTATGTAGTTGTGGATAATCTCTGTATTTCTTAGTTTTGTTTTTGCTGTGTTATCTGAGTTTTGAGTTGGGTAGTTATATCATCTTTTAGTACTGAAGCTGTAGCGGTTATATGTTGTGGGGTCTCGGCCGAACCTATATTATATAGTCATTACAGGGGAGGTGTTACAGGGGTACCAACAACCCTTCCCAAGGTGCCCATGGAGGTCTATTTATAGACTTCCAAAAAATTGGGCTGCGGATAGCCAAAAATCTACTATCTACAGCCCAACAACCAAGCTGGATGATAGAAGCGAGAGGAGGGGCGAGTGGAGGATGAGACGTCCACTCCCCCCTTGCCAGGGGTCGAACGAGTGGACCGAGGTCCACCGCCCTTACTGGGCGAGTGGACCTTATGGTCCACTCAACCCCCCACTCGCCCTTACCCTTGGGCGAGTGGACCCATGGTCCACTCGCCCCCCCCCCCCCCCCCCACACACACACACACTCGGGCGAGTGGACCAATGGTCTACTCGCCCGGCTCCTTGGGCGAGTGGACCAAGGGTCCACTCGCTCGGGGCCTTGAGCGAGTGGACCCTAGGTCCACTCGTCCAAGGAGGTCTACCCCCCCCCCAGCCCTCTCTTTTCGATTTTGACGGCCTCCATCAGTTCGGTCTACTGCGTCGCGATCACCTTTCTATCTCGACCTCATCCGCGTCGGGTCACACCGACTCGGAAAATACGAGGGTTGTACACAGATTAATACTACTTTTCATTAATAATTATTAACTAAAATGATATTGGTTACATAAAGTATATATTATAGAACAATATTAATAATTAAAATACATATCATTACCAAACAACTTTTCGTGACCCCATATTTTGAAAGCGTGCGATGATTGTCTCATTACTAATAGTTTTCACAATATCCTTCTCGATATAAGCAATTAAGCAGTCGTTCATTCACTCATCTCACATTCTGTTCCGCAAATGAGTCTTTATTATCTTCATTGCCGAGAACATCTTCTCAACAGTAGCAATTGCAAAAGGTAGTAAACATGTTAACTTCAGAAGTCCATAAACCAGCTGATAATGATCATGCTTTTTTAGGTCCACAAATTTTTGAATAAATCCACGAAGTCCTTCAACATGAGAAAATGCGTTAGTTGATCGCATATCAAGAATATACATGTCTAGTTGACATTCAAGCAACTGCAAATCAAATGGATCAAAATCATACGAGTAGAGCTCTGCAAAATGAATCAATTTTTGCTTATCAAATTTAGCAAATTGATCAGTTGGATCAAGACACGAAATACAAAGAAGCAATTCAGTGTTTACTTCGTTAAAACGATCATTCAACCCACTCAATATCCAATCAATTACTGTATAAAAATCTCTTGCATTTCTTCTTGATCTTCCAGCTTGAATGTACTTGTTATCCATATTAGGAACTTCAATAACATGTTTACCGCAAAAAAATCACTTCAATTAAAAATGACTCCCACTCAAGTTCAATATTTCTCAAATTGAATAACAATTATTTCAACAATTGCACAAAATTCATTACATTATTAATATCTTGATCTTTTCTCTGTAGTGCTTGTGACAGCTCATATGTTTTTGTCAAAATACATTTCATTAAATGCAGAATAAATACGAAATCAAAAGTCAATATACTTTTGATAATATTGGTAGCCTCCCCTCTTTGATTTCCATTAACTCCATCAACTACAATAAATTCTAGAACCTCCACAAAATATAAGAATATTCAGATAAAATTCAACACAGTACCGTAATGGGAGTTCCATCTCGTGTCTCTAGACCTTTTAATCTCTAATGGTTGATTTATACCCCGACCTATTTCTATCTCTCCACAGCCAAGTTCCTGAGCAACTATATCAATTTCTGCAGCTCTGAGATTGTCATGGCGTTTAGAAGAGCCTCCCACAATATTCAATGCATTGTTAATAAAAAAAATAACTCAGTTACTTGAGAATGACCTTGTGCAATAACAACTAATATTAACTGCAACTGATGAACAAAACAATGAATATAAAATGCAGACGCATAATCAATGTCTTAAGACCTCTAAACTCTCCATTCATGTTGCTTGCCCATCATAACCTTGGCCACATAATTTTGAGAAACTAAGCCCGTGCTTCACAAAACGCTGATCAATATAGCTTATTTAAGTGATAATGTAGTGGTATCTAGCGCATGAACAAAACCAAGAAGTCGTTCAACAACAGACCTTTTCGTATCAATATATATATTGTAAAACAATTGTCATTTGCTCCTTAGTTGAAATATCACGGGATTCATCAACTAAAATGGCAAAAAACTCTTCTCCAATCTCTGTAATAATTGTTCTTGTTGTTTCACTTGCAATTGCGGAAACTATTTCCTTCTGAATCTTTGGTGCTATTAATTGACAGTTACTTGGGGCATTTTCTCTCACAACCGCTTTAACATCATCATTATGTGAATCAAGAAAATCTAGTAATTGTAGGAAGTTTTATTTGTTTTGTGATTCTTTTGACTCATCATGCCACGGAAAGACAATCTTTGGCATAAAAAAAACGAATACAGTCAATGGATGCACATAAGCAAGCACGATATTCAAAAATTTGTGTTTCTTCTTGTCTAGTAAATGCATTTTTAATACTTTGTTTTTTATCCATGAATTTGTCACATATCATTTTGGAATCATTATGCGCACTATTGTGTTTTCCAACATGTTTCTCAGGTATAGTTTTATCTTTCCAATATCTAAATCCACGATTGATAAACGTTAGATCACAATCATTTTGGGGAAAGAAATAACAATACAAACAAAATCCCGCATATTTAGCTTCGATATACTACAACCAACCATTAAATTCACTAAACAAATCTTTATTAAATCTTCGAGTTTTTTGTCACATTAAAGTTTGTGGAAATTGAGCTAAACGTGGTTGACATTACCCATTTTATAAGTAATATCTCACTGAATCTTGAACATTGACCTCATAACTTGATATCGGTTCCCGCAAACCTGGATCTATGGGTAAGTTCTCTAAACTCGGTTTGAAGCCTCTTACACTCTAAGTTCTTTGCTACTGATTTTGAAAAAAAAAATTTCTCATCACAACTCACAAAGGCACAACAACAATTGAATCCCTATTAATTGGCATTCATAAGCAAATAAGAAATCAGAAATAATATTGTGCAAAACTTAAAGTGAAAACTAAAATATATAAGACTGAAGTTGTTACAGAGTTCAAGGATCACAAGTAAAACACAAATCATGATTTTCCTTATTTGTAGTTTCATAAAGAAGAGAGCATACAATGATTTATAAAAGCATTGACAGGTAATGGTAATTGAAAAATAGAAGCTAAGTAGAAGCTAGTCTAACTGTCTAAGAATTAAAAGGTATTTACACTACACAAGCATATTTTTGCAGCTAAGTAGATAGTCATTTATGAATGAGTATAAGTGTATAACTGTATGAGGTATTGGTAAAGCCACTATCAAGTTTTTTTCCTTTAAGAAATGTCTGATTAGTGGAGTAATGGTGATTGCGTCCCAAAGGCCAAAAGGGATACACCGTACACGAGATGTTGGTTAGTGTTACCTGATGTCAAGTGTCAAGGCTTGAAGGCTGAATCGCTGTGTTAGTGGGTTATCTCCTATCAAAAATCTTGAAGGCTGAATGGAGAATCAGAAATGGGTTGTCGTCGGCCCGCCACTCCGCCCGTCGCCAGTCACCGCAAGCACTGAATCAACAATCAAGTATGTATAAATGATTTTCCTTACTTAGCGATTTTCCTTACTTGCGGAAAAATGAGAGTGGGATGGAGAGGAAATGAGAAATGAGGTTACCTGGATGAAGGAGAAGAAGAGGACGCAGGATTCGCAGCTTCACAGATGGAAGAAGAAGAGGAAAGCGGGATTTCGAAGAATCGAAAATGGCAGATTCGCAGAGACCCGACGACCAACGCTCGCACTTTGCAGATGGGCCGAAATGAAGAGGGCTAAACCTAATTTAGTGATTATTTTGACCCAGACACGTGCCTGGTGTTGGGATTTTCGGTATGGAAGCGCAATCCCCATGAACAACTAAATATATAATTACAAAAAAATACGTACTTTGCACAATTTTATTAGCACAGTAAAATTAATAAGTACTCAAATTAAGAGATACACGTTCGAAAATATGCTGCAGAAGAACGGACTACGAAAATCCGCAGGAGTAATATGAACTTGACTGCAATCCGTAAAACGGACGCACAAGATTCGTAGCAGAACGAACCTTCATTGTCGTTAGGACATGACCTTACCGTAAACACGCAGCTTGTCAACGTCGTCACTTGTGCACAACCACCGCTGCCTCAGAGCATTCAACCATCGAGCACCACACACCTTGCCGCAATCCGCGCACCTTGCCGCTACCCGCACACTTTCGCTCTTCGTTGCCGATGCAGCCCGCAATCTGATGTCGACGCTCACCGTCGCCTTTGGCTGTGCACTACCACTCTCCTCTTCAAGGTTTAAACTCTCTTTGGTTTGGCTTTTGGTGTGTCTTCGTAGCTTTACTTCTCTCTATTTTTATTGAGCCAAAATTCAATATCAATGGGGGCATGAAACACATGTTGTGGCCTCTTTCCTAAAAGCTTCTCATGTATGCACCCATTCAAAGCACATGGAAGGCTAAAGGAAAAGTCATCATTGACGGCCGATAGGTGAGAAATGTGAATCATGTGGGTTTGAAAAATCAAACAAAATCAACAATCACCACCATGGTTTGAATTTCAAACACCGCATTCTGCACGAAACACTGCCTGCACGAAGCAATATCTGCACAAAACATCAATATGCATGAAGCACCACCTCATGTCTGAGGCGTCAGACGACTTGTCGCAAGTCGAACTCCATCTCTGCTCTTGTTCACCTGTGGGATGCCGACGCACCCAGATCACAAAAGCTGACTCGTCGAACCCGAGTCACAGAAGGGCGATCCACTGCACTACCACGACCATCCACCATATCAACCGTAGAAATCATAGGCGTACCACCTCGCACCTTGGTCCCCATCGGTCGGTACAGACTACCGAATTGCACAGCCTTCATGAGCACGACACACTCACGTGTCACCGTTAGAACTCCTTTTCTTGTCGCAAAGTTGCAGCCACCCGAGTCCAAATTATCCAACGATATCATATTCTTACGCAGCTTGGGCACCAGATATACCCTATCAAGCCTGCGCACATCCCATCATGCATCTATATGTTCATCGTCTCTGTGTCTGTAACCTCACAACCTGAGTCACCTCACCCACATCCAGGGAACTGAACATCGATGCATCCGAGCATATGTGTTGCGATGCACCATAATCTAATATCCATCCGCTGTCAGAGTCGGCATGAATCTCAGTGATGGTATAAAGACCATCACTCTCCACCCTCAGATCGAGCGTCACCACACCCACATCCTGGACGTCTCAAGAACTCTATGCACGCTGCGAGCAATTTTTCCTGATGTGACCGCTCTGTCTACCATGGTAACAAATAACTTCCTTCATCGACGCTGACCAAGCTCGTGCACCCCTCAATCCCGTGTCGAATGCTCTCCACCGTCCATCTACCGCCAAAATATGCCCACCCCCAGGAGTGGGGTCCTTCAACATCTAATTAGACAGTAATGCCGATGTGACCTCCTCTAGCCCCACTATGTATCCTCCTCATACAAGAGCGTGGTCACCATATGTTTAAAGGACGGTGGGAGCGAGTTAAGAAGTCATAGAGTCTTATCTTCTTCCTCCACCTTCGCACAAACCACATGCAATTGATTTAGAAGGTCGCTGAACACATTATGTGCTCATGCAGATTGTCACCCTCCTGCATCTTTAGCACATACAATCGTTGTTTCAACAACAACCATGTGGTCAAAGACTTGGCCAGATACAATCTTTCAAGCTTATCATAAAGCTTGATTGCAGACTCCTCGACGTCAATGTTAAAGAGCACATTGTCGTCAACGCACATCATGATGGCACTAGTGGCATGCTCATCCAAGTCAATCCACTCCTCATCCTTCACTTCAACAGCCAATTTTCTCATCCCTGTAAAACCCGCATCAGCCCCTGCTCAGCTAGCATATCTTTGACGTGAATCTGCCACAGACTAAAATTTCTGCTGCCATCAAACTTTTCCACCGAGTACCGAGCCAAAGTCACATTCTTCTCCTCCATAGTTTCCCTTCGGTATGACTAGGAGACCTAATTAATTCAAGGTCGAATTTGAAAGGATGGGAAGCGGACCTGATCGTTCACCACCGCAGTCAAATCTTTCCACAAATGTTCAATCAGTCGCCTACATAACCTGTCTCTGATACCACTTGTTGAGATTTCCGATATGGAAGCGCAGTCCCTAGGAACAACTAAATACAGAATCACAAGAAAATGCGTATTGTGCACAATTTTATTAGCACAATAAAATTAGTAAGTACTCAAATTAGGAGATACACGTCCGAAAATATACTGCAGAAGAACGGACTATGAAAATCTGCAGGAGTAATATGAACTTGACCACCAAGAAGAGATCCAAGTCAGGACTTGATCTTGCCGCGAACGCGCAGCCTGTCAACATCGTCACTTGTGCACAACCACCACCGCCTAAGAGCATGCAACCATCGACCACCACGCACCTTGCTGCAGCCCGCGAATCTGACGACTTGCCGCAACCCGCACGCTTTCGCTCTTCGTTGTCGATGCATCTTACAATCTGATGTCGACGCTCACCGTCGCTTTCGGTTGTGCACTATCACTCTCCTCTTCAAGGTTTAGCCTCTCTTTGGTTTGGCTTTTGGTGTGTTTCAATAACTTTGCTTCCCTCTCCTTTTATAGAGTCAAAATTCAATATCAATGGGGCATGAAACACATGGTGCGACCTCTTTCCTAGAAGCTTTCCATGCATGCACCATTCAAAGCACATGAACGGCTAAAGGAAAAGTCTTCATTAACGGCCGGTAGGTGAGAAATGTGAATCATGTGGGTTTGAAAAATCAAACTAACTCAACACCCGGGTCTGCCCGCACGTGGGTCCGCCGATGACCATAAGGGGGGTATTTTTATATATTAGTATCATTATGTTATATAAAGATATTCTCTTATGGTGTAATGGTGGGTACCATCAAAGCAATCCTAGCCCTTCATTCAATCATCTCCTTCTCTCTTAATTTTTCATTTAATTAAATTAAAATTTCTCCCTCACAATTCCCATGAGACTGCAGTCATGCTCAGGGGACTACGAGTGAAGGGAGTGTCGTCGCGTCGGAGTACTGTTGTTGACTAGGGCCCCTGTGCACTATCATCCGGGTGATAATACCCGGGTGCAACTCGGATTGGTTCGGATTGGTTCCACTCAGAACCAATAACCGATCTGTATATGCTTGGTTCCGTATTTTTGGAACTAAAGTTGACCCATGCACCCAAGGTATAAAATCGGATCCGAACCGAAAATTTCACACCCGACACTTATGCCGCTCCGTTAATTTTGCACACCTCTAGTACCCGTCGCATGCCATCTCCCATAATTTTTTAGTTAAATATAAATTTTAAAAGAAATTGTGAGGATAACACATATTTTAAAAATAACAAGACACACAAATTAAACATATTTTTAAAAATATAAGAAATGTAAAGAAGAGAGGATAAAATCGGAAGTAAGAATGTTTCACCGGGCTCTTTTTTCCTTATATATAAATGAGTGACAGTGCATGAGGGAATCACTCATGTGGCCATGACAGTACCTCAACACTAAAATACCCGACAACTACAGTACCTCCGTCTATGCTCGCTTGCTCTCACACGCACGATTTCACACAACGACACTCATGTCGCCTGCACATGCTGTAGAGAACTAATTGTATGTGATATTATTCTTAGATATGATAAAAGTCTGTTATTGATTTTTTTTCTAAATAATTTTCATAGAAACATTTTACATCCGTTTATAAAGAGCGATGTTAAATGCAGGCTGATTTTGGCTATATGCAGGCCGCATGTACAACCCGTATTCGCCGAGTGGGCCCCTCAAGCCAAGTGGCAAGACCTGGGTCAGCTCGATCATTCGCCCCGCCTAGGAGGTGGAAGTACCCCCAGTTTGGTGGGGGTAAGGTGCAGAAGAAAAGGAGCTAGGCGAGTGGTGCTCTCACGGACCACTCGCCCGGAGGCGTGGGCACTCGCCCAGCTAGGCGGATGCCCAACGAGTGGTGCCCTCACGGACCACTCACCCAGGATGATTTAAGGGGGAAATGACCCTGATACCCCTGGTGGGCTGCATATAGCCCTTCGGAACAGCGGAGTTAGGCTGTTAGCAGACCAATTTGGGGTGCTGCTAGTAAAATTAAAAGGCGGATTCATGTTATTTGCAGACCAGCCTAGAAAAATCTATAAATAGACCCTTAAGGGCACCTTGGAGGGGATCTGATTTTAGAGAATCCTCTCCTCCAGGCTAGTTTTTGGTTGGCTGCTAGTGCCCTCCAAGGTGCCCGGTTGAGCTCTGGTTTGGGAGGGGAAGCTCTCTAAGATCTTCCGGGTGTGTGGCGGGACCTCCTCGCTTCAGCCTTGGGTCTATTCACATTCTCACATCCACCGTCAAGAGAGTCTAGTGAGGGAGAAGTAAGCACCGGCTACACCCCCAGTGGGTCCGAACTCAAGAGACCTGTTGCAGGTTTCAACACCGCAGATATATGCAGGCCAAAAAATTATTCATGTAGGCCAAATTTCATATTTACATACCATATTCAAAAATCAAATTAATATTTTCCTAAATAAATCACCAAGCAAAATAGCATTCATAAAATAAGTAAAATATCATGCGTGCGAGGTTACTTTGAATGTCACTATTTTGTCAGTAAATTTGGGAGAGCTATTGATGGAGTATCCCTAAAGGCGCTAACCGCACCCCATCCATCGCCGCCATGGCCGTCATCGCCGCCATGCGTGCGAGGTTACGTTGAATGTCATGGCCTCCATGGCCGTGATCACCGCCATCACCGCCATCACCGCCATGGCCACCATCATCGCCATCGTCGCCATCGCCGACGATGTCGCGATCGTCGCCATCACCGCCGTTGCCATTGCCGTAGCAAATACCCATGAATAGCTTTAGGCCAGTTGTATTTTAAAAACACATCGGACTCAGACAAACGAGTAAACTCCTTGGGGACACGGTTGCATGGAGGGAAAAAACACATAATACATGAAGTATTAAACTACTCGAATCATTTTTCCTGAAGTTTTAAAAGGAAAAATGATATTTTTTTTTAAATTATGGTCTGCATTTAGCTCAAATCGATCTGCGTTTAACATCGCTCTTTTTAAAAAACCGTGGCCTGCATATAGCCAAAACTGACCTGCGTTTAACATTGCTCTTTATAAAACACCGAAGATGTCATTGGCTACAACATGATCTGCATTTTGCTCTTATTTTAAATTAATATGCTCAAGACGCACAAATTTTCGAAGTGACCCTCTTAATAATACAAAGTATAGGAATAACCTTGTTTGCATTATAATTCTCAAAATAGCCCATTTTCTCAGTTTTTGCAGCAGGTTGGCAGAATTTGTTAAATTTGTCGGGTGTTTAATTTAATTAAGTGTACCAATTATTTTAAATTTAGAATTAGGAGATATTTAAACATTAATAATTGATTATTTTAATGCGAGAATCATTGTACAATGTGCACCTTTAGCCCCACACCGCTTTGAAGCTTTTTTTAACAAGCTTGAGATTTTATAAAAGAACTCATATGCCCTCCTGGCTAACCACACTTATGCCGCTCCGGTAATTTCGTCGTTGTAATCATTGTAATTACCTGATGGGCGAATCATGTTTTTCGATTCGGAGCACACGGATCGTCATTTTCGTAAATGACCGTCTGACCCTTCGAGCAGTTCGGGCAGCTTCGTTGATAGCGATGAAGACGACGAACGAGTCCTGCAATCTGAGAAATTGGGAAACGTTAACTGCGTGCATGTCGGGAACGTGGAAACGTTCTAAGCGCGCGAGGAAGTGTTCTGAGCGTGTAACGAACACGAGAGCGTTCTGAGCTCGCAATAAAAACGTGAGCGTTCTGAGCGCGCAACGAGCATGGAAGATGAGAAGTCGTGTCTCTAAGGGGTAATTGGGCCCCGACCGCACCCGACGAGTGGGGTGCGGCTTCGGCCGTAACCCTCGCAAGGTCCCCTTCGGGGGGACTTAGGCGCACCCCGTCGCGTGGGGTGCGCCTCGGCCGCACCCCCCATGGGGTGCGGCTCAGCCGCACCCTATGAGGGTGCGGCTTGGCCACACCCCCCACTATGGGGGTGCAGTAGGCCGCTCCCCCCATATGGGGGGGTGCAGTTAGGCCGTATCCCGTCAATGCTGGGGGTGCAGTTTAAATTGCGCCTAACGCCGACGGGTGTGAACTGTGCGCGGCGGATTCCTCCACTCTCATGATCATGGGTTGAACTTTGACCCCACTATCTTCACTTTTTTAGTGGAGCCTTCTCTAAACGCAGCCCAAGAATGATTATAAATATACGAGTGAATATCAATACTAAAATACCGCATATTAAGTTAAAAACTTAATTTGAATTAATTACGTTGACATTACATTAACAAGCTCGGCGTTTCATGGAAATTTGAATGAATTCCAACGAAAAGGGAGTTGATTTTCCCGGAATAATGGAGAGCTTTGCGCCGCGATAAGCTCCGCGTAAACAAACAACAAAAGTCCTTACTGATATTTAAGACGACTTCTCTGCTCAGAGCCAGACCGGACCCCGAGATTTCTTCCCTGTCCCCACGTCTCTCTTCTCCGCGTTTCTCTCCCTCGTTCTTCCCATCGAAGGAGGAGATCGAAGAGGAAGAGATCGAAGGAGAAGAAGACGAAGCGATCGAAGGAGCAATGGATGAGGGAGAAGAAGGGGAGGAGTACTTGTTCAAAGTGGTGATCATCGGCGATTCGGCGGTGGGGAAATCGAACCTCCTCTCCCGCTACGCGTGCAATGAGTTCAATACAAACTCCAAAGCGACTATAGGCGTCGAGTTCCAGACGCAGAGCATGGAGATTGACGGCAAGGAGGTGAAGGCACAGATCTGGGATACCGCCGGCCAGGAGCGTTTCCGCGCCGTTACCTCTGCGTACTACCGCGGTGCCGTCGGCGCCCTCATCGTCTACGACATTTCACGGAGTAGCACATTCGACGGCGTCCAGCGTTGGCTCCATGAACTCAATAGTATGCTTCCCGTCACTCCCTCCATCTTAATCAGTCCTGATTTTTTCGATTAGCTCTTTGCTCTTGGCATTTCCGATTTCGACTCAATTTCTATATTTTAATTAAATTTTGATCACTAAACAAATAGTTTCGTTTAATTAGTGACCGCACGTTCTTCTATATGTTTATTTGGCACTATGCATCCCAAATAACCAAGTTTAGTATTTTGCACCCCGAAAATTTAAATACGACACTTTGCACCTCATTTGCATATATTTGACACTTTGCACTCTAGGGTATTGTAACGAGAAGTATTTTCGTCCGGCTTCCTTATCAATAGACATGTATGCTTAATTCCTTCTATGCGCCCCCAAATCCCGAAATCCGTTCCCCCCATCTCGAGCGAAAAATCCGACTAAATTACCCATGAATTTTAAGCTTAAGGTGCAAAGTGCTAAAATATATGCAAATAGGGTGCAATGTGCAATATTTAAACGTTCGGGATGCAAAGTGCCAAATTGAATTATTTGGGGGATGCAAAGTGCCAAATTGAATTATTTGGGGGATGCAAAGTGCCAAATTGAATTATTGGGGGATGCATAGTGCCAAAAAGCCTTCTTCTATATTTTGTGAAGAAATAAATTTCAGTTGCTAAATTCTGAATTTTAATCCTCTAATTTTTTATCACTAAATAATTTAATTTAATGCCAATAATTATTTAGTCATTAGTTTCACATAAAAAGAGAACCGAATTTTTTTCATTGTTATTTGATACAAATAACATTGGCCAGATAACCATTTTTTTTTCATTGTTATTTGATGCAAATAACATTGGCCAAAGCATTAGTCTCGGTTTGGCGCGGCGTTTTTGCTCCAGTGAGTTTGGACAAAAACGCCACTCTCATAGAATGTATGTTTGGCATGACAACAGTTATGACCATTACTAAGAAAACAAAACTAGTTTTGAACATAAAAGTGGATGAAATTCCTTGGGTGAGGTCGGACGTTCACGAACGACAGTTCATAACCACCGTATTCACAACCGCGCCCAACGGAACTTAGTTAGCATTCTCTAAAATACTCTTCTTCAAATTGAAAATATTCACTCTTATTCATCTTATATATAGTTGTGTAGACATATTTCCCCTTTATCAAAAAAATTAGGCGCCAAAAATCCATGATCCAAGCGATCGTGTGATGCAGACATACATTAGACACGCATTATTCGCAGATTGAGATCACCGAAAACAATTTGCAAGATTATCTCTTTCCCTTCTCGAGAATATGAAGACAATTTGCGGAATGTAGATGGATAGAAAAAGTACTGAATTGCCAAAAGATATTAATTAGATCTGATTATTGGATGACAGCAACTAAAGTCTGAATGTAATATTCAAACGGTTATATATAGAAATATGTAAAGATATCCTTGAGATAAAAAGACAAGGGGAGGAATTCTAAGCATTCTTGCAAGGTTCCCTCCCTCAAAAACTTTGTAGTAGCTATTGGTGTTTTGGAGGTTGAAGTGCAAGTTACAAGCTCCTTTGTACTAGGTGGGAGCGAGGCCTTCATGATGGGATTTTCCCGCTCCTTCTAAATTGCGTGTTTTGGCTAGTTTCTTCTAATTCAATATTTCTGTTTATTCTCTTCATATTTCCTATGTTTCTTCACAATCTCAGGAGTTTGTGTTGAAATTGTTGAAGTGAAGTGGAGGTGTCCGGGCGGTCTGAATTTGGGTGACTGCCGAGACCGCGCGATCTGTGTTAGTGATCTGCCGATCTGGCTCTGCGGTCTGTTCCCGAGTTGTTCTGCTTGATTGGCCTGTCTTCTTTGTTGGAAGACCGGGCAGTCTGTTCTTATGTAACCGCCTGACCGGGCGGCTTGTGCTGGCGATCTGGCGACTTGTTTGAAGTCGGCCAGATGGTTCTTGGTGTGCTCTTGGTGGTCTAAGGAAGGAGCGGTCTCGTGTTCGCGCGACTTGTGCGCGATCTGCCTGCTGATCTGCGGTCTTGGACGGAAGGTTATCCAAGTGTTGTGATCGCGCGGTCTGGCTTGTGAGACCGCTGGCGATCTGACGGGTGGTGTTTGTATCTCTCCTGTGCGGTGACGACATCCGTCTACCCGCCTATAAATAGGGGTGCATGGCCCGTCATTCTTAACGAGAACTGTAAGAACTGAGCCTGGGTTAATTCGTGCGGTCTCAACTTTGAGGTCGGGTGGTCTCGGAAGTGAGTTGACTGTTTGTTGTGTTCGCAGGTTTGCGGTCAGCAGGTTGCGGTCTCCTTCCTTGGTGATTCCCAGCGGCTTGGATAAACAGTTCGACAGCGGTTTGTCTGCGAACTGGTTTATGTTTGTTCTTGTGCTGTTCGCAGCGAGCTCAACGATCAGGCGACCTTCAACGGTTAGGCGATCTGAGTTGCGGTCTGGCGACGCTTCAGTTCTTCGTTCAATAAAGCTCCAGTTCGTGCGGTCTGAGCTGGCGGTCTTGCAGTGTAGGCGGTCTGTCTGTTTTCTGTTCGCGCGGTCTCAGGTCAAGCCGAGCGATCTCTGGAGTCGAGCGGTCTGTGCGGTCTCAGCTTGTCTAGCCGCCAGATTTGTTTTGGTGTGTTTTGTTCTTCTCTCCTCCGTGATTCTTATGAATCATGTATCGCCATGTATACCTCGCACTGTAAATGAAGTTTGTGATTCAATAAAATTTCTTGTGTTGCTGTGTGGCATTGTGGTTGTTTGGCTATAATTCAGTTGATGCAACTCCTGTTTACTCTTAAACGATTCAAATCTAAATTTTAACATGGTATCAAAGCGAGGTTGTTGGAGTGGATAAGGAGTGATCAACTTGAGTTGCCTTCGTCTTTGTGAAGAAGAGGCCACATAGATTGCCATGGAAGGTGGATACGCAAGAGGGCTTTGTATTGAACTCCTCACATCGATTAACTACAAGAAGTGGAGGTCATGTATGAAGAGTTACTTACTTAGCGATGATCTATGGGAGATCGCGGAGTATCTTCTATTCTGCGGGTTCTTTGCTTCAGAATCTGATTCTAGCTTGCTCGTCAAGAAGGAGGGGGCGCTTCGGGTTATTGTTCTGCTGTATGTGGATGACATGATTGTCACCGGGAACTCGAAGGAGGCAGTAACGAGGCTGAGAGCCGAGCTTGCTATCAAGTTTGAGATGAAGGATCTGGGTGAGCTTCACCATTTCCTTGGACTCGAGGTTCAGAGGCGGGAGAGCGGAGTGCTCGTTTCTCAGGCTGGATATGCGGAGCGGATCGTTCAACGATTCAGCATGGAAGAAGGGAAGAGCAGCTCTATACCTCTGGAACAGCATCATAAACTTCGGAAGGATGAGGGAAGAGTTCTATCTAATCCGTTGGTGTTCCGAGCTCTGGTTGGGAGCTTGATCTACTTGACCATCACGAGGCCTGATATTGCTTATGCAGTTGGCAAAGTGAGTCGGTACATGTCGGAGCTACGGAAGCCTCATCTTCTAGCAGCGAAAGGTATTTTGAAGTATGTGAAGTCGACCTCTGATTTGGGTCTCCTATTTAGGAGAGGGTCAAGCTTGGAGTTGCATGGATACATGGATGCTGACTATGGGGGAGACATGGATGATCGGAGATCAACGTCTGGTTATGTCTTTATGATGGGCCCCACAGCTATTTCTTGGTGCAGCAAAAAGCAGGACTCAGTGTCTGTATCTACCACAGAAGCGGAATACAAGGCTTCGGCCTTGGCAGCTCAGGAAGCCGTTTGGCTCAGGAGGTTGGTGGAGGACGTTCATGAGGAGGTTCAAGGTCCCACGATGCTACGCGGGGACAATGAGAGTGCTCTCAAACTGGTTAATAATCCAGTTTGTCACGCGAGGACCAAACATATTGAGATTGAGCACCATTTCATTCGTGAAAAGGTGTTGGGAGGATCTCTTATGGTCGAGCATGTTCAAAGTGCGGACAATGTTGCGGACATCTTCACAAAGCCGCTGGCGAAGGGACCGTTTACTCGGTTGCGGAGTTTACTCGGGCTAGTCTCCACTTCCCACTTCAAGGGGGAGTGTTGAAATTGTTGAAGTGAAGTGGAGGTGTCCGGGCGGTCTGAATTTGGGTGACCGCCGAGACCGCGCGGTCTGTGTTAGTGATCTGCCGATCTGGCTCTGCGGTCTGTTCCCGAGTTGTTCTGCTTGATTGGCCTGTCTTCTTTGTTGGAAGACCGGGCGGTCTGTTCTTATGTAACCGCCTGACCGGGCGGCTTGTGCTGGCAATCTGGCGACTTGTTTGAAGTCGGTCAGATGGTTCTTGGTGTGCTCCTGGTGGTCTAAGGAAGGAGCGGTCTCGTGTTCGCGCGACTTGTGCGCGATCTGCCTGCTGATCTGCGGTCTTGGACGGAAGGTTGTCCAAGTGGTGTGATTGCGCGGTCTGCCTTGTGAGACCGCTGGCGATTTGACGGGTGGTGTTTGTATCTCTCCAGTGCGGTGACGACATCCGTCTACCCGCCTATAAATAGGGGTGCATGGCCCATCATTCTTAACGAGAACTGTAAGAACTGAGCCTGGGTTAATTCGTGCGGTCTCAACTTTGAGGTCGGGCGGTCTCGGAAGCGAGTTGACTGTTTGTTGTGTTCGCAGGTTTGCGGTCAGCAGGTTGCGGTCTCCTTCCTTTGTGATTCCCAGCGGCTTGGATAAACAGTTCAGCAGCGGTCTGTCTGCGAACTGGTTTATGTTTGTTCTTGTGCTGTTCGCAGCGAGCTCAGCGATCAGGCGACCTTCAGCGGTTAGGCGATCTGAGTTGCGGTCTGGCGACAGCTTCAGTTCTTCGTTCAATAAAGCTCCAGTTCGTGCGGTCTGAGGTAGCGGTCTTGCAGTGCAGGCGGTCTGTCTGTTTTCTGTTCGCGCGGTCTCAGGTCAAGCCGAGCGATCTCTGGAGTCGAGCGGTCTGTGCGGTCTCAGCTTGTCTAGCCGCCAGATTTGTTTTGGTTATTTTGTTCTTCTCTCCTCCGTGATTCTTATGAATCATGTCTCGCCATGTATACCTCGCACTGTAAATGAAGTTTGTGATTCAATAAAGTTTCTTGTGTCGTTGTGTGGCATTGTGGTTGTTTGGCTATAACTCAGTTGATGCAACTTCTGCTTACTCTTAAACGATTCAAATCTAAATTTTAACAGTTTGGATATTGGTGAGTAGAGTTCTTTAGTCAAATCCACGGATAAATCGAAAGTCAACACCCAAAAAGACGCGGTGACCGTGGAGAAAAGATGTGTGAATTTGAAACTCAGTATGACACTCTCAAGATATAGTTCTTAACGTCGATCAATCAAAATATTTGGCTAACGGAGAAGCAAGTGTGCAAAGAATGGAAGAAACAACCGCCAACCTGGTGGAAACGGTCACAACATTGAATAGAGTTGTACACAACAACCTTCTTCAGCAGCAACACCAGTGTCACACCACCTCCGTCATTAGCTGAGATTTTGGAAATGGTGATCTCTCATGTCGAGGGGAGGATAACTTGCTCAAACTACTTTATCTTGTGCTTGTCAGAGGTAAGTC
This sequence comes from Dactylorhiza incarnata, assembly GCA_033032865.1. Lineage (NCBI taxonomy): Eukaryota > Viridiplantae > Streptophyta > Magnoliopsida > Asparagales > Orchidaceae > Dactylorhiza > Dactylorhiza incarnata. The sequence continues at coordinate 1,535,128 of JAWHQI010000227.1, read as the reverse complement.
AGCACCAACCTCAGATAAGGGAACGTCAACATTCCTATCATAGTTAAAGATACAGCGGTGATGTGAACTTGCTTCAACAACAATGAAGTTTTCTGCGATTTCGATCTGTAAATCATCATAATCATAATCAGAAAATGCCTCATAGCCGCTCCTATAGAGGAGATATTCAATTCACAGGACTGAATACTACCTTTGTGGAGATGGTCAATTTCATTAAATATCGGGTCGTATTTTGGGGGGCCGATACCTTGTGAAAAATCCTAAGCCCAGGATGTGCACAACCACCAGAAGAAAAATCACCAGAACAATGCAGGAAATGCTTGAAATCAAAAATATAAGTTTGCTACAACCACACAACAATTAATCGAACATACACGGTTGTATGATTTCAACCGGAGTCCACGAAAAGAAATACAGGAAATCTTCAAATACGAAAACAGATAAACCTTCAAATCCTCCTACAGCCTTCACGCCGCACTGTCTCGACAGACCGGTAACACCACGACGTAGATCTCGTCGACGGCTACAAAATAGACCCAAGAAACGTTGAAGACGGACGTCCGAGGTGATGGCGATCCTAGAGAGAAGTTTCTCTCTCTACACGCTTCGAATCTGCAGATCTGAAATCCAGAAGGCCGGGAAACACAGTTCCGGCGGCCTCTTCTCGCCGGGAGGAGAGGAGATGTGACGGCAGCACCAAGGTTCCACGAACAGGAAGAAAGGAGATGATGGCGGCTAGGTTTCTTTTTTTTTTTCCGGACGGGAGAGTTCACGCGGACAGACTTGCATTCAGAGAACTAAAATAATTACTGTAGAAATATATATATATATATATATATATATATATATATATATGGGATGAAGAGGCCAACTATCAAGGAAGATAGGACCGACGAAGCATTGACAACACATCCGACGAAATGCATCCAGCGAATTGCATCCGACGAAGCAGAACATCCATCCGACGAATTCGAGACTCCTCCCGTTGAAACTGATATAGTTTTTTTTATATAAATATAAATATATATATAGGATTTCACTTCCATATTATTCAACACTCCCCCTGGAAGTGAAATCGAGATACCAGTCCAAGCAACCCGCGAAGACGCTCAAACAACCCCTTAGACAGAGGCTTCGTGAAGATGTCGGCGACGTTGTCCTGACTCCGAACATACTCCACGACAAGAGATCCACCGAGTACTTTCTCCCGAATAAAATGGTGCTCGATCTCAATATGCTTTGTCCGCGCGTGACAAACTGAGTTTGTAACAAGCTTCAGCGCACTTTCATTGTCGCCGCGGAGCAAAGTAGGACTGCAAACTTTTTCATAAACATCCTCCACCAACCTGCGCAACCAAATGCATTCCTGAGCCGCCAAGGACGACGCCTTGTACTCCGACTCAGTGGTGGAGATAGACACCGAGTCCTGCTTCTTACTGCACCACGAGATCACCGTCGAACCACACATAAAGACGGACCCCTACGTCGACTTCCGATCGTCAGTATCTCCTCCGTATCGGCATCCGTGAACCCATGTAGATTGAAACCGGTGTCTCTTCCAAAGAACAACCCCATATCCGAGGTTGACTTGACATATTTCAAAATCCCCTTCGCCGCCTCCAGATGAGGCTTCCTAGGCTCCGACATGTAGCGACTCACTCGGCCAACCGCAAATGAGATATCCAGTCGAGTGATCGTCAAATAGATCAAACTCCCTATCAGAGCCCGGAAAGGCTTAGGATCAGACAAGATCCTTCCTTCATCCCGACGAAGTTTCACTCCAACTTCAAGTGGAGTAGAGCAGCGCTTTCCATCCGCCATGCCGAATCTCTCCACGATCCGCTCCGCATAGCCTTTCTGGGAAATCAGCACCCCACTCTTCTTCCTCTCCACTTCAATACCAGGGAAATGGTGAAGCTTCCCCAGATCCTTCATTTCGAATCGGATTGATAGCTCCGCCCTAAGCATTGCCACCTCTCCGTCGTCATTCCCTGTCACGATCATATCGTCGACATACAACAGCACAAGCACATGAAGTCCACCCTTCTTCTTCACAAACAGACTCGAGTCGGAGTCCGATGCATGGTACCCGCAAAACAACAAGTATTCTGCAATCTTTCCAAACCACGCTCGAGGCGCCTGTTTCAAACCATAGAGAGTCTTCTTCAACTTACAGACATACTCCGGATGTGACTTGGAAACATATCCGGGTGGTTGCTCCATAAAAATATCCTTGTCAATCTCGTCGTAAAGAAAAGCGTTCTTCACGTCGAGTTGCCACAACTTCCAACCTTGGCACGCCGCCAACGCAATCACCACCCGCACAGAAGTCATCTTCGCCCCCGGACTGAATGTCTCATCATAATCTTCCCCGTACTGCTGTGAGAATCCCCGAGCAACAAGGCGAGACTTGTACCGCTCTACACTGCCGTCCGCCTTCTTCTTGACCTTATACACCCACTTGCAAGTGATATGAGTAACACCATCAACCTTGGGCACAAGATCCCAAGTTTCATTCTTCCTGAGGGCAAGCATCTCCTCATCCATGACATCATCCCACTCCTTCACTCCAGTGGCTTCCTCAAATCGTGACGGCTCCCGCTCGTCAAGAGGTCCTGCAAAGAAGCACGAACACATGCTAACAAGATTACCTTCTCTGTAGCGAGCCGGTGGGACGATAGTCCTCTTCGACCTCCGCAAAGACGAACCACTCTCCACCGCTCCATCAACATCATCACTACTAGCTCCCCCGCCAGAATAACTTGGAGCGTCGCTCCCCCTGCTTCCAGAACCCGAAGCACCTGACCTGAAGTCTGATGAAATAGGAGCACCTGGAGACACAGGTAACTCCACCAAAGAGTCGTCAATAACTCTTTCTTCTCTTCTTTCTCCTGAGCTCTCCTCCAAAGCAACAGTAGAAACTCTCTGATATGAAATCAGCTCGTCAAACACCACATCACGAGAAACGATGAATCAGTGTGTCTGTGGATCCATGCACTTCCATCCCTTCTTCCGCTCGTCATAGCCAATGAATATGCACTTCTGTGCTTTCACATCCAACTTAGTTCTGAGAGCATCAAGAACGTGCACAAAGCAAGTAGCTCCAAACACCCGCAAGTGCTTCACACTCGGCTTCTCTCCAAACATCATCTTGTGTGGAGACTTCAACTCAATCGGACTTAGCAGCAACCTATTGATCACATACGTTGCGCAAGCCATTCCCTTTGCCCATAAGGCTTTGGGTATGCCCTTCGCATGCAACCAACACTTGCACGTTTCCGCCAAGTGTCGAATCTTCCTCTCCGCTACGCCATTCTGCTGCGAAGTGTGAGCACAGGATAACTCCCGCCTAATACCATGCTTCCTGCAAAAAGTAGAGAACTCATTAGAAGTAAACTCCCCTTCATTGTCCGTTCTCAACTTTTTTATCCGCAACTTCAACACGCCTTCAACATTCTCCTTAAACTCCATAAACTTCTTGAAGACCTCCGACTTCTCCTTCACGAAGTACACCCATGTGTATCGAGAAAAGTCATCCACAAGTACAAGCATGTACCGATTTCCTGAGTAAGTGGGCGTGGCGCACGGTCCCATCAAGTCACCATGAATGCACTCCAATGGCGCCTTGCTCCTGGAAAGAGACATGTCAAATGGGAGACGATGTGCCTTCCCAAACTGACACCCTTCACAAACATGACCGTCACCAAAAGAAGATAGGCTAGGTAAACCTTTCACTAGGCCTCTTGCCACCATAGCCTTCAACTTGTCCATCCCCACATGACCCAACCTTTCATGCCAAATCACTGCACTGTCATTCGTCTTCATCTTGTTTACATAGGAGTTTGTAGCACATATAAATCCTTCACACGCCTCCCGGTGTGAGTGATATCCGCCTTCACCGCAGAGAAGTTTTTCAAGAACTTTACCTCCTTCGGCCCGAACAAAACATGGTAGCCTGCATCCACTGCATTTGTCTCTGAGAAGAGGTTCTTCTTCAAACCTGGCACATGATAAACACTCTTCAACTTGAGTGCACTCCCATCACTGCTCAAGGTAACCGTCCCCTCCTTCTCCACCGCATGCACTGAATCATCCGCCGTCACTATAGCATCATTCCCCTCATAAGCCTGAAGGGAGGAGAACTTTGACTCATCGCCGGTGAGGTGATGACCGCACCCAGAATCAATAATCCAATCATCCTGAAAATTTATGGAGGCCAAGGCATCCACCGACGTCGCCGTCATCTCTGCCAGGAAACAGTTCCCCCACTCCTCTTCATCTCTGGATCCCTCTCCTTTCTCCGCTACATGCCCCGGCTTCAGATTCACTTTGCAATCTCTTTTAAAGTGACCCGGTTTATTGCACCTAAAACATTTGGCCCCTTCTGCCCTCCATCAGACCTTGGAGGAAACTTGCCTCCATCTCCCTGTGATGAGGTAGAAGGTCCTTCTCCCATGTTCTTCTTCTTTCTTCGATCCCAATTCTTCTTCCCTGAGAATAGGACTTCACTTTCTCCCCCAGAAATAGAGCAACCAGACATCTGTCTTGCCAAGCTCTCCTGCGAAGCCAACAAGTTCTCCAACTCCAACAAAGATGTCTGAATAGCCCACCCCTGCACCGAAGTAATGAAAGGCACATACTCCTTCCGCAGACCGCGAATAATATGCCTCTTCAACTTAGCCTCCGAGATCAGCTCATCCGGATCCAACGCAGATATCTCCGCGCACAGGTTCTTCATCTTCAGAAAGAAGACTGAAATCGACAACTCCCCCTGATTGGCCTTCGCCAACTCATTCTCCAGGAACTGCAACCTTGCGACGTTTTTCTTATTGAACAGACCATCCAACGACTTCCAAATTTCCGAAGCCGACTTGCACCCGATGATGTGATCAAATAAATCTGGAGATATTGCCCGTTTGAGCGTAAACTCGGCCTTCGCGTTTGTCTTCTTCCAGGCTCTCACCGCTGCAACCGTTGTCCCCGGCCGCAATAACTTCCTCCTGTTCATCACCGCCAACAACCTCCCACAGATCTTCCCCCAACAAGTAGCTTTCCATACACGACTTCCATTTCTTGTAGTTTGTCTGCATCAGCAACTCAACACCAAGACCTCTCGCATATCCGCCTGCACCTTCCATTCCCGTATACCGATTTTCTTCTCTGAAGGAACTTAGCAATCACCGCTAAAACCAACGTAGCTCTGATACTATGTGAAAAATCCTAAGCCCAGGATGTGCACAACCACCAGAAGAAAAATCACCAGAACAATGCAGGAAATGCTTGAAATCAAAAATATAAGTTTGCTACAACCACACAACAATTAATCGAACATACACGGTTGTATGATTTCAACCGGAGTCCACGAAAAGAAATACAGGAAATCTTTAAATACGAAAACAGATAAACCTTCAAATCCTCCTACAGCCTTCACGCCGCACTGTCTCGACAGACCGGTAACACCACGACGTAGATCTCGTCGACGGCTACAAAATAGACCCAAGAAACGTTGAAGACGGACGTCCGAGGTGATGGCGATCCTAGAGAGAAGTTTCTCTCTCTACACGCTTCGAATCTGCAGATCTGAAATCCAGAAGGCCGGGAAACACAGTTCCGGCGGCCGCTTCTCGCCGGGAAGAGAGGAGATGTGACGGCAGCACCAAGGTTCCACGAACAGGAAGAAAGGAGATGATGGCGGCTAGGTTTCTTTTTTTTTCGGACGGGAGAGTTCACGCGGACAGACTTGCATTCAGAGAACTAAAATAATTACTGTAGAAATATTTATATATATATATATATATGGGATGAAGAGGCCAGCTGTCAAGGAAGATAGGACCGACGAAGCATTGACAACACATCCGACGAAATGCATCCAGCGAATTGCATCCGACGAAGCAGAACATCCATCCGACGAATTCGAGACTCCTCCCGTCGAAACTGATATAGTTTTTTTTATATAAATATAAATATATATATAGGATTTCACTTCCATATTATTCAACATACCCATCAATACTCAAGTGAATACTAGCAACCACAACCTCTATTGTTAGTATCATCGCCACCACGACCATGATACGTAGATGTGCAACAACTGAAGGAGATTTGGAGAATCTTCTTCATTAGGAAAAATTGCAAATTTTCCTGTTAGAGAAGTCATGTATCTGGGAGGACCACAATATTACCAGAAAGATGGAGAGTCCTCAGAAGCAAAGACAGTAGAACCTGGACTATATCCTTACTATTCATGGAGTAGTAGTACTCGAGTTTTAAAGTAGTTCTAGCCTCAAGAAGGTGAAGGCATGCGGGGTAGTGTTAAATTTTCGTTTTGCTACCAATCAAGTATACCAACGGTGGACAAAGAGAGCTATATTATAACTAGGCAAACAATTTACAATATAGACACGCTGAATACAAGGTGCATACACCTTGATTCACAACAACTGAGATAAAGATAGAAAAATTTGTCGCGGACAAGGTCCGCTTCTCCACTTAGTGTCGTTGAACTTGTCAACGCACTCTCCACTTCACAACACACTCAACCCTGCACTCTCCACCTCACAGTGCACTCTCCACCTCTCGCTGAGGTACGGGTTGGGGGTTGGACTCTCTTGGGGTGTAGACACACTCTCACTCTCTCTCAACTCTTCTCTTCTCTCTCACACTCCTCTTCACTCTCACACTCCTCTTCACTCTCACACTCCTCTTCACGTTTTTTTTTCTACTAGGGGGGGGGGGGTATTTATAGGCAACCACATACATAGGAGGATGGGGGGGGGGGGGGGAATGCACACACCTAACACATGCACTCGCCCCCCCCATTTTCCACTCGACACTCACCCACTCGGCAAACACACATCCACGCACACCACCCCACTCGGCAGCCCTTCAAGAGCACTCGTCAATCACCCCACTCGACAGCCCCCCTAGGCCCACTCGGCAGCCCCCTCTATAAGCTCAACTCGGCAACCCCACACTCCACGAGCACTCGCCCAACAATGCTCCACTCGCCTGCCAATGCTCCACTCGGCAACCCCTAGGTAGCCCAACCTTCACTTGGCAATTCCACTTGCCAGCACATGTGCACTCGCCCAGCACAACCTCTACTCGCCTGCACCCATTTGATGCACTCGCCAAACACCTGCACTGGCTCCACTCGCCCATGCACTCGCCCCGGCTCCAACAGCCCACTCGCCCTCTCTACTTTAGCACACTTCAACTTCAACACTCCCCCCTGAAGTTTGCTTCAGGGACAACTCCAAGGTAAGCGCGAAGCTTCTTGAACGGCCCCGCAGATAGGGGCTTTGTAAAGATGTCCGCCAGGTTCTCCTCACTCCGCACGTGCTCCACCGCAAGCGAGCCACCCAACACGTTCTCTTGGATGAAGTGGTGCTCGATCTCTATGTGCTTTGTCCTTGCGTGACAGACATGGTTGGTTGTCAGCTTCAGAGCACTCTCGTTGTCTCCACGCAGCACAGTAGGTTCTCTGACCTTCTCATCCACATCTTCCACCAGCCTCCTCAACCAGACACACTCATGAGCTGCTAAGGACGACGTCTTGTACTCAGCCTCAGTGGTAGAAAGGGAAATGGAGTCCTGCTTCTTGCTACACCACGAGATGGCAGTGGCTCCACACATGAACACGTAACCTGATGTCGACTTGCGGTCATCAGCGTCACCTGCGTAATCTGCATCTGTGTAACCATGCAGCTTGAAGTCGGTCCTCCCTCCATAGAACAACCCCATCTCCAGGGTCCCCTTCACATACTTCAGTATCCCCTTGGCTGCCTCCAGATGAGGCTTCCGCGGCTCCTGCATGTACCGACTCACTCGGCCGACAGCAAAGGCGATGTCCGGCCTTGTGATGGTCAGGTAGATAAGGCTCCCCACCAGTGCCCGGAAGATCTTCGGATCAGGAAGAATCCTCCCTTCTTCCTTCCGAAGCTTCAGCCCAACCTCCAGTGGAACGGAGCTGCTCTTCCCTTCCTTCATGCCGAATCTCTCGACGATCTTCTCGGCATAAGCCTTTTGGGTCACGAGCAGCCCGCCACTTCTCTTCTCCACTTGAAGTCCAAGGAAATGGTGCAGTTCACCAAGATCCTTCATCTCAAACCGGATGGCTAGCTGCTGTCTCAGCGCCGCGAACTCCACTGTTGTTCCCTGTCACGATCATGTCGTCGACGTACAGCAGCACCAGCACGTGAAGATCTCCACTCTTCTTCACAAACATGCTAGAGTCTGAGTCTGAGGCATCGTAACCACAGAACTGCAGATACTCTGCAATCTTCCCATACCAGGCTCTCGGCGTCTGTTTCAACCCATAGAGGGACTTCTTCAGCTTGCAGACGTGACGTGGCTGAGACTTGGACATATACCCAGGTGGTTGCACCATGAATATATCCTTGTCTATCTCTCCATATAGGAATGCGTTCTTCACATCCAACTGCCACAGCTTCCACCCTCTGCATGCTGCTAGGGCAATGACCGTCCTCACCGACGTCATCTTCGCCACAGGACTGAACGTCTCCTCATAATCCTCTCCATAGGTTTGTGAGAAACCTCGAGCGACAAGCCTAGCCTTGTACCGCTCCACTTCTCCATCAGCTCTCTTCTTCACCTTGTACACCCACTTGCAGGTGACAGGTTTGATGCCCTCCACCATGGGAACAAGGTCCCATGTCTCATTCTTCTTCAGGGCCTCCATCTCCTCATTCATGGCCACGTCCCACTCCTTGGTGCCAACAACATCTTCAAAGCGGGCAGGTTCCCTTTCGTCGAGTGGTCCTGCGAAGAAGCAAGAGACCAAACTCACGAAGTTTCCCTCCTTATAGCGAGCAGGCGGGACGATGGTCCGCTTCGACCTCCTCAAGGCTTGACCACTTTCTACCGCTCCGGTAGACTCCTCTCCAGCTCCTCCTTCAACTTCTCTTGAAGCAGCGCTCTCCCTGCTTCTAGAGCTTGAAGCTCCACTTGAGCCAGAAGCTCCCCCTAAGCCAGATGCTCCCCTTGAGCCAGATGGCGATGGGGCACTTGGAGATACCTCCATCTCCACCATAGAGTCCTCAATGACTCTCTCTTCTTCCCTGCTTGATTCTCCACTCTCCGACAGCACCACAGAAGAGACTCCCTGATACGAGATCAGTTCGTCAAACACAACGTCGCACGAGACGACAAACTTGTGGGTCTGCGGGTTCATGCGCTTCCATCCCTTCTTCCTCTCGTCGTAGCCGATGAAGACACACTTCCTCGCTTTCGACTCCAACTTGGTTCTCTCAGCCTCTGGAACGTGCACGAAGCATGTAGAGCCAAACACCCTCATGTGACTCACATCTGGATTCTCCCCGAACATGAGTTGGTGTGGAGACACCATCCTGTTGGGGCTCAGAGGTAGCCGGTTGATCACATGGGTGACACATGTCATTCCCTCCGCCCATAAGGCTTTGAGAATCCCCTTGGCATGTAGCCAACTCCTGGTAGTCTCCACCAGATGGCGGATCTTCCTCTCAGCGACCCCATTTTGTTGAGGGGTGTGGGCGCAGGAGAGCTCTCGCCGGAGGCCGAATTTCCTGCAGAAAGAGTTAAAAGCGTTAGAGGTAAACTCCCCCCATTATCACTTCTCAACTTCTTCACCCTCAGGTTCAGTCTTCCCTCCACTAGTTCCTTCCACTCCCGGAACTTCTCAAACACCTCCGCCTTCTCCCTCATGAAGTAAACCCACGTGTAGCGGGTGTAGTCATCCACCAAGACCAGTGCATACTTGTTTCCTCCATACGTCAGGGTGGAGCACGACCCCATCACATCAGCGTGTACGCACTCAAGAGGTGCCCTACACCTGGTCTCCGACTTGTCAAATTGAAGTCGATGTGACTTTCCAAATTGACAGCCCTCGCACACATGGCCGTCGCCGTAAGAAGAGAGATTGGGCAGGCCAGACACCAGGCCCTTCACCACTATCATCTTCAACTTATCCATCCCCACGTGACCTAGCCTCTCATGCCAGATCGCTGCGCCGTCGTTGGTCTTCAGCTTGTCCACGTAGGCACTTGCAGACAAAACATACAAGTCCTTCACCCTTCTCCCGGTGAGCGTGACATCAGTATCAACTGAAGATAGATTCTTCAGGAACTTCACATCCTTCGGTCCGAACAGCGCGTGGTAGCCTGCATCCACTGCATTCGCAACCGAGAAGAGGTTCTTCTTCATGCCCGGCACGTGATACACACTCTTCAGTGTCACGGGCTTCTCTTCACTTCCCAGGGATACCATCCCTTCCTTCTCAACTGGATGCACCGTATCATCCGTCGTGATGATAGCATCAGTTCCACCATATGCCTTCAAGGAGGCAAACTTAGACACATCTCCAGTGAGATGGTGCCCGCAACCGGAGTCCACTATCCAGTCGTTCTCAAAGCTAACGGAGGCTAAGGCATCAACCGACGTTGCCGTCATCTCAGCCAAGAAGCAGTTGTCTCCGCCTTCACCACCCTGGTGACCTCCACCTCTTCCTCCACCTCTTCTTCCACCTCTCTGATGGTCTCCACCTCTCCGGTGGTCTCCCTCTCTCTCAGCAACATGACCGGCCTTGAGATTAGACCGACACTCCTTTGCCATGTGCTCGTACTTCTTGCAGGCAAAGCAGAGGGGTCTCCCCTTCTGGTCATATGGGGGGAGGAAGTTCTCCCTAACTCCCTGAGAGGACGTTGAAGGTCCATCTCCGGAGTTCTTCTTCTTGTCCCAAGGCTTCTTCTTGCCTGAGAACAGCGCCTCGCTATCTCCCCCTGAGATAGACACTCCTGCCATCTGCTTCGCCAAGCTCTCCTGTGACGACAGCAGGTTCTCTAGCTCCAGTAAGGTGGGCTGAGTAGCCCATCCTTGCACAGATGTGATAAACGTAACATACTCCTTCCGTAGACCTCGGAGTATGTGCCTCTTCAGCTTCGCCTCTGAGATCGGCTCGTCAGGATCCAAGGTCGAGATCTCAGCACACAGGTTCTTCACCTTCAGGAAGAAGGTGGATATCGAGAACTCTCCTTGAGTGGACCGCGCCAACTCATTCTCCAGGAACTGTAGCCGCGCTACGTTCTTCTTGTTGAATAGCCCATTGAGGGCACTCTAGATCTCTGACGTTGACTTGCACCCCATGATGTGATCGAACAAGTCAGGAGAGATAGCTCTCTTCAAGGTGAACTCCGCCTTGGCGTTGGTCTTCCTCCAAGCTCTCACAGCTGGAGCATTGTCATCGATTGGAAAAACTTCTGCCTGCTCTTCTCCTCCAACGACCTCCCATAGGTCCTCTCCAAGCAGATAGCTCTCCATGCATGACTTCCACTTCTTGTAGTTGGTCTGGGTGAGCAGCTCAATGCCTAGTCCTCTCGCATAACCTCCTCCGCCGTCCATCTTGGATGTCAACCATGAACCTAGATAGCACACTACGCTTCACCAACCTAGCTCTGATACCATGTTAAATTTTCGTGTTGCTACCAATCAAGTATACCAACGATGGACAAAGAGAGCTATATTATAACTAGGCAAACAATTTACAATATAGACACGCTGAATACAAGGTGCATACACCTTGATTCACAACAGCTGAGATAAAGATAGAAAAACTTGTCGCGGACAAGGTCCGCTTCTCCACTTAGTGTCGTTGAGCTTGTCAATGCACTCTCCACTTCACAACACACTCAACTCTGCACTCTCCACCTCTCGCTGAGGTACGGGTTGGGGGTTGGACTCTCTTGGGGTGTAGGCACACTCCAACTCTCTCTCAACTCTTCTCTTCTCTCTCACACTCCTCTTCACTCTCACACTCCTCTTCACGTTTTTTTTTCTACTAGGGGGGGTATTTATAGGCAACCACATACATAGGAGGAATGGGGGGGGGGGGGGGGGGGGGGGGGGGGGGGGGGGGGGGGGGGGGGGGGGGGGGGGGGAATGCACACACCTAACACATGCACTCGCCCCCCCCCCCCCCCCCCCCCCCCCCCCCCCCCCCCCCCCCCCATTTTCCACTCGGCACTCACCCACTCGGCAGCCCTTCAAGAGCACTCGCCAATCACCCCACTCGACAGCCCCCCTAGGCCCACTCGGCAGCCCCCCTCTATAAGCTCAACTCGGCAACCCCACACTCCACGAGCACTCGCCCAACAATGCTCCACTCGCCTGGCAATGCTCCACTCGGCAACCCCTAGGTAGCCCAACCTTCACTTGGCAATTCCACTTGCCAACACATGTGCACTCGCCCAGCACAGCCTCTACTCGCCTGCACCCACTTGATGCACTCGCCAAACACCTGCACTGGCTCCACTCGCCCATGCACTCGCCCCGGCTCCAACAGCCCACTCGCCCTCTCTACTTTAGCACACTTCAACTTCAACAGGTAGCACCGACCTTGTTGTCTTCAAACTAATCGCACTTTGGAGTTAGTACTTTTTCAGATCCGCTCCAGCAATGGGAATACATTCAATGATGCAATTTTCATTTGCGCGACAAAAGCAAACTTAGAGGCATATAAAATTATGATAGATGCTTGACACTCGATAAATGTGCTTGTAAAGCACACCTTTCAGATGATGGGATTGGATGATAAATCGTTGTAGTCCAATGAAGGATGCATGTGAACACCTTGGAGTGTAGCATTTGTAACATTAACCACATCCCTGTCAAGTTGTTGCACCACGATTGATCATCACGAACTGAGGCAGCAGCCTTGAAGTCTTCTACTTCTCTAGCATCAAAAGTGATAGTAATTTTTAACTCTCCCAACTCCCTGGCAAGGTTGGTAGCCTGATGTTTCAATTCTTGAACTCTAGCCTCAGGTTACTGCGAAAAGAAAAAACTTTAGAGAAAAAAATAAATATATAAGAAGAAAAGCAGAAGAAGTCACCTGATGCCCCCGCGAGTCTATGTCAAATGCTTTCTTTCGGAGCTCTATCTCTCTTTGTAGGATGCATAAATTGAATAAGCCCCTAGTTTTACTGCTTCAAGTTCATCCAAAGTAGTGACTGCACGCCAGTAATGGCTGCCAAATCATAACAAGACCCTAGTTTTTTGTGTTCTTTTTTTTTTCCAGTTACCCTTGTCTGAATCAAGACAGATAGCAGAGAGATTCATCAAATATAATTTTCACATTATTAAACCGAATTATTCATTTGTTTCCTTCATGAAATATTTTCCCCCGGGCCTATGAGTATTATAATTAAAGGGGTCTAGCACTTGGTGCAGGGGTTTGACCTTAGATCTCTGAATTTTGTTGTTTTCATTCTTTCTCGCAGTTCACCTGTTTCTCGAACAAACTGACAACCTGAAGCGTAATTACTAGAAAGATCACTCAATTGCTTGACCAAATCGATCTCTAGGACACCATCCTCCCAGTAGGACCCATGTCATATTCGTGTTATTCTCCGCCGCACAGATTTCGATTCAATTATATTGTTTTTCGTTCAAATACTTTCAGCCGCTCTGCTCAGATATCGACTTTAAATTTTGATGATCTGCGAATCGTCACAGCCCGCAGTGCTTTAACTGAGACTCAATGCTATGCATTGCAGTTCATTCTGATACCACAGTTGCAAAAATGTTGGTGGGAAACAAACACGATTTAGAAGAAATAAGAGCGGTCTCAGTCGAGAAAGGCAAGAGCCTCGCAGAATCTGAAGGGCTCTTCTTCATCGAGACTTCGGCGCTGAACTCGACGAACGTGAGGACCGCGTTCGAGATCGTGATCAAAGAGATTTACAACAATGTCAGCAGGAAAATCTTGAATTCTGATTCCTACAAGACCGAGTTGTCCCTCAACAGGGTGACCCTTAATAATAATGGAACTGAAGAAACAATTCAAGGAACAGCAAACAGGTTCTCTTGCTGCTAAATTTTTTTTTTTCATTTTACTAAAAAAGAATGGATTTTGTTTGCTATCAGATTTATAAGCTTCTGTGATCAGAAACTAAATTAAGATCAATTTTTTCTTAAAATTTATGGTTGATTGGTATATTGCACAATGCTGCTGCATCATGATTTTTTATTAGGTGATTTATTTATAGTCTATGAATTATTCTGTTGAATTATATTTGAGTTTTTCTAATAAATGATATTATGTTCTCTTGTTGGTTCATTTCCTGAACCACTTTCTCTATCTTGACCATCGGATTCATGTCCTGAGCCGGGTTGATGGTCTGAGCCGCCGAATTTGTTGTAACAAATGGCTTTGAGGCTCTGTTTGGCGCGGCGTTTGGGCTCCGGTGAGTTTGGACAAAAACACCACCAAAAAGATAAAACTACTTTTGAACGTAAAAATGGATGAAGTTACTTAGGTGAGGTTGGGCGTTCACGACTGACGGTTCATAATCTCCACGTTCACGACCGCCACCGCCACTGCCATGCAAAACGGAGCTTAAATGTCAATTGATTCTTCCGTCACACATTTGGTCATTAGTGTAGTAAAATAGAGGAAATGTTTATAAGTTAGATCGGGCATTCAGTTAAAGAAAAATTAATGAATGTGTTAAGCGCATGCAATTACTTTCCATGCTAAGCTTGTGAAACTGCGACACCTCTTCATCTGTTGGTTGGGGTCAGTATATTCTTCTACAACAATGGATGCTTGACTTATTAGATGCTTTTGGAACATGAAGAACAAAGCTTGGAGAGGAGTTTATTATGAAAAATTATCTTAATATTAAAGCTGATGGGATGATTTGTGGAGATTTACCTCAATATTTATGCGGATTTTTGTTGTAAAGCATTTCTCTATGAGTTAAATTTATCACAATTATTTAGAGTTGTGTTAGAGGATTAAATTCGTTGTGGTTCCCGGGCCCCTTGTGGTTCCCGGGCTCCTTGTGGTCCCTCTGTCCAATCTTCTGTCTCTTTGTGCGACGCATGATGATGGTGGTTACGAGGACCTGAGTTCGGATGACTAGTATGCTCAGATCATCAATATTGAGAATGTAGCCGAGCAACCAAAAGAAGATACTGGCAACAGGATAAACAACTCGTTTAGTTGAGAACATCAATAAAATCTTGAGTATATCAAGGAATTGTAAGTGTATATTCGGACGAATAACGAGCTCGGGGGCTATGCGTGTGGAAACCCTAGGTATTCTACTATGTATACCTAGCTGGAGGCAACGGAGAGACAGTTCCACTTAGACTTCCTCCGGATGTTTCGAGCAACCCCTCACAATCTCGAAACAGAGCCTTAGGGTTCGCTCTCGCGTCCGCTCCCGTCGTCCTCGATCGCGCCCTTCGCTGCAGCCGCTCGATCGCGCCTTTCCTGCAGCCACCGTCTTTCGTGAAGGAAGGAAGGAGATCGACGAAGCAGGTAGGTCGCTGCTGCAAGCCGTCGTCGATCGTGCTTCCCGTCGTGTTCCCCGTCGCGGATCTTTCTTCCGGCGCTGCTGCCGTTCGCGTGCGCCATCTGCCGTTCGAGAAGAAGATCGCGATCCCGTCCTTCCCCGGAGCCCTCGTTCTCGCGTCTTCGCCGCTGCTGCTGCCGTTTGCCTGGAGGAAGAAGCTCCAGATCTGCTTCAGTCGGTGCCCTAGATCTGCGAAGAAGACGAGCCGCTGCTTGCAAAGGAGGAGTTTCGAGCACGACCGCTGATCGTGCGTTCGACCCCTCGTGCACGACCGCTGCTCGTGCGTTCTTCAGCAGCCAGCCAGTTCGCGCACGACCGCTGATCGTGCGCTCGACCCCTCGCGCACGACCGCTGATCGTGCGCTCAGCAGTTCACGCACGATCACTGCCCGTGCGCTCTTCAACAACAGTGCCCATGCGCCCCTGTTCTCCAGTGCCTCCAGATCCCCCTCAGCCGCCTTCCGCCTCTTCCCGCCGCCGCCGTCTCCAAGCACAATGATGAAGGGGAACAACTTCTCGACACCCGTTCCGATGCTAAAGCTGGAGAAGTTCACGGCGACTGAGTTCAACACCTGGAAGTTGAACACTCAGTTCGGGATGAAGTTTCTGAACGTGTACTACACAGTTCAGTCCGATGGCGCTGAGGTCGTTGGGACTGCTGATGAGGCCCAGTGGTTTTCAGATGAAGACTTCTGCAGGGACTACCTGCTCAACTGTTTGTCTCCCAGCCTGGCCCAGACCTACATGAAGATGAGCACTGCAAAGGAGATCTGGGATGCGCTGTAGGAGCACTTCAGGAAGGAGGAGGACATGTCCAAGACGCACCTAGTGGACAAGTTCCACTCTTTCAGCTTCGACGAGGAGAAAGCCATTCTCCCTCAGGTATCAGAGATTGAAATTTTAATTGATTCTTTGCATAGTGAGTCCATCAGTCTGCCCGAAAGTTTTGTTGCGGGCACGATTGTGTATAAATTGCCCTCCTCGTGGTACAATTTCAAAACGGAAATGTATCGCAAGAAGATGCAGGTTGGTCTGAACGACCTCAAGCGTTTCATACGCATTGAGGATGAGAACATGACGAAGAACGCTTTGGAAGATGTTGGCAAGCAGAAGGCTGCTGCCAACATGATTTCAAGCTCCAAGCGGCCTCCGCCCCCTCCCAAGTCCAAAACGTCTCGTAGTAGCCCCCAGGTTGCAGGCCCGAGTAAACCCTCTAAGAAATTTAAGGGTAAATGTTATAACTGCAACAAGTGGGGACACTGCGCATCTGACTGCAAGCAACCGAGGAAAGAGAGAACCCGGGCACCACAAGAAGGCAACCAAGCCCATTTGGTCCGCTAAGCTGAGCCATCCGACTTTGTTGCCATGGTCGGACACGCGCAGGCCAGCACAGAGTGGTACCTGGATTCGGGGGCAACGCGCCACGTTTGCAACAATGCTAATCTTTTGACAGAGCTGAAGGATGCAAAGGAATCAGTTACTGTAGCAAATGGAGGCACAGCTGACGTGTTGAAGGTGGGGAATGCAACTCTGCTGCTCTCCTCAGGTAAGTCTTTATTTTTAAAGAATGTCAAATTTATACCTTCTCTAGCTGCTAACTTAGTGTTTATTAGTTTGTTATGTGATGCGGGTATGTCGCTTAGCTTCTGTAGCGGCAGGGTGACTTTGTCAGTTAACTCGCACTATTTTGGATGTGCTTATGTCCAAAATAGGATGTACCGTCTGAGTCTAGCAAGTGAGGTAGTCCAACAAGTTCAATTGAACTTAGTTAGCCCTAGGACTCTACACGAGAGACTAGGACACGTCAACTACAGGAAAATGTTCCAAGTAGCTAGAACTCACAAGATCACATTAGACACTAAGTCTCCACTTGAAAAATGCGAAGTGTGCGCTCAGATTAAGATCACTAGGAAACCTTTTGGGACAGTTACTAGGAGCATAACACCTCTTGAGCTTATACATTCCGATATTTGTGACTTTAAAAGTTTTGTCACTAGAGGTGGGAGGAAGTATATGATCACGTTCATAGATGACTGCACGAGATTCTGTCATATCTCGTTGCTTAAAACTAAAGATGAAGCGTTTGAAAAGTTTTGTCTTTTCAAAACCAGGGTAGAAAACCAACTAAGCATGAAAATAAAACGTTTTAGGAGTGATAGAGGAGGAGAATATATGTCCAGTGAGTTCAGATGCTTCCTTGCTTCACAGGGCATCATAGCTGAAACCACTGCTCCTTACTCCCCCCAATCTAACGACATAGTCGAGCGCAAGAATAGAACGTTAACAGAGATGTTGAACTCTATGTTGCTCACTGCAGACATGTCTTCCGCTTATTGGGGCGAAGCAGTCTTGACCGCGAATCACATTCTGAATAAAGTCCCTCATGCTAAGTTAGAGGTTACTCCCTACGAGCTTTGGTTTAAGAGACCCCCGTCGTTTACTCGACTTAAGACTTGGGGTTGTATAGCCTATGTCAGGGTCCCTGACCCTAGAAGGCCTAAAGTTGGACCTAGGACCAATACTTGTGTCTACTTAGGTTGTGCTGAGGATAGTGCTGCAGATAGGTTCCTTGATATTTCTAATAATATCATAATAGAATCTAGGGATGCGGTGTTCTTCGAGGATAAGTTCCTCAAAGATAAGAACTTAACAATCCCAGGTATGCAAGTAACTATTACTGAAGAAGATCCTACTTCAGTACTGAGCACCTCCTATTCCGTTCCGGTAGATAACTCTGGCCTAGAGTCTAGGAGAACTTCCATGAGAGAGCGAATTCCACGAACCTTCGGTAGTGACTTTGTGACCTACCACGTTGAGGTCGATCCATCCACCTATAAGGAAGCGATGAGATCCAGGGATTCACTACTCTGGAAAGAAACTATAGATGAAGAGATGAGTTCTCTTCTTCAGAATAACACCTGGACGTTGGTTGATAAGCCAAAAGGGGCTAAAACCGTAGGGTGTAAGTGAGTTCTGAAAAAGAAATTGAATCCTGATGGTAGCGTAGCTAAGTATAAAGCACGCCTGGTGGCTAAAAGTTTCACACAAGTAAGCGGAGTAGATTACTTTGATGTCTACTCACCCGTGTGTCACTTAGCAACCATTCGGGTTCTCCTTGCTATTGCATCTATTGAGCACTTTGTTGTTCATCAGTTGGATGTTAGGACTGCGTTCTTGAACGGAGATCTGACCGAAGAGATCTACATGAGTCAACCTGAAGGTTTCATTGTAGACGGTCACGAAACGAAAGTCTGTAAATTACTTAAGTCTTTATACGGACTAAAGCAAGCACCGAAATTATGGCATGAGAAGTTCGACTATAGTGTAAAGAACATGAGATTCATGTCGAGTCTTTCGGATAAATGTCTTTACATACATAATAGATCGGATAAAGTCGCCATAATATGCTTGTACGTGGATGATATGCTTATTCTGGGGTCTGATCAATCCGAAGTGGATGACGTTAAGTCAGATCTCATAAAAGAATTTAGCATTAAAGACCTAGGTGTAGCTAACACTATACTAGGTATGCAAGTGAGCTTTGGGAAAAATGGTATTTCCCTAAGTCAAAGCCACTACATAAAGTCCTTGTTGGACACGTGGGGATACAGTGCCAGTAGCGCATCTGAGACACCATACGACTACACTAACCGCCTAAAGCCCAATGAAGGAGCTATGGTTAGACAGTTAGATTATTCTAAACTGCTTGGTAGCCTCATGTATGTCATGGTCTGCACTAGACCTGACATAGCCTTTACGGTCGGCATGTTGTGCAGATTCACTAGTAATCCGGGTAAAAACCATTGGAATGCCTTGGGTAGGCTCATGCGATACTTAAAGCACACTCAAAAGTATGCTTTAGTTTACACTGGTCAGCCTTCAGTTCTTGAAGGTTATTCTGATGCATCATGGTGCTCAGAATTAAACGATAGCAAGTCCACTAGTGGTTTTGTGTTTACACTAGGAGGAGCAGCTGTAGCCTGGAAGTCCAAGAGGCAATCCTGTATTGCTCTCCCTTCTATGGAATCCGAACTCTACGCACTTGCGTCAGCAGGAGAAGAAGCCGAATGGCTGAGAGATTTGGTGATGGACATTTCTTTGTCGAGCCTGAAAATGAGTTCTGTTGCAGTTTACTGCGACAATCAGGCTACTAAAACGATTGTTACGAACACTTTGTTCAATGGCAAAAGAAGGCATCTCAGGCTGAAACAATCCTGGTTGACCTCTCTCACAAGTCAAGGGATTATGTCCCTTATTGATGTGAGATCGAAAGATAATGTTGCAGACCCTTTGACCAAAGGATTGAATAGAGCTCTCACAATCAAAACATCGGGGGAAATGAGATTAAAGTTCATAGAAATATGAAACTTTCCTCCGCAGTTTATGTTTTAACAGTGAGAACTAGTCGCAACATTCAAGCATCTAAAAACAGACTAAAAACCTAAATAATTTCTTGATGAAAACCCAAGATGGTCTGGTGCCGGTTATTCCACATTTGATAACCAAGCAACTTTCTCATTGTAAGTTGATTCAAGAATTATTCAACTGGAAATTGAAAGTCGTTGTAAATGTTAATCTAAACATTATTGATCACAGCACATTATTCCACATTTGATAATGTTGCACGTGATGCGTGCCCACATGTGTTGGTGAGGCACATAGTGATCAGTAATGAGCAAGATAACGGGTCTAGTCCTAGTTAGACTGGATGAGATGCTGACAGAGTTACTTCACCGTTGCTAGAAGTGCTAAGCTCATTTAGTAAGAGCTAGTTTACTTTAAACGTTACTGCATACGATTATGAATTCATAGAGTTTGACTCGTGAAATTCCTTGCAGGCTACAGTGGAGATTATGGAGGAGATGTAGACATGGACATGGATGACGATGATCTACTAGACGAGTAGAATCATCAAACGTTTTATTTCATGTTATGTTTTGTAATAATTATTCAGACTATATTTTGGGATAGAATCTGTGGTTTTCTGACTTGCCGTTTAGGCAAAAACCTTTTCATATGTTGATTAGTATGATCTATCCTAAATGCTTTGTTTAGTTTGTTTATTATTTTGTCTACTCTCCAGCACCCCGAAACGTTACGTTATTTGTCACGAATATAGGAGGAGATTGTAAGTGTATATTCGGACGAATAACGAGCTCGGGGGCTATGCGTGTGGAAACCCTAGGTATTCTACTATATATACCTAGCTGGAGGCAACAGAGAGACAGTTCCACTTACACTTCCTCCGGATGTTTCGAGCTACCCCTCACAGGAATGACAGACCCAACAACAAAAGATGAAAAGAAGCGGAGCAAAAAAATATACTTCAGTAAATCATCGCCTCGGCCCCACCGTCACAAATCTGTCCTTGGGAAATCTCCAAATAGCCCTGATTTCGAGGAATTTTAAAATTTCCCTCTAGCTTTTTTTTCATTGTTTCTGTACGTTGGTGGTCTGAGTGGTGGTTTTTAATCCACTTTTGGTGGACTTGGCTTATACTAACATTGCACCCTTCCTTTTTTTATTATCAATAAAAATTTGACTTTATAAAAAAAGTGTTAAGTGGATTTGAGAATATCGATGGTATTTGTATATTGAAGATATATAATTATATATATATACTAACAGCTCCGCACGGGCGAGCCCGTGCTCGCTGTTCCACGGCGGCCTTCGGCCGCCGCTCTTCGGCGGCCTGCGGCCGCCCCGACGCTCCTCGGCTTCGCCCGTGCTCGCTGCTCCACGACGGCCTTCGGCCGCCGCGACGGCGTCCTTCGGCTGCCTCGACGAACGCTGACATACACACACATATATACATATACGAGCATCTTCGCACGGGCTACGCCCGTGCTCGATGCTCTCGGGCAGCCTTCGGCCGCATCAATGCGGGCTTCGCCCGCAACCAAGCGGACTTCGCCCGCTTGTCATTGAAGGCGGGCTTCGCCCGCCCCCTCGGCGCCGGCGGGCTTCGCCCGCCCCTCGCCGGTCTTCGTGTAAATACTTATAGACATCAATAGTGATTTTCAATTTAGCGGGCGACATAATTCTGCGGCGGCAATATTGGGCGGGTGGGCGGCAACATTGGGCGGGGGTCAACATTGGGTGGGCGACAACATCTATAAATGTCGCGTAAAATTGAAACTATTTAGAAAGAAGTAGTCCAAACAAATATTAAGCAAACCTATGTGATGAAATGTTTAGTTTGATTGGGTAGTGGGAGGAACAAAATTAACGTGAACGGTTAATGAGAAACCTAGGATGAAGATACCATTCATCGTAGTAGTTTGACAGTTGTTTACTGAGTGCAGTGATGTTCAATCTTGAACGATCGATGTTAGTTCATTGAAGTTGGAAAAATTATTTAAAATCAGTAATAATTACACCTACAACCATCATCGACGTAGAGCAAGAGGAGTAGAAAGGAATATGAAAAAACAACACCTTCATTCACAATAGCAGAAGAGGTACATAACGGAGGTATTAAAGGGACTATTGCAGCAGAAGTGCAATCCCAAACCTGAAGTAATATACGTGGGACCATGAAGGAAGGGATGGACAAATGAAGGGGTGAAGATACTTACAGTGCAGGAGTTGGATCAAATTCCGGTAAGGTTTCTCAAGGGTGTGAGAGCTGAAGCTGGCACGAATATTCAAATGCAAGAACAAAATCAATTTGAAATGCTCCTATCTTGGGAGTCGGTAAGCAGAGATAAACTGAAGAGTGTCTTGTTGCATACGTACTCATTGCATAGTAAATGAGATGCAGTCATTCGTAATCAAGCATTTTTGTCGTAGCAGTAAAAATTAAAATAGAGAAGAAATAAACTATATAAAGATGGTCATTTTGTCCCTTCAATCTTCAATGGAGGGCGGTCATTTAGTATAGTAACAGAGGTAGAGTGTGAAATACCCTTGCACTTGATAAGTAGATGAGAAAATCTTAGCGTTGCTAGGAAGTGGGCATAATCTTAAGAGCCTCTTGATGGCTGCGTACTCATTTCAAAGTAAGTGACATACAATAGCAAATTCTATAAATAGACTCATTGCACATAGCCCTCTAACAGTTCAATTCTGTAAAATCAACCTTTCATATATATAAAAAGAAAGTCTAACAATATGACATGCAGGTCCGTGACGGAGGCCCTGTGTCGATGGCAGGGCGGCGCGGCTTGACGGAGGCGGAAGGGCGATTTCGGGAGAACGCCCCGTGACCGACGACAGGCGACTCAAGAGAGCAGATCATCCGTATTAATATAGATAGAGAAAATAGCAAATATGAGCAAATCTATGGCATGGTTCAAAAGGTGAAGAGCCGAGAAGGTATTTTTAACGTTTTTTTGGGGCAGTATGAAGAAATGAGTTGCAAGTCAATTGTAGCATAGAATGACGTGCAAATCGTAGAAGATGAGCTGAAGGATTATAACCCATTTGTACCGAGTAGGTGCATTTTTTGAGTACTTCTATTAGCATCAACTATTTTTGCTAACAACGACTAAATGTATTGATGACTGATTATATAGCAATGTATAGCTCAATGTTGTATTAAATAGTTTAATGTTACTTAGGATGACAAATGTACAACCCCCATATCCATCGAGTGAGGCCCAGACGTGTCGACTAGACCCAAGGGGTCTTAAGACCTTTGGGTATCGCCCGGCGAACCCCCGTAGCTCTCACCAGAAGAAGAGTAAGAGGCGAGAGGGGGAGGGGCGGGTGCCCCCCCTCTCGCCCGCGCCCAGCTAGGGGCGAGAGGGGAGGGGCGGGTGCCCCCCTCTCGCCCGCGCCCAGGTAGGGGCGAGAGGGGAGGGGCGGGTGCCCCCCCTCTCGCCCGCGCCCAGGTAGGGGCGAGAGGGGAGGGGCGGGTGCCCCCCCTCTCGCCCGCGCCCAGGTAGGGGCGAGAGGGGAGGGGCGGGTGCCCCCCTCTCGCCCGCACCCAGCTAGGGGCGAGAGGGGAGGGGCGGGTGCCCCCCCTCTCGCCCGCACCCAGCTAGGGGCGAGAGGGGAGGGGCGGGTCCCCCCCCCCCCCCCCCCCCCCCCCTCTCGCCCGCGCCCAGCCAGGGGCGAGAGGAGGAGGGCGGGTGCCCCCCCCCCCCCCCTCTCGCCCTCGCCCTCGCCAGGCCAGGGGCGAGTGGAGGAGGGGGGCCGACCCTCTCTCTCGCCCCCGACCCTGGTAAGGGGGAAGACCCTTGGTCTCGCCCCACCCCAGCGAGGAGGCTCGCCGAGCTCCGCGAGGTAACCCCTCTCGCCCAGTTCCAGAGGAGGGGGGGGGGGGTTGGTCTGCGTTTAGTATCCCAGAACAGCGGGATTTGGCTATTTGCAGTCCAGTTTTGGCTATTCGCAGTCCAGATCCGAGGGTATTTTGGTAATCTGGCAGATCAGTTTTTGGCTATTTGCAGCCCAACTTGGAAAACCTATAAATAGACCCTAAGGGGCACCAAGGGAAGAGACTTCTAGATTTCTAAATTTCGGATCTTCTCCTTCCCTTAGAGCTCTCCTTTGGTGCTTCTGGTTCAACATTGGCTAGGGAGGGGAAGATCTCTCAGGTCTTCCGGGTGTGAGGTGGGACCTCCTCGCTGTAGCCTAGGGTCCGTTTCCAAGTCCAAGTGCTCTTGCCTAGAGAGTTGGCTCGAGAGAAGTAGGTGTGAGACCACCCCTTTTTTGGGACCCCGAACTCCACGGAGACCGAGTTGTCGGTTTCAACATTTTTGGTGCGGTGAGCGTGGAGAGTGGTCAGCACAGAAGTTCTTGAACCAAATCTCATGGCAGGAGACCTCGGAGGAGGAGACGATGAGGGGTCTCACATCCCAAGTGAGGTGGTAGGAAGGGGAGAGTTCATGACGGCCATCAAGGGAATCATGGAGCTGCTCCAAGGCATCACCAGGGGAGGTGACTGCTCGGCTCCCTCCCCCCAGACACCGCCTTCTGGGTCGCAAGGAGTGCTCGCCCAGGGGGGGTCAGGAGAGGTTTCCCCAGGGGGTCGGCCAGGCAAGGAACCAGTGACTGAGAGTGGCGAGCGGGACCTCGCCGGGCGAGTGCTTTTTCCTAGCCCGGTGAGTGGGGTCTCGCTCGGAGCCAGAGTCGCGCAAGTGGAGCTCGCGAAGCCGGCGAGTGGGGGGTCACCCTTTAGCGAACTGATCATCTCGGCTCCGAGCCGTCAACAGCATCTCTTGGCAAGCGGGGGCGGAGGAGATGGAGAAGATCATGGAGAGCATGAGCCAGATGGGAGTGGCAGGAGAAGCAGAGGAATGATCATCTCGCGCAAGCAGCCTTAGAGGCGAGTGTCATGGGGGGGTATGTTGTGTTTATTTTTTGTTTTTTGTTGTTTTCCTTTGTAGCAAGTTCTACCCCTCGCTGGTTGGGCCAGGAGGTTTTGACAAGGGAAATCCCCCCATTAGATGGATGAAGTTATTTTGCTTATATGATTAGTAGCATGCCGCCGAGATATCCTCCTCACTCCAGGCTCTCACTAGCTGGGTGGGTCGAATGATCCTCGGAAGGAAGAGCTTGCCATCGAGATGTCCTCCTCACTCCAGGCTCTCACTAGCTGGGTGGGTCGAATGATCCTCGGATGGGTAAGTTCAACGCCGAGATGTCCTCCTCACTCCAGGCTCTCACTAGCTGGGTGGGTCGAATGATCCTCGGAAGGAAGAGCTTGCCATCGAGATGTCCTCCTCACTCCAGGCTCTCACTAGCTGGGTGGGTCGAATGATCCTCGGATGGGTAAGTTCAACGCCGAGATGTCCTCCTCACTCCAGGCTCTCACTAGCTGGGTGGGTCGAATGATCCTCGGAAGGAAGAGCTTGCCATCGAGATGTCCTCCTCACTCCAGGCTCTCACTAGCTGGGTGGGTCGAATGATCCTCGGATGGGTAAGTTCAACGCCGAGATGTCCTCCTCACTCCAGGCTCTCACTAGTTGGGTGGGTCGAATGATCCTCGGAAGGAAGAGCTTGCCATCGAGATGTCCTCCTCACTCCAGGCTCTCACTAGCTGGGTGGGTCGAATGATCCTCAGATGGGTAAGTTCAACGCCGAGATGTCCTCCTCACTCCAGGCTCTCACTAGCTGGGTGGGTCGAATGATCCTCGGAAGGAAGAGCTTGCCATCGAGATGTCCTCCTCACTCCAGGCTCTCACTAGCTGGGTGGGTCGAATGATCCTCGGATGGGTAAGTTCAACGCCGAGATGTCCTCCTCACTCCAGGCTCTCACTAGCTGGGTGGGTCGAATGATCCTCGGAAGGAAGAGCTTGCCATCGAGATGTCCTCCTCACTCCAGGCTCTCACTAGCTGGGTGGGTCGAATGATCCTCGGATGGGTAAGTTCAACGCCGAGATGTCCTCCTCACTCCAGGCTCTCACTAGCTGGGTGGGTCGAATGATCCTCGGAAGGAAGAGCTTGCCATCGAGATGTCCTCCTCACTCCAGGCTCTCACTAGCTGGGTGGGTCGAATGATCCTCGGATGGGTAAGTTCAACGCCGAGATGTCCTCCTCACTCCAGGCTCTCACTAGCTGGGTGGGTCGAATGATCCTCGGAAGGAAGAGCTTGTCATCGAGATGTCCTCCTCACTCCAGGCTCTCACTAGCTGGGTGGGTCGAATGATCCTCGGATGGGTAAGTTCAACGCCGAGATGTCCTCCTCACTCCAGTCTCTCACTAGCTGGGTGGGTCGAATGATCCTCGGATGGGTAAGTTCAACGCCGAGATATCCTCCTCACTCCAGGCTCTCACTAGCTGGGTGGGTCGAATGATCCTCGGAAGGAAGAGCTTGCCATCGAGATGTCCTCCTCACTCCAGGCTCTCACTAGCTGGGTGGGTCGAATGATCCTCGGATGGGTAAGTTCAACGCCGAGATGTCCTCCTCACTCCAGGCTCTCACTAGCTGGGTGGGTCGAATGATCCTCGGAAGGAAGAGCTTGCCATCGAGATATCCTCCTCACTCCAGGCTCTCACTAGCTGGGTGGGTCGAATGATCCTCGGATGGGTAAGTTCAACGCCGAGATGTCCTCCTCACTCCAGGCTCTCACTAGCTGGGTGGGTCGAATGATCCTCGGAAGGAAGAGCTTGCCATCGAGATGTCCTCCTCACTCCAGGCTCTCACTAGCTGGGTGGGTCGAATGATCCTCGGATGGGTAAGTTCAACGCCGAGATATCCTCCTCACTCCAGGCTCTCACTAGCTGGGTGGGTCGAATGATCCTCGGAAGGAAGAGCTTGCCATCGAGATGTCCTCCTCACTCCAGGCTCTCACTAGCTGGGTGGGTCGAATGATCCTCGGATGGGTAAGTTCAACGCCGAGATGTCCTCCTCACTCCAGGCTCTCACTAGCTGGGTGGGTCGAATGATCCTCGGAAGGAAGAGCTTGCCATCGAGATGTCCTCCTCACTCCAGGCTCTCACTAGCTGGGTGGGTCGAATGATCCTCGGATGGGTAAGTTCAACGCCGAGATGTCCTCCTCACTCCAGGCTCTCACTAGCTGGGTGGGTCGAATGATCCTCGGAAGGAAGAGCTTGCCATCGAGATGTCCTCCTCACTCCAGGCTCTCACTAGCTGGGTGGGTCGAATGATCCTCGGATGGGTAAGTTCAACGCCGAGATGTCCTCCTCACTCCAGGCTCTCACTAGCTGGGTGGGTCGAATGATCCTCGGAAGGAAGAGCTTGTCATCGAGATGTCCTCCTCACTCCAGGCTCTCACTAGCTGGGTGGGTCGAATGATCCTCGGATGGGTAAGTTCAACGCCGAGATGTCCTCCTCACTCCAGGCTCTCACTAGCTGGGTGGGTCGAATGATCCTCGGAAGGAAGAGCTTGCCATCGAGATGTCCTCCTCACTCCAGGCTCTCACTAGCTGGGTGGGTCGAATGATCCTCGGATGGGTAAGTTCAACGCCGAGATGTCCTCCTCACTCCAGGCTCTCACTAGCTGGGTGGGTCGAATGATCCTCGGAAGGAAGAGCTTGCCATCGAGATGTCCTCCTCACTCCAGGCTCTCACTAGCTGGGTGGGTCGAATGATCCTCGGATGGGTAAGTTCAACGCCGAGATGTCCTCCTCACTCCAGGCTCTCACTAGCTGGGTGGGTCGAATGATCCTCGGAAGGAAGAGCTTGCCATCGAGATGTCCTCCTCACTCCAGGCTCTCACTAGCTGGGTGGGTCGAATGATCCTCGGATGGGTAAGTTCAACGCCGAGATGTCCTCCTCACTCCAGGCTCTCACTAGCTGGGTGGGTCGAATGATCCTCGGAAGGAAGAGCTTGCCATCGAGATGTCCTCCTCACTCCAGGCTCTCACTAACTGGGTGGGTCGAATGATCCTCGGATGGGTAAGTTCAACGCCGAGACGTCCTCCTCACTCCAGGCTCTCACTAGCTGGGTGGGTCGAATGATCCTCGGATGGGTAAGTTCAACGCCGAGACGTCCTCCTCACTCCAGGCTCTCACTAGCTGGGTGGGTCGAATGATCCTCGGATGGGTAAGTTCAACGCCGAGATGTCCTCCTCACTCCAGGCTCTCACTAGCTGGGTGGGTCGAATGATCCTCAGAAGGAAGAGCTTGCCATCGAGATGTCCTCCTCACTCCAGGCTCTCACTAGCTGGGTGGGTCGAATGATCCTCGGATGAGCAAGTTCAACGTCGAGATGTCCTCCTCACTCTAGGCTCTCACTAGCAAGGTGGGTCGAATGATCCTCGGATGGGGCAAACGTGCCTCGGGGGAAGGTTCTGCCCCCCTCGATGGATATTTGGGCTTGGACTTTTCTTTCCAAGGTTGTGCCAACCTCGCAAAGAGCGGGGATTGTGTACAACCCCCATATCCATCGAGTGAGGCCCAACGTGGAGGGCCGCCGAGGCGTGTCGACTAGACCCAAGGGGTCTTAAGACCTTTGGGTATCGCCCGGCGAACCCCCGTAGCTCTCACCAGAAGAAGAGTAAGAGGCGAGAGGGGGAGGGGCGGGTGCCCCCCCTCTCGCCCGCGCCCAGCTAGGGGAGAGAGGGGAGGGGCGGGTGCCCCCCCTCTCGCCCGCGCCCAGCTAGGGGCGAGAGGGGAGGGGCGGGTGCCCCCCTCTCGCCCGCGCCCAGGTAGGGGCGAGAGGGGAGGGGCGGGTGCCCCCCCTCTCGCCCGCACCCAGCTAGGGGCGAGAGGGGAGGGGCGGGTGCCCCCCCTCTCGCCCGCACCCAGCTAGGGGCGAGAGGGGAGGGGCGGGTGCCCCCCCTCTCGCCCGCACCCAGCTAGGGGCGAGAGGGGAGGGGCGGGTGCCCCCCCTCTCGCCCGCACCCAGCTAGGGGCGAGAGGGGAGGGGCGGGTCCCCCCCCTCTCGCCCGCGCCCAGCCAGGGGCGAGAGGAGGAGGGCGGGTGCCCCCCCCCCCCCCCCCCCCCCCCCCCCCCCCCTCTCGCCCTCGCCCTCGCCAGGCCAGGGGCGAGTGGAGGAGGGGGGCCGACCCCCTCTCTCGCCCCCGACCCTGGTAAGGGGGAAGACCCTTGGTCTCGCCCCACCCCAGCGAGGAGGCTCGCCGAGCTCCGCGAGGTAACCCCTCTCGCCCAGTTCCAGAGGAGGGGGGGGGGGGGGTTGGTCTGCGTTTATTATCCCAGAACAGCGGGATTTGGCTATTTGCAGTCCAGTTTTGACTATTCGCAGTCCAGATCCGAGGGTATTTTGGTAATCTGGCAGATCAGTTTTTGGCTATTTGCAGCCCAACTTGGAAAACCTATAAATAGACCCTAAGGGGCACCAAGGGAAGAGACTTCTAGATTTCTAAATTTTGGATCTTCTCCTTCCCTTAGAGCTCTCCTTTGGTGCTTCTGGTTCAGCATTGGCTAGGGAGGGGAAGATCTCTCAGGTCTTCCGGGTGTGAGGTGGGACCTCCTCGCTGTAGCCTAGGGTCCGTTTCCAAGTCCAAGTGCTCTTGCCTAGAGAGTTGGCTCGAGAGAAGTAGGTGTGAGACCACCCCTTTTTTGGGACCCCGAACTCCACGGAGACCGAGTTGTCGGTTTCAACAACAAACATGAGCATTAAAGAAAATATATTCTTTAAACATGTCAATCAAATTTCAACCCAATAAATGACCCCTTCGATTGTTGGATCATGGATGTAAAAGAGGGGAATATGAAGTAATAAAAGAATCAGCATTCGTCTGACTTCGATGATAAATTATTGTTAGGATTAGAACTCAAGGTAGAAAGAAAACTGGCACAGCTCAAACTGAGGCATATGTATGTTCCTGCATCTAGCATGCGTAGAATTTGTTCGCGACCCTAAACGAACCATAGCAAAGTAGTTATGGATTAACTATAAATAAAATAATGCATTACAGGTACTTTTGTAGTGATCAAAATCGAAATCAAAGCAATGTGCACATTATCAAGTCAGTCTTTGGAGTGTTGTCCCTAATGGGTGCATGGTCATAATCAACAGCAAAGGGGTACATTTACATTTACCAACATGTAGGAGAGGCTTGTCATGAGACTTTACAGTACAATTACTAAATATTACAATGTTGGGGAAAATTTGTTTGCTACGCGGATGTTTCTTGACCTTTTGATGCTGTTATAAAATGGTGATGCAGTTGTCTTTATTATCCATTGAATTATGTTAATGAGTATAACTGTAGTCGTTTTAGTAGTTCCATTGCTTACAGAGATCGTAGAGAGCACAAATTGTTTCACCACATAATTCAAAATGATATGAGAGTTCACATTAGTATGG
Source organism: Dactylorhiza incarnata (assembly GCA_033032865.1). NCBI lineage: Eukaryota > Viridiplantae > Streptophyta > Magnoliopsida > Asparagales > Orchidaceae > Dactylorhiza > Dactylorhiza incarnata. The sequence continues at coordinate 1,505,092 of JAWHQI010000227.1, read as the reverse complement.
TGCAACTATAATATATATCTTGTACAATTGAGAAAGGAGGAAGCGCACCGATGGATTTTCCGTGCTTGCGAAGCAGCCGGCGTCAACAATGGACTGAGGCAGGGGAGAGTCGACGATGGCCTATCAAAGAAAGTCGAACAGTAGAACATGAGCGAGCTGAAAAAGTGCAAAGGTGTGTGGAGGAAGATGCAGAGTTTGATTAAAAATCGTAATATCTCCAAGTAAACTCACCTACAATGCCAGCTGCCTCGTGCAAGAGCAGGCTATGTTGGATTCATCCAGTGAAGAAACCTAAAAGCAGCCGAAAGCCAATAGGTTTATGGATTCATTACCCAAATCAATGCATAATTATGTGAAAGCTGTCGATCATCAGAAAATGGCATGAAAACGCAGCAGGAGGTTTACCTGGAGAAGATGGCTTCGTAGTCGTGCAGGAGCAGAGAATGAGTATAACAATATGGCAGTATAACAATATGGTGTATTCAGAAACGAAGTCGAAATTGAAAAACTTAAAGAAATAACGAAATCGAATAACGAAATCAAACACGAAATCGAGAAAGAAAATCCAAAACACATGCAAGCAGGAGGAAGAAAATTGAGAAACGAAGAAGGAATTTGAGAAACGAAATCGAAGAGGATATCGAAATAAGAAATCGAAAAGGTGAAGCAAAACGAAGAAGCAAATCAGCAGGTAATATGAGGTGAGAAAAAAAAGAGGAGTTGTTGCAGCAGGAGAGGCGTTCCCGACGGGGAAGGAGATCTCACCGTGGATCGGACGTGCATAGAGGTTGACGGCGACCTTGAGGTTTGCGGAAAATCAGCCAGCAGCAGAGGGCGAGATCGCGGAAATGAGGAGGAGAAGCGAGGCACAGGATCCATTGAGTAGGAGGGCAGCGGCGAGAACGGCGGTAGGAATACACGCGGCGAGAGAAGACGCCGACGCGGGCGCAGGCGCTCTGCCTCGCTGACACCGCGCCGCGGCGTGACGGAGGGGGATCGGCAGGACGAAGCGGCGGAAGGGCGAAATCGGAAGAACGAAGAAATCATCGATGAGTTTTGGCCGCATCCTAACTCGAAACACCTTTATATTATATAGATATATGCCTGCGTTCGACGAACGCGTGCCGCCATTCGTCGAACGACGGGACCCCTGCGTTCGACGAACGGTGGCACTCCTGCGTTCGACGAACGCGTGCCGCCGTTCGACGAACGACAGCACTCCAGCGTTCGAAGAACGCTGAGACCCAACCGCTGGGACTTCTCCCTCGTCGATCGCAGGGGGGCCGTCGTTCGTCGAACGCAGGAGTGTCGCTGTTCGTCGAACGTAGGAGTGCTGCCGTTCGTCGAACGACGACACTTCTGCGTTCGACGAACGCGTGCCGCCGTTCAACGAACGGCGGCACTCCTGCGTTCAACGATCGCCGTTCGACGAACGCGTCCCGCCGTTCGACGAACGGCGGCCCACCTGCGTTCGACGAACGGTCAGGCTGGGTGCGGATAGGCTTCGTCGGTTGGACTGGTAGGCTGGGGTGCGGATAGACTTCGTCTCAGCCGGCTGAGCCCAGAACATATACATATGAGCACTCAAAATGACCGCAAAAAAATTTTAATTACTATTTTATAAAAAAATTCAAAAAAATATATTTATTTTAACCAAAAATAATTTTAAAGGAAATTTTAGTAGGTAATGATAACCTATCATAGTAGGTTTAGGAGGTCTAGCAAAAACTTTTTGATTTTTTGAATTTTTTTTCATTTTTTTATTATTGGAATATAGTGTTATTACACAAAGGCGAAATAGACCTTATATTTTATAAATTTCCCTTTAATTTATCATATACGTTAAGTCATTGGAGTAAAAGAATGAGGTTATATTTGGGCAATTTTGAATGTTGATATATATATATATATATCTTTAACTACTAAATGCAAGAAGTTGTCTTTGGTGCAATATTCAAAATTGCCAAATATAACCTCATTCTTTTACTCCAATGACTTAACATATATGATGCAAAAAAAGGAAATTTATAAAATATAAGGGTTATTTGTGTAATAATATTATCTCCCAATAATAAAAATAATTATGAAAATTCATAAGATTCAAAAGTTTTTACTAGACTTCCTAAACCTACTATGATAGCTTATTATTAGACCTATTAAAATCTACTTTAAAATGATTTTTTGTTAAAATATATATATATTTTTGAATTTTTTTTTATAAAATAGTAATTAAATTTTTTACGGTCATTTTGAGTACTCATATGTATATGTTGTGGGTGCAGCCGGCTGAGACGAAACATATCCGCACCCCAGCCTGCCAGTCCAACCGACGAAGCCTATCCGCACTCCAGCCTGCCAGTCCAACCGCTGAGACGCGGTTGGGTCCCAGCGGTTGGGGCTGGACTTCGTCTCAGCAGTTGGGCTGAGACAGCGTCATCTTGGAACCGCTGAGACGAAGTCCAGCCCCAACTGTGTGTCAGCCCCAACCGCGTGTCAGCGGTTGGGGCTGGACTTTGTCCCAGCGGTTGGGACTGGACCGCAGGCCGCCTTCGGGGCGGCCGCAGGCCGCCGTCGCGGCGGCCGAAGGCCGTCGAGGAGCATCGAGCACGGGCGAAGCCCGTGCGGAGAGAACCGGGAGAGGGTAGCCCTGATTTCGAGGAATTTTCGGGAGAGAACCGGGAGAAATTTGTCAAAATATATCTTATTTCAAAAAGTGATCAACATGAAAGTTGTAGATCTCGATTTGAAGCCGTTTAGGCCCCCGATTTGGGACCCGAAAAAAGTCACACCGAATATATATTTGGACGCCGGGATTCGGCGTGACTTTTTTCGGGTCCCAAATCGGGGACCTAAACGACTTCAAATAAAAAAGTGATCAACATGAAAGTTGTAGATCTCGATTTGATTACTTTTTAAAATAAAATATATTTTGACAAATTTTTCTCTCCCTAAAATTCCCCTCTCTCTCTCTATATATATATAGTTGGAAATATGAACCGAGGGCCTGAAATTAAAAATATGAATTATTGTAATGAGAACCAAAAGGTTGTTAGAATTGAAGTGAGCTAGCGCCAGCGCAGCACTAGCGCCAGCGCTAGCTCATACTCGCCACCCCCCTTGTTTTGCCTATAAATAGAGGGGTACCCCCCTCTAAAGCGTATCGATTCTGGATCTGGCGAGTATCATCAACTTTGAGCGAGTTAGAGATACCAGAGCGCCACCAGGCGAGCATCGGACTTGGAGTAAGTTCGGCAGGCGAGCATCGGACTTGGAGTAAGTTCGGCCAGCTCCCTTGAGCGAGTAGCGAGTAGTGGAGATACCGCCGGCGCTAGTGCTAGCGCGCGCGGTAGCGACTAGAGGCGAAGAGGCGAGCAGCGAGCTTGCGAGTATCTACTCAGGAGATAGCGCCCAACGCTAGTGATAGCGCTCGCGCTAGCGAGTATTGGAGGAAGCGACGCGTGGCGAGTACGCGGGAAGCTTGGAGTGCGAGCAGCGAGCTTGCGAGTAGCAGAGCTAACGCCCGGCGCTAGCGATACCGCCGGCGGTAGCGAGGAGCGAGCTTCTATAGCGAGGAGCGAGTATTGGAGCGAGTATCACCTGCGCGGTGTGCTCCGGAGGAGAAGCGGACCTTGTCCGTGACCAAATTCTTACCTTCGATTGGCTGTTGTGATTCAAGTTGGATGCAACTTGTATTCAGCCGTGTTCAGTTGTAACTAACTACCAAATTTAGTATTGTGAAAGCTTGTGTTCATCTTTGGTGTCCTTATTCTCCGGTTGGTTGACGTGTTCTTCCGACTTCTAAATAATTCACATGGTATCAGAGGGATAGTGGGAACAAGGACGAAGCAACCAAGATGGATGCCGGAGAGTGGAGAAGCTAGCAGGGAAGAGGAGTGGGTCACTGAGGACCCTACTGTGGAGTTGGAGTTATCTCCAAGTGCTCCATCGCCATCTGGCTCAGGAGGAGCATCTGGCTCAGGGGGAGCTACGAACTCAAGAAGCAGGGAGAGCACCGCTTCAGGAGGAGTTCAGAGAGGAGCTCAGAGAGGAGCTCAAGCAGAGGAGTCTACCGGAGTGGTAGATAGTGGCCAAGCCTTGAGGAGGTCGAAGAGGACCATCGTCCCGCCTGCTCGCTATAAAGAGGGGAACTTCGTGAGTCTGGTTTCCTGCTTCTTCGCAGGACCACTCGATGAGAGGGAACCTGCCTGCTTTGAGGATGCAGCTGACATCAAGGAGTGAGACGCGACCATGATCGAGGAGATGGAGGCCCTAGAGAAGAACGAGACATGGGACCTGGTTCCCATGGTGGAGGCCATCAAACCTGTCACCTGTAAATGGGTGTACAAGGTTAAGAAGAGGGCTGATGGAGAAGTGGAGCGGTACAAGGCGAGGCTTATCGCTCGAGGCTTCTCTCAGACCTACGGAGAGGACTACGAGGAGACCTTCAGTCCTGTAGCGAAGATGACGTCGGTGAGGACGATCATCGCTTTAGCAGCGTGCCGAGGTTGGAAGCTATGGCAGCTGGACGTGAAGAACGCGTTCCTATACGGAGAGATCGACAAAGACATATTCATGGTGCAACCACCTGGATACGTGTCCAAGTCCCAGCCGCGTCACGTCTGCAAGCTGAAGAAGGCCCTCTATGGTCTGAAACAGGCGCTGAGAGCCTGGTATGGAAAGATTGCGGAGTACCTGCAGTTCTGCGGCTACGATGCCTCAGATTCAGACTCCAGCATATTCGTGAAGAAGGATGGAGGTCTTCACGTGCTAGTACTGCTATACGTCGACGACATGATCGTGACAGGGAACAACCCTGAGGAGGTCGCGGCGCTGAGACAGCAGCTTTCCATGCGCTTCGAGATGAAGGATCTTGGTGAACTGCACCATTTTCTTGGCCTCCAAGTAGAGAAGAGAAGAGGCGGGCTGTATGTTTCCCAGAGGGCGTATGCCGAGAGGATCGTCGAAAGATTCGGCATGAAGGAGGGGAAGAGCAGCTCCGTTCCTCTGGAGGCGGGGCTGAAGCTTCGGAAGGAAGAAGGGAGGATTCTTCCTGATCCGAAGATCTTTCGGACACTGGTAGGGAGTCTTATATACTTTACTATCACAAGGCCGGACATCGCCTTTGCTGTCGGCCGAGTTAGTCGGTATATGCAGGAGCCGCGGAAGCTTCATCTGGAGGCAGCCAAGGGGATTCTGAAGTTTGTGAAGGGAACCCTTGAGATGGGATTGTCCTATGAGGAGAAGTCTGACTTCAAACTGCACGGGTACACGGATGCAGACTACGGAGGTGACGCTGATGATCGCAAGTCGACATCAGGTTACGTGTTCTTGTGTGGAGCAGTTGCTATCTCGTGGTGTAGCAAGAAGCAGGACTCCATTTCCCTTTCTACCACAGAGGCCGAGTACAAGGCGTTGTCCTTAGCAGCTCAGGAGTGTGTCTGGCTAAGGAGACTAGTGGAGGATGTGGACGAGGAGGTCAGCGGACCTACTGTGCTACGTGGGGACAACGAGAGTGCATTGAAACTGGTAACCAATCCAGTTTGTCATGCAAGGACCAAGCACATAGAGATCGAGCATCACTTCATCAGAGAGAAGGTGCTGGGTGGCTTGATCGCTGTGGAGCATGTGCGGAGTGAAGAGAACCTTGCGAATATATTCACGAAGCCCCTATCTGCGAGGCCGTTCCGGAGGCTTCGTACATTGCTTGGAGTTGTTCCTGGAGCTCACTTCAAGGGGGAGTGTTAGAATTGAAGTGAGCTAGCGCTAGCGCCAGCGCTAGCTCATACTCGCCACCCCCTTGTTTTGCCTATAAATAGAGGGGTACCCCCCTCTAAAGCGTATCGATTCTGGATCTGGCGAGTATCATCAACTTTGAGCGAGTTAGAGATACCAGAGCGCCACCAGGCGAGCATCGGACTTGGAGTAAGTTCGGCAGGCGAGCATCGGACTTGGAGTAAGTTCGGCCAGCTCCCTTGAGCGAGTAGCGAGTAGTGGAGATACCGCCGGCGCTAGTGCTAGCGCGCGCGGTAACGACTAGAGGCGAAGAGGCGAGCAGCGAGCTTGCGAGTATCTACTCAGGAGATAGCGCCCGACGCTAGTGATAGCTCTCGCGCTAGCGAGTATTGGAGGAAGCGACGCGTGGCGAGTACGCGGGAAGCTTGGAGTGCGAGCAGCGAGCTTGCGAGTAGCAGAGCTAACGCCCGGCACTAGCGATACCGCCGGCGGTAGCGAGGAGCGAGCTTCTATAGCGAGGAGCGAGTATTGGAGCGAGTATCACCTGCGCGGTGTGCTCCGGAGGAGAAGCGGACCTTGTCCGTGACCAAGTTCTTACCTTCGATTGGCCGTTGTGATTCAAGTTGGATGCAACTTGTATTCAGCCGTGTTCAGTTGTAACTAGCTACCAAATTTAGTATTGTGAAAGCTTGTGTTCATCTTTGGTGTCCTTATTCTCCGGTTGGTTGACGTGTTCTTCCGACTTCTAAATAATTCACAAGGGTAATATAACCTTGTGACTCAATCTCATATCTTAATTAAGCCGCTTTTCTTTTACTCTTCTGATGCTTGGAATGCCGCATCCTGCAATTATAAAAGGGCCTAAATCTGTATCAATTGTAAACACAAAATGAACGAATGAAATGAGTTCAAATTCCTCTCTACTTCCCTGTTTTCTCTTCACTCTTTTTCTGTCATTTCCTGCAATGTCATACCATAAATTAGTTCTTTTTATCCATAATTGTATCAGAGCTTGTGATTCCTGCATTCCTGAAGCTTGGCAGCAATGAGCTCATCGTCTACCGTTACTATCCCCTTTTCACAACCAACAACCCCAATCTTCAATGGGCAAACTTTCTTTGACTCCCAAGACCCGTGGGAGATCGTAGAAAAGGGTCCCTAAGGCAACGTCAAAGAAACAGAGGATGATGAAACAAGAATACCCCAAGGGAGAAAAAATGAAAAACTCTCTGACACTGCTAATCATTCAACAAGCTGTCACCATGAATATCTTTCTACGCATAATGGGAGCAAAGACGGCTAAAGTTGCATGGGACACCCTCAAGGCTGTCAAGGTGATAAAAGGTAATCTCCATACAAAGGCAAAACTTGAGAAGACAATTTGATTTAATTGTAATGAAAGAAGAAGAGCCTATTTTTGAATATCACCACTAATCACAAACCTCACAAATCAATCAAGCAACTTTGGAGCCCCTATCCCAGAACATGAGAGTGCTGAGGAGTCTTCCAAAGGCTTATGATCACATCGCTGCAGCAATAGAAGAGAGTAATGACCTTGAAGCTCTGTCTCGGGAAAAATTCAATTTCATGAGGAAAGGCTAAAAAGAAACTCACCGGTAATCGATCAGACATTTCAGGCAAAAATGAATCTGGGAAAGAAAAATTATCAAGACAAACGTTACAAAAATCCAGCCAAATTTGCTCAGCATAAAGGAGGCTCGTGGCACCAACCAAACCAAAACAAACATAACAAAAATCCACAAAAGTAAGTTGAGATGACTAGCAAGGCCACAGCCACCCCACTCTTTTGTGCATTATGCAAAAAACAAAAATCATGAAACATCCAAATATTTTTTTCAAATGCAAACAATTCAAAAAAACTAAAGAAGCAAAATTCACTGAAAATCCAAAAGGTGAAGAAGAGAAGCTATTACTAACATGCAACAATGATGTGCTTGAACCAGAGAAACTCTCATTGGTTCATAAACTAAGGATGTTCGAGTCATATGTCAAATGACAGAACACTTTTTACCACTCTAGATGAATCCTTTAAGTCTCAAGTATACCTGGGAGATGGCAAATCCAAAAGCATTTAAGGGAAGGGGAGCATTACTATCAGAGACACAAATGGATGACACAAGCTGGTCCCAGATGTCCAGTTCGTTCCCTCACTGGCTCAGAACCTTCTCAGCGTTGTCCACAAGTGGAAGACCAAAGGCTATAGAGTTGTCTTCGACTCCAATGCCTGCACGATCTCTGTTGGTGTGCATTTAGTAATTATGTGTATTGGTGTGTAGATAGTAAAATAGGAGTGATATTGTAAAGAGGAGGTATAAATAGATGTATGAGGCTTGAGATCAAATAAGAAAACCCTATTTCTTCAACTTGGTATCAGAGCGGGGGGGGGGGGGGGGGGGGGGGGGGAGCGGCGCCCATCGGTCGAGCTGCTGTCGTCGTCGTTAGGAGGAGAGGAAGGCAGAGCCGCTGTCGTCGATCGAGAGGGAAGGCAGAGCCGCTGTCGTCTTCGATCGGAGGGGAGGAAGGCAGAGCTGCTGTTGTCGATCGAGAGGGGAGCTGCTGTCGTCGTTGCTCGGAGGAGAGGAAGGCGGCGCTGCTGTCGTCGTTGCTCGGAGGAGAGGAAGGCGGCGCTGCTGTCGTCGATTGAGAGGGAAGCAGTCGTCGTTCCGATTGCTGTCGTCGATCGAGAGGGGGCAGTCGTCGTTCCGATCGGAGAAGAGGAGTCACTGGAGCCGATTGACCCGATTCGTCTAATGCGTATCGTCGATCAGGAAGGGAGCGCTGTCATCGCTGGTGCAGGAGTCACGGATTCGGATTCGGCGATATTCACCCATCGAAGTCGGCGATATCCTTCCTCCGGATTCGGCGATACTCATCCATCGAAGACGGCGATATCCTATTGCCATCCATCGAATTCGGCGAGACCCATCCTCGAATCAGATTCGCCTATTGCCATCTATCGGAACATCTCCCGATTCGATCCTTGCTTTCTCCAATCCAGCTATAGGGGTGGTCTTTGGTTGATGTTGTTGGGTCGGCGACGAACAGATGGAGGCCATCTTCGAGAAGCTGGACCCGGCAGAGGTGGTCACTTTGTTGAAGTTGTTGAGTTCATCGTCCCGACAGGTGAAGTTGGACCTTCCTCCGGTTGACCTGAAACTTGATGGACCGACCACCTATCTAGGTTGGTCGCGCCGCGTGAAGAAGACCCTTACAGCACGGAAGGTTGGAGGGCTCTTAACAAGGGAGTTGAAGAAGCCGGAGAACCCAACTGTAGGAGATGAGTGAGAATCAACCCACATGACGGTGTTCATGTGGCTTCTCAGCTCGATTGTCCCATCGATCGCTGCCACTGTGGATGGCCTGGAGACAGTCGCTGAGGTATGGGACAGACTGAGGTGCACCTATGATGGGGTGGGGAATACTCTCCGAGTCTTCCAGGTGAAGGGAGAAGTAGACGATACAGTCCAAGGCGAGAAGACCGTGCAGGAGTACGCCTCTGAGTTAGAACGACTATGGGTGGACTATGACCACGTGTCTGGCGGCATGAGTTGCAAAGACCCTGAGTGCAAGGCCACCAAACTGATTGTAGAAGAAAGGACTATGAGATTCCTTAAAGGGCTACACTGACGGTTTGATCAGAGGAGGGCATTACTTCTATCAAGCACGAAGATTCCCACCTTGTTAGAGGCCATCTCGGCCATGATTCAGGAAGTGACTCGATTCAAACTCCAGGTGGGACCAGGGGACTCTGCTGTGGCGAAGTCGGCATTGGCAGCAACTGGCTTGCCCTCTCATAGAACTCAAGAGGACACTCGCCAGTGCTACAATTGCGGGGAAATTGGACATATAGCGGCTGTGTGTTCTAGGACACCCAGGGAGGGGGGTCCCCGCGGTCGTGGACGTGGCCAGGGTCGCAGTGGCAGAAGCAGTCATCGTGCCAATCTGGGCATTGGTGGAGGTGATGACAATCGTAGCGGGATCTACACTGAGGAGGAGCAGACTCTACTCAGTATGATGAGTATGATGGAGGGTCTCAAGGGAAGACAGATTGGAGAGAGCAGCAAGAGTGGAACAGGAGGGGCATCAGCCTTAGCATCGTATGCTCACCCTCCCAAGACGTCAGATTGGATTGCTGACTCGGGAGCCTCTCAGCATGTGACTGGAGATGCGGGTGAGTTTTCTTCCTATACTCGCCTTGTTAAGACTGATAGCATACAGACAGCAGATGGGACTTTCCAATCCGTGATCGGTAAGGGTACTGTCGATTGCACAGGTTCGGTAAAACTCTCTAACGTCTTGCATGCTCCATCCTTTCCAGTTAGCCTTCTCTCTATAAGTTCCATTATTCTTCAACTTAAATGTATTGTTTGCTTTGACATTCCCAAGGTGACCTTCCAGGAGAAAGAGACGGGCCGGATACTTGGGACTGGAACCTGGCATGATGGGCTATGGTACTTGGATCGAGGGGAACTCGATGTAGTCCTCACCTCCAAGTCAAGGGAGTCAGAAGAAGGAGGAGCGAAGATGAGTGCAGAGGATATTCTTCTCCTACATCACCAGCGGCTGGGACACCTATCGTTTGATACTCTAGCTCGAGTTTATCCTGCTTTGTATAAACAGTCGAATCGAAGTAAACTTATTTGTGATGCATGTGATTTGGGAAAACTCACTAGGAGTTCTTATGTTAGTACTGGACATCTAAGCTCTGCTAGTTTTGATATGGTGCATTCTGATGTGTGGGGACCATGTGCGGTGAATTTTTTGAATGACTACAAATACTTTGTAACATTTATTGATTGTGCTTCGCGCGTTACCTGGCTATATTTAATGAGAAATAAGAGTGAAGTCTTCACTTGCTTTCGAGACTTCCACAAATATGTTCAAACGCAGTACGGCAAGATGATAAAAGTGTTAAGGTCGGACAATGGGACAGAATACACTAACCGAGCGCTGGGAGAATACCTATCTGCCCATGGGATCCAGCATCAGACAACGTGTCCGTACACCCCTGCACAGAATGGCGTTGCGGAAAGAAAAAACAGACATCTAATGGAGGTGGCTAGGAGCATGATGCTGCACATGAATGTTCCACAAAGTCTGTGGGGATACGCTGTTCTAACCGCAACCCAACTGATAAACAGAATGCCATCACGAATTCTTGGATGGAAATCTCCTTGCCAGATGCTGCAAGGAAATAATGGCGGGATGCTTCCGTTAAAAGTTTTTGGCTGTGCGTGTTATGTAAAGGACAACAGACCGGGCATTGGAAAACTCGATGCAAAGGCACTTAGGTGTATCTTCGTAGGCTACTCTGGGACCCAGAAAGGGTACGTATGCTGGAGTCCAGTCGAAAAGAGAAGTTTTGTGAGCATGGATGTCCACTTTCGAGAATTGGAACAGTACTACCGTCATGAAGAAACTTCACGCACACCAGAACCGACGAACTCTGAATGGATTAGGAGAGAGAGAGAAAGTCTCGTGACCGAACTAGAGATATGCGATGAGGAATCGGCAGAGGAGTCTGGGGGCGATGAGGTGCAGGAGGAGGAAGTGAGAAACGTGCGACCTACGGCTCAAGGGGAACTTCTTACCTACCATAGGAGGGAGAAACAAACTACTGAACCAGTACTGGTGCCCAGGATGCTGTTGAATCGGTCGGCGCCCTTAGAGGGGGGGGGGGGTGAATAAGGGTTTTCAAAAACTATGGAATTTATTTATAAAAGCTTTGGAATATTGCAATATTTGAAACAATGAGAAATCAAGTAAAACAATAATGAAGAGACATGCTTTATTAATATTAAATAATGTTTTACAAAACTTGATCTCAATGGCGCTAGAGATCGGAGGCGAATAATAAAAATCCTTTTTCGTTTTCTATACCGACTCGTATTCCCACGAACCGGTTGGCTTTAGCCGATCTCTCCCCAGATACGGCCTCAAGCCGCTCTAGCCAATCTATCCCCAGAAAGGCCTCGAGCACCCCCTAGACCTAGCCTAGATCTAGTCGCCAACACAAGGCGATTTTCAGCCCTAAGTCCTACCCCAGACCTAGTCGCCAACACGAGGCGATTTCACTAACGGGTTTACAAGAAGGATAAGAAATGAAAAGACAATAATATAAAAACTCCCTCAAGATGAACTTCTGAAGATTGGGGCGAAGATCCGCTGTAGAATCGGCATTTGTTGAAGCGGACTTCGTTTGGATTTGGCGTGATGGAATCCTCCTTCAGAAATTTGCAGAGCTTCGCTGGGACCTCAAGTTTCGGCCAAGATAGCCTCTGGAGTTGTAGCACTGCCTCTCTCTTCCTAATCTCTGTCTGAAACGAGAGGTGAGGGGTCCATTATATAGCCCACGCGCTACCGCCGGCGCTAGCCTGGATTAGGCAACGTTTTGCGCGGCAGAATCTCCCATCCGCGGCAACCCCTTGCTCTATTCCTTCTGTGTGCTCCGCTACCGCCGGCGCTATCCACTACCGCCGGCGCTATCCCTGGTTAGGAAACTCTTTGCGCGGCAAGATCTTCAATCCGAGGCAATAATTCCTACAATGCCTTCTGTGCATCGAGCTAGCGCCGGCGCTATCCACTATCGCCTGCGCTAGTGATCAGTTTGGAGTTGATGACTCAATTTCGGGGGCAACCACCATATGTAAACCTTGAGTCGTTTTGACATGTTATCCTGCACACTTAGATCACACAAGATTAAATACACACATAGGATTTGTTATTCTCAAACCTAGGAGATGCGGAAGACCGTGTTCCAACAAACTCCCCCTTTTGATAATAACAAATCAATTAATGATAAAACAAATCATTAATAAAATAAGCATGATGAGACTATACTTGTGTGTGTGTGAGAGTGATGACTTTAGGATGATTATTGATTTTAGCATTTAGAATTGCTCCCCCTAAATACATGCTCCCCCTATGTGAATGCTCCCCTAATATATATGCTATCAACTTAATCAATCATGTTGGGTTTTCATTTTGATAGCGGATTATATATTTATCATGTTAGTTCTCCCCCTTTTGCATTTTATCATGTCAGTTCTCCCCCTTTGTTATTAGCAAAAGTGGGTAGGGAAACACAGCACTAAAAGTGTGTTAATAAAAGAGAAGGCATGATCGAGCTTTTAAGTAAATGATAAGGAGTTTTAGACTTGTCTTTCATTGAAAATGATCAGAGTTATGACTTTATTTTATCCCTTTTGTTTGTAGTTCTCCCCCTTTGATATATCAGAGTTTAAGCAAAAAATTATGATTTCCAAATAATCCATCTACCCAGACAATACGTCTACACCCTAGCCCCGTACTAAGTGACGGATGGGCATGAGGAGCTGCACACATGCCTAGGTTGGGGTGTTAGTCCCATATGCAAACACTAGACACAACTTAACCTAGCACTCTTTCCCCTCAGTGCCTCGCAAGGCCCCACTGGAACCCTCCCCGGTTAAGGACAAGACATGACTAGAGATAAGGTTATCTAATGTCTACAACCCTACGCCCCCGCTATGGTGAGATATGAAGTCACGGATAAAGGTTATTGGAAACATTAAGCATTTAACTCTAATGGGAAAATTCATAGCATTTGGATTTTTATTAGGACATAAAGTACTCTTAGCTATATTCAAGAATGAATCAGAGTTTGAGCATTGCGGAAGATTTCGAAAAAGAAACATCATAATACAATATAAGAGTTTAAGTTCAAAAAAAGATGTTTTTGAGTTTCAAAATGAACTTTAAAAAGATAACAGTTGAAGCATTTTGGAATAAAGAAACAACATCCTTATAGCAATTAGAGAAGAAAATATTGATTTGAAATTCAATAAAAAGAGGATGTTTTTATCGGCGATATTTTACTTATTTGAGGAGTGTTTATCATGAAAGTTTTCATAGAGATGAATCAGAGAAATGATATGCGTGTTAGAACAAAGCAAGTCTACCACTTGTTTTTAGAAAAAAATGAGATTTAAGACTTGATATGAGCATGAAATCGCAAGGTAAAAATTGATATGGTGATGATGCGGAAGACTTGTAGAAATACATGAAACATCTTATTGTAATCAAGAATAATCCATAAAAAGATATATGAGTTTAATTTCAAAAAGAAGATGTTTATGTAAATCATGTTTCAATGAAAATCTTTTATGGTTGACAAAAATAACCAAGCATGAAATAATACTATCACAAAGAGATTACTACAATATTATTTCAATTCACAATTTCAAGTCATACCAATCATTGTAGAAAGCATGCTAGGTTATCTAGTGCATTTCATAAGTAAAGAGTAGTATAGAGTTTGCATTAGGATCCAATACTCATGAGAAGAAGTGTTATGGAAGATAATGATGTGCACATAAGTGTATTTTTGAGTAGAGTAAACAAATGTTTTAATCAAAAATACAAGTAATATGTAAAGTAAAGAGCACAATAAAACACAAATAATTTTACTTCCACTCACTTCAATGCACAAAGAAAAATATACAACAACCAAGGTGCTCTGCACACACAATGCTCATTAAGACTTATCAGGGTGCAAAGTAGTGCTTGGGGGATCACATATTTTATTTTGAATTTTGAGACTAGTGATCCGGTGTACTTAAGAGAAAGTGGTTTTTCTTATTTTTGAAAGAAAGATTTAATTTGCACAAGACACTTTATTATTCTTTCCAAGGTGCTCAACCTCACAATGCTCATTAAGACTTATCAGGAGGTTCAAGTAGTGCTTGGTGGAGTTATCTTTGTCATTTATTTTATAATTTTCTTTTGTACAAAGTTCTCCGAATACACTTGTTTTGCAAATCAATAGATTTTATAAAAAATATAACCACTTTTCTTTTACAAGTGCAAATAAAGGAGTGTAGATAAGATACTTGTGCAATTTTAATTCATTGTACTAATACAGAACATACACAAGCATTCTTAGATTTAAATACAAATGTAGACAATGCCAAAAATAAGTGAGTGAATAAAGATCATTATCAAACATAAAACATTTACTCATACTTAGAGGCATGCTACGCATAGTTCTACACAACTTTTACAATATAATTGATGCACACATTAATAGATGTATCAAAGCATGATGAAAGCAATGTTCAAAGTAGTTTGAAAAGATAAATTGCAACATCATAGGAGTTCTAAATGATGGGTTAAATCATGCTTGATTTTCAATACAGTCCATACAGTATTTTTGATATTTTTGAGAAATAATTTTGAATTAAAGTTTGAACTCATAAGATTGATCTTGGACTTCCCGATGACTACCTTGTGAGAGGTTCGCCCGGTACTAGGTGATATGATGGGATGATAGCCCAAATCACCCTTTCGCAAGATACATAGAAAAGTTAAGTTCAGAAGAATAATTTTGATACTTGTTTTTGTTTTGTTTTATATTTTTGTAGTTGATTTTTACAAATAAAAGCATATTTTTGTAATTTTTGCTTTTGTAATTTTTATATTTGATTTTTACATAAAGATGAACTTTAAATAAAGGAAACACACAAGCGAAAAAACAAAACATATTTTTTTGTAATTTGGTTTTTGTAGTTTTGTATTTGATTTTTCAAAAAATAAAGAAACACCGAAGTGCAAAACTAAGTAGAAAATATAGATCAAAATATTTTTAGGAATTTTTAGAAATTTTAAAAACACAGAAATTCGAAACTCGACGCTAGCGCCGGCGCTAGCGCTAGCGCGGGAAACAGTAAGTGATTTTTTAGGGTTTTGAAAATTTTGATGCTTGGACTTGAATAGGTGTCCCATTAGTAGTTTCATGCTGAATTTTCAGATTTTTCGGAGATGTCTAGATAGTCCAAATTGCATGAAACATTAGCGATCTTGTATATGACTTTTCCAAATAAACTTTGCAAGTGATATATCTCATTATATCTCCATTTTAATATTTTAGGGCTTATATTTACCAATGTAGTTAGAAACGTAAGCATGATTGTACATGAATGAACAAGTCAAATATGCATGATTTTAGAGATTAATAATAATGTTCATGCATAATCATACTAAGGATATGCCCTAGATGAGAATACCTAGCCTGTATATCTTGGTAAGCAAATAAAGCCTAACATAGACACAGATATTCTTTAGGTGGCAATGTTAGAGTGATAAGTTTGAGATTAATGTTATACCAAGTTTTGATTGTGTTTCAACTTAGAGACCTAGAATGAAGTGATGATTTAATTTGATTAGATATCAAGATGATTTAAAGGTCTAAACTTGAAATAAATCACAATACACATAATATACCAATCATAGTAAGTGATTATAATACCAATGTGATAGATAATTCTTGATATGAATTATGATTTTAGAGAGTTTTAGCAAAAGGTATCAATAGATCATAGTGATGTTTGTGAATTCAATATTCATTATGAAGATAAATTCTTTCAATACATTTTAGTGATTTTCCTTTAATTAAGAATTTTGAATATATGTGATTTTTGATAGGTGAACAATAATGATGGTTTAGATCATGTTTGACATCAAAGAGTGAACACAATATAATTTTTTTTTGTTGTGAACAATGACAACCATATTGAAAGTTGAACTTTTATTTAGATCTTGAATTTTCTTTAAGTAATTTCACTAAACCACTTGTTGGTGAAGGCTAAGAATCTTAATAGCCTAATAACCGGATTTAATTGAAAATATCTTATAGCAAATTTAAAGTTTGATTCATATGGATAATATAAGATATTTAGAAGCAATGAATATAAGAATAAAAGATAGGTCATCAAAATAAAAATATGATTTTGAATTTGATCAATTTGATTTTATAAACATATTAAGCTTTTAAGAGATAAGATCATATTTTCAATATTGTATAGGATGACCATGACATGATAGTTCAAAAGCAAAAGAAAATAAACAAAAAAAAGGTTTAAGCATATCATGAAGTAGAGAAATGATATTTCATTTTTAATTGATTTCTACTTCATGCAAATGATGGGATACTAATGAGTAAGAGATTTAGGTATCCAAAGAGGACCGGGAGTAGTGGTTCCTTTGGGTACCCAAATATAGCGAGATAACTTTTGGGGAGACAAGTACGAAGGGACCCTTTCAAGTGGAGTTGATGTTTCATCTTTAATTTTGGGTCTCCACTCATACTTAGGTTTAATATTATAATTTTGCATTAAATTTCCATATATATTAAATTTAGGCTTAAAATAATGATGACTATTGAAATCATTTTTCATAGGAAACTTTTGCAAATTTGATTTTAATTTTGAAGAAACATAGTTTTGTAAATGATGGTGATTTTGATTTACAAATTCTTTATGTTTTTTATTCCCATTATTAAACTTAGTTATGATATTCATATTCATGTTCAACTTGCTTTTGGATATTTCTTGATATTGAGAATTTGTATTTACAATTTTCATAAGCAAGTTGATTTTTGATTTTAATTCATCATTTTTAATTTTAAAATTATGTCTAGCTTTATTATAAGCGATTGTGCTATTTTTAAGAGTGGAAACAATTGAATCTATATGATCTTGATAGTTGTTTCTATATTCATCAAATGTTTCATCCATCTCTTTAATTTCAATTTTATAGTCCTTACACTTAGCACAATTACTTTTTAAAGATGAATTTTCTAAACATAATTTTTCATTTTGTTCTCTTATAAAAATAATTTCTTTTTCAAGTTCCTTAAGTCTTTCCTTAATAATATCACAATCAAAACAAGGTTTTGTGTTTTCAAGTAAAGGACAAGATGGTGAAAACACATCACAATTTGATTCTAAATTAACATTAGCTGTTAAATCGCTTATTTTCTAAATGTAAATTTTTAATAGTGATTTTCAATTTCTTGATCTTATGTTTAGCAGTTTTTAGTATATTGAAACTAGAAATGGAAGTTATCACAAAAGAAGAAGATTTAGTCTTCCTTACAACGCTATTGGAGGAGGCAGATTGTGAACATGAAATTCCTTCGTCATCTTTTAGTTCTTCCTCCATTATAGATGGATCTATATCTTCCCTTTCCCTTGGTGTATTGTTCTCCTTTTCTATTTCAATATTCTCCATGGCTTCGCTCCGAGAGAGATCTTCTTGGATGATTATGGATGCTTGTACGTTCTTTTCCTCCTGTGTTTGTTCCACACCTGCGAGAGGAAGATCATACATTTCTTCAAGAAAGCGCCATATTTTGTATGCACTAGAAAAGCAATATATGAATTTGAAGATTTCATTAGATAGTGCACAAAATAAATAGTGTTTGGCTTTGGCATTTAGCTGACGTTCTTTGTTATTTGATTCATCCGCACGCCTTATAATTGCTAAGTTCCATACTTCGATGTCTAAAGTTTTAATAAATTTTTCCATTAATAATTTCCACCCTTTATAATTTTTCCCTTCGAATAAAGGTGGTTTAGGAGATTTTTCTTCTTCATACAAATTTACCCCACTAGTAGAAGCGAGATCATGAGACGCCATTATTCCCGGTTGTTAAGCCAATTTGGAATAACCTACCTCTGATACCACTTGTTGAATCGGTCGGCGCCCTTAGAGGGGGGGGGGGGGGGGGTGAATAAGGGTTTTCAAAAACTATGGAATTTATTTATAAAAGCTTTGGAATATTGCAATATTTGAAACAATGAGAAATCAAGTAAAACAATAATGAAGAGACATGCTTTATTAATATTAAATAATGTTTTACAAAACTTGATCTCAATGGCGCTAGAGATCGGAGGCGAATAATAAAAATCCTTTTTCGTTTTCTATACCGACTCGTATCCCCACGAACCGGTTGGCTTTAGCCGATCTCTCCCCAGATACGGCCTCAAGTCGCTCTAGCCAATCTATCCCCAGAAAGGCCTCGAGCACCCCCTAGACCTAGCCTAGATCTAGTCGCCAACACAAGGCGATTTTCAGCCCTAAGTCCTACCCCAGACCTAGTCGCCAACACGAGGCGATTTCACTAACGGGTTTACAAGAAGGATAAGAAATGAAAAGACAATAATATAAAAACTCCCTCAAGATGAACTTCTGAAGATTGGGGCGAAGATCCGCTGTAGAATCGGCATTTGTTGAAGCGGACTTCGTTTGGATTTGGCGTGATGGAATCCTCCTTCAGAAATTTGCAGAGCTTCGCTGGGACCTCAAGTTTCGGCCAAGATAGCCTCTGGAGTTGTAGCACTGCCTCTCTCTTCCTAATCTCTGTCTGAAACGAGAGGTGAGGGGTCCATTATATAGCCCACGCGCTACCGCCGGCGCTAGCGCTACCGCCGGCGCTAGCCCGGATTAGGCAACGTTTTGCGCGGCAGAATCTCCCATCCGCGGCAACCCCTTGCTCTATTCCTTCTGTGTGCTCCGCTACCGCCGGCGCTATCCACTACCGCCGGCGCTATCCCTGGTTAGGAAACTCTTTGCGCGGCAAGATCTTCAATCCGAGGCAATAATTCCTACAATGCCTTCTGTGCATCGAGCTAGCGCCGGCGCTATCCACTATCGCCTGCGCTAGTGATCAGTTTGGAGTTGATGACTCAATTTCGGGGGCAACCACCATATGTAAACCTTGAGTCGTTTTGACATGTTATCCTGCACACTTAGATCACACAAGATTAAATACACACATAGGATTTGTTATTCTCAAACCTAGGAGATGCGGAAGACCGTGTTCCAACAGATGCCAGTGCCCAATCCCGTGCCTACGCCCGTCTCTCATTCTGGAGCACCTCTTGACCCACAACCTTGTTCCGGTGAGATCATTTCCCTTACACCCTCTTCCCCCACCGTCACTGTCCGGCGGAGTATACGCAGCAATGCGGGCAATCCTCCGGACAGATACGGTTGGGACCTTGCGTCATTTGTTTCTTATAATAATATTTCCCCTTCTCACGGAGCATTCATAGCATCGTTAGATAGTGTTACTGCACCTAACAATTGGCAGGTTGCCAAGACTGATCCGAAATGGAAAGCAGCGATGAAGGAGGAGATGAGAGCCCTTGAGAAGAACAAAACCTGGGAGCTGGCATATCTACCTGACAACAAGAGGGCCGTCGGATGCAGGTGGGTCTTCTTCTTGAAACAGAACCCGGATGGACTTATCGAGCGCTACAAGGCTCGAATAGTTGCAAAGGGATACTGTCAGACCTATGGCATAGATTACGACGAGACATTCGCACCCGTGGCCAAGATGAGCACGGTGAGAACCTTGATAAGCTTGGCAGCAAATGGTGGATGGAAAATGCATCAACTGGATGTGAAAAATGCCTTCCTTCATGGAGAGCTAACCGAGGAAGTGTACATGGAAATACCACCGGGGTTCGAGACCGCTGAGACCAAAGGTAAAGTATGTAGACTGAAGAAGTCACTATATGGCTTGAAGCAGTCACCCCGCTCGTGGTTTGATCGATTCAGGAAGACCATGATTGGGATGGGATACCGGCAGACCAACGCTGATCACACATTGTTCTTCAAAGAGAGTGAAGGTCATCACATTACTATCCTTGCTGTGTATGTGGATGACATGATCATTACAGGGGATGATGAACAGGAAACCGTCCGTCTCAAGACAGCGTTGGGCAAGGAGTTCGAAGTAAAAGATTTGGGGATGTTACGGTACTTCCTCGGAATTGAGATCGCCTACGGAAGAAGGGGTATTGTCCTATCGCAGAGGAGATATGCCTTGGATCTCCTTACGGAGACAGGAATGTTGGGTTGTAGACCGGCCGCAACACCGATCGATCAGAAGTGTAAGCTGGGGGCTAAGGCAGGTGACACAGTTGATCGAGAGAGATACCAGAAATTGGTTGGGAAGTTGATTTACCTGAGCCACACACGCCCAGACATCTCTTATGCGGTTAGTGTAGTGAGTCGCTATATGCACGATCCTAGAAAGGGGCACATGGATACTGTGTACCGGATACTACGGTATTTGAAGGCTTCCCCGGGGAAGGGATTGCTCTTCCAAAGAAATGGGCATATGAAGATCGAAGGCTACTGTGATTCTGATTGGACAAGCTGCATAGATGACAGGAGATCCACGTCAGGCTATTGCATATTTGTAGGAGGAAACCTGGTTTCCTGGAGGAGCAAAAAACAATCAGTGGTGGCACGATCAACTGCTGAGGCCGAGTACAGAGCTATGTCATCGGGAGTAGCTGAACTTTTGTGGCTGAAGAGGATGCTGACGGAGCTGAGTCTAGATCAAGGGGGCAAGATGAAGCTGTTGTGTGACAGTCAGGCAGCGATCAGTATTGCAAATAATCCAGTTCAACATGAGATAACTAAGCACATTGAAATTGACAAGTTCTTCATAAAGGAGAAACTGGACAGTGGGCTACTGGAGCTTAGTTATGTTGCAAGCAAGGATCAGGCTGCGGATTGTCTGACAAAGGGGCTGAGCTCAAAGGACATGAGCAGGATCTTGGACAAGCTGGGTTTAATAGATATATTTCACCCACCTTGAGGAGGAATGTTGGTGTGCATTTAGTAATTATGTGTATTAGTGTGTAGATAGTAAAATAGGAGTGATATTGTAAAGAGGAGGTATAAATAGATGTATGAGGCTTGAGGTGAAATAAGAAAACCCTATTTCTTCAACTATCTCTGATTCATTTGGAAACAAGGTAGCTTCAGCAAAAATGACAGAACAAGGTTTTTTTCCTGGCTCTGGGGACACCAAATCAAGCTGCCCTCTCCTCAATGGGTTGCATCTCAGACCTGATGACCACCTGACATCACAGGCCGGGACATCTAAATTATGGCTCAATGAAGATCCTAATCGAAGACAAGCTGGACATTGGTCTACCAGAGCTGTAAGTTCATCACCGCCAGTGTGAGTCATGTGCAATGGGAAAATCACACAGACATCCAGTCCTTCCTTCCCCACATCAACGCACACAAGCGTTGGAACTCATACACTGTGATCTGTGGGGACCTGCTTCAACAAATACATTAGGAGGCAAAATATATTATTTTCTACTTGTCGACGACTACTCCAGGTACATGTGGATCTACTACCTAGAACAAAAATCTAAAGCAGTTTCCTGTTTTACAGATTTTAAGAAGTAGAAAAGAAATTGGATAGAAGTATTAAGACTGTGCTGGGGGGTTTCAACATCCCATGCCTTTCAAGCATTTCTGCCAAATGCATGGCATCGGGCATGAGCTCACTACTCTCGAAACACTACAGCAAAACGGAGTGGTAGAACGAAAAAATCGGACCATAGTTGAAATGGTACGATCAATGCTTCTCCACAAGAAATTGACAAAATACTTCTGGGCCGAGGCCACTAGACAACTATGCATATCTTGAATAGAGTCCCAACAAAGGCTGTAAAGAATACCACACCATATGAAGTCCTCAATAACAGAAAGCCTGCAATGGGACATCTCATAACTTTTGGTTGCATTGCATATGCACGTGCTCAAGGAGAAGAGAGAAAAACTTGACCAAACCAGTGTAAAGTGCATCCTTCTGTTTTATAGCGAACATAACAAAGCCTATGCACTATTTGATCCAGTAACCTTGAAACTAATAATATCAAGGGATATTCTTTTTCATGAAGATGAATCTTGGGATTGGGCATTAAACAAAAAAGATTACATCATGCCTTCCAGCATCTCGGTTGAGCTCATGAAGAAAACCTTCCAGGAGACACTGAAAGATGCAAATGATCAAGAGTTTCAAGCCTCGATTGAATCTGATTCCTCTGAGTCATTACCACCCCAAAGAACAAGATTCCTTCAGGATATCTATGAGAATTCTGATATTGCCTTCTACCATTCCACACCAACTTGTTATCAAGAAGCCGCCCCCAGAGAAGAATGGAGGAGAGCGATGAATGAATAAATGTAAATGAGATTAGTAGAGAAGAATGAAACTTGGAGCTTGGTCCCAAGGCCGGAAAACAAAGACATTATTGTACAAGCTCAAGTGTAATGAAGAAGGGGAAGTTAGCAAACATAAAGTAAGAATAGTCTCGAAAGGCTACAACCAGAGTTTTGGTAAAGATTACGAAAAAACATTTGCACCTGTAGCATGCATGGACACAATTCGATTAATTCTTGCCATTGCATCCGACAACAATTTTCTCATCTAACAACTTGACGTAAAGTCAACATTCCTCAATGGCACCTAACTAAAGAAGTATATGTCGAACAACCCGAAGGTTACCAAAAAGAGGGGGAAGAAAACCATGTGTACAAACTGCGCAAGGCCCTGTATGGGCTTAAGCAGGCTCCACGAGCTTGGCACTCTAATATTACAACATATTTGAATCAGGAAGGGCTTACCGCATGCAAAAAAGAGTCATCCTTATTCATCAAAAAAGAGCCTGACGGCCATAAGCTCCTCGTATGCCTCTATGTCGATGATCTCCTTATCACTGGAGCTTTAGAAGATACAATCAAGAAATTCAAAGAGAAAATGAAAGAAAGGTATGCGATGACTGATTTTTGACCTTTAAAAAATTTTCTCGACATGCAGGTGAAGCAGTATTCCAGCTCGTTTTTTCCTCTCGCAAGAGCATTATGCAACAGAATTACTAGAGAATTTAAAATGTGAGTGTAATCCATGATTAACCCCCATGCGTACAACTTTACAAGTGAGAAACTCGGCAAGATAAAGGAAGAAGGTGAGAAAGCAGATGAAGAGCTCTATAGGAGTCTAATTAGATCACTTATTTACCTCACTAACACCAGACCAAACATAGAACATTATGTAAATCTGGTGTCAAGATTTGTAAGCATGTCATCCACGCAACACCTGAATGTTGCAAAACGCACCCTCCGATACGTGAAAGGGACAAAGCACTATGGCCTCCTCTATAGTCAGGACCATAACCCAACTCTCATCGGCTTCTGTGACTCCGACTGGGGAGGCTCACTGGATGACAGAAGAAGCACGAGAGGCTACATATTCTTCTATGGGTCGAACCCCATCTCGTGGAGCTCTAGGAAGCAGCAAACAATGACGTTATCAACCACTGCGGACGAATACATGGCCCTAAACTCCACAGTATGTGAAGGAATGTGGTTGCAGAGAGTGATGGAAGAATTAACCGAGGAGAAGAAGAAATCAATATTGTTAAAGAGCGATAACACCTCTGCAATCGCCCTATCCAAAAAACTCATATTCCATAATAAAAGCAAGCACATCTACATTAAGTACCACTTCATCCGAGAAAAGATAGAGAAGGAAGAAGTAAAGATTGATTTTTGCTCTACTGAAGCTCAGCTTGCCGACATTTTCACCAAGCCGCTTTTCTTTTACTGTAATGAATTTACTATAATGAGAACCAAATGGTCATATAACCTTCGGACTCAATCTCATATCTTAATTAAGCCGCATTTCTTTTACTCTTCTGATGCTTGGAATGTCGCATCCTGCAAGTATAAAAGGACCAAAATCTGTATCAATTGTAAGCACAAAATGAATGAATCAAATTCAGTTCAAATTCCTCTCTACTTCCATGTTTTCTCCTCACTCTTTCTCTGTCATTTCCTGCAATGTCAAACCACAAATTAGTTCTTTTTATCCATCATATATATGTTAGAATTGAAGTGAGCTAGCGCCAGCGCTAGCTCATACTCGCCACCCCCCATTGTTTTGCCTATAAATAGAGGGGTACCACCCTCTAAAGAGATCGATTCTGGATCTGGCGAGTATCATCAACTTTGAGCGAGTTAGAGATACCAGAGCGCCACCAGGCGAGCATCGGACTTGGAGTAAGTTCGGCAGGCGAGCATCGGACTTGGAGTAAGTTCGGCAGGCGAGCATCGGACTTGGAGTAAGTTCGGCAGGCGAGCATCGGACTTGGAGTAAGTTCGGCCAGCTCCCTTGAGCGAGTAGCGAGCAGTGGAGATACCGCCGGCGCTAGTGCTAGCGCGCGCGGTAGCGACAAGAGGCGAAGAGGCGAGCAGCGAGCTTGCGAGTAGCTGGGAGTGCGAGTACCTACTCGGGAGATAGCGCCCGACGCTAGTGATAGCGCTCGCGCTAGCGAGTATTGGAGGAAGCGGCGCGTGGCGAGTACGCGAGAAGCTTGGAGTGCGAGCAGCGAGCTTGCGAGTAGCAGAGCTAACGCCCGGCGCTAGCGATACCGCCGGCGGTAGCGAGGAGCGAGCTTCTGTAGCGAGGAGTGAGTATTGGAGCGAGTATCACCTGCGCGGTGTGCTCCGGAGGAGAAGCGGACCTTGTCCGTGACCAAGTTCTTACCTTCTATTGGCTGTTGTGATTCAAGTTGGATGCAACTTGTATTCAGCCGTGTTCAGTTGTAACTAGCTACCAAAATTAGTATTGTGAAAGCTTGTGTTCATCTTTGGTGTCCTTATTCTCCGGTTGGTTGACGTGTTCTTCCGACTTTAAAATATTTCACATGGTATCAGAGGGATAGTGGGAACAAGGACGAGGCAACCAAGATGGACGGCGGAGGAGGGTATGCTAGGGGACTTGGCATTGAGCTGCTTACTCAAACCAAATACAAGAAGTGGATGTCTTGTATGGAGAGCTACCTTCTTGGAGAGGATCTCTGGGAGGTTGTTGGTGGTGGGGAGCAAGAGGAAGTAGTAGCTGCCGGTGATAATGGTCCCGCTGTGAGAGCTTGGAGGAAGACCAACGCCAAGGCGGAGTTCACCTGGAAGAGAGCCATATCACCTGACTTGTTCGACCACATCATAGGTTGCAAGTCAGCGTCTGCGATCTGGATAGCCCTCGATGGGTTATTCAACAAGAAGAATGTGGCGCGGCTACAATTTCTGGAGAATGAGTTGGCGAAGTCGACTCAAGGCGAGATGGCGATATCCACCTTCTTCCTGAAGGTGAAGAACCTATGTGGGGAGATCTCGGCCTTGGATCCTGAAGAGCCAATCTCAGAGGCGAAGTTGAAGCGACACATACTCCGAGGCTTGAGGAGGGAGTATGTCCCCTTCATTACTTCCGTGCAAGGATGGGCTACTCAACCCTCCCTTCTGGAGCTAGAGAACCTGCTATCGTCACAGGAGAGCTTGACGAAGCAGATGACGGGAGTATCCATCTCAGGTGGAGATGGCGAGGCCTTGTTCTCAGGAAAGAGGAGATCCTGGGACAAGAGAAAGAAGAACTCCGGAGATGGACCTTCAACGTCCTCTCAGGGAGATGGGGGGAAGTTCCTCCCTGCGCGCGATGAGAAGGGGAGAACCCTTTGCTTTGCCTGTAAGAAGTATGGGCATATGGCAAAGGACTGCCGGTCTAATCTGAAGGCCGGTCATGCTGCTAACAAGGAGGGAGATCACCAGAGAGATGGAGGAAGAGGTGGAGGTCACCAGGGCGGTGAGAGGGGGGACAATTGTTTCCTGGCAGAGATGACGGCAACGTCAGTCGATGTCTTAGCCTCCATCAACCTCGAGAACGACTGGATAGTGGATTCCGGTTGCGGGCATCATCTCACAGGAGATATGTCCAAGTTCGACTCCTTGGAAGCGTATGAAGGGACGGATGCTATCATCACTGCGGATGATACGGTACATCCTGTGGAGCGAGAAGGGAAGGTGTCCCTTGGAAGTAGAGAGAAGCCAGTGACACTGAAGAGTGTGTATCACGTGCCTGACATGAAGAAGAACCTCTTCTCGGTGGCTAACGTCGTGGATGCTGGATACCACGTGCTGTTTGGACCGAAGGAGGTGAAGTTCTTGAAGAACCTTTCGGTTGTCGATGCTGACGTCACGCTCACCGGGAGAAGGGTGAAGGATTTGTATGTTTTGTCTGCAAATGCCTACGTGGACAAGCTGAAGACAAACGACAGCGCTGTGATCTGGCATGAGAGGCTGGGTCATGTGAGGATGGACAAGCTGAAGATGATGGCGGCAAAGGGCCTAGTGAGCGGCCTGCCTCATCTCACTTCCTACGGCGACGACCATGTGTGCGACGGATGCCAATATGGAAAGTCACATCGACTTACTTTTGACAAGTCGGAGACCAGGTGTAAGGCACCTCTTGAGTGCGTACATGCTGATGTTATGGGGCCGTGCGCCACCCTTACTTATGGAGGCAATAAGTATGCGCTGGTTCTGGTGGATGACTACACCCGCTATACGTGGGTATACTTTCTGAGAGAGAAATCAGAAGTATTCAGCAAGTTCCTCGAGTGGAAGGAGCTTGTGGAGGGGAGGCTGAACCGCAGAGTGAAGAAGCTGAGAAACGACAATGGAGGGGAGTTTACCTCCAATGAGTTTGCTTCTTTCTGCAGAAGGTTCGGCATTCGGCGGGAGCTCTCCTGCGCTCACACCCCGCAGCAGAATGGGGTGGCAGAGAGGAAGATCCGCCATCTGGTGGAGACTACCAGGAGTTGGCTACATGCCAAGAGCATTCCCAAGGCCTTATGGGCGGAGGGAATGGCGTGCGCTACTCATGTGATCAACAGGCTACCTCTGAGTCCTAACAGGATGGTGTCTCCACACCAGCTCATGTTCGGGGAGAAGCCCAATGTAGGTCACATGAAGGTGTTCGGTTCTACCTACTTCGTGCACGTCCCGGACGCTCAGAGAACAAAGTTGGAGCCGAAAGCGAGGAAGTGTATCTTCATCGGCTACGATGAGTGGAAGAAGGGGTGGAAGTGCATGGATCCGCAGACCCACAAGTTCGTCGTCTCGCGCGACGTAGTGTTTGACGAACTGGTCTCATACCAGGGAGTCTCTTCAGTGGAGCTGCCGGAGAGTGGAGAAGCTAGCAGGGAAGAGGAGTGGGTCACTGAGGACCCTTCTGTGGAGTTGGAGTTATCTCCAAGTGCTCCATCGCCATCTGGCTCAGGAGGAGCATCTGGCTCAGGAGGAGCTTCTGGCTCAGGGGGAGCTACGAACTCAAGAAGCAGGGAGAGCACCGCTTCAGGAGGAGTTCAGAGAGGAGCTCAGAGAGGAGCTCAAGCAAAGGAGTCTACAGGAGTGGTAGATAGTGGCCAAGTCTTGAGGAGGTCGAAGAGGACCATCGTCCCGCCTGCTCGCTATAAGGAGGGGAACTTCGTGAGTTTGGTTTCCTGCTTCTTCGCAGGACCACTCGATGAGAGGGAACCTGCCTGCTTTGAGGATGCTGCTGGCATCAAGGAGTGGGACGCAACCATGATCGAGGAGATGGAGGCCCTAGAGAAGAACGAGACATGGGACCTGGTTCCCATGGTGGAGGGCATCAAACCCGTCACCTGTAAATGGGTGTACAAGGTTAAGAAGAGGGCTGATGGAGAAGTGGAGCGGTACAAGGCGAGGCTTGTCGCTCGAGGCTTCTCACGGACCTACGGAGAGGACTACGAGGAGACCTTCAGTCCTGTAGCGAAGATGACGTCGGTGAGGACGATCATCGCTTTGGCGGCGTGCCGAGGTTGGAAGCTATGGCAGCTGGATGTGAAGAACGCGTTCTTATACGGAGAGATCGACAAAGACATATTCATGGTGCAACCACCTGGATACGTGTCCAAGTCCCAGCCGTGTCACGTCTGCAAGCTGAAGAAGGCCCTCTATGGTCTGAAACAGGCACCGAGAGCCTGGTATGGGAAGATTGCGGAGTACTTGCAGTTCTGCGGCTACGATGCCTCAGACTCGGACTCCAGCATGTTCGTGAAGAAGAGTGGAGGTCTTCACGTGCTGGTACTGCTATACGTCGACGACATGATCGTGACAGGGAACAACCCTGAGGAGGTCGCGGCGCTGAGGCAGCAGCTTTCCATACGCTTCGAGATGAAGGATCTTGGTGAACTGCACCATTTCCTTGGCCTCCAAGTAGAGAAGAGAAGAGGCGGACTGGATGTTTCCCAGAGGGCGTATGCCGAGAGAATCGTCGAAAGATTCGGCATGAAGGAGGGGAAGAGCAGTTCCGTTCCTCTGGAGGCGGGGCTGAAGCTTCGGAAGGAAGAAGGGAGGATTCTTCCTGATCCGAAGATCTTTCGGGCACTGGTGGGGAGTCTTATATACTTGACTATCACAAGGCCGGACATCGCCTTTGCTGTCGGCCGAGTTAGCCGGTATATGCAGGAGCCACGGAAGCCTCATCTGGATGCAGCCAAAGGGATACTGAAGTACGTGAAGGGCACCCTTGAGATGGGGTTGTCCTATGATGAGAAGTCTGACTTCAAGCTGCACGGGTACACGGATGCAGATTACGGAGGTGACGCTGATGATCGCAAGTCGACATCAGGTTACGTGTTCTTGTGTGGAGCAGCTGCTATCTCGTGGTGTAGCAAGAAGCAGGACTCTATTTCCCTTTCTACCACGGAGGCCGAGTACAAGGCGTCGTCCTTAGCAGCTCAGGAGTGTGTCTGGCTAAGGAGACTAGTGGAGGATGTGGACGAGGAGGTCAGCGGACCTACTGTGCTACGTGGGGACAACGAGAGTGCATTGAAACTGGTAACCAATCCAGTTTGTCATGCAAGGACCAAGCACATTGAGATCGAGCATCACTTCATCAGAGAGAAGGTACTGGGTGGCTTGATCGCTGTGGAGCATGTGCGGAGTGAAGAGAACCTTGCAGATATATTCACGAAGCCCCTATCTGCGGGGCCGTTCCGGAGGCTTCGCACATTGCTTGGAGTTGTTCCTGGAGCTCACTTCAAGGGGGAGTGTTAGAATTGAAGTGAGCTAGCGCCAGCGCCAGCGCCAGCGCTAGCTCATACTCGCCACCCCCCTTATTTTGCCTATAAATAGAGGGGTACCACCCTCTAAAGAGATCGATTCTGGATCTGGCGAGTATCATCAACTTTGAGCGAGTTAGAGATACCAAAGCGCCACCAGGCGAGCATCGGACTTGGAGTAAGTTCGGCAGGCGAGCATCGGACTTGGAGTAAGTTCGGCAGGCGAGCATCGGACTTGGAGTAAGTTCGGCAGGCGAGCATCGGACTTGGAGTAAGTTCGGCCAGCTCCCTTGAGCGAGTAGCGAGCAGTGGAGATACCGCCGGCGCTAGTGCTAGCGCGCGCGGTAGCAACAAGAGGCGAAGAGGCGAGCAGCGAGCTTGCGAGTAGCTGGGAGTGCGAGTACCTACTCGGGAGATAGCGTCCGGCGCTAGTGATAGCGCTCGCGCTAGCGAGTATTGGAGGAAGCGGCGCGTGGCGAGTACGCGAGAAGCTTGGAGTGCGAGCAGCGAGCTTGCGAGTAGCAGAGCTAACGCCCGACGCTAGCGATACCGCCGGCGGTAGCGAGGAGCGAGCTTCTGTAGCGAGGAGCGAGTATTGGAGCGAGTATCACCTGCGCGGTGTGCTCCGGAGGAGAAGCGGACCTTGTCCGTGACCAAGTTCTTAACTTCTATTGGCTGTTGTGATTCAAGTTGGATGCAACTTGTATTCAGCCGTGTTCAGTTGTAACTAGCTACCAAAATTAGTATTGTGAAAGCTTGTGTTCATCTTTGGTGTCCTTATTCTCCAGTTGGTTGACATGTTCTTCCGACTTTAAAATATTTCACAATATATCCCTTGAACAAGAAAGAACACATCCTATTTGTGGGAGGGCACACCAACTTAGCCTTTGGAGACTGAGTATGAGAGGTGGAAATTTATCTCTTTGTTTTTGAACCGCTCGTGAGTGCGTCTTGTTTGATCACGGTGGACAATAAAGTCATGCCACTGGGCTTGGAGATGTCGCTGTAGGGTTTTAGCCGACGGGCGACTTCTTTGGCGGTATGGCTCGATCTTAGCACTCGACGATCATTGTCAGCATTTGCATTTCTTAGATCGAAAGTGTGAACCATTAAGGAACTTCTGCAGCAGATTGTGTGTATAATCCACCAAAGTCATGTTCATCCTTTCAACTAGACTATTCGCTCGTGCCGTTACTGCACCATCCCACTTCACATTCTTCCCATTATGTCTACATATTTAGGCTTGAAATTGCTTAAACAATTCTTCTAACACAATTTTCTTTAACAATACTAGCATCAATTTCTCAATCATGTGGCCAAGTCTCTTGCCACAACTCCAAATTAGTATCCTTTTCAGTGCCTTGATTATGCCCTTCAAGAGCTTCCCCTGCAAAAAATAGCAGTATTATGAATTTTCTTTGCAACTCTCCTTCTTCAAATCTCTACATAATCTTTCTATATGCTTTATTACGCAGTGATAATATTCTGCATTTGCATATGTCCCTAAATTACATTGACAATCATTTTTGTTAGGCAATAATTTCTTTGACTTCAAGCATTGTTGGAGCCGAGAACTCGGCTCGTGAAGTTCGGGCCAGAGTATGGACGAACGTTACTAGCCCGCTAAAGAAACAGCCACGGGCATAGAGCAAACAAGACAGAAAGCTGGAATCTTTTTTTGCGAAAGTCGCAAACGAATACAACTAAACTACAGCTGGAAGGTCCAGTCTCACGCTCATGAGTGTATAAGAACTCTCACTCTCAAATCAAATGTTGTGCTAGGCTAGGAGGGAGAAGCATGCTCAAACTAGGAACATGCGAGTTTGCCTAGTTTTAGGTGAGTATCCTTGTTAGTTGTTAGCATTGCCTCTCCCCCTCGATAATAGTCAATAGATCGTATCTATAGGCAACGACAAGGGGGGAGGGTATACTCCATCGTCCGAAGATGAGCCCCACCACTATGTGAGGTCCATCGGGGCGAGTTTATCTTGCGGCCAACAAGGTGATGGCAGATGCCCAGGCCAGACTACTATGAGCTGATTGCGAGAAATTGGACCGATTGGTGGATGCCCAGACGAGAAATTGGACAGCCATGGGCACAAAGCAAACAGTGTGTGTAGAGGCATGAAACTTTAATGACATGACCAATTTGAGGAGGCGAGTCTGCGCACCATTTTGGGCAAAATTTTTAGGTCTGGGTCTCGGACCGTCCGGGACCACTGAATAACCGCCATGTAAGCCAGCCCGGCCCCACGCGCAAAGATGTATCTCAAACTTTTTATTGTTCGCACACCTGAGATGTGCTCTAGATGTCCCACACTAGTGAAAATAGGTATCTCGAGATGTCTCGGACCCAGCAAAATCTAATGGAGTGTTTTTTTGAGGCTACCTTTCATGCATTCAATCAAATTACACTTACTATACGTACAGAAAGACAAGTTTTATACTACGGTTGACTCGTCAAACGATCTGATGTCTATGCCTAATATTTTTTGTGCGTCATGTACGCGCGCTAATTTGCCGCAATATGCACAAAACCTACACACATTCAATTTATACAATGAAATACAGAGACAGAACAATCCCCATTAGCATAAACTTCATGCACACTAACAAATATCACATAACAAGTATCACATAACAAATATCACTAACAAATATGCACACTTATAATATATATTATAAGGACGTATGAGATCAATACACACTTGCATGGATAATGTATGTGCTCTTCATTTCTGACGAAATTGATAGTATTCATTTGTTCCTCTCCATTTCCGACGAAATGGTTAGTATTCATTTGTCCATCTGATGTACAAGACCATCCTGAAATACATCTAATGGTGCACTTTTTTTATTAAAAGAAAAATATAAAAGGATAGGATTACAGAACCCGTTCATCCTCATGAAATACATCTAGGCCTTGAAATGAATAGGATCCTGATTCAGGGACACACTCTTCACTCTGCCAAGTCATCCTTCTCCTTTTCTGCCTTCTCCCTGGGCAGAGGAGCGTCCAGCCCAACCTCCGCACTCTCCTTCTCTCCCCCTTCCAACTCAGCAGCCGGCTTCACGTCCTCCACCGCCACCTCCTCCGGCGGCGATTCCTCAGAGTCCTCCCCCGTCTTCTCCTTCACTTCCGTTTCCTCTGACGCGAGCTCGCCTTCCGCCACCACCTCTCCGGCGACCGTTACGGACTTCTCATCTTGTTTCTCCTCGACCGCTCCAACTTCCTCGGACTCGGGTGAGTCCGAAAAGAGTATAGTGGCCTCGTTATCCTCTGGCGTTTCATTAATGGTGGCCGACGGCTCATCGTGTTTGTTTGAGCAGAGTTGACCAGGTCAACGGATTTGTGTTTTTTATTAAGTTTTGTTTTTTATTTTTTATTTTTTATTTTTTATTTTGTGGCATTTAATGCTCCGCCACGTGTCATGTTGTTAGAGTTTTGAATTGCCTATAAATAGACCCCCTTGTACATTGTTTAGATTGCTGTGAATAGAAATTTGGAGAGCTCTTGTTTTCTTGCGTACAAGAGTTAGAGAGAGAGAGAGTGGAAAAGCTTTGTTTTAGTTCCTGCGAATAGGAACTAGAGAGAGAGGGAAAGCTAGAGAGAGAGCAAAGAAGGCTTTTATTAATCCCGCAGGAAACAGCCAACTCTCGCCATTAACATCTGGATCTCGCCTATATCATTCCCGCAGGAATATTTGATTGCTCTCGCCATTGCTGTTCTCGCCAAGCTCTCTCTCGCCAGCCCACCTCCCGCAGGAGCTTCTCGCCACCCTCATCTCGCCAGTCCACTCCCGCAGCAGGTTCTCGAGTGGAGGAGCTCGCCCCGTCAGCAGCCCATCTCGCCGGGTTGGAGGAGGATCTCGCCAATTTTTGGACGTGGAGGAGTGGAGCAGCCCACTCGCCTGAAGGAGAACTCGCAGCCAACCATTCTCGCTGAGTAGTGGGTGATCTCGCCGGAAGTGAGGTGTGAGTGAAGGTCGTGGTTGTGCTCGCGTGAGTAGGAGAGTGCTCGCGTGGAGTGTGTCGCGAGTAGTGTGTTCGCCGAGGTGGCGTTCGGCAAGGCTGCGAGAAGTAGTGAAGGGAGTGAACTCGCGTGCACGTGTCGCTTCCAACACATCGACGGCGGGGACTTCTGAAAGTGGCGGAGTTTCCAGGGTGGCGGTAGTGGAGCTGATGGCCTCAATTGCCGGAGCTACTTCCACCTGAGAAAGTAAGAGCATATCCGCGATTGATTCAGCACCGTCAGTTTTAGTGATTTTTGTAGATTATTTAAAGGACTGATCAATTATACGTACATCATAGAAGCAAGCAAAATATATGCTTTAATTTGCAGTAAGTTTGGTATTATAGTCACAATCTTTTTTTTGGAAAATAATGATTATTGTACCAAAGTTTCTCATAAACTTGTTCCTCATGAGGGAAATGAAAAAAATTATATAAACAATTGTGAACAGTATATATATTGAGAGGTTTTTGTTGTTGTTGCAAAAATCCAAGATAATCACAGCAGACTTTGGCAACTTTCTGCCCAATGTGTTTGCTCGGGTGAGCTTGAACAAAAATGTCACCGTCGTATAATATATGTTTGGCATGACATGGATGAAGTTCCTTAGGTGAGATCGGACATTCATAAGCGGCAGTTCATAACCACCATGTTCACGACCGCCGCCGCCGTGCCAAACGCAGCCTTTCTAAGCTCTATATCGGACTAAATTCTATCAACAAGAGAAGACATGCGAACCTCAACGCTAGCCATGGGCAAACGAGCAAGAGAATACTCAATAATCGGCTAGAGAGAGGAGGGGGTAGAGAGAGAGAGAGAAGAAGAGAGGGAGAGAGAGAGCTAGTGTGCTGAGCCAAAGAGGGGGGGGGAAGTGATATATATAGAAAAAACAATGTGCAAACCACTATGTGCACACCACCCTTTTATCGGTTCATATGTCCTTATGATTTTTTTAGTTCTTATGATTTTTTAATTTGATTTGCACTTAACCGACTTTGCACAACTGAAACTGGGTTGCACATAACAGCCTCCTATATATATACGGAAGCCTTCGATCCTAATGCACACCAACCCAACCAGGGGCGGATCCAGAGGGGGGCCCGAGGGACATTGACATCCTCATTATTTTTCAAAATTGTTAGTGGATTTGGATTGCTCTCGTCGAGGCAATGAATTTTGACTATTTATATGTCAAAAACGGTGGCCAGATGAGAGAGAAATAACTCCAATAAGATGGAAGCATTCTCACGTCACGTAACTAGTTTGTTTTGGGACTAATATTGGCTATTTGAGGACCAAAGTTGGTTATTCACAGACCAAATTTGGCTATTCGCCGACCAAGTTCATACCCCCAAAATTAATTTTTTACATGTGACCCACGGCCATCCTACTCACCCCGCTAGCATGTGTTATACAGCTAAGCTGATTTTAGAAGCAGCACAGCTCTTCATTATTTGCGATCATCACGAATCTCGATGCAGAAATACACGAATTCGATGCTGTTCCTTACACGTGTATTACATTCAATGGTGCACAGAAATTCGGACCACTAGCATGCCTCCAGCTGTGCATTTGATGAGTTTAGTGGGGACTGCCGGAGTACACGTGGAGGAGAGGAAGCCGGTCCATTTATTTCTCAGGATGTGGTATGATTCTTCACATAAAATTTTAAGGCAATTGTTAACCGCACCCCAGTTTTGGCTATCCGCAACCTTTTTATATTAAATATTACGCGTTTTTTTTGGAAATACGCATTCTACAAGCATTTTTAGGAAAAGTGTTCAACACGAAAGTTGTAGATATCCGAGATCTACAACTTTCGTGTTGAACATTTTTCCTAAAAATGCATGCACAATGCGTATTTCCAAAAATTCGTTATAGTTACGCCCATGTTTCAATTCGAGCGGCAATACGTCTTGTGCGTGCATTTTTAGCAAATGTCTTCAACACGAAAGTTGTAGATCTCAACGATATCTACAACTTTCGTGTTGAACACTTTTCCTAAAAATGCTTGTACAAGGCATATTTCCAAAAAAATGTGTAATACTTTATATAAAAGGGTTGCGGATAGCCAAAACTGGGGTGCGGTTAACAATTGCCAAATTTAATTAGCCCGGGCCATTTCTGACGTACATGAAAGCAGGCAATGAATTAGGCCTGTAAGCAAAAACCAACCGAACCGCCAAACCGAACCGAACCAAACCGCACAGTTTGGTTCGGTTTCAGTATGTCACGGTTCGGTCACAGTTTTGATTTTAGAAAAACCATACGGTTCGGTTCATGGTTTTGCATGGCAAACCGAACCGAGTCGAACCATGGTGTATAATAATATGTAATTACATTTATATTTTTTTATAATTAACTATATCCATATTTTAATTTAATTGTGTCCATAATATATCATATTTTGGTCACTGTTTTAGTGGTTTTAAATTTTATTATATGATTAATTGATTATATACTTATATCCCTAATTCAATTCACGGCTTTTAGAGGACAGCAAATACAAAATAAGCATCGCTCGATCGCTCCCGCTCAGACGCTCAACTAGGATTTCCCATCCCCGCTCACTGCTTGGTCCTCGCCAATTCAACAAGAAATTGATTTGTCGAGTGCTAGATTTTTGCTCAAGATTGGTTGCGGGCTTCGCCAATTCCACGAGAAATTGAGGCAAGATTAACTGATATGACCGAGCTTCGCCAATCCATATAATGTAATTTGCAAGTTTTTCATTTATTTTTATTTCTAAGTATAAACTCTTGTTTGTGAATGTAGTTGTGATTTTAAAATATTCTTAGATTACATATTATTTAAAGCACCAAAACCAAACCGAACCGAATCGGTTCGGTTCAGTTACAATGTTTGAGCGGTTTGGTACGGTTCCAAAATTTTGAAACCATATATGGATGGTTCGGTTTGCGGTTTAGATTGAAAACCGAACCAAACCGAACCGTTACAGGCCTACAATGAATGGAGCAAATCACGGTGGAACGATATCAAGAGCTCTCCGCCGTTGGATATCAGGAGTATATATATTAATGTAGGATAATTCCGAAGCAAAGAATCCCCATTCATTCAAATGGGGGCAATTACTTGGGAAGGCGATCACATTTCTTTCGGTGGCTATTAATAGACCAAATTTAATTATTCGTAGATCAAACTACGCTATGTGCACCTACAAAATTAATTCGGTACATTTTATGTACTATTATACTAAAAAATATATAAAAAACCAGTGAATTTGGACAAAAAAAACCACCGTCATAAAATACATATTTGACATGACAACGATTATGATCATCACCAAAAAAAAGAAATATAGTTATACTCGATAGTGGTATTGTTGATAAAAGTCCAGATTTGTGATTTCTTTATTTTTTAGCAAATCTTTGCACCACCTACTAAGAGATGTATTTTGTGTTATCATAGATTATAAACAATTTTGTACCATCAAACCAAGAGAGATTTTCGCAACATTTCTACCGACAAAAAGTAGGAACTTGTCGCATAAATTTTACCCTAACTGCTATGTATGCTAAAATCTGCTGACAAAAATATTGTATCTTGTCTCCGTTGAATTCTGACTAGCCGTATTTCGTTCTCCCCTTACACAGGAGAGAATTTTCTGTACGTGTAACGTTCCTACAGGATGGTACGGGACAATATTTTTATTTGAAATTGCGACTGTAACTATATTCATAATTATATTTACAGTCGTAAAAACCAATGTAATTTACAACTGTAACTGCATTAAAAAAAATATTTTTTAACACGTGTATTTTCAGACCATAACATATATATATGAGATCTTAAAATGATCATAAAAATAGTTAAATTAATATTCTTTAATTTAAGCGCACCATCCTTTTGGGAATGTCATGCGTACCTAAGTATTTTCCTACACACTTCCTACACACAGTAAGCCATGCCATAAGCCCAACGTGAATCCATTGCTGTGGTATCTTTTAAACATGCAATTTTATTAGATTGTGAAATATGAAATAATTACTATAATTCTAAAAGTTTTATTTGTTAATAAAGGGTTGAATACATTTTAATAATACAGTAATGCAAGCGTGAGGAGCTGGGGTGATTATAATAGGGCAGCCCGGTGCACAAAGCATACCAGCACAACGAGGGCTCGGAAAAAGGTCCTACCACAAAGATGAAATATAGAGAAACCTTACCTTGCATTTTTTTTATTTTATTAAGAAAAATAGTGATTATAATATTAAAAATAGTAATAATAAAGAGTGCCAAGAAATATATAACAAATATAATATTTAGTTTCATAAAGTATTAAAGAGATTCTTCAAGCTCTGGTGCAAGTAGTGTAAAGCGGATCCGGATCCCCTGGAATTCGTGCGGGAATTTCAGGATGGAGTTCAATCCAATGATGTGAGAACCCACAACTCTATCAATCCAACGACTACCTGAATTTATCCGCTAGAAGACAAAAAAACAAAAAGTTTAAAAACTAAAAAATATACAAAAAAAAACAAGGGTGCTCCATGGGCGAGATCGCGCAAAGTAAACTCAACGGGCGTGATTGCGCGAACTCCACCCCTGGAGTTCCCGCACGAACTCCACCCCTGGAGTTCCCGCACGAACTCCAGGGGATCCGAATCTGTGTAAAGCGCTCATGTAACTTTAGTTTGATGTTCACAGCCCTAACCACTTTGTGCGTGCCATCAATATCAAGTAGTGCCCCATTATTATTATTATTTATATGATTAATACAACTTTCCAACCATTTTAGGGTCCGTGCCAAACGCGGTGGCGGTCATAAAGGCCGTGGTTATAAACAGTAGTTCGCGAACACCCAACCCCACCTAAGGAACTCCATCCAGTCGTAACCGTTGTCATGCCAAGCATATATTCTATGACGGTGATATTTTTTGTCCAAACTCACAGGACCAAAAACACCGCGTCAAACGCTCCGTATCTATACAATTTTAAGCTCTTTTGAGGAATTTTTCACTCAGGGCTCTTTTCAGAAATCTAGCTCCAGGGTTTAGATTGTATTGTGGAGAAAAGAACGGCAACGATAAAACTGAAAAACCAAAGGGATGTGTGGTGAACCCGTTCAAACCCGGCCTACTCTCTTAGGAGATCAAATTTAGATCTCCCAGGAGATCTACCTGGAGTCCGGAGCCCGGATACACCATAGAAAAAGTAAGGACCGTTGACTATAAAATAATTTCATCCATTACTCTTAAATTTACGGTTGCCAGGGGGGAGCTCAAATTAGAACCGTGCATTACAAATTGTTGCCCCTCTCTTCGTCCGGCCGGGGAATGGAGGCACATCTACCACTCTGTTTGCTAAGGGTTTGCGTCTTCAAACAATCGGAGTGGTCTACCTTCGATTACAACGGGAAATCGATCTTCCCACACTGTCATGCGCTGGCCATGGTTCTTCGACAACAACTATCTACCGCAACGAGCCAACAAAGGCACCTCCAACTAAAATAAATTATATTTCAAAAACAAACTGATAATTTATATTTGATTAGAGTGTTTTGTAGAACAGACAAATTCAATTACCTATTATTACGTGTTGACTACTCTCCCCGCGAGTTTCTAAATAATTACGTGATCCCTGGAGTTTTACTTCATTTTGTTGTTTTAAGACAATTTTATATAAGGGCTTCGGGGAGGAGAGGACAGTATTTTTTTATGCTTTTTACTTCATTTTGCCTTTTTTTTAATGTTTTTTTTTGCAACTATACATGAATCAGATAGACTTTCGAACTTGCAATGATAATTTCTAGATCCCATCACATTTGCTCCGTTCATTTGGTAGGTTTTGAGAGGCATGAATTAGTTTTGGCCGAAAACCTACGGCATAGAGGTTTTGGAAATAGGCAAAAAACAAATTCTTGTATTTGTTTGGAGAAGATTTTGAGAGAAGAATTCTAAGTTGAAGTCATGGCCCAATCTCAATAGGCGAAACTCCGTCTAAAATGATGATGAACAATGTCAAAAATGCCCCAAAATTCATCTAAATAGGTAAGTTTTGGGTGCAGAAGGATTTTTCAAATAGCAAAACCCATGGATTTTATGCCAAAACAAATCCCCTCCTTTAAAATAAGCAAGCGAACGCTAGAATTGATTTTGGTCAAACATCTTCCTCCAAAACTCATAGGTTTTCTGTGAATGTCAATGCCTTCCTAAAAAACATCAAACGAACAAAAAAAATATGAATTGTGATGCCCAATTTCAATTCCTTTCCTTCAATCACTGCGAAACGAACGGATTAAGTGATCATGTATTTTATATTATCATGGTTGGTTCTATTTGTGCCAATGAAGTATTTCTCCTCGAACTTTTTCTACTCGTCCCTGGCTCGATAAATTTTGCTCGCAATCTGACCCTGGACATAAAAATATGCAAAGTGAATTTTTGGATGTTACAGTTTGGAGAGGGGAAGGGAGGAGAATGTCCAGCGGCCAAGGGGAGAGGGGAGGTCCAAGCGACGCACTTGGAGGGATTCCGGCTTCAGCATAGGTTGATTAAAAGCTAAGCTTTTTTATTTCAACTTTCAATCCTTTCAAAATAAACCCTCTTATCTCTATTTATAGACTGCTTGGGCATCTTGTACAATCAAGATTCTCCGATCATGATGTCCCTCAAAATTACATGAAATAAAATTCAAAAGATACAAAATAATAACAAAAATCTCAGTTCGTCTATCCGCACAAATTGAACAACTCTGATCATCGTGTAAGCCGATGTATGTCGCGATCCTCATCACATTTGCTCTCCATAATCATTGTCAGGTTGTGGCTTGGATTTATACTAGTAAAGTTGATCTCAATGAAATTCAGTGAGTGATATGTATTTTATATGTTGCTCACCTCGGTTAATTAATATTATCATGGTTGGTTCTATTTGTGCCAATGAAGAATTTCTCCCATGCACTTTTTCTATTGTGTGTTAGGGCATACAACTATTAATATGCTTTTTCAATTCGCCTATTCCAAAGTGGTATTAAAATGTTTTTTTGGTGCTCTGGTTCCTCACTGGAGGAGGGTCCGGAAACTTGGCTGTTGATCACGTATTATCACTAACAGTTTTGTTCGAAAAAGGGAAGTTTTAGTGTCGGCGTGCCTTTTTATTTCGTTCGGAGCGAAATAGAGATATATTAGAGGACTCGGTATATGTGAGTGGATTTACCTTGTCAGAGAGTTGGAAATTCATTCCCGAATTTCTTGGCAGCAGACCGAAGTGATGACTTATTGTGATCTTGTGGGTAAATTCTTCGTCAACTAGAATGGCGAAGAATAACACCTGGAGCAATGGATGGCTCTATGATCCCCGGCAAGAATATTTACAGCTAACATAACCTCTTCTTATGCTGTACTGCTCTTTTGTCGCTTAATATTCCATTTGCAGCAATATTAATAACGTCCCCATTACGATTCGTAAGACTTATCAATTGTTGCACTCGTTGACATTGTCGGGTACACAATCTCCGGTGCTTAACACAATTCTTGATCCCAAAACAGACGAAGGTACACGACTTCACTCCTCAGATGAAGATCTGTCCAACTCAAAAACAACAGTATTTCCACCATTTTCAACTAACAAATTGGCCTCGCCTGTCTTTGTCATTGAAGATCTCCAACGCTAACTTTGAATTTAAATCTTCCAAGTAACCACCTTCCTTTCTCAGAAGTATCTTTCGCACTTGATAGGCGGCAGTCTTTCCCTCATACCCAGCATATCATAGTTTACATTCATGATCCATTAGTACATTCATGATCCATTAGTATGAATCTTAATCGATATTAACAATATCTGCAACTTCAACCAGGAAGGTCTTGCTCAGCACTAAACATATGACCCGCAACTCTAATGTCTCCTATGGGCAATGGAGATTTTATCGAATGTTGTGATTGATGCCCAGCTATGTCAATTTCCCTCCTAAACAACCAATTTGTCGGCAATTTCTATGTTCTGCCCTTCCATAAAATTGATATCTTCTTAGGACTCATCGCCTTTCATTACAAAAATATCTTCTTATCATTTATTCATGAGGGGCATACTATCTCATCAACTTCTCCAATCTCAACTCCATAATGGCAACCCCAAAAATTCCACCATGGGATGATTCTTGTAGGCCTACATCTTGTCTTTGCATATATTCTTGTTGATTTCCATACAACTTCCATATATTACATGTTTTACCACCCATATGACATGTCCATCATATCCACCTTCAACAAGATAAACCCCAAAGATATGCACAGCCCTGATGCTACACATGTTTTCCAAAGGAAGAGATCAACAAATTTGTTAACACATTTGACAGGCAATGTTATTTGTCATAATACAATTCCACTCAGCTAACTAATTCTATTATCATTATGGTGGATGTTAGTGTGGTCCCTTTGGTGGAGGAGATATTTGATAAATTGTGTGGCTACTTATTGTTCTCCAAAGTCCATGTTTTGATCTGGTTTTCATCAAAAATGGATCCATGAAATAGATATCCCTTCCATGACTTTCTAGACACACACAGGACACTACAAGTTTCTAGTCAAGCTTTTCGCCTCACCAATGCATCATGCGCCTTCCACGCCAGAGTAATTACATCTTCAACCCTCCCCTTGCTTTGACAATATGTTCTAATATTTTTCATGACATCCTTATTTATAGCATCTTCACCTTCAACATTTGGAAGACCTCAAAAATTCTCCACAATAATTCATATAATAAATTGTTCAAATTTTCTTTGAAAGGAATCAATTGACCACCTTAGAGATTTCACCTCATTTTTTTGGTGTTCGTGTTGACACTCACAAATTCTCGAGTACAGCTAAATGACAATGTCCCTCTCCACTGCCAAGAAATTTTGCACCAATTTCAGTCTAGTCGGTAACTTAGGTTTTTATACATAGTTATACCTCCTTCGCGACTTAAATACCTGGAACTAAAATATGTCTTTTCCTTGCCTTGTTATGCAGATAAAGTGTTATCAGAATAAATAAAGAATTAACAAGCACATGGGTACTTTTTCAACTAACAAATCTTCGAGTAACCTTCACCATTCACAAATGCATTTTAGATTGCAAAGAATGCGGCTCTTTCTCAACATTGTAAGTGCATAAAAAATCTGGCAGTGTCAACTTGATTTTGTTTAGGAAGTAGTTCAATCTACCTATGCTTCTTGAAATTTACATGTCATGACAGTAATCAATGTTGCACTAGTATGAAGAACAACTATCAAAAGTTTCCTCCCAAATTGACAAAAAAAGACTAGAAAACATGGGTACAGTTAAGTAAATTCTATAAATGTATTAAATCTTTCAGGTCTAAATCGCTTAACATGATATGAATGTGCGGAAGAGATCAATAAACTTACTCTGACATTGCACGAAGGGGATCATCATCCCAATTATGAAGGGTCGATTTTATGAATCCTTATCCTCCAACCCAATGGTGGTGTTTAAAGACTCTTAAAGAGACC
The DNA here is from genome assembly GCA_033032865.1 of Dactylorhiza incarnata. Classification (NCBI taxonomy): domain Eukaryota; kingdom Viridiplantae; phylum Streptophyta; class Magnoliopsida; order Asparagales; family Orchidaceae; genus Dactylorhiza; species Dactylorhiza incarnata. The sequence continues at coordinate 1,462,294 of JAWHQI010000227.1, read as the reverse complement.
CGGAGCTAATGGATATTTCAGGTCTGTACGACTTAATTAAAACACTAGAGATGGCTTTTCTTTCCGAATAGGTACAATATGTAAGTTCAAGAAATGCTTCGATGTAATTAAACAATGGAAAAGTACATTATCTTACAATGATTTTGCCTATGATACTGAATTAAGCTCTGAGAAATTAAACACCCTAAATAATTTATGAAATTGCAGACCGGTTATTAAGCTTTTCAAGTCAAGTTTTATTTGTCTTTAGCCTTGTTATCCTAAAAATCTATAATAATCCATTCTCTCTTGTTTCTTCGAGTCCCTTTCAAAATTTGTCTTACGTTCAGTGGAAAAATATTCTTAAATTGTATTATTTCGTACACCCATACATATATATACACATTTAAATATCAGCACTCCCCCTCAAGATGGGCGAAAAATATCAACTAAGCTCATCTTGTCACATAATCTGGATAAATCAAGCGAGTTGAGTCTCTTAGTGAGACAATCAGCCACTTGTTCTTTAGTAACTAAATGTCTCAGCTCCAGTACACATTTAAATATCAACACTCCCCCTCAAGATGGGTGAAAAATATCAACTAAGCTCATCTTGTCACATAATCTGGACAAATCAAGCGAGTTGAGTTTCTTAGTGAGATAATCAGTCACTTGTTCTTTAGTAATTAAATGTCCCAGCTCCAGTGCGCCGCTATTCAGCTTTTCTTTGATGAAGAACATGTCGATCTCCACATGCTTGGTTTTGTCATGTTGAACGGGATTGTTTGCAATGCTAATAGTCGACTTGTTGTCACACCATAATGTCATTTGTTTGCCTTGGTCCATCGTTAGCTCTACCAATAGTTCTTTTAACCATAACATCTCTCCTACACCTAAGGTCATGTACTCTGCTTCGGCTGTGGATCTAGCAACTACATTTTGCTTCTTGCTCTTCCAGGAGACCAAATTGCTGTCAACAAACATGTAGTATTGATGCGCAAATCTTAGCACACCGCTATAGGCGGTAGCAAGACTGCGGCACGAAACGGCAGTGTACCGATCGTTCAAGTAATATAAAATGTGGGAGTGAATCCCCAAGTATCGATCTCGAAGGAACACAGTAAGGTGGAGTTAACTTTCGAGGAAGGACTTGAGATTGAAGTCCTTTATGTCGGATGGATGCGAAAGGGGGTGATTTGGTTTGTGGAAAATAAAGTAAAAGAGCTACAACTACTCCTATGCAATGCCGCTATGCAATGCTTCGCTTGACGGGATGGAGACTAGGCAGGCCTTGAGCGCGCTGCTTCACAAGGGCGGATGAACGAGTAGGCAAGCGGAATCGAACTGTGTAGGCCTTGAGCGCGCTGCTTCGTTAGGTGAATGGATTACACGGGCCGCTATGCCACGCTTCACTAGGCGGATGGACGAGAAGGAAAGCGGATGGAATGGTTCGCACCGGCGGAGTCGAGGTGGATTACACGGGCCGTTAGCACCGCTTAGCTTGGCGGATGGAAGAGTAGTCTTACGGAATGAGGGTCGCAGGCACCTCGTCGACAAGCACGCCACTAGCAATTGCTAGTGCGGCACACGAACATGACGGCGAGATGGAGGATGGAATGGGGCGCTCCTCACTTGCATAAACCACACATAATAATTTCACATAGACATGAAATATTAATTGATAAAACAAAGTTTAGCAAACATTATTCATACACCCAAATAATTAAGGAATAACACACTACAATGTAAAGGAGGTTTAGATTACAACCAAAGCACGGAGACTCATCAGAGGTTCACGGCCGAAATCTAGGGTTGTCAATCCTTGTCCGGGCTCGGGCTCCAACTGTCGTCCGGGGTCCGGAAGAGCTGTCACCTTCTTCTATTATGCCCGTCTTCTCCGTCAATCTTCTTTGGCCACGATCTCACCGGAGAACTTCACAAGTGCAGCACTGAATCCCACACAATGGAACTTTGGAGGTGCACGAACAATGGAGGAGGCCTAGAGGATGCTCCGGCTTGAGATTTGCAAGAGAATGGCGGCCGGAGCTCCTCCCGAAGGTGGGCGGTGATGGAGCGGCGAAAATGGCGCGGAACTAGAGCACTGGGCGCGAGAAAGAAGGTCGATGCGGAATAGGGCAAGAACTGCAGCTTTTATACAAAAAGTTCAGAAATTTGATCACGCACGGTCGAACGCACGACCGTGCGTGAACCGTGCGAAATTAATCGAAAAGAAATTCCAGGAAGACGACCCAGAGCGCCCGTGCGTTTTACTCACGCACGGTCGAAGCCGTCCGTGCGCAAAAACGCACGGGTAAATTCAGAAAAGCCAAAAAGCAAGGCTAAACAGGTCGATCGTGCGATTCCTTCACGCACGGGCACTGCCCGTGCGTAGAGACGCACGATCAACAACAGAACATCGTATTCCACCCCAGAAGAGAACGCACGATCGCATTCGCCCGTGCGTCAAGGAAAACGCACGACCGTGCGATATACGTAGACATGAATTCTGGGTACAAAATGGATGAACCGTCCACCTGCATCATCCACAACCCAGCTGGGAATACCCCTCCAGCTCAAGCATAAACGCATAAAAAGAATGGGGAGCACATTGTGCTTGCCCCCAACAACAAAGCATGCAATTGCATACCACAACAGGCCTAAAAGGTGCACTTCGTGTAATCCGGAGTATCAATGCAATATAAGCAATAATGTGCAGAAAGTGAAGTGCAAAAGAGTGAAAACAAGCCCAGATGAGTCCGAAAAACCTTATATAAATCGGACTCATCAAGTATCCTGACGTGGACCTCCTGTCATCAGCACAAATAGCCCAGTGTGAATCACAATAGCCATCGATGTTCAAATGTCCATTCTTCTGGAAGATCAACTTTCCCTGGTGCACTTTTCAAGTATCTTAGAATCGGGTAAACGTCCATATGACCCTCCCTAGGATCGTGCATATAGCGGGACACCACACTGACAACAAAGTATATGTCGGGACGAGTGTGACTCAGATAGATCAAGCGGCTTACCAATCTCTGGTACCTCTCTCTATCGATTGGCTTTCCGGCCTCAGCACTAAGCTTGGACTTCTGATCAATAGGAGCAACGACAGGCCTGCACCCCAACATACATGTCTATGTCATCAAGTCTAGCACATATTTTCGTTGAGATAGACCAATCCCCTCTGCACCATGAGTTATCTCAATCCCAAGAAAATACCTTAGCTACCCCAAGTCTACCTCAAATTTCCCTGCATAATCTCGTCTTCAGCTGAGCAATTTCACTTTCAACATCACCAGTAATAATCATGTTGTCCACATACACGGCAAGCATGGTAGTGTGAACTCCACATCGCCTACAAAATACGAAATGACCAGCATTGGTCTGTCGATACCCTATGTCTATCATAGCTCTCCTAAATCTATCAAACCAGACTCGAGGAGACTGTTTCATACCAGTCATTTGTTTTGTGACAAAACCTGGTGGTACCTCCATGTACACTTTCTCCTTCAAATCGTCATGAAGAAATGCATTCTTCACGTCGAGTTGGTGTAGTTTCCATCCCCCATCTACTAGTGTCCACACTGTGCTCATCTTCTCCGCGGGTGCAGAGGTCTCATCGTAGTTGATGTCATAAATCGGATTGTACCCCGTTGCTACCAATCGGGCCTTGCAGCGCTCGACCCGACCCTTGGTTTTGTTTCATAGTAAAAACTCACTTGCACCCAACTGCCTTCTTGTCTGGCGGTAGTGATACAAGATCTCAGGTTTTGTTCTTTTCCAGAGCACCAAGATCCTCTAGCATTGAGTTTTTCACTTTGGATTCTCTTTAGCAACCTGGCAACACTTAGGAATAGGGACAACGTCCAAAGATGCAATGATTGCTCCATGCATAGGGGATATGTGAGATTACGAAATGAACTGGTAATATCACGAGGAAATCCATATCGATCGGGTGAGACTCCCGCATTGTTGCGGGAAGTCCTCCATAGCGGTAGTGGAATGAGAGTAGAGAGAGGAATCTAAGTCACCTGTGTATTCTGAAATTGAAGTGGATGGTGTATGTGTCTCAAGAGTCGGAGTAGGCAGGGGCAAGGAACTTGGCACAAGTGGTGATGTAGGCAATGCAGGCACGATTCTCACATTCTACTTTCTTCTCCTCATATATACTCTCAGCTCCCCCTGAGCCTGAGGTCCACCATTCTCTGATTCATTCTCATCATGCACCGACAACGCAGATGATTCCATACTCGGCACAAGAGGACAAGGGAAACTCACTATCTTCTTCTCACCACTATTGTTATCCTCCCCCACTCGCCTTATACTGCCTACAAAGATTGAGTCTCCAAAGGGCGAATCAACCTGAGAAGAGTAGTATGACTCAAGCTCTCTAAATGTAACATCTATACAAACGAACAACCTCCTCTCAGTCGAACTCCAACATACATATCCCTTTTGAGTAGCCGGGTACCCAACAAAATCACACTTAACAACTCTTGGATCCAACTTACCCACATTCGGTCTATTGCTTGTACGAAGCACACAACCAAATATTTTGAGCGGAAGAATATGTCAATTCTTACCTCTCAGCATCTCAATCGGAGACTTCCAATCCAATACCCACGAGGGCATTCTATTGATCAAATAGACTGCGGTCAGAACTACTTGTCACCTCAAGAAGATGTCTGTTCTTCCGTTCGGCTACCTCATTCTGCTCTGGTGTGTATGGACAAATGATTTGATGTTGGATTCCCTGTGACTCAAATGCCCTGTTGGCGTACACTGTCTCATTGTCAGACCTCAACACCTTCATCACTGCACTGTAATGGGTTTGAACACCGCTATGAAAATCTTTGAAGCAGACAAACACATCAATCTTATTTTTCATCAAGTAAAGTCAAGTCACACGAGAGAAGCAGTCAATGAAAGACACAAAATATCAAAATTCATTCACAGTAGGTGTGGGACACGGTCCTCAAATATCAGAATGCACTAAGTCAAAAGGACAAGAACTCCAATTACTAGAACTGAAATATGAGTTTTTGTATGTTTTCCAAATTCACATGCATCACATACAAGTTTGTCTTGTTTAGCTTTTTCAAACAAAAGCGGATACAATCGACTCAAAACTGCAAAAGAATGATGACCAAGACGTCGATGATGAAGCAACAACAAGTCCTCCACGCTCCACTTAACACCTCCAGCACCCTCTACAATGGATGAAAGAGCTGAGTCCATACTTTCTCGATCCATGTACCACATACCACTATGTCATGTGTCAGTCCCAAGTCTCCACCTGAAAAATCACCTTTGAAATATCAAACAAAACAACACATTTTAGTTGGGATATAATGACAGTATGACACTAATAGATAAGAGGTTGACCGGAAAGGAAGGGGCATGCAAAATATTGGACAGAGTCAAAGTGTTGGTATAGTGCACAGTACCCTTACAAACCACTGACTGAGTTGTACCATCGGCAGTCTAAATGCACCCTCGGACTGTTAGTTGAGTATAAGAAAAGAACTCCCTAACATCCCCAGTGGCATGCCTCGTAGTGTCACTAAGCACCAGAATCGACTATCTAATCATGTGATCTAGTAGTGGAAATAGATGTGAGAGCAAGTGTATCACAAGTACCCGTGGCTAAGTGGGCAAAAAGAGGCAACGTTACCCATGAATGAAGAGGTAAATGCGTCATCAGCTACACCCTTCTGCTTTCTCCTCATCAACTGAGAGTAAAACATCCAAGATTGCATGTTCTTCCTCAGAGTGACACGCATTAGTTATACCCACTTCTGCATCATCCTCTACTATCATCAGATTTTCCTGGTAGCCTCCTAAACCACCACCTCTGCGACCCCCCACGACAGCAACCACGACTCCTGAATTGTACCCGATTATCTGCATCCCGCTCCTTGAGTGGCTTAGGACAAGCCTGCCTAAGATGCCCAATCACACCGCAGTTGAAGCATTGTCGTGTCTCACTCGTCAACCTGCATCCTACTCCTTAGGTGGCTTAGGACAAGCCTGCCTGAGATGTCCAATCTCAACGCAGTTGAAGCACTGTCGTGTCTCACTCATGTATCCCGTGTGACCCAGATTGGTGACCACTAATGCTGACTTCACCCCTGGAAGGCCAACTGCACCAGACTGGAGCCTAATCCTGCTCTCCTCCTACATCATGGCTGAGATCGTCTCATCCGGGGAGGGAATCTTCGGCTGAGCTAGCAACAGTGCACATCTTGGCTCAAAGGCCGGATTCAACCCCCTCATAAAGTACATAGTCCTTCATTGAGCATCTCGCTCCTCATTCTTGCACCCGGGATCTTTGTAACACGCAGCTGGTGAGAAATAATCATAATCTGCCCACAGTCGCTTCAGATCGGCCGCATACTCCTGGATCAATCGGTCTCCCTGGATTACCGTCTTTATCTCCCTCTCGATCCAAAACACCCTCATGTTGTTGTTGTCTTCTGCATAGAGCCTATGCAATTTCCCCCAAACAACACTCACGATCCGACCATCGAGTTTAGGAGCCAAGTATGTAGCAGGCTGTGTGTAGTGTTTCACTCTTTGTACCCAACCGAGTCCTTCTTCTCACTTGTCTGATAGCCCTCTGGGTTCCTTCCGGATAGAGACATCTTCACACGACGCGACCAACTCAGATATGTAGTTGATCCATCACGTTTAAACTCCACAGTAGGAAGATCCAGCTTCACCGGCGGCGGCTGTGACTAAGTCGATCCCTCGCCATTGGACATCCTCAAAACTCAAAAAAACACCATCAAATCCACCTCCTTCATCTTGGCAACTAATTTCTCCATGAGAGCGGGGAAGAACAGCGTATAACAAGTCTTCAAGGACCTGGGGACAAAGAAACATCGCTGCCGAGTTAGGAGCCATCTTCCACTTTAAGGAGAAAATCCTAGATTTGATTTTTTTGGAGCATCCAACCGTTGGAATGGTCTAAAAATCCATTATGATGACAAGAAGGCCAAAGCGAAACTTTCCCCAAAATTTAGGATCAATTGAATTGCCGGAAGAACACCGGAAGCCGCAACCCGTCGGCCGGCGGAAACATCGACGACGGGCATGGGGCAGGGAAGCGACTGCGAAAGCTGTTGCGGAGGGGGGCTGTGGCCGGAAACGAATGGAGGAACATAGTTGAGAGTTGTCGGGAGCAGACGCGCGGATATGCGAGCGGAAGCGAGCAACGGTGCGCTGTTACGGCGAGGAACGGGTCTCGCCTCTGATACCAAGAGAAAAAAGATTCTTAAATTTTATTATTTTATACACATACAAATATATATACATTTAAATATCAACACATTCATATAGGTACATATGCTACTCCACTTTCATCTAGTAAGATGAGAGAATCAATGGGCAGAGGAGATTCTTGATGAAAAATTGATTGTTTGGCTTATTGTTAATTGAATGCCTTGAATACTAACCAAAAGGAGACGTTTCAAATGTCGGTGGACGCATCCGGAAGGCGAAAATGCGACGTTTCGGGGCACAAGACCGACGCACACGGGCGTGTGCCCAGGGCGTGTGCCGTTCTGACGGTTCCAAGACGGTTTCTAGTCAGTTGTCGATAAAAAGACGCGATGATTGGGGCGTGTAACCGCCTCTGTTCTGAATAGTGAAATCTGACTGTTGCTGCCCATAGACGTATCTCATCTTGTGGTGAACCAAGTAAATATGTGTCGTCTGTAATTGTTTAGTTCTTCATTCTCCTATTTCCGCAACACTTACCATGCAATGCAAAAGTTTAACTTGCCCCACCCATCTCACAGATTTGAGAGAAGCGATGCTTCTAGCTGATCAATGTATCATCCATTGCTCGAGGAATGAAAGTGAAGCAAAACTGGCTAAATACATAGAAAAAGAGATCCGCATTCGCTCATGTCACTGTTAATAGGGGCATTCCAAAAGTATTTGAGTCGAAATATTGTGTTCCAATTCAATTCCAAATTAGCAGATGATGCAAAAGCCAATGAAAATGCCATACACAAAAAGGAAGAGAATCATGGACTGGTGAAGCATGCATAATCTTTGCGTATTTTCGTTAATCCATGAGCATGATCTATATCGATACGTAGATTCATGAATCCATACATATCAATCGGAAAAGAACCAACAAAAGAGAGACTTCGGCACGTAACACTTCACTCACGTACTCTTCGCTACTGCTCTCCTCAACTAGCTATAAATGGGAAGAGGTAATTTTTCTTTCCTCATCTATGGGTGTTCATTTTTAATGGCATTTTGACCAAAATGGAATTTGATTCGGTGAAAATAGCATTAAAATGTTTTCCTCGTCAAAATTTGTGACCCATCATACTTCTCACTGCACACTGCCAATGCAGAGAAACCTGGCAGAGTCAAAGCTGAATTAGTTTAGGAAGCAGTTCAATCTACCTATGGCTCTTGAAATTTACACGCCATGATAGTAATCAAAGTTGTATAATTATGAAGTACAACTTTCAAATGCTTCCAGTTGGTTTGAAAGCTTATATTAAAGAAAACATATATACAGATCAATGAGCTTCACCAAATCAACTTTCCAATATTTTAGGTGTTGTGCAAAAGAAAAACGTAAAAAGCCATCAAAATGAGTTCTACATTACAAGATTAATAGGATGTACTCAGCCAACCACCAAATCATCATTCTGCCCACAAAGATTTGGAATTACGCCAACACAATTTTAGAGCATGGGGCCTATAATTGCTACTGTCAATATAAATTTGAGGTATATTGCCATTCTTATATAGATCCTGAGAGAGAGTGCTAAGAATGGTTGTTTACCATTTGTGCTCTCGTATCAGTACGGACGGCACAGATGAATTACCTTTGATTATTAGATCTCTAGTGCATTTCATTGCCACCACCGCCCCCTGATATGGACTTAATTAAATTCTAGGTGGAGATGGAATGATAACTTCGCTAAGGCTAAGCCTGAAGAGGAAGGGGGTGCGGCTGTTCTATAGATACGAAGAGAAAACACGGAACTAGGAGAGGGAAGAAGATAAACACAAACAACAACACAATTTCATATATTCGATAATCCATTCAATACACAATTTCATATATTTGATAATCCATTCAATACCCTAAACCCTGCATAAGGGTTTATGATACTTGTAATCCAAGTTCTTTGATGAATTTTATGACTATAGTCTTCTCGTCCAGGATGAGGAACATATTCATGAAGAGGAAGATGGGAGATTGGGCCTTCAATTCCCGCCGAGGTGGCCTAGCTACCTGGATCCGTCCAAAACATCTAGAGTGGACAATATGAATGACAAGGGCGCTGGATTTCATCAGGATCCTACTCGCCGCCGTGCTGCTCTTATTTTTCCATAGGGACAAAACCTTAAACCCTAGTTCTCAGACTTCGGACGAAAACCCAAACCATATGTCCCGGTACGATGGGCTATATTTTGTTGTTAAATACTGAATTGCTTCAAGGCAAAATCATGATTTAAGTTATTAAGGTTTGGAAGCTTTAAGAAATCAATTACAAAGCTTTAAATTTAAAGATTTTGATCTCAATAGTTTAATAACTTTAAGATTTTAATCCCTATACTCATCAAACTGTTATCTCTAACAGAAAGACATACTTAGATGGTAATTAAATGGTTATTAAAAGAGAGATTCCTCCTAAAAAATAAAAGTTAAGTTTTCATTTTAAAGTGGCAGTGACGAATCATATCGCACCTCATTCAAATCCTCTCCTCCGCCACCACCGTCCTCCAATCGCTGAAATCGAAGATCCGGGCTGCATGAATAAATTCCAATCGTTGGAATTGAATGGGGGAGGCTCGGTTGTATGGGTGGGGGGGGGGGATTAGTTGGATGGAGAGGGGGTGAAGGTGGGTTCAGTTGACCGGGGGAATAGCTTTGGCGTGAAGGGAGGAGTGGGAAGTGGGTGGTTACGGAGGTAGTGGGGTAGTGGAGGAGGTGATTATGGTGGTCATGAGGTAGTGAAGAGTTATGGAAGTAAGGGGTAATAAAGGGAGGTGGTTATGGGGTAGTAGGGTAGTGGGGGGAGGTGGGTATGGGGTAGTGGTTAGCCAGAGTTGGTTGGAGGTGGTCGTCGGAGAGGCGGACGGTGGTGGTGGTGGTGGTGGACGGAGGTGTTTTCAAGCGATCGCCGAAAAACTGAAAATGAAGAAAACTTAGAGGGTGAAGGTGGAGGTTCGCCGGAGGTTGTTGGGGAAGGTTTTTTCCGGTGATCGCCGAACACTGGAAACAAGTAGAATTTGGAGGGGTTGTTTTGGTGAAGTTTGAGGGGATTTTGGTGGTGGTCGGACGGTGATTGGGGGGCTAATTTGGGCTGCCATAGGGTGAAGGTGATGGGAGGGGAAGGAGGTCGTCGGTTGTGGGAGGAAGGGTGGGATATGGGGGGCCGGTTCGGATTGATGGAAAGGCTTGGTTTGGAGGGGGGAAAGGGAGGAGTATGTCCGGCGGCCAAGGGGAGAGCGGAGGTCTAAGCGACGCACATGGAGGGGGTTCCGGCTTCAGCACCGGTTGATTAAAAGCCAAGTTTTTTGGCTTCAACTTTTAATCTCTTCAAAAAGAACCCTCTATCCATATTTATAGACAACGTGGGCATCTTGAACAGTAATGATTCTCCGATCATGATGGCCCTCAAAATTACATGAAATAAAATTCAAAAGATACAAAAACAAAAATCTCAGTTCGTTGATCCGCATAAAATGAACGGCTCCGATCGTCGTGTAGGACTGTAGGCCGATGTATGTCGCGATCCTCATCACATTTGCTCTCCATAATCATTGTCTGGTAGTGGCTTGGATTTATAGTTTTTCTTGTAAAGTTGATCTCAATTTTTTGCCGGAGGAAATTCAGTCAGAGATCATGCATTTTATTTGTTGCTCACCGGTTAATTAATATTATCATGGTTGGTTCTATGTGCCAATGAAGAATTTCTCCCTGGCACTTTTTCTATTCTGGGTGCTAGGGCATAAAACTATAAATATGCTTTTTCAATTCCCCTATTCCAAAGTGGTATTAAAATGATTTTTGGTGCTCTGGTTCCTCACTAGAGGAGGGTATGGAAACTTGGCGGTTGATCACGTATTATCACTAACAGTTTTTTTCGCAAAAGGGGAGTTTTAGTGTTGGTGTACCCTTTATATTTCGTTCGGAGCGAAATAGAGATATATTAGAGGAATGAGGGTCTATGTGAGATTGGATTTATCTTGACAGAGAGTTGGAGATTCATTCCGGAATTTCTTGGCAGCAGACCGAAGTGATGACTTATTGTGATCATGTGGGTAAATTCTTCGTCAACAAGAATGGCGAAAAATAACACTTGGAGCAATGGATGGCTCTGCGATCCCCGGCAAGAATATTTACAGCTAACATAAACTCTTCTTATGTTGAACTGCTCTTTTGTCGTGTAATATTCCATTTGCAGCAATACTAATCACGCCCCCATTACGATTTGTAAGCCTTATCTGCTCTTTTGTCTCATAATATTCCATTTGCAGCAATATTAATCACGCGCCAATTACAGTTTCTAAGCCTTATTAATTGTTGCACTCGTTGACATTGTCGGGTCCTAAATAGCCGGTGCTTAACATTTCCAAAGTACTCAAACATATTTATTGATCCCAAAACAGATGAAGGTACACGACTTCTCTCCTCAGATGAAGGTCTGCCAATTCTATCCACCATGTCCAACTCAATAACAACAGTATTTCCACCATTTTCAACAAACAAAATTGGCCTCGCCTGTCTTTGTCATTGAAGATCTCCAACGCTAACTTTGAATTTAAATCTTCCAAGTAACCACCTTCCTTTCTCAGAAGTATCTTTCGCACTTGATAGGCAGTCTTTCCCTTATACCCAGCATATCATAGTTTACATTCATGATCCATTAGTACGAATCTTAATCGATATTAACAATATCTGCACCTTCAACCAGGAAGGTCTTGCTCAGCACTAAACATATGACCCACAACTCTAATGTCTCCTATGGGCAATGGAGATTTTATCGAATGTTGTGATTGATGCCCAGCTATGTCAATTTCCCGCCTAAACAACCAATTTGTCGGCAATTTTTATGTTCTGCCCTTCCATAAAATTGATATCTTCTTAGGCTTTCAACGACTACAGCTAGGACTCATCACCTTTCATTACAAAAATATCTTCTTATCATTTATTCATGAGGGGCATACTATTTCATCTTGCGGAGGACTACCTCCTTTATCATCAACTTCTCCCATCTCAACTCCATAATGGCAACCCCAAAAATTCCTCCATGTGATGATTCTTGTGGGCCTACATCTTGTCTTTGCATATATTCTTGTGGGCCTACATCTTGTCTTTGCATATATTCTTGTTGATTTCCATACAACTTCCATATCTTACATGTTTTACCACCCATATGACATGTCCATCATATCCACCTTCAACAAGATAAACCCCTAAGATATGCACAGCCCTAATGCTACAAATGTTTTCCAAAGGAAGAGATCAACAAATTAGTTAACACATTTGACAGGCAATGTTATTTGTCATAATATAACTCCATTCAGCTCACTAATTCTATTATCATTATGGTGGATGTTAGTGTGATCCCTTTGGTGGAGGAGATATTCGATAAATTGTGTGGCTACTTATTGTTCTCCAAAGTCCATGTTTTGATCTGGTTTTCATCAAAAATGGATCCATGAAATAGATATCCCTTCCATGACTTTCTAGACACACACAGGACACTACAAGTTTCTAGTCAAGCTTTTCGCCTCACCAATGCATCATGCACCTTCCACGCCAGAGTAATTACATCTTCAACCCTCCCCTTGCTTCAACAATATGTTCTAATATTTTTCATGACATCCTTATTTATAGCATCTTCAACATTTGGTAGACCTCAAAAATTCTCCACAATAATTCATATAATAAATTGTTCAAATTTTCTTTGAAAGGAATTAATTGACCACCTTAGAGATTTCACCTCATTTTTGAGGTGTTCGTGTTGACACTCACAAAACCTCGAGTATGCTGCCCTGCTATGTTTCTAGTCAAGCTGGCTGTGGGTTCTGTAGCATGGTGGTTGCTTGTTATTTGCTGCCTTGCTGTGGCTGGTGGTTGTAGCCAGTTGGCCGTGAATTGGTGTTTCTAGTCCAACATTGTTTTTTGCTTGGTGATTGTTTATTATTTTTATTTGGCTCATTTATAATTTTTTAGTCAACAAATGATTTGAAATACCCCTCTTATTAATTATTATCCAACTTCATTTTGAAATCGATGATGCATGTGTATCCAACTTCATTTTCTAGTTGACTTGCAGTTTTGTGCCTTCTGATAAATAAAATGTTGGATGCTTTGTTCTGATACTAGTACTGATACTTAGAATGATAAGTGGGTAATAGTCTACGTGGATGCTTTGTTGGATACTTTGAATGATAATTGGATGCTTTGCTCCTCTTGATACTTGGGTTCTCTACTTTAAATGATAGTTATAACTTTGTATACTAGTATACTACTGATGATGCAAAATGTTGTTGGATAAATAAAATGTTGTGTGGATAATTTGAAAGATGACTGAAGATCTAACGATCTAATGAAGTTATGGGACGATCTAACGAAGGACTTGTACTCTCATGAGCTTATTCGACCAGGTGTGACTAGATTCGCTACAACGTTTCTATCTTAGAGAGTATCTTAGAGAAGAAGAATCTCACGGACTCTCGTGAGCTTATCTCGATCATGATGAAAGGAGGCCTCCAAGATTAGCTACAAGCAAAGAAGTGGTAATTAGTTATCAAAGAAGGGGAAAGAGAAAAATATTTGAGGTGGACGAGGCAGACCTAGAGGGTTCATCAGATGAAGATCATATTCTATCTACTCTGCCGACTATAGATGAGTTTGTAAGTGATGAAGAATGAGGTATGTTTGAAATATAATTTTTAAAATTTTGATCACATAAATCAAAATGGATTCTTGGGTCTACCCTCTCTGAAGTCTTTGGCTTTGATTTGAGGGCATGATTCCGGAGCAAACGCGACGGTATCGGGGGCCACTATTTCAGTGGTACTCTGTGAGCAGTCACTTTGTGCATTTATTGTCAAAGGTTAGGTCTTTCTCCTCTGAGAGAAGCCACTTTGTGCATAGTGCCAAAGGTTAGGTTTGTTTCCAATCTTCCCCTGCCCATACCCCCAATGATTGGGGACTATATGGGTTTTGTTGTTGTTGTATCTCATAAAAATAATATATAGTTGCAAGTTGCTTAAAATTACTAGTTTTACATATTTTCTATCATTAAAGTATTGTATATTAAATGTTATATATAACTTTTAATATTTAAAAGTTCAATAAGTTATAAAATAGGTAGTAATGTGACAACAACAACAACAGAACTCATATAGTCCACAATCATTGGGTGTATGGGTGGGGAAAGATTGGAAACAGACCTAACCTTCTGTGACATGTATAAAAAAATAACACTTAATTACATATATAATTAATTAAATATTAAAACCCGATATATGAAATATCCCCGATATATCCCCCGATATATAAAAACCAACACGAAAACCCAAACTTTGAAGATATGGCAAATTATCTATATTTGGCATATAGAATGAGGTATGTTTAAAAATAATATCACAAATGAATGATGAAGAAAAGATTTTAAGTTGTCCAAGGGGTATTTTCAGATTATTGATACTTAAGCATTTGCATCTTCTTCGACATACTTCGAGGATATGCCAAATTGCTATTTTAGTATCGTTTTATTTTAGTTTTCTTCTCGTCTTTTATTACTTCCACAACTTCATTATGACCTTTTATTCAAGGAGGAGTCCCAACTTATGCTATTGCAAAGCAAGTAAAATTCTGGCACAGATGGGACCCTATAGTTCTCTTTTGATCATATTTTTTTATTTCTCTTAGTGTCAGTTTTTTATTCCTACATCTCTCTCGTTCTCAACCTCAATCAAAATTCTAATATCTTCAGCATTCTGTCTTATTCTCAAGCAAATATCTTGTACTAGCTGTCGTAGAATTTCTCTATCAATTACAAAAATGAGGCTGAAGTATATATAAAATCATAGTTAAGAAATAAGAATTAAGAAGAGCAATAAAAATAGAATGTGGAAGCACCGATACTAATGGAGACTGAGGGGTTCATACCATGATGAAGTTAGATTTATTGAGATTTTTGTTGTTGTTGCAACAGATGATGATAATGTTGATGGGGGTGGAGGTGATCATATATTTACGTGTTCATTCATGTAGATAAACATAAAAAACAGGTACACTAAGAAAATAATAAAATTTACCTACCATCTGGAACAACATGGAGCCGGTTGTGGGTGCCTTCTTCAATCTTGAAGAAGTTATAATGCCAGAATCAAAACCCACAGCTCTTCAGACACCTGAAGGGTGAAGTCATTTTTACATTTAACACAAAAATAATTGATCGCTTTCCTTAAGAAGAAAAGGTAAAGTAATAGTGTATATTTTATCATAACAATAATTTATGGTGCATGGTGTTGCATTTATACACATTATCAATTGCTAGTAAGGTAGCACCCAATGGTGGATCCAAGCCAAAGAGCTAGGTGGTCAACAAGATGTGCAACAGCGTTAGCAATTAATACGTTGTTTTCTCATATTTAAATCGAAATAAGGAGAAGTATGGGAAAATGTTTTACTTAAATTGAACTGATTATATCTTATTGTACTGACATTACAAGCAAGAATAAGACCTATATATAGACAACGCAAAGAGAACAAGAAAGGATATATAGAATAAAATATTCTTCTCAAAAACAGAGATTATGAAACATGGCTAAATACATAAAACTTAACTAAGCTAATATGTGTGAAGGGAAACTATAAAGATATGTGAGAAGAACATCTAACGTCTATTAATGAAGATATATGTTTACATACACTAGTATAATCAAGGTGCATCATTAACTTCTCTGAAATCTGCAAGCATTGGTAAACATCAGTGGAGAATTTCCCCCATGACGGAGCATCCGGAGAAGGTGGAGGTTCGGGAGTCGATGTTGCAATTGGTTGGGGCTAGTATATCGCGATCAAATCAGAAAAATATTCATAAAAACGGGGTACCACCCCAGCATTGAGCATCTATAAAAAGTAACGAATTAGGGGTTGATAATAGCAGTACCATGATCTGGTGCATACGCTTAATATCGATCTATGGCCCATAACCTATTATTGTAAGTCCAATAATTAAAAACGGTATAACAAAATTTCAGCATTGAGCATTGAAGATCAATTTGCTCTCCATATTGCTTCAAACTCAGGTCACCATGAACAATAAAATATAAAGATATTGACTTATCATCTCATACGAGAAAACATTCATCAAAATTTGATTAAAATGACTCATCTTCCTACGTTCGTTCAGACATCTTCACAAAAGCTTTGAGTATTTCACGATTCTAACACCTACTCAACAGATAGTAATTGCCAACCCACATTAAAAACTTGAGAGAGAGTGCTAAGAATAGTTGTTTACTATTTGTGATCTCGAATCAGTATGGACAGCACAGATGATGAATTACCTTCGATTATTAGTTTTCTAGAACATTTCATCGCCGACGCCGTCGCCCTGATATGGACTTATTTAGATTCTAGGTGGAGATGGAATAATAACTTCCGTAAGGTAGATCCTGAACAGGAAGGGGTGCGGCGATTCTGCAAATAGGAAAAGAAAACATAGAACTAGGAGAGGGAAGAAGATAAATACAAACAACAACACAATTTCATATATTTGTCGATTCAACACACTATCACAAGTATTTATAGGACTGCCTTACAGACAGTTGAATAATTGTCGATCACACACCTCCACAACTAGCATTTACCATTACGCGGTTTTGCGGTAACTCCTATGGTAACGGCCCACGTTCCTATTCTTACAAAGCACGCACATACGCTCGACTTCGAAATCAGCCGCTCGGCGATCGTCGAGCGGGCAAGTATCTGGAGCTTATCCACGTGACCTTTGGGGGCCGGCATCAACACCAACACCTAGGAGGAAAAAGATACTACTTTCTTCTCGTTGATGACTTCACCAGGTATATGTGGATTTACCTTCTCCAAAACAAATCTGAAGCATTCTTTTGTTCTGTAGATTATAAGAGAGAGATTGAGAAGAGATTAGAGAAAAACATAAAAACAATTAGAAGTGACAATGGATGGAGTACACTTCCCATGCTTTCCAACACTTCCTGACGCTTTAAGGAATCAAGCATGAACTCACCGCAACTGGCACTCCTCGGCAGAACGAAATTGCTGAATGAAGAAACTGGGCCATCATTGAAATGGATCGATCCATGTTGCTGCACAAAAGACTACCAAAGTTTCTACGGGGAGAAGCTGCATCTACAGTTGTGCACATTTTGAGTCGTGTACCGACCAAAGTGTTGAAGGATGCAAATCCTAATGAAATGCTCAACAATGAGAAGCCATCTTTGGAGCATCTCAGAACTTTTGGATGAGTTGATTTTGCTCACATACTAAAAGGAAAAAGGGAAAAACTAGATCAAACAAGCACAATGTGTATCTTTCTTGATTACAGTGATCACAGCAAGGCCAATCACTGCTTAATCCTGCAACTATGAAATTGGTAGTATCAAGAGATGTAGAATTTCATGAAGAAGAATGTTACGAATGGGGCTCAGATCAGCAACCAATCCTTAACTTCATCCTGGAAACTACAGATGAAGGTATCACTAATGATTCAATGATTGCACAGAACAATAGCGATGAAGCATATGATTAATTATTTGATTCATCATCGCCACTTAAAACTCGGCTGATTCAAGATATTTATAATTCAACTGACATTGTTCTTTTTCACTCAACCCCAACAAACTTTCAGGAAGCAGCTGCTAGCACTGAGTGGAAGAGGGTCGTGCAGGAAGAAATCAATCTCATAGAGAAGAACAAAACATGGACTTTAGTTCATAAACCAGTGAAGAAGTATGTCATTGGCGTAAAGTGGGTATACAAGCTAAAGCAGAATGAAAATGGTGACATCATCAAACACAAGGCAAGGGTTGTTGCCAAAGGCTATAGTCAAAAATTTGGGAGAGAATTTAATGAAATTTTTGCTCATGTGGCCCGTATGGACACCATACGACTATTACTTTCAATTGCTGCAAACAACTGCTACCCTATATATCAGCTGGATGTCAAGTCTGCTTTCCTGAATGGAGAGCTCTCAGAGGAAGTTTATGTCGATCAGCCATAAGGTTTTAAGAAGAAAGTGGAAGAGAGCAAGGTATATCGCTTACACAAAACCCTATACGGGCTGAAGCAGGCGCCACGGGCTTGGAAATCAAACATTTTTGCCTTCTTCACTCAAGAAGGATTTCATGCTAGTAAGTACGAACCATCTCTCTTTATCAAAATTGAACCCGGTGGAAGCAAGATATTCATATGTCTCTATGTTGATGAGTTAATCATTACTGGTGCCTCTTCAACCTCCTTTGATGAATTCAAAAGGAAATGCAAACTAAGTATGAGATGACAGATCTCGGCCTAATAAAGTTCTTCCTTGGAATGCAGAAAAAGAAAAGTCTAGGATAATTTTCTCTCTCTCAGGAAAGATATGACTCAGAACTTCTAAAAAAGTTCAACATGGAAGATTGCAATCCATGTGTACAGTTATGCAAGCTTAAGGAAGGAGAAGAGAAAACTGATGAAGATAAGTACAGAAGTCTAATTGGATCACTTATGTATTTAACTAACATGATACCAAATTTGGAGTATGTTGTAAATCTTCTATCTCATTTTGTTAGCATGTCGTCCAAGGTTCACTTGAACGCTGCAAAGTGAATTCTTCACTATATCAAAGGCACCAAAGATATGGAAATGCATTACACAACAAATTGGAAACCTTCTCTCACTGGATATTGGGATTCTGATTAGGGTGAGTCTCTCGATGACAGAAGGAGCACAAGGGCATATGTATTCATCTACGGATCTACCCCCATCTCTTGGTCATCCAGAAAACAGCAAATAGTGGCGCTCTCCACCACAGAAGCTGAATACATGGCCTTAAGCACAGGAATATGCGAAGGCCTATGGCTTCAGAGAATGATCGAAGAGTTGAATGAAGAAGAAAAGAAGTCATTCCTTGTGAAGAGCGACAATGTCTCTGTGATAGCCCAATCCAAAAACCCGGTGTTTCACAACAAAAGCAAACGTATTGAGATCAAGCACCATTTTATCTGAGAAAAGCTAAAAGGAGAAGTGAAGATTATATTTTGCCCTAGTGAAGATCAGCTCGCAGATCTCCTTACCAAGCCCCTCAGCGGAGGGAGGAATTTTTGGGTCCAGGTCTCGGGCCCAGGATTTTCTGGGTCCGGGATTTTTCCGGATACCATTTTGCACTAGCGGGGTATCTCAGGGACATTTTGGGAGACAACTCAGATGTTCGAACAGTAAAAAGGCTGACATACATTTTTGCGCGTGGGTCCGGGCTGACTTAGGTGGCGGCACCTCCATGGTCCCAGATGACCTGATACCCGGACATAGGAATTTTGCCAACAGAGGACGTTTTATTGAGCTTAGGGCAAAGCTTAACCTAGTTGGACCGCTCGGTTCAAGAGGGGGTGTTGAAGATGAACCGTGCTACAAGCCGGTGCTTTGAACTACAGCTAGTGAACAACACCTCGAACAGGGACAACTTCAACACCTCTCCTAATGTCATCCCTTTAACACAAAATTATCCGATCTCACAACCATTACTTTTGACTCCCGAGGGACTCTCTCCAAAGCAAAAAACAAGCTTCCAACACAAAACCAGTGGACATTTACAGCACTTCAAAAGGAGATATAGAGATACCTGTCTCCACGGCCAAATCTCCCATAACTTCAGATGCAGCACTTTCTCTGCGGCGATCGTATAGGACACCTGCGGCGTTGGCCTTCTCCTCCCCATCGTCGCCGCTCTCCCAGGCTCTCTTCTTCTGCTAGGGTCTTCTCCAAATGGGGGCAGTGACGCTTTACCGCCTTTTAGCACATCAAGGGATAGCAATGGGTTCGGGCGTCAATCCGGTCTGGGCAGCAACGTCCTTTCTCTATCAAAAGCAGCGCCGGGAAGGGCCAGCTGTATGGGCAGGGGATAAATGAAGCGTAATACTTCCGCTTCAGCAAACAGCGTCTACGGCGGACGAGCTGGCGACATGCGCCAAGCCTCCATGAATGATAATTGTTTTCTTAGTAGACTCTCCCTCTCTCTCTCTCCTCCCGTCCCATTCTTCTCTCTCCTTCCAGACCTCACGGCCACTTCTTCCCGTGGTCATCTTTAGCATGTAACAATCCACCATCTTCTCTTCATTACTTGATTCCGACAAATCATCTCCGATCAACGAAACTACAACTGACATTAAACGGAAGAGATGCGTCTTTACCTGGTCCTGATAACCGGAAACTCGTGTTCCACTTCCTGGAGCCGTTCTCTGCATCCTCAAGCGGAAGCTCGAATGGCAGAAACTGGAGTGAAGAAGGGTCGCGGATGGCGGAGGAAGGATCACCGGCGGGCGCACGCACGCGTGCGGAAGAAAATTCGCGCGAGGAACATTCTACAGACGTGCGACGAGTCAGGAAAACCTAACGGGCGAGAGGCGGGTCGAGGGATTTCGAGATGCAATTATAGGATAGAAAATGGGTGCTGTTATAAGCAAACTCTTTTTGGTTGCTAGCAAATCAATTTCTATGAGTTATTATGCGCCTTTTGAAAATACGTTTTGTACATGTATTTTTAGGAAAAATGTTCAACACGAAAATTGTAGATCTCACTTTTCCTAAAAATGCATGTACAAGGCGTATTTTCTTGTTATTTTCAAAAATTCACTATAATTACGATCAGAGCGATTTTAGAGCCTTGTGCGTGCATTTTTAGGAAAAGTGTTCAACACGAGATCTACAACTTTCGTGTTGAACACTTTTCCTAAAAATGCATGTACAAAGCATATTTTCAAAAGCCGTGTAATAACTCATAGAAATTGGTTTGCTAACAACCAAAAAAGGTTTGCTTATAACAGCACCCAAAATATGTTAAAAGGCAAAATTATTAAATCAGTCCATAAAATTTTTCTATTTTCTGAAATTAGCCCTTCAATTTTTTCTAATTTTTGAAATCAGTCTCTCAAATTATATTTGCATTAAATATTTAAATCAATCTCCAATTTTTAAAAAATAATGAAATCAATATTTTTAAATTTAACAAACTAGCAACATGTGATTTTAAATTTTCTAAATAGCATAATATTATTACAAAATTATTAATTGAAAAGGAATATTACAAGACAACCTTAAAAATTGTCGATCTTCTTCTTTGAAAATTACAAGGCCTCTACTAGTTGTCGTTAATCATTCACCAATTTCTTGTATATTGTCACGATTTCAAAATTGTCTTTGGATTAGCTTGCACAATTGACCGGAAGAGTATTGTTAATTAACTTTACCCAAAAAATAATTTGAATTATTTACTTCAATTTATTATTTGTGAATAGAAAACGGTTTGATGATCATATATATTTTTCCTTGTATCGGTGCATGTAATGACCTATTTCATGTGAAATTCCTTGCTCGTACATGCTTACATTGAATTGAAATACGTCAACATAAAATGCTTAAAATTAACAAAAACAAAGTGAGTAGATGTGACACAAAAAAGTAAACTTCGTAGAGATCAATCATAATCCATAATGATCACAAATTTCATTCTTTAGCTTCAACTTTGATTGCTTCAATTTTAACAAGATTTAACTTGAAAAATAAACATTTAAGTTTAGCTTTTTCAAATGAGATATAAATAATATTGATGTGCACTCATAGATTCATGGTCACTCCCGGAGTGCGTTTAGAGGAGGCTCCACTAAGGAGAAATGGAGTTAGTGAGTCAAAGTCCAACCCATGATCATGAGAATGGAGAAATCTGTCGTGCATAGTTCACGCTCCATTAGCGTCAGGCGCGGTCAAGACCGCACCCCACTATTGGGGTGTGATCAGCCCGCACCCCACTAGTGGCCCGCACCCCACTAGTGGGGTGCGGGTAGCCCACACCCCTCTTAGTGGGGGTGCGGCCACGCCGCACCCCTCATGTCGGGGTGCGCCCGAGCTCCCTTTGCCTTGCGGGGGAGGCGGCCGAAGCCACACCTACTCGTCGGGTGCGGTCGGAGCCCACTTTCCCCTTTGGGTGGGCAGCTTCTCGTCTCCCGAGGTCGTTGCGCGCTCTGAGCGCTCTCGTGGTCGTTGCGCGCTCGGAGCATTCCCGTGGTCGTTGTGCGCTTTGAGCGCTCCCGTGTTCGTTGCGCGCTCAGAGCGCTCTAGTGTCCGTTGCGCGCTCGGACCACTTTCGTGTTCTGACACTTCTCAGATTGCCGGTATCGTTCGTCGCCTTCATCACCTTCAACGAAGCTGCACGAACCACCCAATTTGCCCGAACTGCCCGAAGGGCGAAATGGTTATTTACGAAAAATGATGATCAATGTGCTCCAAATTGACCAGCGTGATTCGCCCGTCAGGTGGTTACAATGGCGAAATTACCGAGCTACCTCCGGCCAAAGCTATAAAAGGAGTCCAGGGCCTTCATTTCCAGGACACCTTGCCTTCTACGCCCGAGAAAGCTCTGTTAAAGATTTCCTCTAAGTTATCATTCGGCGCTTGAAGATCTCCTTCGGCCTTCGAGTGCTTGAAGATTTCCTTCACTTCCGAAGACAATCTTCCTAAGCAATTGAGAATCCTTCGGGTCCAGAAAGACGACTCAGTCATCTCACTTTTGTTCTCATTTTTGTTCTCAAAAGAAGAAGCGCTAAGCTTTCCGAGAGTTGGCATGTCACCCTCGTAGTTCTCTCACTCCCTACCATTGTAACGAGCAGCGGTCTGTTGCGCTAGAGTTCTTAATTTCAGCCTGTAACCCCCCAGAAGATAGTGGAATCTGGCCGACACAGCTCCGTCTGCGTGATTTTTCACCCTTTTCGGGTTTTCCACGTTAAAAGTCCTCGTGTCATTTACTAACTTCTTTCATTAACTGTTTGCGCCTTCGGTTCGCTTCCGAGCTAAGGTGGTTCAATTAGACCGGTCTACCAGGGCACCCGAGCGACCCGCAACAAATATGAACAATAGTAATACCAAATTTAAATATCTCAAGTTGGCTTGCAATTTCTCTTATTGCGTCATTTGACTCCACATTTCAAACAAGTAATAATGTTATGTGCTCGACTCATCCTTGTGGGATTTCTCTCTTCGTTGACATCCATAGTTTATTTTGAATCACTCACATATTCTTCATCACTATTACCATTTAGAGCGACTAATGAGTTATTGAAACCATGGCTATGACTATGGCCTAAAGTTTTGATATTAGTATCATAATCATCAAACAATTCTTCCTCATTCTCAAAGTGGATGTCTAGTGCACTATTTTCACTATCATTATCAACATTTCTGAAAACTTCATCGTTTTTTTCCATAGTAACTACAAGGAATTGTTTTTGAAAATTTAGCAAGAACTAAATACATATAGGAGAATTTTTTTAAAAAACTTAGCAAGCACTAATAACAAATAGGAGTAAAATTTCTCAAAACATTTCTGTGCAAATTTTTCCATAACAACTTATGCAACAATTTCTGCACAAATTTTTGGAGAAATTTTTGAGATTCCAAAATTTTGCCACTCGTATGAACATCAAGCAAGAGATTGGCAAATCAGTAAGCGACGTGCAGGAGAGGTTAAAATATTGATCAACTTTGATTTGTGGGATATTGATTAAAATTTAAAAAAAAAGTGAATATATAATAATGTACACATCAAGTGAGAGCATAATTTAAAAATGAGTACAAATAAATTTTGATTTTTGACTAAAATCAAAACCTACAAAATTTTGATTTTTGACTAAAATCAAAACCCTCCGTGTAAAACCCGCGAAACGAACGCAACGTTAACTTTTGCATCGATGCTTTCAATGGGGTATGTTGTTATAGCAATTTCCATTTATATCATTTAGCTTTTCATGCAAAAATAATATTATCACGAAGATAAATTGATTAATGAAACTTACTCGAAAGTAAAACATAATTAAAGAAAAAAATATTCACATTTGAGTTTCTCTTTTCCTTTGTCTTTCCTCGGATCATCCTCACGTCTATCGGGTGACGTCATCCTTCTTTGCATCTGTAAGTAAGCATCAATTGAATATACTTCTTTGTTTATTTATGGCGATGAAGGCTTCTAAAAGGATATTTTTCATGTAGGAAAATGATGTGTTTAAACCCCGAAAACTAAATTATCTTCTTAATTGCAATTATTATCCAATTATACCTCAATTGATTGAATCTCTTTCATTCAACAATTCATTTTGTACATACAAGGTTAACCATGCACTTGTATTCAAAAGCATATATAGCATTCAATTTTTTTTGCAAAACTATCATCCAATAGACATTAACATGGCATTCAACTAATATAAGAATTAATGACATCCACAAATTATCATGATTCATAATGGGCATATCTGAAGATATATTTTCCTATGCAATAACAATAGTATTTCTAATATACCGTATTCTTAAGAACAAAATCAGTATTTTCATTCATGAAACATGATATTCGAGCAATCAATATACCATTCACAACAAAATTCCTATTCCTAAACATGATTCCCCCCCCCCCCCCCCCCCCCCCCCCCCCCCCCCCTCCCTCTATTAAAATTTATACCAAACCCCTATCTATACCAAACCTCAATCACATTAAATAAATTCTTTGTAAACATGCTTAGCAAGCCCCTTCCAAAATTTCAGAAGCTATAATTCTATTCCCTAATAACCTCCGAGGAACATCAAGCTTTCATGCTATTACTAATTTGTCCATCAATTACATCAAAATAAAAATACTTTTCATCAAAAATCCCTAAAATCGCACTCTAAACATAGAAAGGAGAAGGGAAAGAGAATAAAGACCTACAGCGAGAAATAAAACAAGATAATGAAGATATCTAAGGTTCCTTGCTCATTCAAAGCTCCAAACTCCCACGGTTAGCACGTCGGTAGATCATTGCTAGCGCACCGGTTAGGGGGAAAGCTTAGGGCAAGTGGAGAGAAGCTTTCTCCCCGTCGAAATCTAGTAGAGAGGGAGAATGGCGAGGGAAGGAAATGGTGGCGTGCGGCTTTCAGAAAGCCCTGGGCGAGAGCAACAATGTCGACGGAAAGACCAAGCGGGATTTTGGAAGGCTTGGTTTTGCTTTTTATCGTAAAGAGACGGTCCACTCTCTCACGCCACCTCTCAAGACCACCGCTTATAGAAGGATTGATAAGTTGTAAATTGAACTCAAGTCCAATTTTTACTACCCACACACCATTTCTTTATCCGCACACCAAATCAACTAATAGCACACCAATGCACTTAAGGTTTATTATCTATATTTTAAACTGCATTATAACTTCAATGAAATAACCGTTATACACACAATTGTGGATTTAAAAACTGTCGCGGCGGCATTTCTTAATGCTTCTTTTATTTTATTTTTCTCATAAATAATTCAATATAAAATTTCATTCGTTTTATGTTGTTCAACGAGATTTGGGTGTTACACAGTGGCCAGTGAACGGCGGTGACAGGATTAGTAGGCGCGACAAGGCCGAGTTATGGTGGGGTTATGCTCTTCCGGCGGTGTCGGCTCTTTTTTATCCTTACGCTGAACAAACAACTTCGCCCGCCGGAGAGTTAGGGCATACACCGGCCACCACTTTTTTAGTAGCAAAGCTCACATGCACTGATTTATGGAAGCAAAAGTATTTATTATTTAATATTAAACGTGTGGCTCTCAGGTAGAGTTATTTTTAAGCTACATTCAATGCAGGGCACAAGATTCCCAGCACCGTATATTAACCCAAAACGGAAAAATCCTACGAATATAATTTTCAAATTTCGTTTGCGGAGATCACGATCCGAGGGAGCTGGTCACGTTCACGGACGGCGCCTTTTTGCCGTTCTCCCTCTGCTCAGTTCAGAGCAGAGGTGGAGAAAATGGCAAACCAAACACCGGAAGTCTTCGGAGTTGCGTTGGCGAGAAATGCACCGGAAGCACAAACAGACTATTCATCTATACTTTATTTTTACGATCTGATTTCCTCTCACACACAGAGTTGTGTTTGTCGATCGCACAGTAATATTTCTCCTTGAATTGTACGGCACTGAAATGGCATCTGCTATTATTCCACTGAAGATATAAACATCTTCTTTATCTTTGGATATACGACGGTGGTGGTAGGAAAAATAGTAGAATAAGTGGAATTTGGCATATGAGAAAATAAACATTAAAATATGAAAAACTTATTTTAATTTTCTTGGAAGTGATAGTTTGATGCTTTTCAAATAGTCACGAAAATATCTTTTTTTTTTTTGGTAAAATCTTATTTTTCATCATTGCGTAATCAAACATCTGTAAAATAGCGCCCAAATCAGAGCCTAAAGCTTCGTTTGGCGTGGTGGCGGCGGTCGTGAATGCGGTGGTTATGAACCGTCGTTTTTGAACGCTTGACCTCATCTAAAAAAACTTCATGCATTTTATGCTCAAAACTACTTTAATTTCTTGGCAGCAGTCATGACCTTCGTCTTTGCCAAACATACATTCTATGATAATGGTGTTTTCGACCAAACTCACCTGAGCAAATAAGACGCTCCAAACGAAACCTAAATCTTCGGATACCTACAGATTGACCGGTATAAAATTTGGGTAAGCTTCAAGACAAGAGTAAAGAAATAAAAAAAAAGAGAGCAATGTTACGTAAACATCATATTTGTCTACGCACCTTTGATAAGTTCACATTAGCAAATTTTATTTGCAAACCAATTTTATAAATACACGCCAAATTAAAAAGCTTTTTTTTTTCTTAATTGTCTTCCCATTAAAATTAGAAGGCTTCTGAGTTAAGTTGAGAAGCAACAATAGCATATCTATCTGTTAACCAGATTGAGTAAATGTTACCTAATTAAGAATTATTTTCAATGTCATGACTTCTAAGTGTCATGTTTCTATCAGGAAAATTACGCAAAATCGAAATATTTGCGGCAAATATAAGTTAAATTTCATTGAAACAGAAAACAAGATAAATTTTGCGAAAGAATGAAGCATAGGAAGACAAAAACAAACCCTAATGAGAAGCAGGAAATTGTTCCTCTCAAAGTGGTCTGCCCACTAATTGAGAAAGACGATGATGTCGTCCAAGCGATTGATCCTCGCAGAGTCGCAGGTATCTGTTTTTGACCGACGTTGTCCACCTCGACAAAGACGTGGTATTCTCCCTTGTTGAGTCGACATAGCCCACCAAGGCACCAAACACTAGGTTTCAATCTCTGCTCTGGCGGCGGCTCAGGCTCGGTGAAGAACTGTGTCAGCTAGAACGAGGAAGTTCGCTCTGTGCCTCCGAGGGGGCATAGAACACATTTTTAGTTCGTATATTTTTTTTAAGGGATCGGCATGTAAATGTTGGTGTTGGTAAAATTTTCGTGTTGACCGGATGTTAATTTGCTAATAAGAGCTTAATTTTCATGCCGGGTTGAGTCAAGCCCGGGTTCTAAGTGAGTGAGGTCAACCAGGATTCAAGTTGATTATTTGGGTCTAGCTATGTTCCCAGTGAAACCCGAACTTGATCCATTAAGCATGAATCGTCGACACCCCTGGCTAGCCCCATGACTCCATGAGAAAGAAGCATGAATTAAATTCTTTAGGCTCTATGTGGTTGCAGCAAACTCCACCGCTTTTCAGTCACGTTTGTTTTTTCCATTTTTTTCTGCCGTTCTCAACCGCCGCCCCCTACAAATGGCGAAATGCCACCGTTTACTGCCGCCGCCCTACCTCCAGTCCGAAGCTCTTACGAATTTTTTGGTGCGCATGATACACCTTCTTCTATGTGCGCATGAGTATTATTACAGTTGTAAAGTTTTCTAAATTCCAGTCAAAAAATATACAACTATATTACTATAATAAGTCTCATGTGCACACAGAGAAAAATATGCTATGCGCACCAAAAAATTTTTTTGGCCCTGAGGAGAGCGTTACGAGCCATTTGTCTGGTACTATTTCTCCGCGATATAAATGCTTACTATAAATAGTTCTGACTATTTTAAAAGTTCAAAGTCAAACTTATTCAGGAAATATACCAATATTCGTTTACTAGTTTTGACTAATTTAAAAGGAATCAAATTTACCTTCACTTTTGCGGCCAGAGACGCGGTTTTTAGAAGCGGCAGCGGCACATGGGCGGTCCGGCCGGAGTCCGGGCCGCCGCACTTCGCGCTCAGTGGCTTCACTTTTGGGGTATTTTTGGGGGTTCGAAACGCGGAGCAATGCAAGCCCAGAGTAATAAACAGAGGACGGAAAAGTCAGTTTCTGGACAGAGGAATGAGCTCCGGTAGAAGAAAATTATTGCACAATCTGATGAAAAATTCATTAAATTTGGATGGAAAATAATAATATTTCGCTGCCGTCATTATGATCGAAGCCATTA
This sequence comes from Dactylorhiza incarnata, assembly GCA_033032865.1. Taxonomy (NCBI): domain Eukaryota; kingdom Viridiplantae; phylum Streptophyta; class Magnoliopsida; order Asparagales; family Orchidaceae; genus Dactylorhiza; species Dactylorhiza incarnata. Next base: position 1,433,775 of record JAWHQI010000227.1, on the reverse strand, counting down.
GCCGCATGAAGCGCTGCATCTTTTTATTTATAGGAAGGCATTTGTGATGCGTGGGAGAGAGAGACTTTGGCTTTTTTACCGATTCATCTCAAACAAATGTCAGTTGAATATGGAACTTACTGCAGGGCTTTTTTTTACAGCAGGTCACCGAGTTTAATTTCTACAGCAGCTAACCGAGTTGATTTTTTTATCCCCGTAACCCCCATTTTACAAGGTTGACGGGGCTGAGGAAATTTCCTCCATATTGTCCGGAGGAATCTGCGTAATTATTATACATAGCAGTACTGCGATATAAGTATGAATCATTCATTCATACTTATATTGGCCAAGAGAGCGCCTATTAGGCTCGGGCTGGGGCGGAAGAAATGTGAATATGACAGATTCTGCATTCAAAACTTTTTTTACTTATTAATCTTCGCATGTGATTTGATGTTTTTTTTTTCACGGCCAAGATGGTACACGCACCGCACTGTGGCAATGCGATGCGCATGCCCAAAATATTTCCCTCTTATGCTCGGGAGAGATTTTTCGGTCTGCGACCCGGACCTTAAATATGGTCAGCTTCAAATCGGGCCGTGTGATCAATTATCAGACCGCCGGAGAAATTCGCGATAAAAAATCAAAAAATGATATCCGGATGGATTTTAAAGGGCACGCGATATCCGGTCGGATTTTTTAAAAAAAACAAGTTTTTATAAGAAAATTGGTTCTTAAAATAACAATAAAAAAACCACAATTAATATTTTATAATTTATTTTATAAATATACATTTTTTGTTGGGGTAAAAATCATTTTTTTCAACGGAGGGGGGGATTTTTTTGACATAACACTTGAAATTTTCTCATGGTTATCATCAAGTTGTCCACATCAACCACAAACATTTAATACTTAGTTTTGAAGTGGACTTCAAGAATGTCTAGCTTAAGGAGGTCTCGGGATTATTCGACGATTTTGGAGTCTGATGTCGTCCCTGCAAGGATAAATATATGTGGCATTCCATTTCATTATTTTGAGGAGATTCTCCGCATCCTCGTCAAATCTCATGGACTGCTCTTGTCTCTGGATGCTCATATGGTGCATGACACATGTGCTGATCGTGCTCAAGTTTGTATCAAATTCAACCGTAGGTCCTCTCCTCCTCATATATCTTCATGAGGATGATTGAGGCTAATCGAAATTGGGTCACTCACTTCTTCTCATTACTTTCGAGAGAAACCTACTCTAATGTTGTGGTTGTCACAAGCAGAGTCATGCTATTCGTGATGGTGAGAAGGTTAATAAAAATCTTTCTGAAATTCTTGTTCAGGCTCGGGTCGATCTGCATGTTGATGGTGGTATCTCTATTATGTCTCTACCCCCGGTGGTTGAGAATGTATTGGTGGATCCAACTATTGTGATTCCTCGCGTGGTGGCGAATCAGGTGGCATCATGCATTTCTATGACTCCACCCCGACGTTGTGAATCTGAGTTGTGGATCTGATTATGTGACGCATGATGATGGAGGCTACGAAGACCTGGGTTCAGATATTTAGTATATGCAAATCTTCAATATTGAGGATCTTGCGAAGCAGCCAAAAGAAGATACGATAACCCAGACTGACAACTCATTTGGTAGAGAGCAACAACATGATCATGAGTACTTCGGGGAATCACAAACCCAACAGAGTAAGAAGCGGAACAAAAAATCTACACTAATAAATCATCTCCTTTGTCTCATCTGTCATAAACCGAAGTCTCGAGGTACTTAGAATCTGAGGATTTTTAAGTTTATCCTCTCGCTTTTCCCCAATATTGAGGAGTTTGCCCATATCATAGTCATATCATGTGGTGATTTTGTAGCTTGTGGCCAACTATATTATGTTGCTTGCATCTTTATTTAAAAGTACAAAAAAAATCTATTATTAAAAAAATATGAATCATTCATAGATTTGCATGACTAGGGAAGACCAATGGGTCTGTATGGCACGACGGCGACGATCGTGAATGCGGTGGTTATGAACTGCCGTTCGTGAATGCCCGACCTCACTTAGGAACTTCATCCAATTTTAATGTTCAAAATTGTTAAGAATCGTTGTCATGACAAACATATATTTCATGACGGTTGCATTTTTCTCTAAACTCATGAGAGCAATACTCCACACCAAACGGACCCTAAATCTCTCATGATGATAGAAGCCTGGCAGATGAACCAGTGTTCGCAACGGAATAACATTTCTCAATGGACAAATTGGGGGCGACCGAACAAGTAGAAATTTCCAATTGCAAAGTCGCATGTCTTTTTGAGAACACTGATTTTGTTAGATTTGAAGTGAGCTAGCGCTAGCGCCAGCGCTAGCTCATACTCGCCACCCCCCATTGTTTTGCCTATAAATAGAGGGGTACCACCCTCTAAAGAGATCGATTCTGGAACTGGCGAGTATCATCAACTTTAAGCGAGTTAGAGATACCAGAGCGCCACCAGGCGAGCATCGGACTTGGAGTAAGTTCGGCAGGCGAGCATCGGACTTGGAGTAAGTTCGGCCAGCTCCCTTGAGCGAGTAACGAGCAGTGGAGATACCGTCGGCGCTAGTGCTAGCGCGCACGGTAGCGACAAGAGGCGAAGAGGCGAGCAGCGAGCTTGCGAGTAGCTGGGAGTGCGAGTACCCCTACTCGGGAGATAGCGCCCGACGCTAGTGATAGCGCTCGCGCTAGCGAGTATTGGAGGAAGCAGTGCGCGGCGAGCGTGCGAGAAGCTTGGAGTGCGAGCAACGAGCTTGCGAGTAGCAGAGCTAACGCCCGGCGCTAGCGATACCGCCAGCGGTAGCGAGGAGCGAGCTTCTGTAGCGAGGAGCGAGTATTGGACCGAGTATCACCTGCGCGATGTGCTCCGGAGGAGAAGCGGACCTTGTCCGTGACCATGTTCTTTCCTTCTATTGGCTGTTGTGATTCAAGTTGGATGCAACTTGTATTCAGCCGTGTTCAGTTGTAACTAGCTACCAAAATTAGTATTGTGAAAGCTTGTGTTCATTTTTTGTGTCCTTATTCTCCGGTTGGTTGACGTGTTCTTCCGACTTCAAAATATTTCACATGGTATCAGAGGGATAGTGGGAACAAGGTCGAAGCAACCAAGATGGATGTCGGAGGAGGGTATGCTAGGGGACTTGGCATTGAGCTGCTTGTAAGACCCCCCCCCCCCCCCTCCCTAAATTGAACCTGGTTCAGGGAGGGGGGATCTTACTGCCCAAAGAGGACTACCCAGCGCTTTTCGGGTGGCGACGTCCCACCCTCTTCAAGCGCTGAGCGGTCTCTTTGTCAGGCACAAGAATCATCACAACACATCAGAACGCACAGCGGAAGCAATCGAAATAAGAAAAGCTAAGCATGCTGATTATATTACATATTTAAATATGGCCGGGCCTATCGTTTTACAAAACATTGCCTCGAGGGCTACATAGTCTAAAACAAAAGGGAGCCCTAGGCTAGTCCTTATACTCTCGAACTCACGTCTCTGAAGATAGGAGGAGAGGCTGGGGTAATCGAACGGGCCATCTCCAAGGCTCGTAACTCATCCTGCGGTGCGGGGCCTCCTTGCTGTCCCATCTCCTGTGATTGGTTATAAGAAATAACCGTTAGTCATAGAGCTAAGTAGAAAATACATCCCCTCCCCGGATCCATATCCAGGGGGCGGCTAAAGAACAGAAATGAAATAGCCGAAGCAAGGTAGAGGGTTAGCAGCAGGTAAACATATATGTCCCCGTATATATATATAGGGCTTCCCGACCTAAGCTCGTAATCACGCCGTATAGTAAGTACACAACACTATAACGAGCAGACACGCACACCCAGGTATTCAAACCTGTACGCACACAAAAGACCCTGTGTCGACACAATTTAGACCGCTTTATTTCAAGCAGGGGAGCTAACCCCGCGGGCCTCACCGATGTGGCCGTCGGTGACAGTGGCCAGTCTTGCCACTTCTGAATGTAGTCGTACCGTATCATTCAGGCCCTCCTGTACAACTTGGTGTACTAACTGGATGTGAGCGACATCCGACGAGCCGATTTGTAGGCCGACCAGGGGAGGTAAAACTGCAGGCTCGGAGGGTGATAACCCGTTGTGCACATCTCCCTGTCGCCATGAGTCGTCAACCCACCCGCACCGGTACGAACGGTCTGCGAGTGTGACCAACCCGCCACTCCCAAACAATCTTCACCCGCTTTATATAAAACAAGCATATAAGTGTCGTGGCAATTCTACTCGACCGGTCACACAACCTCTGCCCGGGAGGATTAGCGGTATGAGGGCTCCTTGCTTGGGACTAACCTGGGAGGAGGGACTCAACTCCGGGTTTCCCCAACTAAGGCCTCGCAGAAGGGAGGATAAGCACCGCATGGTTGCCACGACAGTTCTGCATTAGCAAATAAATTAGGCCGAAAGCAGGGGCCATAACACTAAGCAGAAACATAGGCCGAAAGCAGAGGCCATAATAATAAACAGAAAAGTAGGCCGAAAGCAGAGGCCATGGTAATAAACAGAAAAGTAGGCCGAAAGCAGAGGCCATGGTAATAAACAGAAAAGTAGGCTGAAAGCAGAGGCCATGGTAATAAACAGAAAAGTAGGCCGAAAGCAGAGACCATGGTAATAAACAGAAAAGTAGGCCGAAAGCAGAGGCCATGGTAATAAACAGAAAGGTAGGCCGAAAGCAGAGGCCATAATGACAGGACCAGTGCGAGACTGGATTTAAATGAAAGTACAGAAAGTAAATGCGGGGGACCAGTGCGAGACTGGATTTAAAGGGAAGTATAGAAAGTAAATGCGGGGGACCAGTGCGAGACTGGATTTAAAGGGAAGTACAGAAAGTAAATGCGGGGAACCAGTGCGAGACTGGATTTAAAGGAAAGTACAGAAAGCAGTAACAGCATAAGGAAAGGGTTAGTAGTCCAATCGCTCTTTTATTATTGTCGCGGCGGGGTTAAATTTCAGCGCCGCGCCGCGATTTCGTTCCAATTTTCGCGTCGATATTCCGAGCTTAGTCGATTCCTTGGATAGATATGCATAATTTTTAATAGGCATTTAAAAATATGCGTCGAGGGGACGCCGATTCATTTTGAAGAATTTCGCTCTTTTTGAGCGTTTATTTTCGCTTGTAAAAGCTTTTGGAGGACCAAAATAAGAAACCACACCTCCCAATTTTAATAGTAGTTGTAAAACACCTTTAATTAGAGCCCCTAATTTTTGGTGATTTTTGCGAACTTATTTAGACGTTTATTTTCTCAAAATAAACCCTATAAATGATTTTAAAAATAATAAAATTCCTCCTAAAAATCCCAAAAAAATTCAGTAGGTGCCCCTTAGGGTGGGGCACATTTCCTATTTAGAAAACTTCTTCCCAATCTGCCCCATTTTTTCTCAAAAAAATGGGGAAGGGGAAAGGGAGATTGGGGTGCGGTTAGGGAAAGGGAAGGGGGGTGTTGGGGTGCGATTAGGGAAAGGGAGGGGGCGCAGGGGCCTTGTACCCTGCGCCTTCCTGCGGCTCCCACAGCGGATCTGCGGCGGATCCGCTGTGCGAGCACTCAAACTGAGGCGGAAGGCGGGAAACGAGGAGCGGGAGGCCGCCCGATCTCCTGGGGGAGATCGGACGGCTCCCGCCATCCCCGCCAACAGGCGGCCCCAGCTACCGCCGGGCAGCGATCGGAGGGGCCGGCGCCGCCCCCGGTCGGTGCGCCGGGGGCCGGCGACTCCTCCGGTGATGGTCCGGCGGCCACCGCCGGGGGAGGGCGAAGAAGTAAGCGGGTGGGGGGGGGGGGGGGGGGGGGGGGGGGGGGGGGGGGGCGGAGGCGCGGCCTGCATGGGCCATGCAGGCCTGCTGCGCCGCCGCCTCCGCTGAGAGGGCGCCGGTGCCGCCCCTGGTCGGTGCGCCGGGGGTCGGCGTCCACTCCGGTGGTGGTCCGGCGGCCGGGCGCCGCCGGACCTCGCCGGAAGGAGGATCTGGAGGGGACGGGGAGGCGCGGCTCAGCCGGCCCGAACCATGTTGGCTTGCCGTGCCGCCGCCTCCACGTGCATGGCCCTCCCTAAAGCCCCTGGTCGGGGCGCCGGGGAGGGGGGGGGGGGAATCCTCCGGCGGTGGTCCGGCGGCCTGGAGTCGCCGACCGCCGCCGGGGGAGGGGATTATTTCCCTCCAGGAAAACCAAGCAGAGGGGGGAGGGGGAGGCCACGGGTGCCGCCGGCTGCGTCCTCCGGCGGCCCGGCCGCCTCCCCGGTGCCGGCGCCGAGTTCCCCGAGAGGGAACCTACCTCCCCCAGCGCCACCACCGGCGCCGGGGGAGAAGGCTTCCACGGCCGCTCCCTCCCCGAGCCTTGCAAGGCTCGGGGCGGCGGCCGGCGATGCTCAGGCGACGGGGGGAGGGGTGGCCTACTCCGGGAGGTAGGAAGGAGGAGGGGTGAGCTTCTACTTGGAGGTGAGGTGGGGCTCGAGAGGTGGAGGGGCGGTGGCCGGCCATGAGGAAGGAGGAGGAGGTGGCGGCTTGGGGTTGGCTTGCTCCGGCAAGGTGGAGGAGGAGGAGGGTTGGGCTGGGTTGGTCGGCAGGGTGAGGCTGAGAGGGAGTGGGGTGGGGGGTTTGAGAGGGGCTGCCCCTTCCTTTTATAGGAAGGGGGAGCTCTCCTCCTTATCCCCCACGTGGGGATAAGGGAGGGGGAGATATTTTCTCCCCCTCCCCTCCCTTCTCTCTCTCTTGCCCCCTTTCCCCAAGTAGGGGCTGCCTATTCATGGGCAGCCCCTTTTCTTGGGGTGGGGTGGGGGGGGGGGGGGGGGGGAGGCTTTCTCTCTCTCCCCCCCTTTCCTTTTCATTTCTCAATAAATTTCAAGCAGGGGGGGGGGGGGTTTGACCGAGTCAACTTAGGGCGGGGTCCTCCTTGGCCCCCGGGGTCCAATAAGAGTTACCGGGGCTGATGTCGGGTTCGTATGCTTTATATCTCATGTGTTGCACTGAGGTGATTTGCATAGTCGTAAAATGACATACTCTCCATACGACCTTGAATCGAAGTGCAACGAATTCCGTTGCGCTTGTATTGTCCATACAAGTCTAACAGAACTGACGGAAGTCCAATCGGGGTTCGTATGGTCACTATTCATAATAATGAGGTAGTGGCGCGCTACGACACCCGAAATGGTCGTTTTCTCCAAACGACCTCGAATCGAAGTGCAACGAATTCCGTTGTGCTTGTATTGTCCAAACAAGTCTAACGGAACTGACGGAAGTCCAATCGGGGTTCGTATGGTCACTATTCATAATAACGAGGTAGTGGCGCGCTACGACACCCGAAATGGTCGTTTTCTCCAAACGACCTCGGATCGAAGTGCAACGAATTCCGTTGCGCTTGTATTGTCCATACAAGTCTAACGGAACTGACGGAAGTCCAATCGGGGTTTGTTTGGTCACTGTACCCCAATGATTTAGTTGCGGCACGCAACGTTACTTAAGATGGTAGTTTTCTACTGCTCGGGCCTACTTTTATTGGGCTCACTAGGGTCTAGTGGCCCAATAAAAGTTGGGATGTTACAATCCAATAAAAATAAAGAGATTTTCGTCCCTGAAAATTGGCTAAAGTAGGGGTTTAAAGGATATACCTGGGGGAAAGAGTGTCGGGTATTTTTCTCGAACGAGCGTTTTTGGTTCCCAAGTAAACTCTTCGCGTCCACAGTTTGACCACAAGATCTTGATCATCGTGATGGTTTTGTTCCGCAGTTCTTTGATCTTGGAGTCCACTATCTTCACTGGTTCGAGTTGGACGGATCGGTCGGATTGTACTGATGTCGGTGACACGGGGAGATGTTGCTCGGGTTGGCGGAGTACGCATCTCAGCGAGGAGACGTGAAACACGTCGTGGAGGTTTCCCATCTCGGCTGGCAAAGCTAACCTATAAGCCACCGGGCCAACTCTTTCGATGACTTGATATGGGCCTAAGTAGCGGGGGTCTAGCTTTTTCTGCTTCTTTATTCGGGATAACCCGTGCATCGGCTTAATTTTCAAGAAAACCATATCTCCCACGTTGAATTCCACCATCCGATGACGCGCATCATAATATTTGGCTTGCCGGCTCTGCGCTTCTAGCATATGTTCCCAGATTAACCTTATTGCGGCAGTGGTATCGTCTATGTAGGTGACCCCTAAGGTTTCAGGGTCCTCATCCTGTGCCCAAGATAGTGGGGTCCGACAGCCTCTTCCGTAGAGGGCTTCGTAAGGTGCCATCTTGATGCTTGCCTGGAAGTTGTTATATGAAAATTCCACCAGAGGTAGTAACTGCTCCCATGGCTCGTTGTGTTCCACTATGCATAATCAGAGAAGATCTTCCATCGTCCGGTTTGTTCTTTCCGTCTGCCCATCGGTCTGGGGGTGGAAGGCGGTGCTAAATGCCAATCTGGTTCCTAGATAAGCTTGCACTCTTCTCCATTCCTTCGATGTAAAGCGCCCGTCGCGGTCCGAGACGATTGATTTGGGTATTCCATGAAATCAGACTACCTGCTCAATAAATAGTCGGGCTAAAATGTCGACACCGTCGCCTTGCCGGTTCGGGATGAATCGGGCTACCTTGGTAAGACGGTCTACTACGACCCATATGGAGTCGTTACCTGCACGAGATCGGGGTAAGCCATGGACAAAGTCCATGGAAATATCCTCGAACTTCCATTCTGGTATGGGCAGCGGTTGTAGTAGGCCCCCTGGGCTTCGACACTCTGCCTTGACCAGTTGACAGGTCTGGCAGTGATTAACATAGTTGGTGACGTCCCTCTTCATTCCTGGCCAGTATAAAGTCCTTCGTAGGTCTGTATACATCTTCACTACCCCTGGGTGTATTGAATACCTTGTTTGATGTGCTTCACGGAGTATCTCCTCTCGGATCCCCTCTGCAGCGGGAATGAATATGCGGTGTCTGTATTGCAGGATGCCATCGTACAAGTTGTAGTCTTCTTGTGCACCGTGTTGCAAGGCCTGAATGATCGGTGCTGCTTCAACGTCGGTCTTCTGGGCTTCTCGTATTCTATCCCTGATGTCACACTGTATCTTCATCCAATAGAGGTGGGCCTGATACTCCATCGGGTTCCTGCGGGTAACGAGGATGACATCCAGTCTTGCCAAGGATTCGACTAATTCCTCCGGTACCATTTCTAACCAACTCCCGGTCCTCGGAGGCTGCCGACTCAGGGCATCTGCAACCTTATTAGCCTTGCCGGGGTGGTACTGAAGGGCGAAGTCGTAATCGCAGAGAAATTCCAACCACCGGCGTTGTCGGAGGTTCAGCTCCTTCTGGGTGAAGACATACTTGAGGCTCTTATGGTCGGAGAAAATCTCGCATCGTACCCCGTAGAGGTAGTGTCTCCAAACCTTTAATGCGAAAACTACCGCCCCCAGTTCTAGATCGTGGGTGGCGTAGTTTAGTTCGTGCGGCTTGAGTTGACGTGAGGCGTAGGCAACTAACTTGCCATGTTGCATAAGCACGGCTCCCAATCCTTTCAGAGAGGCATCAACATAGATCTGGAAGCCCTCAGTTCCTGAGGGAAGAGTCAGGATCGGGGCTGATATCAGCCGGCTCTTCAGTTCGATGAACGCTGCTTCGTACTCGGGAGACCAATGGAATGTCACATCCTTTTTGGTGAGGGAGGTAAGCGGTAACGCAATCTTGGAGAATCCTTCGACGAACTTACGGTAGTAGCCGGCGAGGCCAAGGAAACTTCGGATGTCTGCCGCTGTCTTAAGTGGCGGCCAATCTCGTACCGCTTGTACTTTGGCTTGATCCACTGCTACCCCGTTCTTGTTAACTGTGTGTCCCAGAAAACCGACTTCTTCCATCCAGAACTCGCATTTGCTAAACTTGGCGAACAGCGAGTGCTCTCTTAGCGTAAGCATAACCATTTGGAGATGCCTGGAGTGATCGGTTTTGTTCCTCGAGTAGATGAGGATATCATCTATGAAGACTATTACGAAAAGATCCAGGAAGGGTTTAAATACGGTATTCATTAAAGCCATGAAGGCGGACGGGGCATTGGTTAATCCAAATGGCATTACCATGAACTCGTACAGTCCGTAGCGGGAGCTGAAGGCGGTCTTGGGAATGTCCTCTTCTCGCATTCTGAGTTGATAGTAGCCGGATCTTAAATCCATCTTGGAAAAGACGGACGCGCCTTGCAGCTGATCGAACAATTCATCTATCCGGGGTAGGGGATAGGTATTCCGGACAGTGAGTTTATTCAATTCTCTGTAGTCAATGCAGAGACGCAGAGATCCATCCTTCTTCTTAACAAACAGTACTGGGGCTCCCCAGGGCGAAGTACTAGGACGTACGAATCCTGCGTCGACTAACTCTTGTAGTTGAATCTTGAGCTCGGCCAGTTCCCTCGGGGTCATCCAGTACGGTGCTCGGGATACTGGTCGGGCTCCTTGAGTAAGTTCGATTCGGAAGTCCACTTCCCGTTGCGGGGGCAACCCGGGAAAGGACTCTGGGAAGATATCTGGGAAGTCCCTGATTACAGGCACTTTAGCGAGTACATGTGTCGTGTCTTCCATTTCAAAGTAGATTAGGTATACCTCGTCCTTCCGTCGAACTGCCTTGACGGTTTGTGCAGATGTTAAGATAATGCGGGTGACAGAGGGTATACCTGCTAGCGTGATAAATTGCCCATTCGGATTCTGGAGGCGGATTTCTCGAGTTGAACAATTGATTTGGGCGCTGTGCTCGGCCAACCAATCCATCCCTAGAATGATGTCGAATCCGGTTATTGCCAAAACGGCTGCGTTGACTTCGAATTCTATGCCTCCTAGCATTGCCTGGAAGGAACACTTTTCGGTGGAAGTCATATCCGATCCATCCGGGAGTCGTATTCGGATTGACATCCCGGATGATCGCACTGTGTTCTCCTTGTCAGCGATGAAGTTTTGTGCAACGAAAGAATGTGTGGCGCCGGTATCGAACAGTGTTTTAGCGGGATGACCTTCTACCAAAAGTAAACCTGATAACATATATATATATATATATCATGATCATAAGCTTTTCACAAATATACAGGAGTAGGGATGACATATACAAAAGTCCCAATATATAAAGCTATAACATCTCCTAGGATATCATACTATCGGAAGTAGATACCTATCACTACGTCAGGAGCAGGACCGTGCTGAAGATCCAACGCATATGCCTCGAGCGGTGCTGCTCTGCCCTGCCTAGCCGGCTCCCTCCTGCCTGCGGGACGTCCTCTGCGTCCACCTCGTCCTCTCTCCGCCGCTCTCTGTACTGCTCCTAAACCGGGTCTCCCGGTAGCCTGTGGGCAGAAGGCTCGTATATGCCCAGGCTGCTGGCATAGGTAGCAGTTCCCTGCGAAGGGAACATCTCGTCGTGCGGCTGGGACGACCTGAGGTGCTGGGGCTGGGGGTGCTGGTCGGGGCTGGGGTGCTTGTCGGGGCTGGGGTGCCTGCCTATATGGCTGGTGACGCTGACGCTGTCTCCCGTCTCGGCCCTGCCTGCGAGGACCTACTCCTCTCTCTCGGCCCTGCGTCCGGGGAACACCTACGTGTCCCCTCCACTGCTGAGCTACCATCCGCTGGTCCATCTCTAGAGCGGTGGCATGTGAGGCGATCGTGTGGAAGGATGCCTGGGAAATCATGATCAGGGCCTGACGGAGGTCGTCTCGTAATCCCCGGTAAAATCTGGCCGCCCTGTCCTTATTCGTACCTGCTAAGGTCCCGGCGAAGTGGGCCAGGTGGATAAACTCTCTCTGGTAGTCTGGAACCGTCCTATCTCCCTGCCTGATTTGCAGGAACCGTTCCTGGAGCGCCATCCGGTCTGCATCCGAAATGAAATGCTCTAAGAAGGCCTCTGAGAACTCCCCCCAGAAGATCGTGCTGAGTGGTCGTCCTCTGAAGGTAGAGCGGCTAGCGGCCCTCCACCAGTCCCGGGCATAGCCCTCCAGCATGGTCACCACCAGGGACACTGCGGCTACTGCGGGGCACATCATCCCTACTAGAAGCTCCTCTACCCTCTCCACCCACTCCTCGGCCTGGATGGCTGACTCGGTACCTCGGAAGGTGGGGGGCCTTAGCCCCCGGAATGTCGTCAGCAGATCGGTGGGTACGGTGGCCTGCTGTGGTGGCTGTCTGGAAGGCGGCTAACAGGGCTACCAGGGTCTGTCCGAGCTCTGTCTCTCCGAACGGAACTGCGGCTGGAGCGGCCGGGGCTGGTGGTGGAGTGGTAGGGTGGTACTGGTCCCGAGAGGAGGACCTTCCGTTACTTGACTCCGGTATCTGGAGAAGTAACAAACGGGCATCAGAACTTGCAAAAATAAGGGAATTTTGCAGGACTGAAAGAAAAGGAAGCGGAAAGCGTGTGGGTGTACTACCGTGCAGTCTCGAATCCTTAACCTTAAACCTAAAGGGTCCACCAGGCTTCCGCTGCGTGGTTCGTCCCGAACCAAGAAACAGAACCGGGGAAGGGAGGATCGAAAGACTGCCCCATGTGGTCGGATCGTGGTGGCTCTGATCCATTTGTAAGACCCCCCCCTCCCTAAACTGAACCTGGTTCAGGGAGGGGGGATCTTATTGCCCAAAGAGGACTACCCAGCACTTTTCGGGTGGCGACGTCCTACCCTCTTCAATCGCTGAGCGGTCTCTTTGTCAGGCACAAGAATCATCACAACACATCAGAACGCACAACGGAAGCAATCGAAATAAGAAAAGCTAAGCATGCTGATTATATTACATATTTAAATATGGTCGGGGCCTATCGTTTTACAAAACATTGCCTCGAGGGCTACATAGTCTAAAACAAAAGGGAGCCCTATGTTAGTCCTTATACTCTCGAACTCACGTCTCTGAAGATAGGAGGAGAGGCTGGGGTAATCAAACGGGCCATCTGTTGGGATCATTGCTCACAATGTCCTAGATTTGGAGAAGTCCATCTCTAAGTCAAAGATATATCTCAGAATGTATTTGATATACTCTCTAGGATCAATGTGCAGGAGATCAGGTCAGGCAAAATGTTCATTGAATTCATTCAAGTTCAGAAGCGTTGAGACATCATACATCGCTCGTCGCCTGTGACCCAGAAGCGTTGACTCATGTCTACTACTCAAATAGTCAGCGCCAACTAGAAGTTCTGAGTTCAAGTTAGAAAGCGTCGAGCCAAGTTATATTGCTCGACGCCTTGGAATGAGAAGTGTTGACTTAACTCCTATCAGCTCAGCGCCAACTAGAAGCTCTGAGATCAAGTTAAAAAGCGTCGAGCCAAGTTATGTTGCTCGACGCCTTGGAATGAGAAGTGTTGACTTAACTCTTATCAGCCCAGCGTCATCCAGAAGTGTAGAGATATGAAGACAAAGTTAAAAGGCGTCGACTGAGTGATGATTACTCAACGCCTGAGAAGGAGGAGCCGAGAGCTTCAGTCTAAGGAGTATGCGTCGAGTGTTTAAATATTGCTCGACGCCTAATTGAGAAAGTGTTGATAAAGACAGTAAGCGCTCAACGCCTCTTCTACAGATAGTCTGAACTGAGGAATTTCTTCTACAGCTGGCTGAGCTTTTGTTTCTGATAAAGACCGTTGAAAACATAACGTCATGCTGGCGTGGAAGATCGTAACTGTAATTGCAGATGGCGGGCTATAAATAGAAGGCATGACCTATGGGTTATGTAGCTAAGTATTAAAGCAGTAAATAAAAGCTTTAAAAGCCATTATCGTTTTCGAGTAAAAAGTTTGAGAAAGATTTCTGTGAAGTCGTCTTCCCTTTCAGAACCAATATGATTTGAAGAATTCATTCAGCAATCTGGTGCTGATATCTTTTTCGGAAAGCAGGAGGTCAAGAAGGAAGAATCTGTCTTCCTAAGAAGAAGAACAGTCATCACAGCCTGTCGAATCAAGAAGATCATTTGCTGCTGTTGTTCTATTGAAGGTTTCTGACTGATCATTCATGCAGATCAAGAAGGCTCAACAATTGCAAACCTGAGTCTAAGTATTTGTTACTTTCTTTCTAAATTTCTGTAGGATCTGAGTTGTCAGATCTGAGTGTAGGATCTGTCAAGGATCTGAGTTGTAAGATCAGGTGTGATCTGAGTTGTAGGATTCAGGGGTGAATCTGAGTTGTAAGCCTAGTTATAAAGGCTGAGGTAGGATCTGTGTGATCTGAGATTGTAAGATCCTTTGGCGATCTGAGCTGTAAGACCTGTTTGTGGTCTGAGATCTGGAGGAGTTATAAACCCTATCTAGTACACTACATAGAAGGGTAGAAGGGGGAAAGTGGATTACCCAAGATAAGGGGAACCACTATAAAAATCTGTGTGTTCTTTTCTGTGGTGTTATTTTTCTTGAAAGCTCTGATCAGATTTATCTAGGTTATATTCAAGAACTGCAATAAATTTAAATAACCTATTCACCCCCCCCCCCCTCTAGGTGATTAGCTACCCTTAAATTAAGTCTTTCAAGTGGTATCAGAGGGAGGGTTGTTCAAGAAAAGGTTTAACAGCCTGAACAAGATCTTCTAAGGGTAAATTTCTGAAGTCGTGAAGGCTAATTCGGAGGGAAGCAAAGAATTTACATCCTTGAAGCTTCCTGTACAACCCCGATATTCGCCAGGAAGCAACCAAAGCTCGCGCTCAAGGAGGCGAGCCAAGAGGGGCGAACCCTGATCTCCGGCGAGGCAGGCCAAGGAAGAGCAAGAGACTGCGCAGGCGAGCGAGCCCAGCGAAGGGAGGGTAACCGGCTCTTTTGAAGCTCGGCGAGGGCAGTACATGCGAGCCCGACCAGCTGAGAAGGGAGCTCGCCAGGCGAGCCCGGAACCTTGGGGTGCAGTTAGCCACTCTTGGGGTACAGTTAGCCATTTTGGGGTGCCGATAGCCATCCTGGGGTTCGCCGACCCAGGGGTTCGCGAGCTCCGATCGCGAGGGCAGTCGGCTTGGCCAGGTCGCTATCAGCGAGCCCAACCGTCCGAGGAAGGAGTCCGCTAGGCGAGCCCGCCTAGAGTGAGTGCTGATAGTACCTCTGGGGTTCGCCGACCCCGAGGCTCGCGAGCTCCACTCGCGAGGGAGGTCGCGAAGCGGGCTGGCTCGCCCCGTAAAAGTCCAGGAAGGGATTTTTACCAAGGAGCCCCTGGTGGTCTGCGTTTAGCCTCTCCAAACAACGGAGTTTGGCTGTTGACAGACCAATCCGGTGTGCGGATAGTGAGAATGGACAGCGGGATTTGGTTATCGACAGACCACCAAACTAAAATCTATAAATAGACCTCAAAGGGCACCTTGGAAGAGACCGGTTCATTATCTTTGAGCTCTTCTCTCCCTAGGTCGCTTTGGTTTGTGCTCTCTAGCTCTCCAAGGTGCCCGAGTCTTAGCTTTGGCTTGGGAGGGGAAGCGCTCAACGATCTTCCGGGTTAGTGGAGGGACCTCCTCGCTGAGACTAGGGTCTTTGTTCTTTGCTCAAATCGTCGGTCTTACCTCTCCCGAGGGACCGGTAAGGGCTAGCCGCCTCTCATTTCGGTGAGGGCCCCGAGCTCCACTAGAGATCGAGAAATCGGTTTCAACATTTTGGTGCGGTGAGCGTGGAGCGCGGCTGGTTCAAGAAAGTCCCAAGGAAGAGTTATGGATGGGGATGAAGAGCAGGGCGAGGAGTTCGGCGAGACCCCTCAGGAAGCAATGGCTAGGATGTTCGCGGATTTCAGGAAGGAGGTGCTCGACACCTTGGGGTTCACGGTCACGGCTCTGCGAAGTGAGTTCGCGACCCCGGCACCTCAGGCGACCACTCCCCCAACAGCAGTCGGCGAGAGGGCACCGGGAGGAAGGGCTGGAAAAGAAGTTGCCATTGAACCAGGACATGACAGGGAAGGGCGAGTGCTGTTCGCCAGTCCGGCGAGCCCGGTGTTAGCGAGCTCCGCGCCGGCGAATTCGGTGCCGACGAGCTCTGCCCCAGCGAGCGCGGCACAGGCGAGCGCGCGCCAGGAAGATGCGACGACAGTCGGGGTGGTTCAGGCGAGCGTCGCCCTCGCGAGTGCGATCCCAAGCTTGGCGAGCGAGCTGGGTCCGCGAGCCGAGCGAGAGAAGATGGTAGGAGGGGGAAGCCCCTTCTGCGAATTAGTGTTGTCTGCACCCGTTCCAGCGGGATTCGGAGAATGGGATAGAGTGTACTACAATGGCAGAGATGACCCCGTTCAGCATCTGCAGTCTTTCGAGGACTCGGTCTCCATCAGGCCGATGTCCGATGCCTTCAAGTGTCGGCTCTTCGCCGTCACTCTCAAGGAGAAGGCCATGGACTGGTTTCATTCACTTCCGGCAGGCTCCATCTACGCGTTCGAAGACCTGCGCCGAAGTTTCTTGTTGAGATTTTCAACTTCAAAGAGGAGGAAGAAGGACGTTGATTCCCTCTTCGCGGTGAAGCAGGAGTCCAGGGAGACGTTGGCTCAGTACGCGGATCGGTTCCAGGAGGAAGTGCAGCTCACTCAGGAGGTGCCCGGGTTTGCACTTCAACTCGCCTTCACGGTCGGGTTGAAGGAAAGTTTCTTCAAGATGGCATTGAAAAGGAAGGCCCCCGTCTCCTATGAGGAGCTGATGGAGAGGGTGGCGGAGGAAGTAGCAAGCGAAGAAGCCAACCCAGAGCTCACCAAGAGGCGGGCCAAGCTCAGTGAGCCGGAGGTGAGGCAGCAAGAGGTCAGAAGAAGAGAAGAGCCCCGGGCCCCGGAGGGGGGATGGAGGCCGCAGGGTGGAGGAGTGCAGGGGCAAGGAAGGGGTTATGGCCCAGGAAGGGGTAACCGTTTCGAGGGACAATGGAGACCCCCCCAGTTGGGGTGGAGGCAAGGCCCGATGCAGTTGCCTCCCCCACCTCAACAGGCCATGGCAATTGGCCGGGGAAGAGGAAGGGGAAGAGGAGGAGAAGCGGAGGCGGCGGCCGCTAGGAGAAGAAGGAACATGATAGCAGAGACCGGGGCAAGGGAAGCGGCGGTGCCCTATTGCATCTTCCACGATGTGGAAGGCCACTCCACGGACACCTGTCCGGAGTTCCTGGAGGTGAAGAGGGGCCGAGCACCCGCGCCACCACCGCAGCAGCCATTAAGGATCGTGGAGGTGGAACCTCGGGAGGAGGAGGAGGAAAGATGTGAGGATAGAGCAGATCTGGGGAATAGAGGAGGGATCAGAGTGATCCATGGGGGGGTAGGGGTGGAGGCGACCCGCAAGGCTAGTCTCCATACCATCTACCGCCGGAGCGTAGCGTCAACATCCACCGCTTCACCCCCGACCGAAAAAATTATTTTCACCCAAAAGGACATGCCGAGCTACGAAGACCCGTTCTGCGACGCGCTGGTCATCCAGACGGCGATCGAGAACTTCACCGTCTCCCGAATCCTAGTGGACAATGGGAGTTCGGTCAATGTCATCTTCAAGAAGGCATTCGACAAGATGGAGGTGGAGCCCAGAAGGGTGTTGGCCTCGGATGGACCTCTGTTCGGATTTTCGGGAGAGAGGAAGGAAGTAGAAGGAGGGGTAGGGCTCCATGTGACCCTGGGTGGGCAGTCTCGGAACTGTCGCTTTGTCATAGTGGACGCCCCGAGCAGTTACAGCGCCATCTTCGGACGGCCACTCATCAGCGCGTTCCGTTGCGTCCCCTCCACTTTTCATCAGTGCCTCAAGTTCAACGACGGAGGGGTTCAGGGGGGATCCCAAGGTAGCAAGACAGTGCTACGTGACGGCCGTCAACACCATCTCCTGGATGGGAGAAGCCGAGGAGTGGGATAAGGTGATGGAGGAGGTAACCGAAGCCGGAGGTCTGGGGGTGGCTGAAGAGAAGAAGGGAGGTGAAGTTCATGCCCAGGAAGGGGTGGCTGAGATACCCCGGGCGGAGAGAAAGGAAGAAGAGGAGAAGGCCCAGGAGGAAAGGGCGGAAGAGCTGATGGTGTTAGGAGAGGGAGTCGAGGAAGAGATACCGGCTCCCGCTTGTGCCGAGGAAGAAAAGGCTGGGGGGGGGAGCAGTCCCGGTTGGAGGCCGTGGACGAGGTCGTGGAGCTCGAGGTCATCACCCGGCTGGGGGTGGTGGAAAAAGTCCGGGTCAGCGGAGGACTCAGCCCAGGAGATCAAGCGGAGATTCTGGCTTGCGTGCAGCAGAACGTGGATGTCTTCGCTTGGAGCGCCGCAGAAATGCCCGGGATCGACGCGGATGTGGCGTGCCATCGCCTCAACCTCGACCCCGGTGCCCGCCCCATCCGCCAGAAGAGGAGGGCCGTCGCAGACAAGCTAGAAGGGCCCATCCGCGAGGAGGTGGGCAAACTCCTGCAGGCCGGATTTGTATCGGAGATCCAGTATCCAGGCTGGGTCTCCAATGTCGTTATGGTGAAGAAGGGTGGAGGTAAGTGGCGTATGTGTATCGATTTTTCACTTCTTAATAAAGCATGCCCGAAAGATTGCTACCCCTTGCCCAGAATCGACGCGCTGGTTGACTCAGCCGTCGGTTTTACTGTAATGTCCTTCTTAGATGCTTTTTCAGGTTACCATCAAATCCGCATGCATCCCCCGGACATTAAGGACGTTTCCTTCATCACGGGGGATGGATGTTATTGCTATAAAATGATGCCCTTCGGGCTCAAGAACGCAGGGGCAACATACCAAAGGATGATGGATAGGGTCTTCCGCGAACAGAAAGGAAGAAATTTAGAGGTCTATGTCGATGACCTCATGGTTAAGAGCCGAGACCTCGGGACCCACCTCCGAGACCTCGAAGAGACATTTGGGACCCTGCGGCGGTACAAGATGAAGCTCAATCCCTTGAAGTGTGTCTTCGGGGCACGCCGAGGGAAGTTCTTGGGCCATTTGCTCACCCCCACGGGAGTGGAGCCCAACCCGGACAAAGTTAAAGCGGTGATGGAATTAGAGTCGCCGAGGAGCCCGAAGGAGGTCCAGAGCCTCACAGGGAAATTGGCTGGGCTCAGTAGATTCCTCTCCAAGGCGGGAGAAAAATGTGCACCTTTTTTCAAAGTACTGCGGGGAAACAAGAAGTTCGAATGGACCCCGGAATGCGAGAGGGCCTTCCAAGCCCTGAAAGAACAGCTCACTCAAACCCCTCTGCTCCAGGGACCGAGACCAGGAGAGGACCTATCTCTATACCTAGGGGTAGGATCCGAGGCAGTAAGTTCCGTGCTAATCCGGGAGGAGGGGAAGAAACAGTTCCCAATCTACTATGTTAGCCGAGTGCTGAAGAAGGCGGAACTCCGATACCCAATCCTAGAAAAGTTAGCCTTCGCCTTGGTGGTATCGACCCGTAGGCTCCGACCTTACTTTCAAGCCCATTCAATTAAAGTAGTGACCGACCATCCGCTCCGCAAAATCATGGAAGGGGTGGAACACTCAGGAAGGTTGGCAAAGTGGTCCGTGGAGTTAAGCGAGTTCAATATCACCTTCGTACCCAGGACATCCATCAGGGCTCAAGCAGTGGCAGATTTCATGGCCGACTACGCGGCCGAAGTGGGGGAGCACGAGCCACCTCCCCCGGAAGCATGGAAGATGTTGGTGGACGGAGCGTCGGGAAAACACTCCTTCGGGGGGGGGGGGGGGATAGTCCTGGTGAGTCCTCAGGGGACTCGGATTGAGCAAGCCTTAAACATCCGTTTCCCGATCACCAACAACCAGGCGGAGTACGAAGCAGTAATAGCGGGCCTTCGGCTGGCCCGGGAACTGGGTGTGCAGGACGTGGAGGTCTCCACAGACTCCATGGTGGTGGCATGCCAGATCAAAGGAGAGTTTGAAGCAAAGGACCCAACCCTCCTACTATACTTGGAGAAGGTTAAGGGAGTCATCGGGCAGTTCCGCACCTTCTCAATCAAACATGTGCCGAGGGAGGAGAGCACCCAGGCGGACCTCCTAGCCAAGTTCGGTCCTCGAGCAGGGGGAACGACTTCGGAACTCTTCCGGCCCTCCATCGAGGAGGGAGAGTCGATGGAAGTGGATCAGCAGGCCTCGTGGATGGATCCCTTCATCACCTTCCTATCCTCCGGACAGTTCCCTGGAGAGGATGTGGACAAGAGGCGCTTCAGGTATAAGTCCGCCTATTACTCTTTGCATGCAGGGGGGCTATATAGAAAGACTCTCTCAGGACTCCTGGCTCGTTGTGTCTCCGAGAAAGAGGTCCCGAGGGTGCTGGAAGAAATCCACTCCGGGGAGTGCGGCAGTCACTCCGGGAGTCGGACCCTGGAAGGGAGGGTGTTGAGACAAGGCTACTTCTGGCCCACTCTCAGCAAGGATGCAGCAGAGTTCACAAGAAAGTGTCAGAAGTGCCAACTCTATGCTCCGCTCCAACTCCTCCCCGCTCAACGGCTCCGGACCATCACGGCCCCCTGGCCCTTCGCCATATGGGGGTTGGACCTGGTCGGCCCCTTTCCCCAAGCCAGCGGCCAGAGGAAGTTCCTGCTGGTCATGATCGACTACTTCTCCAAGTGGGTAGAGGTGAAGGCACTAGCCAAGGTAACCTCTCAGGTTGTAAGGAATTTTGTGTGGGGGGAAATAATCTGCAGACATGGACTCCCTCTAGCTATAGTAACGGACAATGGGCCACAGTTTGCGAGTGAAGAGTTTGTCGGCTTTTGCACTCAGCTCGGCATTGACCTCAGGTTTGCCTCAGTCCACCACCCGAGGAGCAATGGGCAAGTGGAGGCGGCAAACAAGATAATCGTCAACCTGCTAAAAAAGAAAGTGGAGAACCTACGAGGAAGTTGGGTGGAACAACTACCCTCCGTCCTCTGGGCCATGAGGACTACTCCGAACACCGCCACCGGGGAGACTCCATTCAAGCTCTCCCACGGGTCCGAGGCCGTTCTCCCCATAGAGTTCGAGGTAAAGACCCCCCGGGTGACCGCTGCATGCGAGGGGGATGAAGGGTGGCTAGAAGGTAACAATGCCGAGCAGAGGCTATCCTTGGACCTGGTGGAAGAACTCCGGGACCTGGCCACCATCAGGCAGGAAGAGGTCAAGAGGCGGATGGCTCGATATTTTGACAAACATATCCGGATCAAACACTTCCAGAAAGGGGACCTGGTCCTGAAAAAGGTCGATGCGGCCGGCAGGGGGGCCACAGTGGGTAAGCTTAACCCCAACTGGGAAGGCCCGTATATTGTAAGCGAGGTGCTCAAGTCGGGGGGGGGGGGGTACCACCTCCAGGATGTGGAAGGGATGCCCCTTGACCGGGCTCGGAGCGGGGATGATTTGAAACGATTCTACCCTTGAAAACTTTATTTTGTTATCCAATCAACATCTCACTCTCATTCGTTATGCTTTCAACTGCTGCGGTACTAAGGTTGGAAATATTGGTGCTGGATTGCCCCAGATCGATTCCGCTCCCGGGCTCTCACCTAGACGGGGGGTTCTGGTTGATCTCTGGAGAGGCTGGCAAGGTTGGAAATATTGGTGCTGGATTGCCCCAGATCGATTCCGCTCCCGGGCTCTCACCTAGACGGGGGGTTCTGGTTGATCTCTGGAGAGGCTGGCAAGGTTGGAAATATTGGTGCTGGATTGCCCCAGATCGATTCCGCTCCCGGGCTCTCACCTAGACGGGGGGTTCTGGTTGATCTCTGGAGAGGCTGGCAAGGTTGGAAATATTGATGCTGGATTGCCCCAGATCGATTCCGCTCCCGGGCTCTCACCTAGACGGGGGGTTCTGGTTGATCTCTGGAGAGGCTGGCAAGGTTGGAAATATTGATGCTGGATTGCCCCAGATCGATTCCGCTCCCGGGCTCTCACCTAGACGGGGGGTTCTGGTTGATCTCTGGAGAGGCTGGCAAGGTTGGAAATATTGATGCGGGATTGCCCCAGATCGATTCCGCTCCCGGGCTCTCACCTAGACGGGGGGTTCTGGTTGATCTCTGGAGAGGCTGGCAAGGTTGGAAATATTGGTGCTGGATTGCCCCAGATCGATTCCGCTCCCGGGCTCTCACCTAGACGGGGGGTTCTGGTTGATCTCTGGAGAGGCTGGCAAGGACAGGTCTTTGCAATGGCCAACTCCTTCTCGCTCGTTGGGCCGGCTCGCTCGACTAAAAAAGGTCGCGTACAATACTATGTGATTGGCGAGGATCCATATCATGCGTCTGGTCCTCGGCAAAAAGGTCGCCGGCACTAGGTAAGGAGGGAGCCCTCGCCAAGGGAAAAAAATGCCTTGCGAAGCCTAGAGAAAATACGTGGGATTAAGCGGGTAATAATCCTAAGGCAACCAACGAAAGGCCAGAGTAGCCAAAGTACCCTACATCTATCTATTCGATAACGCGTGGAGCGAAAACAATCATGGCGAGAATGACCTCCGCGAAGACTGAGGATGAGATAAACAAGGGCGAGACATTCAATGCATGAAAATAACAAGACAGGAAAGGCGAGCAAGATGAGCAAAGCAAAATTTGCATTCAACACTTTATAGTTCGGTTACAATTTGTGGCGACCTCGCCAATCAAAAATTACAAACAAAAAAGGGGATGTAGCAGCGAGATTCAGGAATCGTCCGCGGATCCTTCTTCGTCACTATCCTTCACTGGCGGAAGAGGGAGGAAGAGCTCCGGGACGATGTCTTCTAGAGTCATGTCGGCCGCATCATCCGCCAAAAGGCCGATTGCCTTCGCCACCGAGAAAATGTAGCGAGCCGACTCTATCGATCCCACACGGATTTCTTCGTCTCGCGCTCGCCGGTCTTCTTTCAAACGGCGAGGCGAGGGGGGAACAACGGCGCGGGTAAGGTCGCTGTTTAGGGTCTTCAACCCGGCCACCTCGCTCTCCAAATCCTTGATGCGAGCGCTGGCCCTCCCGGCGACCTCGACATCCTGCGAGCAAGTCCATTTAGAGAGATGAAAGGGCTAGGGGAAAAAGGAAGTGGGGACTGTAGATGACTCACCACCCTACCCTCCGCGGAGAGCAACGTCTCCTTCAGCTGCGTATTCTCGGCAAGAATTCCCTGGTAGGCCCTTGCGAGCTCCACATTCTGAAGCTCGAGTTGTAAGCAACGCCTCCCCGTCATATGGGCGAGCTCAGAAGAACGCAGTTGGGACCTCGCGCTCTCATAAGCGAGGGTCCTCGCGGTCTCATCCTTGTAAGATCCCGCATCTTCGCGACCATAGAGTGCGAACGAGAAGTCGAAGGCGTGGCCACTGACGGTCTCCTTCTCCACCCAGGAGGGGAGGATAGAAGAGATGTCCACCCTGTTGGTCTCCGGCTTCCAGGTGACGAGGGGCTCGCCAGTCTCGTCCCGACGCCTCTGGCCGAGCCCGAAGTTGTAATGATTCACCGGGATGGGCGGGACCGAGGTCCTGACCACCTCCTGGCCAGGCTCTTCGTCCTCGCCCGCCAAGAGACCGGTGAGGTCAAACTCGTCGAAGGAAGCCTCGCGAGGCTCCTTGCTTTTTGACGGAGCGAGCGAGGCCGCGCTTTTCTTGCTTCTCTTTTTTGGCGGAGACTTTGCGGGGGCACCATGACCGCCGGAACCTCCCTGTCTCTTGCGAGAGGAGGGCTCGGCGGGGGCAACATCGCCTCGGCAGGCTTCCGCCCCCATGGTAGCGAGAGACATGGTCGCATCGGACTTACGGTTGCTCGCGTAAGGGGGATGGAGGGGAAGATCTCGCTCGCCTATAAACAGATGCGGATGAGTATGACAGGCTAGCGAATTGAGACAAAATGTTAGGCAGGGATCTTTACCTTCTCCGGCGAGGACCGGAAGCAACGAGTCCAGGTTGCGGCGGAGGTAGACGACCTCGAAGTTCTTCTTATTGAGGAACTGATGGAGGAGGGCTTCATGGCCGCCGAGGACGGTGGGCCGATATGTGGTCTCGCCATGTTGGATCGGCGAGAAGGGAATGTTGCCAAAGTTCCCCCTGACGATGATGAACTTTTGGGCCCAGAAGTGGGCCTTGTTGACGGTCTCAACCACTTTCGGGCCTGTACCCACGAAATAGGCTGTCCCATCCTTGTAGGCGCGGAAGGAGAATACTTTTCTGAAGACGGGGGGGGGGGGGGGGGGGGGCTGAACTCGATTCGCTCCTCGCGGAGGTAGCAAGCGAAAGCAGTGACCACCGCCATGGCGTTGGGTGTGAGCTGGCCGGGAACCACGCCGTAATGCTTGAGCACCTAACGGGCAGCGAGAACGGGATTAATCCACGCGGTAAGCGAGACTCGAATGGCAAAATAAATGGGAAGTAAGCGAGAACTGTGGTTACCTGGCGAACCTCCGGCCACAATGGAAGGCGCAAGCCAACCGCGAAGTGAGCGATGGGGATGGCCAACTCGTCCACCAACAGATCATTGATCACGTCGTCCTCGCTAGGGCGGCGTGCCTCGAAGGGGGGGGGGGGGGGGGGGCGGTGACGTAATCAGCAACTGCGCTGAAGTACTCCTCATCGGTTAAGTTACAATTAAAAAAGCCATGCTCGGCGAAGGCCTTCGCAACCCTTCGCCGGCCCTCCGATTCCGCATCACCACCCATTTAGTAAACCTGCGAGAAGTAGAAGAAGGCGAGAACGAGAAACAGCGAGAGCTCTGCAACAGAAGAAGAAGAGGATCGAGAATAAATGCGGTGGTTGGCCCGATAAAGACCGCTTATTTATAGCCAAAATAAAAAAGGCGGGAAGAAGTCCAAGCGTCAGCGAGCGCGCGTATCAACAAAAAAACATCACATCATGTCCGCAAGCGGGAAAAACCTGCGGGGTCAGTATAAACAACACTTTTGAGAGATATATTTGGCGAGAACAGAAGGTCCGCACGCGAACAATATGATACGAAAACAAAGACTTGCTAGCGTCACGCGAGAAATAATAAAAAGCGGGATTGCCAGTAGAAATAAAGCCTATGAATGGCAAGTATGCGAGTTGCGAGCCATGGCGGGATTGTCTAAAAAAGCCACACCCGTTAATAATGATTCCACAACAAAACAGTTAGCGAGAATCGTGGGGGATCCATTTCCACCGGCCGCCACCCCGCGACCCGGACCTCGGCGGTACCCTGGAATTATAGTATTCTTCCGCCAAACGACCCTCTCGATCCGTGAGAAAAGCGTAATCCCTCATCCTCGCTATGTGCACTTCTGGCGTCGTAGCGCTCTCATCTTGATCGCGCTGTCTCGCTTGCCGGAGTCTCGCACATTCCTCCATCAGGACTGCATGTCTATCCTCGGCAGCTTCCCTGTCCCGTCTCGCCTACATGTTGAGGTCCATCAGCATTCGCCCATGCTTTCGCAAAAGCTCCGCGGCCCGCTGTTTCATCATCTCAGGATCTCGCGGATCCCCTAAGAAGTCCTCCACCTGATCAGGAAGGGGGGACATTTCGTCGTCGCCCAATTCGGAATCGGTGTGCGGGTTCTCGGCAGTATCTGCGAGATCTCCCAAGGTCAGATAGTGAGCGAAAGATCACGTAAGTTGTCGGCGAGGTCATAACACTTACCCAGAGGGGGGCGAGAACCCGAAGGACGACCCTGAAACACGTTTCCATAATGGGGGTAGAGGGATTTGCCCAGTCCGGCAGGATAGGCTGCACTGTTGGTCGGGAGAATCTTTGGCGGTGCGGAGCCACCCGTCTCCTCGCTCGTGAGAAGCTGGAACCCGGGCTTCCCTATGATTTTATCTGGAGGAGGCGGAGATGGAGGTCGCGACGACGGGCGGATCGGGGACTTCAGTGGCGGGACTGCAAGAAAATAGTAAACAGAGATCATATGTTTAGACATAAATATTACGGCATGTGAGATCCAGATCGTACCAGTGGTGTCTTTTCCAGCGAGATTCATGTCCACCTGCGGGCTTTTCCGAGACCCCTCAGCACGTTCCTCACAAATCTCGCTCGGCAAAGTATCCTGCGAGCGAAAATGAATAAAGAGCAATTTGTAGACGTGAATTCGAACAACTCATACCTTCTCGGGGCGGCGATCATCCGGGGAGGAGTCCAGCGTCACGGAGTCGTCCCCAGAGAGGCGAACCGCCTTCGCCTTCTTGGTTTTTGGCGACTGGGCGGGAGGCTGCCGGTTCATCCAGGCGGGTACCCTGGTCGTGGGAGGTAGCCCGCCGGCTCTCATCGCCCTCAGGCGAGCCTCTGCCACTTCGGAAATCGGCATCTCCCGGCAGCTAGAACGGGAAAGGAAGGAAAAGAAGCGACGTGCACCCATGGGGGTTCGGGATGATATTTATAGCCTGCATGGTGGGTCCCACAAAAGTTTCCTGACAGGTCATCCAGGAGCGGTCGAATATCAGGGGTTGGACGATTCTTCGCGAAGACATTAGTCCTCGCGAAGAGCGGGGATTGTGTACAACCCCGATATTCGCCAGGAAGCAACCAAAGCTCGCGCTCAAGGAGGCGAGCCAAGAGGGGCGAACCCTGATCTCCGGCGAGGCAGGCCAAGGAAGAGCAAGAGACTGCGCAGGCGAGCGAGCCCAGCGAAGGGAGGGTAACCGGCTCTTTTGAAGCTCAGCGAGGGCAGTACATGCGAGCCCGACCAGCTGAGAAGGGAGCTCGCCAGGCGAGCCCGGAACCTTGGGGTGCAGTTAGCCACTCTTGGGGTACAGTTAGCCATTTTGGGGTGCCGATAGCCATCCTGGGGTTCGCCGACCCAGGGGTTCGCGAGCTCCGATCGCGAGGGCAGTCGGCTTGGCCAGGTCGCTATCAGCGAGCCCAACCGTCCGAGGAAGGAGTCCGCTAGGCGAGCCCGCCTAGAGTGAGTGCTGATAGTACCTCTGGGGTTCGCCGACCCCGAGGCTCGCGAGCTCCACTCGCGAGGGAGGTCGCGAAGCGGGCTGGCTCGCCCCGTAAAAGTCCAGGAAGGGATTTTTACCAAGGAGCCCCTGGTGGTCTGCGTTTAGCCTCTCCAAACAGCGGAGTTTGGCTGTTGACAGACCAATCCGGTGTGCGGATAGTGAGAATGGACAGCGGGATTTGGTTATCGACAGACCACCAAACTAAAATCTATAAATAGACCTCAAAGGGCACCTTGGAAGAGACCGGTTCATTATCTTTGAGCTCTTCTCTCCCTAGGTCGCTTTGGTTTGTGCTCTCTAGCTCTCCAAGGTGCCCGAGTCTTAGCTTTGGCTTGGGAGGGGAAGCGCTCAACGATCTTCCGGGTTAGTGGAGGGACCTCCTTGCTGAGACTAGGGTCTTTGTTCTTTGCTCAAATCGTCGGTCTTACCTCTCCCGAGGGACCGGTAAGGGCTAGCCGCCTCTCATTTCGGTGAGGGCCCCGAGCTCCACTAGAGATCGAGAAATCGGTTTCAACACTTCCAATCTGCAGAAAGGAAAACTTCGGAATTTGGAAAGAAAGGGTCAGACTTTTTATGGAAGCATCTGATCCTCGGATTTACATAACTGTTCTGGAGGGACCTTTTGTTCCTATGAAAGTTTCATTTACAGATGGAAATATAAAGACTCCAAAAGCCTATTCAGAGATGACCAAAGATGAAGTGATTCTGGCCTCCTTGGATAAGAGAGCTCAGAACATTATTGTTAGTGCTATTGAAGATTCAACCTTCCAAAATTTAATCCATTGTAAAACTGCCAAAGAAATGTGGGAATCTCTTATCGTTTTTATGGAAGGGACTGAAGAAGTCAGAGATGACAGGAAGTCACTTCTCAATCAGCAATATGAAGCCTTCAGACAAGACAAGAAAGATTCAATTGCAGTCTGCTATGAAAAATTCTTCAAGATTGTAAATGGTCTAAAAACTTATGGAAGAACTTTCACAGATTATGAGCTGAATGATAAATTCTTAAGATCACTGAACAAAGAATGGGATATCAAGATCTGTGCAATCAGAGAAATGGGAAATCTGGGAATCATTAAACCACAGAATTTATATGGGAAACTCTTGTCCCATGAACTTCATCTGAATACCAGAAAAGCTGAGGAAGGACATAGCAGGGAAAACCCCATTGCTCTGAAAGCAGAGAGCTCCAAGAAAAACAAAGAAAGTCTGTCATTATCTCCCAGAATTCCATCTGAATCAGAAGAATCAGAAACCAATAATACTGATTCTGAAATATCAGATGGTGAATTGGCATTCTTTACCAAACAGCTAAAAGGGATATTGAGAAGAAAACAACACTGGAAAACTAGACCATCTCAGTTTTCCAGATCTAAGAAGCATTCAAATTCTTCAGAAGGATTCAAACAAGACTTCAAGAAGGACAGGTACAATTCTAAACACAATAAAAATAATTCAGAAGAAATCGTGTGTTTTGGTTGCAGGAAATCAGGACACATGATTGCTGACTGTCCTTCGAAGAGAAAGCACAACAAGAACTCTGATGAAAGAAAGCATAGATCTGACAAAAGACATGAAAAGAGTTTAATGGCCAAAAAGGGCAAGGTCACTCTGAGTGATAGTGAATCTCAATCATCTGACTCAGATAGTGAGGAGGCACTCATAGCTCTGATGGCTGCCAATGAAAATGAAGACAGTCTAAATGATAGACCTATGATAAAAGCCCCACTATCAATGTCTGATAGTGAAGAAGATGAAGAAGAAAACGCAGGACTCATGGCATTGAGTGATCAAGAGAATCAAGAGGAAACTGCTGATATAAAGGTACTTAATAAAACTCCTTTATCTGATTCTAATTCTGAATCTGAAACAGACTCATTCCCTTCAGATGAAAATGACTCACAATCTAAACTTCAAGTAGATGAGATTATTGAAAAATATCAATTAATTCTCAAAGCACTCAAGAAGAGCAAAAGGCATAACAAAAGGTTGCAAAAAGAATTATCTGAATTAAAGCAAACCATTGTTCAAAACTCTGAGACAGCTGAGAGGATGAATCTGACAAGTAAAGAACTTAGCAAATTAAAAGTCATGTCAATTATTCACATACAAACTCTGTGCACCAAAGAAAAATTAATAAGAGAACTTGAAGCAAAACTCCTAGCAGAAAGGAAACTTGTGGCAAAGTTCTCACAACCTCAAACTATTCTTCCTATAATAGACACATTCTCTGCTCAATACAGATGTGGCATAGGATATGATAGGGATGCAGATAAAAATCCCAAAATTAATGACAAAGCATCTATAGAACCTTTAAAGCTTAATAGAATCATGCTCATCACAAACAAGCATGATCAAAAAGGTGTGCATAAGTTTTATAAGGGTGAATGTTCTAATAGCAAAGATGATTTAATTCAGCCCAGTAATAATAATGCCAAACTTCTATTTGAATTCAAAGCAAATACTAAATTCAAAAAAAAAATCTAAGACCTGAAGTAAGAATCACTAATAGAAAGAAAACTGAACCAGTAAAATTCACTAAGACAAATTACATAGCTCCTGTGAATAAGGAAAGTAGGCAAAATATGAATCAACATAAAGAAATAAGAAGACCTTCAAGGAGATATAATAGATATGAATGCTGGTGCTGTGGTAGGATTGGACATTTTGCTCTTGACTGTTGGTTCAATCCAACTGCTCCAAGATTCAACTCTGGGAGACCAGTAGTCAGACCTATGGCAAATCTCACAGCACCAAGGATTATTCAACAACTAAATGTTCCAGCTCATACTAACAAGGTTCTAGGACCCAACTTGGTGTGGGCTCCTAAGAAAAAGTAATTCTTTTTGCAGGATTGTCCAAAGACCAATCAGCTTCCAATCTGGTACTTGGACAGTGGGTGCTCTATGCACATGACAGGAACAAAAAGTCTGCTGAATGATTACTCTCCCATAAGGAATGGACCAAAGGTTATCTTTGGAGGATCTGAAAGAGGTAAAACTAAAGGTTATGGCAATATCTCAAATGGAATTGTCATCATCACCAATGTTGCTCATGTTGATGGATTGCAACACAATCTCATCAGCATAAGCCAATTATGTGATATTGGGTATGACATTTCATTCCACAAGGATAAGTGCTTGATCAAGAAAGAGAATGAGATAATTCTCTCAGGCACTAGGAGTGGCAATATTTACTGCTTAAATTTCATATGTTCTGATCTAACTAATTATATATGCTTAGTAGCAGAAAATAAGATTTCTAGTAGTGTTCAATGGCATAAAAGATTAGCTCACATAAATTATAAGACTATAAATAAGCTCATCTCAAAAGACCTAGTGAGAGGTGGACCTAATTGGAAGTGTGAGCAGGAGGGTCCATGCCATGCTTGTCAAATGGGTAAGCAGACCAAATTTTCATTCAAACCAATTGCTGAGAAGGATTCCATTAGATGTCTATATCTACTCCACATGGATCTATTTGGACCAATGTCAATCCATAGCTTAGGAGGAAAATCATACACTTTTGTAATAATTGATGATTATTCCAGATTCACTTGGGTATTCTTCCTCAAACATAAGTCAGACACCTTAGAAATATTTACAAGTTTTGTAAGGCAAATCACAAATGAAATAGGAAATTCTGTAGCCAAAATTAGAAGTGATCATGAGATTGAATTTCAGCCAGGTGCAATGACCAAATTCTGTGAGAATCTAGGAACCTCTCAAGAGTTCTCATCTCCTAGAACTCCCCAACAAAATGGGGTTGCTGAGAGAAGAAATAGAACCCTCATTGAAGCTAGCAGGAGTATGCTGAGTGATTCTTCTCTTCCTGAGTATTTTTGGGTTGAAGCTGTAAACACAGCTTGTCATGTTCAGAATAGGGCTCTTATAAACAAAAGATTGGATAAGACTCCATATGAGGTGTTGAAAGGTAGAAAACCTACTTTAGCTTATTTTAAAATATTTGGTAGTAAATGCTTTGTATTAAATAATGGAAAGCATCATCTCACTAAGTTTGCTGAAAAAGCACATGAGGCAATCTTTGTTGGGTATAGCTCTCAAAGTAGAGCTTATAGAATTTTCAATAAAAAGTCTAATAGGATAGAAGAATCTATACATGTTGTATTTGATGAAACCAGCCTTATTCATAAGGATTTGGGAAGTCTATCTAGTTGTGCAGGTTCAACACAGAAATTAAAGGAGCTGAATATCAATGAACAACAAAATGAGGATAATGAAGAATCAATTGAGAATACAATTGTATTTAGAGAGGATGAACCTCAAGCAGAAGACAATTATGAAGAACCTACTGCTGCTGAAGAACCACCTCATCCAGAACCTCTAGAAGAACCTACTCAAACAGATGCACCAGATTCTCAAAGGAGAAATGAAAAGTGGAGGATTACAACCAAACATCTGAAGGATCATCCAAAGGAACAGATCATAGGAAATCCAAATGATGGTGTGCAAACCAGAAGAGGAAACTCAATACATGAGGCCTTGCATCACAGTTTTATTTCCAAAATAGAACCTAAGAAGTTTGATGAAGCCAATAAAGACTCTTCATGGATATCAGCTATGCAGGAAGAGTTAAATCAATTTGATAGGTGCAAAGTCTGGATATTGGTCCCAAGACCAAAGAGACATAAAGTCATAGGAACCAAATGGGTATTCAGGAATAAGCTAGATGAGAATGGTGTGATCATCAAAAACAAAGCTAGGTTGGTTGCTCAAGGATACAAACAGGAGGAAGGCATAGATTTTGATCAAGTGTTTGCTCCTGTGGCAAGGTTGGAGGCAATCAGGTTATTCCTGGCATTTGCAGCTCACACTGGTTTCATAGTCTATCAAATGGATGTGAAGTCAGCATTCCTTAATGGAACAATATTGGAGGAAATATATGTTGAACAACCCCCAGGTTTTATTGACTCTACTCATCCAAATCATGTCTATCTTCTATTAAAAGCATTGTATGGTCTGAAACAGGCACCTAGAGCCTGGTATGAGACATTATCTAGATTTCTTATTGAGAACAAATTCTCAAGAGGAAAGATAGATAAGACATTGTTTCTTAGGATAGTTAAAGGTCACATTATTCTAGTACAAATATATGTAGATGATATAATATTTGGCTCTACTGATAATAATCTTTGCAAGAGGTTTGCAAACCTTATGCAAGGAAAATTTGAAATGAGCAGCATGGGTGAGCTTAAATACTTCTTAGGACTCCAAGTGAAACAGTCTGAGGAAGGAATTTTCATTTCTCAGACCAAGTACACAAAAGAAATTCTTAAGAAGTTTGGAATGGAAAATTCCTCAGTCATGAAGACACCAATGGCAGCAAATATGTCACTGGACAAGGATGAAAAAGGGAAACCTATTGATGAAACCTTGTACAGAGGCATCATTGGATCATTGTTATACCTAACTGCTAGCAGGCCAGACATTATGTTCTCAACATGTGTGTGTGCTAGATATCAAGTGAACCCTAAAGAATCTCACTACACTGCTGTCAAAAGAATCCTGAGATATCTGAAGGGAACTCTTAATCTTGGCCTTTGGTATCCTAGAAGCAATGATTTTGAACTAATTGGTTTTTCAGATGCAGATTTTGCAGGATGCAAGGAGGATAGAAAAAGTACATCTGAGACCTGTCAATTTCTTGGCAAAAGATTAATATCTTGGAGTAGCAGGAAGCAGACCAGTGTGGCTATTTCTACAGCAGAATCTGAGTACATCTCAGCTGGAAACTGCTGTGCTCAGCTACTATGGATTAAACATCAACTCCAAGACTATAAAGTTCAGCTAAGTAAATCTCCTCTATTTTGTGATTCAACTAGTGCTATTGCTATAGCTAACAATCCTGTATCTCATAGCAGAACTAAACACATAGAAATAAGATATCATTTCATTAGAGAGCATGTAGAAAATGGAGACATATCAATTGAATATGTTCCCACTGACAAACAAGTTGCTAACATATTTACTAAACCCTTGGATGAAACCAAATTCAATAATTTTAAAATTGAATTAGGTATGTTAAAAATGGATTAAAATTATTTTGAATTAAATAAATGAAAATATTGATTAAGCCATATAAGGTGAGTGGAGAAGCCATCTGGGGTCGACAGACTATTCTTGGCGTCGAGAGAAATTATTTAGCGTCGAGAAGATATTTGGCGTCGAGAAGACACATGGCGTCGACTGAAGATACATGACGTCAAGCGATCTCAACGCCTATGCGAACATAGCTAGGTCGTCTCGACAGGGTAAAATTGAACCATTAGATCAATCTTGTCAAACAAGTTCAGCCCGCGGCTTCTCATCTTCTTGAATTAGAACTCCTATAAATAAGGAAATCACTTCGATTAGCGTATATGCTGTAGTTCTCTAAGTTCGAAATTAGCTGCCCTAGAAAATCTCTTCATCAATTCCTTCTCTCCTCAATCATCAAAAACAATGCCTCCCAAAAGCAGTGAGTATCTTTATGAAGGAAGTGAGCTTGTTCGAAATGGATTCCAATCAGCTTCTGTGGAGATCAAATCAACAATCGAATTAATCTACAATGCAGGACTGGAGTTCGTATTGTCTGAATCAACTCTCATTTGGAAACGAGAGGTATTAGAGCTATATTCTAACATAGTAATTGACTCCGTAAATTCAAAGATTAAGACTAGTGTGAATGGCAAGAAAATTAAGATAACTCCATCTAGACTCACTAAGGCACTGAAACTGCCTAGGTTAAAAATGGACGAAAAAGAGGAAGAGGTGTCCTCTGAGCAGATTAGACTAGCACAAATCTGGTGCGGAATTGACACGTCAAGAGAAATCCCTGGAAGTATTCTAAGAAAAGGAATGAATCCGAAAGGCAAACTGATAACAGATGTGATAGGAAAGGGATTGTTATGCAAGACTGGATCGCATGACAAAATATCCAGAAAAATGTTTATTCTTCTGACAAGGATCATTCATTCTCTAAGAACAGATTGGGGAAGAGTTGTGTTTGACAGAATAGTTGAGTGTATCCAGGTACCCAACATGGGTAGGATACTGTCTCTGTATTTAGTAAAAGTGTCCCCTGAAATTTTGAATAATAAACTTGGATCAAAGATAAATCATATGAAGAAAATGGATATGAGAATGATAGAGAGATGGGACAGAATCTTATCTAACCCTCCTCCAGCAGATTCTTCTCCCAAGCAGAAGAAAGCAAAGAAGCAAAAGAAGACTAAGGCTTCTTCAAGTTCTTCTAGTACATCCTCCTCCAAGAGAAAATCTACATCTTCTCCAATTCATGATCCAAATCTTACAACATCTGAAGATGTAGAAAAGAACAATGCAAGGGATAGTTCTCCTGATACTTATAAGGATGCAAATGAAAAAAGGGAAGAAGAAAGAGGAAGTCTTCATATATCCCCAGCTAGATCTGAAGGGGTTCTGCCAAATGAAAAAGAGACTCAAGATGAGATTCTTGTTCAGCACGATTCCGAACTAAGCAAAGCAGAAATTGAGGGGGAGTCTCAGGATGAGATCCCTGCTCAGGATAAAATTGATTTGATCATCGCAGAAATTGAGGGGGAGTCTCAGGCTGAGATCCCTGATAAAGTAAATTCTGTCATTGAGGCAATGGAGGTGGAAGTAGAGCCTGAAGCAACAAAGGAATCTGCTGAGAAAGTTATTAAGATAGAATCCTCTAGCTCTCATATGAGCCAAAGAAATGATTCTTTTCTCAGGGAAGTAAGTAGCAAAGGTGTTGACATGGAAAGGGAAATCCATGTGGACCTTAGTCCTGTTCTACCTCAGCTAGAGGTGTTACTGAATAATCAAAGGAGAATGTTAGAACAATATATTGAGGAAAATAATGATAAAATGAAAAAGGAAGTGGATTTTCAAATGAAGTTGGTTAGATTTGAAGTCAATCATCAGATGTCTGCTTTAAGGAAGGAGATGGTAAAGTTCTTTAAGAGAGCTGGTGCTTCAGTCGATTATTCAACTGAACAGCTTGATGCCATCAAAGAAGCATCCAAGACTATTAAAGAATCACAAGCCGGAATTACTAAAACAGTGGATGATGTTCAGACAAACCAAGGAATACTGAGTAGCAACATGCAAGTTTTGTATAAAGAATAAGTAGCACAAATTCTCACAGGTACAAATAAGATTGAAGCAAGATTACAACAGCATAATGCTGATATTTTGGCTAAAATTAGTGAGAGCTCCACAGTTTTAAAAGACCAAGTAAAGATGCATGTAGGCACTTTAGATGATCATCTTCTTAAAGTAAAGAAAAACATTGACAGTGGAGTTCTTCATTTGGAAGGTCAAGTCAGATTTCAGAAAAATATTATAAGAGATCATATTGTTGAAGAAGTCCTAAAGGGGGAGAGGTCAATGATTCAAGCTAGTTCTGAACATGCTATGTGAACCTCAAACTCTATAAGAGAAACTCTTGGATATCCTACCATAGACTATGGGAATGATCAAGTCTCTGGGACAGGGCCAATCTCTCTTACTGAGGTTCAAAAGAAGATTGCTCAAATGTATAGTCCTCAGGATAAAGGCACAAGAGAACATTTTACTAGTGAGCAAGAAGAATCAAGCAAAAGAAAGTACAGAGAAGAGGTTCAATGAAGAGCTGATTTTGAACGTTGGTCTCCATCTTCCAGAGAATTGATTCTATCAGCATGGGAAGCTGTGAAAAATAACCCAGATCAACGAGAAAAGTGGTACTCTGAAGCTGAGTGGTTAAAGCATAGGGCTCAAGAAGATCTAAAGATCAAATTCAAGGCTGACAAAATGGCTGGGAAAGTCCAGGCAGGAGAAATGGAGCCAATCAGGTACTTCCCAAAGCCATTTGGTTATTTCGAAAGGAGAAAGGAAGTTGCTGCAGCACTCGCCAAAAGAGCCAAAAGAGCCAAAAGAGGAATTGAATTCAAGGATCCTGGGCATTCTTAGAACTTTAATCTTTACTTTCTCTTTCTGATGAATGTAATTAATATACTTTTGAACAATCCTGGTGAATTTCTGGTGTGATCTATTTTTCATGATTACATATATATATATATGCCTGTGATATGATTATGGTTCTCTTCTTGACAAATCTTATTCTGAATTGCTTATGTTTTTATGCTTATATTGTTGAAACCGACTACTCGGTCTCTGTGGAGTTCGGGGCCCTCAACGAGGCTGAGGGGCGACCAACCCTTACTTCCCCCAAGGGAGAGCTCTAGGTTGAAGGTGTCGGAACTAAGAACTGGACCAAGGGCTTAGCGGGGAGGTCCCGCCACGTACCCGGAAGTCCCCTTGGAACTTCCCCTCCCAAGCCACTACTAAGCTTGGGCACCACTAGAGCCTCTCCTCACCCCCTAGAGAGACTTGGGGAGGGAGAGGGAGAAGGAGAGAGCTAGCCTAGGATGAGAGATCTCTCCAAATGGTGCCCTCTTGGTCCTATTTATAGGATTTTTGAAGTTGGGCTGCAAATAGCCAAAAACTGGTCTGCCAGATTACCAGAATACCCCTGAATTGGGCTGCGGATAGCTGAATCCCACTGTTCTGAAATGCTAAATGCAGACCATTGGACTGCGAATAGCCAAACTGGACTGCGAATAGTAAACTGGATGAGGGGGGCCGAGTTGGCCTCTCCGCCGAATGTTGGGCGAGAGGGGGGGTCGAGCTGGCCTCTCCCCTCTCCG
Organism: Dactylorhiza incarnata; assembly: GCA_033032865.1. Classification (NCBI taxonomy): domain Eukaryota; kingdom Viridiplantae; phylum Streptophyta; class Magnoliopsida; order Asparagales; family Orchidaceae; genus Dactylorhiza; species Dactylorhiza incarnata. Next base: position 1,397,390 of record JAWHQI010000227.1, on the reverse strand, counting down.
CCGAATGCTGGGCGAGAGGGGGGGGGGGGGGGTCGAGCTGGCCTCTCCCCTCTCCGCCGAATGCTGGGCGAGAGGGGGGGTCGAGCTGGCCTCTCCCCTCTCCGCCGAATGCTGGGCGAGAGGGAGGTCGAGCTGGCCTCTCCCCTCTCCGCCGAATGCTGGGCGAGAGGGGGGTCGAGCTGGCCTCTCCCCTCTCCGCCGAATGCTGGGCGAGAGGGGGGGGGGGGGTCGAGCTGGCCTCTCCCCTCTCCGCCGAATGCTGGGCGAGAGGGGGGGTCGAGCTGGCCTCTCCCCTCTCCGCCGAATGCTGGGCGAGAGGGGGGGTCGAGCTGGCCTCTCCCCGCTCCGCCGAATGCTGGGCGAGAGGGGGGGGGGGGGGGGGTCGAGCTGGCCTCTCCCCTCTCCGCCTTCCTCCGGAGCGGGGGGCGAGAGGAGCTCGCCCCCTTCCTTTGCTCGCTTCCTATATGAGCTGGGCGAGCGGAGGTCTCCGCCTCCTACCGCTCATCCTCCCTCTCTCTATCCGAGGGAAAAGCACTCGACGAATACTGGGTTGTACATATATGAGATGTTATGTCTGAGAGAATGTCTGTGGATAGTATGTGTTGGTAACTTGATTCTATATAGTATGATACTCCTTCTTCTTATTATCTATATAGAAATTTGTACACATTGTTTTTTTTTAAAAGAGAGATATATTATTGACTGAGGTTATGACTTCTTCAAATAGGGGGAGATTGTTGGGATCATTGCTCACAATGTCCTAGATTTGGAGAAGTCCATCTCTAAGTCAAAGATATATCTCAGAATGTATTTGATATACTCTCTAGGATCAATGTGCAGGAGATCAGGTCAGGCAAAATGTTCATGGAATTCATTCAAGTTCAGAAGTGTTGAGACATCATACATCGCTCGTCGCCTGTGACCCAGAAGCGTTGACTCATGTCTACTACTCAAATAGTCAGCGCCAACTAGAAGTTCTGAGTTCAAGTTAGAAAGCGTCGAGCCAAGTTATATTGCTCGACGCCTTGGAATGAGAAGTGTTGACTTAACTCCTATCAGCTCAGCGCCAACTAGAAGCTCTGAGATCAAGTTAAAAAGCGTCGAGCCAAGTTATATTGCTCGACGCCTTGGAATGAGAAGTGTTGACTTAACTCTTATCAGCCCAGCGTCATCCAGAAGTGTAGAGATATGAAGACAAAGTTAAAAGGCGTCGACTGAGTGATGATTACTCAACGCCTGAGAAGGAGGAGCCGAGAGCTTCAGTCTAAGGAGTATGCGTCGAGTGTTTAAATATTGCTCGATGCCTAATTGAGAAAGTGTTGACAAAGACAGTAAGCGCTCAACGCCTCTTCTACAGATAGTCTGAACTGAGGAATTTCTTCTACAGCTGGCTGAGCTTTTGTTTCTGATAAAGACCGTTGAAAACATAACGTCATGCTGACGTGGAAGATCGTAACTGTAATTGCAGATGGCGGGCTATAAATAGAAGGCATGACCTATGGGTTATGTAGCTAAGTATTAAAGCAGTAAATAAAAGCTTTAAAAGCCATTATCGTTTTCGAGTAAAAAGTTTGAGAAAGATTTCTGTGAAGTCGTCTTCCCTTTCAGAACCAATCTGATTTGAAGAATTCATTCAGCAATCTGGTGCTGATATATTTTTCTGAAAGCAGGAGGTTAAGAAGGAAGAATCTGTCTTCCTAAGAAGAAGAACAGTCATCACAGCCTGTCGAATCAAGAAGATCATTTGCTGCTATTGTTCTATTGAAGGTTTCTGACTGATCATTCAGGCAGATCAAGAAGGCTCAACAATTGCAAACCTGAGTCTAAGTATTTGTTACTTTCTTTCTAAATTTCTGTAGGATCTGAGTTGTCAGATCTGAGTGTAGGATCTGTCAAGGATCTGAGTTGTAAGATCAGGTGTGATCTGAGTTGTAGGATTCAGGGGTGAATCTGAGTTGTAAGCCTAGTTATAAAGGCTGAGGTAGGATCTGTGTGATCTGAGATTGTAAGATCCTTTGGCGATCTGAGATGTAAGACCTGTTTGTGGTCTGAGATCTGGAGGAGTTATAAACCCTATCTAATACACTACTAGAAGGGTAGAAGGGGGAAAGTGGATTACCCAAGATAAGGGGAACCACTATAAAAATCTATGTGTTCTTTTCTGTGGTGTTATTTTTCTTGAAAGCTCTGATCAGATTTATCTAGGTTATATTCAAGAACTGCAATAAATTTAAATAACCTATTCACCCCCCACCCCCCCCCCCCTCTAGGTGATTAGCTACCCTTAAATTAAGTCTTTCACCATCTCCAAGGCTCGTAACTCATCCTGCGGTGCGGGGGCTCCTTGCTGTCCCATCTCCTGTGATTGGTTATAAGAAATAACCGTTAGTCACAAAGCAAAGTAGAAAATACATCCCCTCCCCGGATCCATATCCTGGGGGCGGTTAAAGAACATAAATGAACTAGCCGAAGCAAGGTAGAGGGTTAGCAGCAGGTAAACATATATGTCCCTGTATATATATATAGGGCTTCCCGCCCTAAGCTCATAATCGCGCCGTATAGTAAGTACACAACACTATAACGCGCAGACACGCACACCCAGGTATTCAAACCTGTACGCACACAAAAGACCCTGTGTCGACACAGTTTAGACCGCTTTATTTCAAGCAGGGGAGCTAACCCCGCGGGCCTCACCGATGTGGCCGTCGGTGACAGTGGCCAGTCTTGCCACTTCTGAATGTAGTCGTACCGTATCATTCAGGCCCTCTTGTACAACTTGGTGTACTAACTGGATGTGAGCGACATCTGACGAGCCGATTTGTAGGCCGACCAGGGGAGGTAAAACTGCAGGCTCGGAGGGTGATAACCCGTTGTGCACATCTCCCTGTCGCCATGAGTCGTCAACCCACCCGCACCGGTACGAACGGTCTGCGAGCGTGACCAACCCGCCACTCCCAAACAATCTTCACCCGCTTTATATAAAACAAGCACATAAGTGTCGTGGCAATTCTACTCGACCGGTCACACAACCTCTGCCCGGGAGGATTAGCGGTGTGAGGGCTCCTTGCTTGAAACTAACCTGGGAGGAGGGACTCAACTCCGGGTTTTCCCCAACTAAGGCCTCGCAGAAGGGAGGATAAGCACCGCATGGTTGCCACGACAGTTCTGCATTAGCAAATAAATTAGGCCGAAAGCAGGGGCCATAACACTAAGCAGAAACATAGGCCGAAAGCAGAGGCCATAATAATAAACAGAAAAGTAGGCCGAAAGCAGAGGCCATGGTAATAAACAGAAAAGTAGGCCGAAGCAGAGGCCATGGTAATAAACAGAAAAGTAGGCCGAAAGCAGAGGCCATGGTAATAAACAGAAAAGTAGGCCGAAAGCAGAGGCCATGGTAATAAACAGAAAAGTAGGCCGAAAGCAGATGTCATGGTAATAAACAGAAAAGTAGGCCAATAGCAGAGGCCATAATGACAGGACCAGTGCGAGACTGGATTTAAATGAAAGTACAGAAAGTAAATGCGGGGGACCAGTGCGAGACTGGATTTAAAGGGAAGTACAGAAAGTAAATGCGAGGGACTAGTGCGAGACTGGATTTAAAGGGAAGTACAGAAAGTAAATGCGGGGGACCAGTGCGAGACTGGATTTAAAGGAAAGTACAGAAAGCAGTAACAGCATAAGGAAAGGGTTAGTAGTCCAATCGCTCTTTTATTATTGTCGCGGCGGGGTTAAATTTCGGCGCCGCGCCTCGATTTCGTTCCGATTTTCGCGTCGATATTCCGAGCTTAGTCGATTCCTTGGATAGATACGCATAATTTTTAATAGGCATTTAAAAATATGCGTCGAGGGGACTTCGATTCATTTTGATGAATTTCGCTCTTTTTGGGCGTTTATTTTCGTTTGTAAAAGCTTTTGGAGGACCAAAATAAGAAACCACACCTCCCAATTTTAATAGTAGTTGTAAAACACCTTTAATTAGAGCCCCTAATTTTTGGTGATTTTTGCGAACTTATTTGGACGTTTATTTTCTCAAAATAAACCCTATAAAAGATTTTAAAAATAGTAAAATTCCTCCTAAAAATCCCAAAAAAATTCAGTAGGTGCCCCTTAGGGTGGGGCACATTTCCTATTTAGAAAACTTCTTCCCAATCTGCCCCATTTTTTCTCAAAAAAATGGGGAAGGGGAAAGGGAGATTGGGGTGCGGTTAGGGAAAGGGAAGGGCGGTGTTGGGGTGCGATTAGGGAAAGGGATGGGGCGCAGGGGTCTTGTACCCTGCGCCTTCCCGCGGCTCCCACAGCGGATCTGCGGCGGATCCGCTGTGGGAGCACTCAAACTGAGGCGAAAGGCGGGAAACGAGGAGCGGGAGGCCGCCCGATCTCCTGGGAGAGATCGGACGGCTCCCGCCATCCCCGCCAGCAGGCGGCCCCAGCTGCCGCCGGGCAGCGATCGGAGGGGCTAGCGCCGCCCCCGGTCGGTGCGCCGGGGGTCGGCGACTCCTCCGGTGATGGTCCGGCGGCCTGGTGCCGCCGGCCACCGCCGGGGGAGGGCGAAGAAGTAAGCGGGGGGGGGGGGGGGGGGGGGGGGGGGGGGGGGGGCGGGCGGGCGGAGGCGCGGCCTGCATGGGCCATGCAGGCCTGCTGCGCTGCCGCCTCCGCTGAGAGGGCGCCTGTGCCGCCCCTGGTCGGTGCGCCGGGGGTCGGCGCCCACTCCGGTGGTGGTCCGGCGGCCGGGCGCCGCCGGACCCCGTCGGAAGGAGGATCTGGAGGGGACGGGGAGGCGCGGCGCAGCCGGCCCGAACCATGTCGGCTTGCTGTGCCGCCGCCTCCACGTGCATGGCCCTCCCTGCCGCCCCTAGTCGGGGCGCCGGGGAGGGGGGGAATCCTCCGGCGGTGGTCCGGCGGCCTGGAGCCGCCGGCCGCCGCCGGGGGAGGGGATTATTCCCCTCCAGGAAAACCAAGCAGAGGGGGGAGGGGGAGGCCACGGGTGCCGCCGACTGCGTCCTCCGGCGGCCCGGCCGCCTCCCCGGTGCTGGCGCCGAGTTCCCCGAGAGGGAACCTGCCTCCCCCAGCGCCACCACCGGCGCCGGGGGAGAAGGCTTCCACGGCCGCTCCCTCCCCGAGCCTTGCAAGGCTGGGGGCGGCGGCCGGCGACGCTCAGGCGACGGGGGGAGGGGTGGCCTACTCCGGGAGGTAGGAAGGAGGAGGGGGAGCTTCTACTTGGAGGTGAGGTGGGGCTCGAGAGGTTGAGGGGCGGTGGCCGGCCATGAGGAAGGAGGAGGAGGTGGCGGCTTGTGGTTGGCTTGCTTCGGCAAGGTGGAGGAGGAGGAGGGCTGGGCTGGTCGGCAGGGTGAGGCTGAGAGTGAGTGGGGTGGGGGGTTTGAGAGGGGCTGCCCCTTCCTTTTATAGGAAGGGGGAGCTCTCCTCCTTATCCCCCACGTGGGGATAAGGGAGGGGGAGATATTTTCTCCCCCTCCCCTCCCTTCTCTCTCTCTTGCCCCCTTTGCCCCAAGTAGGGGCTGCCTATTCATGGGCAGCCCCTTTTCTTGGGGTGGGGTGGGGGGGGGGGCTTTCTCTCTCTCCCCCCCACCCCTTTTTCCTTTTCATTTCTCAATAAATTTCAAGCAGGGGGGGGGGGGAGTTTGACCGAGTCAACTTAGGGCGGGATCCTCCTTGGCCCCCGGGGTCCAATAAGAGTTACCGGGGCTGATGTCGGGTTCGTATGCTTTATATCTCGTGTGTTGCACTGAGGCGATTTGCATAGTCGTAAAATGACATACTCTTCATACGACCTTGAATCGAAGTGCAACGAATTTCGTTGCGCTTGTATTGTCCATACAAGTCTAACGGAACTGACGGAAGTCCAATCGGGGTTCGCATGGTCACTATTCATAATAATGAGGTAGTGGCGCGCTACGACACCCGAAATGGTCGTTTTCTCCAAACGACCTCGGATCGAAGTGCAACGAATTCCGTTGCGCTTGTATTGTCCATACAAGTCTAACGGAACTGACGGAAGTCCAATCGGGGTTCGTATGGTCACTATTCATAATAATGAGGTAGTGGCGCGCTACGACACCCGAAATGGTCGTTTTCTCCAAACGACCTCGGATCGAAGTGTAACAAATTCCGTTGCGCTTGTATTGTCCATACAAGTTTAACGGAACTGACGGAAGTCCAATCGGGGTTTGTTTGGTCATTGTACCCCAATGATTTAGTTGCGGCACGCAACGTTATTTAAGATGGTAGTTTTCTACTGCTCGGGCCTACTTTTTTTGGGCTCCCTAGGGTCTAGTGGCCCAATAAAAGTTGGGATGTTACACTGCTTACTCAAACCAACTACAAGAAGTGGATGTCTTGTATGGAGAGCTACCTTCTTGGAGAGGATCTCTGGGAGGTTGTTGGTGGTGGGGAGCAAGAGGAAGTAGTAGCTGCCGGTGATAATGGTCCAGTTGTGAGAGCTTGGAGGAAGACCAACGCCAAGGCGGAGTTCACCTTGAAGAGAGCCATATCACCTGACTTGTTCGACCACATCATAGGTTGCAAGTCAGCGTCTGCGATCTGGATAGCCCTCGATGGGTTATTCAACAAGAAGAATGTGGCGCGGCTACAATTCCTGGAGAATGAGTTGGCGAAGTCGACTCAAGGCGAGATGGCGATATCCACCTTCTTCCTGAAGGTGAAGAACCTATGTGGGGAGATCTCGGTCTTGGATCCTGAAGAGTCAATCTCAGAGGCGAAGTTAAAGCGGCACATACTCCGAGGCTTGAGGAGGGAGTATGTCCCCTTCGTTACTTCCGTGCAAGGATGGGCTACTCAGCCCTCCCTTCTGGAGCTAGAGAACCTGCTATCGTCACAGGAGAGCTTGGCGAAGCAGATGGCGGGATTATCCATCTCAGGTGGAGATGGCGAGGTCTTGTTCTCAGGAAAGAGGAGATCCTGGGACAAGAGAAAGAAGAACTCCGGAGATGGACCTTCAACGTCCTCTCAGGGAGATGGGGGGAAGTTCCTCCCTGCGTGCGATGAGAAGGGGAGAACCCTTTGCTTTGCCTGTAAGAAGTATGTGCATATGACAAAGGACTGCCGGTCTAATCTGAAGGCCGGTCATGCTGCTAACAAGGAGGGAGATCACCAGAGAGGTGGAGGAAGAGGTGGAGGTCACCAGGGCGGTGAGAGGGGGACAATTGTTTCCTGGCAGAGATGACAGCAACGTCAGTCGATGTCTTAGCCTCCATCAACCTCGAGAACGACTAGATAGTGGATTCCGGTTGCGGGCATCATCTCACAGGAGATATGTCCAAGTTTGACTCCTTGGAAGCTTATGAAGGGACGGATGCTATCATCACTGCGGATGATACGGTACATCCTGTGGAGCGAGAAGGGAAGGTGTCCCTTGGAAGTAGAGAGAAGCCAGTGACACTGAAGAGTGTGTATCACGTGCCTGGCATGAAGAAGAACCTCTTCTCAGTGGCGAACGCCGTGGATGCTGGATACCACGTGCTGTTTGGACCAAAGGAGGTGAAGTTCTTGAAGAACCTTTCGTCTGTCGATGCTGACGTCACGCTCACCGGGAGAAGGGTGAAGGATTTGTATGTTTTGTCTGCAAATGCCTACGTGGACAAGCTGAAGACAAACGACAGCGCTGTGATCTGGCATGAGAGGCTGGGACATGTGGGGATGGATAAGCTGAAGATGATGGCGGCAAAGGGCCTAGTGAGTGGCCTGCCTCATCTCTCTTCCTACGACGACGACCATGTGTGCGACGGATGCCAATATGGAAAGTCACATCGACTTCCATTTGACAAGTCGGAGACCAGGTGTAAGGCACCTCTTGAGTGCGTATATGCTGATGTTATGGGGCCGTGCGCCACCCTTACTTATGGAGGCAATAAGTATGCGCTGGTTCTGGTGGATGACTACACCCGCTATACGTGGGTGTACTTTCTGAGAGAGAAATCAGAAGTCTTCAACAAGTTCCTCGAGTGGAAGGAGCTTGTGGAGGGGAGGCTGGACCGCAGAGTCAAGAAGCTGAGAAGCGACAATGGAGGGGAGTTTACCTCCAATGAGTTTGCTTCTTTCTGCAGGAGGTTCGGCATTCGGCGGGAGCTCTCCTGCGCTCACACCCCGCAGCAGAATGGGGCGGCAGAGAGGAAGATCCGCCATCTGGTGGAGACTACCAGGAGCTGGCTACATGCCAAGAGCATTCCCAAGGCCTTATGGGCGGAGGGAATGGCGTGCGCTACTCATGTGATCAACATGCTACCTCTGAGTCCTAACAGGATGGTGTCTACACACCAGCTCATGTTCGGGGAGAAGCCCAATGTGGGTCACATGAAGGTGTTCGGTTCTACCTGCTTCGTGCACGTCCCGGACGCTCAGAGAACAAAGTTGGATCCGAAAGCGAGGAAGTGTATCTTCATCGGCTAGGATGAGCGGAAGAAGGGGTGGAAGTGCATGGATCCGCAGACCCACAGGTTCGTCGTCTCGCGCGACGTGGTGTTTGACGAACTGGTCTTATACCAGGGAGTCTCTTCAGTGGAACTGCCGGAGAGTGGAGAATCGAGCAAGGAAGAGGAGTGGGTCACTGAGGACTCTACTGTGGAGTTGGAGTTATCTCCAAGTGCTCCATCGCCATCTGGCTCAGGAGGAGCATCTGGCTCAGGGGGAGCTACGAACTCAAGAAGCAGGGAGAGCACCGCTTCAGGAAGAGCTCAGAGAGGAGCTCAACCAGAGGAGTCTACCGGAGTGGTAGATAGTGGCCAAGCCTTGAGGAGGTCGAAGAGGACCATCGTCCCGCCTGCTCGCTATAAGGAGGGGAACTTCGTGAGTTTGGTTTTCTGCTTCTTCGTAGGACCACTCGATGAGAGGGAACCTGCCTGCTTTGAGGATGCAGCTGGCATCAAGGAGTGGGACGCGGCCATGATCGAGGAGATGGAGGCCCTTGAGAAAAAAGAGACATGGGACCAAGTTCCCATGGTGGAGGGCATCGAACCTGTCACCTGCAAATGGGTGTACAAGGTTAAGAAGAGAGCTGATGGAGAAGTGGAGCGGTACAAGGCGAGGCTTGTCGCTTGAGGCTTCTCTCAAACCTACGAAGAGGACTACGAGGAGACCTTTAGTCCAGTCGCAAAGATGACGTCGGTGAGGACGATCATCGCTCTGGCGGCGTGCCGAGGTTGGAAGCTGTGGCAGCTTGATGTGAAGAATGCATTCCTGTATGGAGAGATTGATGAGGACATATTCATGGTGCAACCGCCTGGATACGTGTCCAAGTCTCAGCCACATCATGTCTGCAAGCTGAAGAAGGCCCTCTACGGGCTGAAACAGGCGCCGAGAGCCTGGTATGGGAAGATTGCGGAGTACTTGCAGTTCTGCGGCTACGATGCCTCAGACTCGGACTCCAGCATGTTCGTGAAGAAGAGTGGAGGTCTTCACGTGCTTGTACTGCTATACGTCGACGACATGATCGTGACAGGGAACAACCTTGAGGAGGTCGCGGCGCTGAGACACCAGCTTTCCATACGATTCGAGATGAAGGATCTTGGTGAACTGCACCATTTCCTTGGCCTCCAAGTTGAGAAGGGAAGAGGCGGACTGTATATTTCCCAGAGGGCGTATGCCGAGAGGATCATCGAAAGATTCAGCATGAAGGAGGGGAAGAGCGGCTCCGTTCCTCTGGAGGCTGGGCTGAAGCTTCGGAAGGAAGAAGGGAGGATTCTTCCTGATCCGAAGATCTTTCGGGCACTGATGGGGAGTCTTATCTACCTGACTATCACGAGGCCGGACATCGCCTTTGCTGTCGGTCGAGTTAGTCGGTATATGCAGGAGCCACGGAAGCCTCATCTGGAGGCAGCCAAAGGGATACTGAAGTACGTGAAGGGCACCCTTGAGATGGGGTTGTCCTATGATGAGAAGTCTGACTTCAAGCTGCACGAGTACACGGATGCAGATTACGGAGGTGACGCTGATGATCGCAAGTCGACAACAGGTTACGTGTTCTTGTGTGGAGCAGCTGCTATCTCGTGGTGTAGCAAGAAGCAGGACTCTATTTCCCTTTCTACCACGGAGGCCGAGTACAAGGCGTCGTCCTTAGCAGCTCAGGAGTGTGTCTGGCTAAGGAGACTAGTGGGGGATGTGGACGAGGAGGTCAGCGGACCTACTGTGCTACGCGGGGACAATGAGAGTGCATTGAAACTGGTAACCAATCCAGTTTGTCATGCAAGAACCAAGCACATTGAGATCGAGCATCACTTCATCAGAGAGAAGGTGTTGGGTGGCTTGATCGCTGTGGAGCATGTGCGGAGTGAAGACAATCTTGCAAATATATTCACGAAGCCCCTATCTGCGGGGCCGTTCCGGAGGCTTCGCTCGTTGCTTGGAGTTGTTCCAGGAGCTCACTTCAAGGGGGAGTGTTAGATTTGAAGTGAGCCAGCGCCAGCGCTGGCGCCAGCGCTGGCGCCAGCGCCAGCTCCTGCTCGCCACCCCCCCTTGTTTTGCCTATAAATAGAGGGGTACCACCCTCTAAAGAGATCGGTTCTGGATCTGGCGAGTATCATCAACTTTGAGCGAGTTAGAGATACCAGAGCGCCACCAGGCGAGCATCGGACTTGGAGTAAGTTCGGCAGGCGAGCATCGGACTTGGAGTAAGTTTGGCCAGCTCCCTGAGCGAGTAGCGAGTAGTGGAGATACCGCCGGCGCTAGTGCTAGCGCGCGCGGTAGCGACAAGAGGCGAAGAGGCGAGCAGCGAGCTTGCGAGTAGCTGGGAGTGCGAGTACCTACTCGGGAGATAGCGCCCGACGCTAGTGATAGCGCTCGCGCTAGCGAGTATTGGAGGAAGCGACGCGTGACGAGTACGCGAGAAGCTTGGAGTGCGAGCAACGAGCTTGCGAGCAGCGAGCTTGCGAGTAGCAGAGCTAACGCCCGGCGCTAGCGATACCGCCGGCGGTAGCGAGGAGCGAGCTTCTGTAGCGAGGAGCGAGTATTGGAGCGAGTATCACCTTTGCGGTGTGCTCCGGAGGATAAGCGGACCTTGTCCGTGATCAAGTTCTTACCTTCTATTGGCTGTTGTGATTCAAGTTGGATGCAACTTGTATTCAGCCGTGTTCAGTTGTAACTAGCTACCAAAATTAGTATTTGAAAGCTTGTGTTCATCTTTGGTGTCCTTATTCTCCGGTTGGTTGACGTGTTCTTCCGACTTCAAAATATTTCACAAGAAATCCATGGTGGAGCTCTCCAATTTCGGCAAGCTAATGCTTAACAACTCCGGCGACATCGCGTGGGAGAGCTTTGAAATACCTTGTAGGTATGAAGCTAGGCCTCCATCTCTAGAACTAGAGGAAACAGTGATCAACTCTTGGAAATCCGCAACATTGACACGTGCCACCAACTCGAACCCCAGCTTCTGATCAGCTCTTAAAAATCTGACGATGATCCCTCTCCGGGTAAAATTTCCCTCGGCGCGAACCCTGTGGCTCATGCAGATCTTCAATTTCTCTTCAATTTATTGGTGGAAGATATCATCATATGACAAATTTCGGTCATCTGTTTCAACTGTTACTAAAAATTACTAAAAAAATATGAATAAAAAAAAGTCGGCATCTTTTCGAAGCAGTCAAAAAATCATAAAAAGAACAATTCATTTCGATCTACCAAGAAGACGACGACGAAAACTTGCTCGAATCCTCGCTTCTCTTCGTCGGAAAACATGATCCACCCCCACCCCGACTCCCCCCTCCCCGGCTGCCCAAAATTCCCCGCCATCTGCTGCCCTGCTCCCCCCAAGCCATGAAACTCCGTCGAAACCGATGAAGAGGACGGGGACGAAGATGAAACGGAGAATGCAAAATTTTATTTGGTTTGTATATAGTCTTTTTAGAGGACAAAACATGTTGGGTTTTTGTTATTTGTATATAGCCAAAATTGTTCTACTTATTATAACAATGAGAGCTCAAGGCTTTGAGAAATAATTAGGCGCTCGGGTGCACATAGCTCCTGTGCGCAGTGCACGTGATCCGTCGATCTGATCTCTCGTGCAGATCAACGGCCGAGATCTCTCGTGCACGCGGTGTGTTTCGCAAGGCTTCTGGGGCCCTTGCAGTGCACAACATAGTGCAATGAGAAGTGTATTCCTCCCATTAATCCTGAACGCTACCTGACTTCCCCCATTGGGCCAGAAAAGCCAGCCCCAAAAATCTCTCCCAACTTATGAGCTTTCGCAATCAGCTCATTCAATGTAAGCCTGGAGAAAAATAATAACTGACTTTTTAGAGAGAGAAAGCGTCGGAGAGAGAGAGAGAGAGAGAGAGAGAGAGAGAGAGAGTGATGACTTGAAAGAATGGTATTTTCCTCGCTAGTCGCTACTCTCCGTACTCTCCTCTGCCATGTTTGGTAGATTCAACGGGCAAGAGTTATCTTGTGAGTATTTGTTTTGATAGAAGCAGATTTATTTTGAGCGTAACGTCGCAAGTCGGTTTAGGCTTTATGCAGGCTGCTGATATATGCAGGTCAAAAAATTATTTATGCAGACCAAACTTAATATTTACAGATCATATTCAAAAATTAAATTAATATTTTCTTAAATAAATCAACAAGCATTATATCAATAAAAGAAACACAAAGCAAAATATAGCAAAACCGGTGGTCTTCATGTTTGCAGGCCTGCATGAACAATTTCTTGATAAAAATCATACCTTTGAAGAATTATTCCACAATTTTGACAGCAGTAGCAGCTTCTATCATATTTTTTTGGCTTCTTCCATGTTTATCACTCTTATCCTTTCCACGCCTAATGAGCTCAATCTTTCAATAGACTTCTTCCAAAACCAGCATTCTCCGAAATCATGTGAAGTGGAAAAAAAATGAAATTTTAAGCCAAAAAATCTGCTATTTTAACAGGAAAGAACTAGAGGTTGTGGAGAAAATATGTTTTGCATTCTGCAAGCAAAAGTCTTTGATCGAAGTAGAATCCGATAAATTAGGTAGACTAAGATTTTTAGAAATACTTTCGAGTGCTCGCCGACCGGAAAAGGGAAAGTGGTGGTCGGCCTAAGAGGATCACCGACCAGAGTCGCCGGAGGAGGGAGAGGAGATCAGAGAGGAAGTTCGATCTCGTCCGGCGGCTGCAAGTTGAAAAGGAAAAATGATGTTTTTCTTTTAAAACTGTGGCCTGCATATAGCCAAAACCGGCCTGCATTTAACGATGCTCTTTTTAAAAAATTATGGTCTGCATATAGCCAAAGCCGGCCTGCGTTTAACATCGCTCTTTATTTTAGAGAGTTGATATTAGCAGTTTGGAACTGTCTATTCGCAGTTCATCACTATTCGTAGTTCATAAATTTTATTTGTAGTCCAAAATTATATTTGCACCTCACTCATCCTAAATAAGCGAAACACTTTGCCGATTTATTAAGTACTAGAAGCTTAGAGAAGCATCTTAAACACTCTAAAATAATTTAAGTACCTAGCAGGAAAACAAGTTAAATGACATGTAAATCTTCCTCTATCCAAAAAAGTGACTATTTTTTGGGGATTTTTGCCGGATAATTTCCTTCTTTTTTGAAGAAAGTGAAGCTAAAAGGGGGAAAGACGACGCGGTCGATAGAACTACTGCTAGGGTTTAGGCAACGATAGGAGAGTGATGGAGATGAGGAGATTATTCAATGAGGTGCGATTAGCGAGAATTGGACTGCAAATATAATGATTTTTTTTTTCAATTTTTGGGATGCGAATAGCGAGAATTGGACTGCTAATAGCAACTCTCTTATTTTATTATATAAAAAATGGTCAAAAATATAGTGGGAAAGATTTATTGTCGGAAATAATAATTTAATATGGTCTAATTATATTAATTATGCATCTCAATGTGCTTTCGGTAATATTCACTTAATTTAGGCTCTGTTTGGTTGTGCTGTTGCTGATGAAAAGTTGTTGATGAAAAACTGCTGATAGAAAAATTGATGATTATGAAAAATGGAGTTATGTTAAAAAACTGTTTGGGTAAAATGGAGTTTGTAAAACGGAGTTTTGAAAAAGTTGTTTCAAAATAAAACGAAGTTTTGAGCCAAAATTTTTCCCCTGCAAAATATAAGAAAAGAAAATGTATTTTTTCCCCCACAAAAAATAATATTTACTTGAACCAGTTACCCTCGATATCTCGGTCTACGATCTAGATTCATACAACTGATCCGCTATATTATCACGAAGCGTGATCATCTCCTCTACACCACTTGTAGTGTCAGAGCATGTATCTTGTCGTTCTTGTGTGTCCACTCCATCTTCTTGATCCCCCTGCTCGCACTCACTAAAATCAAAATACACACGCGAATGGTGCGCAGATCCCTCCCAACCCGTCATAACGAAAGTGAAGCACATGTTGAAATCACAAGCCGCCATGACATTTTTGTTGGTCTGCCCTTTCTCCCAATATACGAAACTTGACTTCCTACTGGTATGCACGCGTCAACATGTGTTCCATCTTTTGCCCCAACGCAATCTTTAAAAAAAGTCATATAACGTATGTCATACATAATCTCTGTCGGAGTGCAGCTGAAAGATCTATCTGATGGCTGAATCACTTCCTCGGCTAACTGTAACAAAGCGCGAACACCTCGAGCAAAAAATCTGCTAGCTGTCTCCATTGAGTGCTGAAATCGCTCGCGTGTTTTTCTCATTGATTCATTATGCGATAATATGTAGACTGTCAATGCTATGACTTTTCTGGATGCAGTCCTTCTTGTTTCCTTAAAACCACACTTCTCTTCCAAAGAATGCAATAAATCCATAAAAATTTCTTATGAATGAGCAATGAAATCTCACTCAAGTACCACGAAGTAGCTCTCCAATCCATTTATCACCTATTTGCTTTGAAGTCATGGATGGAACTGGATGGTTTAACAGCGTGGTAAAACATATTGCTGCTACCAGATTTTGATGATGGGGAATAACATAATTTCTTCTAATGATCTCGTGCTCATCGTGCTCTTCTCGGATATTCTCAGATTCATCACTAGACATTTTCTGTTAAAAAAATGCATTACCAAGAATTATAGATATATAAAAATTACCAAGATTCATTATCACCACAAAAGTAAAATTGAAAACATCCATAGTTCATAAAAGCAAGTAACAAAGAACAAAATACATTACAACAAAATATAACATCCATAGTTCATAAAAGCAGATAATGCAAGTAAAAATGATGTCTCCTACTAAGCCCCACGAGTATAACGGTTACACAACCACTTTATATTCATGCCTTCAGGAAGGCACATGAAAGTCTCTCTATATTTTGTTTCCATCAAATATGTGATGACAAAATCATCGAAGTCTTCATTAGACTGCACTTCTGAGTACGTGCTTAATTTGTCTAGTGCCTGTCCAATACTAAAAGTACAAGATGAACTTCTGGGTGGCTCCTGGATGCATCGACTTATGATCTTCGAGGACTCGGCCAAATCTTCTAACAACGAGCTAGAAGCTTTCTTCTTTCCTTTCTTCTTTTTTTGCTTGTTTCTAATATATTTGTGGTCTCAGTTGGTTGAGGAACTCCGCTAACCTCAATGTCATCATGTTCATCATCTGACATTGCTCTTTCATTGATGAACTCTGTAGTAAGATTCCTGGAGTGAGGGATGCAAGCATGATGGCTTGTAGCGACAACCGAATTGAACATCATGTTCAGTTTATCCTCTAACTCTAGGGGGATTCCCGCATACCGGAATTTCTTTGCCATCGGGACAACCTAAAAAATAAAGAGTTTTAAAATTAGACATTGAAAAATTTAAAAGTACCAATAAGAAATAACACTGATTTTAAGTAATAAATATCTTCAATCTTTCATCCCACCACTCGTCTGAGGCGTCTATAGTCTTTCTTAGTGGATTCCAACCCAAACCCGTCTCACCGCGTTTCAACTCTGTCCATAATTTCCACTCTTTCTTCAAATGATCTCATTTATTCTTAAGTTGGACTTTATCAAAAAAATTCCCGGTCTGCGCTTCAAATTTTTTCATAATATTTGTCCACCCCTCTTTATTAAAATGCGTGGTTGTTCGATTCACAAGCTCTATCTCTTTTATGCAGATATTACAGAAGAGTATCACATCAATATTGTCCCACATAGCGGTCACCCCACCATCTTTTGTTTTGCTCATCCTTAAAAATTAAACAAGATTTGACCTAAACAACATTTTAAGAAAACACAACAACAACGCACACACATATACACATATAAACACAACTGCAGAAATCCATCAAGAACACACACATATATACAAACATACATATAAACACACATACACACACATATAAACAAAACACACACATAAACAACACATACACACATATACCCAATGTACAACCCTTATTCTCCGAGGGTAGGACCCACTCAAGGCCATGTAGGCAGAAGTCAAAGTCAAAGAGGTCAGAGCAGAGACAGGGAGTCAAAGAGACAAGACAAATCAGCCAGCAGGAGCGGTAGAAGGTTGGCGAGTATTGACTAAATACTCGCCAGGTGGGTGACTATGGTCGAAGATACGTGCCGAGTATCCCGTATGTCGCCCCAGGGCTAGTCAAACTGCAGAAGACCTACGCGAGTATCGGCCCGGCTTGTGCGAGCAGCCCCCAATACTCGCGAGATGGGCGACTATGGTCAAGATGCTTTCTGAATATCCATATAGTCGCCAGACAGGATGGGGGGTATAAAAGGCCCCCCCTCCCTTTGGTTTGCCTATAAATAGGACTCCAGAGGTACTTGGATTGGCACCTGGACTTGAGCTTTTGGACCCCGATTCCCGAACTCTCGAGCCCGTCACCCTTGCTTTCTAGCCAAGTTGGTGCCTTCCTCGTACCCTGCTCGGCCATTTTTGGTCTTGGATGGGAAGTCTCTTCGGAGCTTCTGGGTACGTGGTGGGACCTCCCTGCCGCAGCGACCTGGGGTCCTGTTGTTGTTGCTCTCATAGCTTCCTCGTTGTCGCCAGCTTAGTCATCTCTTCGAGCCACTTGGCAAGTAGTCTCCGGCTGCATTTGTCCGAATCTTGAGGTCAGGATTTTCCTGGCGTCAACACTTTGGTGCGGTCAGCGTGGACAGTAGCCAGAGAAAGAAAGCTTGGTGGGAAGAAAAGATGGTTGTAGTAGGCGACCATGAGGATGTTGTCGGCAACTCGGCCGGTGGTGGCGAGTTTGTGACGTTAGCAGTTTTCGAGGCCTTCGCGCGACGGATAGAAGAGTCCTTGCGAGTAGCCCTTCAACCTCGCACGGAAGGAACGACGACCTCGCCTCATCGCCCGATTCCGACCGAAGAAGGTGCTCACCCTCGGCGAGCAGGGAAGGAGCATGGAGGGGAGCTGGAGCGACCAAGGAGGTCGCAGTTCTACTCGCGAGTCTCACAGGGAGCAGGCGAGGTACTTCGATACTCGCCGTGTTAGCGAGTATGGGGGCAATACTCGCCAAGAAGAGGGTCGTCGCCAGTTTGGTGGGATGAGCCCATTCTGGGAGGAGACCGTCGTCGCGCCAGTGCCAGAAGGATTCAGAGATCCCGCGATGAATTATTGCTCAGGGAGAGATGACCCTATCCGTCGGGGGAAGAGGCGTAACCGGAGAAATAGCCGAAGGAGGAATAAGGATCGGGTCAGCCAAGAATGTCAAGAAAGGATCAGGGCCGGGGAGGTAGGAGTGAGTTTTGGAGAAGCGGAGCTCGGATCTTTCCGCAAAACGAATTTCCACCAAGCCTACCGCCAAGATGTCGCTCCAACCTCTCAAGCGCCATCCCCGCTAGAGGAAATCACTTTCTCAGAGGAGGGCATGTTCAGGGATGAGAATCCCTTCCGTGATGCCCAGGTGATTCATGCGATCGTCGAAGACTCCACCGTCAACCGGATCCTGGTGTGCAGCAGGGGTTCTGTTCGTGTCATCTTTACGTCGTTCTCACGAACACGTTTGACAACCTGGAGATCAAGGCGAGAAGGATGACGATCCTGGATGGTCCCCTTTTTTGATTTCCCAGGTAAGCGAAAGAAGGCGGACGCGACAGGAAGAGCAGCCGCCGTCGGGAAGCTCAATCCAAGACGGGAAGAACCCTTCATCGTGAAGGGGAGCTGTTGGAAAACACTTGGAAGGGCGACAACCTGAAAAGGTTTGGCTGCTAAGCGGGAGTATGTACACATCCCACCCCTGTAAATTTATTGTCCATAAATAAAACCATCACCTTCCTGAAACATGGGAAATGGTGAGTCTTTTGTCACTTACAGCTATGTGTTTTCATGTAAAAGAAGAAAAGCAGGCAAAACCGATCTCCGCGTTAGGTTGGGACACTGGCCTCCGACTTGATTCTCGTAAGAACCCAGAATGGGTGATGGGAGAATGCCTCGGGTATACGTCCCCCTAAGTCCAAGCCTCTGCAATGACGGCCGAGATCAGCTCCCCCCTTGCACGTTGGCCGCGGTTCCCACCGATTGCATTTCTCATCCGACTGGTGAGATTATCAGGAAGAAGTCTGGGCGCCGACCTCCCAATCCGACGAAGGAATAATCGACTTCGGCAAAGGTGGTGCTCGCCCTTATCTGCTTCGTCAAAGATGTGTTTTCAAGGCAAAGTCGATCTCCGCGTTAGGTTGGGAAACTGGCCTCCGACTTGATTCTCGTAAAAGCCCAGAACGGGTGATGGGACAATGCCTCGGTTATACGTCCCCCTAAGTCCAAGCCTCTGCAATGACGGCCGAGATCAGCTCCCCCCTTGCACGTTGGCCGCGGTTCCCACCGACGGCATTTCTCATCCGACTGGTGAGATTATCAGAAAGAAGTCTGGACGCCGACCTCCCAACTCGACGAAGAAATAATCGACTTAGCTGATCAGGGGACAGTGCCTCGGTTGTTCGTTTCTGAGTCTTTCCTCCTATTGTGTGAGTTAATGTGCTTAAGTGTGCTTAACTCCCCGTTCAAATTGTTGAGCAGAAAACAGGTTGGGTCGACATTCAGCACCCGAGTAGGATGGGGAACTTAGAATGCTGTGATCCCTTGGAAGGTGCTCCATTGGAATCCCCCCACTGTCATTCCCTACCGGACGATCTGCTTGTTAATATCCATCACCGCCAGTTGGGAAATGAGCCTCCGACTTGTACCTCGTAAAAATCCAGAACGGATGATGAGACAGTGCCTCGATTCAGCAACCCTCTAAAACCAAGCCTCTGTATTGACGGTCGAGATCAGCTCCCCCTTGCATGTTGGCCACGGTTCGCATCGACTGCGCTTCTCATTCGACTGGAGGGATTACCAGGAGGAAGTCTGGATGTCGATATCCCGACTTGGACAAAGAGGTGATCGATTCGATCGACCGAAGAACGAAGACTTCAAGCATCCAAGTAGGATGGTGGCCTAAGGACGGTGTGTCCCCTTGGACCTGTCCGGCTGCCATGCCGTACTTGACGTCATCCTTTGAAGACATCAGGCTTTCAAGTAGGAGAGAGGCCTCGGGATGATATGTCCCCCCGGGCCTCCCCAACTGTTGAACCCTACTTCTGCCTTCCCTTGAAAAGCTCCTTTGATTATTGCATAAATCCTAAACGAGCTCTTCACTAGGTGCAAGTCAAGGCCCTGGGAGCAAATAGGCGGTTGCAAGTATGATGGTGCGAGCATGCATTGGCGAGTATGCAGGAGCGAACACTCATCCTCGCCGAGATCCTAAGAGCCTAGCGAGCACTCAACCTCGCCTCGAGCCTAGGAGTCTAAGCGACACACAAGCAAGGAAGTAAGTACAAGAAAGAAGAACAGGCAAGCTGTAAGACCCCTTTTTTTTGCAAAAACCAACGGGTCTTAGGCCCAGAACCGTCGCTTTGCGGTGACACCTTCACTCGGGAAGGTCGCCACCACAAAATGCCGATTCTGCCGGCCAAATCGATCACAAAGAAAAGTTCATAAAAGAGAAGACAAGTCCACAGAATCAACATGAAATATAAATGTCCACACGTATATTAACTGAATAAAAGAGATACAAGGGATACAATAATAAAAGGGGGCTCTAGCCCTGTACATCATTTCCTCACTACAAGATCTCTCGCGGAAGCTAGCTCCTAAGTAAAACTAAAGCTAATCGTCACCGACACTAAAACCGGAGTACTCAGACTAGTCTGACCCATCTCTGCAGACTCTGTACTCCACTGGTGCTGCAACACTGGATGCTTCTTCTCCTTTGGCCTGCGGTCGCCGCCTCGCAATCTACGTCTACGACTTCGCCTTCGGCCTCCTGATCGCTGTGCTGGAGGGGTTCCACCCATCACGGGGCATCTGACTCGAGTGTGTCCCGGCTGGTGACAATGGTAGCATGGCCGTGGGGTCCACCATGTCGGGTCATGCTGCACCTGTTTCTCTGATGATGCCGCGTCTCTTCGAAACCCTAAAATGATATGGTCCACCGACCGTTAGTCAAAAGACTAAGCCTTATGTTCCCCACCCCACCCCCAATGGCTCCTAGGCACCGTATGGGGAGGAGGAAGCGGAGGACATTCACGGGGTAAAAACAAAAGCAGGTGGCGGCGGATCTACAACTACACAGGTGTATATATATATGAAGCAGTAAGTAAGCATAGTAAAGTGCATGTAAAGAACAGTAAGCAGTATAAGTAATGACAAGTAAAGTAATATAAAAGTAACCATTGATTTATAGGAATGCCCATACAAACCTAGAGACCAAGGGGTCGTTTAGCAGGGCCTACCGTATAAGAAGTCCCATAACCGACTTATACGTTAGGGGTGGGTTGAATGCAATGTTTATGCTATGACATGCAAGGTATGATGTTATGCTATGTTCATACAAGTGCAACTCACTCACTACGACACTATGCGTATAGACCTTTAGTTCCCCCTTTTTGGAGCGAGCTAGACTCCCATGATACTCCCGTAGTGGCAAACGGAAGCGGTGGGTTGGGCCTCGCCCACCTCTAGGTTGGTATTCACACTACCTAACCTAGACCTATCGTACGCCTCCACAAAACCCGCGGAGCGTCTGCGTACTCTTGCTGACTGGACCGCTAGACTTTCAAGGCTAAGTGTAAAACCACACTTGCCGAGTCAACGTATTGACGTCGGTGTGATCGATCGTCCAATACCGAAGACCCACCACCTTCATTGCACATGCAACATGTTCCACTTCCTTCTTCCGAGCCATAAGCTCCCCGGGCTAACCTGCCCGCCATCAAACACTACTGAGTCACAAGCTCTCCTGACTCAGCAATCCGCACCTTTAACCACCGAGCCTACCGCTCGTAAGACCAAACCAACTAACTTCTCGTAACCATGGGTTGTGGATGAGTGTGTTATTAGTTAATCTTATACAACGTCTTACTCCTATAAATTAGGGTTAGACTTGGACTTCCCGAGGGTTACCCCGTAAGGGGCTCGCTACGGTACTAGGAACTACGATGGGATGACACCCCAAGGTTCCCTTTCTCAAGACACTTAGTGTTGTTGATATCTACCCATAAGAAACCCTCTTAATATTTTACCTGGTTTAAACCTAAGTGCTTTTAGGACCTAATAGGCAAAAGACAATCTCTCGTCAATCCCCAGATGTCCTACCCTAAGGATGGCACTCCACCACCCTAGGACTCATCAATTCCTAATTAACTCCAGGGATCCTCACATAGTCATATGATCACCATTAAACTATCACATCTCCAATCAATATACCCCAATTTGACCCATAATTCCAAAATTGCCAAATTGCTAAACGCAGACCACCCTTAACGTTTTGATGCTCATGAAGGGAGGTACCTTAAATAATCAACTCTATGACCCAATATTTTTACTGAGGGTCCATGTCACTTATTTAAGATCAATTCCAGAGTCTCACAATTTTCCCAACATTATTAATATTTAAAACAATTTTTCTCAATTACAATTCCCCAGGGTTTGAACTACAAGTACACTTTTCTGACTTCCAATGCCTCCAAACTTTTTACATAAATCAAGGGTACCTAATAATCAGTAGATATGAAATTTTAGGAAATTCCAGCAAGATTTACTATTATTAAAAATTCCAAAACCCATTTATTTCCAATAAATTTCAAAGGAGGTACCCTCAAATGGACTCCAAACCTTATGCAAATTTATACAGAGGTGATTCATAATACAAAAATTAGCCCTACCAAGTTTGACCTCATTCCATGGAGGTTACAATTGTAATTTCCACAAAGGACATATTTACAATTAATTCCAAGTTGAACTAGAGGTACCAAAAATATCAATCCATAAATTATGAGAAAAATACTGTGGGTTCATAATGGTATGAAATGTCATCCAGAAAAGTTTCATGCAATTACAGAAAACTAACTACCTAAAATTGTTCATTCCAAAAATTGCCCATAATATGAATAATTACAATTTGGACCTCCAAAAGTTTTCCAATGGTTCTAATAGAATCTTCAGGGGTTTATAACATCAAAGATAAGTTGGTGACAGAAGATGGTTAATCACTAAGTATTATTTCTTCCTAAATTCCAAAACCCTAAATAATTACCAATCTACCCAAGGACTTATTACCTAGGTTTGGCAACTCCAAACCCCACCAATTTCTCACAGTAGCATTCTATGGTCACCAAGATCATCTCCCCAAAATTTCAAGTCAAACCATTAAGGTTTGACCCCTCTTCCTTCATTGGCCTCTAATTGCACCCCTTTAGGGTTTAACCTAGGGTTAGGGTCAAAACCTCTCCAAATCCACCCAAACTTCATGTGAGGGTGTCACAACACTTATAAAGCTCAGAGGAGTCCAACACTCCCCTCTCCAAGGACAAACTCTCCTATGTCCTTCACAACCCCAAATTCCACTCCATAGGGATCAAACCTATGGCCTTGAGCAAATCAACTCCAATGCTCACCAATCAACCTCATGGGGGTCTCAAATTAACCCCACTGACCTTCCCAAGAAGACTCAAGTCTCTATGGTCCCATTTGACCAATGGTTCTCTTCTTGGCTAAATGCACCCCAAGGTGCTCCAAACCCATGACCTAGGGCAATCCAACTCCCCATGGTCTCATAACTCTCTTGGAGGTGATTTGGGTGATATTAGGGCAGTGGCCAAAGTCCCACTTCAATAGGAGGTGGTTTGATCATGAAAAATCCCAAATAGCCCTTATTCACAAATTTCCCCTAAATGGACAAATCTTTGGCCTAAAGATTACCTAATCAAATGAACTCCAAATGAGTTGAGATTTTAACCAGGGGTTTATCATGACCCTAAAAACACCCCACCAAAATTTGGTGGAGATTGGAGGTCATTTGACCCTCCAATTAATTTATGTAAGGATTATTAAATTTCTACAAAAACTTTGGGAAAATGTTCTCCAAAAATTCTCATTTTGGATATGTTATAACCCTAGGTATGACTCACTACCAGTCCAAATTTCAAGTCATTTGGACTAGTGGTTTGGTGTGGGCACCCTGTCAAAGTTCAGTCAAACTTTGCACTAAAATGGGTGCTGAGGTCAAGCCAGGACTCCAAATTGGGTGAAGTCAATTTTGTATGATCCTAGGGGTCAAGGCCCACAACTTTAATGTTGGACACTTTTTCTGTAGAGGGCATCTAGTATTTTTGATATTTATTTCCAAGTACAGCACAATATGTGACAATAACACACATAATAATAAATCAAATTAAATGATCCTGAGCACGAATCTTGGCGCACATCAGACTGCGCCTGGTCGTCTTCTTCCTCTGGCCAACGGCCAGGATCGCCCGCGCTTGGGCCACCTTGATCCCTGTTTTCCCGGCCACCTAGGCGCCGCCCCGGCCGGCCAATGCCACCACCACCTTCATTGAGGTGGTGGCCGGCGAAAAGCGGTGGTTGGCCGGCCGGAGGTGGCCGGAACAGGGCATTTAGGTCGGAACTAAAAGCTCGATTTCGAGCTTCTTGGCCTGCCCGATCTAGAGCCGTTAGGTCTCGAACCTTGCCGCCGATTGAGGGGATCTATCCACTGAAGAGAGGGGAAGAGAACCTGACCTGTTTTGGGGTTTGATGCCTTGCCGATTGGAGAATTGCCATGGCCGACCTCCATCCTTTCCGAGTTCTGCAACCACCACATAGAAGAGCCCGACCTCTTCTGAAAACATGGGGGTTTCACTCCTCTTTAACCCCTGAAGGAATTAAATGGGCCAATTGGAAAGAGGAATGGGTGCAACCCCCTTTTGCCATTAATGGCCTCTTCACCTCTCCCATGGCCGGCCACAATACATCTCCCCCCTGCTTTCAATTCCTCCAGAAACTCCTGGAATCCCCTCCACATTCATCAGGGAAGATGAAAGGAGTCATCAATGAGGATTCCAAGGGGTTTAACACCTTAATGGCCATGAACACCACCTTCTCTCTCCTCCAAAATTGGGTTTTTCTCTCTCCTACTCACCATGGCCGATTTTCCTCTCTCTCCTGGGTTAATTATCAGTCAAGCATGCTGGTCAAGTGGTCAATTTGGGCTTAGCCCAAAGGGATTGGGCTAGATTCAAGAGATTTGACCTAATTTGGGCAAATTTGACTTTTGGTCAAATTGACCAATTGGGTGACCCTAGGATGGGTCTTTTGGGTCCATTGGACTCCAAATTAGGTTTAGAAACTACTGGTGGGGTCAATTTGGTCACATGAGCCTTTGTTGACCCAATTTGAGTTGATTTGACCAAAATAGGCTAAGTTGACTTTGGTCAAATTGAGCCCTAGGGTTGACCCAGTCATGGGGCTTTTTGGTCCACTGGGTCCCCTAAGACATGATAACACTATGGGTAGGGTCAATTTAATATGGTGATGGTCAATTAGGGCACTTAGTGAAGAATTGCCATTTTGACCTAAAAAGGGCATTTTGGTCAATTTGCACCCCTGGGGGTCCCATGATGGGGCTTTTAGGTCTACTAGGTCTCTTATGGTATTCTAGACCTAGATGAGCGATCAATTTGTCATGGTGGAGGTTAATTGGCTCCAAATAGGCTACTTTGACCAATTTAGGGTTAGGGTTGACTTTGGTCAATTTGGCCTCTTTGGTTGACCCCAATGTGCCCTTGGTGCCCTAAGGGGGCCCCTAAAGGGTTAGGGATACTAAGGTGGGGTCAAATGGTCAAGATGAGGCCCTAAAGTCCAACCCTAAGCTTGGTCACTGGAAATTGCTATTTGCAGTCCAAGGCACTTTCAACCCTAATCTTGCCCAAGTTAAAGGGATTTCTACACTACCAAGGCCTTGTCATGACTTTGGCAAAATAGAGTCACCTGGGGGGTCTAGCTGTCTGGGGGATGTTACAAATCCCAATAAACAAAAACAATAATTTCGTCCTCGAAATTCAGGTTAGGCTTGCGGGGTTTTCACCATAACATCCCCTAAGGATTGAAGTTATTCCTGGCTCGGAGAGCACCGACTATCTATGCCATACCAGCTCTAGTGGCTCCAAGTTGTGCTCCTCCTGACCCTAATTTTACCACATGTCCTAACCTCTGGAATCTTCTTGCGTCGCAAGACTCGCACCGTCGTATCATCTATCCTGACCGGGGTGACCTAGCTACCTTGGTCAATCTATCCTCGAACCTCCACTCTAACCTGGGCAGACTCTTATGCCTCTAAAGTTTTCTTCTCGCATTCAAATTCTTACTCTTTCAGGTACGTCCGAGTAATCAATCGTCTCCAATCTACAACTTTTCTAGTTCTTACTATTGATGGAACTAATCAAATCGGCTAGCGTCCCAATCATCCTTAAATATTACTGGGGGTGCACTTGTGGGCCCTCATGAGTATATACTAACCACTCATAATGATAAGATGACTCTCAATCACTTTCTACATGAAATTCTGTTCATAACGACAAAATTTTGATACCTTGGGGTTTTTCACAATTCAATTTCATCAAGGAAATATCATCATGTTTATTTCTCCAAAATCCTGTCACTTCCACTTATGCTAGTCTTGATTACTCTCAAATGATCCATAGCTCGATAAACTTAGATTGTTGTTATCATAGTAAACTCCAGCACTAGATTCTAAATTCAAAAGTCATCGTCTAAGATCTCTGGTTATTTATCATCAAAGTTCACATGGTATAAAACTATTATTGTAGATAAAATTTCAACCATGACAGAGTGTGATTTTAACAAATCATAAGTTGATCACTTCCGAATTTCCCCCAACCACAAGAGTTTTCAAATTTAACTACAACTTGTAAGATCTAATTTCCGCCCTTAACTTCTATACTAGGACATCCACATCCTTAAATGATTAATCCTAGCGACTTTACATTTCCCAAGACTCAACTAAGGGCAAGTTGTTGTCCGACCCAAATGATGTCTATCCATTGCCCTGGTACTTCTACCGGTCATCATTCCAAACATACTGTTACACCGTCTCATCTTCTCTTAAGTAACATTGAGTAAGATCGACTTCAAAATCATAGCGTTCACGACACAAAATTTCTAACTTAAGTTTAAGGGAAATCCAAGTCTGTCATTAATTTGTCCAATAAACAAAAGGTATGCCCCAATAAACAAAGGACAAGCCCCCAATAAACAAAAGATAAGCCACTATCTATTTTGGGCTGAGAATCTTCAATATCACCAAGTTATATTCGTCCCAAGTATGCAAACAATTCTTAGGGCATACAACCTTAGACTTGGGGTTCTATCTTGGGGCTCATTGGTATGCTCCACACCTTAAACTCTTCTAGGTACCTTCTACGCAACCTTCTCAGGGTCACTATGTCACCCAATCCCAAACGGGTCCCTTCTGAACTTCAATTCTTATCCGACCCTTGGTGTTTGTCATGGTGGTTGTCTTAATGTAATCCTGTCACAAATACGAGGATTGAGTCTAAGAGTCTCTTACCGTTCTGCTTATGTGTCAATCTTCCTTTCTCTAGCCTCTTTTGAGTATCCTCGCACCTTCACCAAAAGTTATGCTTACGATCTATTTCAGACTAGGTCATGGTATAAATTGTCCTAGTAAGTCACGTGTCCTAGTGGGGTTGAGTCTAACTCATTGACTAAGGTATTATCTAAAGAGTTCTTTGCAGCCGGAGGTATTCCCTGCAGGGGGCAGGGTTCGCCGTAGGCTACAAAAGAAAACTTGACACTCGTAGGGAAAATAACCAAGAAGATTCAGTTAAAAGTGGACTTTTTTCAATGTGATTCCCATATGGGCACACCACTGCTTCCGCTGCTAGTTTATCCTCAAACTAAGCTCGCCCGGGGTGGCCCAGGGTTTATGCACTTCTTTTCTTCGGATCGAGGTTTCCTCTGATACCACTTGTAAAACCCCATTTTTTTTTGCAAAAATCACCGGGTCTTAGGCCCAGAACCGCCGCTTTGCGGTGACACCTTCACTCGGAAAGGTCGCCACCATAAAACGCCGATTCTGCCGGCCAAATCGATCACAAAGAAAAGTTCATACAAGAGAAGACAAGTCCACAGAATCAACATGAAATATAAATGTCCACACGTATATTAACTGAATAAAAGAGATACAAGGGATACAATAATAAAAGGGGGCTCTAGCCCTATACATCATTTCCTCACTACAAGATCTCTCGCGGAAGCTAGCTCCTAAGTAAAACTAAAGCTAATCGTCACCGACACTGAAACCGGAGTACTCAGACTAGTCTGACCCATCTCTGCAGACTCTGTACTCCACTGGTGCTGCAACACTGGATGCTTCTTCTCCTTTGGCTGCGGTCACCGCCTAGCAATCTACGTCTACGACTTCGCCTTCGGCCTCCTGATCGCTGTGCTGGAGGGGTTCCACCCATCACGGGGCATCTGACTCGAGTGTGTCCCGGATGGTGACAATGGTAGCATGGCCGTGGGGTCCACCATGTCGGGTCATGCTGCACCTGTTTCTCTGATGATGATGCGTCTCTTCGAAACCCTAAAATGATATGGTCCACCGACCGTTAGTCAAAAGACTAAGCCTTATGTTCCCCACCCCACCCCCAATGGCTCCTAGGCACCGTATGGGGAGGAGGAAGCGGAGGACATTCACGGGGTAAAAACAAAAACAGGTGGCGGCGGATCTACAACTACACAGGTGTGTATATATATATATGAAGCAGTAAGTAAGCATAGTAAAGTGCATGTAAAGAACAGTAAGCAGTATAAGTAATGGCAAGTAAAGTAATATAAAAGTAACCATTGATTTATAGGAATGCCCATACAAACCTATAGACAAAGGGGTCGTTTAGCAGGGCCTACCGTATAAGAAGTCACATAACCGACTTATACGTTAGGGGTGGGTTGAATGCAATGTTTATGCTATGACATGCAAGGTATGATGTTATGTTATGTTCATACAAGTGTAACTCGCTCACTACGACTCTATGCGCATAGACCTTTAGTTCCCCCTTTTTGGAGCGAGCTAGACTCCCAGGATACTCCCGTAGTGGCAAACGGAAGCGGTGGGTTGGGCCCCGCCCACCTCTAGGTTGGCATTCACACTACCCAACCTAGACCTATTGTACGCCTCCACTATACCCGCGGAGCGTCTGCGTACTCTTGCTGACTGGACCGCCAGACTATCAAGGCTAAGTGTAAAACCACACTTGCCGAGTCAACGTATTGACGTCGGTGTGAACGACCGTCCAATACCGAAGACCCACCACCTTCAGTGTACATGCAACATGTTTTACTTTCTATTTCTGAGCCATGAGTTCCCCGGGCTAACCCGCCCGCCATCAATAACCTTCCGAGCCAAAAGCTCCCTGGGCTAACCTGCCCGCCATCAATAACCTTCCGAGCCAAAAGCTCCCCGGGCTAACCTGCCCGCCATCAATAACCTTCCGAGCCAAAAGCTCCCCGGGCTAACCTGCCCGCCATCAATAACCTTCCGAGCCAAAAGCTCCCCAGGCTAACCTGCCCGTCATCAATAACCTTCCGAGCCAAAAGCTCCCCAGACTAACTAGTCTGCTGCAACAGCCACCGAGCCCACCGCTCGGACAACCAATCCAACTAAACTTCCGAAACTACAGGATATGGATGGGTGTGTTATTAGTTAATCTTGTACAATGTCTTACACCTATGAGTTAGGGTTAGTCTTGGACTTCCCGAGGGTTACCCTGTGAGGGGCTCGCTACGGTACTAGGAACCACTATGGGATGACACCCCAAAGTTCCCACTCCCAAGACACTTAATTTTATTAGTTACTACCCTTAAAAAAAACCCTCTTAACATTTCACCTGGTCTAAACCTAAGTGCTTTAATACACTTAGGGGAAAAGACGATCTTTCGCCAAATCCCAAGATGACCTACCCCAAGGGAGGCACCCCACCATCCCAGAACTCATCAAACCCAAACTAACTCCAGGGATTCTCACATAATCATTTGATCACCATTAAGTCCTCACATCTCCAACAAAGTATCCCAAATTGGCCTATAACTCCAAAACTACCAATTTGCTAAACGCAGACCACCCTTAACGTTTTGATTCTCAAGAAGGGAGGTACTCTAAATACTCAACTCTATGACCTACTGGATTTATTGGGAGTCCATGCTACTTAAATCAGATCAAATCCAGGGTTCCCTTTTCTCAAGACACTTAGTGTTGTTGATATCTACCCATAAGAAACCCTCTTAATATTTCACCTGGTTTAAACATAAGTGTTTTTAGGACCTAATAGGCAGAAGATGATCTCTCGTCAATCCCCAGATGTCCTACCCCAAGGGTGGCACTCCACCACCCTAGGACTCATCAATCCCAAATTAACTCCAGGGATCCTCACATAGTCATATGATCACCATTAAACTCTCACATCTCCAATCAATATACCCCAATTTGACCCATAATTCCAAAATTGCTAAACGCAGACCACCCTTAACGTTTTGATGCTCATGAAGGGAGGTACCTTAAATAATCAACTTTATGACCCAATATTTTTACTGAGGGTCCATGTCACTTATTTAAGATCAATTCCAGAGTCTCACAATTTTCCCAACATTATTAATATTTAAAACAATTTTTCCCAATTACAATTCCCCAGGGTTTGAACTACAAGTACACTTTTCTGACTTCCAATGCCTGCCAAACTTTTTACATAAATCAAGGGTACCTAATAATCAGTAGATATGAAATTGTAGGAAATTCCAGCAAGATTTACTATTATTACAAATTCCAAAACCCATTTATTTCCAATAAATTCCAAAGGAGGTACCCTCCAATGGACTACAAACCTTATGCAATTTTATACAGAGGTGATTCATAATACAATAATTAGCTCTACCAAGTTTGACCTCATTCCATGGAGGTTACAATTGTAATTTCCACAAAGGACATATTTGCAATTAATTCCAAGTTGAACTAGAGGTACCAAAAATATCAATCCATAAATTATGAGAAAAATACCGTGGGTTCATAATGGTATGAAATGACATCCAGAAAAGTTTCATGCAATTACAGAAAACTAACTCCCTAAAATTGTTCATTCCAAAAATTGCCCATAATATGAATAATTACAATTTGGACCTCCAAAAGTTTTCCAATGGTTCTAATAGAATCTCCAGGGGTTTATAACATCAAAGATAAGTTGGTGACATAAGATGGTTAATCACTAAGTATTATTTCTTCCTAAATCCCCAAACCCTAAATAATTACCAATCTACCCAAGGACTTATTGCCTAGGTTTGGCAACTCCAAACCCCACCAATTTCTCACAGTAGCATTCTCTGGTCACCAAGATCATCTCCCCAAAATTTCAAGTCAAACCATTAAGGTTTGACCCATCTTCCTTCATTGGCCTCTAATTGCACCCCTTTAGGGTTTAACCTAGGGTTAGGGTCAAAACCTCTCCAAATCCACCCAAACTTCTTGTGAGGATGTCACAACACTTATA
Organism: Dactylorhiza incarnata; assembly: GCA_033032865.1. NCBI lineage: Eukaryota > Viridiplantae > Streptophyta > Magnoliopsida > Asparagales > Orchidaceae > Dactylorhiza > Dactylorhiza incarnata. The sequence continues at coordinate 1,366,564 of JAWHQI010000227.1, read as the reverse complement.
AAGCTCAGAGGAGTCCAACACTCCCCTCTCCAAGGACAAACTCTCCTATGTCCTTCACAACCCCAAATTCCACTCCATAGGGATCAAACCTATGGCCTTGAGCAAATCAACTCCAATGCTCACCAATCAACCTCATGGGGTCTCAAATTAACCCCACTGACCTTCCCAAGAAGACTCAAGTCTATATGGTCCCATTTGACCAATGGTTCTCTTCTTGGCTAAATGCACCCCAAGGTGCTCCAAACCCATGACCTAGGGCAATCCAACTCCCCATGGTCCCATAACTCTCTTGGAGGTGATTTGGGTGATATTAGGGCAGTGGCCAAAGTTCCACTTCAATAGGAGGTGGTTTGACCATGAAAAATCCCAAATAGCCCTTATTCACAAATTTCCCCTAAATGGACAAATCTTTGGCCTAAAGGTTACCTAATCAAATGAACTCCAAATGAGTTGAGATTTTAACCAGGGGTTTATCATGACCCTAAAAACACCCCACCAAAATTTGGTGGAGATTGCAGGTCATTTGGCCCTCCAATTAATTTATGTAAGATTTTATTAAATTTCTACAAAAACTTTAGGAAAATGTTCTCCAAAATTTCTCATTTTGGATATGTTATAACCCCAGGTATGACTCACTACCAGTCCAAATTTCAAGTCATTTGGACTAGTGGTTTGGTGTGGGCACCCTGTCAAAGTTCAGTCAAACTTTGCACTAAAATGGGTGATGAGGTCAAGCCAGGACTCCAAATTGGGTGAAGTCAATTTTGTATGATCCTAGGGGTCAAGGCCCACAACTTTCATGTTGGGCACTTTTTCTGTAGAGGGCATCAAGTATTTTTAATATTTATTTCCAAGTACAGCACAATATGTGACAATAACACACATAATAATAAATCAAATTAAATGATCCTGAGCACGAATCTTGGCGCACATCAGACCGCGCCTGGTCGTCTTCTTCCTCTGGCCAACGGCCAGGATCGCCCGCGCCTGGGCCACCTTGATCCCTGTTTTCCCGGCCACCTAGGCGCCGCCCCGGCCGGCCAATGCCACCACCACCTTCATTGAGGTGGTGGCCGGCGAAAAGCGGTGGTTGGCCGGCCGGAGGTGGCCGGAATAGGGCATTTAGGTCGGAACTAAAAGCTCGATTTCGAGCTTCTTGGCCTGCCCGATCCAGAGCCGTTAGGGCTCGAACCTTGCCGCCGATTGAGGGGATCTATCCACTAAAGAGAGGGGAAGAGAACCAGACCTGTTTTGGGGCTTGATGCCTTGCCGATTGGAGAATTGCCATGGCCGACCTCCATCCTTTTCGAGTTCTGCAACCACCACATAGAAGAGCCCGACCTCTTCTGAAAACATGGGGGTTTCACTCCTCTTTAACCCCTGAAGGAGTTAAATGGGCCAATTGGAAAGAGGAATGGGTGCAACCCCCTTTTGCCATTAATGGTCTCTTCACCTCCCCCATGGCCGGCCACAATACATCTCCCCCCTGCTTTCAATTCCTCCAGAAACTTCTGGAATCCCCTCCACATTCATCAGGGAAGATGAAAGGAGTCATCAATGAGGATTCCAAGGGGTTTAACACCTTAATGGCCATGAACACCACCTTCTCTCTCCTCCAAAATTGGGTTTTTCTCTCTCCTACTCACCATGGCCCATTTTCCTCTCTCTCCTGGGTTAATTATCAGTCAAGCATGCTGGTCAAGTGGTCAATTTGGGCTTAGCCCAAAGGGATTGGGCTAGATTCAAGAGATTTGACCTAATTTGGGCAAATTTGACTTTTGGTCAAATTGACCAATTGGGTGATCCTAGGATGGGTCTTTTGGGTCCATTGGACTCCAAATTAGGTTTAGAAACTACTGGTGGGGTCAATTTGGTCACATGAGCCTTTGTTGACCCAATATGAGTTGATTTGACCAAAACAGGCTAAGTTGACTTTGGTCAAATTGAGCCCTAGGGTTGACCCAGTCATGGTGCTTTTTGGTCCACTGGGTCCCCTATGACATGATAACACTATGGGTAGGGTCAATTTAATATGGTGATGGTCAATTAGGGCACTTAGTGAAGAATTGCCATTTTGACCTGAAAAGGGCATTTTGGTCAATTTGCACCCCTGGGGGGTCCCATGATGGGGCTTTTAGGTCTACTAGATCTCTTATGGTATTCTAGACCTAGATGAGCGATCAATTTGTCATGGTGGAGGTTAATTGGCTCCAAATAGGCTACTTTGATCAATTTAGGGTTAGGGTTGACTTTGGTCAATTTGGCCTCTTTGGTTGACCCCAATGTGCCCTTGGTGCCCTAAGGGGGCCCCTAAAGGGTTAGGGATACTAAGGTGGGGTCAAATGGTCAAGATGAGGCCCTAAAGTCCAACCCTAAGCTTGGTCACTGGAAATTGCTATTTGAAGTCCAAGGCATTTTCAACCCTAATCTTGCCCAAGTTAAAGGGATTTCTACACTACCAAGGCCTTGTCATGACTTTGGCAAAACAGAGTAACCTGGGGGGTCTAGCTGTCTGGGGGATGTTACACAAGCAATCAATCCAGTTCCTTTCATACGCAAAAAATCTTGTGTATGCTACAAATTACAGGTATACTGAAGAACTGCACAAAAAAGGTCGCTGGGCGAGCAAAAAGGGAGCCCAGGCGACTAGGCGACATCCTCGCCTTCTATATCTACATCGGCCTCATCAGCAGCACCATCATCATCATCATCATCGTCATCCTCACCATCGTCGTCCTCGACATCGCTGGGTAGCGGCGAGGATGCTCGCAGGGGGGAGGTGGACTCCACGGCGAGCAGTGCCGGGATGAGGTCCATCACCGTCAAATCCATTGCTTCCGGATTCAGGAGATTATCGGCCTTCAGCTGATTCAGGATGACATCCCCCGTTGCTCGCGCGATCTCCCGGCACATATATGGCAGATCGTCTCCATGCATCCTTATTCGCTTGCCGGCCTGAGAAGGGCCCGCCTCTGCCGGTTGTTGCTCGGCAGGCCGAGTTTCCAACTCGGCGATGCGAACCTGGGCGGCCTCCAAGGCCGCGCGAGTATCCCCCAGCTCCTTCTCAGCCTGGGAGAGCCTCTTCGCCGACTCCAGCTCGGCAGCCTGCGAAAGGTAAAAAGAATAAAAGATTGTTTAAAGTTGTCGGCAAGGTGGCGAGTATCTTAGAAACAAGCAAAGTCGCAAAGGCGAGTACCTCGAACTCCTTGATCCGGAGCGCGAGGGCGATCAGCTTCGGACCCTGCACCTTGATCGCCTGCTCGTACTCAAATAATCCAACTTAGCCTATAACCCCAAAATTGCCAATTTGCTAAACGCAGATCATCCCTAACGCTTTGATGCTCATGAAGGGAGGTACATTAAATAATCAACTCCGTGTCCCAATATTTTTACTGGGGGTCCATGACACTTATTTGAGATCACTTCCAGAGTTTCATAAATTTTCCCAACATTATTAATATTTAAAACCATTTTTCCAAATTACAACTCCCCAGGGTTTGAACTACAAGTACACTTTTCTAACTTCCAATGCCTACCAAACTTTTTACATAACTCAAGGGTACCAAATAATCAGTAGATATAAAAATTTAGGAAATTCCAGCAAGATCTACTATTATTAAAAATTCCAAAACCCATTTATTTCCAATAAATTCCAAAGGAGATACCCTCATATGAACTCCAAACCATATGCAAATTTATACAGAGGTGATTCATACTAAAATATTTAGACCTACAATATTTGTCTATATTCCATAGAGGTTACACTTGTAATTTCCACAAACAATATATTTGCAATTAATTCCAAATTGAACTAGAGGTACCAAAAATAATAATCCATAAATTATGAGAAAAATACTGTGGGTTCATAATGGTATTAAATGTCATCCAGCAAAGTTTCATGCAATTACAGAAAACTAACACCCTAAAATTGTTCATTCCAAATATTGTCAACAATATGAATAATTACAATTTGGACCTCCAAAAGTCTTCCAAAGGCTCTAACAAAATCTCCAGGGATTAATAACATCGAAACTAAGTTGGTGGCAGAAGATAGTTAATCATTAAGTATTATTTCTTCCTAAATCCCAAAACCCTAAATATTTACAAATCTACCCAAGGATTTATTACCTAGGTTTGGCAACTCCAAACCCCACCAATTTCTCACAGTAGAATTCTCTGGTCACCAAGATCATCTCCCCAAAATTTCATGTCAAACCATCAAGGTTTGACCCCTCTTCCTTCATTGGCCTCTAATTGCACCCCTTTAGGGTTTAACCTAGGGTTAGGGTCAAAACTTCTCCAAATCCACCCAAACCTCTTGTGAGGGTGTCATAACACTTATAGAACTCAGGTGAGTCCAATACACCCCTCTCCAAGGACAAACTCTCCTATGTCCTTCACAACCCCAAATTCCACTCCATAGGGATCAACCCTATGGCCTTGAGCAAATCAACTCTAATGCTCACAAATCTTCCTCATGGGGTCTCAAATTGACCCCACTGACCTTCCCAAGAATACTCAAGTCTCTATGGGCCCATTTGACCAATGGTTCTCTTCTTGGCTAAATGCACCCCAAGGTGCTCCAACCCCATGACCTAGGGCAAACCAACTCCCCATGACCCATAACTCTCTTGGAGGTGATTTGGGTGATATTAGGTCAGTGGCCAAAATCCCACTCCAATAGGAGGTGGTTTGACCATGAAAAATCCCAAATAGCCCTTATTCACAAATTTCCCCTTAATGGACAAATCTTTTGCCTAATGATTACCTAACCAAATGAACTCCAAATGAGTTGAGATTTTAACCAGGGGTTTATCATGACCCTAATAACACCCCACCAATGTTTGGTGGTGATTGGAGGTCATTTGACCCTCCAAATAATTTATGCAAGGATTATTAAATTTCTACAAAAACTTTAGGAAAAGGTTCTCCAAAAATTCTCATTTTTGGATATGTCTTAGATGTATATAAGAATAGCCTACACCCCAAATTTCAAGTCATTTGGAGTTGTGGATTGGTGTGGGCATCCATCCAGAGTTCAGTCAAACTTTGCACTAAAATGGGTGCTGAGGTCAAACCAGGACTCCAAATGGGGTGAACCTAATTTTGTATGATCCTAGGGGTCAAGGCCTACAACTTTCATGTTGGGCACTTTTTCAGTAGGGGACTCTATATATTTTTAAAATTTAAAACCATTCACTACATAATAATAAGAATAAAACAATTAATTAAAACATTAAAATGAATGAGATGTACTGTTCATCTTCTTCGTATGGCCGAAAAACATCAAAAGTTTGCCATTTCCTGTAGCTTTTTCCAAGGCCATTTCCCGGCCACCCGGCCACCTCCCTGGCCGGCCACCACTGCCACCACCTCCGTTGAGGTGGGGGCTATCGCCGGGCGGCGGCACGGCCGCCGGAGGGGCGGTTTCCGGCGAACCCGCCACCATGAGATTTCATGAAAATCTGAATTTTTTTCTCGCCGTATCGGCTCAGTTGAGCTCGATTTCTCTGCCTAATTCGATCTAGATCTACCCACTGGAGAAGAGGAGGAGAACCGGACCTTGTTTGGGGGTTTTGGTGGCTCCAATCGTCGGCGACCATTTTTCCTTCTCCAAGCTTTTGGTGCCATGGCTTCTTGTGCATAGGGGGCTCTAAACTTTCGGGAAAATGAGGGGTTTCACTCCTCTGAAGGTTGTGAAGATGAAGGGGGGTTAAATTGAGGGGGAGGGAGGCTTTAACCAAGAGAGCCATTAATGGCCTCTTGGTCTCCCTCCCATGACTGGGTCAACCCTAGGGCTCAATTTGACCAAAGTCAACTTAGCCTGTTTTGGTCAAATCAGCTTAAATTGGGTCAACTAAGGCTCATGTGATCAAATTGACCCCACCAGTAGTTTCTAAACCTAATTTGGAATCCAATGGACCCAAAATCCCCATCCTAGGGTCACCCAATTGGTCAATTTGACCAAAAGTCAAATTTGCCCAAATTAGGTCAAATCTCTTGAATCTAGCCCAATCCCTTTGGGCTAAGCCCAAATTGACCACTTGACCAGCATGCTTGATTGATAATTAACCCAGGTGAGAGTGTAAAGTCGGCCATGCTTGACTGATACCACTTGTAAGACCCCATTTTTTTTCTTTTCAAACACCACCGGGTCTTAGGCCCAGAACCGCCGTTTTGCGGTGACACCCTCGCTCGGGAAGGTCGCCACTACAAAACGTCGATCCTGCCGGCCAAATCGATCACGAAGAAGAGAGTATACATGAACAAATAAGAAGCTCAAGTCCACAATCACATGAATTATAAAGGTAAATGTCCACAGATATAACTGAATAAAAATAACAAAGGTACAATAATAGAGGGCTCGTGCCTTGTACATCATGTCCTCACTACAAGATCACTCGCAGAAGCTATCTCCTAATCACTCACTGGTCCTGAATCCTATGCTCCTGAGCTGCACTGGTCCGCCTCCGTCTGCACCGGCCTCTGGTGTTGCTACGTCTCCTCGATCTCCTAAAATGATATGGTCCACCGACCGTTAGTCAAAAAGACTAAGCCTTATGTTCCCCACCCCACCTCCAATGGCTCCTAGGCACCGTGCGGGAGGATGAAGCGGAGGACAGCAAGGGGGTATAACAAAGAGTAGGTGACAGTGGTACATGAAATGTTTCTACACTACACATGTGTATATATACAACTGAAGCAGTAAAGGGCATAGTAAGAGCAGGTAAAGAATAAGTAAAGTGCAGTAAGTAAATACAATAGCAATAGAAAAGTAACCATTGATTTATAGGAATGCCCATACAAACCTATAGACCAAGGGGTCGTTTAGCAGGGCCTACCGAATAAGAAGTCCCATAACCGACTTATACGTTAGGGGTAGGTTGAATGCAATGTTTATGCTATGACATGCAAAGTATGCTGTTATGCTATGTTCATACAGTGCAACTCACTCACTACGACTCTATGCGCATAGACCTTTAGTTCCCCCTTTTTGGAGCTAGCAAGACTCCCAGGATACTCCCGTAGTGGCAAACGGAAGCGGTGGGTTGGGCCTCGCCCACCTCTAGGTTGGTATTCACACTACCTAACCTAGACCTATCGTACGCCTCCACAAAACCCGCGGAGCGTATGCGTACTCTTGCTGACTGGACCGCCAGACTTTCAAGGCTAAGTGTAAAACCACACTTTCCGAGTCAACGTATTGACGTCGGTGTGAACGATCGTCCAATACCGAAGACCCACCACCTTCAGTGCACATGCAACATGATCTACTTCCTATCTCCGAGCCATAAGCTCCCCGGGCTAACCTGCCCGCCATCAAACACCACTGAGTCACAAGCTCACCGGACTTAGCAATCCGCTATCTCCACCACCGAGCCTACCGCTCGCAGCACCAAACCAACTAAACTCCCGAAACCACGGGGTGTGTTATTAGTTAAAGTCTTATTTCTATAAATTAGGGTTAGTCTTGAACTTCCCGAGGGTTACCCTGTAAGGGGCTCGCTACGGTACTAGGAACTACAATGGGATGACACCCCAAAGTTCCCTTTCCCAAGACACTTAGTATTATTGGTTACTACCCATAAGAAACCCTTTTAATGTCTCACCTGGATTAAGCCTAAGTGCTTTAAGATCTAAGGCAAAAGACGATCTTCCGTCAATCCCAGGACGATCTACCCCAAGGGTGGCACCCCACCACCCTAGGACTCATCAAACCCTAATTAACTCCAGGGATTATCACATAGTCAAATGATCACCATTAAACTCTCACATCTCCAATCAATATAATCCAACTTGGCCTATAACCCCAAAATTGCCAATTTGCTAAACGCAGACCATCCCTAACGCTTTGATGCTCATGAAGGGAGGTACATTAAATAATCAACTCCGTGCCCCAATATTTTTATTGGGGGTCCATGACACTTATTTGAGATCACTTCCAGAGTTTCATAAATTTTCCCAACATTATTAATATTTAAAACCATTTTTCCAAATTACAACTCCCCAGGGTTTGAACTACAAGTACACTTTTATAACTTCCAATGCCTACCAAACTTTTTACATAACTCAAGGGTACCAAATAATCAGTAGATATAAAATTTTAGGAAATTCCAGCAAGATCTACTATTATTTAAAATTCCATAACCCATTTATTTCCAATAAATTCCAAAGGAGATACCCTCATATGAACTCCAAACCTTATGCAAATTTATACAGAGGTGATTCATACTAAAATATTCAGACCTACAATATTTGTCTATATTCCATAGAGGTTACACTTGTAATTTCCACAAACGATATATTTGCAATTAATTCCAAATTGAACTAGAGGTACCAAAAATAATAATCCATAAATTATGAGAAAAATACTGTGAGTTCATAATGGTATTAAATGTCATCCAGCAAAGTTTCATGCAATTACAGAAAACTAACACCCTAAAATTGTTCATCCCAAATATTGTCAACAATATGAATAATTACAATTTGGACCTCCAAAAGTCTTCCAAAGGCTCTAACAAAATCTCCAGGGATTAATAACATCGAAACTAAGTTGGTGACAGAAGATGGTTAATCATTAAGTATTATTTCTTCCTAAATCCCAAAACCCTAAATATTTACAAATCTACCCAAGGATTTATTACCTAGGTTTGGCAACTCCAAACCCCACCAATTTCTCACAGTAGAATTCTCTGGTCACCAAGATCATCTCCCCAAACTTTCAAGTCAAACCATCAAGGTTTGACACCTCTTCCTTCATTGGCCTCTAATTGCACCCCTTTAGGGTTTAACCTAGGGTTAGGGTCAAAACTTCTCCAAATCCACCCAAACTTCTTGTGAGGGTGTCACAACACTTATAGAACTCAGGGGAGTCCAATACACCCCTCTCCAAGGACAAACTCTCATATGTCCTTCACAACCCCAAGTTCCACTCCATAGGGATCAAACCTATGGCCTTGAGCAAATCAACTCTAATGCTCACAAATCTTCCTCATGGGGTCTCAAATTGACCCCACTGACCTTCCCAAGAAGACTCAAGTCTCTATGGGCCCATTTGACCAATGGTTCTCTTCTTGGCTAAATGCACCCCAAGGTGCTCCAACCCCATGACCTAGGGCAAACCAACTCCCCATGGCCCATAACTCTCTTGGAGGTGATTTGGGTGATATTAGGGCAGTGGCCAAAATCCCACTCCAATAGGAGGTGGTTTGACCATGAAAAATCCCAAATAGCCCTTATTCACAAATTTCCCCTTAATGGACAAATCTTTGGCCTAATGATTACCTAACTAAATGAACTCCAAATGAGTTGATATTTTAACCAGGGGTTTATCATGACCCTAATAACACCCCACCAATGTTTGGTGGTGATTGGAGGTCATTTGACCCTCCAAATAATTTATGCAAGGATTATTAAATTTCTACAAAAACTTTAGGAAAAAATTCTCCAAAAATTCTCATTTTTGGATATGTTTTAGATGTATATAAGAATAGCCTACACCCCAAATTTCAAGTCATTTGGAGTTGTGGATTGGTGTGGGCATCCATCCAGAGTTCAGTCAAACTTTGCACTAAAATGGGTGATGAGGTCAAACCAAGACTCCAAATGGGGTGAACCCAATTTTGTATGATCCTAGGGGTCAAGGCCTACAACTTTCATGTTGGGCACTTTTTCAGTAGGGGACTCTATATATTTTTAAAATTTAAAACTATTCACTACATAATAATAAGAATAAAACAATTAATTAAAACATTAAAATGAATGAGATGTACTGTTCATCTTCTTCATATGGCCGAAAAACATCAAAAGTTTGCCATTTCCTGTAGCTTTTTCCAAGGCCATTTCCCGGTCACCTGACCACCTCCCTGGCCGGCCACCACTGCCACCACCTCCGTTGAGGTGGGGGCTATCGCCGTGCGGCGGCACGGCCGCCGGAGGGGCGGTTTCCGGCAAACCCGCCACCATGAGATTTCATGAAAATCTGAATTTTTTTCTCGCCGTATCGGCTCAGTTGAGCTCGATTTCTCTGCCTAATTCGATCTAGATCTACCCACTGGAGAAGAGGAGGAGAACCGGACCTTGTTTGGGGGTTTTGGTGGCTCCAATCGTCGGCCACCATTTTTCCTTCTCCAAGCTTTGGGTGCCATGGCTTCTTGTGCATTGGGGGCTCTAAACTTTCGGGAAAATGAGGGGTTTCACTCCTCTGAAGGTTGTGAAGATGAAGGGGGGTTCAATTGAGGGGGAGGGAGGCTTTAACCAAGAGAGCCATTAATGGCCTCTTGCTCTCCCTCCCTTGGCCGACCCTATTCACTCTCCCACCCCCCAATAACTCATGGAAACTGCTGGAAACTCCTCAAATTCATCAGAGAAGATGAATGGAAGAGTAATGGAGGGATACCAAGGGGTGTATCACCTTAATGGCCATGAATGACCTCTTTCTCTCTCCTTAAAATTGGGTTTTTCTCTCTCCTACTCATCATGGCCGACTTTACACTCTCACCTGGGTTAATTATCAGTCAAGCATGCTGGTCAAGTGGTCAATTTGGGCTTAGCCCAAAGGGATTGGGCTAGATTCAAGAGATTTGACCTAATTTGGGCAAATTTGACTTTTGGTCAAATTGACCAATTGGGTGACCCTAGGATGGGGATTTTGGGTCCATTGGATTCCAAATTAGGTTTAGAAACTACTGGTAGGGTCAATTTGATCAGATGAGCCTTAGTTGACCCAATTTAAGCTGATTTGACCAAAATAGGCTAAGTTGACTTTGGTCAAATTGAGCCCTAGGGTTGACCCAGTCATGGGGCTTTTTGGTCCACTGGGTCCCCTATGACATGATAATACTATGGGTATGGTCAATTTAATATGGTGATGGTCAATTAGGGCACTTAGTGAAGAATTGTCATTTTGACCTAAAATGGGCATTTTGGTCAATTTGCACTACTGGGGGTCCCATGATGGGGCTTTTAGGTTTACTAGGTTTCTTATGATATTTTAGACCTAGAGGAGTTGTCAATTTGGCATGGAGGAGGTCAGTTGACTCTAAATGGGCTACTTTGACCAATTTAGGGTTAGGGTTGACTTTGGTCAATTTGGCCCCTTTGGTTGACCCCAATGGGCCCTTGGTGCCCTAAGGGGGCCCCTAAAGGGTTAGAGATACTATGGTGGGGTCAATTGATCATGTTGAGGCCCTAAAGTCCAACCCTAAGCTTGGTAATTGGAAATTGCTATCTGCAGACCAAGGTGGTTTTCTCCTTCTTTCCTAAGCTCTCAAGGTCTTGGGCTCTTCCTATGGTTTTGTCATGACCTAGTCATGACAAAACTAACTTAGGGGTCTAGCTGTTTGAGGGATGTTACATTGGATCAGATTAGGTTTTTGGAGAAAAGTACGAACTCTGATCTTCTACTTTGAATCATTATTTCTTTCTTAAGGAGCAATCATTATATAGATGAAGACCTAACAATTTAACCTTAAAACGAGGAAAGACGTCACGTCAATTTGACGGAAAAGACTTGTCGTCAAAATGGAAAAGCAAGGTTTACGAGAAAAGCTAGAACCAGACTTTTCGAGAGATCCAAGACTTCTCGAGAGAAACCGGCTAGTTCTAAAAAAAACAGCTTTAGAAGAGAATATCAAAGAATTATTACAAAGCTTCTCGAGAGATGAAAGACTTCTCGAGAGCACAAGAAACTTCTCGTGAACTCCAAAACAATTTCGAGAAAAACCTTTAGAGTGAAAGCTTTTCGAAAGAAACGAAGACTTCTCGAAAACAAAAGCACTTCTCGAGAGAGGAAGGATTTCTCGAAAGCTGCCACTGAGACAGACTTCTCGAAAACAACTAAAAAAGAAGTTTTCTCGAAAACTAAGGGGACTCTTCGAGATAACATTGATTTCTCGAGAGATGATAATAGCTACTCGAAAAATTCAACCTTTTCGAGAAAGACCTTTGAGACAATCCTTCTCGAAAAATAACAAGGACTTCTCGAGAGCATAGAAGGACTTCTCGAAAAGTACCTTTACATCTCGAAAAATTTACTTAGGAAAAATTTCTTCCTTTTTCTCTAGACCAATGCTGCACTCCAAGCTTTGAATCTTTAATGTCTTGATCATAAAGTGTATCCCAATTGAGAGATCACACATGAGTCAACCCCATACCCCACACAGTGAAGAATTACATTGCATGAGACTGTGCTTATTGACCCATTGTGTAAGACCCCATTTTTTTTTTATAGCAAAAATCACCGGGTCTTAGGCCCAGAACCGCCGTTTTGCGGTGACACCTTCGCTCGGGAAGGTCGCCACCACAAAACGCCGATCCTGCCGGCCAAATCGATCACGAAGAAAAGTACAATAAAGAGTAAGACAAGTCCACAGAATCACATGAATTATAAATGTCCACATATATTAACTGAATAAAGAGACAAGGGTTACAAACAATAAAAGGGGCTCTTGCCCTGTACATCATTTCCTCACTACAAGATCTCTCGCGGAAGCTAACTCTTAAGCAAAACTAAAGCTAATCGTCACCGACACTGAAACCGGAGCACTCCGACCTGACTGACCCATCCCCGCAGACTCCGGGCTCCAATAGTGCTGCAACACTGGATGCTTCTTCTCTTTTGACCTGCGGTTGCTGCCTCGCAGTCCACGTTTACGTCTTCACCATTGGCCTCCTGGTCGCTGTACTGGAGGGGTTCCACTCGTCAAGGGGCATCTGACTCGAGTATGTCCCGGCTGGTGACAATGGTAGCATGGCCGTGGGGTCCACCATGTCGGATCCTGCTGTACCTGTTTCTTGAAGGGTGCTGCATCTCCTCGAACTCCTAAAATGATAAGGTCCTCCGACCGTCAGTCAAAATGACTCAGCCAATTCCCCACCCCTCCCCCAATGGCTCCTAGGCACCGTGCGGGAGGATGAAGCGGAGGACAGCAAGGGGTAAAAACAAGAGCAGGTGACGGCGGAACTAGAGCTACACAGGTGTATACATATATATAAGAAGCATGGTAACAAGTATATAAAGAACAGTAAGCAGCAAGTAAAGTAATAAAAAAGTAACCATTGGTTTATAGGAATGCCCATACAAACCTATAGACCAAGGGATCGTTTAGCAGGGCCTACCGTATAAGAAGTCCCATAACCGACTTATACGTTAGGGGTAGGTTGAATGCAATGTTTATGCTATGACATGCAGGGTATGCTGTTATGCTATGTTCATACAAGTGCAACTCACCCACCACGACTCTATGCGCATAAACCTTTAGTTCCCCCTTTTTGGAGCGAGCTAGACTCCCAGGATACTCCCGTAGTGGCAAACGGAAGCGGTGGGTTGGGCCCCGCCCACCTCTAGGTTGGCATTCACACTACCCAACCTAGACCTATTGTACGCCTCCACTATACCCGCGGAGCGTCTGCGTACTCTTGCTGACTGGACCGCCAGACTATCAAGGCTAAGTGTAAAACCACACTTGCCGAGTCAACGTATTGACGTCGGTGTGAACGACCGTCCAATACCGAAGACCCACCACCTTCAGTGCACATGCAACATGTTCTACTTTCTATTTCTGAGCCATGAGTTCACCGGGCTAACCCGCCCGCCATCAATAACCTTCCGAGCCAAAAGCTCCCCGGGCTAACCTGCCCGCCATCAATAACCTTCCGAGCCAAAAGCTCCCCGGGCTAACCTGCCCGCCATCAATAACCTTCCGAGCCAAAAGCTCCCCGGGCTAACCTGCCCGCCATCAATAACCTTCCGAGCCAAAAGCTCCCCAGGCTAACCTGCCCGTCATCAATAACCTTCCGAGCCAAAAGCTCCCCAGACTAACTAGTCTGCTGCAACAGCCACCGAGCCCACCGCTCGGACAACCAATCCAACTAAACTTCCGAAACTACAGGATATGGATGGGTGTGTTATTAGTTAATCTTGTACAATGTCTTACACCTATGAGTTAGGGTTAGTCTTGGACTTCCCGAGGGTTACCCTGTGAGGGGCTCGCTACGGTACTAGGAACCACTATGGGATGACACCCCAAAGTTCCCACTCCCAAGACACTTAATTTTATTAGTTACTACCCTTAAAAAAAACCCTCTTAACATTTCACCTGGTCTAAACCTAAGTGCTTTAATACACTTAGGGGAAAAGACGATCTTTCGCCAAATCCCAAGATGACCTACCCCAAGGGAGGCACCCCACCATCCCAGAACTCATCAAACCCAAACTAACTCCAGGGATTCTCACATAATCATTTGATCACCATTAAGTCCTCACATCTCCAACAAAGTATCCCAAATTGGCCTATAACTCCAAAACTACCAATTTGCTAAACGCAGACCACCCTTAACGTTTTGATTCTCAAGAAGGGAGGTACTCTAAATACTCAACTCTATGACCTACTGGATTTATTGGGAGTCCATGCTACTTAAATCAGATCAAATCCAGGGTTTCCTAATTTTCCCCATAATATTAATATTTTTAAACAATTTCTCAAAGGGCAATTTTCTCAAGTTTGAACTACAAGTGCACTTTTCTGACTTCCAGTGCCTACCCCAATTTTTACATAAATCAAGAGTGCCTAGATACCAGTAGGTATAAACTTGTAGGAAAAACCAGCAAGATTTACTATTTTTAAAAATTCCAAAACTCATTTATTTCCAATAAATTCCAAAGGAGGTACCCTCATATGGACTCCCAATTTTATTCAAATTCATACAGTGGTGAATCATACTAAAATATTCAGGTCTACCAAGTTTGACCACATAACACAGAAGTTACATTTGTAATTTCCTCAAAGGATATATTTGTAAATAATTCCAAAATGAACTAGAGATACCAAAAATATTAATCCATAAATTATGAGAAAATTACAGTGGGTACATATTGGTATGAAAAGACATCCTGCAAAGTTTCATGCAATTAAAGTAATTTAACACCCTAAAATTGATCCTCCCAAAAATTGTCTACAATGTGAAATATTACACTTTGAACCCCAAAAAGTCTTCTCATGGTCTAACAGATTCTTCCAGAGATCAATAGCACTAAAACCAAGTTTATGACAGAAGATGGTAAATCAAAAAGTACTGTTTCTTCCTAAAACCCCAAACCCTAATTATTTACAAATCTACCCAAGGGTTTATTACCTAGGTTTGACAACTCCAAACCTCTTCAAATTCACAAGGGAGGCTCCTCTGGTCACTAGGACCTACTATACAAAATCCTAGGTCAAACCAATAATGTTTGACCACACTCCCTTCATTGACCTCTTTTTGCACCCCATTAGGGTTTAACCTAGGGTTAGGGTCTAAACTTCTCCAAATCCACCCAAACTTCTTGTGAGGGTGTTATATCACCTATAAAGGTCAGATGAGTCCAACACACCCCTCTCCAAGGACAAACTCTCCTATGTCCTTCACAACCCCAAATTCCACCCCATAGGGATCAACCCTATGACCTTGAGCAAAACAACTCCAATGCTCACCAAACCCTTCATGGGGTCTCAACTTCATCCCACTGACCTTCCTAAGAAGTTTCAAGTCTCAAAGGTCCTAATTGGCCAATGGTTCTCCACTTGGCTATTTGCACCCCAAGGTGCTCCTACCCCAAGTCCTAGGGCAAACCCACTCCCCAAGACCCCATATCACTCTTGGAGGTGATTTGGGTGGGGTTAGGGCAGTGGACATAATACCACTCTAATAGGAGGTGGTTTGGCTATGAGGAGCCCTAAGTGTCCCCTTAACACAATTTTCCCCTTAAAGGTCAAAACTTTGGCCCAAGGATTACTTAATCAAATGATCTCCAAATGAGATGAGATTTTAACCAGGGGTTTATCATGACCCTAATGGTACCCCACCAAAATTTGGTGGAGATTGGAGGTCATTTGACCCTCCAATTAATTTGTGCAAGGATTACTAAATTTCTACAAAAACTTTAGGAAAATTAACTCCTAAAAATCTGATACTCAAACCTAACCTAGGTATAGGACATATGGATGCTTAGCCAAAATATCAACTACATCAGATGTGCCATTTAAGAGTTATCCTAGTTTAAAGGTCTGGTTTGAGTTTTGACCAGCCTCACTAGAATGAGTGCTGTGGGTCCAATACTTAACCAAATAGCTTGATTTCACTCCCATTAGAAAGTAGACACCAAGGCCTACAAAAGTTATCTCTGGGCATTTTTCGAATTATGGACCCTAAGGGCCTTAAAATCGGGTCCCAAAATCTGTCACAAAGTGTGACATAATACACATAATAATAATAATAATCATTTCATTCATACATTTGATTCCCGCACGAATCTTGAAGCAATTCGGACGGCATCGGGTCGTCTTCTCCATCGAATCGACGGCTGCGATAGCCTGCGCCTGGGCTGTCTTCAACCTTGATTTCCCGGCCACCCTCGCATCCCCTCGGCCGGCAAGTGCCACCACCACCTCCGTTGAGGTGGTGGCCGGCGATAGGAGGTCGTTTGCCGGCCGGTGGTGGCCGGAGTAGGGGTTTCGGGAAGGAGGAATATGCTCGAAAACGAGCACCTTTGGGTGCACGATTCGAGCCCGTTTGAACTCGAATCAAGCCCCAGTTAGATTATGATCTAACCACTGAGAGAGGAGAAGAGGATTGGACCTTGCTTGAAGCTTGAAACCTTGCCGATTGGGAACTCGCCATTGCCGACCTCCATGGTTTCCGAGTTCTGCAACCACCACATAGAGGAGCCCGATTCCTTCAGGTAAGTGGGGGGAAACGTTCCTCTCTGCCCGGTGAAGCTTTTAAAGGCTTCAATTGAGGGAGGGGAAGAGCCATGGCATGAATTGCCATTATCACCATTAATGGTAATTTCGGCCACCTCCAATTCCTCTCTTAATCAGCCCCCCCTTCAGCCTTGGAAACTGTTGGAAACTCCTCCTCTCCCCTAGAGGAGATGAATGCAGCCATAAATGGGGAGAATTGAGGGGGGTTTCACCTTCCTCCATTGATGGCATCATCTCTCTCTCTCCCCCAAATTGAAATTTCTCTCTCCTACTCATCATGACCGACTTCTACCCTCTCTCCTGAGCTAATTAGCAGTCAAGGGTGCTGGTCAAAGGGTCAATTTGGGCTTAGCCCAAAGGGATTGGGCTAGGTTCAAGAGGTTTGACCTAAATTGGGCAATTTTGACTTTTGGTCCAATTGACCAATTGGGTGACCCTATGATAGGGCTTTTGGGTCCATTGGATTCCAAATTAGGTTTAGAAACTAGTGGTGGGGTCAATTTGGTCACATGAGTCTTGGTTGACCCAATTTAAGTTGATTTGACCAAAACAGGCTAAGTTGACTTTGGTCAAATTGAGCCCTAGGGTGGACCCAGTCAAGGGGCTTTTTGGTCCACTGGGTCCCCTATGATATGGTAACACTATGGGTAGGGTCAATTTAATATGGTGATGGTCAATTAGGGTTCTTGTGAAGAATTGCCATTTTTGACCTAAAGGGGCATTTTGGTCAATTTGCACCATTGGGGGTCCCATGGTGGGGCTTTTAGGTCCACTAGGTCTCTCATGATATTCTAGACCTAGATGAGTGGTCAATTTGGCATGGTGAGGGTTAATTGACCCTAATTAGGCTACTTTGACCATTTTAGGGCTTAGGGTTGACTTTGGTCAATTTGGCCTCTTTGGTTGACCCCAATGTGCCCTTGGTGCCCTAAGGGGACCCCTAAAGGGTTAGGGATACTATGGTGGGGCCAAATGGTTAAGATGAGGCCCTAAAATCCAACCCTAAGCTAGGTCACTAGAAATTGCTATTTGCAGTCCAAGGCACTTTCAATCCTAATCTTGCCTAAGTTAAAGGGATTTCTACTCTACCAAGGCCTTGTCATGACCTTGTCAGGACAGATTCACCTGGGGGGTCTAGCTGTCTGGGGGATGTTACACATTGTGACCTGACATTGGTCTACACTTAGCAATGTGAACCTGCAAGAACAATACTAGAAAAAATATATCAAATACACAAACAATTCAATCTTGGTTCAAAGTTGACTTTCTACAAATCAAGGTTATTGTGGATACAATCTCAACAATCTCCTCCTATTTGTAAAAGTCAGAACCCTACTTACCAAGATGAATTGTATCAAATATAAAATATATAAAAAAGGATATACTAGAAAGAACATTAAAAACAATATCTAAATATAAGAACATGATTGTCACATCAAAACCAAAAACTATATTTAGATTTAAGATTGTCTAATGAATTAATGTTCACACAGGCATATAGAAATAAAGTTTTAAAGATCTTCAAAGACTTGGCTTCAGATATTTGCATTTCTCTTTCTCAACATTTCTTGCCTTTCAAAATAAACATATGGCTTTGGATGATACTTGGGAGGAGCTTCTGGAGCTGTTGGATTGTTGTACCCATAATTCTTGAAATGGATTCTTCTCTTGATTTGGCTTGTCTCATACTTTTTCCATTCAGAAGTGCTGTACAGATCAGAAGCTTTCACATTCCCTTCTTCTACAAGCTTGAGAGAGTCAAGAATGATAATCTTTGAAACTGGACTCCAAAGTTCTGGATAAACCTTTGTTTCATCTACCACTACTTTGCCAGAACCTGCTGAGCTGGAGCCAGGAACAGATCTGCTTGCAGAAGGTCCATCACCATACTTCCTTTTCCTAGAATAATGCATGGAGGAGTGAGTCTCAATTGAAGGATTAGCATCAAACTGCTCTGCTGGCCTTGGAGAAAATTGAGGAATTGAAGGAGCATCAGATTGAACTTGATCAAAATGAGGAGGAGGTTGAGCAGGGTCAATACCCAAATCAGGAAAGATTTCATGGTGGAGCCAAACAGCAGTATTAGAGGTGAAATCTTTTAACTCATTGACCTGCTTTTGGACACCTTGGGACAACTGCTCAAACCTATTAATCAAATGTCTATGAAAATCAAAAAGAGTTTGATCCAATAATCCAGTCATCTTCTCAGTTATACTGTCCTCCCCCTTTCTGACTTCTACAGATAGGGTTTGGAGAATAGAATCCTTAAACTGTCCAACCTCATCAATAATCTTAAAGGTATTTTCCTCTTCCTTTGAAGCCATGTACTCTTGGGTTTTTCTGACTTGAACTACTTCTGCAAGAACTGTGGCTACACTTTTGATGGTGTGATCAATGGCCTTTCCTCCCTGAATAACAACTTCTTTCATTTGATCTGAACTGGTTTTGAACTCTTTCAACTTCTTGGCCATTTCCTTTTCAATATCAGACAATCTTACATGGACTTCTTTGAAGGAGTAATCTATTTTGGCACTTTGTCTTTGAAGCATTAATTCAACTTTACCAAGAATTGTACTTTCATCAAAAAGAGATGGATGAATAGGGGCTGGAAGAACTTCCTCTGGTATATCTTCAATAATAACTGAACTTTGGAGCTTCACAGGAGATATGTTGATTCTCTCATTTTCTTCATCAACATGTTTTTCCTGATCATCCTTGTTTGTTTCTAAGCAAGGCTCTTGCTCCCCCTCAATATGTACTGGGGGAGGAGATGAACCATGCACTGAAGCATCATCTACTTCTAGATTAAAATCATAGTCAGCCCCTGACCCACCCATGTGGTCACTAGTGCTAAGCATATCATCAGCACCCTTTAGAATTTCACTTACCACATCTGCTATGGTAGAATCAACTCTCTCTTCATTAATAGCTGGAGGAGGTGAGAAATGATCAACTTGTTCTTGTAACAAAGAAGTGTCTCCCATAGGAGTATCTGACAAAACTTGAGTATCTGGGATGGATGGAGTTTTGGAAGGAACTTGATTTGAAGGAACTTGTTTTGATGGATCCTGAGCTGATGGAGGAAGAACTGTGTTTGTTGGAGGAGGAAGACTTGGGTCTGCTGAGGGAATGGTGTCTTGTGGAGCTGGAGATGGAGATGGATCTGGAACTGGACTGTGTTGCTGAGCTGGAGGTGGAGCTGGAGCTTCATACTCTGGAATTGATTGAGCTGAAGAAATGGGTTCCCCCTGGGGACCTGCATCTGCAGTTGGATTAGTAATCCTGATGTTCCACCTCTTCATTGTGACAACATCTACCTTCTTCAAATGATGTATAATAGCTCCTTTGGACATGTCAAACACATCTGGATTAAGCTGATTCAGATAGAGTGACAGGATCCTTGCAAAATTAGGACTCATAATGCTTTCTTTAATCTTATTGAATAGAAAACCTGCCCAACTGAATCATTTTCCACAAATCACAATTGCTACCAAGCTGAAAACATCTGAAGAGACATGACCCAGGCTGCCAGTATGACATAGTAAGACTTTTGAAATTATGTCCACTAGCAATTTTCCAACATCATTCATCTTTTGTCTACGAATAGTTGATGTTCCTTTATCTAACCCAGAAAAGATTAGGGCATGAGCCCAATCCTCATTACTTAGAGTATCCTCAATTTCTATCAAGGGAACTTTCAAATACTTGGAAAGAGATTTTGGATTCATCTTGATTTTGAAATTTCCAACACTTGATTTCATCTTTTTCCCGTTTTTATGCACTTTTATGTTGATAAACAGATCCTCTACCTCTTTAAACAGAATCCGACATTGATGTTCTAGTAAGAAAGACAGGCCAGCTTCGTCTAGAAGATAAAAGAGGTTTTGAAACTCATCTGAAATCGATTGGAGACCTTCTTGCACGAGTTCACTGCCGACACCGATCTTAGGTTTTCCTGAAGGAGCCATCGAATGAGAGGAGTACTTGAAATGTGAGCTAGAACGAGAGAAGATCCGTCTGAAGGCGAACTGGAACGTTGATTTTGCGAAAGAAGAAGATGAAACGTCGGCGCTTTTCGAGAGGGGATGGAAGAACCTCGCGTGAACTTTTAATTCATTTCGAGACTCTATATATAGTTTGGTTTGATGTGACAATTAATTTGGTTTTAATTACTTTCAAGAAAATGAAATATACGCGTACCTGGCTCTTCATATTCTCGAAAATTGAAATTAGAGTTTTCGAAAAGTATAAGACATTTCTCGAGAGGTAGTTAAAATTCTCGAGAAGTCTCAGAACTCTGCCGATCTTCTTCCGAAAGAGCATTTCTCGAGGGATAACCCATTTCTCGAGAAGTATAAACTTATTTTTCGAAAAGTGTCTTCAGTTTTCCGAAAAGTTTTAGCTCTATCCATATTCATAAAAAGCAAGTCATTTCTCGAGATATTAACTATATTTCTCGAGAAGTTTAATGATGACTTGGATTTTTCTTCTTTGATTTTTCTTCTTTGCAAATGATAAACCTGTAATTTATTTTAGAACATAAAATAACATAAAACTGTAAGAAAATTCACTTATCTTCTTCTCTTCTCCTTTGCTTGACCATTATTCCATGTTGAGCATTCCAAGTTCTGTCTTGAAGAAAGAGAACTTAGTCTCATCCAGAGGCTTCGTGAATATATCTGCAATTTGCTTATCCGTAGGGACATAGCTTAAGTTGATATCCCCATTCTCCACATGTTCTCGGATGAAATGATATCTTAACTCGATATGCTTTGTCCGACTGTGTGAGACTGGATTATTTGATATAACAATTGCACTGGAGGAGTCACAAAACATTGGAATATTCTTTATCTTCAAGTTATAATCTTGAAGCTGATTTCTTATCCAAAGAAGTTGTGCGCAACAACTGCCTGCAGAAATATATTCTGATTCGGCTGTTGAAATTGCAACACAATTTTGCTTCTTGCTGCTCCAGGAGATAAGCCTTCTTCCGAGAAATTGACATGTTCCGGAAGTGCTTTTCCTGTCGTCTCTACTACCTGCAAAATCTGCATCTGAATAACCAATTAGCTCGCTATCATTACTTCTTGGGTACCATAAGCCAAGATTTGGTGTACCTTTAAGATATCTCAAAATTCGCTTTGCAGCGGTATAGTGAGATTCCTTAGAGTTCACTTGAAATCTGGCACATACACATGTAGAAAACATTATATCAGGCCTACTAGCAGTAAGGTAGAGCAGAGAACCAATTATGCTTCTGTACTTGGTTTCATCAAAAGGTTTCCCTTTCTCATCCTTGTCCAGAGACATAGCTGAGCTCATTGGAGTCCTCATAGAGGTTGCACTCTCCAATCCAAATTTCTTAATCAGCTCCTTGGTGAATTTCGTCTGTGAGATGAAAATTCCATCTTCAGATTGTTTCACTTGAAATCCTAAGAAATATTTTAGCTCTCCCATTCTGCTCATTTCAAACTTTCCTTGCATAAGTTTTGAAAACTTTTTGCAAAGATTGTCGTCTGTAGAGCCAAAAATAATGTCATCGACATAGATTTACACAAGCAAAATCTTGCCTTTTACTTCCCTAAGAAATAATGTTTTATCTATCTTTCCTCTTGTGAACTTGTTCTCAAGAAGAAAATTAGACAGCGTCTCATACCAAGCTCGAGGAGCTTGTTTTAACCCATACAAAGCTTTTTGTAGTAAGTAAACATAATTAGGATGTTCAGAATCTACAAAACCTGGAGGTTGTTCAACGCATACTTCTTCTTTTATGTTACCATTCAGAAAAGTTGACTTAACGTCCATTTGGTATACGGTGAAACCTTTGAATGCAGCATAGGCTAAGAGCATTCTGATCGCTTCAAGTCTAGCTACCGGAGCATAAGTTTGATCGAAGTCGATCCCTTCTTCTTGTCTGTAACCTTTTGCTACAATTCTGGCTTTGTTCTTTATAATTGTTCCATCCTCATCCAACTTGTTCCTGTAAACCCACTTTGTTCCAATAATATTTTTATCCTTGGGTTTTGGAACTAGTGTCCACACCTTGCAACGCTTGAATTGATTTAACTCTTCTTCCATTGCAATTATCCAGTGGGGGTCTTCATTTGCTTCTTGAAACTTCTTCGGTTCAACCTGTGAGAGAAAACTTAAATGCATATTTTCGTTAGCAGTACCTCTTCTTGTTCTAATTCCGACTTGACGATCTCCTATAATTTGATCAATAGGATGGTCTCTCATGTGTCTGAACTCAAGGTTTCTTGCATCAGTTTGAACAATTGGAGCATCATTTGCTACTTGAATGTCTTCTTCCACTTGTACTGGTTCTTCATCAATATGATCTTCTTCTTCATTTGTGATTGGGGAAGAGATCTTGACGAAGGTTTGAGCATCAACTTTGACTGACTCATCCAAGCTTATATCTTGTGTCTTTGAACCTGTACCTTCAATAGAAGCACTAAAAGAGCTGCTATGTAGCATGCTCGTTTCATCAAATACAACATTGATAGACTCTTCTACAACCAGGGTTTTCTTATTAAATATTCTATAAGCTCTACTATGGCTGCTATAGCCTACAAAAATACCTTCAAAACTCTTTTCGCTAAACTTGGTTTTATAATGCTTTCCATTATTAAGTACAAAGCATTTGCAACCAAAAATTCTAAAATAAGAGATGGTTGGTCTATTCCCTTTTAGTAGTTCATAAGGGGTCTTTACATGGTTTTTGTTTATGAGTGCTCTGTTTTGCATGTGGCATGCAGTGTTGACTGCTTCAGCCCAAAGGTATTCGGGTAGTGAAGTGTCACTCAACATTGTTCTGCAAGCCTCAATGAGTGTTCTATTCCTTCTCTCAGCTACCCCATTTTGTTGTGGAGTTCGAGGAGAGGAAAACTCATGAAAGATACCTAGGCTTTCACAAAAATCTGTCATGCCTCCAGATTCAAATTCTGTTCCATGGTCACTTCTGATTTTGACCACCGAACATTCAAATTCGTTCTGGATTTGCTTGACAAACTTGGTGAAAATGTCAAATGTATCTGACTTGTGTTTTAGAAAGAATACTCATGCAAAACGTGAGTAATCATCTACAATAACTAATATGTAATACTTACCTCCTAAACTTCTAATTTGCAAAGGACCACAAGTCCATATGAAGTAGGTATAAACACCTAGTTGAATCTTTGTCTATAATGCTCTTAAAGGTAGCTCTTGTTTGCTTGCCTTTTACACAAGCATGACAAGGTCTATCTTGAATGCACTTAATATTCGGCGCATCACGTACTAAGTTTTGAGAAAATAATTTATTTATGGTTTTGAAATTTATATGTGCTAATATCTTATGTCATTGGTCAGCAAGAGATGCACTATCTTTTGCTAAAAGACACACTGGTGTAGAAGATGATAAACAAAGAAAGTTTGAACAGAACATATTTCTACAACGAGTGTCTGATAAAATCGTTTCTAGATTATCAGCTGATTTTATCAAACATTTATCTCTATGAAAATCAACTATGTATCCTTTATCACAAAGTTGACTTATGCTTATCAGATTATGTTCTAATCCTTCCACATAAGCTACATCTGAAAAAGATACATTACCGTTAGAAATCATACCATAGCCTTTTGTTATTCCTCTGTCAGATCCGCCAAAAATAACTTTTGGACCGTTTTCAATTGGAATGTAATTTTGCAAAAGACTTCTTGTTTCGGTCATATGCCGAGAACAACCACTGTCCAAATACCAGATAGGATTATTGTTGGCCTTTGGACATACCTGCAAAAACAAATTATTTTGCCTTAGGAGCCCAAACAACTTTGGGTCCTTGGTCCCTTGTTAGTTGAGCACCACGAGGAACATTAACATTGCGAGCGGTCTTTCTTGCATTGTTAACTTGTGGTGTTTTGGAATAGGTGAGATTGAACCAACAGTCTACGGCAAAGTGACCTATTTTGCCACAACACCAACAATTAAACCTGTTGTATCTTTTCTTAATATTTTCCTGCTTAATTCTTTGAACGTTGATTTTAGCAGGAGCAATCCTTCTTGATGAGGATGCTTCATGAGTACAGCATACACAGGGTAACGCTTTCTCCTTTGGCTTAGGTACAACAGTCTTTACTATTGGTGCTCTAACAGCACTTGGACCATGAACATAAGGACCATAATCTCTCAAATTTACTTCTTCATAAGGTGCTTTGAAAGCACATTGACCGAGGTATTGAGGACGAGCCCACCCCTTATAGTCATTGACAGGCGCAAAATTAATTGGTCGTGTCAAGTGACCATAAGAGCTTTCCATGTCATAAACATTTGTGGGAAGTAGAACTTTCTTAAATTCCACTTGTTCTAGATGGGCTTTCCCTTTTTCTTCGATAGTAGCTTTCTTAGCATTCTTATTTTTCTTCTTGGCAAGGGTGCCCTTAGAAGAATTACTTGGCCCAGCCACATGACCTAAACCACTGCTATTTGCTTTAGCAGAGAAAGTATCAATGATTGGAAGAATGGTTTTCGGTTGTGAAAACTTTTCAACTAGCTTCTTCTCAGCGGCTAGTTGTTCTTCCAGAACTTTGATAGAGTTCTCTTTCCGTTCAAGGAGCTCATCTGAGCTTTTGATTTTGTCTTTTAAGATTTGGTTTTCCTCTTTGAAGGAAGAAAGTTGTTCAACTTCCTTTCTCAAATTAGATTAAACTTCTTTGAGAGACATGATCTCCTTGGCCTGTGTTTTGACTACCTTTCGGCATTTGTCAAAGCTTTTAAGCATTTCAGTATATTGGGTCATGAGGTTTGAGTCATCATCTGAAAGATAATCCTTTTGTTCAGCTGAGGCATATTCAGAATCAGATAAGATGGTGTGAGAATTTACCTTCCCGGTATATGGAGGTTCTTCTTCTTCATCAGTCATAGCCATCAGCCCGAAGTAGGCTTCTTCTTCACTACTTGATTTCTCTGAGTCACTGTCGCTTAAAGTTTTGTTCTTTTTAGTGACTAGACTCTTTTCAGTCTTCCTTTTCCCGTGGGTGGATTTCCTTTCTTCTTTTCTTCCACCCTCTTTCTTTTTATAGGGGCATTCAGCAATCATGTGCCCTGGCTTATTGCAACAATAGCAAACTATATCAGAAGAAATATGTTTACCAGTTTTAGATTTATACCTGTCATGATTGCTAGAGCTCTTTTTGTGATGATCAATATCACGTCGAGAATGTCTATTTTCAGAGGAAAACTTATTCTTCATGTGTCTTCTTTTGTTTAACAGTTTCTTAAACTGACGAGAGATTAGAGAAAACTCCCCATCAGACATTTCAGAACTGGAGGAGCCGGCTTCAGATTCTTTTTCATCATCAGATTCTTGTGTTCTAACTGGAGACAAAGCTTTGCTTTTTCTGGAGCTCTCGGCTTTCATAGCCAAGGTCCTTTCCTTGTTAGAAATTCTATTCCCATCTTCTTCTGTTTTGCGAATGTTCATTTGCAGTTCATGGGATAATAATTTCCCAAACAGATTCTGTGGGTCTAGGTTTGGTAACTTTCCAAACTCTCTGATTGCAACTATCTTGTTATCCCAGTCTTTCGTTAGGGATCGCAGGAATTTGTCATTTAGTTCACCATTAGTAAATTCCCGACCATAATTCCTTAGGCCGTTTACTATCTTGAAGAATCTTTCATAAGCATCGGCAATGCACACCTTTTTATTCTGCTTGAAAGCCTCGTACTCTTGATTCAAAGGAGATCTTCTATCATCTCTTACTTCTTCAGTACCTTCCATAAGGACTATTAAAGACGTCCACATTTCTTTGGCAGAATTACAGTGAATTAAGTTTTGCAACATTGAATCATCCACTGCACTGGCAATTATGTTCTTTGCCTTTTTGTCCAAAGCAACGAGAGCGATCTCATCCTTTGTTAAGTCCATCATTTTCTTTGGTACTTTTAAGGTTGGATCAATAGTAAAAGCGGTCATAGGCACATGAGGTCCTTCTTCCACGACTTGGAAGATTCTTGGGTCTGCGGCTTCCATATAAAATCTGACTCTTTCTTTCCACATAGGAAAGTTAGCCTTAGTGCATATTGGCAATTTCAACGAAGACGATTCCTTGCACTTTTCCATGATTTGTTAGCAATTAGAATGGAGAGATCCTATTCAAGGTGGTAACCTTCAAGAACAGCCTCCTCTGATACCAATTGTAATATCTAGTTGCCAACCAAAATCACCTAGAGGGGGGTGAATAGGTGATAACTGCGTCTTTTGCGGAATTGAAAATCTTGAAAATAAAGAACGCACAGAATGCAAATCACAATCACATACGACGCAAGAAATTTATAGTGGTTCCCCATTCTTGGGTACTCCACTTGCCGGCCTCGCCAATCTAGCACCACAGCTAGACTTGACTACTTCACTAAAACTCGGATCAAGAACGATCCTACAATCCTCAGAGTCAAAACTCTTACAACTCGGAGATCAATCTCCTACAAACTCAAAGAGAACCCTCTCTTACAACTCGGAGAATACCTCTCCTACAACTCGGAGAACAATCTCTCCTACAATCAAATGTAAATTTAGATTGAAACAATACTTAACGAATCACGATCAGATCTGAATAATTTGATGATGATCTTCTTCCGTCTTGAGATAGAAATGGCTTCGGCTTGATGTTGAAGAAGAAGAATCAAATCGGCACAAATCAGATCTTCTAAGGTCTTGATCGATCCAATGAAAACAGGACGAGTGAGGCGATGATCG
This sequence comes from Dactylorhiza incarnata, assembly GCA_033032865.1. Taxonomy (NCBI): domain Eukaryota; kingdom Viridiplantae; phylum Streptophyta; class Magnoliopsida; order Asparagales; family Orchidaceae; genus Dactylorhiza; species Dactylorhiza incarnata. The sequence goes on along the minus strand of JAWHQI010000227.1, from coordinate 1,339,089 downwards.
ATCGACCTTTTTCTTCCACTTGGAGACGAAATCAGATAACATACGATCGAACTCCAACAATGGTGATGCACGACACTAGACGATGATCTTGGATCAGATTAGGTTTTTGGAGAAAAGTACGAACTCTGATCTTCTACTTCGAATCATTATTTCTTTTTTAAGGAGCAATCATTATATAAATGAAGACCTAACGATTTAACCTTAAAACGAGGAAAGACGTCACGTCAATTTGACGGAAAAGACTTGTCGTCAAAATGGAAAAACAAGGTTTACGAGAAAAGCTAGAACCAAACTTTTCGAGAGATCCAAGACTTCTCGAGAGAAACCGGCTAGTTCTAAAAAAACAGCTTTAGAAGAGAATATCAAAGAATTATGACAAAGCTTCTCGAGAGATGAAAGACTTCTCGAGAGCACAAGAAACTTCTCGTGAACTCCAAAACAATTTCGAGAAAAACCTTTAGAGTGAAAGCTTTTCGAAAGAAACGAAGACTTCTCGAAAACAAAAGCACTTCTCGAGAGAGGAAGGATTTCTCGAAAGCTGCCACTGAGACAGACTTCTCGAAAACAACTGAAAAAGAAGTTTTCTCGCAAACTAAGGGGACTCTTCGAGATAACATTGATTTCTCGAGAGATGATAATAGCTACTCGAAAAATTCAACCTTTTCGAGAAAGACCTTTGAGACAACCCTTCTCGAAAAATAACAAGGACTTCTCGAGAGCATAGAAGGACTTCTCGAAAAGTACCTTTACATCTCAAAAAATTTACTTTGGAAAAATTTCTTCCTTTTTCTCTAGACCAATGCTGCACTCCAAGCTTTGAATCTTTAATGTCTTGATCATAAAGTGTATCCCAATTGAGAGATCACACATGAGTCAACCCCATACCCCACACAATGAAGAATTACATTGCATGAGACTGTGCTTATTGACCCATTGTGACCTGACATTGGTCTACACTTAGCAATGTGAACGTGCAAGAACAATACTAGAAAAAATATATCAAATACACAAACAATTCAATCTTGGTTCAAAGTTGACTTTCTACAAATCAAGATTATTGTGGATACAATACCCAACAGCTCCCACGGGAGTATGAGCGCGACCTGCAGAAGAAAAGAATGAAGAGTCAGAACTCCGGCAAAAAACAGAAAGCAGTGCGAACTCCAGTGGCGACTATCCAAAAGCAGCGACCAAGTACCTGGCCGAGGACTCCGGGTATGTCGGCGATCAGGGGTGCGAGATCTCCGGCGAGGAGAGACCCTTCCTCGATGTGGTGAGGGGCTGCGACGAACGCCATCTCGGCGAGTAGTGTGCCCCCCAGGATGATCCCGGTTAGAAGGCATGATCCCCCGACCGCGACCATCTCTTGGTCGCCCTCCACCCCTTGGAGCAAAGAAGCCCGAAGACCCTCCAGTCCCGCCTCTGCGCGAGGACTCCCCTTGGTGGGTGGAGGGAGCAGTAGAAGTTGATGGGCGCTGGTCGCCCGGAAGATCCGTTGAGGGTGGAGGTCTAACAAAAGGTGGCGAAAGCCCACCCTCGGGCAGTTGCGAGTTGATCACCGGCTCTGGACGCAAAGGAGGTGGTGGCGGCGGAGGAATGAGGTTCGTCAGAGGAGCCCCATGCTCGCTCATTGGCCTCTTCTCCACGGAGGAGCTGTGGAGAATCCTCACCGAGCGACCACTCCGAGATCCCCCTCAGGCGAGATCACGGAAGAAGACCGCAGCGCCAGGACAGCCAAAGGCTCCTCCTGAGCCCCAGTATTCGGCAAATCTGCGAGCAAGATCGAAGACGTTAGAATTGCGCCAAAGTAACAGCAAGAACTAAAGAAAAGGCGAGTAAATAGCTCACCTCGCGCAGGAGGGAGATCCGGTTGGGCTTGAGTCTGGACCCCAGCCCTACTCGCCTCCGGGGCGACCTCTGCCAAAAGAGGAGGAGGAGCGGAAGCAGGCGAGTTCCCCTCATGGGAGAGGCCCAAGTCGTCCAGCAGCTGTTGGCGCTGCTCGCCCAAAGGGTCGGCGACGTTCTCTATAGTCGCCTCCTTCTTTTTTCATTTCTTCTTCTTCTTAGCAACCCTCTTCCTCTTCTTAGTGGCGAGGAAGGCATCGAATTCGGCATCACGAGAAGGAAGAGCTGGAGCGCCAATCAGATTCGAGAGGCCAGCCATGGCTTTTTTAGCAGCCTCAGCATAGTTGAGCGACATTGTAGGCGAGTGCAGAAAGGCGGTTCCATCAGAGACCCCCCCCCCCCCCCCCCTTCTATATATAGGGTCCGGGCGTCGGCCAGCGAGATGCCGAGTATCGCCCGATACTCGCCAGAAAGACAGCTCATCGAATCAGGGTTGGATGTTTCTTTCCGAGCAACTGCGTTACTCGCAAAGAGCGGGGATTGTGTACAACCCTTATTCTCCGAGGGTAGGACCCACTCAAGGTCATGTAGGCAGAAGTCAAAGTCAAAGAGGTCAGAGCTGAGACAGGGAGTCAAAGAGACAAGACAAATCAGCCAGCAGGAGCGGTAGAAGGTTGGCGAGTATTAACTAAATACTCGCCAGGTGGGTGACTATGGTCGAAGATACGTGTCGAGTATCCCGTATGTCGCCCCAGGGCTAGTCAAACCGCAGAAGACCTGCGCGAGTATCGGCCCGGCTTGTGCGAGCAGCCCCCAATACTCGCCAGATGGGCGACTATGGTCAAGATGCTTTCCGAATATCCATATAGTCGCCAGGCAGGATGGGGGGTATAAAAGGCCCCCCTCCCTTTGGTTTGCCTATAAATAGGACCCCAGGGGTACTTGGATTGGCACCTGGACTTGAGCTTTTGGACCCCGATTCCCGAACTCTCGAGCCCGTCACCCTTGCTTTCTAGCCAAGTTGGTGCCTTCCTCGTACCCTGCTCGGCCATTTTTGGTCTTGGAGGGGAAGTCTCTTCGGAGCTTCTGGGTACGTGGTGGGACCTCCCTGCCGCAGCGACCTGGGGTCCTGTTGTTGTTGCTCTCATAGCTTCCTCGTAGTCGCCAGCTTAGTCATCTCTTCGAGCCACTTGGCAAGTAGTCTCCGGCTGCATTTGTCCGAATCTTGAGGTCAGGATTTTCCTGGCGTCAACACCCAACACACATATAAACACACACACATATAAACACACACACATATAAACACACACAACAACACACACACATATAAACACACAACACAACACACATATAAACACACCCACATATAAATACACATACACACAGATATAAACACATATACGCATACATATAAACACACACACACATAACACATACATATATTATAAACACACACATAAACACACATATAAAAACACAATAAAAAAATACACATACACATACACACACAATAAAAAAAGCACACACACATACATACACACACAAAAACAACACATACATACATACACCAACACAACACACACCACACATACACACACACACATACACACAACAACACAAATACATACAAACACACACAAACAACAACACACATTTATACACAACACACATACATACACCAACACACACACACACACACAAACAACACACATATATACATACACACCAACACAACACACACTACACATACATACACACAACAAACACATACACATACATAAACAAAAACAACAACAACACAAATACACACACACACACACACAACAACAACAACAACAACAACAACAACAACACACATACATACACAAACACACACCAACACAAATACATACATACACAAACACACATACACCAAACATACATATACACAATGCACACAATTACACACCAACACAAATACACAAACACACACCACACATACATACACACACAAAAACAACACAAATACATACACCAACACATACATACAAACACACACAAAAATACACAAATCCTATACTACACAAATACATACACACACACAAATACAAAAACACACAAATACACATACACACATAAATACAAAGCCAAAATCTGGAAAATAAATATTGAAAAAAGCGGATCAAAATAGGAATATCGGATGTGTTAGGGCAAAAATCGTGAAGAATCGAAGTACAAACAAACACAAACCCTAAACGAGTAAGAAGGAAGATACCTCGAGCAAATCTGATGTGTTAGGGCGGAGAAAATAAAAAAAACACCACCGGGGAATATGTATGGCCTGCAATGGGGGGAGAAATTCAAAAAAACAACTATGGTAGAACCCTAGACGAGAGTTGGAGAAGAAAATCGAACCTAAAATTAAATGAGCAAGATCAAGGTCGTCGCCGACCTGCTCGCCGTCAGGAGGGAGGAAGATCGTCGTCCCCTACTTCTGCAAAGAGGAATCGGGAGGAGGAGACCACAGAGGCTGCGGTGAGACGTGATTCAAAGGCGTGGTTAGAGGATATGGTAAAGTAGCGTTTATTTATAAACGCAGATTCGCAAATCAACCAACCCAAATGCTACTTATTTCTTAAACGAAGTTTTCTCCCAACCGCATAGCAGCCAATCAGTTGAACCAAACGCCACCTTAATGTTTCATATTTTACAAACGGTTCAAATTATATACGGAGATCGAGCATCGTTTTATGTTTAAATGATGAGATTAATCATTAACACTCGTACTGTGACTTCATTATAAATAGGTTATAGCTAATTTCTGGGTAGCAAAGTATCGATTTACTAATTTAGTCCTGACAAATATCTTGCGCTAGAGAGAGCAAAAGGAGGATGAGTCGACTTCTGTATCAGGGCTCTGGAGTTTTGAAAGATCCGTAATCTCTACAATTCATCTTCATGGATTCATGCATATATAGTTCCCCTTAAGTCTTCATCTCGATGTTTCAACTATAACAAATTTATTACTGCAAGTCTTCATCTCTCTAATTTCTTCGTGGATGCTTTTTATTTATCTCAATAGCATCCAAAATCTATACTCTATTTAAAGGGAAGTCTGCATATATTGCAATAATGTTAGTTCGTTCGTGAGTAATCGGGCTCCAGCAAGGAAGAGGGAAGGGACGAGCCGACGAGGAAGAGGAATGCAAAAATCCTCACCTTCGAGACCTAGTAGGAGCCGACGAGAAAGAGTGAAGGGGCAAGCCGGCAGGGAAGAGTGCTGCAGAAATCCTCACCTTCATGACCTAATCGGCGCCGCCGAGGAAGAGGGAAGGGGCAAGTCATCGAAGAAGAGAAGCGGCTAGCGGAAGGAGCGTGGGAGGCTGGGGCCTGGGAGCTACTTGAGTTAGAGTATTATGAGTATAACCTATACTCGGTAGAAGTCGGGAGCTTTGGATCGAATTGGATTACTTGTTGCATGCATGCTCCTACTGCCTAATATTACAAAGTTAATGAGATTCAGAGAAAAAAATGATACAATATATATGCAATCTTTGATTTCTCAATGGAGCCTTCTACGGTTAGATGTTTTAGATTTATCGAAAAACCAAACCGATGTTAAAAAACAGAACCAAACTGAACCGAACAGATCCATTTCAGTTCAATTTTAGTTTTGGGTGTGTAAAAACCGAGACTATTCGGTTCGGTTTCCGTTTTACCTAAAACCTAACCGAACCTCTTGCAAACCAAATTTTCCCCAAAAGAATTCTCCATATAAAAGCTTCTGTCTTTAATTTGGCTCTGTGATTTCTAGCTATGAATATGTGTTTGAGTTCAATATTATTATCGCCAAAATTTTGAGTTTAAAGATTTATACAAAACACAAGAGAATGAGACTCATAATGGTAGTAGGAAAATTGACAATCAAAACATTGTGTAGATGGATGCATGCATGAAAAGGCAGATCGCAAGCCAAATAGTTCGTGAACGGTTCGGGAATCGATTCGCGAAGATTCAATAAAGATTTATATTTTTGAAATTCGAATCCAAATTCGGATTCGAGTGAATTCTGAATCCGAATAATATTATCTATGTTAAAAGGAATCACGAATAATTCGTGAATAGTAGAAAATATAATTTAATAAAATTTATATAAATAATTAATTAAACTCTCGTAACCATAATATAAGTTATTTATATGCATGATATATTATATATACATGTCCGAATCTGAATTCAAAGCTAAGATTTTGGGACGAATTTGAACCCGAATCAGAATTCAAATATTCGAACGAGTCTGAATCCAAATCTCTCCATTCTATCAAAATTTTGAATTCGATTAATGTGTTATTCAATTCGGTTTGTGAACACCCGTACATGCAAATGTAACAATCAAATCATTTTAATTTAGTTAATCATTATTTCACGGAGAGTCAATCTCGTGGCAGCGCCATATGTTTCGTAATCTTTTATAAGTGAGAACACACTTTTATACGCGACCTCTGTTAAAAAAAATATTTGAATGAAATTTTTTTTAACACACTAGACAGATAATTTAGCTCTACGCTACGAAGAATTTTTGCAGCCGATGAGCGGGCACGCGCCTCTATCAATAAACAACACGATTGGCTCACATATGATGCGCAAGGGTATTTATGAGATAATTTTCTTCTAAGTGTGAAAACGGCTAGCCATCTTTTTGACTATGTTTTTCAAGCATGTGTTTCCTGCCAAGTGTGAAAAGGGGTAGCCGTCGTTAACTATGAAATTAACATGCGCTCTTGAAGGAAGCTTCTAGAAAAGTGCCTAGAGGAAGCTTCATGACCTAATTTTCCGAACCGCTTGCAAACCTAATTTTCCCCAAAAGAATTCTCCATGCGCTTTTGACCGATCGAGGGAAGCTTCATAGAAGCTTCATGCACATGTCATCTACCACCTCTACCCCCTTAGTTTTGGCCTTATAAATAGGCATGAAGGAGGAGTGGTAAGACATCTACCTCTCTCCAATCTCAAGCATTGAAAGAGTTTCTATAGAGGCATTTGTGGCAAGCGTCTTAGTTTGGAGAGAGCTTTCAGACATCTCTGCGACGTTGATGAGGAATACTTCGCCTATACGGATTGGATCTGGAGCAGATTTGGGCAAGCATTCGAAGAGAAACCTTGGAGACGATTTGTGTAATTCGTCTCGTCCGCCACTGTCGGCAACTTACAATTTTTTTGCTACTATTTATTGTGTATTATTGTGTGGTGCGAAGTTGGTGAAAATTCTATGTGGATTGAGGAGGGAAAGCCTTGTAATTGCCTATTTAGTTTACACATTCTAGTGGTGGCTTTCCGGGTTGGACTTCGATCGTCCTGTGGTTTTCACCCTATTGGGTTTCCACGTTAAATCTGTGTGTCACTTTTATTGTTGTTATTTTGTGTTGTGTTTTGGTTGCGTATCGGCATAATGCTAAGCGTCGTACAAGTACTTGCTCGAACTAATTTGTAGGTGTTCTGGTTGGGCTTGTGTGCTCTCTAACCCAACAAGTGATATCAGAGCTAGGTTCATTGTCAGAGCAATTATCGGGCTGACCTGTCTGAGATTCGTGACGAGTCGATCGGATATTTTGGGTTAGTGATCGGGTGCGGTAGGTGACGACCATTGGTCCGCTCCTTATCCTCTTTGATTGCTTTCTTTGAAATAGTCGGCTCAGAGAACTGAGGCCAGTCCGACTAGTGACACAACACGATGGAGTCCACTTCAGGTTTAGGCTCCAAGCAAATGGTGAAATTGAACGGTGCGAAGTACCACCAGTGGCACTTATTGATGGAAGATCTCATCTACGTCAAGGGCTGACATGCTCATATCTTTGAGGAGATGCCTAAAGACATAGATCCAAATAAGTAGAAGGTGGAGCACTGGAAGTTATGCGGATTCATCAGACGGTTCGTTGAACTGAACGTCTACAATCATGTCGCGAGTATCTTTGACGTGAAAATCTTTTGGAAGACCTTAGAAACGTTGTATGACAAGAGTACTGACATCAACAAGCTATATCTATTAAAGAAGCTTGGAGAGTTCAAGTATCAAGATGACCCACTTATCTTGGATCATGTGAACAAGTTCCAAGATATTATTGATCAACTTACTGCTATGAAGGTGATCTTCGAGGATGAGGTCAACGCACTATGATTTTTGAAGTCTCTTCCAGACTCTTGGGAGATGGTTAGAGTTTCTCTAATCAACTCCTCTTCCGGGGGCATCATTACTATGGAGATCGCCAAGAGTGGCATCCTGGACGAAGAGATGAGAAGGAAGTCTCAATGGATATCAGGCTATTCTTCATGAGCTGATATCTTCTACACTGAGCCCAGGGGGAGAGGCAGGAGTAAGAGTAGAGAAAGGAAGAGTGAGAGGGGACAAAGCAGGGGAAAGTCCAAATCACGTTATCAAAATGTAGAGCGCCACTACTGCCACAAGAAGGGTCATATTCAGAAGTTTTGTTACACTCTGAAGAATGACCAGAAGAAAAAGAGAGAGTCCTCAAATGAGAAGACAGACACTCACACGACGGTCATCGCTTCGGCAGAGGAGGACGATGTCATCATTGTAGGAGATGACGTCATTGCTGCACTCTCGTGTGATGATAGGAGCTGGATTGTAGACTCAGGTGCTTCTGCACATGTCTCCCACAATAGAGAGTTATTTGCCACCTACACCACTCATGAGTGCAGAGTGCTTAGGATGGGCAATGATGACACGTCAAAAAGTCATCGGAAGAGGAGACATGCACCTAAAGACGAGCACTGGAGGATTGATGGTCCTGAGAGATGTGCAACATGTTCCTGACATTCGCTTCAACCTATTTTTAGTTGGGAAGCTAAGCAATGAAGGACATTTAAGTGTCTTTGGTGGAGATTTTTGGAAGTTAATCAAGGATTCGCTGGTAGTGGCCAGAGGTTATAGAGATGCGACATATACTATATGGAGGGGAGACCTGAAGCTGCTCAGGACAACAACATTAGAGATGGGGCATCCACAACCCTATGGCACAGGAGACTGAGTCACATTATCCAGAAGTGTCTGGGATGTCTCTCCGGAAAGAAGATGATCTATGATCTATCTGTGGATCAATTAGAGAGATGCGGTCATTGCATGGCTAAGAAGCATAATAAAGTATCATTCCAGTGCCACACTTCCACCAGAAGATTCGAGCCACTGGAGCTCATACATATTGATGTCTGCGGGTCACTGAAGGTCCATACGAAAGGAGGAGTGTCTTACTTCGTTACGTTCATTGATGACTATTCGAGATAATTTGGGGTCTATACTAATTAAGACCAAAGATGAGGTTCTCGACACTTTTCAGAGATTCCACATTGAGGTGGAGAGGCAATCTAGAAAGAAGTTAAAGTGCATCAGGTCCGACAACTGGGGAGAGTATATTGGTCCCTTTGATGAGTATTGTTGAGAGCAAGAGATCAGACATGAAAAGACTCTACCCAAGACGCCACAACTGAATAACATAGATGAAAGAATGGATAGGACCTTGATGGAGAGGGTGAGGTGCATGCTATCTGAGTCAAAGCTACCTTGCATGTTTTGGGTGAGGCTTTATACACAACTGCACATGTCATCAACCTATCTCCCAATTATGCATTACAAAAGGACGTTTTCCTGATAGGGTCTAGTACGGGAAGGACCCTTCATATAGTCACTTGAGGGTCTTTGGGTGCAAAGCCTTTGCGCACGTCCCTCAGGATGAAAGATCGAAGTTGGATTCCAAGACCAGTCAGTGCATATTTTTGGGATATGGACGCAACGACGAGTTTGGATACAGGTTCTTTGATCCGGTTGAGAAGAAACTTGTACGCAGTCGCGACGCTATATTTTATAAGGATCAAAACTATAGTTGATCCTGAGAAGATTGAGAAGGCTGACTCTCGTACTGATGCAGAGTCTCCTATGACTGGAGGTGATGATACTGAGGAGGCCGCAGAGCCTGATCCAGTGTAGGGCATTGAGCCACTTCCAGTCATGAGGACACGACTAATGGCGAGCCTACAGAGGACATCACTGATGATGTGTCTATACCAGCAGTTGAGCTTGCTCCACTGAGGTCTGATCGATTGAGTCAGACAACCATCTTTGAGATACTCTGCTATTGAGTATATTTTGTTGACTGATGCGGGGGAGCCCGAGTGCTTTGATGAAGTAGTACAGAGCTCAAAGAAGAAAGAGTGGATGGTTGCTATGCATGAGAACCATACTTATGAGCTGGTACGATTGCCTAAGGGCAAGAAGGCTCTGAAGAATCGGTGGATTTTCAGAGTAAAATAGGGAGACCACTCGACACCACTCAGAAAAAGGCAAGATTAGTTGTAAAGGGTTTTAGTTAGAAACCAGGAGTTGATTTTGATGAGATCTTCTCTCCTATTGTGAATATGTCGTCTATCCTGGTTGTTCTTAGCTTTGCTGAGAGGCTAAACCTAGAGATTGAGTAGATGGATGTCAAGACTGCTTTTCTACATGGCGATCTTGAGGAGGAGCTTTATATGGAGCAGCATGAAGGTTTCAGGGTGAAAGGGAAGAAGAGCCTAGTCTGTCGCCTGAAGAAGAGCTTATATGACCTGAAGCAGGTCCCACGATAGTGGTACAAGAAGTTCGATGTTTTTATGGGGGAGATCGACTTCAGGAGGACCGCCCTTGATCACTACGTGTTTGTAAAACAGTACGCTCCATAGGATTTCATTATTTTACTCCTTTATGTTGATGACATGCTGATAGTCGGGAGGAGCACTACGCGCATTGCCGAGCTAAAGCGGTAGTTGAGCTCCACATTTGCGATGAAGAACTCGGGAGCTGCGAAGACCATCCTAGGGATGCATATTCGGAGAGATAGATGCTCCAAGTTACTTTGGTTATTGCAGGAAAGATATAACAAGAAGGTGCTACAGAGATTTAGTATGGATCAGGCGAAGAAGATGAGCACGCCGCTTGCAGCTCACTTCTATCTTACCGCTAACCAGTGCCTGAGCACACCTGAGGAGAAAGAGGAGATGCAGAAGGTCTCTTATGCTTATGCAGTTGGTAGTCTCATGTACGCTATGGTGTGCACACGCCCAGATATAGCGCATGTCGTTGGCACTGTGAGCAGGTTTCTCTCCAATCTCAGAAGAGAACATTGGAGCGCTGTGAAATGGATTCTGAGGTACCTGCATGGGACGTCAGACTTGACGTTAAGGTTTGGAGATACTGAGTCAGAGCTACTGGGCTACAATGATGTTGATATGGCTAGAGATTTGGACTCCAGAAGATCGACCTCTGGGTACCCGATCCTATTTGCAGGCGGAGCTGTGTCGTGGCAGTCGAGACTGCAGAAGGTATTGCACTGTCGACTACGGAGGCAGAATTTATTGCAGACGCTGAGGCAGGAAAAGAGCTTCTTTGAATGAATCATTTCATCAAAGAGTTGAGTTTCACTTAGGGGCGCTGCACACTCTTATGAGACAGTTAGAACGCGATTCATTTAGAGAAGAACCCCACCTTCCACTCGAGATCCAAGCACATTGACACGCGACATCATTGGATACGCAATACTCTAGAGTAGAGAGAGTTGAATTTGCAGAAGGTGCACACGAATGACAATGGAGTAGATATGCTTACGAAGACCGTGTCGAGGGGGATGTTCGAGCATTGAGTGATGATTGCTGGCATGACGATCTCTTCCATATAAGTGCAAATGCGATAAATTGTTGGGTACAGTTCCCGTCCTTTGTGGAGAAAATTGCGGATTCGAGTTTTAATAACTCGAATTTGATGGCGTTGAATCTATTGATCAAAGGGGAGACATTTTGATGGAGGCTCTAGTCGGAGGCAAACTGGAGATTTTGACAGAGGGAAGCTTCATGCACATGTCATCTACCACCTCTACCCCCTTATTTTTGTCCTTATAAATAGGCATGAAGAAGGAGGGGTAAGACATCCACTTCTTTCCAATCTCAAGCATTGAAAGAGTTTCTATAGAGGCCTTTGTGGCAAGCGTCTTAGTTTGGAGAGAGCTTTCAGACGTCTTTGCGACGTTGACGAGGAATACTTCGCCTACACAGATTGGATCTGGAGCAGACTTGGGCAAGCATTCGAAGAGGCATCTTGGAGAGGATTTGTGTAATCCGTCTCGTCCGCCGCTGTCAGTAACTTGCAATTTTTCTGCTACTGTTTATTGTGTATTATTGTGTGGTGTGAAGTTGGTGAAGATCCTGTGTGGATCGAGGAGGGAAAGTCTTGTAATTGCCTATTTGGTTTACACATTCTTAGTGGCGGTTTTTCGGTCTGGACTCCGATCGTCCCGTAGTTTTCACCCTATTGGGTTTCCACGTTAAATCCGTGTGTCGGTTTTATTGTTGTTATTTTGTGTTGTGTTTTGATTGCGTATCGACATATCGCTAAGCGGTCGTGCAGGTACTTGCTCGAATTAATTTGTAGGTGCTCTGACCGGACTTGCGTGCTCTCTAGCCCAACAGGTATTTTGTGAACACATTATCATATATATTTTATACTAAGAGATCACGCGGGGAAAGGGGGGCATGCATGGCAATAATTTCATCGTTCACCGTAGAGCTTTCTACTAATATATATAGCATGACCCCAAGACAATTGCATATAGGCTGTGTTTGACAAACCAGCCCAGTGGCAGGCTGGGAAGGAGAGAGAAAATGACCGTCAGCAATGGTGGATTGGTGCTCGCGGGCCAGCGGCAAAACCGTGGATTTGCTCCTTTTCACGCCGGCGGTCGTTAAAGGGAGCTCACGCTTGTTTCTCAAACACCTCGCCTCCGGATCGGCTCCGCCGAAACTGCCTCACGCTGGTTTGTCAAACGCAGGCATAATGTTGCTGATTCAATACGTAGTATCATCACCGTGCAAAATGCTAATGGTAGGAAGAATCTAATGTAAACGCAAACAATGTTACTGTTGACCATAAAAATCCCGCATTTAAATATTACCACACGCATTCTCCAATAACAAACAGATCTCAAAAGACAAAACGTAAAAAAGGGCGGAGAGATAGAGAGAGAAAGAGAGAGAGAAAGAGATTGAAGGTCCACCCTGTAGATAGTAGAGAGAGAGAGAGAGAGAGAGATCCCTGTGATCCAATTTAAAGGAACGCCAAAAATGAAGCACTAATTAAAATCTTAAAATAGTCTTCTGAGCATTAAGAAGCCATTAATGAAATCCCAAACAGATGAAGAAAAGAAAGCTTTCTCTTTTCCTTAAAACGCCAGAAAAAGAGAGAGGGAGAAGGAAACAAATAAAAAGAAAGAAGTAAAGAGAGAATCCAAAAGCAAATTTATCCCGCCCCCACACATGCCATTTCTCTTATCATCACTGAAGCAGAGCGCGATTAACTGTACAAAAAGCCGCGCTTTATGTTTTCTCTTCTACTTCTTCCCTTCTGTTAAGAAGAAGAGAAGGGGAGCGCAGCTCTCTCTCTCTCTCTCTCTCTCTCGCTCGCTCGCTCCCATGCTGAACTACTTTCTCACAGCTCCCCTGTTTTAAAACATTCTCGAGCTTTCTCCGCGGCCTCGACGGTCCGCATCACGTGATCCGCCGTGAAATCTCGAGGAGGAGAGGTTCAGCGCCCGAGGTTCTAAACGTCAACGCAGGACACGCCCCGAGTCTGAAGCCGAGGGAAGAGGTAAACCAGCCCATTCCAGCTTCTCGGGAGACGAGCTTCCTCTGTACGAGTAGGCCGCCACCGTCGGCCGCAAGCCAAAGCCCGCTCTCTATATAAGTAGTCGTCTCTGCAGGCTCTCCAATTCGATAAGTTTTTGGCCAGAGGAATTAATGGAGGTGAGCAAAATTGGTTGGATTAATACATATTATATAATGCTCTGTTTCCTGTGAAGAGCTCATGGCCGGTGGTTTGAATGTTGGATGCAGGACAGGAAGAGGTGGCAGATCCCGGAGTTTGGGAACTGGGATTACTGCGACGAGATGCCAATCACCCAATACTTCGAGTCCGCGAGGCAGGCCGGGCTGGTTCGATGCGGTTTCTTCGGACCGGCATGCGAGGAAGATGATCTGTTCAAGGTGCCGGTTGCCGTGCCGGTGAAGTCCGTTTACAGGGACGGCGGTTATCACCGGAAGGTTCTGAATTCACCACCAATATTCTTTTGCTCGCCGGCCCTCCTTGTTTTTGTCTAGATTGAATGCTGCTTACGTTACGGGGACTGTTTTCAGGCGAGGAGGGCGAGTAATAGCAGCGGAGGAGAGGAGAAATCGTACTCCAAGGAGCAGAAGCAGAGGAAACAGGGGAAGGTGGCCGGAGACGTCGCCCTGCCGCCGAGAAAGCCTAAAGCAGCTCCGAAAGCAGTCGATGAGGATCTGTATAAGATTCCTCCCGAACTTCTTTACCAAAAGCCAAAACGGGTATATCCTTCTTCTTCTTCTCCTCTCTCTCTCATAATTCTGAACATGCTCTGTCTCCAAAATCTGAGTTTTGCTCTGATCCTCGTTTCTCCGCAGAAGAAGCAGCTGAGCAATTTGTTATCAGGATGTTTGGGACTGAACTGCGTCGCCTGATGAATCTAAACACAGGAGCATACAAACCTTCATACATATATATTATATATATATATATATAACCTGTTCTTACTCCGTCATGCTTCTTTCCTCTGTTCGATCGATGTATCTTTGATGAGTGATTTTATGTACTGAAAACTTGAGTTTGATTATCATATATTATTAAAGTCAAGAGTTTTTCGATCCGAAAGGGGAAGGGAAAGAGAAGAGGAGAGGGGTCAAGTCGGTGTGCACTTTGGTGAAACATGGGGGAGGGGGAATCATGAGTAGGAGCTTTCGGAGGTCTTTAATGGTGTCTCCTCTGCCATGGAGTTAGCGTGAGGACAGTTTCTAGGGGTTTCCTGCAAACCCTGCTGCTTTTGGTAAAATCCGGAAGACGACGACTAATGATTTGCACGACTACTGTAAGTCTATAGTAACCAAAATCGGATTTTACTTGCGCTGCAAATCCGAGGCGGAAACATGATTGATTTAGAGTAATTTTATGTGCATAACTCATTTTGATTATTTGCAAACCTAAAAATTTTATGTGCAAATTAAAATAAAAATTAAAATAAAAATTAAAAATAAATAAATATCAATTCAATATTTAATGTTATACTAATTATTATATAAAATCAGTTTTAATACAATTTTACTATACCAAAATTTTTTTTTTTCATGTCCAAGTGTTAGTCCAAAATCATTTTTTTTTTCATTCTTTGTCAAAATGAGAAGAAATCAAAATCCTAGAAGAAATCCGAACGGTTTTGTGAGAAGATGAACAAGTTTTGTGAGAAATCAATATCGGAAAAATTTAGAAATCAAAATGGGAAGAAATAAATACAAGAAGAAATCAAAACCGGAAGAAATCTGAACGGAAGGCGAACTCAAAATCCAAGGGAAAAAAAAGAAGAGATCGGCAAAGTCGCGAACGATCTCCAGCGACAACCAGACCGGTTCATCTTCTACTTCGGCGTTCCAGAGCTCGCACTTTCCTGCCATCCGGCGGGCAAACAACGACACACTTCCGCCTCCTACTGCCGGGACGACACTTCTGATGCT
This sequence comes from Dactylorhiza incarnata, assembly GCA_033032865.1. Lineage (NCBI taxonomy): Eukaryota > Viridiplantae > Streptophyta > Magnoliopsida > Asparagales > Orchidaceae > Dactylorhiza > Dactylorhiza incarnata. Next base: position 1,323,654 of record JAWHQI010000227.1, on the reverse strand, counting down.
TCAGGTCACAGGGGCGGACCCAGGAATTTCGACTAGGGGGGGCCGGGTGTCCACATTTTAGGTGTAATCAAAAGATAAATAAAAAAAATAAGCCAAAAAATACAAATAATTGCATAACCACATACATGTTAATACAATAAGCAAAATAGATGCAAATAATCACATACATGCTACTTTAATTGTGCACGACGATTTTTTACTTCATAGAATTCATCTATGATACAATCCTTGTCAATTTTTTCCGCTGTTTCTCGCTCAATGTATAAAGTCATGCAATTTGCAAGAAATTCGTCCTCCATTTTGTTGCGAAGTCTCGTTTTAACAAGTTTCATAGCAGAAAATGACCTTTCTGCGGTTGCTGTTGAGACCGGAAGAGTCAAAATAAGTCGAATCAATCTGTCAATAAGATAATAGGTCTTTGATTTTTTTGTTTCCACCAATTTTTCATAAAGCTTGGAAATTGTAGGCAAATCTTTATGAGAAAGAACATCAAGCTGATAATGATGTAACTGAGTACTCAACACATAAATTTCATGTTCACTGAAATCTTGAGAGTAGAAATTCCTTGCAAGAGCACATATATCATCAATATTGAAAGTTTTATATTCATCACTTGGATCTAATGCCATACTTAGACGAAGAAGTTCCATAGAATTTTCACTGAATCTAGAGTTCAGCTCCTGCAACACACAATCTATCATGGCATTGAAAATATCAACTCGAAAATGATGCTCCATTGTAATAATATCACGTGGACTTCGAAAGCGACGATCATTATATCGAGCATTCATGTCAGAAACTTTGACTTCATTTTTCTCACAGAATATGTTAACATCTTGTAAGAACTTTTCCCAGCCAGATTCCCGTAATTTCTGAATGAGAGCTTTTGTTGTTGAAACTAAACTTATAGCATTTAATATATCCTGAGATTGATGTTGTAGTGCTCTGCATAAAATGTCAATGATTCCCAAAATTTCTTTCATCAAATGCAAAATAAAAACAAATTCGAATACTCCCATTTTTGTAAAGGCTGCTTCAGCATCCCCTCGTTGAGTAGATGTTCCTCCATTATCACTAATATCAAGTAGCACAGAACACGTGGCATTATACATATTTATAACGCTGCAAACAGAATCCACCGAGAAAAATCTGGTCCTCTGGCTCAGCCCTCAGGAGAACTGGAGAAGCAAATAACTGAAATCAGTCAAAAACGCCATTAACACCGAGAAAAAACAGATGAAAAACACGAATTCCTTCCTCTAATCCTCTTCCAACAACTCCATCCACACTCGCCAGATCCAAATCTCCACACTTCGAGAAGCAATCAAATTCAACCCGACGAAGAGAGATATAAGTAGAGAGAGACTACCTCAAAAACCCGCCATTAGAAGAAAGCCGGAAAGCTTTTTCTCCGATGAGGCGATGATGGAGACCTGGACGCAGAAAGGCGAACTTGCGATTTGCGAAGAGGCGACGAGCAGAAATGGCGAAGAGCTGCTCAAGAGGCACTGGAGAGGAGCGGTGGGAGAGGGGCAGGGTTGTTCTGAGTTCTAACCACCTGGTTTTGACTTCTGCGGACTGCAGGGTCTACGGCTACAGGCTACAGGCTACCACTTACTTGAAAAGAGGAGGAACAGGGTCACAGGGAAGCTTTTCGTCAAAAACGCTGGGATGTCAAGGCATGTGCAGCTTTGGAACCAGCATTAATGCTATTTTATTAATAAATTTAATCTTCATGACTTCATTATTTTTATATATATCAACACAAGATAGTCTACAGCTATTACTTCTCTGCTATATTATAATAGGTTTTTTTTTTTAATAAATTCTTGGGGGGGCCCGGGCCCCCATGGGCCCCCCCTTTATCCGCCCTTGCTTCAGGACTCGCCGATCTCCATCACGGATGCTATTGGAGGATTCGTCGGCCGCCGAGGGGACTTCTTCCGCCAAAGATGCCTGCTATGCGGAGATGTGGAGGGAGGAGGCGGTCGGGGTTTAGCGGGGCTTGCAATTTCCAAGAGGGGCGGAATCGGAAAAAAATCATTTGGTTTGCACTTAACCATTGCAGTTATTATTATTATTTTAATCAGATTTATTATTGTGTATTTTTTGGGCGATTTGCTTGGGCTACACCCAACTTGCCTTTGATTTTATAGATTTTTAGGGGATGACTGAATGTGCGCGCACAGTTCTTCCTGCGTCGTTTTTTTTTACATTAAAAAAATTATTTTTCTCATTTAATAATATTTTTATTTAGCTTAAATATTTATTAGTTTCTTTTTCTTTTTTTATTTGGACAAAAATCATTTTAGTCTCTAAGTTTACAAGTTAAATCTCAATTTGGTTCCTAAATAGTCAAGTTGTGTCATTTTTATTTTTTATTATCTTGGCTTTATTTTGAGTGTAATTCAAGATCTAAAAAAACTAAAATTTCAGGGAATAATTTGACATTTGCTTGAAAACTTAGAGGCTCATATGATTTTTACCTCTTTTCATTTACATTTTGATAATTTATTTTATTTGGTATTTTGTTGACATTTTTATTCTTATTTTAGGTTCATATTTATTTTATGTAACATCCTTAATTCTTATTTTATATCTCTTTTTAATTTAAGAGTTTGCATGATTCAAAAAAACACGGCGTATGTATATACGAGAAGCACCTCACGTGATTGCTAGTAATGATAAATACAGAAGTCACGACAGTACACTCTACGCTCTGTCATCTTCGCAAAACATTTAAGCCACAAATAAAATTTTATTGAAATTGAGATGATATCATATATTTAAAAAAATAATAAAGCATGAGAATTAAGCACATTTTATAAAATATTGATATGCATTTATACACGGCTCTCATCTATCTATATACAAGTCCAAGAGTTGATTATTCTCAAAACCCACTAAGGTGATGAGGGAAGAGTGGGAGAGTGGGCAAACCCACTATCTCCGCCACCAACCGCCCATGCAAGACCGCACGCAACCGTGACGCCCACAACCACGCGCGCTACCGCGCGCGGTAGCACTACCACGCGACACTACCGCGCAGGAAGCACCCCCCCCCCCCCCCCCCCCCCCCGAGTGGGGTGCGGCCAAAACCGCACCCCCCCCCCCCCCATTTGGGGTGCAGCCAAGCCGCACCCCATAGGGGTGCGGCCAATCCGCACCCCCTTGTGGGGTGCGGCCAAGCCGCACCCCTCTCCGCAACGGGGTGCGGCCAGGCCCCCTCCCCCCCTTTTTTAGCAAGGGGGCTCGCGGAGGGCTCGGCCGAGGTCACGCCCCTCGTCGGGTGCGACCGGAGCCCAATTCCCCTTTTGGGGGCGCTACTCCTCATTTCTCCGTTCGCTCAGAACGCTCCGCGCTCATAGCACGCCCGGAACACTTCCGTGTTCATTGCGTGCCCAGAAAACTATGTTCGGTGCATACCCAGAACGCTTCTGTGTTCGTTGCGCGCTCAGAGCACTTCCGCACTCCGGGCACGCTCACTTTTTGTCTTTCCTAATTTCTCAGATTGCAGGACTCGCTTGTCGTATTTCTTACCTTCAACGAAGCTGCCCGAACGGCGAGTCGGTCATTTACGAAAAATGGCGATCTGTGTGATCCAAATCGTCCAGCGTGATTCGCCCGTCAGGTGGTTATGATGGTTATAACGACAAAATTACCGGGCTACCCCCGACCAAAGCTATAAAAGGAGACTCCGGCCTTCATTTCAAGGGACCCTGTCTTTTGCGCCCGAGAGAGCTCCTTTGAAGATTTCCTTGGAATTCTCCTTCAGCGCTTGAAGATCTCCTTCGAATCTTCGAAGATCTCCTTCGAGCCTTCGAAGGTCGCGAAAGGCGACTCAGCCTTCTTGTACAACCCGTATTTGGCGAGTGGGTCCCTCGAGTCAGTTGATGGGACAGGGGTCAGCCAGACCATTCGCCCGTACCAAGATAGGAAAAAGGATCCCCAGATTAGTGGGGGTAGGCTGCAGGCGAGTGGGAGCCTGACGAGTGATGCCTCCACGGACCATTCGCTCAGAGGCTTGATCATTCGCCCAGTCAGGCGGGAACTCGGCGAGTGGTTCCCTCACGGACCACTCGCCCAGAAGGCAGTGAGGAGGAAATGACCATAATACCCCTTGTGGTCTGCATATAGCCCTTCAGAACAGCGGAGTTAGGCTATTCGTAGACCAATTTGGGGTGCCTTTAGTAAATTTAAAAGGCGGATTCAGGCTATTTACAGACCAGCCTAGGAAAACTATAAATAGACCCTTAAGGGCACCTTGGAGGAGATCCGATTTTGGAGCATCCTCTCCTCTAGGCTAGTTTTGGTTGGCAGCCAGTGCCCTCCAAGGTGCCCGGTTGAGCTTTGGTTTGGGAGGGGAAGCTCTCTAAGATCTTCCGGGTGTGTGGCGGGACCTCCTCGCTTCAGCCTTGGGTCTATTCCGTTTCTAGCATCCACCGTCAAGAGAGTCTAGTGAGGGAGAAATAAGCATCGGCTACACCCCCAGTGGGTCCGAACTCAAGAGACCAGTTGCTGGTTTCAACATTTTTGGTGCGGTGAGCGTGGACCGTAGCCGGTGAAAGAAAATCCCAAGCTGGTTTCGATGACAGGAGATGGAGGAAATGGTTCTGACTCGGGTCACTCGCAGCCACCCGCGGCGGGCGAGTGGCTGGAGATGTTTGAGAAGTTTAAGCGAGAGGTCCTGCAGACGGTTCTCGCGTCAAGGACCGAGTGCGAGACCCCGGTGGTTCCAGTGGTCCCGCCTTTGCAGATTGGCGAGAACGCCCCGGGGCAGCGACCGGGAAAGGAGGTGCCAGCAGAAGGCAGTGCGCGAGACCTCCCCGGACGGCAGTTGTTCAACAGTCCGGCGAGTGCCGAGGTGTGTGAGTTGGTCCCGCGCGAGAGGACCACTCGCCGAGCAGGGGAAGGGAGCCCCTTTTGCGAGATGATCCTCTCAGCCCCAGTGCCAGAAGGGTTTCGTGGGCCGGAGATGTCCTACTACACCGGCAAGGAGGACCCAGTTGTGCACCTGCAGTGGTTCGAGGACATGACTTCAATCCTTCCCATGTCAGATTCTTTCCAATGCCGACTCTTCGCAACCACCCTGAAGGAAAAAGCAAGGGACTGGTTCCACCAACTTCCCACAGGTTCCATCTATGCGTTCGATGATCTGCGCCGAAGCTTCCGACTACGTTTCTCGACGTCAAAGAAGAGGAAGAAGGATGCGGAGGCTCTCTTCAAGATCCGGCAGAGGGAGGGAGAATCCCTGGCTAAGTACGTGGACAGGTTCCAGGAGGAGATACACCTAGTGCAGGAGGTGCCGGGATTCGCCCTCCAGATGGCATTCATCGTAGGGCTGCGAGAAGGGTTCTTCAAGATGGACCTGAAGAGAAGACCTCCCGTATCCTTCGAGGAGTTGATGGAGAGGGCCGCGGAGGAGATCGAAGGGGAGGCGGCCAACCCCGAATTCTATAAAAGGTTGGCAAAGATGAGCGAGCCCGAGGCAAGGCAACCAGAAGGAAGAAGGCGAGAGGAGCCCAGGGGCCAGGGGTTCGAAAGACCACCTCGGGTTTGGAGGAACCAGGAACCCAACAACAGGTTGGGCTGGAGGAACCAAGAAGGACCAGCGCGAGGTCAGGATGAAAGGTACCAAGGAAGGGAGGCAGGAGGAGTGAATCAGGGATGGAGGCAGGGTCCTAGACCCCCTAACCCCCCGAGGGAGCAAGCCATGGCGGTAGGCCGAGGGAGAAGAGGTAGAGGAGCAAGAGGAGGAAGAGGAAGAGCTGGAAGAGAGGACAGGGTGGCGTTGCCTTACTGTGATTTTCATCAGGAAGAAGGTCACGCGATCGCCACCTGCCCAGAGTTCTTGGAAATGAGGGAAAGAGGACGGCCACGGCGGCCGCATGCCAGAATTGAGGAAGTGCTTCCAGAGGCAGAAGAGGACCGGTGTGAGGATAGGGCAGATACAGGAACCAGGGGGGGAATCGGGGTGATTCACGGTGGGGTTGGGATAGAGGCCTCTCGCAAGAGGAGCTTCCAGGCCATGTTCCGAAGGGACGTCGCGTCAACTTCCCAGACCCCACCCCCCTCCGAGAAGCTCACCTTCTCCTCAGAGGATATGCCAGATTACGAAGACCCATTCTGCGACGCCCTGGTGATCCAGACGGCGATAGAAAACTTCACGGTCTCCCGGATCCTGGTGGACAACGGGAGCTCGGTGAATGTGATCTTCAAAAAGGCTTTCGACGCGATGGAGGTAGAGAAGAAGAGGGTGCAGGCCTCCGACGGACCACTGTTTGGTTTCTCGGGGGAGCGGAAGGAGGTCGAGGGAGGCGTAGGTCTCCAGGTGACGCTAGGAGGAGTCCCGAGAAACTGCCGGTTCGTCATCGTGGACGCTCCGAGCAGCTATAACGCCATCTTTGGAAGACCCCTCATCAGCGCCTTTCGGTGCGTGCCCTCATCGTACCATCAGTGCCTAAAGCTTCATAGTGGAGGAGTCCAGATCCGCGTCCGAGGAGATGCTAAGGTGGCGAGGCAATGCTACGTAACTGCCGTCAACACCATCTCATGGATGGCGGATGCCGAAAAGATGGATGAAGAGATGGAGAGGCCGGAGGGGCCAGGAGAGGGAGAGGAGAAGGAAGAAGAAGGGGGAGAGGGCGATGCCCGAGAGAAGGTGTTGGAGGTCGCTCGTGAGGAGCAGGAGGTTGAGGTGTTGGAGGTCGCTCGCGAGGAGCAGGAGGTCGAGCCGATGAAGGCGGAAGGAGCTGCAGGAGAAAAGGCCCGGGAGGAGGGGCGAGAAGCGAAGGGCCAGTGGGACGAGCCAGCCCGGCTCGAGCCAGCAGAAGAGGTGATAGAGATGGAGGTTACCACCCAGGCAGGAAGGGTGGAGAAGGTGCGGATCAGCGGGGGCCTCGGCCCGGGGGACCAGAAAAGGATGTTGGAGTGCATCCAAAAGAACATGGACATCTTCGCGTGGAGCGCAGCGGACATGCCGGGCATCGAGGCGGACGTGGCTTGCCATCGTCTCAACCTCGATCCAGAAGCCCGCCCCATCCGGCAGAAGAGAAGGGCTGTAGCTGACAAGCTCGAAGGACCAATCCGCGAGGAGGTGACGAAACTCCTCGAGGCAGGTTTTGTAACAGAGATCCAGTATCCAGGCTGGGTCTCCAATGTCGTAATGGTAAAAAAGGCCGATGGCCGCTGGCGTATGTGTGTGGACTTTTCATTGTTAAATAAGGCCTGTCCTAAGGATTGTTATCCCTTGCCTCGGATCGACGCGCTGGTTGACTCAGCCGTCGGTTTTTCTGTGATGAGTTTTTTGGATGCTTTTTCAGGTTATCACCAAATAAGAATGCACCCACCAGACGTCAAAGATGTCTCGTTCATCACCAGGGAGGGATGCTACTGCTATAAGATGATGCCCTTCGGGCTGAAAAATGCAGGAGCAACCTACCAGAAGATGATGGATCGGGTATTCAAAAAGCAAAGGGGAAGGAACCTGGAGGTCTACGTGGATGACCTTATGATAAAAAGCAAGTGCGTGAGCTCCCACATCCAGGACCTCGAGGAGACCTTCGCCACCCTACGCAAGTACAAGATGCGCCTGAACCCCCTGAAGTGTGTGTTCGGGGCCAGCAAAGGGAAGTTCCTCGGGCACCTTCTCACCCCCTGGGGGGTAGAACCTAACCCGGACAAGGTTAGGGCTATAATGGAGCTGGGGTCGCCTCGGAGCGCCAAAGAGGTTCAGCGCTTGACCGGAAGACTCGCCGGGCTGAACAGGTTTCTATCCCGGGCAGGGGAAAAATGCTCTCCCTTCTTTAAGGCGCTAAGAGGCAATCAGAAGTTTGAATGGACGAGAGAATGCGAGGAAGCCTTTCAGGCCTTGAAGAGCCAACTCACCAAGGCTCCGCTACTACAAAGTCCCAAAGAAGGGGAGGTCCTACATTTATATCTCGGGGTCGGGGCGGAGGCCGTAAGCTCCGTCCTGGTTCGAGAGGAAGGAAAGAAGCAGCTACCAGTCTACTACGTAAGCAGGGTCCTGAGGGAAGCGGAGCTCAGGTACCCAATTTTAGAAAAGTTGGCCTTTGCCCTGGTCATCGCAGCCAGGAAGCTCAGGCCATATTTCCAGGCCCATTCGATCCAAGTAGTGACGGACCATCCACTCCGCCAGATCTTCGAAGGAGTGGAGCACTCGGGAAGACTTGCAAAATGGTCAATCGAGTTAAGCGAATTCGACATTACCTTTGTCCCCCGATTATCTATGAAGGCGCAGGTGGTAGCTGATTTCATGACAGATTTCGTGGCCGAGATGAAGGAAGACGGAGCCCCTCGTCACATTCCGTGGAAGCTGCTAGTGGACGGAGCTTCGGGCAAGAACTCTCTTGGAGGAGGGGCAGTGCTGGAGAGTCCCCACGGAGTGATGATAGAGCAGACGCTAGTGATACACTTCCCAATCACCAACAACCAGGCGGAGTATGAGGCTGTGATCGCCGGCCTGCGGTTGGCCCGGGAGCTCGGGGTCCATGACGTGGAGGTACTCACGGATTCCATGATAATAGCTTCTCAGATAAGGGGAGAGTTCGAAACAAGGGAGCCTGTGCTCATGAAGTATTTGGCAAAAGTCAAAGGTCTCGTGGGGACGTTCAAAACTTTCTCCATCCAGCATGTCCCACGAGAAGAGAGCACTCCGGCAGATCGGTTGGCAAAATCTGGTCCTCGAGCCGGAGGAACCCTGACGGACCTATTCCGTCCTTCGATTGAAGAAGGAGAGCTCATGGAAGTAGAACAACGGCCCTCCTGGAAGGATCCCTTCGTCACCTTCCTTGCAACGGGAAAATTTCCAAAAGAAGTTCCGGACCAGAGGCGCTTCCGGTATAAGTCTGCCTACTATGTGCTCCATGAGGGTGACTTGTATCGGAAGACCCTCTCGGGCCTCCTGGCCCGATGCATCTCGGAGGAAGAGGTCCCAAGGATCTTGGAGGAAGTCCACTCCGGCGAATGCGGCAGCCACTCGGGGAGCAGGATGTTGGAGGCAAGAGTCGTGAGGCAGGGGTACTTCTGGCCAACCCTAAGCAAAGACGCGGCAGCCTTTGCAAAGAGATGCCAGAAGTGTCAAATGTTCGCCCCGCTTCAGCTCGTGCCAGCCCAGAGGCTGAAGAGTATCACGGCGCCCTGGCCCTTCGCCATATGGGGAATGGATCTGGTAGGACCCTTCCCCCAGGCCAGCGGGCAGCGGAGGTTTCTCCTAGTCATGATTGACTACTTCACAAAGTGGCTGGAGGTCAAGGCGTTGGCTAAGGTCACCTCCCAGGTAATCCGCAACTTCGTATGGGGGGAAATCATTTGTCGACATGGGCTTCCGCAGGCCATAGTCACGGATAATGGACCACAGTTCGCAAGCGAGGAGTTCATCAGCTTCTGTGGCCAGCTGGGAATAGACCTTAGGTTTGCGTCCGTCCACCATCCCAGGAGCAACGGGCAGGTAGAGGCGGCGAACAAAGTCATCGTGAACTTACTCAAGAAAAAGGTGGAAAATCTCAAAGGCAATTGGGTGGAACAGCTCCCCTCAGTCTTATGGGCTTTAAGAACCACCCCCAACACCGCCACGGGAGAGACCCCTTTCAGGCTCTCTCACGGCTGCGAGGCGGTCATCCCCATAGAGTTCGAAATTACAACACCACGGGTAAAGGTCGCCGCAAATGGAGAGGAAGATTGGAGAGCCGAGAACGAGGAAGAGTTACGGCTCTCCCTCGACCTCATCGAAGAAGCCCGGGACCGAGCAGCCATCCATCAAGAAGAGGTCAAGCGGCGGATGGCCAAGTATTTCGATAGACACGTCAGGATCAAGCAGTTCGAGAAGGGAGATCTGGTACTCAAGAAGGTCGACGCGGCTGGGAGGTCCGCCGCGGTGGGAAAACTTAACCCCAACTGGGAAGGCCCCTATGTCGTGGAAGAGGCATTAAAGTCTGGGGGGTACCGCCTTCAGAATGTGGAGGGCCAACTCCTCAGCCACACATGGAGTGGCGACGACCTTAAACGCTTTTATCCTTAGTACCATGTAATAAATGATGTTTTTTGAATGAAAGCATTTTGTCTAAACTATGTGTAGGAAAATGATGCTACAGCTCGCAGGAGAGACCCTGGATGTTCCAGAGGTTGGCCCCGAGCAGACCCGCTGTCCAGGCTCTCATCTAGCTGGCAGGTCCGAAGGCTCACTCGGTGGCAGGTTCTATGTTCCAGAGGTTGGCCCCGAGCAGACCCGCTGTCCAGGCTCTCATCTAGCTGGCAGGTCCGAAGGCTCACTCGGTGGCAGGTTCTATGTTCCAGAGGTTGGCCCCGAGCAGACCCGCTGTCCAGGCTCTCATCTAGCTGGCAGGTCCGAAGGCTCACTCGGTGGCAGGTTCTATGTTCCAGAGGTTGGCCCCGAGCAGACCCGCTGTCCAGGCTCTCATCTAGCTGGCAGGTCCGAAGGCTCACTCGGTGGCAGGTTCTATGTTCCAGAAGTTGGCCCCGAGCAGACCCGCTGTCCAGGCTCTCATCTAGCTGGCAGGTCCGAAGGCTCACTCGGTGGCAGGTTCTATGTTCCAGAGGTTGGCCCCGAGCAGACCCGCTGTCCAGGCTCTCATCTAGCTGGCAGGTCCGAAGGCTCACTCGGTGGCAGGTTCTATGTTCCAGAGGTTGGCCCCGAGCAGACCCGCTGTCCAGGCTCTCATCTAGCTGGCAGGTCCGAAGGCTCACTCGGTGGCAGGTTCTATGTTCCAGAGGTTGGCCCCGAGCAGACCCGCTGTCCAGGCTCTCATCTAGCTGGCAGGTCCGAAGGCTCACTCGGTGGCAGGTTCTATGTTCCAGAGGTTGGCCCCGAGCAGACCCGCTGTCCAGGCTCTCATCTAGCTGGCAGGTCCGAAGGCTCACTCGGTGGCAGGTTCTATGTTCCAGAGGTTGGCCCCGAGCAGACCCGCTGTCCAGGCTCTCATCTAGCTGGCAGGTCCGAAGGCTCACTCGGTGGCAGGTTCTATGTTCCAGAGGTTGGCCCCGAGCAGACCCGCTGTCCAGGCTCTCATCTAGCTGGCAGGTCCGAAGGCTCACTCGGTGGCAGGTTCTATGTTCCAGAGGTTGGCCCCGAGCAGACCCGCTGTCCAGGCTCTCATCTAGCTGGCAGGTCCGAAGGCTCACTCGGTGGCAGGTTCTATGTTCCAGAAGTTGGCCCCGAGCAGACCCGCTGTCCAGGCTCTCATCTAGCTGGCAGGTCCGAAGGCTCACTCGGTGGCAGGTTCTATGTTCCAGAGGTTGGCCCCGAGCAGACCCGCTGTCCAGGCTCTCATCTAGCTGGCAGGTCCGAAGGCTCACTCGGTGGCAGGTTCTATGTTCCAGAGGTTGGCCCCGAGCAGACCCGCTGTCCAGGCTCTCATCTAGCTGGCAGGTCCGAAGGCTCACTCGGTGGCAGGTTCTATGTTCCAGAGGTTGGCCCCGAGCAGACCCGCTGTCCAGGCTCTCATCTAGCTGGCAGGTCCGAAGGCTCACTCGGTGGCAGGTTCTATGTTCCAGAAGTTGGCCCCGAGCAGACCCGCTGTCCAGGCTCTCATCTAGCTGGCAGGTCCGAAGGCTCACTCGGTGGCAGGTTCTATGTTCCAGAGGTTGGCCCCGAGCAGACCCGCTGTCCGGGCTCTCATCCAGCTGGCAGGTTGGAGGGTCCACTTGGTAGCAGGATCCAAATTCTCTAAGGTGGATCCAGGAGCATTCGCAGGGACCACCCAAGCGAATGATAATCCTACCTCTCTTCCTGACTGCCCGGGCGAAATCCCCGTCCGAGCGAATGGTGAGGGTACGCGAGTGTTTTGGGTAGCGGGAAGTCGAAGAGGGGCAACACACCTAAGTCATCTTCGAACACTCGCTGGGTGGCCGGGGCGGTTACTCTACGACCTAACGTCCTGGTAAGCCTAGCGAGACGTCACAGCGAGTGATAATCAAATTTGAGATAACATAAAAACTGAGATTATGCAGAAATTGAGATAGCATAAAAATTGTAAACCATAGATATATCTTTTGGGGGCATTCGCCCAATTCATGGTTACATCAGAAAAAAGAAAAGGTAAAAACGAAAAAAAAAAGGGGGGGGGGGGGGGGGTGGGGGGGGAATACAGAGGGCCCCCCTCAAGGGTCACCAGACTCCTCCGAAGAATCTTCGCTCTCATCCTGGTCGGGAGCGTCTTCTCGCGGCGCGACGCCGTCGTCCTCCGGGAAAGGAATCGGAATGTAAAGCTCCGGGACTACTTGGCGAGTGGTGAGGCATTCGGCCTCCGGCTTCAAATACCCAGCCCGCCGCAGCACCTGCAACGAGTGCTTGACGGCGCGTTGCGCATTCTCCTGAAGCAGTTGCTCCAGCTCGTGATGGGGGTAAAAGTGCCCCCCATCACCCGGGGCGAGTGTTGTCATTCCAGCTTCTCGCAGTAGCTGGGTCTCGGCCTGGGCGAGACGGACTTTCTCCTCGAGGTCGGCCACCCGCGCGCGGAGCATCCCGGCACTTGTAGCATCCTGAAAAGAAAATAATAAAGTTATCATGATGAGGAGTATGGGACGGTTAGTGATAACCATTCACGGGAGTGAAAGTAAATGTACCTCTACAACCGGGCGGCTGGCGAGAAGAGCTTCCGCGGTCTTTAGTTTTTCCCTGAGATCGCTCGCCTCCTGGGACAGAAGAGCCCTGGTCTCCTCGACCTTGGCCAGGTTCCGCGAGACCTCAAGGCTTCGGCGAGAGGACATATGCGAGAGCTCGAGAGCGCGCAGCATAGCCCGGGCGGCTTCGTGGGCGAGAACCTGAGTCTTCTCCAAATCGAAGACCTCGGCGTCCTCCCGGCCATAAAGAGCATACGCCAGGGCATAGGCCTCGCCGCTGGCAATGTTGGTCTCCACCCAAGAGGGATGGAGAGTGGATAGCGAAACCCGGTTCGCGTTCCTGTCCCACTTCAGCAAAGGAGCCCCGGAAGGATCCACGTACCTCTCGCCGTTCGCAAAGTTACGATGGTCCCGGGGCAACGGAGGTGGCGGCAGCGCCAATTTGTCCGGAGGAGCATTCGCGCCAGGCGCGTCGGCCCCCAGGGTTGAGGGTGGAGCACTCGCCCCAGAGGATTCGCCCAGAACCCCCTTACCCTTCGCCGCAGGAGGACAGGGCGACTTCGAGGGAGGAGGGGAAGAAGCCTTCACCGACTTTCGCTTCCGGCTACTAGGCTTGGAGGAGGAAGGCTCCTCCCGGCAAGCATCCGCGGCGGCTTGCGCGAGAGGTAGGCAAAACCCAGGAGGGCGCGGCGGATGAACGGGAAGATTACGCACACCTGCATGATATTGCGAGTGGTTTAGGCGAATGGAGTAAGAATCACAACCAAAATGAATTCAAAAGTCTTGGAATCTTACCCTCGCCCTGCGGAATGAACGGGAGCGTGTTGACGTTTCGCCGGAGATAGACAAGGTCCATCCCGTACTGCAGAATGTACTGATGGAGTTTCGCCTCATGCCCCCCTAGGGTCGGGGGGCGGAAGGTCGACTCCTCCTCCTGCACCGGGGCGAGAAGGGTGTTACCTAGGCTCCCGCTGACGAAGATGAAGCGGCGAACCCATTCGTGGTTCTTGTTCGGGAGCCCGTAGTGTTTGAGAGGGCTTAAACCCGAGAAGAAGGAGATGCCGCCGGTGCAGCGGAAGGTGTAGAGTTTGCGGAAGACAGGCAACGAGAACTCGATCCCTTCTTCTCGCAAGTAGCTCGCGTACCCGACCAGCATGGCTATGGAGTTGGGGTTGAGCTGGGCGGGCACGACCCCATAGTACCTGAAAGTCTGGCGCAACTCCGGCCAGATGGGGAGGCGAAAGCCCACCTCGAAGTGCTCTAGCGGGATTGCGAGAGCACAAGGCGAGATGGAGTTCAGGCGCTCCTCGGGCCTGGGCTTTCGCCCCTCGAACCCCCCGGGGACGTAGTCAGCGACCGCCGTCAAGTAGGCCTCTTCGGAGAGGTCGCAGGAATCGAACACGTGATTGACGAATGCGCTGGCGCACTTGCCCCTTCCTTCGGCATCGGCACCCATCTCGCAAATGAGGGAAAGGAAAGGAGCAGCAAAGGAGGGAGAGGTGCGAATGCTGGGGGCAAAGAAAGAGATGGAGCGAATGGTGATGTATTTATTACGGTAGTTGGAGGGCCTATTTATAGAGGCATTAAATGGCGTTTGGGCTTTCGAGGCAACGGGGGGTGCGGGTAGCAATCTGCGGCAGTCCGGCGCCTCGAAACCCGGTCCAAGTCTCTCTCGCCCATTAATAGCGAGTGACCTATAACTATTCGCTCATCGGCTTTGCGAAAATGATCAGGTAAGCATTCGCAAGGCATATCATTCGGCAGTACCAAGGCAGGTTATGAGAGAAGCGAAAATGATCAGGTAAGCATTCGCAAGGCATATCATTCGGCAGTACCAAGGCAGGTTATGAGAGAAGCGAAAATGATCAGGTAAGCATTCGCAAGGCATATCATTCGGCAGTACCAAGGCAGGTTATGAGAGAAGCAAAAATGATCAGGTAAGCATTCGCAAGGCATATCATTCGGCAGTACCAAGGCAGGTTATGAAAGAAGCAAAAATGGTCAGGTAAGCATTCGCAAAGCATATCATTCGGCGACAATCAGACAGGCTGAGGAAAGTAAATAGCGATAAATAGAGCATTCTCAGAATCATAATATACAAAGTTATTACAGACAAATATTAATGTTCGACACTCGCGGCGAGGCGGGTGGGAAAAGAAAGAGGTTATGGCGTCTGGGTCAGTACTCCACCCAAACCCATCGACCTCGCTTTCGCGACCCTGCTTCTGGGGGCATTCGCTGACGGTAGTATGTCATCATGTTGGTGATCTCGTGGGAAGCCAGTTGGAGCTGGTCCCGGGCTCTCGCCGCGTGCCTTTCAGGCGACAGCTCCCCACCTTCGCCCCCCAGTCGCTCCACTGTCGCGAGAAGCCGCGAGTAGTCCCTCCGGAGTTCCTTCAGCTCGCGCTTGATCTCCAGCTTCTCCTCATCCACCTGGCCGGCAGCATTTCGCTGAAGATATATAAGCTTCCCAAAGATCTCCGTGATTCGCTCCTTCAGGGTCACGTGGTCAGATGAGTCACCCAAGAAGTCGGCGAGATCACCTGGGGAGGGAAGGGGCGAGAGCACCCCGTCTTCCCCCTCATAGTAGGACTCAGGGGGGGAGACCTCCCGATACCCTGCGAGATTATAAAAGGATCAATACGATGAAGTTAGCAAATGCGGCAAGGACAAGATAGAGGCCTCACCTGGGGCAGGTACCCTGTGGCCTGAGGGGCGAGAAGTATGGGGGTGTACTTCGGGCAAACCGGCGAAAGGGGGGAAAACCTTCCCTTTTCCGGGGCGGAAAGGCGGGGGAGGAGGAGCCTGATCATCCGCCGGAGGATTCGCGTTATCTTCAGCACGGAGGTGCTGACCCGGCTCCCGCTCGGGGTAGACCCTCTGTTCATTCGCTGTAACAGAAGGGTTCCGCTGGGTTGGGGAAGGTGGAAGAATAGTGTCCCGTAGCGAGACGTCTGGGTTGAGGGCTGCGAAAAGTTGAGGGTCAGAAACAAGCCGTCTCAAAGGTAAATCGGAAGGGTTCCAAAACTCACTGGACTAAAGTACGGTCTCGCCCGGAGGAGGGAGATGAGCCAGGTCCGGGTTAGGGGGAGGAACCAGGTCCAGATCTGGAGGAGGCCCCTCAGACTCGGGGGGTGGCGCCGCGACACTATTCAAGACGACCGCGTGGCCGTCCTCTGGCACCGAGGTCCCCTGCGAGTGGTCAAAACAACTTTGGAGTAAGGGTCCGAACTAAAAGGTAAGGTGGGAGGAATTCCCATACCTGGGTCCCGAGGTCAACAGGAGTACGCGCCGGAGATTCGGACACGGCCTCGCCTTTCTGACGATTCAACCGAATCGTCTTGGCTCGCCGCGAGACGTACGGGACGCTTGGGTCTCGCTTGGATGTCAGCCAGGGAGCGAATCTGGCAGTTTTCGGGGCGGTTGCAACCTGGGCCGCGGCCAGGCGCTCGATCATCTCTTGCGAAAGGGGTTTCGCGGAAGGCTTATGAGAAGACATTGGAAGTGGCAAAAGGTCAAGAGAGAGAAGAAATCCTGAGCCGAAATGGGGAAGTGGTCCAGAAAAACCTGACACGGGATGAATATATATATAGGATAACGGTGGGACCCACAGAATCTTGCGGGGCCCACTCAACAAGCACTCACCAAATAAGGGGTTGGACTGTTCTTTCCGAGTGGGCGAGCCACTCGCAAAGAGCGGGGATTGTGTACAACCCGTATTTGGCGAGTGGGTCCCTCGAGTCAGTTGATGGGACAGGGGTCAGCCAGACCATTCGCCCGTACCAAGATAGGAAAAAGGATCCCCAGATTAGTGGGGGTAGGCTGCAGGCGAGTGGGAGCCTGACGAGTGATGCCTCCACGGACCATTCGCTCAGAGGCTTGATCATTCGCCCAGTCAGGCGGGAACTCGGCGAGTGGTTCCCTCACGGACCACTCGCCCAGAAGGCAGTGAGGAGGAAATGACCATAATACCCCTTGTGGTCTGCATATAGCCCTTCAGAACAGCGGAGTTAGGCTATTCGTAGACCAATTTGGGGTGCCTTTAGTAAATTTAAAAGGCGGATTCAGGCTATTTACAGACCAGCCTAGGAAAACTATAAATAGACCCTTAAGGGCACCTTGGAGGAGATCCGATTTTGGAGCATCCTCTCCTCTAGGCTAGTTTTGGTTGGCAGCCAGTGCCCTCCAAGGTGCCCGGTTGAGCTTTGGTTTGGGAGGGGAAGCTCTCTAAGATCTTCCGGGTGTGTGGCGGGACCTCCTCGCTTCAGCCTTGGGTCTATTCCGTTTCTAGCATCCACCGTCAAGAGAGTCTAGTGAGGGAGAAATAAGCATCGGCTACACCCCCAGTGGGTCCGAACTCAAGAGACCAGTTGCTGGTTTCAACATTTTTGGTGCGGTGATGGGACAGGGGTCAGCCAGACCATTCGCCCGTACCAAGATAGGAAAAAGGATCCCCAGATTAGTGGGGGTAGGCTGCAGGCGAGTGGGAGCCTGACGAGTGATGCCTCCACGGACCATTCGCTCAGAGGCTTGATCATTCGCCCAGTCAGGCGGGAACTCGGCGAGTGGTTCCCTCACGGACCACTCGCCCAGAAGGCAGTGAGGAGGAAATGACCATAATACCCCTTGTGGTCTGCATATAGCCCTTCAGAACAGCGGAGTTAGGCTATTCGTAGACCAATTTGGGGTGCCTTTAGTAAATTTAAAAGGCGGATTCAGGCTATTTACAGACCAGCCTAGGAAAACTATAAATAGACCCTTAAGGGCACCTTGGAGGAGATCCGATTTTGGAGCATCCTCTCCTCTAGGCTAGTTTTGGTTGGCAGCCAGTGCCCTCCAAGGTGCCCGGTTGAGCTTTGGTTTGGGAGGGGAAGCTCTCTAAGATCTTCCGGGTGTGTGGCGGGACCTCCTCGCTTCAGCCTTGGGTCTATTCCGTTTCTAGCATCCACCGTCAAGAGAGTCTAGTGAGGGAGAAATAAGCATCGGCTACACCCCCAGTGGGTCCGAACTCAAGAGACCAGTTGCTGGTTTCAACACTTCTCACTTTTGTTCTCACCAGCATTCTCATTACCGTTCTCAGAAGGAAGAGGACTTAGCTTTCCGAGAGGTGGCCTGTCACCTTCGGGGATCTCTCTCTCTCTGTCTCTCATTGTAACGAGCTGCAGTCTGTCGCGCTCGAGCTCTAAGTCTCTAATTGTAATCCCCCAGAAGATAGTGAAAGTTTGCTGTCACAGGTCCGGACGCGTGGTTTTCATCCTTTTCGGGTTTTCCACATTAAAAGTTCTCTTGTCACTTACTAGCTTACTCTTTGACTGTTAGCGCGCTCGGTTCGCTTCTGAGCTAAGACGGTTCAAGTCGACCGGTCTACCAAAGCACCCGAGCGACACGCAACAGTTTGGCGCCGTCTGTGGGAATAGAGGATTCCCAAAGCTTTGCAAAGGCTCACTGAAGGTAGTACTTCTCATCGATTGCAATGACAAGAAGAAGTGCTCGCACTACTGAAGGATCAATCTTGTAGGGACGCTTCGACCCAGCTCCCTCCCACTCACTTATCAACGCACCTCCCACCGAAGAGGCAGTGCTTGCGCCCACGATAGTACTGGAAGGGCGCATGCGGCAAATGGAAGAACAACAAGCCGAGATGTTGGCTCTCGTAAGAAATCTTGGGGCTCCTCGAGCTCCCGTTCAACATCCAACATTGAAAGTTCCGCCTCCCCCAGCTCCGAATCATGCTCCAAATGAGGAGGTCGTTCGAGAAGAAGAAGCCTCAGAAGAATTCTCTGACGCCGCAAGCTCCACTCATCCTGCTCGACCGGCCAGAGGACCAGAAGCTGATCACCATCACCAGCACTAGGGAAGAGCTCTCCCTGGACAAGTGATGGGAAGAGCCACTCGAGAAGAGATACGCGACATAATAGCGGAAGAGTACGGCCAGGCGGGGCGACTCGCAGCTCTCGCCCTCTGTCCCGCACACCACAGATCCCCACTATCGCCTCAGGTCTTGGCCCATCCAGTTCTGAATGGTTTCAAGCTTCCCAACATCGAAATATTCGACGGGACGGATGACCCATTAGAACATGTCAACCACTTCGCTACCATCCTGAGACTCTATAACGCTCCAGATCAGCTCCTCTGTTAAGTATTTCCACCAAGCTTGAAAGGGCAAGCACGCACTTGGTTTCATTCTCTACAAGATGGAACAATCGATAGTTTCGCGGAAATGACGCAACAATTCATAAATCAATTCATCGTGAACCACATAACCATCCGGGACCCCTCCCACCTTTCAGGAATACGCCAGAGTGAGGGAGAGACCCTCAAGTATTTCTTCCGCCGCTTCACCACTGAGGCACGACAAATTCGAGAGTAGACCCCGAGCTTCAACGAGGAGTTTTTCTTGGAGGGCTCCGCCCCGGTGGCTTCTACTCCGCACTGATGCGAGAAACTGTGCCTAGCTACCCAGACCTTGTTTAGCGGGTCGAGGCCCAGATAGCAGCAAATGAGGCAATTGAAGCGCACCGCCGACAGTTTGAGGGGGGCTCGAAGAGAAAGAAAGAGGAGCCGCTACCACACACGGTTCCCAAAAAGAACAACAAGCATTACGACAACCCCAGCCGAGACCGAGGATCTAGCCAGCATCAGGACCACACTCCGCTGAACACTACCAGGACTAACGTACTCTATGCAATCAAAGACAACCAGACGCTTCGCAAGCCCAGACCCCTCGCTAAAAACACGTGGAATCCGACAAAGTATTGTGAGTTCCACCATGGACAAGGTCATGACACGGAAAATTGCTCCAAGCTTAAGAATGAAATCGAGCGTCTCGTCAAATAAGGCATACTAGGGAAATTCCTACGAGACTAGGCACCGATTCGGCTAGCAGGAGATCAGTTAGCGGCCCGCCAAGACGGATTGAGGGCAACCCTTAAGATGGATATCCCTGGAAGAAGCTTTGTACCTATCAGCGGGACTATACTCGCACCACTAAAATATTTTACCACTCTTCATCTTTCTATAAATACTATGTATAAATTACCACTGTGACTAATAACATTTAAAGTTGGTTATTTCAGGCAGGCGTTAGACAATCATTGTCTGCGCTACCAAAGCTACGTACTCACATCGCCCAAATGAAAGGACATCTATCTATATTAACAGCAACTGCCTCCGGCAGCGCGTTATATTAACAGCAACTGCCTTTGAGCAGCGCACTCCATTAACAGGAACTGCCTCCGAGCAGCGCGCTCTATCGACAACAACTGCCTCCGGGCAGCGCGCTATATTAACAACAACTGCCTCCGAGCAGCGCGCTATATTAACAGCAACTGCCTCCAGACAACGTGTTATATTAAGAGCAACTTCCTCCGGGCAGCGCGCTATATTAACAACAACTGCCTCCGTGCAGCGCGCTCTATTAATAGCAACTGCCTTCGAGCAGTGCGCTATATTAACAGCAACTGCCTCTGAGCAGTGCGCTATATTAACAGCAACTGCCTCCGAGCAGCGCGCTATATTAACATCAACTGCCTCCGGGCAGTGCGCTATATTAACAACAACTGTCTCTGGGCAGCGCGCTATATTAATAACAACTGTCTCCGGGCAGCGCGCTCACAGTGACCTCCCACTGCCGCAGATCGAAGGTCTGCCCTTCTCCCTGCAGTAGGTTGCGGCGTTGTCAGGGGCATGCCCCCCTCACGGTCGCCCAGGCTCGAAGATCTGCTCTTCACCAACCACTCTGGGGCCTTGCCCCGGGGATTTCGCATTGCCGTCGATTGAAGGCTCGCCCTTCTCCTCCGCAGTCAGGTCCCGACGTCGTAAGGGTCTGCCCCCTTTACGTTTATCCACGGTTTGAATACCTCGGCTATTCACTGACCACTTTGGGGCCCGACGCCGAGACTTTGCGCTGCCATCGATTGAAGGTTCGCCCTTCTCCTCCGCAGTCAGGTCCCGACATCGTAGGGGTCTGCCCCCTTTACGTTCGTCCACGGTTTGAATACACCGGCTATTCCCCGACACTCTGGGGCCTGTCCCCCTAATTACAACTCTAACAATAAGTAAGACGCTAAAGTCGCCAAAGACACTAGGAAACAAAAGCAAACCTCGCACTCATCCCTCAACGGCAATTCCTACCCAAGGCGCCACAAAGATGACGATGATTGAAGCCGCATCAGAAGAGTTAAAACCTCTGAACTCCTCCGTGCAAAAGATCGGACTCCGAAGGTTTGGGGGGCTTATGATATGCATCCATACATGGCTCTCATCTATCTATATAAAAGTTCAAGAGGTGGTTATTCCCAAAACCCACTGAGGTGATGAGGGAAGAGTGGGAGAGTGGGCAAACCCACTATCTCCGCAACCAACCGCCCATGCAAGACCGCATGCAACCGTGACTCCCACAACCACACGCGCTACCGCGCGGCACTACCACGCGGTAGCACGCGCGGTAGTGCGCAGACAGCACCCCCCCCCCCCCCCCCCCCCACCCCCCCCCCCCCCCACCCCCCCCCCCCCCCCCGAGTGGGGTGCGGTGATACGCCCGAAATGGTATATATATTAACGAAGTATACGTGTCGATCAAGTAATAAAGTGTAAGTGAGATCGTTCCCTCAGAGATTTGGTTAATCTAAAATTTACAAATACTAGTTACTCCGTTCTCTAAATCCAAACAAGTCGAATGAGGTAATTTTTCAAAGCAATAAAGATTTTAACAGAGATTTAAACTAATTAGCAAATTATGAAGATTTTAGAAATGCTTTTTATCAGTTGAAAAGAAAACAGTCTTGTATTTCAGATTTTTTTGTATATGATGAAATGATGCTTGAAAATAATATTAGATGAGAATGTTTGATAAAATTATCTTGCAACGACTTTTATGGAAGAAATCCTCATCTCTCGAATCTCGGAAATCTTAACACTCTATATTCACCTAGCCATCTCTAACTTAGGAAGAATAACGAATATTGCATAGAATAGAAGTCGAAAATGCTAGCAAGTGGAGAGAATCTCTTCCTCTCTTCTTTACTACGGCAAACTTATGAATGAGTGCATTTCTCCTCTCTCGAATCTCGAAACATACCGTAAGGGTAGAAACTTTTGGTTAAAAATGTACACCACTCATCTCTCGATTCTCGCGGTGCAATAAGATAGCCTTCAAACTAATATTACACAACTTCTCTCTCGAATCTCGTAGCGAAATAGAAGATGAAAACATAAGCCAAAAGTTTCATTAATAAATTCATAAGTTACATCAAAAATAATTCATAAAACAAACTCACAATAAAGAAATTTACACCATCAAAACACACACAATACTCTCTTCATACAACACTTGAAGAGTTTAGTTCATAACTAAAAGAGAATATCACAAAACAAGAGAGATCTTACAGTACATGACGCATGAAAATCAGTTTTCTCTTTTCTTCCCTGGTTTTCTCCTCCTTTTCGAAAAGGAAGAAGATGACTCCAATCAAAAGATGCGAAGGAATGCCCATTTCTCTCTCCTCCTTGCCTTAAGTAGTCATACACTAACTTTAGAGACACCAATTGATCGAATGGATGTCTTTTCATCCTAAAACTGCCAGATTTTAAATAATTTCTGAGGTTGAATTTTTGAATTCCGCCGTGTACAACCCGTATTCGCCGAGTGGGCCCCCCCCCCCCAGCCAGCTGGCGAAACCTGGGTCGTCCGGATCATTCGCCGGGTCACTCGCACAGGCTAAGTGAGGTAAAAATGCCCTCAAACTGGTGGAGGTAAGCTATAGGAAAGAAGACGCTAGGCGAGTGGTGCCCTCACGGACCACTCGCCCAGAAATGAGAGCATTCGCCCAGCCAGGGGACCACTCGCCCAGAAGCGTGGGCATTCGCCCGGACAGGCGGGTGCCCAGCGAATGGTGCCCTCTCGGACCATTCGCCCAAATGGGTGTGAGGGAAAAATGACTATAATACCCATGGTGGGCTGCAAATAGCCCTTCGGAACAGCGGAGTTAGGCTGTTAGCAGACCAATTTGGGGTGCGGTTAGTAAAATTAAAAGGCGGATTCAGGCTATTTACAGACCAGCCTAGAAAAACTATAAATAGACCCTTAAGGGCACCTTGGAGGAGATCCGATTTTAGAGAATCCTCTCCTCCAGGCTAGTTTTGGTTGGCAGCCAGTGCCCTCCAAGGTGCCCGGTTGAGCTTTGGTTTGGGAGGGGAAGCTCTCTAAGATCTTCCGGGTGTGTGGTGGGACCTCCTCGCTTCAGCCTTGGGTCTATTCCGTTTCCAGCATCCACCGTCAAGAGAGTCTAGTGAGGGAGAAATAAGCATCGGCTACACCCCCAGAGGGTCCGAACTCAAGAGACCAGTTGCTGGTTTCAACATTTTTGGTGCGGTGAGCGTGGACTGTAGCCGGTGAAAGAAAATCCCAAGCTGGTTTCGATGACAGGAGATGGAGGAAATGGTTCTGACTCAGGTCACTCGCAGCCACCGGCGGCAGGCGAGTGGCTGGAGATGTTTGAGAAGTTCAAGCGAGAGGTCCTGCAGACGGTTCTCGCAGCAAGGACCGAGTGCGAGACCCCGGTGGTCCCAGTGGTCCCGCCTTTGCAGATTGGCGAGAACGCGCCAGGGCAGCGGCCGGGGAAGGAGGTGCCAGCAGAAGGAAGCGCGCGAGATCTCCCCGGACGGCAGCTGTTCAGCAGTCCGGCGAGTGCTGAGGTGTGTGAGTTGGTCCCGCGCGAGAGGACCACTCGCCGAGCAGGGGAAGGGAGCCCCTTTTGCGAGATGATCCTCTCGGCCCCAGTGCCAGAAGGGTTTCGTGGGCCGGAGATGTCCTACTACACCGGCAAGGAGGATCCAGTTGTGCACCTGCAGTGGTTCGAGGACATGACTTCAATCCTTCCCATGTCGGATTCTTTCCAATGCCCACTCTTCGCGACCACCCTGAAGGAGAAAGCAAGGGACTGGTTCCACCAACTTCCCACAAGTTCCATCTATGCGTTCGATGATCTGCGCCGAAGCTTCCGACTGCGTTTCTCGACGTCAAAAAAGAGGAAGAAGGATGCGGAGGCTCTCTTCAAGATCAGACAGAGGGAGGGGGAATCCCTGGCTAAGTACGTGGACAGGTTCCAGGAGGAGATACACCTAGTGCAGGAGGTGCCGGGATTCGCCCTCCAAATGGCATTCATCGTGGGGCTGCGAGAGGGGTTCTTCAAGATGGACCTGAAGAGAAGACCTCCTGTATCCTTCGAGGAGTTGATGGAGAGAGCCGCGGAGGAGATTGAAGGGGAGGCAGCCAATCCCGAATTCTATAAAAGGTTGGCAAAGATGAGCGAGCCCGAGGCAAGGCAGCCAGAGGGAAGAAGGCGAGAGGAGCCCAGGGGTCAGGGGTTCGAAAGACCACCTCGGGTTTGGAGGAACCAAGAACCCAACAACAGGTTGGGCTGGAGGAACCAGGAAGGACCCGCGCGAGGTCAGGATGAAAGGTACCAAGGAAGGGAGGCAGGAGGAGTGAATCAGGGGTGGAGGCAGGGTCCCAGACCCCCTCACCCCCCGAGGGAGCAAGCCATGGCGGTAGGCCGAGGGAGAAGAGGTAGAGGAGCAAGAGGAGGAAGAGGAAGAGCTGGAAGAGAGGACAGGGTGGCGTTGCCTTACTGTGACTTTCATCAGGAAGAAGGTCACGCGATCGCCACCTGCCCAGAGTTCTTGGAAATGAGGGAAAGAGGACAGCCACGGCGGCAGCATGCCAGAATTGAGGAAGTGCTTCCAGAGGCAGAAGAGGACCGGTGTGAGGATAGGGCAGACACAGGAACCAGGGGGGAATCGGGGTGATTCACGGTGGGGTTGGGATAGAGGCCTCTCGCAAGAGAAGCTTCCAGGCCATGTTCCGAAGTGACGTCGCGTCGACTTCCCAGACCCCACCCCCCTCCGAGAAGCTCACCTTCTCCTCAGAAGATATGCCAGACTACGAAGACCCATTCTGCGACGCCCTGGTGATCCAGACGGCCATAGAAAACTTCACGGTCTCTCGGATCCTGGTAGACAACGGGAGCTCGGTGAACGTGATCTTCAAAAAAGCTTTCGACGCGATGGAAGTAGAGAAGAAGAGAGTGCAGGCCTCCGACGGACCACTGTTTGGTTTCTCGGGAGAGCGGAAGGAGGTCGAGGGAGGCGTAGGTCTCCAGGTGACGCTAGGAGGAGTCCCAAGAAACTGCCGGTTCGTCATCGTGGACGCTCCGAGCAGCTATAACGCCATCTTCGGAAGACCCCTCATCAGCGCCTTCCGGTGCGTGCCCTCATCATACCATCAGTGCTTAAAGCTCCATAGTGGAGGAGTCCAGATCCGCGTCCGAGGAGATGGTAAGGTGGCGAGGCAGTGCTACGTGACTGCCGTCAACACCATTTCCTGGATGGCGGATGCCGAAAAGATGGATGAAGAGATGGTGAGGCCGGAGGGGCCGGAAGTGGAAGAGGAGAAGAGAGAAGTAGGGGTGGAGGGTGATGCCCGAGAGGAGGAGATGGAGGTCGCTCGTGAGGAGCAGGAGGTCGAGCCAAGGGAAGCGGAAGGAGCTGCAGGAAAAAAGGCCCGGGAGGAGGGGCGAGAAGCAAAGGGCCAGTGGGAAGAGCCAGCCCGGCTCGAGCCGGCAGAAGAGGTGATAGAGATGGAGGTTACCACCCAGGCGGGAAGGGTGGAGAAGGTGCGGATCAGCGGGGGCCTCGGCCCGGAGGACCAGAGAAGGATGCTGGAGTGCATCCAGAAGAACATGGACATCTTCGCGTGGAGCGCAGCGGACATGCCGGGCATCGAGGCGGACGTGGCTTGCCACCGTCTCAACCTCGATCCAGAAGCCCGCCCCATCCGGCAGAAGAGAAGGACTATAGCTGACAAGCTCGAAGGACCGATCCGCGAGGAGGTGGCGAAACTCCTCGAGGCAGGTTTTGTAACGGAGATCCAGTATCCAGGCTGGGTCTCCAATGTCGTAATGGTAAAAAAGGCCGATGGCCGCTGGCGTATGTGTGTGGACTTTTCATTGTTAAATAAGGCCTGTCCTAAGGATTGTTATCCCTTGCCTCGGATCGACGCGCTGGTTGACTCAGCCGTCGGTTTTTCTGTGATGAGTTTTTTGGATGCTTTTTCAGGTTATCACCAAATAAGAATGCACCCCCCCGGACGTCAAAGATGTCTCGTTCATCACCAGGGAGGGATGCTACTGCTATAAGATGATGCCCTTTGGGCTGAAAAATGCAGGAGCAACCTACCAGAAGATGATGGATCGGGTATTTCAGAAGCAAAGGGGAAGGAACCTGGAGGTCTACGTAGATGACCTTATGATAAAGAGCAAGTGTGTGAGCTCTCACATCCGGGACCTCGAGGAGACCTTCGCCACCCTACGCAAGTACAAGATGCGCCTGAACCCCCTGAAGTGTGTGTTCGGGGCCAGCAAAGGGAAGTTCCTCGGGCATCTTCTCACCCCCTTGGGGGTAGAACCTAACCCGGACAAGGTTAGGGCTATAATAGAGCTGGGGTCGCCACGGAACGCCAAGGAAGTTCAGCGCTTGACCGGAAGACTCGCCGGGCTGAACAGGTTTCTATCCCGGGCAGGGGAAAAATGCTCCCCCTTCTTCAAAGCGCTACGAGGCAATCGGAAGTTTGAGTGGACGAGAGAATGCGAGGAGGCCTTTCAGGCCTTGAAGAGCCAACTCACCAAGGCTCCGCTACTACAAAGTCCCAAGGAGGGGGAGGATCTACATCTATATCTCGGGGTCGGGGCGGAGGCCGTAAGCTCCATCCTGGTTCGGGAAGAGGGCAAGAAGCAGCTGCCAGTCTACTACGTAAGCAGGGTCCTGAGGGAAGCGGAGCTCAGGTACCCAATTTTAGAGAAGTTGGCCTTTGCCCTGGTCATCGCAGCAAGGAAGCTCAGGCCATACTTCCAGGCCCATTCGATCCAAGTAGTGACGGACCATCCACTCCGCCAGATCTTCGAAGGAGTGGAGCACTCGGGAAGACTCGCAAAATGGTCGATCGAGCTAAGTGAATTCAACATTACCTTTGTCCCTCGATTATCTATGAAGGCGCAGGTGGTGGCTGACTTCATGACAGACTTCGTGGCCGAGTTGAGAGAAGACGGAGCCCCTCGTCACGTTCCATGGAAGCTGCTGGTGGACGGGGCTTCGGGCAAGAACTCTCTCGGAGGAGGGGTGGTGCTGGAGAGTCCCCACGGAGTAAAGATAGAGCAGACGCTAGTGATACACTTCCCAATCACCAACAACCAGGCGGAGTATGAGGCGGTAATCGCCGGCCTGCGGTTGGCCCGGGAGCTCGGGGTCCATGACGTGGAGGTCCTCACTGATTCCATGATAATAGCTTCTCAGATAAGGGGAGAGTTCGAAACAAGGGAACCTGTGCTCATGAAGTACTTAGCAAAAGTCAAAGGTCTCGTGGGGACGTTCAAAACTTTCTCCATCCGGCATGTCCCTCGAGAGGAGAGCACCCCGGCAGATCGGTTGGCAAAATCTGGTCCTCGAGCCGGAGGGACCCTGACAGACCTATTCCGTCCTTCGATCGAAGAGGGAGAGCTCATGGAAGTAGAACAGCGGCCCTCCTTGAAGGATCCCTTCGTCACCTTCCTTGCAACGGGAAAATTTCCGGAAGAAGTTCCGGACCAGAGGCGCTTCCGGTATAAGTCTGCCTACTACGTGCTCCATGAGGGTGACTTGTATCGGAAGACCCTCTCGGGCCTCCTGGCCCGATGCATCTCGGAAGAAGAGGTCCCAAGGATCTTGGAAGAAGTCCACTCCGGCGAGTGCGGCAGCCACTCGGGGAGCAGGATGTTGGAGGCAAGAATAGTGAGGCAGGGGTACTTCTGGCCAACCCTAAGCAAAGACGCGGCAGCCTTCGCCAAGAGATGCCCGAAGTGCCAAATGTTCGCCCCGCTCCAGCTCATGCCAGCTCAGAGGCTGAAGAGTATCACGGCGCCCTGGCCATTCGCCATATGGGGAATGGATCTGGTAGGACCCTTCCCCCAGGCTAGCGGGCAGAGGAGATTTCTCCTAGTCATGATTGACTACTTCACAAAGTGGCTGGAGGTCAAGGCGTTGGCTAAGGTCACCTCCCAGGTAATCCGCAACTTCGTATGGGGGGAGATCATTTGTCGACATGGACTTCCGCTGGCCATAGTCACGGATAATGGACCACAGTTCGCAAGCGAGGAATTCATCAGCTTCTGTGGCTAGCTGGGGATAGACCTTAGGTTTGCGTCCGTCCACCATCCCAGGAGCAACGGGCAGGTAGAGGCAGCGAACAAGGTCATCGTGAACTTGCTCAAGAAGAAGGTGGAAAATCTTAAAGGCAATTGGGTGGAACGACTCCCCTCGGTCCTATGGGCTTTAAGAACCACCCCCAACACCGCCACGGGAGAGACCCCTTTCAGGCTCTCTCACGGCTGCGAGGCGGTCATCCCCATAGAGTTCGAGATTACGACACCACGAGTAACGGTCGCCGCAAATGGAGAGGAAGATTGGAGAGCCGAGAACGAGGAGGAGTTGCGGCTCTCCCTCGACCTCATCGAAGAAGCTCGGGATCGAGCAGCCATCCATCAAGAAGAGGTCAAGCGGCGGATGGCCAAGTATTTTGACAGGCACGTCAGGATCAAGCAGTTCGAGAAGGGAGATCTGGTACTCAAGAAGGTCGACGCGGCTGGGAGATCCGCCGCGGTGGGAAAACTTAACCCCAACTGGGAAGGCCCCTATGTCGTGGAGGAAGCACTAAAGTCTGGGGGGTATCGCCTTCAGAATGTGGAGGGCCAGCTCCTCAGCCACACATGGAGTGGTGACGACCTTAAACGCTTTTATCCTTAGTATCATGTAATAAATGATGTTTTTTGAATGAAAGCATTTTGTTTAAACTATGTGTATGAAAATGATGCTACAGCTCGCAGGAGAGACCCTGGATGTTCCAGAGGTTGGCCCCGAGCAGACCCGCTGTCCAGGCTCTCATCTAGCTGGCAAGTCCGAAGGCTCACTCGGTGGCAGGTTCTATGTTCCAGAGGTTGGCCCCGAGCAGACCCGCTGTCCAGGCTCTCATCTAGCTGGCAGGTCCGAAGGCTCACTCGGTGGCAGGTTCTATGTTCCAGAGGTTGGCCCCGAGCAGACCCGCTGTCCAGGCTCTCATCTAGCTGGCAGGTCTGAAGGCTCACTCGGTGGCAGGTTCTATGTTCCAGAGGTTGGCCCCGAGCAGACCCGCTGTCCAGGCTCTCATCTAGCTGGCAGGTCCGAAGGATCACTCGGTGGCAGGTTCTATGTTCCAGAGGTTGGCCCCGAGCAGACCCGCTGTCCAGGCTCTCATCTAGCTGGCAGGTCCGAAGGCTCACTCGGTGGCAGGTTCTATGTTCCAGAGGTTGGCCCCGAGCAGACCCGCTGTCCAGGCTCTCATCTAGCTGGCAGGTCCGAAGGCTCACTCGGTGGCAGGTTCTATGTTCCAGAGGTTGGCCCCGAGCAGACCCGTTGTCCAGGCTCTCATCTAGCTGGCAGGTCCGAAGGCTCACTCGGTGGCAGGTTCTATGATTCCAGAGGTTGGCCCCGAGCAGACCCGCTGTCCAGGCTCTCATCTAGCTGGCAGGTCCGAAGGCTCACTCGGTGGCAGGTTCTATGTTCCAGAGGTTGGCCCCGAGCAGACCCGTTGTCCAGGCTCTCATCTAGCTGGCAGGTCCGAAGGCTCACTCGGTGGCTGTTTCTCAATTCTCAAGAGATGATCTCAAGAGCATCCGCATAGACCACGCGCCGGAGAGAGGGTCACACCCCACTCTCTTGACTACTTAAGCGAAACCCAGTGATACGCGAATGGTAAGGTTCACTTGGTAGCGAGAGATCGAAGGGGAGCGACCGACCTAAGTCATCTTCGAGCATTCGCGGGATGGCCAAGGCAGTCGCATCACGACCCAACGTCCTAATGAGCCTAGCGAGATGTGGCAGCGAATAGGAAGAATCGACGTCCTAATGAGCCTAGCGAGATGTGGCAGCGAATAGGAAGAATCGACGTCCTAATGAGCCTAGCGAGATGTGGCAGCGAATAAGAAGAATCGACGTCCTAATGAGCCTAACGTGGTATGACAGCGATTGAGAAAAGAAAAAGGCTGAGAATAATGCAAAGTGTAATCAATGAAGTACATCTTTTACAAGCACTCGCCGGTTCAAGATTACAATCAAAAGTATAACTACAAAAGGAGGAAATACAAAAAGCCCTTCTCAAGGATCCACAGACTTCTCGCTTGAAGATCCGCCGCTCTCGTCAGAGTCTGGAACGAGGGCATCTTCTCGCGGCTCGACGTGGTCATCCTCGGGAAAGGGAATTGGGATATAGAGCTCGGGGACGACTTGACGGGCGGAAAGGCGTTCAGCCTCCGCCTTCAGGTATCCCGCTCGCCTCAGCACCTGCAGCGCGTGCTTAACGGCACTTTGCGCGTTCTCTTGCATCAGCTGCTCCAACTCGTGGTGGGGATAAAAATGGCCCCCACTCCCCGGGTCGAGTGCTGACGCACCAGCCTCTCGCAATCTCTGGACCTCGGCTTTGGCCAGACGGATCTCATCCTCAAGGCCGGCCACCCGAGCGCGGAGCATCTCGGCAACCGTGGTATCCTGAAAATAATAGTGAAGTTGGTAAGAACAAAGTTTGTCAATCAGCGACAAGTCATTCGCGAAAAGGGAGCAAACATACATACCTCTGCGACAGGGCGGTTGGCGAGAAGAGTCTCCGCAGCCGTCAGCTTGGTCCTAAGCTCCATCGCCTCAGCAGAAGCAACGGACCGGGACTCCTCAACCGCCGCCAAGTCCCGCGCCAATTTGATGCTCCAGCGCGAAGACATGTGCGCGAGCTCGAGCGCCCGCAGCATGGCCCTGACACTCTCATGCGCGAGAATCTGGGTCGTCTCGGCATCATAAACTTCGGCGTCTTCTCGGCCATAGAGGGCATACGCGATGGCGTAAGCCTCCCCACTGGCGAGATCGCTCTCTATCCACGACGGATGGAGGGTGGAGAGCGAGACCCGGTTCGCATTCCTGTCCCACTTGACCAAAGGAGCCCCCGAGGGGTCCATGTACTTCTCGCCGCTGGGGAAGTTCCGATGGTCCCTGGGAAGTGGGGGCGGCGGCAACGACGGTCCCGCGCGAGGAGTGGTCTCTCCTGGCACACTCGTCCCCAGCGCTTGGACCTGAGCACTCGCCGCGAGGGTCTCGCCCAGGACCCCCTTCCCCTTGGCGGAAGGGGGGTTTTTTGATTTCTTGGAGGTGGAAGGGGTCGGCGCCGCTGGCTTGCGCTTCTTCCCGCCAGGCTTGGAGGAAGAAGGTTCCTCCCGGCAGGCATCCGCGGCGGCCTGTGCGAGAGAGAGGGTAGATCTGGAAGGACGCGGCGGATGGAGAGGGAAATGGCGCACACCTGTATAATATAACAAACGGTTCTAGCGAATGATGTAAAAGCTACAAGGCGAAAGCGAATGAAGTCTCGAACACTTACCCTCGCCCTGCGGAATGGGTGGAAGCGAGTTGACATTTCGCCGGAGGTGGACGAGATCCATCCCATGCTCCAGGATGTATTGGTGGAGTTTGGCCTCGTGCCCCCCTAGGGTCGAGGGGCGGAAGGTTGACTCCTCCTCCTGCACCAGCGCGAGGAGGGTGTTCCCTAGGTTCCCGCTTACAAAAATAAAGCGGCGAACCCAGTCGTGGTTCTTGTTCGGGAGCCCGTAGTGCTTTAGGGGGCTCTGTCCCGAGAAGAAGGAGATACCATGGGTGCAGCGGAAGGTATAGAGCTTGCGGAAGACGGGCAGCGAGAACTCGATCCCCTCTTCTCGCAGGTAGCTCGCGTACCCGACCAGCATAGCGATGGAGTTGGGGTTGAGCTGGGCGGGCACGACCCCATAGTATCTGAGGGTCTGGCGGAGTTCCGGCCAGATCAGTAGGCGAAACCCCACCTCGAAGTGCTCTAGCGGGATCGCGAGAGCACAAGGCGAGATGGAATTCAGGCGCTCATCCGGTCTGGGCTTTCGCGCCTCGAAACCCGGCGGAACGTAGTCGGCGACGGCAGACAGGTACGCCTCCTCGGAGAGGTCGCAGGAATCGAAGACGTGGTTGGCGAATGCGCTGGCGCACTTGGCTCTGCCTTCCGCATCGCCGCCCATTTTTTGCGAGTGAAGAAGAAAAGAGGAGCAGCAGACGAGAAAGAAGCGCGAGTGCTAGCGCAGGGAAGGAAAGCGGATGGTTAGGTATTTAATACGGTGGTTGAGAGACCTATTTATAGAGGGACTAAACGGCGTTTGGACTTTCGAGACCTCGGGTGTGCGGATAGCCATCGCGCCCTCCCGACGCCTCGAAGCCCGAGCCGGTCCCTCTCGCCCATTAATGGCCAATGCCCTCTGTCTATTCATTCCGCGGCCACGCAACGAAGTTGGAAGAGCATCCGGCTATAAGTTATCACTCGGCAAAACTCAGGCAGAATTATGCGATACGAAAAAATGAATAAAGAAGCATTCGCAAAACATAGAAAAATTATTACAGGTAAAAGCAACGTTCGACATTCGCAGCATAATGTATGAAAAGAAAACAACAAGAGGAATGGACGTTGGGTAGATCAGATCTCCTCCCAGACCCACCGACCTCGCTTTCGCGACCCAGCTTCCGTGGGCGCTCGCGGGCGGTAGAGCGCGAGCATACTGGTGATTTCCTGGGAAGCAAGGTGGAGTTGGTCCCGGGCTCGCGCGACATGCCTTGCGGGAGACAACTCCCCTCCTTCACCCCCCAGCCGCTCCACCGCCGCGAGAAGTTGCGAGTGACTTCGTCGAAGGTCCTTCAGCTCCCGTGTGACTCCCAGCCGCACCTCATCCACCTGACCGGTGACGTTTCGCTGGATTTGGATAAGCTTTCCCAGGACCTCCGAGATCCGATCCTTCAGGGTCGCGTGATCCGAGGAATCACCCAGGAAGTCAGCGAGATCCCCGGGGGAAGGGAGAGGCGAGAGCATTCCCTCTCCCCCCTCGTAGTAGGAGTCGAGGGGGGAGGCTTCTCGATACCCTGCGGAATCACAACTAGGATTAGCGGTGATAAAGTATGCGAGTGCAATAGAGGCGGGTGAGTGAACTGACCTGGGATGGGATCCGGGTGACCCGAAGGACGAGACGAATGCGGGTGCGTCCCAGACAGCCAGGCGGGAGGTAAGACCTCTCCCTTTCCTGGAAGGTAAGGCTGTGAAGAAGGGGCTGGAGCCTCCGCACGGTCATCAGCACAGAGATCCTGATCCAGCTCTCGCTCAGGGGAGACCCTCCGTTCATTCGCGGTGGCAGAAAGGTTCACCTGAGCAGGGGGACTGGGAGGAATGGAGTCCCGCAGCGGGACGCTAGTGATGAGGGCTGCGAAAGGATAGTGGTTAGTAGCCGATAACATAAAAGGGAGTAGCGAGAAGGTTCACAACTCACGAGATTGGGGTACAGTCTCCCCAGGAGGAGGCGGAGGAGCAAGATCCGAATCGGGAGGAGGAATCTCGTCCGCGGGAGGTGGCACCACCACACTGCTCAGAACGGCCCCATGGCCGTCCTCAGATACCAAAGCCCCCTGCGAATGGTCAGAATGAGTGCAGGGTAAGGGACAGGAGCCAAATGGAGACAAGAAGAATCCTCATACCAGCACCGCGGGGTCCGGAGGGGCATCCGCCAGCGTATCAGCCGGTGGAGTATCCGCCGGAGACTCCGAAGCAGTCTCGCCTCTCTGACGATTCAGCCGAATCGTCTTGGCTCGACGCGAGACATAGGGGGCGCTCAGATCCCGTTTCGACATTAGCCAGGGAGCAAATTTGGACGCTCTGGGGGCAGTCACAGCTTGGGCCGCAGCTAGGCGGTCGATCATCTCTCGCGAAAGGGGTTTCGCAGAAGGTTTGTGGAAAGACATTGCGAAGTGGAGGAACTCCGAGCCGAGATGAGAGAGTGGTCCAGGAAAACCTGACATAAGGATATATATATATAAGGTGGTGGTGGGACCCACGGAATCTCATGGATCCAGTCAGCAGGCACTCACCGAATACAGGGTTGGACTGTTCTTTACGATCGTAGGAACCGCTCGTAAAGAGCGGGGATTGTGTACAACCCGTATTCGCCGAGTGGGCCCCCCCCCCCAGCCAGCTGGCGAAACCTGGGTCGTCCGGATCATTCGCCGGGTCACTCGCACAGGCTAAGTGAGGTAAAAATGCCCTCAAGTTGGTGGAGGTAAGCTATAGGAAAGAAGACGCTAGGCGAGTGGTGCCCTCACGGACCACTCGCCCAGAAATGAGAGCATTCGCCCAGCCAGGGGACCACTCGCCCAGAAGCGTGGGCATTCGCCCGGACAGGCGGGTGCCCAGCGAATGGTGCCCTCTCGGACCATTCGCCCAAATGGGTGTGAGGGAAAAATGACTATAATACCCCTGGTGGGCTGCAAATAGCCCTTCGGAACAGCGGAGTTAGGCTGTTAGCAGACCAATTTGGGGTGCGGTTAGTAAAATTAAAAGGCGGATTCAGGCTATTTACAGACCAGCCTAGAAAAACTATAAATAGACCCTTAAGGGCACCTTGGAGGAGATCCGATTTTAGAGAATCCTCTCCTCCAGGCTAGTTTTGGTTGGCAGCCAGTGCCCTCCAAGGTGCCCGGTTGAGCTTTGGTTTGGGAGGGGAAGCTCTCTAAGATCTTCCGGGTGTGTGGTGGGACCTCCTCGCTTCAGCCTTGGGTCTATTCCGTTTCCAGCATCCACCGTCAAGAGAGTCTAGTGAGGGAGAAATAAGCATCGGCTACACCCCCAGAGGGTCCGAACTCAAGAGACCAGTTGCTGGTTTCAACATTTTTGGTGCGGTGAGCGTGGACCGTAGCCGGTGAAAGAAAATCCCAAGCTGGTTTCGATGACAGGAGATGGAGGAAATGGTTCTGACTCAGGTCACTCGCAGCCACCGGCGGCAGGCGAGTGGCTGGAGATGTTTGAGAAGTTCAAGCGAGAGGTCCTGCAGACGGTTCTCGCAGCAAGGACCGAGTGCGAGACCCCGGTGGTCCCAGTGGTCCCGCCTTTGCAGATTGGCGAGAACGCGCCAGGGCAGCGGCCGGGGAAGGAGGTGCCAGCAGAAGGAAGCGCGCGAGATCTCCCCGGACGGCAGCTGTTCAGCAGTCCGGCGAGTGCTGAGGTGTGTGAGTTGGTCCCGCGCGAGAGGACCACTCGCCGAGCAGGGGAAGGGAGCCCCTTTTGCGAGATGATCCTCTCGGCCCCAGTGCCAGAAGGGTTTCGTGGGCCGGAGATGTCCTACTACACCGGCAAGGAGGATCCAGTTGTGCACCTGCAGTGGTTCGAGGACATGACTTCAATCCTTCCCATGTCGGATTCTTTCCAATGCTCACTCTTCGCGACCACCCTGAAGGAGAAAGCAAGGGACTGGTTCCACCAACTTCCCACAAGTTCCATCTATGCGTTCGATGATCTGCGCCGAAGCTTCCGACTGCGTTTCTCGACGTCAAAAAAGAGGAAGAAGGATGCGGAGGCTCTCTTCAAGATCAGACAGAGGGAGGGGGAATCCCTGGCTAAGTACGTGGACAGGTTCCAGGAGGAGATACACCTAGTGCAGGAGGTGCCGGGATTCGCCCTCCAAATGGCATTCATCGTGGGGCTGCGAGAGGGGTTCTTCAAGATGGACCTGAAGAGAAGACCTCCTGTATCCTTCGAGGAGTTGATGGAGAGAGCCGCGGAGGAGATTAAAGGGGAGGCAGCCAATCCCGAATTCTATAAAAGGTTGGCAAAGATGAGCGAGCCCGAGGCAAGGCAGCCAGAGGGAAGAAGGCGAGAGGAGCCCAGGGGTCAGGGGTTCGAAAGACCACCTCGGGTTTGGAGGAACCAAGAACCCAACAACAGGTTGGGCTGGAGGAACCAGGAAGGACCCGCGCGAGGTCAGGATGAAAGGTACCAAGGAAGGGAGGCAGGAGGAGTGAATCAGGGGTGGAGGCAGGGTCCCAGACCCCCTCACCCCCCGAGGGAGCAAGCCATGGCGGTAGGCCGAGGGAGAAGAGGTAGAGGAGCAAGAGGAGGAAGAGGAAGAGCTGGAAGAGAGGACAGGGTGGCGTTGCCTTACTGTGACTTTCCTGCAATAAAACATACAAAAACAACCATAATGACTGCACTTAACCCAAATAACAATATAATCATTTTATATATACTTTTTATTCATATTCATCGAATAAATTAGCTAAAGAGTTAAAATAATAGATCAAGATAACTTCTTTTTGGGAAGTTATCATGCGGCCAAAACCTCACCCCCCTTTGGGGTGCGGCCAAGCCGCACCCCTCTCCGCAACGGGGTGCGGCCAAGCCCCCTCCCCCTTTTTTCGCAAGGGAGCTCGCGGAGGGCTCGACCGAAGTCACGCCCCTCGTCGGGTGCGACCGGAGCCCAATTCCCCTTTTGGGGGCGCTACTCCTCATTCCTCCATTCGCTCAGAACGCTTCGCGCTTATAGCACGCCCAGAACACTTCTGTGTTCGTTGCATGCACACGCCCAGAACACTTTCGTGTTCGTTGCATGCCCATAACGCTTTCGTGTTCGTTGCACGCTCAGAAAGCTTCTGAGCGCGCTCAGAACGCTTCTGAGCGCGCTCAGAGCACTTCCGCACTCCGGGCACGCTCACTTTTTGTCTTTCCCAATCTATCATATTGCAGAACTCGTTTGTCGCCTTTCTTACCTTCAACGAAGCTGTCCGAACTGCCCGAAGGGCGAGTCGGTCATTTGCGAAAAATGGCGATCCGTGTGCTCCAAATCGATCAGCGTGATTCGCCCGTCAGGTGGTTATGGTGGTTACAACGGCAAAATTACCGCGCTTCCCCCGGCCAAAGCTATAAAAGGAGCCCCAGACCTTCATTTCAAGGGACCTTGCCTTCTGCGCCCGAGAGAGCTCATTTGAAGATTTCCTTGGAATTCTCCTTCGGCGCTTGAAGATCTCCTTCGAGCCTTCGAAAGTCGCGAAAGGCGACTCAGCATTCTCACTTTTGTTCTCACAAGCATTCTCACTTTCGTTCTCACTACTGTTCTCAGAAGGAAAAAAATTTAGCTTTCCGAGAGGTGGCCTGTCACCTTCGGGGATCTCTCTCTCTCTCATTGTAACGAGCCGCGACCTGTCGCGCTCGAGCTCTAAGTCTCTAATTGTAATCCCCCAGAAGATAGTGAAAGTTGGCTGGCACAGCTCCGGCCGCGTGGTTTTCACCATTTCCGGGTTTTCCACGTTAAAAGTTCTTGTGTCACTTACTAGCTTAGTCTTTGACTGTTAGCGCGCTCGATTTGCTTCCGAACTAAGACGGTTCAAATCGACCGATCTACCAAAGCACCCGAGCGATCCGCAACAAATATATAAGAGAAATAATAAAGAATAGCTAAAATTAGAAAAAAAAAAATGAATGTCTCGGCATTGGAGGCTATAAGTATAGATAGGTAAAAATGTGAAACGAGTAGCCAAATCTCTTACAAAGTTTTTTACTTTTTTTGAGTTAAAATTAGTTCTCATACCAGAAACCCCCTAGATAGAAGGCGGTCGGGCTGCATCTAGATTGCCCAATTAGTATTCGCATCTCTGTTGCCGCAACTTCGCCAGTGAAAAACTACACTGCATGAACCATACGTAATGTCGCTACTAGAATTAATCTATTATATATTTGACAAAAGTTTAGTTTGGGACTTGATTCATATAATTACTAAACATTATAGAATTATTTCGTAAACAATGAAGTTGTGGTATCCATTTCAAAATTTGAGCTTGAAGAAACAAGAAATTACTACGATTTAACACAATTAAAAAACTTTTATTATCTTAACTAAGAATTCCTTCATGTTTACTTTTTTGTCGCGTCTTGGAAAAAAACTTAGAAACAATATACAAAATGGACACACAATATCCATTTCAAAATTTGACCCATTATGTTTCCCTAGTTATACCAATTAGTGATGCCTTGTATGTATTTGGATATGTATGTAGGACGATCATTAAATATTATTGTGCTTCTATCATTATTAATTCATTAAATATGCATTTAAGTTAATTTTCAGTCATATTAGTTTGCATTTATATTATTGATAGGGTTTCCTTGAAGGCGCTAACCGCACCCCATTCATGGGTGTGCGGTTATCCAAAGAAACCCCACTAACTCCGTAACCACCCAACATGTGGGTGCAAATAGTAAAATCCTTCAACATGAGGGTGCAAATAGTAAAATTCTGCATCATTGGGTGCAAATAGTAAAATCCTCCAACATGGGGGTGCAAATAGTAAATTCCTCCATCATGGAGTGCAAATAGTAAAATCCTCCAACATGGGGGTGCAAATAGTAAAATCTCACATCATGAGGTGCAAATAGTAAAATCCCTCATTATGGGGTGCAAATAGTAAAATCCTTCAACATGTGGGTGTAAATAGTAAAATCCTCCAACATGTGGGTGTAAATAGTAATATCCTCCAACACGGGGGTGCAAATAGTAAAATCCTTCAATACGGTCTGCGTATAGCAAATAATATGGTTATGGTGTGCGCATAACCATATCCGTCATATGAATACATATCACCGCAAAACTATACAAACTGGTGTGCGCGTAGCTATATTCATGATAAGTGTGCGTATAACACATAAATTGGTTATGGTGTGCGGGTAGCCGCATAACCACCATAACTACCCTAACCACCCATTTAATTACGAAAGTGACACCCTCAAAAACTATAAATAGAACCCCAAGACTTCTCTTTTTTGGATCTTCTTCTTCTCCTCCTCCATCTCTCCCCTCTTTTGAGACTTTCTCTCTCTCAGGCCGGGAAAATCCTCCTGCGGATTTTCTCTCTCCTCCTTCTTCCTTGCGCGCTCACAAGCGCGCGTTCTCCTTGCGCGCTCACAAGCGCGCGTCCTCCTTGCGCCCTCACAAGCGCGCGTCCTCCTTGCGCGCTCTCAAGCGCGCCTCCTCCTTGCGCGCTCACCAGCGCGCGTCCTCCTTGTGCGCTCCCAAGCGCGCCTCCTCCTTGCGCGCTCACCAGCGCGTCCTCCTTGCGTGCTCACAAGCGCGCGTCCTCCTTGCGCGCTCACAAGCGCGCGTCCTCCGTGCGCGCTCCCAAGCGCGCCTCCTCCTTGCGCGCTCACAAGCGCGCCTCCGTGCGCTCCGCTCTCAAGACCGCTCCAAGCGCGCCTCTGTGTGCTCCGCTCTCAAGACCGCTCCAAGCGCGCCTCCGTGCGCTCCGCTCTCAAGACCGCTCCAAGCGCGCCTCCGTGCGCTCCGCTTTCAAGACCGCTCCAAGCGCGCCTCCATGCGCTCCGCTTTCAAGACCGCTCCAAGCGCGCCACCGTGCTGTCCGCTCTCAAGACCCCTCCAAGCGCGCCTCCGTGCGCTTCGCTCTCAAGACCGCTCCATGCGCGCCTCGGTGCGCTCCGCTCTCAAGACCGCTCCAAGCGCGCCCCTGTGCGCTCCGCTCTCAAGACCACTCCGAGCGCTCCTCCGTGCGCTCCGCTCTCAAGACCGCTCCCAGCGCGCCTCCGTGCGCTCCGCTCTCAAGACCGCTCCAAGCGCGTCTCCATGCGCTCCGCTCTCAAGACCGCCCCAAGCGCGCCTCCGGGCGCTCCGCTCTCAAGACCGCTCCAAGCGCGCCTCCGCGCGCTCCGCTCTCAAGACCGCTCCAAGTTCGCCTCCATGCGCTCCGCTCTCAAGACTGCTCCAAGAGCGCCTCTGCGCGCTCCGCTCTCAAGACCCTCCAAGCATAACCCCGCGTACTCAGCAACAAGCACTCCGCGCACTCAAGAACAAACGCTCCAGCCTACAGCAAGAACAGCACTCCAAACTCCTCTAGCGCAGCAGGAGACAACCGAAAGAGACAAAGACGCACAGAGCACATCGATCCAACCTTCAAGCTGCAGTCAAAACCTCTAGAGCGCTTAGAGCGCAGCATCCCCATCTGCATCAGACAAAAGTCTTAGCTCCAGGAGCGGTGGCTTGTCACCATCCGAGTATCTCTCTCTCAACAATTGTAACGAGAGGCGGCATGTCGCCCTCGAGTTCCTTAAAGTAGCTTTGTACAACAACCAATAAATAGTTGAGGTTTCGGCCGGCACAGACCCGGCCGCGTGATTTTTCACCCAGTTGACGGGTTTTCCACGTTAAAAAAATTGCCTTGTCAGCTTTCCCTTTTTCTGTGACTGATTGCGTGCTCAAACTCTCCCGGGCTAAGGCGGTCCAATCTAGTCCGGTCTACCAGAGTCTTGAGTGATCCGCAATAGTGTGGCGCCGTCTGTGGGAAGGAGTTCCCCGCATTCCAAGAAGATCTAAAAGACAGTATCACCAGCCCAACGATACTCGTGACTTGGCATCATGGCAGGAAAAGCCATCAGCGTCGCCGAAAGATCAATCACTGGGGGCAAGGTGACCTAGTATCCTCCCGCCGGAAGAGGCTACGCAACTTGGTCGAATTTTCATTCGCCAGCGCCAACGCGGTCCTCTCAATCGAAAATAGGCGGCACAACCTGGATCGGATCTTCATTCTCCAGCGCCAGCGCAAGCCTCCATCTGCAGCCCCCAGATTGAATTTTCATTCTCCGGCGGTCCCCTCAACCGGAAAAGCCAACACAACCTGGATCGAATTTTCATTCTCCAGTGCTAGCGCAGATCTTTGCTCGCAGCTCTGGATCGAATTTGCATTCTCCAGTAGTCTTTTCTCCCAGATCGAATACTGGCATTCTCTGACCCGTGGCTAGGCCCCGCAACCAGATCGAATTTACATTCTCTGGCGCTGGATCGAATTTACATTCTCTAGCATGACTGCCCGCCGACGTCCGCCATCGTCAGGGCCTGCCCCCTCACGATGGCCACCGGATTGAATACTTACATTCTCCGGCAAAGTCGCGAGCAATCCTTGTGCAAACAAAGTCGCGAGCAATCCTCGTGCAAACAAAGCCGCGAGCAATCCTCGTGCAAACAAAGCCGCGAGCAATCCTCGTGCAAACAAAGCCGCGAGCCAGACTCGTGCAAAAAGCCACGAGCCAGACTCGTGCAAAAAGCCGCGAGCCAGACTCGTGCAAAAAGCCGCGAGCCAGACTCGTGCAAAAAGCCGCGAGCCAGACTCGTGCAAAAAGCCGCGAGCCAGACTCGTGCAAAAAGCCGCGAGCCAGACTCGTGCAAAAAGCCGCGAGCCAGACTCGTGCCAAAAGCCGCGAGCCAGCCTCGTGCAAAAAGCCGCGAGCCAGACTCGTGCGAAAAGCCGCGAGCCAGACTCGTGCAAAAAGCCGCGAGCCAGACTCGTGCAAAAAGCCGCGGGCCAGACTCGTGCAAAAATCCGCGGGCCAGACTCGTGCACCTATTTTATTATAAAGCCGCGGGCCAGACTCGAGCACCTATTTTATATAAAAGCCGCGAGTCAGACTCGTGCAAACTAATTTTTTGACTAACATAAAAGCCGCGAGCTCAAGTCCGCGCAAACTCATCTGTAACTTTGAAAATAATCAAACTACGCAGGTGCTAACAACCAGATTGACAAGGCTGGAACAGTAAACAAACACTCAAGCAACGCTCAAGGAGCTACCAAAGCTCTGTAAGCAAAGTACCAAGCTGCTGCATAATGCAAATGTGCAAAGAAACGATAAAGATGGAGCCACGCCTCATCCACATCAACACCAGTCTCCCTCTCACCCTCGAAGAGACCTCCGACATCAAGCTCAGATATATCTCAACAATGCGACAACACCGCCGTACAGGGGAACTTCACTCCTGGACTTGCAGGCATCCCATACCGTCACTTTCAAACATCAACATGCTCCACAACTAATGAGGAGCGCCACTAAATAAACTACCCCTGAGGACAATGCCTCGCTCCCTGAAAGGCCAAGGAGTCGCCCGAGTCTTCACGAGCAAAGGCTCGTAGGTATGAGCCACATCACACAGGTGCGCTCCCCGCGCGCTCACCACATGTGGGCGCCACTCCTACATCCGCACAGCATGCGAGCGCACCTTCCTCACACCGCTCCGCTACAGGAAGTCCTTTCCGAGACTCTTCAAGCACCTCCTTCCATACCACGTTGCTGACTCCACCACAATCGCCACAACTATTTCGCACAAAAAGTCCCCGCACCTCTCTCGCCCCGGCTCTGAACTTCGGGGACTTCAG
Organism: Dactylorhiza incarnata; assembly: GCA_033032865.1. Classification (NCBI taxonomy): domain Eukaryota; kingdom Viridiplantae; phylum Streptophyta; class Magnoliopsida; order Asparagales; family Orchidaceae; genus Dactylorhiza; species Dactylorhiza incarnata. The sequence continues at coordinate 1,281,915 of JAWHQI010000227.1, read as the reverse complement.
GGGCAAATGATAGGGTTTCCTTGAAGGCGCTAACCGCACCCCATTCATGGGTGTGCGGTTATCCAAAGAAACCCCACTATCCCCGTAACCACCCAACATGTGGGTGCAAATAGTAAAATCCTTCAACATGGGGGTGCAAATAGTAAAATTCTGCATCATGGGGTGCAAATAGTAAAATCCTTCAACATGGGGGTGCAAATAGTAAATTCCTCCATCATGGAGTGCAAATAGTAAAATCCTCCAACATGGGGGTGCAAATAGTAAAATCTCACATCATGATGTGCAAATAGTAAAATCCCTCATTATGGGGTGCAAATAGTAAAATCCTTCAACATGTGGGTGTAAATAGTAAAATCCTCCAACATGTGGGTGTAAATAGTAAAATCCTCCAACATGGGGGTGCAAATAGTAAAATCCTTCAATACGGTCTGCGTATAGCAAATAATATGGTTATGGTGTGCGCATAACCATATCCGTCATATGAATACATATCACCGCAAAACTATACAAACTGGTGTGCGCGTAGCTATATTCATGATAAGTGTGCGTATAACACATAAATTGGTTATGGTGTGCGGGTAGCCGCATAACCACCATAACTACCCTAACCACCCATTTAATTACGAAAGTGTCACCCTCAAAAACTATAAATAGAACCTCAAGGCTTCTCTTTTTTGGATCTTCTTCTTCTCCTCCATCTCTCCCCTCTTTTGAGACTTTCTCTCTCTTCGGCCGGGAAAATCCTCCTACGGATTTTCTCTCTCCTCCTTCTTCCTTGCGCGCTCACAAGCGCGCGTCCTCCTTGCGCGCTCACAAGCGCGCGTCCTCCTTGCGCGCTCACCAGCGCGCGTCCTCCTTGCGCGCTCCCAAGCGCGCCTCTTCCTTGCGCGCTCACCAACGCGCGTCCTCCTTGCGCGCTCACAAGCGCGTCCTCCTTGCGCGCTCCCAAGCGCGCGTCCTCCTTGCGCGCTCACAAGCGCGCGTCCTCCTTGCGCGCTCCCAAGCGCGCCTCCTCCTTGCGCGCTCACAAGCGCGCCTCCGTGCGCTCCGCTCACAAGCGCACCTCCGTGCGCTCCGCTCTCAAGACCGCTCCAAGCGCGCCTCCGTGCGCTCCGCTCTCAAGACCGCTCCAAGCGCGCCTCCGTGCGCTCCGCTTTCAAGACCGTTGCAAGCGCGCCTCCGTGCGCTCCGCTTTCAAGACCGCTCCAAGCGCGCCACTGCGCGCTCCGCTCTCAAGACCCCTCCAAGCGCGCCTCCGTGCGCTCCGCTCTCAAGACCGCTCCATGCGCGCCACCGTGCGCTCTGCTCTCAAGACCGCTCCGAGCGCGCCTCCGTGCGCTCCGCTCCCAAGACCACGCCTAGCGCGCCTCCGTGCGCTCCGCTCTCAAGACCGCCCCAAGCGCGCCTTCGTGCGCTCCGCTCTCAAGACCGCTCCAAGCGCGCCTCCGCGCGCTCCGCTCTCAAGACCGCCCCAAGCGCGCCTTCGTGCGCTCCGCTCTCAAGACCGCTCCAAGCGCGCCTCCGCGCGCTCCGCTCTCAAGACCGCTCCAAGCGCGCCTCCGCGCGCTCCGCTCTCAAGACCGCTCCAAGCGCGCCTCCGCGCGCTCCGCTCTCAAGACTGCTCCAAGAGCGCCTCTGCGCGGTCCGCTCTCAAGACCGTCCAAGCATAACCCCGCGTACTCAGCAACAAGCACTCCGCGCACTCAAGAACAAACGCTCCAGCCTCCAGCAAGAACAGCACTCCAAACTCCTCTAGCGCAGCAGGAGACAACCGACAGAGACAAAGACGCACAGAGCACATCGATCCAACCTTCAAGCTGCAGTCAAAACCTCTAGAGCGCTTAGAGCGCAGCATCCCCTTCTGCATCAGACAAAAGTCTTAGCTCCAGGAGCGGTGGCTTGTCACCCTCCGAGTATCTCTCTCTCTCAACAATTGTAACGAGAGGCGGCCTGTCGCCCTCGAGTTCTTTAAAGTAGCTTTGTACAACAACCAACAAATAGTGGAGGTTTCGGCCGGCACAGACCCGGACGCGTGGTTTTTCACCCAGTTGACGGGTTTTCCACGCTAAAAAAATTGCCTTGTCAGCTTTCCCTTTTTCTGTGACTGATTGCGTGCTCAAACGCTACCGGGCTAAGGCGGTCCAATCTAGTCCGATCTACCGGAGCCTTGAGTGATCCACAACAATTATATTTACATCTCTCACTATTCACTACGTTTTGTCAAATTTCACACATTGTTGAATGTTGACCATGTCTTTTCACCTTTATCTCCATTTAATACTATACTCTCACTTTTTTCTCCATTAACTACAAATTTCTGATAGAAATTTATAACTATTTCTTCGGGTTGGTGTATATTTTGAATCGTTTTATTGGATTGAAACTACCAAAGGACCACTCAATTATTTTTTGATGCTACGTTGGACCAATTTTAGGTTTAGGAGTTTACTTTAAGGTGAGAAATTTGGGTTGGTTATCTTTGAACACGAGCGTTGATGTTTTAATCGCATTGGCATCATTTTTTAGTATCAGTGACATGTTGTACTAAGATTTTGTTTGAAACGCTGGCTGTTGTCACGAACATAACTTCTCAAGACGAAGTTTTAGGTCTGAACACAACCTCGATCAAACATGAACATTCTCATCCACAAAATGAAGTTTTGGCCATAAATTTTGAGGCATAAGTTTAAAATGCAGGAAATACACTGCCTTTAATACTACATTTTCACACTTGTGTCGCTCGAATGGCATATTCATCTCTAATGCAGACTAAATTTATGTGATTGTGCGACTGCGTGAAAAACCTAATAAAAAAAGAGAGCTAGTTGTCATTTTCATCTCATGTGTGTTTATAAAATATCATCACATTTTTGGACTAGCTTTGGATGCAGTAATATAAGTCTCATATCAATATCAAGTTCTATTAAAATTTGTTTAAAATATGAAAATACAATACTAGACATATGCCCCGTTTGGCAAGACTTTTTTGCATCGGTGAATTTAGACAAAAACATCATCATCATAGAATGCATATCTGACAAAACAGTGTTATGACCGTCATCAAAAAATGCTTGTACAAGGCGTTTTTCCAAAAATTCGCTATAGTTACGCTCATGTTTAAATCAGGGCGGCAATACGTGTTTTGCGTGTATTTTTAGGAAAAATGTTCAACACGAAAGTTGTAGATCTCAATTTTAGTGTTGAAGACTTTTCCTAAAAATATATGTATAAGACATATTTTCAAAAGACACGTAATAACTCATACAAATAGAGTGTGGATAGTCAAAACTACAATACCAATATCAGCGCCCTAATTTTATACAAGCAACTATTAAAATAAAATAAAATAAGAACAAAAATGGATGGAAACCCGTTAAAAGTCCGGGGAAATAATTCGTTCATGATGAGTGAATATTAAATGAGGATAAATTTAATGGCGCAGATTGCAGATCCCACCAAAGCTGTTGGGGGTATTTTGAGAAATTAAAATTGGGTTAGTTGGATGGGCATTGAAGGGTAAAATTGGTAGATTGCTTACCATGAAAGCATCGGATTTGACGGCATTGAAAAAGTGATTGGCAATTAATGACGCAAGCGATGAGCCACGTGGTGCTTAAATGCTCCTTAATTGTGATCTGCCCTTTTTATCCTCTGGTATTAAATCTGCATGTGATGCATGCCACACTTTTCTCGCACGCCTAAAGTTGCGTGTGTGGGTCAAATAGATCAAGTCATAGCCCGACACGAAAAAAAAGAGAATATCCGATAAACCCAACACACACCGATGTTCAAACAGCGTCGCTCGTCTAGCGGGTTCTTTCAGTGTTTGGATTGACGAAACAAACAAAGTTGGATCGACCCGACAGAGATTTCTCTCTGTAATTGGATCGGATAGATGACTTTGAATTGGCATTGCAGTAAATGCTGTCACGGTTCCAGTTCGGTTCCGGTTCTACTAAAATCGTGAACCGAACCGCTAAGGTAATGGTTCTTCAAATTAGAACCAAAATCATATTTGGTTTGACCGGTTCCGGTTCCAGCATAATTTTTGGAACCGTCGTGTTAACAGTTCCGGTTACGGTTCAACAAGAACCAAAACCAAACCGGTCATTAACGGTTCGGTCCAGTTCCATGCGGTTCGGTCCGGTTTCAATCGGTTCCAACTAGAATTAAACCAAACTTAGCGGAATGAATTGAGGAGGCAAAACAAATCAGAGGGGAAAAATATACCCGTGCGTTCGGTTTTTTTGCAAGTGGGACTTCGAAGTCTGAGGCCCGGGCGCAAGAATTTTGCGTTACACCAAATGAGGATACTTTTTGTATAATATATAGTAAGTCAGGTTGAAAATAAAAAACTGAAACCGCAAAACCACAAAATTGCACAAGACCACGTCGATTTTGCAAATTCAAAGATCACGATCGTGTAATGTTGATGCAATAATGTTCATGTTGCTGAACACCACGACTTAACATAGGGTAAGAAATTTGAATTGTTACTCTTGAAATCTTATTTTACAATTAAAATTTTATTTGAAAAATATATTAGTTAATTCAATTTAACTAATTTATCAACTACAATTAGATTTGTCTTTCATGATTACTATTAAATATTAGTTGTATATCCGTTATATTTTTAAAACAAAATAATTCAAAATAATATGTGAGTAAAATTAAAAATACATTATATGACTGTATAAAAACCGAAAGTTCACCTCAAAAACCAACTCCAAATCGCACCAATGTCAAACTACACAGAACGGTTTTGGTGATGTGCGATTTTGTTCAGTTCAAAATCAATCCCTTTGTTGCGATTGCGATGTGGGTTCAAACCGCACCAGTTTCACCAATAATAGTAAGTATAGATATTATAGATATATTATAAAAATAATAATAATAATAATAATAATAAACGGGTTGCGGTTCGGTTCTGCTTCGGTCCGGTTCAGATCGGTTCTAAAAACCTTGAAACCGCTTGATACTTGTATATTGCGGTTCCGGTTCCGGTTCCGGTCCGGATAATAAAATGAAAGAACCACACCCGAACCAATGTTGTTCACGGTTCCAAAATTTAAATTGGAACCCAAATAATTCGCGAACGGTTCGGTCTGGTTCTTTGCGGTTCAGGTTCGGTTCCGATTCGGTTTACGGTTTTCGGTTTTTAGTGACAGCTTTAGCAGTAATAATGCATATGGTGTGCGGATAGTGGAGCGCGAAAAAGAGACGCACTTCTCTCCCGTTGTCAATCTCCATAATTTAATCCGCAGCAACAACAACAACAACAAAAAACAAAACCAAGGGATATATATCTAGAGCTTGAATTTGTATTTTTGCTGCAGCTATTTGCTTTCAGATTTCATTCTCATCCTAAGTTTGATTAAAGAAGGCGGCAGCCTTTTGTCCTTCGCATTTATAACACAATGGTTGATAAGTTCTTGGCCCCTCCCCTTTTTTTTGTGATTTTCAGAACAATTTTCAAAATTATTAATCAATATTTATGTTTAAATTTACTGAAACCTAGAGCAATCTCAATTAGGGTTGCTGTAAGCAGTAGCACAAACCCTTATTAGATTTATCAAATTTTGGATCCTAATGTTTTGATAAATTGGACAATTAATTGTATAAATGTGTTTTTCTTAGAAAAGCAACATTCAATGTAATTAAAGGCTTCAGCCTAGATCAAGGCTAAAACATCATAAGATTTGGTGGGTGCGGATAAAGAGAATGCCGAGCTTTGGATTGTGCAGTACCATTGGTCTTCCGACATATTAAAGAGAAAGAACAATGGTCAAACAGAGGCATAAATATAAGGATAGCCAGCAAGAGAGACTCAATCCAAGAGAGATAAGGCACAATGGTGCTGAGCTTCGTAGGCTTGCACAGTCTCCTTCGACAATGATGCAAATTTTTTGTATTCGAGCCCTAGACACATGTGTCCGCAGATCGGTCTCCGGGGATCACAAGCTGCTGACACGCGGAAAGATGAATTTTCGTTTATTTACTCTGGAAAGATGTTTCTCGGTTTTCGTTTTCACATTGATAGTAAGATATTTGAGTCATCTCTCAAATATTTTTAAAATAACCGAGAGATGACTCGAATATCTCAGCTATTATTCAGATATCTTAGCTATTAGCGTGAAATCAAACACGAGATACATCTTTCCACGTGCCGACATCTCGGGAGCCCCGGACACGAATTTGTGTCCAGGGCTCGAACCCAAGAAATTCGAGACAATGATAGACCTCCAACCCATGGAGATTGCACGGCCTAGCAAGTCTTTAGCAACGAAAGCCTTGACTAACACCGCATCGGAGAAAGGGCGGTCTTACAAGAAAAAAAAACATTAAAAACAACAACTAACAGTGAAGTTTTACTCTTAAAATGGGTTGGAGGGGTACAATCGAGAAGCCAAACATAAATTTAAAATAAATATCAAATGTTCACTATATACTTTTTCTTCTTCTTCTTCCTTCCTGCAAGCAACAACAACAAAAAAGATCAAAATAAAAATATTAGTCATCAAGCTTCTACAAACACATGGTAGTAATGTGCACAATAAATTTGCTCACTAGCAAATATCAATGATCGAGGCCTACTATCTAATAATGGAGGACGGGTTGAGCCATGCAGCTTTTGTGTGGGCCCCGGAAGTGCGAGGGTACCACAAAGGCAACCGTGTCCATGTGTAATCACACGGACGATGTTCGCGCCCCGGTATTGAATAATTGTGCCTAATAATGTGACAGGAAGTATCAAAAATGAGCCAGAGCATGGGATACCTAGGTTTTGTTATCTCTAAACCAGTCATGGACAATACCCGCACTTTCGCCTTGGGCAACAAGCCTCCTTCTCCACCGGTCGTCAATCGCTCTTTCCCCGCCTGTGGATAGTTCATACCTCACACCCGTCCATTAGTCGATCGCGCCTTGCCAGTCGATCCTTGCCTCCTTAGCCTCCCCGTAAGGTGATTAATTCACTCGCTCTTGAATTCCAATGCTATATAATTCAGCTCGCCGTGGCTTCTTGAAATGCTTCCCACTGTTATTATTATTCGTGTTTCAGTGATTAAGACTATGTTTTGCACGGCGGTAGTGGTCGTGAATGTAGTGTTTATGAACCGTCGTTCGTGAACGCTCAACCTCACCTAAGGAACTACGCTCGCTTTTATGTTCAAAACTATTTTTTTCTTGATGTCGGTCATAACTGTGGTCATGCCAAACATACACTCTATGGCGGTAACGTTTTTGTTCAAACTCACCGTAGCAAAAACACTGTGACAAACAGAGCCTAAAACATTCGAGATAAGCAGCTTTCATTTCTTCCAACCCAGATCGTTTCTTTGAATGTTACCCAAGACATTTCAAACGCTTGACATTTTTTGTTTTATCTTTTTCTATTAGATAATCATTTTGGATTTGCTAGCAACAATGGCCATATTAATGCTAATGTATGAGGGTCAAATTTGACCGTTTGTGTGCAATTACTTCCAGCTGATTTATACTCACATTAACACATAATTAATGTGATTAATATCTCAATTAGCCAACGTATCTCCTCTCTCTCTTTCTTTTCTATTTCCCCTCTTTCTTCATTTCTTTTCTATTTTCAGAGGCATCTCTATCTGGTTTTTCACTATTTTCATTCTTTCAACATTGCTAGGCGATTAAAGTTGCTGGTGCTCAACGCCTTCATCTGGAGGGGGACTCCGTGACGGTTATTCAGTTGCTGCATGGGACCGCCCATTGCCTGGATGCTCTGGATGCTCGGGTTGTGCATGTGTCTGATGTGATTTCCTATGCTTCGAGTCTTGACGCCTTTCTTATCAATCATGCCTAGCGAGAGGTAAACTGTGCGGTGGATGGGTGTGCCAACCTTGTCATAGCCAGAGGGATTTCTCTTGCTCTGAAAAGGATCTCCCGGATGAGGTTCAAAATCTTGCTAGAGATGATCGTAAAATGCGAGTGTATGAGAAAACTAGGTAGTTAACTATTTTCCCCTTTTCAACAAAAAAAAAAGATGGTGCAACTTATTTATCACATTGTTACACAATTTATTTAGCATCAATTAATACTAACATTTTTGCACGGTTTTTTTACTCTACTTGTGATAAAATAACAAGAGAAGTATCTATTATTATATAATACTATATTAAAAAAAAATTAGATGATCATTATCTAAGCATTTCAATCTAGAATATAAGCATTTCAATTTTAATTTATTTAATTTAATAGATCACATGATTTTTTAATGGTGGTTATATTTGCAGGCCCTATATGGATATTTGCAGCCCAATTTTTAGAGTCATTACGCGCCTTTTGAAAATACTCTTTGTTAGGTGCATTTTTAGGAAAAGTGTTCAACATGAAAGTTGTAGATCTCGTCGAAATCTACAACTTTGATGTTGAACACTTTTCCTAAAAATGCACCTAACATTGCATATTTTCAAAAAGCAGTTTCGCGCTTTTTGAAAATACGCAATGTTAGGTGCATTTTTAGGAAAAGTGTTCAACATCAAAGTTGTAGATTTCGACGAGATCTACAACTTTCATGTTGAACACTTTTCCTAAAAATGCACCTAACAAAGAGTATTTTCAAAAGGCGCGTAATAACTCGTAAAAATTGGGCTGCAAATGTCCATATAGGGCCTGCAAATATAATTACCTTTTTTTAATATATAAGGCAAAATTAAATTAATTATTATTATTATTTATTGATGCTAGCTAGTAGCTACAGAGCATAGGGTCCATCAGGGCACCATATTTACGACAACAATACCCGATCATTACATCGAGTGATGGTCGGGTAGTGTTCCGTCGCACACAGTGTATGAGGGGACCGTGCACAACCAAACTTTAAATGAATCAAGGTCCTGAAATAGGACAATTAAATGAATATGAGCCCTTCAAATTTTAATCTCTTTGATCTAATGAAACCATTATGTTCTTTATAGATAAGTATATGAGCCCAACAAGAGAAGTGAGCAGCTGTATTCAACTATTATTCAAGAAACAATCAGATACCGTCATCGTCACACACTACACACAAGTATATATCTATACTTACTATATTAAAAGGGGAAAAAAAGTCTTTGGTTAAACATTCAATATTTCATTTTTACCCATAAGTTTAAAGAAATAGTGAGAGAGAATGCCGTGAGTGAGAGAAAAATAGAGGAGAAAAAGAGAGGGGAGAGAGACATTAAATAAAAATATAAATAAAAAGTGGAGAGACCTGCATCTATTTAAGATTAAAGAAAAAGAAATGTAAAGGAAGGTTGCAATGAGTGAGAGGAAGATAGAGGAGAGAGAAACAGAGGGGAGAAACATTTAATAAAAATATAAATACAAAACAACACATTAAATAAAAATATAGCATCGGACAATGTCGTGTCCGAAGTATTGTCGTGATCGGTATACTGTCGCGGTTGGCCATAGGGGCGTGTCTCTCACTCGCATGTATATATATATAAATAGTAAATATGATTCATTGGCATGTAAAAGTGTAGGGAGGATTAAGTTTGAAGGGAAGTGAGTGCAATAATTGTAAAGGAGCATGCTCCATCACATTCACATGCAGAAATGTTTTTTTCAACACAAAGTAAGTGGTCCAGATCACTGGCCTGGGATCTACCCACCCAACTCATAAAGTGTTGAGCTAAAGAGGGATTCCAAAGCACTCCAAGTGTTTTGAGACCTACTTCAAATATCGGACTTCTTCTAAGATCGATCCCATTGTCACCAGCGTGCGAACCTCCTCCTTCATGACGCCCCAAAACTCTGGCGAATATCAATGATTCTTCTATGAAATTCGTGTCGGGATATTGAATGACTCATGGATCTGCGTTGTTTTGGGGGGAGAACAAGTTCGACCGCCAATCCCAGCATCCCTTTATATTTCTATCTTGTACGCCCAATCACAGGGTCAAAGTTCTCACGGGAAATTGTTCTCGCATCACGTAGAGGAGGCAGTAGTAGCAATATTAATAGAAAGACTACCAAATTCGATGGATTAACCTCACTAGCATTATACTTGCCTCATTCATGACGACGACGAAAACACATGCAATCACGATAGGAGCAGGCACGGGAATAAGGCTCTCCCTTACGATATAAAATGGGAGCGAAACAAATTGTTGGCCCTGCTTCATTCACATGGCAATGGCACCAATGCCAGCCACATGTATACCAAACCGACAGTCAAAGGGCAATTATGCGTCAAACCCACCCTAAGAGGTAATTCTACGAAATAAAATTTACTAAATCTTCGACGACAACATCAAATCTACCAATGTCACAAAAACTAAGAAAGAAGTAACAAAATTCCATCTCGAAGCCTTGGCACCACAAAAGATCAACCATGCACTCCATATGCTACAACCTATACCGTGGGTAAATGTATTTTTGTAAATGCATTCAAATCACATCATTTGCTTTGACCTATTAATATGTGATACATTTGCTAACATTTACTAAAGATGGCCACAGTTTTAACCCAAGCATGAATGGCTCAGTAGCCCAATTTCTAAGCAGGTAGGAAAACTGGAAACCAATCTGCAATATCTGCTATGTATACCCAATTAACAGTTTCCAGGAATATTCAAATGTTAAATCACACGGGACTGTGTAGCACACATCAAAACATTCATACCAAAAGTTGACCGAGCAATTGCATATACAATTAAGCACCGAACGCAAATTTCGCAAATAGAGACCAAATGGAGGGGTTTATTTCACGATCCAGATTGAATCTTCTTTATCAAAGGGTGCAAAACATACTAATAAAAAGGAATAGGATTACTTAACCCGTCGGAGGAAGGAAGAAACAATCTAGACAGTGAAATGGATGGTATGCATTAGCCTCCAAATGGAGAGGATCCCAGTTCAAATTCCGCCCTCTTCTAGGAAGCACAACTCACCCAAGCAGGCTCACTGAATACTGTATTTAAAGTTGGTTTGTTAATAACAAGTTGATTTTTGCATTTGTTTACTATCCCTAAAAAAAATCTTAGACAACAGATGTACGGAGACCCAATAATCTCCCCCAGCAATAGATATCAAATGCGCGGATCCAATAAAACAAGGTGATTGATATTCATACACCCATAACGGCTATGAGAGAATTTTCTGTACGTGTAACGTTCCTAAAGGATGGTACGGGACCGTATTTTTAGTTGAAATTTCAACTGTAACTGTATTCATAGTTATATTTACAGTCGTAAAAACATGTAATTTACAACTGTAAACTGTATTAAAAAAATCACTTTTTAACACGAATATTTTCAGACCGTAACATATACATATGAGATCTTAAAATGATCATAAAAAATAATTAAATTAATATCTGTAATTTATTTATTTTTAAACACTATAATTTGGTCTACAAATACAATAAGCGCACAATCCTTTAGGTATGTTATGCGTACCTAAGTATTTTCCTAACGGCCATTCCTATCCCCTCATTAAAAAAAATTAAATACTATTAAAAGTCAAAAAATTCCTAAATGTACCCCCCCCACACACACAAAGACCCAACTCACAGCTCTCTCGTTCACGCCCCCCCCCCCCCCCCCCGGGGGGTGACTAGCGAAGGTCTCGCCCACAGACCCCTGCGCCGCCTCAACGTCCATCTCCGGCCGGCGAGTTCCCCTTTTTACTTTGCTTTGACTCCGTAGCTCGAGACTAATCCGGTGCAGGAGAAATAAGAGAGCGGGCCAAACGCCATTGCTGAGCTTGTCATCTAATACAAACAGCTTCCGTCATCCCTCGATGCAGTACCTGAAGATCGGAGTTACCATTCGGCATTGCGCTTGCTCTATTGAAGCCCTCAACACCTTCGTCTCCACCACACAGATGACGTACAGTGCGCCAGGAAACACCTGGCCAAGGCCATGGATGCCATTGCAACGGTAAAATCGCGGGTTCCGGCAAAAGACGCTTCCTGTCCAAAGGTGCTCGTCTCCGCCACCACCGCCTCCCTTTTATCAAGATGTTGTGCGGTGCGCCAACCCCATCATCACTGTTATCGAGGAGCTCAGACGGCTGGCAGAGTTCAAGAAGCCGGAGCACGCACACAACGTCGGGCGAGGGGTTCCGAATCGCGAAACAGGGGGCGGTTGTCGGACTTGAACAAGAGAGGGGAGTGGGGTATGATTAGATTTTTTAGAGGTTATAATAATGTCTTGTTTCTTAAATTAAAAGAGGTAAAAATAGCCAAATAAAATGTATGATTAACAATCACCTAAAATAAAGTGCATCTGAAACAAATTCTCGTCCTCTTCCTTAAATGCATCCCATGCGTGAGGGAGGGCCCAATGACTCATGTATTTAAAATTGGACAATACTACACATACCTAAAGTTTACCTAAAAGCCACAAAAAATGGGCCCCACAGGTCACAAAAACACCCGATTCTTCTAGGGTTAGGGTGAAAATCACAAAAAATGGGCCCCACTCGGCACAAAAACACCCGACTTTAGGATTTGGCGCAAAAAAAAACCCTAAAATCGGGTGTTTTTGTGACCTGTGGGGCCCATTTTTTGTGGCTTTTAGGTAGACTTTAGGTATGCATAGCATTATTCTTTAAAATTAGTTCGTTAGTAAGGGGATGTTTTGCGAGCGTTTACGATCCATAAACACCTATTCAGACATATCAGATGCACGGATGCAATAATCTACCAAGCAACAGATATTATTGCTACTAAAGAAAATCTTAATCCATGTTAAGAATATATTTAAAAAAAATCATGTGCTACTTAAACAGCATGGAGTATATCATCAACAAAATACACAAGCTAAAAAGTAGAGATGGATGCATGATTAAAATATAACCGCAAAATTGCATACTTGTGACCTTGTTGCCTTGCTAATCGAACAGACTGAAGCCCATGTCCTGGTAAGAAAACAGATGATTTATGGAACTAGCAATTTTAGGCTGAGAAATTATAATAAATCAAACTTGGGTATAATAGAAAACCATTCCACATATAATCATCAAAATTTGTAAATCATCATTTTTCATTCATTCTCAATGATATTTGGTGCCTGAGATGCTAAAATATACTCTTAATAAATTGTTTTATAATTTATCCACGTTGACTTTTACTCACCACTACCGCCCAATCTCCTTCCCAAGGAAGCTTTCAACTATGAAAAACAGATATTTGCAACGGCCTTACGTAGCAAATCTGTCGAGGCGAACCAGGGGGGGTCAACGTGCCTTCAATTTATGTCTTGGGGTCCTATTTATAGGCAATCCAGGGGGTACATGGTCTGTGAGTAACTGTCACGCCTTTTGAGATACTGGATACCTGGCTCCTGGCGACCTGTTTTCTGGCAACCTCTGGAGGAGGCAAGCTGATTGGAGTCGCCTTAGGTGAGGTCGCCTATGTCAGGTCTTCAGTTAGCGAGCTCATTGGTTGGATGAGCTCTAATGCCACGAAGTCGGTGGCAAGCACGAAAGAGACTCGCCAGTGGATTCTGCAAATGGTTGAGCTAAGAGGCGAGTCGAGCTTTAGCCTGGTGAGCTCATTGGCGAGCTGAGTTTCAACTCTACTGAGCTCGTGGCGAGCTGATCAGCAAGAACTGGGCGAATTCTGGGTCAACTCCCGTTGGCTCTGGAGTAAATGCTTCTGGGTATGTGGTCCACCTTCTGAGGTCCTGGGGACAATCTGCAGGCTTGGGCCCACCTCGTCGAATATGAGTTGAACAGAGTTGTTTTCACGTTGCTTATAAAATTTAAACTCTTCTATCTTAAGTGATCAATCATCTTTTGATTCTATTTTTTTATTTATATAAAATGTCAATCTTATAGCCATGTGACCTAGAAGCCATTAATGAAAGGTCTCTTTGGCCTAATACTGCACACCCATTCAATCTATAGGTGAAGAGATCATGACTCTGCTAAGTGCTAAATTTCCATGCAGTGAAATACAGAAGCAACAAGCTCATTGGGGTAAATATCTCAGTATTCTAACTAGGAGAATGTCAAAATGAAAAAAGCATAAGTATGATTGTCTATCAGGTAGAGTGTCTCTATTGCATAAATAAATCTCCTTCAACAAGGGATTAAATGCCTCCCAAAACAAACAAACAAACAAACAAAATACTGATATCGCATAGTCAGACTAAAGGATGTAGATCAGTCATTGTACCAGCAATAGAAATAATAGGATTCCACTTGAGAAAGGTCTACACTCTACTCTCAGAAAGTACAGTCATAGAACGAGTCCCTAAGCCAAATTCAATCATTCTGTGAGAAGCACGAGAGAGAGATAGGAAATCAATTGGGCTAGCCAATCATAGGAAGAACAAAGAAAAGTTCAATTTCCAGCCACAACTGATTCTAAAGAGCTAGAAAGTTTCGTAAATTTTATTTTATAGCAAGAAAAGCAGAAAAGGAAAAAAGTGGAAAGCCTTCTAGAGTTCTAGGAAAGCAACAGGACAAGACTCTACTCCATCTTAGAGTCGGTTATGATGTACGAATTATAATAGCTTAGAACGATCTCTCGTGATTGGGTTGTGCCAATTCTATGTCAAATGAGTGGAGTTACTTTCATGTTCCAACTAAAACTCACAAAACAGCACACATAAACATAAAACGATTTTGTGATTTTTTTTTACTGATACCAACTATAAAAAACAAAAATTGGAAGGGACGAAATTTAAAATGATGTTAAAGTGTTAGATTCTTACATCATCGGACTCTTCCTTCTCTTCCACTTTCTCCTCCTTTTTGGGCTCAGCGGCAGCGGCAGCAACAACAGCACCGCCACCACCACCTCCTCCTGCAGGTGCAGTAACAGCTATAGCACCACCGCCAGAAGGCACAGAGGCAAATTTCTCCCTTCCAGAAGCAATGAGTTCTGTTATATCCTTTCCTTTCACTTCGGACAACAGAAATTCAATCCTCTTACCATCGGCATCAGCACCAACTGTTAGACAAGCAAAAAAAAACTTCAGTTAAATACAAAACTGAAGATTGGGAAAAAAATGTAGCCTCATGTAATTTCAACTACTTGCTTTTTAGCACTATGCTATTCAAGAATACTGCTAGAAAGAACTGTGCATTTTAAATATACATATAAATGTTGCATGTCAACATTTAATTTTATGGATATGACTGAATTTGTTAGCCTTTAATCATGCAGAATTACCTATATCGCCATCATATTCTTGTGAATAAAATGGTATTTGATAGAAGTTGTATTATGATGTTTAATATTTTGAATTTTATATCATCGAATATGCATTTAAACTTGATGATAATATACTCTCTTCATGTATTTCCAAGAGGAAAACACTAAACTAAAAGAAGTTTTTTTTTTAAGTTACAAAAATATTCACTTGATACTAACATCAAACAAGTAGAATGCTCTCTATAAATGAGAGTTTAAAAGATCAGGCCAACATAGTAATTTTAGAGAATTTAATGCTATACCAATAAATCCATAATTTTATTAATGTATAGCAATAAAATCCCTTATTTCTGTAACAGGACTCAAGCCCATGACCACATACCAACTGCAAATAACTCTCTTATTTATTCAAAATAAGTAACAAATGCAAGGGAAGAGCAGGTGTGGGGAGAATGCAAAATCAAGTTAGAAACATAAAATCCTAATGAAGAAACAAAGAAAACATTCATAAATATAGATATTTCAGTGGAAACATAGAGGCAACCTGATTCAAGGATAGATTTTATATCACCAGAAGATGGATTACTGTTTCCACCCAGGACAGCAAGTAAATAAGCAGCAATCACCTTCATCCTGAGAAAGAAAATTGTATTAGTTTTGCAAGACAAAATCCCGGTCTAAAATAAATGCAAAGTTGACAAGCACTCCAAAAGAAGATTCAAGGCAACAAAGAAGTAACAGGAAAATCCTATCTACAAATATATGGGATAGATTTTTCCAAATTAACATTCTCCATCACTCAAAATTTGAAAAATATTACCCTTACAAATTGGGAGAATCGGCTCAGATACCAAATGTAATAGCCCACATTAGGACAAGGAGAACTGACTTTGATATCAAATGAAACAGTGTAGACCCCCGGACTTACCATGTGAGGTATTGGCCCGACGGTGCAAATTTCAAGAAAACATAGTTGGTTGTTGATTACCTTCAATTTTGTAATATATAAATCATGAAATGAAATTAGATATTTATTTTAAAATGTATGATGAGCAAATTAAATTAATATTGAGGATGAGAGAAATTTGAAGAGCTGATGGCCAGTAAAGGACAGGGATGTCTGGATGGCATTGAAGGCTGACGCCTCAAGAGGAAGATGAACAAAGCTAGCTAAAGGACATATGACTAGTGTTCAGCTGAATTTTGTAGTCTCTACCCTCTACCCTTCACTTTGCTATGGTCAACATATCTTCAATTCTTCATGAACTTTGTGCATACCCTTTAATTAGAGTAGTCCTTTATTTCTTGTGAAATATGCAAAGATGAATATAAAAAAAATTAGTTTGTATGTTTTGATCAGCTTTATAATTTAATCAGCTGAATTTTCATGTATTTTTGTTGATCATTCATAACACAAGTGGGATAAAGGCTTGAGTGTTGAGTGTTGTATTCATAATACAAGTGATAACTTATGGGTGGTAGCATAATGTGAGTCATGCGGATCAAATTATAACTTTATTGGAAAAATATTGCATCACTCAACTTAAAAACAGAAAATTAAGGTTGAAACAAGTAGCGACTATTAACTAGTTACTGTTATACAAAAATTTAAGCATAAAGTGATAGAGGACGAATGACGTTTGACGGATGAAATGTGTGTAATTGTGTCGTACTAATGAGTGGGTGTTAGTTGAGTGATGTCAGGAATTCAAAATGATGTGATGCACAACAATGGTCAAACGATTAATCACAAAGATTAACGAAATTATTAGAGTCCACAAGCATTTACGTTTGAGATTAGGTGCTAGTGAAACAAGCAAGATCCAATTAAATTAAAGAGAAAATGATTCAATTAAATGGTAAGCGAATAAATCTTGCAAGTAGCACAATTGATGGGAAAATTAGTACAAATTAATATCCCAAATGATATGTTGTTCACCAAATATTCAACAATAAGTAATAATGACTTCACATAAAAACTTACATAAGTAATAGGAGCCCGGAAGGCTTGTACTGTGGCAGTTTGGGGACTAGACAACACAAAGGTAACGTGCAGATTTTTAGACTAGCTGAGCCTTAAGAGGAAAATATGGCATGTACTGTTCGAGAAAAGGGAAGTGAGATTTGGACAGTGGAGAGTGGGTTTCAGTGGTTTTTTGGTGGTTGGTTAGTTAGTACTTAGTTGGAGGTTGGATGGGTCTAGGACAGCCAAGCAAAATTTCCTGAAGTGGGAAATTGCTGGAATTTCTCTAGGGAAGTGTTAAAATTTGTGAAGTGAGCTAGCGCAGGCGCTAGCGCTAGCGCTAGCCCCACTTCTTGGTGGCGGCTCCCGATTCTATAAATAGGGGGGCAATCCTCCTTCAGAGCAGATCAGAACAGAGGAGATTTGTGCGATCTGAATAGGCGGTCTCAGTGAGAACGAACTTGGAGCGAGTTCGGAGGAGAACTTGGGCGGTCTGAACTGGGCGGTCTCAAGTGGGAGTGAGTTCGGAGCGACCTAGAGCAAGGTTCTCGAGCTGTGTGAGACCGCAAGCTAGCGCCGGCGGTAGGAGATAGCGCTGGGCGGTAGCGGCCTGTGTGAGTTGGCGGTCTGCATCTGCGGTCTCGTCAGGAGGGTGTGCGAGCAGCGAGCTCGCGCGGTCTGGAGATAGCGCAGGCGCTAGTGAGGAGTTGAGAAGGGGACTCTATCCGTGACCAGTTGTTGTTACTTACTCTTGGTTGTTGTGAATCAAGTTGTATGCAACTTGTATTCAGCCCATTTCTCTTGTAATTGTTGTAACTATTTGCCAAGTAATAAAGAAGTGTTTTTTGTTCATTCTTGGTGTGCTTGTCTCTGTGTTTCATCGATCTTGAAAACTTCACAGGAAGCATGCATTGAAGCAGTACATGGAATATAGAGCTCAGTTGGGGCTGAAACGTGTTTTCTGGAAGGGAATTCAGGCTGTATGGTGGGTAGATTTAAGCAGTTACAGCCATAGGGGTGAACGGCTAAGAATTAGACTAGGAAAATCAGGGGGTGGAAATGATGAATTCTACACTGGTTGTTTGCAGGAACGAGATGGGTGGTTCGGCTGGGTAGAATTAGGTGGGTTTGTCAGTTAACTGCTGTATAGGATTGTTGGTGGTGGTTATGGGTGGTTAATAGGTAGTTATGATGGTTTTGGGAGAGGGGCTGCAGCGGTTATGGATAGTTTTTGGTAATAACTTGGTCGTTATGGAGTGGTGGGAGGGAGTTAAGAGCGGTTGTGGATGGGAGGGTAGTTGTAGCTGGTAGGAAGATAGTTACCTTTGATTCGGCACCAAAAATCCATGGCACCGTGGAGAGCCCGGAAAATCTATCCAAATTCAATGATCCCTGAAAATCAGCCCCTATACCCATGTTTATAGACTTCGATCCCACTACGGACAGTCACGATCATTCGAAACATAAAACCACTAAATATACATGAAATAAAATTACAAAAAAATACATAGAAATATGTCGTCGTTCTGAACGCAACTACCGGCTCGGATCATCCATCCGAAGATCTTAACTTTGCCTCCCCAATAAGTAGACTCGGGTGGGTTCGGATAAGGGCCGGCCCATTCGTGAAATATAATCCGCATCAACGGGTCCAGCAAAGTAATAGTCGACTCTAGAAAAGACTAAATGAATAATAAATTCATCCAATAGCTATACTTGCAACAATTTGAAAATTATAAAATTATGACGCAACAATCACATTCAAGTAAAGTTTCTATTAAGAGAACAAATAATGTCGTACACGTGCGAGAGTGTGGAAAACAAATACATAAACGAACAAAGACCAGCAGTTCATGGGAGGCTCGAAACAAAGATTTACTATACAGTATTGAACAGATAGGAAAATAACACACAATTCAGTAAAAAAATTACAACCAATAAAGAAACAATAATTATGGGATAGAAGGCTCGGTGGGTGTCCGATGAGAGACCAGAGGATGGAGAAGCGATGGTATTCTGAATCTGGACTCCCTAAGTAGGGTCGAAGGACTGGACAGCCGTTTTCTGTGAATGGGAGGCAGTAACAGTGGCTGGAATGGTAGATGGGAGCTGCTGGAGGATGATTACCAATGGCTGAAATTTAATTACAGTCAGTCCTGGGACTGGCGCAAGGGTGGAAATGGGGTGCTGGGAGGGGCCGGCAGCCTGCAAATGGTTTCCTGATTGCTGGAACGATGTTTCCAGGACCTGGAAATGAGGTTTCCTGGTTGTAATGGACTGGAGCGGGGGAGGGAAGGTTGCTGGGCAGTGGTCTGATGGTACAGGGGGTGTGGACGAGTCCCAGAAGAGGACTGGGTGGAATTCAAAAGGATATGAGGATAGCAGGGGCAGAGAACTGGAGGCCAGCCATCAATAGTTTGTTTAGGAATGAGGACACAGACTAATTTGGAAAAATGGAGTTGGAACTGGACAATTAGTTGTGATTTAGGTAATGCAACGTTAGCCATGGGTTGGTATTTCAGGTTGAACGTGAGTGGCGCATTGAGATGAAGGTAGGTTGGGTGGAATTTTGGACCGGGAAATGTCATGACTGGAATTCTGGCACTCGGCAGTAACTATAGTGGCAGTTAATGGTTGATTCGGGATTAAGTGTATTGGATTGATAGAGAAAATAGTGGGGTATTTTGGCCGTTTTTGCAGGAAATTAAGGATAGAGTGGGTAGTTACAGAGGTAGTGGGGTGGTTAATGGGTAGTTATGGTAGTTAGGACTTAGGAGTATAGTAGGGAGGTGGAGGTGGTAGATGGAAGGTGGCTGCCGGCCAAGGTGGTGGGCCTACGAAGCACGGATACTTAAAAAGGTCTCGCGTACCGACTCGAACGCGTTTCGGATACGGGAAACGCTCGGAAACGCGTTTCCGAAACTCCAGGAAACGCATATTTTAATTTAATTAAAAAATAAAAGGGGAATCGCGATTCCTGTCCGCTCCACCTTTTATTTCCCTAGGTTTAGTCCGCCTTTTATTCCCGTCCTCTACTCCCGTCTGCTTCTCCGCTACTGCTCGCGCGTCCGTTGCTCCCGTCTGCTCATCGCCGCCGCTGCTCCCGTCTGCTCATCGCCGCCGCTGCTGCTCCCATCTGCTCATCGCCGCCGCTGCTGCTCCCGTCTGCTGTAAGAGCTACTCCCGCCTGCTGGAAGAGCTACTCCCGTCTGCTGCAAGAGCTACTCCCGCCTGGTTCTCCGCCGTCTGCACATCGCCTGGTTCTTCTTCTTACACTTCCTTGCACTTCCTTACACTGCTCCTTTCCTTCTTCTTACACTTCCTTACACTTCAGATTATGCCAGATTATGCTAACTCTAGGATCTGAACATTACACTATGCTAACTCACAGATTATGCTAACTCACACTTTAACTATGTCAGATTATTTGTTTCTATATGCTTACATGTCAGATTATTTGTTTCTATATGCTAACTCACCATAGTTTATGATTGGAATTTTTTTATATTGATTATTACTTATATTAAAATAATAATAAAAAATTCAAAAATGTTTCCCGTATCCATATTTTTTTAAAAATCACGTTTCCCGTATCCGTTTCGTATCGTATCCCGTATCCCGTTTTTGTCCCCGTGCAACGTACTGGTGGTTAGTGCGGATGGTGACCGGAAATGGAAAATGGGGAGGGGGAGGAATTTTCCTAGGCTTCGCATCCTAGTGAGCCGGCTTTGGAATCAAATGAACAAAAGGAGAAACTCTACTCTTCAGCTTTCGATCCTTCTAAATGAGTCTTCCATCCCTATTTATAGACTTAAGAATAAGATTCATCATGGAAGGTCGTGATTCTCCAATCATGGCAACCACCAAAATACACTAACATAACAATCAAACGTAAACAATAAAATAACTAAATATCATGGATCGTCGATCCACACAAAATGCATGGTTGCAATCATACTGCAGAGTTATGTGTGATGTGATCCCCATCATAAAGCCTATTATTATTAATTAATTTAAAAGAATATTCATCATTTAAGTTGTGATTTTGTGATAATGTGGGAAAAAGAATAGATTCAAATTATATAGAAGACAGGGTCCATTTGGCACGTGGTGGCGGCCACGATCTCAGCTTGTCTTCTTTCAGCTCACTGCTGATCTTCACACTCCCGGGTCTCCCACCTACTGTCAATACCTCCACCTCTTCGAATTCTTCTGTTACCTCCAATCGGGCCATTCCTTTCGATACCTTGTCCATACCTTTGGCATGCTCCATCCAACTGATGATGTTGATTGTGTTCAAGTAGCACTGTCGAGCAACTTTAGGATCGCTCCTAATCTTGATCTTCACTTCTCCCTAATTGTACTTCAGGCATTGGTGAAAAGAGGAGGGTACATACTGGAAGGCGTTGATAAGCGGCCTTCAAGAGATTGTGTTATAGCTGCTCGGAGCGTCGACGATGACGAATCAGCAATTCTTTAAGGTGCCCCCCAAGGGTCGCCAACAACTCCACCCTTCCTTCCACTTCTTTCCTCTCCCCCGAGAAGCCAAACAGCGGGCCATACGAAGTCGTCACCCTCTTTGCATCCACTGTCATCTCCTCGAACGTCTTCTTGAAGACGACGTTAACAAAGCTTTTATTGTCCACCAGGATCCGAGAAACCATGAAGTTTTCGATCGCTGACTAGATGACGACGTCATCGTGGAAAGGGTTCTCATTCCCCAACATGCCTTCTGAAAAGATGAACTCTCTCACTGGGGGAGGCACTTGGGAGGTCGAAGCGACACTCCGTCAATAGATTTTATGGAGACTTCCCTTTCGGGAGGCTCCTACTCCCACCCCCCCAACCGTTGATGATGTCGATCCCAGCGTGAGTCCCAACATCCACTTTGCCGCACCTTCTATGACCCGGTGCCTGAACTACCTCTTCCTCAGCTAGAACTCGTTGATGCTGCCCTTCACCCCCTCCTCCTGGGACTATCCTTTCTCCAACTCTCCTCCTAGCCTGCAAGAACTCTAGATAAGTCGTGGTAGCATGCCCCTCCACCTAATGTAGCTCACAATAGAGAGGAACAATTGCGCATTGATCCCTCCGATGTTGATTTCTTCTCTGGGGCCAATGCCCTTGCCTAGCAATCAACATCGCTTCCCTAGGAGCGGATCTGTTTTGCCTTCCGCCTCCTTGTTGCCTCCCGGGAGGATTGAAGCGACGAGCTTGCCTCTCCGAGGAGAGACGTCTCCCAGGCCCCATCTGATGAGGTCTTCCTGCTGGCCTCCACAGGACCTATTCATCAGGACCTGAAACCTCTTGTCGGGTCCCCGATTCTCCAGAGCCGCGAAAGGCCTCCTCGGCTCTTCATGCCTCCTTGCTCCATTTTCCTTCCCACTTCCAGGGCCTTGTCTTCCTTTGTTCTGGTTAGTCTTGAAAGCTTGGATAGAAAACTGTTGTTCGTCGCTTCGCCTTCAATGAACCGACCCGCTCGGTCGATCAAGTCTTCGAAAGAAACTGGGGTATCCCTGCTTACTTCCAGCTTGAAAAGGCCCTCTTGCAAGTAAAAAGTGAGTGTCAGTTTACAGCTATCCACCTCCTGGATATTCAGAACCTCCTCACGAAAGCGGTCAATATAACTTCTCAAAGTCTCGTTGACTCCCTGCTTGAGATGGAAGAGAGTTGTTGACCCTTTCTTTCTCTTCTTTGAAGTTGCGAAGCGCAAGATAAACCCTCGGCGCAAGTCTTCAAATTAGTAAATGGAGCACGCCGGCAACTGATGAAACCAGTCCCTCGCCTTCTTCCCCTTGAAGGTGATAGCGAAGAATCTGCAATTGAAAGCGTCAGTCATGGTCCGGATGGAAAATACATCCTCAAACCACTGCAAGTATTAGATTGGATCATCTTTTCCCGTATAATAACTCAAAGTGGGTTCCCCGGGCCCTTCAAGGACTAGGGCTGACAAGATATGGTCGCAAAATGGACTGGTGGGCTTGAACTTACGCGTTGACGGGTGGCGATCTTGCTCTATCTCGCGAGCGAGCTCTTTGAGAACTCGTCGGAGGCTCAACCTCGCGGAACTGAATCTCGTGCGAGCTCACTGGGAGACCTCGCGTCTGCTAAACTCGCTCGAACACTTCCTGGGCGACCTCTTACCAGGTCGCCGAGACGGCTCGTCATCCTCAGAAGAAGTAATGTGGCAAGGCGAGGTCGTCGTGACTTCGGCACGAGGAGCAAACAGAGCTCGCATAGTGTCTTCCATTCTCTGGCTGAAGTCCGCAAACTCAACTATCGTCGCGAACTCGCCTTCAGGTCACGAACTGCCAACATCGATCTCCTGCTCGCCATTTTGAATCATGACGTCTTCTCGCAAACGTTTCCTCCTCAAGCTACGGTCCACGCTCACTGCACCAAAAATGTTGGAACTAAGAAACTGGTTCACAAGAGTTCGGACTAAAGGGATAGCCCGAGGTCACTGATCTTGCGGTCCAAGTGTCCAACACCACGAATCTGATGGCGAGAGCAAGAGAGAGAGAGTAAAAGAGCAAGGGATGTCTACAAATAGGACCCGAGTGTTGCAGCGAGGAGGTCCCACCACATACCTGTAAGTTTAAAGAAACTTTCCCTCCAAAGCAAAGAGCTGAGTTAGGCACATGGAAGGCACAATCTTGAGAAATAAGGAGCGGGGGGGGGGGGGAGCAACGTGTCTTTTCTTGTACCCCTGGGGTCCTATTTATAGACAATCGTAGGGGGGTATTGGTCTGTGAATATCCTTCGCCGCAAAATACCTGACCTGCATCGGGTGAGGGGACCTCAGCAAGATGGTTGGTGATGTTAGATAAAGATTTCGATACAGGGAAATTAGACTATTGAAATCCTTCTGTCGAGATGGTGAGGGGTTTGCATATGCGCGAGTACAGGAGAGGTCTCGCGGTCTCGCTTATGGACGAGAACAAGATAGGCATCACCTATAGGCGAGTACAAGAGGGATCTCACCTATAGGCGAGTACAAGAGGGATCTCACCTATAGGCGAGTACAAGAGGGATCTCACCTATAGGCAAGTACAAGAGGGATCTCACCTATAGGCGAGTACAAGAGGGATCTCACCTATAGGCGAGTACAAGAGGGATCTCACCTATGGGCGAGTACCGAGAGTTCTCGCCTCCCCGCTTGTCTTCTGCTCTCCTTTGTTGGGGCTTCTCATGACTTCGTCCATTATCGTGTTTGCTGATGTGGTTGTGGTGGGCCCACCCTGGCGAATGAGTTGTACACATCCATTTTTATGTTCAAAATTAGTACTTCCTCTTGGTGGCGGTCATAACCGTTGTCATGTCAAACACATGTGGCGTTTTTGTACAAGCTCACTGGAGGTAAAAAAAACACCGCGCCAAATGGACCCATAGTCTACAAAACATCATAATTGTAATATGTAAAGAGGAAAGAGACCACAAACTTTCTACCCTAAAATCGGCAAACCAAACAGAAATATAAACCGAACTTGGAACTGAACCGAGCGGTTTGAAGTCTATTCAACTTTTGCTTCATTTGATTCGTCATTTTTTGTCCATTGCGGTTTTGAAAAAAAAAAGTAAAAGCTATTTTTTTGCCTGTTTGGCTAACCTCCATGTGGAACTACGGATCCTACAAAATGTTGTTCAATGCCAAACTTCAACTAAAGGGAAGAAACTACGTTTAGGAATGTCGTTTTATCTCCGTCTCCAGCCGCACCATCTCCAACCGCCACCCCCACCCCCACCCAAACATGTTTGTTCTGCTCAAAACCAAGGCCTATCTGTCCGGTGTGAAATTTAGGCAAAAATAGACGGAAAATGAACTGTGTATTAAGTACCTGTATTGCAACTTGAAATAGTCTCGAATATTATAAAATCAAGACAAGCAACTTGAAATGAACTTGATTTCATGTTAAGCTGGAATTGAAATCATAATATTTCAAGTTGAAACATGCTCGCAGTTGGCAAGGTATCAACTTCTATATTATGAACTCACAAACAAATATAGGCTACTCCGGTCTTTGATTTAACGGAATAAAGTTATATTAAATGAAGGCATCATTTACTTGAACTCACAAAAAATGGACGCTTACAATTAAAAAATCTATGAAGACTTTTACTATCCAAATTAAAATTTATTGGACATTAAATACTTATGATACTAGTCAGCAATTTTAATAGGCACTTGATCATGCTAGCTATAAATAAATAAACTTGGTAGGCGACAAAATTTAAAGCAAGAAACTTGAAACAATAACATATTCATCTCATCAAATCAATTTGTTTATCAAATATAGGTGTGCAAAAATTGTTGGGACCAGGAATCCAAGTCTGGGTTTGCCCAGTTAGAAGTCCAAGAAGGCCCGGGCCAGACCTAGAAGGTCCGGGCCGGACCTAGGAGGCCTCACCAAGTCCTCATTTTATGCTTGAGCTCAGACGGGTTCCTGGCCCAGGCCAAGCCTGGTGTCCAGGCAACTGGGGTGATGCGTGCTGCCCAACAATAAAATAGGGCATGGATCAGGAAATATAAAATAAAAGGAGGATTTTCAATGCGAGATATAAAAACATCTCACCACAGTACCTGTGCTAAACACTCTATGGTTTGGGTCTTTAGCGGGTCTATTGATAGAAATTAATCATTTATTTTCAGATGCCTTGTCATTCCCTTTTTTAAGGTGATCTTGCCAAAAAAATTCATGTCAGGTCCCCATTTCAAAGATGGTCATGGGCCAGGACGGTCTGGAAGAAGCTCAGACCTGGCAGGGCAAGGTCTAGCCTGAGCTGCCAGGCCTTTTTTGCACCAATTCGAATATCATCATGATTGTTCTTATTATCATCTTACACCGCCTTCCCCTCTAGTTTTATTTTGTAAAAAAGTTTGCGAGGAACATATGTTCTCATTTACTAGTTCAAGAACTGTAAAGTTTATAATACAATTAAAAGACTTCATGAACTAAATTGATCCATAATTCATATAACTCTCAAGATCATGATAACTATCACATCTAGACCTAAAACTTAACCACCGTGCATTTTACATAAAGCAATAACACATGAAGTCATCTTACAAGTCATGAATAAAGTATATATATTATAAAAAGGTTAATTCAAGTAGATGAGCTGCTTGCCAAAAATCATCAGTGGAACTATGAGGCCAATGCAACTACACATTATAGCAATCATTCATGGTAATAGAGAGAATCAGAAGGTAGTTTAGTTCTTAGTCATTCAGGCCTAAACTAGAAGCTCGGCACAATCATAAAGTAGTCGCACCATGAGAATCATCTAGTGAACATAACCTGTCATAAGTACCTGTATTGCCTCATCATGTTCATCCCTATTCTCATGTCATTATGTATATGGCTTTCTATAGGTTAGGGGCATGCAGATAAGTCACTCAAATGGTTAACGTTCAGATGCATCCATGGGCATGAGTTTCTTTTCAATAGAAGATCAAGGTATCGCCATTTTTCTAACCATAATTAAAAAATTCGCCTCACCAAAAAAGAGAAGAAGCTGAATATGAGTACATCAACCAAATAAAAACATGAAGTCAAAGATGAGTATGCAACAAAGAACTGAAAAAGTTAATTGAAATTAAATTAATTTCAATAACGGAATGAATGTGTGAATAAGAAATTGAGAAAAACACTAATTAAATTAACAATAAGACAAAAAACCTAACAAAACAACTAAATAAACAATTCCAAAACCCCATTATAAGATAAAGGAGATGAGTGCAAATTTATCATGCTTCGTTAACACATATTCATATGTAAAACAATCAATATTTGTAACATTATAAAGTAACACATAATAGTATTTCCCATCATAACATAAAATTAGGATTTTGAAGATCTCACATCTTTGGAGCAATATGAAACTTGTTTCAGCCCTTTCAAGGCACCGACCCAGCTGGTCTTCACACTATAAACCCCCAAACAATTCATTCATTCAGTTCGTGGACTACCTAATTGGAATTTTGAAGATCTCACATCTTCGGAGCAATATGAAACTCGTTTCAGCCCTTTGAGGGCACCGGCCCAGCTGGTCTTCACACTATAAACAAAAAAAAACAATCCATTCATTCAGTTCGTGGACTACCTAATTGGACTGACAATTTCATAGTCTGGGTGAAGATTTGCATAACTAAAAAAATCATGTGAGTTATAGTTTAAATTTTATTTTGTAGGGTAACTCAGATTCAAATATTTTACTTTGAATATAGGTTAGAAGTACATTAGCAATTTAGCATCATTATCAAAAGGTATGTTGTTTTTTCTATTTTAAAAATAAACCAACATAATGAATGGCTGTGTAAATCGATTATCAATGGGGTGTCTTTACCATCTCCATTATGATGCATAGGCTAGAGAAAAAATTTCTATGTCCAAAAGAGAAGAAGTGGTCTAGGTAAGTTCATTTGGAGTCAGTCTGCCACAGGTTCAAAAGAAGAGGCGGGACACTGATTGTAAAATGGACAGCTGGCAAGGCTATTCGTTACCCAGAATGGCTCTATAAAAAGGCCACATATAGTATTAGTTTGGGAATCAATGAAATAATATACTTGTTATTTTTTAGTTTGACTTCTTAATTAGAATAGAATTAGGAGCAACTTTAGAAATAAGATCCTGAAGGCTCGGCCTTCCGGCGCCGGCGAACTTGCTGGTGATCCCGTAACGGCTCAAGATGTTACATTGGTGCTCTTTGACAGTCCTCCCGTCATCTCCGGCCATCTAGCCGGAACAGCCATTGAAGTTCTTCGACTCTCTACAACTCAAGAACTACTCCTAGCCGCCGCTGATTCGGCGATTGCGCAAGATCTGCAATTTATGGCTCCGTTCTCTACTACAAGAAGATCCAAACCGCCGAAAAAAGAACCCCATTCTTGGAGTAATTACTATCAAATCCTACCGACAGCTCTCATTCCTAGCCGTCGGCGAAATGCTCGCAGGAAAAAAGGCAACCGACCGGATATCATTCTCCGATCCCTTCACACATCTTCTTTTGAGGTGAACAATATCAAGAATACATCTCCTTCAACGCCGACGATCCCATCGGCCATCCGGTCGATTTCGTTAAAGGCGGATCTAAAGCAGGGGTGGTTGCGCTGATAATGAGGAACGTGGGAGGAAGCATGCGAGAAGAAAATTCGAGGCACTAGCGCCGAAGGGGGTTGTGTTGGTGTTGATTCCAGAGGTCGTACCCACTGGGTTTTTTTTTGGACGTTCGCGAGTCGCGACAGAGCCGGACCAAGAATTGATTCCTACAGACTCTGGATCTTCCTTCTCAACCGATAGCTCTTCCTCCCTGCCAACACCGGTAGTCTTGCAGGAATAACCATTGATTTTCTTTGATTCTCTTCCATTGAAGAACATCAAGAACAGGTTGCCAACCATTCCCTGGAGGCGGAACAGGTTGTGTAAGATATGGTGGTGGGCGGGAACCAAAATTCCTAAAGCTGCTGCACTAGATGGTCGTGAACAACCATGAAAAATGTCATTTTACCCGCTGGATGTCGCTGAGCAAACAAAGTTGAGACATCCTACCCGCTGCTCACCATGTCGATCTCTATCACCCATTCCAAAGGAAAAATGCTCAACAATCAAAAATTACGAGATGACATTTCGCTCGTCTTTCAGAAAATCAACGATCTTTAGACTTACTCAATAAAGCCCTTCTGACACATGATCGAGGAGGTGAGCCGCCTGGGTTTTCAGCTAAGCATAGCAACCATATAACTTCTTCACAACAAGACATCCACAGACTTCAGTAAGATTCTTTTTTATCTCCTACCCACGATGATTCTACTTATAATCAAGAAGGCATATGCACAAACAACCAATCCGCCTACCAGAATTGCCTCCGCCGAATATATTTCGACCTGATTATTGGCAAGATCAAAATTTGGATCGATTTCATACTTTTCAGCAAGATGGATAACCAGTACAACCCCGGGTGTACAGGCATCCGTTCCATTATCACCACCTCCTTATCAAGAGCTTTGTCAAGTTTTCGCTCTTGGGTTCGTTCCCCATGTCTCTTCCTTCCAACCAATGGCAGCTGACCCCATCATTGCAATATTTCAAAGATTCAAAGACGAAAGATTGGGAACTGTTCAACGTTTTGAAGATGATCATCGAAAAATTCTCCATGAGTTTATTCCATCACCACATCCCATGCTTGAAGATGGTTATTTGGAGACTTCTCGAGGTCTCAAGGAGATACAGAACATCATCGATGTCATTCTAGACAGTTCCATCATTGATTATGATCTTTTCGACTCCTCGTGCATCTCTGTCATCTTCCTCCCGATGAACCATTCACGGAGAAGGTGTTCTCCGGTTCACCACCGCCTTGCCATTCACAATCTACCCCACAAGCCGCTCGTTGTTCTTGTTGTATGCCACAACCGAAGGTATCCTACGTCATTTGGTTTTTTTGCGCGGCCTCTGGAATCAACACCAGCACAATCTCCTTCGGCGCTGGTATCTCGGATTCTCCTTATTAGCACAACCTCCCCCCCCCCCCCAAGCTTCAGATCCGCCTTTAACGACTACCATCTTCCACAAAAAGCAACAATTATGAGCTTTTTTAGGATTTGCCGGTTATAACCGCCGATTCATCCGTCAATATGCTACCATTACCGCCCCTCTCACTGATTTGTTGGCAAAAGACAAGTTTATTTGGACTACCGCGTCTGACATTGCCTTCGCTCAAATTAAACAATTTCTTACATCTGCCCCAATACTCGCATTACCGAATTTTACACTTCCATTTACCATTGAATGCGATGCCTCAGGAGTAGGTATTTGGTGGTCCTTTCCAAAAAAGAACATCCAATAGCTTTCTTTAGCAAGAACTTATCTCCTAGGGAACAAGCTAAATCGACGTATATCTGTGAAATGTTGGCTGTCACGACCGCAGTTAGCAAATGGAAACAATATTTAATTGGCTTCTCCTTTACAATTCTAACAGACCACAAAACGTTATATAATCTAAATTCACGGGTCATGACAATGCCAGAACAACAAAAGTTTTTGGCTAAAATGCTAAGCTTTAACTATGTTATTCAATATAAGCCTGGAAAGGAAAATAACGCGGCTGATGCACTCTCTAGATTACCAGATTTCGATATTTCGACAACTTTATATTCTTTTAAAAACATTTCTTTTAGCTGTTCCAATTTATTTGATAATTTAGACGAATTATATGCAACGGACAAACTAGCTTTAGAAATTGTAGTTACAAAAATCCCCAACTTTGTATCAGACTGGACTATGTTAGGCTCACAATTTTTTTTAAACAAAAATTGCATATTCCAGATTCTTCTATCCGTTCAATTTTGATTAGTGAGGCCCATTATACAAGAATTAGAAGTCACTCAGGAATTACCGTCGCAGCTAAACGAACTCAGCAACATTTTTATTGGCCTGGAATTCAGCGAGATTTCCGTCAATATATACGCCATTGCGATCTTTGTCAAAAAACTAAATCCGCAAATTCTTTACCATATGGCTACAACCTTTACCTATACCAACTCAAATATCGGCTGACATTACAATAGATTTTATTACTTACTTACCATTATCTAAGTCTTATACTTCAATATTAGTTATGGTGGAAAGACTTTCCAAAGGCGCGCATTTTGCCGCTTTACCTGCACAGTATACCGGCCCCCAGGTCGCACAAATTTTTTGGGACTACTGTGGAAAGCTACATGGATTTCCTGAAACAATTGTTTCAGATCGCAATTCCATTTTTTAAGCCATTTTTGGTTAAAAAAATTACAACTAATGGAACAAAATTGTGTTTTAGTTCGGTGTACCATCCTCAAACAGATGGTCAAACCGGACGCGTAAATCACTGTATTAACCAATATCTACGTATTTTTCATTTCAACATAATAAACATTGGGCTCAGCTTTTAATCTGGGCCGAATATCATTATAACATGGCCTACCACGACAAACAGATGACGATTTGTAACTATAGCACCACCACCGCCGTGCCAAATGGACCTTCATCTCAAGTGTTGTCTAAATACAATCCTAAAAGCAAGTAATTTATGGGAAATTACTAATAGTTCTTTTTATAACCTTCTTCCCCATCATCTTTGCTTTATTTGAGTTGTTGAGATGACTTGGGTACTCATACTCCGCCATCTGTGTGGTTTGGAAGAGTGAAACTAATAGCCGCCTTTCTTATTGTTAATCTATAAGGCTACGTTTGGCACGGCGGTGCTAGTCATGAACGCAATAGTTATGAACCATTATTCGTGATCGTCAGACCTCACCTAAGGAACTTCATCCACTTTTATCTTTTATGTTAAAAAAAAATTCTCGATGGATGATGCGAACCGCGCTTCGCAAAACCTTAACTTTAATATAGAGATTTGACACAAGTTAAAATTACAAATTGTAACAACTACGCTGCTCCGCAACGGAGAACAAACTATGCATCCCATAAGCATTCGGCGAATTTATAGAAATGCAACGGGTCTGCAATCCCAACAACAAGAAAGAGCACAATACCAAAAGAAAATAACAAGGAATATAAGAACGGAACGTGCTTTACTATTGAACACAAGCTTTACTATTGAACACAACACTTGTTGAAACTAATTTTAATAAGCACTTGTAATGGATTGAGCGGAGGGAAATGGCAAGATCTTACTGAGATACCCAACGACGAAGCAATGGTTCTTTCACGATGCAGTCACGGCGGAACGAACGACAGTAGCGAGTCACAAGGATGGAGGAAGTGTTAGGAGGAGTGAGTGGAGCTGAACTCTGGAAATAGGGGCTGGAGGAGGGGGTGGAGAGACGGCAGTTTGGCGTGGAGGCAGTGGCGATCGGATGAGAGAGGGGTGGTGGCAGTGGACTGAGGAAGTAGAGATCACAGAGGTCGATGGTTGGAGGGGCGGCGGCTTTAGCGGCAGATGGTGCGGGCTCGTCGTGGGGTCGGCTGCAAGGCAGGAGGCGAGAGCAGCGACAAGGGCTTCAGCGGAAAGGGCTTCAACGGTGGATGGGAGCAGCGGCGAGGGTTTCAGCGGCAGATAGAAACAACGGCGATGAATGGCGGACTCGAGTCTTCCATCGCGTGAAGAAGAAGCACGCTTCTGTGAGGTAGGCTTCTGGTGGCTGGATTAGAGAGAAAATAATTAATTCTTTCTCAATATTCCAAAAGCTGAACCCTAAGTTTCAAGGGCCATATTTATAGGCCTTCCCTCCCCTCTCAAATAATTTCAATTAAGCTCTTAATTTCAGCAAGCCAAAACAATAAAAGAGGACTGTCCCGCTCCGCTTACTCACTGCCAAACCAATTTATTCAGGGTCACGCGAAGTGGTCAATCTCACGTGCCAGGCTACTAAAACACGAGTTCGCATAATGACGTGAAAATAAAACTACAAGGATGCAACATAAAAATAGAATAACATGAAACTAGTAAAGTAGAACTAAAGTGACCTAGGCAGGGTCAATGGATTTCATAAACATTTTCAAGTTAAACATACATTCTATGAAGGTGATGTTTTTGTCCAGACTCCAGGAGCAAAAACACAACGCAAAACGGAGCCTAAGTCTAAGGCCTCGTTTGGCGCAGCATTTTTGCTCCGGTGAGTTTGGACAAAAACATCACCGTCATAGAATGCATGTTTGGCAAGACATTGGTTATGACCGCCACCAAAAAGAGAAAACTAGTTTTGAACATAAAAATGAATGAAGATATTTAGGTGAGGTCGGACATTCACGAACGACAGTTCATAACCGCCACATTTGTAATCTCCACTGCGGTATCAAACAGAGCCTAATTTTTCATAGCAAAAAACATTGTGTTATGTGATTCAATATTGTTTCTTTTTAAACATGGTTCCATCTTTTTGTGCACAATTCCTATCTCCTCACCTTCCCTTCGCACATATTTTTCCTGAATGTTTTTCATTTCTACCATCTCATTATTATTTTTTATGACAAATAGTAATAGCACTGTTAGTCTATCGGAGATAGTTATCAACAACAAACAAAAAAATCAGATTTCTCAATCCTATGCAAGAGATTATGACCACAAATCCCAAAACGGGCAACGATCATTTGCGGGGTATCAAATGAGACCTGGAGGATTTTTTTTTCATTTTTCCAAACAAATTGGCTAAAAAGTTCAGCAGAGCCACAAATCCGACTAACAATTAGACCGAGCTAGAAATTCAGCACAATCATTTAGCTCAATCCGAACTCAACCAGAGCCAAAATTCAGCTGAATCTTATCCCGTGAACGTAATTGTTAGTTGTAAAACAGCACGATACAAGACCATAATATGTACCAACCAAACCCGCACAGCAAATTCTTAAACTGAAAGCGTTAAATTTATGAATTGTGACAAAGGTACAAAAAATTAATCTTTCACCAATCAAAAAAATTCACAGCAAGACAGCACGAGTTCTGCTCCTATTATTCAACATAAACAAACTAAATTGGAGATTACAGAGATGTACCCGTACTCACACCCAATAATGTCATCCCATCTCTACCTTTATTATCTTTTACTAATTTGGGTGACGAATGTACACAGCACCAAGGCAACGACCGTCAACTGCAGGCTAATCCTTCAATTTCCGCAGGGATGAGTTCCAAAGATTACAGAATAATGTCATCCCCTCATGTTTTCCTCCTTCGACGACTAATTTGGATAACAACTTGTTACAGGGAAAAGGCAAGGAAAGTACGCAATCATCTCTCAGTTCGCCATTATTGGACAGGGAAATACTCGCCCCCTCTGCTAACACTGTCATCCCTATTTTCCTAGAACATCTGGCTCACATATAAACTACCTTCTGAATTCTGATACAGGAAAATAATGAAGATATAACAGATCCTCTACAGAGCGGGATACTATCCAGATCTACAGGAATAGAAGGGAATCGCCTCCCAACGTCTATTCTACCGGTTCAACATTCCCATCCTATCCGCAAAACCGACGATATTTCAACTCCAGAAATTTTGCTACAGTATGATCAGACTCCACGACAAATATCAACATATCTACATGACAGAACGACCATACCTGATCGATCTACACGGATTCGTCCGGATCACTCTTCTTCAGCGACTTCTAAGGATGATCGCCCCCTTCGTCGCTCTGTCCGTTCGGCAACGAAGCTTTTGCGCAGCTTACGAACTCTCCAGCGGCGGCGACCGCGAACAGAAGCTCTAGGGTTTATCTTTTGCTAAGGGCCGGGCAGTTCGGGCTCGGGCAGCTGAATTTCGGGCAGGCCAGGGATGTAACTTTATTACTAAGGGAATGTTCAGTTTTGGTAGGGGTGTGCAAAAATAACTGAAGAACCGAGAATCGGACCGGAACCGAACCTAACCGAATGATTTGGGTCGGTTCCAAATAGGCTCGGTTCGGGTCCGGTTCTCATAATACCAGAACCGACAATTTGGTTCGGTTCCTGGTTCCAAGGGTCGGGTACCCAGAACCGACCCGAGAACCGAATATCAATGCTAAAAAAAAATATTTTGAAATAACTATTATAGTCATATCACTTGATACGAGAAAATAATTGAGAATATAGTCGTATGACTAAAGAGAATAGGTATTGTACTCATGTAGTTGTATGACTTCAATATTATAGAGAATCATGATACAATTATTTTGAGACATTGGTAGTTGTATTACAAATAATCATGAGTTGAAAGAGAATTTTTTTTAATTCTTTTGAGACATAGGTAGAACCGAGAATCGAACCAGAACCGAACCGAACCAGAACCGAACTGAAGCAAGCGGTTCGGATCCGGTTCTATATTTTAGGACCGTGGGTCGATTCCGGTTCCAAATGTTTGGAACCGAACACACATGGGTCGGTTCTTGATTTTGGGTGGAACCGAACCGATCCGAGTTGCACCCCTGGTTTTGGATACTTACAAACTAATTTTAAGTGTAGACCAAAAAATTATACATGCAACCTAAATTATTACGTGTAAATTAAAATATAATCTTTTAAATAAACAAAATTTTAACTACTAATTTACATCAAAAGTTTTAAATTTAGCTTTTCATATTGAGTATTACAAAATTCAACATAAAAATAAGCTTTTAATTCATTATTGAAATCCTCTTGAGTCATATCGTTTGGCTTGAATTGCTGCATCTGGAAAAAAAAAATGAATGACAAAATAAAAACATATACAATTTAATTCTTATGTCTTTCCTCAAAACTTGCCCACTAACAAGTCACATCTAGTGAGAAATCTAAGTCCTATAATTAACTCAAAATACACATCAACAAATTTATAGGCTAACTGGTTTGCACAGAAAAAGAGTGAATAATGGGCGTACATATAACCTATTGACACTTAGGACATTTCTGAATTTTGAACAATCAGATAATTACTTTTGAAAAATCATTTATTCTTCCTCAAAAGTCACAACCATTGCTAATGTCTAAATCTAGTAACAAAAATTTTGGGTAACCAACTGATAAACAGAACAATCTACATAGAACTTTTGGAATCTCCTAAGGATTGTAGGCAGAATATTACTATAAAAAAATATGTTATAAATTACAACTACTTACCAGCTACCTAAGACACAAAGCTGACCAATCAGGCCTTCAGATTCTGATGCAATTAAGGAAAAAATAGAAAACAAAAAACAAAATTGAATGCCAAAATTATTACAATAACATTTTCCAACATTACCTCAAAGTAGTTTTCAAAGAAATTTGGATCAGTAAGGGTTGAGTGATGCACATCACAAGTTAATTTGTAGGCACTTTGTATTAGTAAGCTCTCCAAAACCGGCGGGAGGAAATGGGGGATCGATCGGCCCGGAGGAAACAGGAGTCAATCAGCCTGGTGGAAACGGGGATCGAACGACCTGGATGAAACGGGGGATCGAACGACCTGAATGAAACGAGAGATCGATCGACCTGGATGAAACGGGGGATCGATCGGCTTGGACGACCGGCAGCAGCAAGAGGGAAGCTTGGACGGGAACGAGCGGCTCAGACGAGAACTAGCAGCGTGAGTGGAAACTTGGAAGGGACTAGGGTTTCTCCTTGTCGCCGCGAGCGGAAGACAGAGCGTGATTCATGTCTTTTTGGTTTGCACTTATCTAGATTTAGGGGTTTCTTATTTAATTTTTTTTATTTATTTAATAAATTGAGATGCACATAGTTTTATTAGATTTGAGCATAACATCCGCCTATTATTATAACGTGGCATAATGCTCTTTAGGGAGATGAGCTGGCAACATTGTACCAGGCCTCTTCCAACGGTCATTTTATTGGTTATAAATAGTAAGTGCGTGTTTGGTTAGGCAGATTGCCTCTGGTGTGCTTAGGCGAAACCGATGTTTGTTGCATCAACTGCATTTGGGTGGGCTAATTGTTAAACCCGTGTTTATTAATAAACGCGAGAATATACAGGTTACAGACCGGAGATAGGAGCTGCTTTTTGGCGTCCAGGCGTGGCTTTCTCGCGACGGAACAGCTCCACGATCCTTGCCCCGAGTCCTTTGACGACGATGTGGTCGTTTATTCTTCCCATCCTTCGTGCTAAGATCTATCAGCAGCTGCTCTGGCGGCTCTCTCCGACAGCTCTGCTGCTCCCCCTTTGGTTCAGCCGGCCTCTTATTCTTCCCTGCGTTGGATTGCAGGGCGGCGGAGTTGACGAGTTGATGTTGCTTGATCAATTTAATACTTTTCAGCAAGATGGACGCCAGGTCAACCCCGGGTGCACCCAAATGACAACGTGACTTCGACCTCTTCATATTCTGACCCTAGTCAGCACATTTACACCGGTTCTTTGGGCTGCCAACCACCGCCCCAGCACCTTTGCCACAGTCATCAGTTCCATTGTCGCCTCCCGCTGGACCGCCGCCTCCTCCTTACCAAGAACTTCATCAAGCTTCCAGTCTTGTGTTCGTTCCCCATGTCTCTTCCTTCCAACCAATGACAGCTGACCCCATCATGACAATATTCAAATATTCAAGACGAAAGATTGATAACTGTTCAACGTTTGGAAGATCGTCTTCTCCGAGTTTATTCTTTCAGCACATCTCAAGCTTAAAGATGGTTATTTTGAGACTTCTCGAGGTCTCAAGGAGATCCAGAACGTCATCGTTGGCATTCTAGACAGTTCCATCATTGATTATGATTTTTTTGACTACTCGTTCATCCATGTCATCTACCACACAATGAACTAAATCACATAGAAAGTGTTATTTTGTTAGCCATCGCCTTCCCATTCACAAATCAACCCAACAAGTTGCTCATTGTTCTTGTTGTGTGCCACAACTGAAGGTGTCGTACGTTATTTGGTTTTTTGACCACAGTGGACTCAAACGATGAGGACGCCATTGTTTTTTTGAAAGAGAAGCAAAATATCATATGGTAATTCTCGATTGTTTAGCTTTTACCTTTGGAACGAGTGACGCAGACCGACATGGTGAGCAGTGGGTAGGATTTCTAACTCTGATTGCTTAGTGGCAAGGATAATTCTCTGTATGCAACAGTTAGAATGACATTTTTCATGGTTGCTCACGACCATCTGGTGCACTAGCTTTAAAATTTTTGGTTCCCGTCAACCACCAGAGCTTACACAACATGTTCTGCCTATCGGAATTGTTGGGGCGGCTCCGCTCAAAGTATTCTACAATACCTCATCAGACATATGACATGGGTATTTATAGTACCTCCAGCTAGAGCGATGCCCTAGAATGACACGAAACCCAAGAGCCCTTATCGGGTCAGTCACGACACGTGCGGACATACACGAAATATTCAACAATCTCCTCCTATGTCCGCCGTAGACCCGACTTCGATATAGGTGGTTTGTGCAATGTTCAAACACACATGAATAATTCACATTAGTGTCGCAAACATGTTGAAACAAAATTAGACTAAAAAAAGAGATTGTATGCAGACATAAGAGTAAAATAAATTCAAAGCAACATCACAAATCATAAGGATAAAACTGTAGCACATAGTCCAGCAGATCAGAGTGTCTACTAGTCACCAAAGCATAATAGTCCAAAATAAAACATGAAAGTAGGAAACATCAACTCTAAACAGAGATACAAGAAACCAAGAACATAAACAAAAAAACACTCGATATTGTCATCGTCCTCAGATGTCCAATAGGTCGTCCTTCTCAGGATCCCAATCAGCAAATGCTCCTCCATCTATACCATCTCCTGTAAATTTCATATCAGAATGAAATCAAACATTTGAAAATTATAAGTATCTACTTCTACTATAAGAACTTAGTACTACATGATTAAACAAGGAGAACATCTACACAGAGTATTTATGTTCCAGGTTCAGAATCCATTATCTGTTTCACAAGAGACGATATTATGGACTTCTACTCAACTCAGCTATATTTGTGTTTCAGTTTGGAATGTCACGGTCACTGTTCCCCTCAAGTTAAACCAGATATCATCAGAATTTGGAATCTATTTAACAAAAGAAGAATCAAACCCAGTTGGATTGTGTTATCAAAATTTGGAATAACACTTTCCTCCCAGGTAAGAAAGAGAATCCAGGTTGAGTTATTAGCATCAAATATTGGAATGAAACAACTCACCAGATTCAAAATCAGCAACCGCGGACATTAGTGAGACACAATACGCTAACTAAATGACAAAGGAAAATCTGAAAAGCATCAAAACATTAAACTAAGGCTGAGCTAAATCGCTTTTAGTCCCATTTCCCCCACTGTTTTGATCAATCGATCTTTAGGCATTCCTTTCGTCAGTGGATCAGCTAAGTTATCTTTCGATTGCACATCAATCAAAGTGATAACTCCTTGTTCCTTCAAATAATTCAACAGAGCATGTCTTAGTCGTACATGTCTCCTCTTAGTGTTGTAGAGGGCATTTTTAACGACTTGGACAGCTGCTTGATTATCACAATACAAGCTCAAAGAATTGACTTGTAATCTAGATAAAGGAACATCCAGAATTAGATTCCTGATCCAGTCTGCCTCTTCACCAGCTGAAGCTAAGGCAAACAGTTCTGCTTCCATAGACGACAAAGCTATGCAAGTCTGTCTTTTGGATTTCCAGGTTATAGCAGCTCCACCCAAAGTGAATATATATACACTGGTGGACTTACTGTTACTGATTTCTGAACACCAGGAGGCATCAGAAAATCCATCCACTGTAGGAGGATGACCAGTATAGCACAGAGCATGATTTTTGGTTCCTTTCAAATATCTCATCAGCCTATCTAAGGCATCACAGTTCTCTTTGCTTGGATTACTGGTAAAACGACTCAGCATGCCAACAGAAAAGGCAATGTCTGGTCTCATACAGCTTGTGGCATACATGAGACTACCGATTATTCTAGAATATTTTTCTTGATCAACACTGGTCCCGACATTCGGACTCAATTTAACATTATGATCAAAAGGTGTCTCTACAGGCCTACAATCTTTATAACCCTAGGTAGAAAGTAGTTGCTCAATGTAATGAGCTTGACTAAGGGTAAAAATACGCTTATCTTTACTAACTTTCATACCCAGAAGGGTGTCTACAGTACCAAGGTCCTTTATATCAAATTCTTTTGCTAGAGTGGATTTTATATCACTCACTGCAGAAAGATCCGACCCCAGAATCAACATATTGTCCACATAGAGACATATGATGACAGTCTTATTCGACACAGACTGATGATAAAGACATTTATCAGAATAGCTTGATTGAAATCCATAGCTCTTTACCACTTTGTCAAATTTAAGGTGTCACATCTTAGGCGCTTGCTTAAGCCCATATATTGATTTATCCAGTTTGCACACCTTATCCTTTAAATCTTTCTGGACATAACCTTCAGGTTGTGCCATATAGATTTCTTCATTTAGCTCTCCATTCAAGAAGACTGTCTTTACATCCATCTGATGGACTATGAAGTTCTCGATAGACGCCAAAGCTAGAAGAATTCTTATAGTTGACACGTGACACACAGGTGAATAAACATCAAAGTAGTCTATTCCCCCTTGTTGCTTATAACCCTTAGCTACTAGACGTGCTTTGAATCTAGCTATTGTCCCGTCACTATTCATCTTCTTCTTCAATACCCACTTGCATCCAAGGACTTTAGCACCTTTAGGTAGGTCAACTAGATGTTAAGTGTTGTTCTGCAGCAGCGAGTCCATTTCATCATCTATGGCTTCTGCCCACATCAGTGAATCTCTCGATCTCATTGCCTCCTGGTAGGAGAATGGATCATCCTCTAAGTGATGGGTAACAAAGTTCTCACCAAAATCCTTAGGGATTCTCTCTCTTGAAGATACTCTAACAGGAAAAGGTTCAACCTCTGAAGGTTGTGGAGCAGTGTCAGAGGGACTAGCTTCAGGTTCTACAGTAGATTCTGAAATCAAATTAGTAGACCCAGATAAATTAAAGCCTTGATCTTTAATAAACTTGTTTTCAAAGAAAATAGCATCTCTAGACTCTATCACTGTGGAAGTGGATAGATCCACAGTTGCACTATCCTCTGCACTACCTAGGTATACACAGGTTGTAGTCCTAGGTCCTACCTTAGGTCTCTTTAGGTCTTGTATTCTTACATAAACAATACAACCTCAAGTCTTAAGAGTATCAAATCTACAAGAGTGACTGTGCCACAACTCATAAGGTGTAGAAGTGAGCTTAGAGTGAGACACCCTATTCAGAATGTGATTTGCAGTCAAGACTGCTTCTCCCCAGAAAGATGTAGGCAAACCAGCTGTAAGTAACATAGAGTTCAGCATCTCTTACGCTCAGCAATGCCATTTGATTGGGGTGAGTAAAGAGCAGTAGTTTCAAGAATTATGCCCTCGGAGGCACAAAAATCTCTGAACCCAGTTGCAGTGTATTCTCCTCCTCTATCACTTCTAAATCTCTTAATCTTCAGACTTAACTGATTTTCTACTCTAGATTTGAAGATCTTAAAGGTCTCGAATGCTCCATCTTTCGATTTCAATAGGTATACATGACAATATCTAGAATAATCGTCTATGAAGGTAATTAGATACTTCTTTCCTCCTCTAGTGACATGACTTCTGAAATCACATAGGTCAGAATGTATCAACTCAAGAAGTTGTGTGCTCCTAAAAACCGACTTAAAGGGTTTTCTGGTGATCTTGGTTTGTGCACACACCTCACATCTATCAAACCGAATAGACAAATCTAAAGGGATGTTATGAATCTTAGCTATATCACACATTTCCCTATAGTTCACATGTCCAAGCCTATTGTGTAATAACTTAGGATCAATTAAAGTTGAACTAACTTGGTGAATGCTATCATTGTTTAAGCTAAGTCTATACATTCCATTTATTAGATAGGCACAGCCGAAGTAGTGTAAATTAACAGTTAATGTTATTCTACCATTTAGGGTTGTAAAAC
Organism: Dactylorhiza incarnata; assembly: GCA_033032865.1. Classification (NCBI taxonomy): domain Eukaryota; kingdom Viridiplantae; phylum Streptophyta; class Magnoliopsida; order Asparagales; family Orchidaceae; genus Dactylorhiza; species Dactylorhiza incarnata. Next base: position 1,240,431 of record JAWHQI010000227.1, on the reverse strand, counting down.
ACATTCCAGCCTTATATAGCAAACTTGTTGAAGCCAAGCGGTCTCGAAGGTTTGAAGCCGCGCAATCTGAAGCCAGGGGTCTGTGCGGTCTCCAATAATCAGACCGCGGCTTCCCCTCTAATGCACCAGATCGCGCCGGATAAAGATAAGTTGAAGTTGCGCGGTCTCGAGTCAGCGGTCTGTGCGGTCTCCCAGAATCAGACCGCTGCTCCTCAGATATGCGAGATTGTGCAAGATGAAGGTCGGCGATCTCCAGCCCTATCAGACAACTGTTTGATAACCACGGTCTGTGCGGTCTCCCAGCATCAGACCGCCACTTCTCCTCAAGTATGCGAGATCGCGTCTTGTGAAGGTCAGCATCATTCCGCCTCTCCAAGCAGTCTAGAGCCAGGGGTCTCAGCGGTCTCCAAGTACAAGACTGTCGGTTCATCTCGGATATACCAGATCGCTTCTTATGGAGAGAAGCGGTCTGGCCCTCCCGGTCTCTCCCTTATGGGGGAGTGTTCGCCACAACGATTTAACCGTCCGACAGTCTCCTCTGTCACACGACCTTCCTCCTGTCGTGTGACCGCCCGATCTCCTTCCAGATCGCAGAGGTCGCTGCGGTCTCAATATTCCTGATCGCCCAGACCACCCAGCTCTCTTGAGTATTGTGTATTTGTATTTAGTCCCACATCGTATATTTGTATTTTATTGTTTCCCTCCTAGTCTATATAAAGGAGGCAATACCCTTGTAATACTCAGTTTTTTGGAAATAAAAATTCCTGTTATTTTCAAATTCTCACATGGTATCAGAGCGATCGATCTCTTCGACCGGTCTCTTTTTCTTCTGACCGCACAATCCGTGCGATCTCCTCCTCCTCCAGTCCGCGCGATCTCCCTTATATCCGCGAGACCGCGCGATCTCTCTCATGGGTACCCCTTCTGTGAATGTTACACCCCCCCCGACCACTCCTGTGGCTATTTCTACCTCTTCCTCGGGCAACCTTGGCACCACATCCAAGCTCACTGGAGCTAATTATCCTGATTGGAGTGTCTCCTTCACCTTTCTCTTACGCTCTCAACGCAAATGCCACCATCTCATCGATGATCCTCCTCCCACAGGATCTGCTACCTTTGATGATTGGGATGCTAGCGACGCTCTTGTCCGCACCTGGCTTGCTAACAGTCTCTCTGATGAGTGTCTTCCTATCATTCGTCATGATGAGACAGTCAAGGCAGCATGGAAGCATCTTGCGGCCCTTTACTCCAAAGGCGCCAAAACCTCCCGCATTTACACCATGTATGCTGATCTCTTTGCCCGCCCAACCATGGATCCCACCACAGCATTTCAAGCAGTTCAGGCCCTTGGGGCTGAACTCCTTCAACATCGCCCCTTCTCTGCTGATCTTGCTGAACAACATAAACACTTCCAAGAGCTCCTGGTTGTGTGTTACCTTCTCCGTCTTCCGGAGTCCTATGATATGATACGACAACAAATCCTTGGAGAAGCTGAATCTCTAACTCTTGATGCCACCGCTGCTCGGATCTCTGATGTTACCTCCCTTCTCCAACGACCCTTGTTGTCTTCCCCTCCTCCTCCAGAGAGCTTTGCTCACCGGGCTGAACGTGGTCACCCCGGTGGCCGTGGTGGATCTCTTGGTGGTCGTGGACCTCCGTGGCACATCTGTTCTCATTGTGGTCGGAAGGGTCACCCAATTGATCGTTGCTATCTCAAGCATCCTCACCTTCGCCCTCTGGCTGCTACTTCTCAACCGGATACTAGGTCACCGTCTGCTTCTGTTGCTACCTCCTCAGGTAGCGTGCACGTGGTTACTTAAGGTAAATGACTTATTGATTATGGCGCAACAAATCATATGACAGGGAACCCTCACCTTTTCTCCCAATTACTAGAGCACAAGAATTTACCTCCGGTTCTAACCGCTGATGGTTCTCCCTCATATGTGTGTGAGACTGGAATAGTTTAAGTCACTCCGACTATATCTCTTCAGAACACTCTTTATGTGCCTACTTTTCCATGCAACTTACTATCAGTCAAGGCTCTCTCTCAACAATTACAATGCTCTATTATGTTTACTCCGACTAACTGTTATTTTTAGGATCTTCATACGAAGGAGACAGTTGCTACTGGGACTGAGAGTGGAGACCTCTATTTCCTTGACGTTCTTGCTGCTCACTCTGCTTCTACCGTCTCTGATTCTCTCCATCAATGGCACCTCCGTCTTGGTCACCCTCCACCTCGGCTGCTGTATCAACTTCTACCTCACCTCACCAGAGATACCTCTCCTCTCAACTGTGAAGCTTGTCAACTAGGAAAGCACCATCGGGCTTCCTACCCTGCCAAACATGGACGTAGCTCGACTCGTCCCTTTGATCTCCTCCACTCGGACATCTGGGGTCCTTCTCCTACCAAGACTGTAGGTGGGAGTAGTTTGTATTTTGTTACTTTTATTGATGACTTCTCTCGATGTACTTGGGTGTATCTGTTAAAAGAACGCTCAGAACTTTTTTCTGTTTTCAAAACTTTCTACAATGAAATTTCCACTCAGTTTGGAGTATCTATCAAGGCTATTCACACTGATAATGCCAAAGAGTATGTTTCTCATCAATTTTCTGAGTTTTGCATGAATCAGGGTCTTATACATCAAACTAGTTGTCCTTATACTTCTCAACAAAATGGGATAGCGGAACGTAAGAATCGTCACCTCCTCGACATGGCTCGCACCTTACTCTTCCAGATGAATATGCCCAAAACCTATTGGGGTCATGCCATCCTCATCTCCTGCTATCTCATTAACCGCATTCCCTCCACCCTTCTTCAAGGCTCCACCCCCTTCTCTCTACTATATCTCACCTCACAACCCTTTTCATTACCTCTCAAGGTGTTCGGTTGTACTGCGTTTGTCCACACTCCTTCCCCAGGTCGGGACAAACTCTCTCCTCGGGCAGTTAAATGCATCTTTGTTGGTTATTCTCCAACTCAGAAAGGGTACCAGTGCTATGATCCCCTTCTTCGCAAACAATATGTTTCCGCTGATGTCACCTTCTTTGAAAATGTTCCATACTTTTATAACTCTTCCACCTCGCTGCCTCCTGCGCCTAGTCCGACAACACCGCTCATTTACCCTCCACCACCACCACCTACTCTCCCAACTCCACCACCTCTTCCTTTCCCTCCACCACCTACAGCATCTCCTTCCACCTGTCCTCCTACTCCGGGGCCTTCTCTCCCGACTCTTGGGCCAACACTATCTTCTTCCGATGATGACTCTCCTGCAGATACAGTCACCACTGAAGACCTCCTTATTGCTCTTCGAAAGGGAGTTCGCTCATGTACGCAACATTCTATTCACGATGTTGTAACTTATGCTCAACTTACCCCCTCTGCTAGGGCATTTGCTATTGCTATTACAGATACTGCCACCCCAACCAGTTATCAGGAGGCTCTTGCCATTCCACAGTGGAAGGCTGCCATGGATGATGAAATCTCCACCCTTCAGGACCGTGGCACTTGAACTCTTGTTCCTCCACCTATTGGGATAGATGTTGTTGGGTGTAGATGGGTATTTGTGATAAAATATCGTGCTGATGGCTCTGTTGACCGCTATAAAGCTCGCTTGGTTGCCAAAGGTTTTACTCAAACATATGGAGCAGACTTCTTTGACACTTTCTCACATGTCGCTCGTCTTACAACCATCATGGTCCTCTTCTCTGTGGCCGTCAACAAAGGTTGGCAACTCTCTCAATTGGATGTCAAGAATGCCTTTCTCTATGGTGTTTTTCAAGAGGTTGTTTTCATGGAGCAACCTCCAGGGTATGTTGCTCCGGGGGAGACTCGTGTATGTAAGCTAAAGAAGGCCATCTATGGTCTTAAGCAAAGTCCTCGCGCCTGGTTCGAAAAATTTAACGAAGTTATCAAGATCATTGGATTTGTCCGTAGTTATGCGGATCACTCTCTCTTCATTCACAAGACATCTCATGGAATGGTTGTTCTGGCTGTATACGTTGATGACATCCTTCTCACAGGTGATGATGTTGAAGGTGTCTCCCTTACAAAGAAACATCTTCTCCAACACTTTGTGACCAAAGATATGGGGACTCCCAAGTACTTTCTGGGCATTGAAATCTCAAGGAAGCATAGCTCCATTGTTCTCTCACAACGGAAGTATGCTATTGACCTTCTAAAGGAAACAGGTCTTCTGGGTACTAAACCTGTTAAATATCCAATGGCAATTGGAGACGACAAACTCTGGACTGACAACTCTCCTCCTCTACTTGATAGCACTAGATATCGTCGTCTTGTAGGCAAGCTCATCTACCTAACTGTGACAAGACCTGATATCTGCTATGCTGTTGGGAAGGTCAGCCAATTCATGCAAGCTATGAAGGAATGTCATCTTCAAGCTGCTTTAAAGATATTAGAATACGTTAAGGGATCTCCAGGGAAGGGACTTCTATTTCAAAGGAATAACCATCTCAAGATAGAAGCCAACTCAGATGCTAGCTATGTTGATGATAAAGGAGACAGTAAATCCACATCTGGGTTCTGTACATTCGTGGGAGGAAATCTGGTGAGCTGGAAGAGCAAGAAACAAGCAGTAGTATCCAGATCAAGTGCTGAGGCCGAGTACAGGAGCATGACCCAAACTACATGCGAGTTGAAGTGGTTACGAACTCTCCTTCTAGACTTAGGAGAAGTTTACAATCATCCATTGCCAATGTTCTGTGACAACAAAGCTGCAATCTATATATCTCAGAACCCAGTCTTTCATGAGAGAACCAAACACATTGAAGTGGACTGTCATTTCATCAGGGAAGAAATCTTGAAGAAACAAATCTGCACTCCCTTCGTAACTTTGGATAAAGAGCTGACTGATATCTTCACCAAACCTATATCTTCATCCTTCTCCGATGTGTGTAACAAGCTAGGCATGATTGATATATATGCTCCAGCTTGCGGGGAGTATTGAAGCCAAGCGGTCTCGAAGGTTTGAAGCCGCGCAATCTGAAGCCAGCGATCTGCGCGATCTCCAATAATCAGACCGCGGCTTCCCCTCTGATGTACCAGATCGCGCCGGATAAAGATAAGTTGAAGCTGCACGGTCTCGAGTCAGCGGTCTGTGCGGTCTCCCAGAATCAGACCGCTGCTCCTCAGATATGCGAGATTGTGCAAGATGAAGGTCGGCGATCTCCGTGTTGAAACCGAGACTTGCGAACAAGACTTAGTCTCTGTAGAGTTCGGGGCCCTCAGCTAGCCGAGGGGCGACCAATCCTTACTCCTCCCAAGGGAGAGCTCTAGGTTGAAGGTGTTGGAACTAGAAACTGGACCAAGGGCTTAGTGGGGAGGTCCCGCCACATACCCGGAAGTTCCCTAGGAACTTCCCCTCCCAAGCCACTACTAAGCTTGGGCACCACTGGAGGCTCTCCTCACCCCCTAGAGAGACTTGGGGAGGGAGTGAGAGAGGGAGAGAGCTAGCCTAGAATGAGATCCTTCCAAATGGTGCCCCATTGGTTCTATTTATAGTATTTTTGGATCTGGGCTGCAAATAGCCAAAACTGGACTACGAATAGCCAAAACTGGACTGCGAATAGCCAAATCCCGCTGTTCTGAGGTGCTAAACGCAGACCACTTCCTACTACGGAGCTGGGCGAGCCGGAGGCCTCCAGGCCTCCCCGGCTCGACCCCACAAGGCTCTGGGCGAGCCGGAGGCCTCCCGGCCTCCCCGGCTCGCCCCCACAAGGCTCTGGGCGAGCCGGAGGCCTTCTGGCCTCCCGACTCGCCCCCACAAGGCACTGGGCGAGCCGGAGGCTTCCCGGCCCTCCCGGCTCACCCCCACAAGGCTCTGGGCAAGCCGGAGGCCTCCCGGCTCTCCCAGCTCGCCCCCACAAGGCTCTGGGTGGGCCGGAGACCTCCCGGCCCTCCCAGCTCGCCCCCACAAGGCTCTGGGCAAGCCGGAGGCCTCCCGGCCCTCCCAGCTTGCCCCCACAAGGCTCTGGGCGATCCGGAGGCCTCCCGGCCCTCCCAGCTCGCCCCCACAAGTCTCTGGGCGAGCCGGAGGCCTCCCGGCCCTCCCAGCTCGCCCCCACAAGGCTCTGGGCGAGCCGGAGGCCTCCCGGCCCTCCCAGCCCTCCCAGCTCGCCCCCACAAGGCTCTGGGCGAGCCGGAGGCCTCCCAGCCCTCCCAGCTCGCCCCCACAAGGCTCTGGGCGAGCCGGAGGCCTCCCGGCCCTCCCAGCTCGCCCCCACAAGGCACTGTGCGAGCCGGAGGCCTCCCGGCCCTCCCGGCTCGCCCCCACAAGGCTCTGGGCGAGCCGGAAGCCTCCTGACCCTCCCAGCTCACCGCCACAAAGCTCTGGGCGAGCCGGAGGCCTCCCATCCCTCCCAGCTCGCCCCCACAAGGCTCTGGGCGAGCCGGAGGCCTCCCGGCCCTCCCAGCTCGCCCCCACAAGGCTCTGGGCGAGCCGGAGGCCTCCCGGCCCTCCCAGCTCGCCCCCACAAGGCTCTGGGCGAGCCGGAGGCCTCCCGGCCCTCCCAGCTCGCCCCCACAAGGCTCTGGGCGAGCCGGAGGCCTCCCGGCCCTCCCATCTCGCCCCCACAAGGCACTGGGCGAGCCGGAGGCCTCCCGGCCCTCCCGGCTCGCCCCCACAAGGCTCTGGGCGAGCCGGAGGCCTCCTGGCCCTCCCAGCTCGCCGCCACAAGGCTCTGGGCGAGCAGGAGGCCTCCCAGCCCTCCCAGCTCGCCCCCACAAGGCTCTGGGCGAGCCGGAGGCCTCCCGGCCCTCCCAGCTCGCGTGCCACAAGGCACTGGGCGAGCCGGAGGCCTCCCGGCCCTCCCGGCTCGCCCCCACAAGGCTTTGGGCGAGCCGGAGGCCTCCCGTCCCTCCCAGCTCGCCCCCACAAGTCTCTGGGCGAGCCGGAGGCCTCCCGGCCCTCCCAGCTCGCCCCCACAAGGCTCTGGGCGAGCCGGAGGCCTCCCGGCCCTCCCAGCTCGCCCCCACAAGGCACTGGGCGAGCCGGAGGCCTCCGGCCCTCCCAGCTCGCCCCCACAAGGCACTGGGCGAGCCGGAGGCCTCCCGGCCCTCCCGGCTCGCCCCCACAAGGCTCTGGGCGAGCCGGAGGCCTCCCGGCCCTCCCAGCTCGCCCCCACAAGGCTCTGGGCGAGCCGGAGGCCTCCCGGCCCTCCCAGCTCGCCCCCACAAGGCTCTGGGCGAGCCGGAGGCCTCCCGGCCCTCCCAGCTCGCCCCCACAAGGCTCTGGGCGAGCCGGAGGCCTCCCGACCCTCCCAGCTCGCCCCCACAAGGCTCTGGGCGAGCCGGAGGCCTCCCGGACCTCCCCAGCTCGCCCTCACAAGGGAACAGTCCTGGGATGCGCCCCTCAGACTCGACTCCCTCCAAACGCTCACCCCTCCTCCTCCCGGGGTCGCGCCCTTTGGAAATATTGGGCCTAAAAATATCTTGGGCCTCGGGGGCCCACTCGGCGAATACAGGGTTGTACACAATCCCCGCTCTTTTCGAGCGTGGCTCACGCTCTGAAAGAAATGTCCAACCCTGCATATTCGACGAGTGTCGCTGGGAATCCGGTTATTGGTGATATCTTGGAAAAGCCACAGCGCCTCCCCGAGAGGTCCCCCAACCTTGCCGGCTAGCGAGAGCCCGGCTAGCTGAGCCACCTCGGGGAAAAACACAGCCTCCCCGAGAGGCCTTCCTACCCTGTCGGCTAGTGAGAGTCCGACTAGTGGAGCCACCTCGGGGGAAAAACACTTAGCCTCCCCGAGAGGCCTTCCTACCCTGCCGACTAGTGAGAGCCCGGCTAGTGGAACGACCTCGGGGGGAAAGATACTTAAGAGAATTTTCAGCCACTGAGCGGTTCCTGACCCTGCCAGCTAGGTGGGAGCCTGGTCAGCAGGTCAGCATGGGGACTAAGTACTTGGGACTTTCCTGCCACCGAGTGATCCTCGGACCTGCCAGCTTGATGGGAGCCTGGTCAGCGGGCCAGCATCGGGACTAAGTACCCTGAGACTCTCCTGCCACCGAGCGATCCTCGGACCTGCCAGCTTGATGGGAGCCTGGTCAGCGGGCCAGCATCGGGACTAAGTACTTGGGACTTTCCTTCCACCGAGCGATCCTCGGACCTGCCAGCTTGATGGGAGCCTGGTCAGCGGGCCAGCATCGGGACTAAGTACTTGAGACTTTCCTTCCACCGAGCGATCCTCGGACCTGCCAGCTTGATGGGAGCCTGGTCAGTGGGCCAGCATCGGGACTAAGTACTTAAGACTTTCCTGCCACCGAGCGATCCTCGGACCTGCCAGCTTGATGGGAGCCTGGTCAGCGGGCCAGCATCGGGACTAAGTACTTGGGACTTTCCTGCCACCGAGCGATCCTCAGACCTGCCAGCTTGATGGGAGCCTGGTCAGCGGGCCAGCATCGGGACTAAGTACTTGAGACTTTCCTGCCACCGAGCGATCCTCGGACCTGCCAGCTTGATGGGAGCCTGGTCAGCGGGCCAGCATCGGGACTAAGTACCCTGAGACTCTCCTGCCACCGAGCGATCCTCGGACCTGCCAGCTTGATGGGAGCCTGGTCAGCGGGCCAGCATCGGGACTAAGTACTTGGGACTTTCCTTCCACCGAGCGATCCTCGGACCTGCCAGCTTGATGGGAGCCTGGTCAGCGGGCCAGCATCGGGACTAAGTACTTGGGACTTTCCTGCCACCGAGCGATCCTCGGACCTGCCAGCTTGATGGGAGCCTGGTCAGCGGGCCAGCATCGGGACTAAGTACTTAAGACTTTCCTGCCACCGAGCGATCCTCGGACCTGCCATCTTGATGGGAGCCTGGTCAGCGGGCCAGCATCGGGACTAAGTACTTGGGACTTTCCTGCCACCGAGCGATCCTCGGACCTGCCAGCTTGATGGGAGCCTGGTCAGCGGGCCAGCATCTGGACTAAGTACTTGAGACTTTCCTGCCACCGAGCGATCCTCGGACCTGCCAGCTTGATGGGAGCCTGGTCAGCGGGCCAGCATCGGGACTAAGTACCCTGAGACTCTCCTGCCACCGAGCGATCCTCGGACCTGCCAGCTTGATGGGAGCCTGGTCAGCGGGCCAGCATCGGGACTAAGTACTTTGGACTTTCCTGCCACCGAGCGATCCTCGGACCTGCCAGCTTGATGGGAGTCTGGTCAGCGGGTCAGCATCGGGACTAAGTACTTGGGACTTTCCTGCCACCGAGTGATCCTCGGACCTGCCAGCTTGATTGGAGCCTGGTCAGCGGGCCAGGATCATGACTAAGTATTTGAGACTTTCCTGCCACCGAGCGATCCTCGGACCTGCCAGCTTCATGGGAGCCTGGTCAGCGGGCCAGCATCGGGACTAAGTACTTGAGACTTTCCTGCCACCGAGCGATCCTCGGACCTGCCAGCTTGATGAGAGCCTGGTCAGCGGGCCAGCGTCGGGACTAAGTACTTGAAAACTTTCACTACTTTATTCATCACATTACATGCAAGAAAAAACTAAGTAAACAACCACGCTACATGGACTTAAGGGTGGAGAGAAGAAACTGAGCACTTAGACAAACTTGGTCTCCTACTGCCGAGGGTGGTCTCCCTCGTTCCCAATTGGTTGTTGTTGTTGCCGCACCAAACCCCTCGCTTCCTTCAATTCCAAGAACTCAGGGCAGTTGATCATCGCGTGACCTTCCTCATCGTGGAGGTCACAATAGGGTAACTCCACCCTACCCCCTCTTCCTCGTCTTCCTGCTTTTCTGACTCTCCTCCTTTTTTCCCAGCCAATCGCCATGGCCTGTTGAGGAGGTGGAGGGGATGCCCTCGGCCTCTGCCCCCACCTAGGGGGGTCAACCTCCTTTTCCTGGAAGTTGCCTTCCTCTTGGTCGAACTTTCTCTTGGGAGCCCCTACTCTTCCCCCCTGCTGCCTTGCCTCTGGCTCACTCAGCTTGGCCAGCCTTCTCGCGAACTCCGGGTTGGCCTCCTCACTCTCGACTTCTTCTGCCACCCTTTCCATCAACTCTTCAAAGGACGAAGGAGCTCTTCTCTTGAGGTCCATCTTGAAGAAACCCTCCCACAGCCCCAACGTGAAGGCAAGCTTGAGGGTGTACCCGGCACTTCTTGGACGAGGAGAACCTCCTCCCTGAACCGTTCCAGATAGTGAGCCAGCGACTCCCCTGGCTCTTGTTTGATCTTGAAAAGTGCTTCGGCATCTTTCTTCCTCTTCCTTGACGTCAAGAAGCGTAGCAGGAAAACTCGGCGCAAGTCTTCGAAGGCATAGATGGATCCCGCAGGGAGCTGGTGGAACCAATCCCTGGCCTTCTCCTTGAGGGTGACGACAAAGAGCCGACACTTGAAGGCGTCCGACATGGGCATGATGGAGACCATGTCCTCAAACCAATGCAGGTGCAAGACGGGGTCATCCTTGCCGAAGTAGTGAGACATCTCTGCCCCCTTGAACCCCTCCGGAATCGGGGCTGAGAGGATCAGCTCACAAAAAGAACTTCCTACGCTCGCCCCCCTTTGGGGCTGGGCGAGTGGGGGCATGGAGCCTCCCCTCTCGCCCCCTTGGGTCTCGGCGAGTGGGGGTCGAGGACCTCCCCACTCGCCCACTTGGGTCTCGGCAAGTGGAGGTCGAGGACCTCCCCACTCGCCCACTTGGGTCTCGGCGAGTGGGGGTCGAGGAACTCCCCACTCGCCCCCTTCCAGCACCTCTTTCCCGGATGCCTGGCCGAGGATGCTCTCGCCCACCTTTTGAGGTGAGGCCTCCAGACCACTTTCTCTCCTGTCTTTGATTATCGAGGCGAAAGCTACCTGCAGGGTCTGCATGACCTCCTGCCTGAGATTCTCAAACATCTCCAACGTCACTCCAGCCACCGGGGGTTGCGAGTGACCTGGGTCGGATCTTCCTCCACCTCCGTCCATGGAACTCATCTTGAGAGTTTCTTGAATCAGTCACACTCCACGCTCACCGCACCATGTGTTGAAACCGAGACTTGCGAACAAGACTTAGTCTCTGTAGAGTTCGGGGCCCTCAGCTAGCCGAGGGGCGACCAATCCTTACTCCTCCCAAGGGAGAGCTCTAGGTTGAAGGTGTTGGAACTAGAAACTGGACCAAGGGCTTAGTGGGGAGGTCCCGCCACATACCCGGAAGTTCCCTAGGAACTTCCCCTCCCAAGCCACTACTAAGCTTAGGCACCACTGGAGGCTCTCCTCACCCCCTAGAGAGACTTGGGGAGGGAGTGAGAGAGGGAGAGAGCTAGCCTAGAATGAGATCCTTCCAAATGGTGCCCCCTTGGTTCTATTTATAGGATTTTTGGATCTGGGCTGCAAATAGCCAAAACTGGACTACGAATAGCCAAAACTGGACTGCGAATAGCCAAATCCCGCTGTTCTGAGGTGCTAAACGCAGACCACTTCCTACTACGGAGCTGGGCGAGCCGGAGGCCTCCAGGCCTCCCCGGCTCGACCCCACAAGGCTCTGGGCGAGCCGGAGGCCTCCCGGCCTCCCCGGCTCGCCCCCACAAGGCTTTGGGCGAGCCGGAGGCCTCCTGGACTCCCGGCTCGCCCCCACAAGGCACTGGGCGAGCCGGAGGCTTCTCGGCCCTCCCGGCTCGCCCCCACAAGGCTCTGGGCAAGCCGGAGGCCTCCCGCCTCTCCTAGCTCGCCCCCACAAGGCTCTGGGCGGGCCGGAGGCCTCCCGGCCCTCCCCGCTCGCCCCCACAAGGCTCTGGGCGGGCCGGAGGCCTCCCGGCCCTCCCAGCTCGCCCCCACAAGGCTCTGGGCGAGCCGGAGGCCTCCCGGCCCTCCCAGCTCGCCCCCACAAGTCTCTGGGCGAGCCGGAGGCCTCCCGGCCCTCCTAGCTCGCCCCCACAAGGCTCTGGGCGAGCCGGAGGCCTCCCGGCCCTCCCAGCTCGCCCCCACAAGGCTCTGGGCGAGCCGGAGGCCTCCCAGCCCTCCCAGCTCGCCCCCACAAGGCTCTGGGCGAGCCGGAGGCCTCCCGACCCTCCCAGCTCGCCCCCACAAGGCACTGGGCGAGCCGGAGGCCTCCCGGCCCTCCCGGCTCGCCCCCACAAGGCTTTGGCGAGCCGGAGGCCTCCCGACCCTCCCGGCTCGCCGCCACAAGGCTCTGGGCGAGCCGGAGGCCTACCAGCCCTCCCAGCTCGCCCCCACAAGGCTCTGGGCGAGCCGGAGGCCTCCCGGCCCTCCCAGCTCGCCCCCACAAGGCTCTGGGCGAGCCGGAGGCCTCCCGGCCCTCCCAGCTCGCCCCCACAAGGCTCTGGGCGAGCCGGAGGCCTCCCGGCCCTCCCAGCTCGCCCCCACAAGTCTCTGGGCGAGTCGGAGGCCTCCCGGCCCTCCCAGCTCGCCCCCACAAGGCTCTGGGAGAGCCGGAGGCCTCCCGACCCTCCCAACTCGCCGCCACAAGGCTCTGGGCGAGCTGGAGGCCTCCCGGCCCTCCCAGCTCGCCCCCACAAGGCACTGGGCGAGCCGGAGGCTTCCCGGCCCTCCCGGCTCGCCCCCACAAGGCTCTGGGCGAGCCGGAGGCCTCCCAGCCCTCCCAGCTCGCCGCCACAAGGCTCTGGGCAAGTCGGAGGCCTCCCGGCCCTCCCAGCTCGCCGCCACAAGGCTCTGGGCGAGCAGGAGGCCTCCCAGCCCTCCCAGCTCGCCCCCACAAGGTTCTGGGCGAGCCGGAGGCCTCCCGGCCCTCCCAGTTCGCGCCCACAAGGCACTGGGCGAGCCGGAGGCCTCCCGGCCCTCCCGGCTCGCCCCCACAAGGCTCTGGGCGAGCCGGAGGCCTCCCGGCCCTCCTAGCTCGCCCCCACAAGTCTCTGGGCGAGCCGGAGGCCTCCCGGCTCTCCCAGCTCTCCCAGCTCGCCCCCACAAGGCTCTGGGCGAGCCGGAGGCCTCCCGGACCTCCCAGCTCGCCCCCACAAGGCACTGGGCGAGCCGGAGGCCTCCCGGCCCTCCTGGCTCGCCCCCACAAGGCTCTGGGCGAGCCGGAGGTCTCCCTGCCCTCCCAGCTCGCCCCTACAAGGCTCTGGGCGAGCCGGAGGCCTCCCAGCTGTAACACCCTGCCAGTACGAAAAGTATAACAGCAGGTCCGGCCAGGACCCCACGCCATACAAACCACACTAGCTAGGAGTTAAAAGGTGATAACCAGAAAAGTAACTACAAAACGAGAGTACAAAAACGTAAGCGGAAGCATTAATTAAACCATTCAAAAAGACATGTCCACTATCATAGGAATGAGTCCAGAAGTAAGAGTTACGGCCTTAGGGCCTTACATCAAATCAATGTACAAAACTCCAAAAAGGCATACATCGGCACGCAGGCCGGCAATACATGAGAAAACAGGAAAAAGGCTAGCCTTCGAGGGCCAACACAGCAAAAGGGTCAACGCCCGCTACTTCCCGCTAGGCTCACCTGCACCTGCATAAGAACATTCCACCAAGCGGTGACAAACAAAGTAACGGTCAGCACAACTGACCAAATTATAACGACCCCACCCCTTTCCCGGGGTGGCGGAGCTTCTACCCTGCAAGCAAGCTATACTAGCACAAATACTAGTATACAGAAGGTGCAACTACACAAGGTGAGGTTTCAAGCACAAACAATCTTCTAGGTTGAGCATCAAAAAGAAGGGAACCTAGGTATGCACATAATGTTGGTTGGGTTCACCCGAAGGTTTCCCACAACCGCCTAAGCAATCGCATGAGGCTAAACATAACATCAAATTCACAACACTCCACCCTAAGGGTCACAACCTTAGGTGGGAAACAAGAGCTTTTGGTCGGTCTAGGTATGACACCTTCCACGACCACTCCCATGATCACACGGCTTTCATGAGGAAGGGACCTCTCGCCGATCTGCATGGAAACGGGTTCGGTTCAGCTTTGCCCGTGCTCTAATCGTCGCGATCTATCGCACGACGCGGGTACGGCTTCACCTCGGCTCGTAAGGGTTTAGCACTTTCAAGTGCTACATTAAAAAAATATACGCTACGCACCTAACCCCTTCACAAGGATCTAGGCTTCGCGAATTCTCAACAAGGGAGCTACATACGCTCCGCATCAATTTCGTGGTGAAGGTTTGCCTTCATCCAAACCTCAAAGCATGGGGCTTTCGTTAGGATCTTCACAAGACGCCTACACTTAACTCCCGCAATACTATAGGTGAGTTCACGGAGTCATTCTCCGGCACGCATTCTAGGCCTAACCTAAATGCAACGTCGCAAATCAAGCATCACCGATTCGGGCTCACGGCCACGAATAGGTTTCACACACAATGCCTAAATCCGCACGACTACCGGATTTTCTACATGCAATATGCCGGGGACGGACACAATCTACCCGGAGTTCCGAAGGACTTGAGGAAATCCTACACTTCACCCATTTGGTGAAAGGGACTCCTCATGCAAGCATAGAGAAATGAAGGAGAGGACAAAAGACAAGTCCAAACAATGGGAGAAGAAATTGTTACCCTAGACGTGTTCTTCTTCGCCATGGATCCGAGATTCTACGCGGAGGGAAAGAACCGCAACGGGCTGCACTCTCCGGATCTGGAAACGGCTCGCGAAACGGAGCTCCGGAGCTCCGTCAATGGCGAAATCTCCACTTCTTCTTCCTTGCCCCCTTCTCCTTCCTCTAGCCTAGGAGAGAGAAACACTATGAAATAATGAGGGTTTAATCCCTCTCCAAAGCCCTAAGACCCCCCAGCAATAAATCCCAGCCGTTGGATCGAATTCCGAGAAATTTGATCGGTCGGATCCTCTTCTCCGCTCAAAAACGCGGAACAGAATAAATAGGGCGCACGATCACAGGCGCACGGTCAGTGGTCGTGCGCGACGAGGGCAATGGTCGTGCGCACTATCCGGGACAGAACTCTGAATTCTTGCGAATAAGCGCACGATCGCTGGCGCACGATCACTGGTCGTGCGCGAAGAGGGAAATGGTCGTGCGCACTGTCCGAGACAGAACTCGATTCTCTTCGGAATTAACGCACGATCGCTGGCGCACGATCACTGATCGTGCGCGATGAGGCCACTGATCGTGCGCTAAGAGCAGACGGAAAAATCTAGCCTGCTTCACGTGCCGCACTACCACTCCGCCTACTTCGCGGAACTACCAGCTTTGGGGTGTTACAACTCCACCCTCCTTAAAAGAATTTCGTCCCGAAATCCAGGAAACAGTAATAGCATAAATTACAGTTATACTTTACCTGAGGGAAATAGCTCGGGATACTCCGCAAGCATCGTTTGCTCTCTCTCCCAAGAGAGCTCCTCTCGGCCGCAGTTATCCCACCGGACTTTTACCATCCGAATGGACTTGTTCCGCAGCTGCTTTACTTCGGTATCTTCGATGCGTAAAGGCTTGACTTTCGTCGACAACCCACTATCAACCGGAACTTTGTCGACCGCAACGATATGAGTAGGCTCTTGCACTGCCTTCCTCAACACTGAAATGTGGAACACGTCGTGCAGACCGCTCAGCTCTGCAGATAGTGCAAGCCGATAAGCCGCATCACCAACACGCTCCACGATCTCGAACGGTCCTAAGTACCTCGGACTGAGCTTTTTCAAGCGTCGAATCCTTGATACCCCTTTGAACGGTTTGATCTTCAAGTAAACCCGGTCACCGACGGCAAACTCTAAGTTCCTATGCTTGGCGTTGAAATACTTTGCTTGCCTATCCTGGGCAACCAATAGCCTTTCGCGTATAGACCGGATCGTCGAAGTTGCTTCTTCAACATCCTTTCGCTTCAATAGCTTAGTATCGCCCGTTTCCGCCCAAGACAACGGCGTACGCCTTTTCTTACCATAGAGGGCCTCGAAAGGAGCCATCTTTATGCTGGCTTGGTAGCTATTATTGTAGGCGAACTCGATCATAAAGAGGTGATCCTCCCACCTCTTTCCAAAGTCTATAGCGCACATTCGGAGCATATCCTCCATAGTCCTGTTGGTTCTCTCGGTCTGTCCATCCGTTTGCGGGTGGAAGGCCGTGCTGAACTTCAATTTTGTGCCCAACAGTTCATGGATAAGCCTCCAATCTTTCGATGTGAAACGCCCGTCACGATCGCTGACGATGCTACGAGGGACACCGTGCAGTCTCACGATACTATCCACATAGAGCTTTGCTAGCTTCTCTACGGAATCATCCTTCCGGTTCGGAATGAAGTGTGATACCTTTGTCAAACGGTCCACGATCACCCATATGGCGTCGTTTCCATGTTGCGATCTCGGCAATCCGTGCACGAAATCCATCGAAATATCATCAAACTTCCACTCCGGAATCGGCAAGGACTTCAGAAACCCACCGGGACGTTGACATTCCGCTTTCACCAATGCGCAAGTATGACACTTGGCCACGTAAAGGGCAATGTCTTTCTTCATGCCCGACCACCAGAACAATTTCTTCATATCCATAAACATTTTAGTGCTTCCCGGGTGGATCGAGTACTTGGTATGATGAGCCTCGTACATCAACTCCGCCCGTAGAGTACCAACGTTTGGGATGCATAACCTTTCCTGCTTCCACATAAGGTCGTCTTCGAAGGAGAAATCAGCGTTTAACCCTTCAACGGTTTCCGCTTTGTATCGTTTCAAGCTCTCGTCCAACTCCAATGCTTGTCGAACTCGGTCGGCAAGGTCGTAGTGAACTTCCGTCCAGTTCAAGCATGCTGAAGTAGACGTTCTCCTATCAATGCATATGATCTCCATTTCTTCTAGCTCACGGATTAGACGCTCATCGTGCATCAAAATCCAATTTGCTTGTGCGGGAGCCCGACGACTCAACGCGTCTGCAACTACGTTTCCTTTACCGGGAGTATATTTGATATCGAAGGTGTAGTCCCCAAGGAACTCCATCCACCTCCTTTGGCGCATGTTCAACTCCCTTTGATCTAGTAAGTACTTGAGGCTCTTATGGTCGGTAAAGATATCGATCTTCACGCCATATAGATAGTGTCTCCAAAGTTTGAGGGCAAAAACCACGGCCGCTAGCTCCAAATCATGGGCCGGGTAATTCCTCTCGTGAACCTTCAGTTGCCGGGAGCCGTAGGCAATTACCTTCCCGAACTGCACTAGGACACAACCCAATCCACTTCCTGAGGCGTCGCTATATATTTCGTAGCCTTCCGTACCTTGTGGCGAGCATAGAATGGGCGTCGTGGTCAGACGGCTCTTTAGCTCTTCAAAAGCTCGTGCGCACTCGGGCGACCAAACGAACTTATGATCCTTCCTCGTCAGTTTTGTGAGAGGAAGTGCGATCCTCGAGAAGTTTTCCACAAAGCGCCTATAATAGCCGGCAAGTCCTAAGAAACTTCGGACTTCCGCTACGTTTTTCAACAAAGGCCACGCTTGGATCGCTTCTATCTTCGACGGATCAACTGCAATTCCTTCGCCACTAACAACATGACCAAGGAATGCCACTAACGGTAGCCAAAACTCGCACTTGGAGAACTTGGCATATAGCTGACTCCTCCTCAAGGTGCTCAGGACTGCGTGCAGATGCCCTACATGCTCCTCTTCCGACTGAGAGTATACCAAAATGTCGTCGATGAAGATGATCACAAATTGATCTAAATACTCTCGGAATGTCCTATTCATCAAGTCCATGAATACCGACGGTGCGTTGGATAGACCGAACGACATTACCGTGAACTCAAAGTGCCCAAAGCGGGTACTGAACGCTGTCTTTGGAATGTCACATTCCCTTATTCGCAGTTGATAGTAGCCGGACCTTAGGTCTAGCTTGGAGTAAACCGTCGACCCCATCAGTTGGTCGAATAGATCATCGATTCTAGGAATCGGATATTGGTTTTTCTCGGTCAACTTGTTTAGCTCTCTATAATCAATACATAGACGCAAGCTCCCATCCTTCTTTTTCACAAAGAGGACCGGTGCACTCCAAGGCGAAGAACTTGGACGTACGTAGCCTTGCTCTAGCAGCTCTTGCAATTGGACCTTCAACTCTGCCAATTCCTTTGGCGCTATTCGGTATGGTGAGCGGGCCACAGGTTTGGCACCTGGCACCAACTCGATACAGAAATCAATCTCCTGATGAGGCGGAGCCCCAGGGAGTTCGTTAGGAAACACGTCGGCGTATTCCGCTACAACTGGGACATCACACAACCTGGGCTTTGGCTCCGAAGCCTCCAACAAGGTGAAGAACAACTCGGCGCCTTTTCTCACCGCCTTAACCACTTGGAGAGCAGACATCAGCGTCTTGCTCGCTCCTCGCATACCGGCGAATGTGGTTTCATCGTTGGTGTTCGTTCCCAGAGTGATCTCCTTTGTCTTGCAATCTATGCATGCTCGCTGCTCCGAGAGCCAGTCCATGCCGAAGATCACATCGAATTCAGCTAACGGTAGTAACGACGCTTCCAAGTCGAAATCTTGACTTCCGATCCGCACCTTCACACGGCTCTTCCTATCCGCACTCATTCGAGATCCATTGGGTAGCACTACTTCCAATCTATCCTCTACTAAGGTAGACGGCACTCCGATTCGCACCACGAAGTCCTCGGACAGAAAAGAGTGCGATGCACCCGTATCGAATAGAGCTCTCGCCGGATAGTTGAAAATTAGGACGAAACCTAATTGTACACAAATAACACATATAGTCGTACAACAGTAAGAATCATATACATAGCTGTAAAAGCTAACTTCTAATTCGTACCTGTGACTACATCGGTTTGTCGTATAGCTTCTTGTTGGCCAAGCGAATAGACTCTCGGCTGAGTCGGAATGTGTTGGGAGGCCGAAGACTCTGCCGCTTTGCCCTTTTCCGCAGCCCGAGCATAATCCACCGCTCGATTTGCCGCCTTTGGGGGACCACTTCGACACACCGCAGCTTTGTGTCCCACCTTCCCGCAGGTGAAACACGTAATAGGAGTCCGCGCGGTCGTGGCTCCCGAAACATTCGAAGAAGCTGGTTCCGCCTGCTTGAACTTCCGCTTGTTCCTTCTGAAGTCCGGTTTGGACTGAGAGGCCGGCTCATGAAACTCGGGTTTCTTTACAACACTCTTTGCTTGTACCCTCTTCATGTCCAACTCCAAAGATCTGGCGGTTTGCACCATCACTTGGAAGCCAAACGTCATAGGGCCTGCAAGGAGCAGCCTCAACTCGTCCCGAAGCCCTTCATAGAATTTATTCGTCTTCGTCTCCTCATCCTCCACCAATGCCCCCGCATAGCGACTCAGTCTGGTAAACTCATGTAAGTAATCGTCAACGGAGCGATCACCTTGAGTTAACCTCAGGAACTGGTTTTGTAACGCAATGCGTTGGGCAGAGGGGATAAACCGCTAGAGGAACGACTTTGAAAACTCAGCCATTGTTATTTCAGTAATGTCTCTATCGCCGAACTTGTGCAGTTCCTGCTCTTCCCACCACAGCACAGCCTCTCCGTCAAGAAGGAAAGTGGCTAAGGTGACCATCATGGCTTCGTCCGTCGCCGTCGCCCTCAGAGTTCTTCTAACTCTTGACAACCAGTCTTCTGCCACCGTTGGGGACTCAGATCCCGAGAAGGTAGGAGGATTAAAGCTCAAGAAGTGCTTTAATTGTTGGTCACGCGCTCGCCCCGCAACTACTTGCGCAACTTGACGCTCCACCCTCGGTGCTAACGCCGGTTCCACTGCAGCTACTGGCACAGGGGCATCAACCCTTGGTGCTACCGCAGGTTCCACTGCAGGTTCAATTACCGGGGCCGCATCAGTAGTAGGCGTAGCAGGCTGTGCAAGCCTTTGCGGTTGAGCATTGATCATCGCGAAGACTGCTTCTGCGACCATTCTGATCATCTCAGCCGAAGGAGTGGTCGCTGGCACCTCAGCCGACCCACTACTTTCAGCAGTGTTACGGGGTTGAGACCGCCCCGCAGCACTTCTAGTCACCTATAATCATGCAAGGCACAATTTAGTGACCCTAAACATATCAAACATCAATCATGGAACGCTCAGGTTCCGCAAACAAGTATGTTTTTTTTTTCATTCCTAAGTGGACATTCTTATTAGTTTTTGTCGTTTTAGGTGAATGCACAGCCCGTGCGCACCACCCCTTAAAAGGAATTCGTCCCGAATTCGCTAAACTACGGATCGACGCCTTAAGTCCGATACCAAATTGTAACACCCTGCCAGTACGAAAAGTATAACAGCAGGTCCGGCCGGGACCCCACGCCATACAAACCACACTAGCTAGGAGTTAAAAGGTGATAACCAGAAAAGTAACTACAAAACGAGAGTACAAAAACGTAAGCGGAAGCATTAATTAAACCATTCAAAAAGACATGTCCACTATCATAGGAATGAGTCCAGAAGTAAGAGTTACGGCCTTAGGGCCTTACATCAAATCAATGTACAAAACTCCAAAAAGGCATACATCGGCACGCAGGCCGGCAATACATGAGAAAATAGGAAAAAGGCTGGCCTTCGAGGGCCAACACAGCAAAAGGGCCAACGCCCGCTACTTCCCGCTAGGCTCACCTGCACCTGCATAAGAACATTCCACCAAGCGGTGGCAAACAAAGTAACGGTCAGCACAGCTGACCAAATTATAACGACCCCACCCCTTTCCCGGGGTGGCGGAGCTTCTACCCTGCAAGCAAGCTATACTAGCACAAATACTAGTATACAGAAGGTGCAACTACACAAGGTGAGGTTTCAAGCACAAACAATCTTCTAGGTTGAGCATCAAAAAGAAGGGAACCTAGGTATGCACATAATGTTGGTTGGGTTCACCCGAAGGTTTCCCACAACCGCCTAAGCAATCGCATGAGGCTAAACATAACATCAAATTCACAACACTCCACCCTAAGGGTCACAACCTTAGGTGGGAAACAAGAGCTTTTGGTCGGTCTAGGTATGACACCTTCCACGACCACTCCCATGATCACACGGCTTTCATGAGGAAGGGACCTCTCGCCGATCTGCATGGAAACGGGTTCGGTTCAGCTTTGCCCGTGCTCTAATCGTCGCGATCTATCGCACGACGCGGGTACGACTTCACCTCGGCCCGTAAGGGTTTAGCACTTTCAAGTGCTACATTAAAAAAATATACGCTACGCACCTAACCCCTTCACAAGGATCTAGGCTTCGCGAATTCTCAACAAGGGAGCTACATACGCTCCGCATCAATTTCGTGGTGAAGGTTTGCCTTCATCCAAACCTCAAAGCATGGGGCTTTCGTTAGGATCTTCACAAGACGCCTACACTTAACTCCCGCAATACTATAGGTGAGTTCACGGAGTCATTCTCCGGCACGCATTCTAGGCCTAACCTAAATGCAACGTCGCAAATCAAGCATCACCGATTCGGGCTCACGGCCACGAATAGGTTTCACACACAATGCCTAAATCCGCACGACTACCGGATTTTCTACATGCAATATGCCGGGGACGGACACAATCTACCCGGAGTCCCGAAGGACTTGAGGAAATCCTACACTTCACCCATTTGGTGAAAGGGACTCCTCATGCAAGCATAGAGAAATGAAGGAGAGGACAAAAGACAAGTCCAAACAATGGGAGAAGAAATCGTTACCCTAGACGTGTTCTTCTTCGCCATGGATCCGAGATTCTACGCGGAGGGAAAGAACCGCAATGGGCTGCACTCTCCGGATCTGGAAACGGCTCGCGAAACGGAGCTCCGGAGCTCCGTCAATGGCGAAATCTCCACTTCTTCTTCCTTGCCCCCTTCTCCTTCCTCTAGCCTAGGAGAGAGAAACACTATGAAATAATGAGGGTTTAATCCCTCTCCAAAGCCCTAAGACCCCCCAGCAATAAATCCCAGCCGTTGGATCGAATTCCGAGAAATTTGATCGGTCGGATCCTCTTCTCCGCTCAAAAACGCGGAACAGAATAAACAGGGCGCACGATCACAGGCGCACGGTCAGTGGTCGTGCGCGACGAGGGCAATGGTCGTGCGCACTATCCGGGACAGAACTCTGAATTCTTGCGAATAAGCGCACGATCGCTGGCGCACGATCACTGGTCGTGCGCGAAGAGGGAAATGGTCGTGCGCACTGTCCGAGACAGAACTCGATTCTCTTCGGAATTAACGCACGATCGCTGGCGCACGATCACTGATCGTGCGCGATGAGGCCACTGATCGTGCGCTAAGAGCAGACGGAAAAATCTAGCCTGCTTCACGTGCCGCACTACCACTCCGCCTACTTCGCGGAACTACCAGCTTTGGGGTGTTACAACTCCACCCTCCTTAAAAGAATTTCGTCCCGAAATCCAGGAAACAGGCGCGCTCACAAGGCACTGGGCGAGCCGGAGGCCTCCCGGCCCTCCCGGCTCGCCCCCACAAGGCTCTGGGCGAGCCGGAGGCCTCCCGGCCCTCCCAGCTCGCCCCCACAAGTCTCTGGGCGAGCCGGAGGCCTCCCGGCTCTCCCAGCTCTCCCAGCTCGCCCCCACAAGGCTCTGGGCGAGCCGGAGGCCTCCCGGCCCTCCCAGCTCGCCCCCACAAGGCTCTGGGCGAGCCGGAGGCCTCCCGGCCCTCCCCAGCTCGCCCTCACAAGGGAACAGTCCTGGGATGCGCCCCTCAGACTCGACTCCCTCCAAACGCTCACCCCTCCTCCTCCCGGGGTCGCGCCCTTTGGAAATATTGGGCCTAAAAATATCTTGGGCCTCGGGGGCCCACTCGGCGAATACAGGGTTGTACACTCCAGCCCTATCAGACAATTGTTTGATAACCGCGTTCTGTGCGGTCTCCCAGCATCAGACCTCCACTTCTCCTCAAGTATGCGAGATCGCTTCTTGTGAAGGTCAGCATCATTCCGCCTCTCCAAGCAGTCTAGAGCCAGCGGTCTCAGCGGTCTCCAAGTACAAGACTGCCGGTTCATCTCGGATATACCAGATCGCTTCTTATGGAGAGAAGCGGTCTGGCCCTCCCGGTCTCTCCCTTATGGGGGAGTGTTCGCCACAACGATCTAACCGTCCGACAGTCTCCTCTGTCACACGACCTTCCTCCTGTCGTGTGACCGCCCGATCTCCTTCTAGATCGCAGAGGTCGCTGCGGTCTCAATATTCCTGATCGCCCAGACCGCCCAGACCGCCCAGCTCTCTTGAGTATTGTGTATTTGTATTTAGTCCCACATCATATATTTGTATTTTACTGTTTCCCTCCTAGTCTATATAAAGGAGGCAATACCCTTGTAATACTCAGTTTTTTGGAAATAAAAATTCCTGTTATTTTTAAATTCTCACAGAAATTAAATTTTTTGTTAAAGAAGAAACTACTCTAACATGCTTTAAAGTTAGAATTTTACCTGACGAGAGTACCAGATCTGCAGTCCCAGCATGAGACACTACTGTCTCTCCTCCATTGCAATTATGCACAGTGTCCTTGACCACGGTCACCTTAGTAAGAAAACCTTTATCATTTGTTGCATGGCAGGTAGCACCAGAATCCAGCCACCACTCAGATGAGTCACTACTGCTGCGACCTCTCCCCATCATAGCTATGAAAGATTGGGGACTAGAAGTGTCCACCAGCATATTGGCCTTATTCTGAGGTGCATTCTCCTTGATCTTCTTCGGAGCCTTGCAGTCTGCTGCCTAATGACCCCACTTTCCACAATTATGACACTTGCCCTTCTTCTTTTTGAAAGAAGGCTTTTTGGCCTGGAGTTGTGTAGAAGGTTCACCTTTTGGTGCAGGCGGATTCTTGAGAGGTTTGCCGGGACGTGAAACTAGGTTAGCAATCTGAGTAGATTGACTGACCTGTTCCGCGCTTTTCCTGACAACGTTCTGATCTTCAATATGTATGAACCTCATGAGTTCATCAAGCCCAATCTGCTCCTTCAGCCTATGCATCTCAGTCTTGAAAATGGCCCACTCAGGAGGCAGCTTGCTGATGATCAGACCAACAAAGAGATTGTCGGAGATTTCCGACTTTTCATCATACAGCTTGTTCTGCATATTTTCCAGTTCGATCAACTGTGAAGTGATTGTCGAATTTGCATTCAATTTAAAATAAAAAAACTTCTCGGCGAGGAGAGTTTTCGACAATCCTTCCTGCTTCTGGAAATGCGCGTCCAAGCGGTCCCAGATCTCCTTTGTAGTTTTGAATCCACTGTACGTCATTGCGAGGCGAGGATTCAGGCAATTCAGAAGGTAATCCCTGCAAAAATCATCGTCTTTCTTCCACTGCAGTTCGTCTACATCTTCAGTAGTCGTAGCAAAATCACTGAGCACCGTATAAAAAATCTCTCGTTCTTTCATGCCGAGTTGAACGTGGAGTTTCCAGGAATAGGAATTCAGTGGGATCAAATGACTGCAGTTTTACTATGTCGTACGAACTGCGTTTCGACATTTTAAACAGATAAAATGTAAACCAGAAAAATATCACCTGATCCAGATGAAGTTGATCCAATCACTTCAGATCCAATCCAGTAATTTATTTGCTCCTCAAAACGGCACAGAAACAGTGAAGAACTCCTCCCAAAAGAACTTTAGCTTCCGGCAAGATCTTTCCCAAGAAAAGAATGAAGATGGAGGTTGATTTCAGAACTGATGCAAATCTTTGGTTATTCCTTCTTTCTTCAGATTTATGAAGGAAGAGACCAATAGCTACCAGATCTTTGATGAGTCCCAAATATATACACATTTACGGACTCATCTGGGCCGATTTTCTAGTCTATGCACTTCACTTTAGACATGTTTTCACTCATATTTGACACTCCATGCTAAGTGCACCTCTAGGCCCGTTTTTGGTGTTATTTCATGTTCTTCATTTTTAGTAGTTTTCATGGATTGTTAAGTGCCACTTTCAGTGGCTGGATTCGTGGTTGTGCTGGAACAGGAGTCGTGCGGGTGTTCCCGGTACAATTCTATGCAGGAACACTGCGCACGATCACTGTTTCTATTGCGCAC
Organism: Dactylorhiza incarnata; assembly: GCA_033032865.1. Lineage (NCBI taxonomy): Eukaryota > Viridiplantae > Streptophyta > Magnoliopsida > Asparagales > Orchidaceae > Dactylorhiza > Dactylorhiza incarnata. The sequence continues at coordinate 1,215,567 of JAWHQI010000227.1, read as the reverse complement.
GACCACTGGTCGTGCGCCGCTGATCGTGTGCACTTAACCCTATTTTTTTGAGTTCTGTCTCGGACAGTGCGCACGACCACCAATGATATTGCGCAAGACCACCGGTCGTGCGCCGCTGTTCGTGCGCACTTAACATCAATTTTATGAGTTCTGTTTCGACCAGTGCGCACGACCACCTACTATAGTGCGCACAACCACCGGTCGTGCGCCACTGGTCGTGCGAACATGGTATTTTATAAATTTCTTACATTGCAGGCTCCACCCAGGCAGGCGCACGATCACAGAACTCCAGCGCGCACGTCCACTGGTCGTGCGCCAATGACCGTGCGCAGTATTTTCGCCAGCGCCTATATAATGTCCTGATCCGCAAATTAGGGATAACGGGGTTCCGGGAGCGCGATTTCCAGTCCGTACGCCGCCGTTTTCCACTTCCAGCCACCTCCACCTCATCTTCTCCGCGAGGGGAAGTTATCTCCGGCCATTCTAAGCATTCCCCCATCGTCCGGAAGCATTCTCCGCCATCCGCAAGCACTCAAGCAAGCTGTCTCCATTTCTGTCCGGTGAGAAGGATAACAATCCTGAGGTAGAAGACGACGGAAGCACGTGGAGAGGTCGTGACAGTCTCTCAACGCCGGAAGCACAGTCCGCCCTAGTCCGGAGGTAGCTTGACAAACTACCATTCCGGCCGTGAACGGCCGCTAGTCTTCGTCCATTGGTTGTCTTCTTCTTCCCCTTTTTGATGTATTTCTTTGAATCATTTAAACTTGAATATCTTGATGTTTAGCTTAAATGCAATGGTTGTTTCTTCTCTATTCATCAATATTTGCTTGTGAATCATTTCGCCTCCACTCACTCACTCACGCACGCATCGTTTCGATTCGCGTTAGCAAGAGCTAACGGCGATTTGCAAAGAGGTGTTTGCGACCCTCACTCTCCGCACTAGTGATCACCTCATTCCGCTAGCCTACTCGTCCATCCGCCCAACGAAGTAGTGCGTTCAAGGCCTACGTAGTTTTCCATCCCGCCAAGCGAAGCATTGCATAGCGGCACTGCATAGGAGTAGTTGTAATATTTTATCTTATTATTCGCAAACCAAACCAACCATCCATTGTAACCCCGACCAAGGACTTCGATCTCAAGTCCTTCCTCGAAACCTAACTCCACCTCACCGTGTTCCTTGAGAGACCGACACTCGGGGATCTTCCCCATTATTATTACTTGCGCGACCGGTGCACTTGCCGAAATATCGCATCAAGTTTTTGGCGCCGTTGCCGGGGAATGTTCAGGCGTGTAACGTTTTAAGTTGTGAACTTCTGTTACAAGAGCAGTTGTTTTTGATTTTCTTTGTTTTGTTTTCTTTTGGTTGAGATTGTGCATGCAGAGACAAGCCGCGGGGGAACTTGTACCCTTTGATCCCGAGATCGAACGGACCGCTCGCGCACGAAGGCGCGCAGCAGCCATACAGGAGGCAATGGGTGATAATGTAGACCCAGATGACGTTGAACCAAGAGTGCCCAACGTGGAGCAGAACCATCCTGGAGATGAGCAAGAGGTAGTCAGGCCTCGACCCCGAACGATGAGAGATTATACCACTCAGACAGCTGGGAGTGTGTATCCTGGGTTCGGTCCCAACATTATGAACAATCAGTTTGAGATCAAACCTGCGATCTTGAACATCATCTGGAACAATGGTCAGTTTTCCGGGATGGCCAGTGAAGATCCGCACCTGCACCTGGCAGAGTTTTCTGATATCTGCGGAACTTTCCGCTACGCTGGGATTCCTGACGATACAGTCAAGCTGCGACTGTTCCCCTTCTCACTTCGCGACAAGGCCAAGGTGTGGCTCCATTCCATTCCTCCTGGGACCGCTGCGACTTGGGATGCTCTCGCATCCAAGTTTCTGTCCAAATTCCACCCTGTTGATAAAATTGTGAGCCTGCGGCGGTAGATCGCCACTTTTCGCCAAGCTGACCAAGAGACCCTTGCCGAGGCGTGGGAGCACCTTAATGATCTTCTCCGCCGCTGTCCGAGCCACGAGCTCAAACCTTGGAACGTGGTAGAGACATTCTACTTCGCGATCGAGCCCAACTACCGGGCAATGATCGATGCTGCTGCGGGTGGTACTCTAATGAACCATACTCCAGAAGAGGCTCTTCGAATTCTGCGAGATACCGCCTCCCACAGCACATTTTGGACTGCCGGGAGAAATGCACCAAGAAGCGCCCGTGGTCTCTTCGTGGTCGACTCGTTTCCGCCTACATCCGCACCGGCTGCTGTTATTACGTGTGGAGGATGTGGAGGCGGCGGACACCACGCATATGAATGCTCGGGCAATGATCTATCAGGTGACTTCTCGCACCTTTCTTTAAATGAATCTGTTAATTTTGTTGGTAATCAACCTAAGGGGGTGCCGTTTAATAACACGTATCATCCGGGAGTGAGAAGTCACCCAAACTTCTCATGGAACCCCAACGCATCTGGCCAACGATGGGCACCGGGGCAGCATCAAAACGATGCCTACGCCTCCGGGAGCCAAACAAAGCCACCTCACCCGGAATATAACCAAGGTCCCCCAGCTCCCAAAAAGAGTAACTTGGAGGAGATGATGGAAAAATTTATGCAAGCGGCTAACTCAAACATGGTTAACCAAACCGCATCCATGCGGAACCTGGAAACACAGCTGGGCCAATTGGCCCAAGTGCTCACCGAGCGGTCGCATGGGACTCTTCCTAGTAACACCGAAAAAAACCCAATAGACCAAGGGAAGAGTCTTGGCGATGCGGAAGTGGGTCAGCCGCGTGAGTTAGTAATCTCCTGTTCCATTAATAAAATTGAAACTAAGGCTTTGTGTGATTCCGGCTCCTCCCGCAACGTCATTGCTTTGCAAGACGTTGATAAATTGCAACTTGAAATTAACACGGAGGACCGGAAATCTCTTGTGCTCGCAAATGGCACCATCATACAATCGGAAGGGGAAGTTAAAAAATGTAGAGGTTATAGTTGAGGGGACAATGGTGGTTGCTGATTTTCAAGTGTTAGGACCCCAGGAGAATCACTCCATCCCTATCTTGGGTGTACCGTTCTTGAAAGAGAGCGGTGCCACCCTTGATTTTTCTGCGGGTTGTGTCCTCCTACCCAATAAGGTACCTTTGCCCACTTGCCCCAAGACTATAACTGAAACATCCATTTGCCCCCCTCCTTTTATTTTTGATGAATCATTGAGTTGTGCAGGGGATAAGAAAGATAATGGATCATCTGAAGGAGAAAAGGAAGAGTACCAGTCAAGCGGAGAGGAAAAAGTAGATCCTCGGAGAGACTATGATTTCAAGAGGGAGGAGGACAGCGGTCCTAAACATATTGAGCTGAACTTGATTCGGGATGACATCTCATTATTCTTTTGCATTGAATCATGTAATAAACTAGTTAAGCGTTCCATCTCTTGGGCTGATCCAGTCGTCACTGCTGCGACGGAAGTGACGCCACCCACTACTAAGTTGGGAGAATCTGAAAACATTCAACGTTGGCAGTCTCCGACTGTCGCTAAACTTAAACAAGAGAAGCGTCTGCGCGATGCGCGCTCTGCCGCTCTCCGTGGCAAGATGGCGGAGGTTAGGGGAACACTGGGTGACACCAGTGTTGGCCCTAAAGCCTTCACCTCCTGCCTTCAAGCTACGGGAGACGGGCATCATAAAAGCGCCTACAGCTGATTTTCTTTTTATCTCTTATTTTGTGAAACTCTCTTTTTCATGCACTTTTTATTTAATTTCTGCACCCTTTAAACAATTATAATACAAGTATTTGGTCCAGCTTAAGGACATAAAATAAAAGTGCTGCTGGGAGACAACCCAGATTTGCTGATTTCTGTTTTTCTAACATGTTTCAATTCAGTTTTTTATATATTTTTGCTGCTTTTAGTTGTGTCGTTTGCAGGCGTGCTTTGTTCTTTGCGATGGCGGAAGCTACGGATTGCTCACGAAATTAAAGTCAATCGTCTGGTATGCTCAATTTTGAGCATTGGGTAACACTTCTCCCCCTAGCTTTCAGTTTTTGTGATGTGATGTTGAGATTAAGTCTGGGGGAGAGCACGTTGTTATCCACTTTGCGCACGAGTTGCAACCGCATGCTAGAAGATTTCATTTAAAATGTTTTGTTTATTTTCATTGCACACCACAGCACCCACTTGAGCGCGCTTAGCCGTTGGCACGTCGCGAGTTGAATTTGTCTTTTTGTGTGATTTGGAAAATCATTGTGCTGGCTTAGGATTATGAGGCGGAGTAAAATGTTGACTCCTGTAGTGCTCCTAGTCGAGTGCTCATGTCTCATAGAAATTCGTGTAGATTCAATTTCTTTTTATGCTTTTAGTTTATATTTTTCTACTGGTGTAAATATTATTTACTTTACTCAAAAATTTGGTGAATCCGGCGTGAATCAAACGGTAGCATAGGAATGTGTGTAGACGTTCATTAGTCTCGTGTTGCCCGAGTCGGGGGGAAGGATTATCTTTCTCGGTGGCTAGAACTTGCCCCAAGCGATTCTTGAAGCATGGGTATACGGTTAGTCAATTGCGTGAATGTGATATAGGCCATCATTTTGGCCCGGTTGAGCCTTTACACCCTTTCCTATCGATATATCCTCGTTAGCCCAGTTGTGCCTACCCGTTCTTTGATTCAGCCTCACTTTTATCACACCAAAGCCCAAAAGCCAATCCTAGTCGCACACCCAAATCTGAGCTTTAGCTGTTTAGTATTTTCATGAGTTGGGTTGTTGATGTGGTGATATGTTTGTGAAGTTGTGGTTGTGTCTTATTGTTTATTTGCTGAAAATGATAAGAAAAGAAAAGAGAAATTGAGAAAGAGAAAAGAAGTGAGAAGAAAAGAAAAAGATATGAGTTTGAATGAAAAATTCATTTGTATAAGTATAAGTTTGGGAGTAGGCGGTGCACGCACCCAGGTTGTTAAGTCCAAATCTGGGGGTGTAGTGTACCTGCATGTTTGTGTGGTGATGAGGATAGTTTTCTGTGCTAGCTCATTTGGGTTTAGTGTCTGAACCGTCACGTTTATCTTTGTTTACCGCACCTAAACCCAAGCCTCATCTCAAACCTAAAGTCCTATTGATTCACACATTTGAGTCATACCAGTGCCGTGGAGAGAGTGCGAACGGGCAAGCTTATGGTCACCGACATTGATGGATTTCAATGGAGTTGTCCTGAGCCCCGATCTTTGGCAATGTTCACCTCAGTGTTCAGTTTACTTTCTTCCTATGTACGACCTTATGATTCACCGTGATTCACTTTTGGAGTAAACGTAATATATATCTACGCTCCTAGAAAATTATAAACTAATATGTATAATTAGAAATTTTATCTACTATATTTCTACGCACATGAGCATGCGACTTCGCATGGTACTCCGCTTGATAATTTCTTCGCCAGCTTATGTTTTTCCTGTCTGCGAGAGATGATTTGCTCGGGACGCGCAAACAGTTAAGTCTGGGGGTGTGATGAGTCCCAAATATATACACATTTATGGACTCATCTGGGCCGATTTTCTAGTCTATGCACTTCACTTTAGACATGTTTTCACTCATATTTGACACTCCATGCTAAGTGCACCTCTAGGCCCATTTTTTGTGTTATTTCATGTTCTTCATTTTTAGTAGCTTTCATGGATTGTTAAGTGTCACTTTCAGTGGCTGGATTTGTGGTTGTGCTGGAACAGGAGTCGTGCGGGTGTTCTCGGTACAATTCTGTGCAGGAACACTGCGCACGATCACTGTTTCTATTGAGCACGACCACTGGTCGTGCGCCGCTGATCGTGTGCACTTAACCCTATTTTTTTGAGTTCTGTCTCGGACAGTGCGCACGACCACCAACGATATTGCGCACGACCACCGGTCGTGCGCCGCTGTTCGTGCGCACTTAACATCAATTTTATGAGTTCTGTTTCGACCAGTGCGCACGACCACCTACTATAGTGCGCACGACCACCGGTCGTGCGCCACTGGTCGTGCGAACATGGTATTTTATGAATTTCTTACATTGCAGGCTCCACCCAGGCAGGCGCACGATCACAGAACTCCAGCGCGCACGACCACTGGTCGTGCGCCAATGACCGTGCGCAGTATTTTCGCCAGCGCCTATATAATGTCCTGATCCGCAAATTAGGGATAACGGGGTTCCGGGAGCGCGATTTCCAGTCCGTACGCCGCCGTTTTCCACTTCCAGCCACCTCCACCTCATCTTCTCCGCGAGGGGAAGTTGTCTCCGGCCATTCTAAGCATTCCCCTATCGTCCGGAAGCATTCTCCGCCATCCGCAAGAACTCAAGCAAGCTGTCTCCATTTCTGTCCGGTGAGAAGGATAGCAATCCTGAGGTAGAAGATGACGGAAGCACGTGGAGAGGTCGTGACAGTCTCTCAACGCCGGAAGCACAGTCCGCCCGAGTCCGGAGGTAGCTTGACAAACTACCATTCCGGCCGTGAACGGCCGCTAGTCTTCGTGCATTGGTTGTCTTCTTCTTCTTCCCCTTTTTGATGTATTTCTTTGAATCATTTAAACTTGAATATCTTGATGTTTAGCTTAAATGCAATGGTTGTTTCTTCTCTATTCATCAATATTTGCTTGTGAATCGTTTCGCCTCCACTCACTCACTCACGCACGCATCGTGTTCGATTCGCGTTAGCAAGAGCTAACGGCGATTTGCAAAGAGGTGTTTGCGACCCTCACTCTCCGCACTAGTGATCACTTCATTCGCATGCGCACCGTCCATCCGTCTCACGAAGCTCGGCATCGCGGACGTTGCATCCATCTCACCTTGTGAAGCGGTGATTTCGACCCGCATTTCTTTTATTGTTGTTAACAGTAGGAAACCAAATCAAAACCCCACTTTCTGCGTTTGTTCCCGCTTGTGTAACAATTGTCACACAACGCAATTCGTTCACCCAACCTGCATTCCTCAAGAGACCGACACTCGGGGATCCTATTCCCAACATTTATTACTTGCGCGACCGGTGCACTTGCCGAATTATCGCATCAATCTTCTCGGAAGTGTCTCCAACAAAAAAATGAAATAGATCTTTGTGGATCTACTACAATCCTCAACAATGAAGAAATCTCCGAGCCGTGAGAAGGATCGACAACAACAGAAACCTTCGACGAGATAGGCAACTACTTCCCTCTCTGTTTCCGATTGGTGACAGAAACACAAGAACTGCAGACCTTGATCCGTTAGAGAAACTTAGGCGAACTAGATCTGCAGATCTACGCAGGAATTGCTAGGCTTCTTCGAAGCGATTGAAGATCGGCAAACTTCCTGGAGACAGAAGACAAAATCAGCGACAGAAAGGTTCCTGTCCTGATCTACAAGGAGAAGGGGCGCGCAAACAGAAAGCGGCGGCACTAGCGCCAAAAACGGCGATCCTTCCTCCGTCGTTTGGAGAAGACGATGAATAGGAACGACGCAACTCCTGCTTGCGATAGATGAGAGATCCACATCGCTCCTCCTTTTCCCAGCGGTTGCAGTGCGAGAGCAAAGAGAAACGGAGAGAAAACCTTTGTTCCTGTGTTCTTGCGGCGATCAAAGATTTCTTCTCCTATTCTCGACCGGCAAAGGCGCACGAACCAGCGGGATTTTCACGAGCGGCGCGAGGGAGAACGAGAGCGGACAAAAAACCCTAGCCGATTTACTTTGAGAATGTTGGGGCGGCTCCGCTCAAAGTATTCTACAATACCTCATCAGACATCTGACATGAGTATTTATAGTACCTCCAGCGTAGAGCGATGCCCTAGAATGACACGAAACCCACGAGCCCTTATCGGGTCAGTCACGACACGTGCGGACATACACGAAATATTCAACAGGAATCGGTTGGCAACGTGTTATTGATGTTCTTGAGTGAAGAGAGTCGAAGAACATCAATAACTGTTTCGGCGAGACAACCAGAGTTGACGGGGAGGAAGAGCTGACGGTTAAGAAGGAAGATCAATAGTTCGAAGGAATCAATTCATGGGTCGACTCTGTCGCAAACGCCGAAAAAACTGGCGGGCGCAACCTCTGGAATCAAAATTAGCACAACCTCCTTCGACGTTGGTGCCTCGGCTTCTCATTTTGCATGCTTCTACAGTTCTACCTACATTACTCATTATCAGCGCAACCCCTCTGGTTCATATCCGCCTTTAACGACGATCATCTTCCAAAAAACACCAATGTAATGGTTTTTAGCTATTATGGAATCACCAAGGAGGCCATTGACGTCGAAAGAGAAGAAGGTCGAGACTTCGGGATCTTATTTCTAGAGCCGCTCCTAATTCTACTCTAATTAATAAGCCAAACTAAAAGATAACTGTTGACGCCAGGAAAATCCTGACCTCAAAATTCGGACCGATGCAGCCGGAGGCTACTCGCCCAGCAGTCCAACGAGATGACTTGGTTGGCGACTACGACGAAGCTAGAAGAGCAACAAACCGGACCCCAGATGCTGCGGCAGGGAGGTCCCACCACGTACCCAAAAGCTCAAGAGAGTCTTCCCCTCCGAAACCAAAGTGGCCGAGCTTGGTACAGGGAAGGCACCGGCTTGGCGGAAAGCAAGGGTGACAGGCTCGAGAGTTCGGGAATCGGGGTCCAAAAGCTCAAGTCCAAGTGCCAATCCAAGTACCCCTGGGGTCCTATTTATAGGAAAACCAAAAGGTAGGGGGGCTTTTTATAGCCCAGCCCCCAACCCGGCGACTATGAGTTACTCGGCGAGTACCATGCCATAGTCGCCCATCTGGCGAGTATTGGGTGCTGCTCGCACACGCCGGGCCAATACTCGCACAGGGCTTCTGCTGCTTCCTGTGCGTGCCGAGCTATTCTGGTTGATACTCGCCTACCTGGCGAGTATGACCTGCATACTCGCCAGGGTCTCTTATGTTCCTGCCTTGGATTGTTGATCTCTGTGTTGACCCTTTGACCTTGACTTCTATCTATGTGGCCTCGGGGGGGGGGGGGGGGGGGGGGGGTCCACCCTCGGAGAATGAGGGTTGTACACAATCCCCGCTCTTTGTGCGTAACGTAGTTGCTCGGAAAGAATCATCCAACCCTTATTCGACGAGCTGTCTTTCTGGCGAGTATTTGGTCTATACTCGGCATCTCGCTGGCCGACGCGCGAGCTCTATAAATAGAGGGGCAGGGGTCTCTGATGGCACGTCTTTTCTGAACTCGCTCAAGATGGCGCGCGGCTATGCTGTAGAGGCTAAGGCGGCCATGGCTGGTCTTGTGGGCCTATTTGACGGTCATTCGCTCCCTCCACGCCTAGTTCCCGAGGTCGAGGACTTCCTCGCTACCAAGAAGAGGAAGAGGCTGGCGAAGAAGAAGAAGGGGAAGATGAAGGTTGCTGAGGACGATGTCGCAGCCCCTTTGGGCGACCAATATCAGCAGCTGCTAGACGACGTGAGGCTTTCTAACGAGGGCGACTCGCCGGCCGCCGATCCTCCTGCTTCAAATGTCGCCGAGGAGGCGAGCATGCCTGGGACCTCGACCCAGAATCAATCGGAGAATCTCACTCCTGCGCGAGGTAGAGAGCTTCCTACTCGTCACCTCCTCGATTAGTCTTGACTTGGTCCGTTGTCGCTAAATGTTTCTGCTATGCTCGCAGATTCGTCTACCATCGGTGCTCAGGAGGAGCCTCTGGCCGTGCCTCCTCTGAGATCGTCGCCCACGATCTCGCCTAGGGGTGGTGGGCATTCGGCGCGAGTTCTCCGCAGCTCTTTGCTGGAGAGGAGACCGATGAGCGAGCAACGGGCTCCTCTGGCGAGCAACGTGCTTCCACCACCACCGCCTCTTGATTCTTCGGGGTTGGCGAGCAGCTCGCAGCTGCCCGTGGGTGGGCTTCCGCCACCTCCTCCTTTTCCTCCTCCCGTCACGACTCAGGGCGAGCAGCGCCCTTCGAATTCGACCGCTCCTTCTACTCACCAAGGCGAATCCTCGCGCCGTGGTGGGACTGAGGGCCCTTCGGGCTTCTTTCCTCCGAGGGGGGGGGGGGGGGGGGGGGGGGGAGGGCGACCATCTGATAGTTGCGGTCGTGGGAACGCGCCTCCTAGCCGGGATCAGACCGCTGGGTCCCGTCCTACTCTGCGAGGCGATCATCATCACAGCACGTCTCCTCAGCGAGGCAGGGGCTCTCCTCGCCGTCATTCTCGCAGTCCTCGGCCAGGTACTTGGTCGCCATTTGTGATAGTCGTCATTATCTTCACTTGGTTCCTTTAGTCGTCAAAGCCCTGATATTTTTACCCTTTTTTGCAGCTCGCGCTCGCACTCCCATAGGAGCCTTGATTGACGTCGTCGGGCTTCCTTCTCGCGAGTATCAAGAGAAGGCCACTCGCGCGATCTTGGATCTGGAGGCGAAGCTAGAGCGCTTGGCGGTCAGCGAGCCCCATCACATGGAGTCGCGGGTTGAGCGCCTGGCGAGCACTGACGCTCATCGTCGCTTGACCGAGCTGGAGGTGCGAGTATCTCGGCTGGAAGAGTTTGATGCTCGCCTGGCTGGTGCAGAATCTCGCCTGCATACCGTTAGCGACCTAGAGCGCCGAGTTGCGAGACTCGAGCATCGCCAGCAGCTGCATCATGACGAGATGGTGGGGATGCGTGCGAGCATGGGCTCGGTCGGTCGGCTGGCGAGGATTGAAGATCAGCTGCGGCAGGGCGAGGACGCGATGTCTGTAGCCTTCGAGCACTTCAAGCGAGCTCGCAGCTTGGGCTGGGTCGGGCGACATCCTCAGCCTCCGGATCCTCAGGCGAATATTCAGGCGCCTCCTTAGATGTTGTACTTCTTTATTTTCTTCTTTCCATGTTATGTGAAAGTGGAGGTCAGATCTTAAGTTACTCTAGAGGGGGGGGGGGGGGGGGGGGGTGAATAGAGTATTTTAAAAACTTGAGTGATTTACTGAGGGGTTTTTGATAGCGGAATTAAAATAGGTGATGTATAATAATTTAGTTAATTATTTATCATATAGAAAACACATTCAGCACAGCACAGTATAAAGAAAATAAAGCAATCACAGAGAACACAAGAAACTTATAGTAGTTCCCCTCTCAATAGGGTAAATCTACTCTTCTACCTCACTTGGTAGGAATCCACTACAGGTTTTTGATAAGGTGCCCTGCCACCAATGGGATTTTGATAAGGTGCCCAAATCACCAATGAACTTTTGATAAGGTGTTCAAAAACCAAACTAGATTTTTTGATAAGGTGTCTTGCCACCAAGATTAAACTTTTGAAGGGAGTTTAGAACCCTTTACAAGATGGGGTAAGGAAGAGTTAGATGTTCTTCTCTGTTTTAAGAAAGAGAAGACAAATGATTTTGATCTTGAACAAAGCTCCCCCTGAGAAGATGAGATGTTGCTGTCAGGTGAGCCTTGCTTAAGTGTATAAGGCCTCTTCAGCTTCTTTGAAATTCCAGCAAATAATTCTGAATAAATGTTCTTTTCAGATTGTTGATTGTTGTCTGGAATTTGAAGCTTGAGCTAGTTGGTGCTGTTGCTCATAGATGAGGAAGAAGAGTTCTGCAAAACAGAATTAGTGCAAGATGTATATATATGTATATCACTAATGCCTTTCTAAAACATCTATCTCTGTGCTCTTTTCTGATACTTCTGTTGAACCTTTAAGTGTTCATCCTCTGTATTTTTATATCTCTATGTCTCTCTGTATATATATATGTATGTGTCTCTCTTCTCCACACAACTATATATATAGCTGTATGTCTCTGTAAACAGCTCTGTAGCCGTTATAAGAAAAGACAAAATTATTTAAGGTATGACAGGACTTGTCTTTATTGATTTTCTCCTTGGAAATGAACAGTTGATTTTCAAGAAGGAGAGCATTAAATGCGCATGCCAAAAGAAAATCTTTCTTTACAGATAAAATCTCTTGAGAGAAATATTTGACTTGGTTGAGAAGATGAGATGAAATGATCGTTGATCTGATAGAGAATTTTGTCGAACTAAGCTCGAAGTTTGTCGACCTCAGAACGAGGTTCGTCGATCTCAGCTGAGATTTCGTCGAAAGCTGAGTTTAAGAAAAAGCGTCGAGCGCTGAGAACAAATCGTCGAGCGCAGATAGACTTTCGTCGATCGAAATATTTACTTAGAAAATTTTCGTTTCCTTATAAAATCAACAGGTGATCTTTATAGTTTAATTTGACAGATCATCATAAGTTATCATCTGAGCTTATCATAAGGGACCATTTGATCCTTATCATAAGTGAGCATAGCATATGATCCTAACCCAAATCACAACCTATGGTTCCAACAATCTCCCCCTATTTGGGTTGGAGATATTTGTTAACCAAGAGTTCAAATGAAAAACAGTAAGAGAATAAACATCAAAGCATATAATTATATCTGACAGAATGTGGATTTACTTCAGCAGATAAAATTGAGTTATAGTACTTTGAGTTCATAGGTTAAGGATTCTTCTTGTCTTCAGATGACTTTTGAAATGCAATAATCCTGTTTGGGTCTAAGGCTTCAGCTTTGCTCATCTTGCAATCTTGAATACCCAAAATATTTAGTTCTACAATAGTTGGTAAAATGGCTTCAGGGTGAATCTTCATGTACTCATCTGCTGCAAATATGCCTTTTGGATCAATTCTTTTGAATTCCTGTTCTCTGTAAGAGGACATAGTGGTGAGCTGAGAAATGTCTCTTCCTTCAGCTTTAGCTTTGTTGATTTGAGCTAATCCAACTGTTTCTCTGAATCTAGCCATGTGAGAGATTTCATCAGCTTCAGCATTGATATGAGATATTGGCTGTTCATCATAAGAAAATTCTGGATTGGATGAAACAAGCTGAGGATTCTTTTCCCTATGCTCAAGTCCTTTTGATATAGGATAGTTTGTCTGCTTGCTTTCTCCTTTGTAGGAATCTGAGTTTGTAGATTTATTTTGGTTGCTTGAGCTCCTTTCTGGATTTTGCTGATGTTGGTGTGATTTGGAAGGTTGAGAGCTTAATCGAGCTGAGCCTGCAGCTGGAGGAGGAGGAGGAGGTCCTCTGAAAGTTTTCTTAGGAGTAGAAGAGCTGTACTTTCTCTTTTTCTTCCTTTCTTTCATTTGATTCTTAGAAAATTTTTGCCAATAAGGCATTTCTGGAGAAGGTTCGATGTTGTGGAGAATGTAGTATGGAATGTCATGATTGGGGTTTGGTTTGGAAGGGATCTTGGAAGCATCTTTCCTTTTCTTTGATGCCATTTTCTTTTTCTTGTCTTCTTTAGAATCATCATCGTCATTTGTATCTGAATCTTCAGAAGATTGAATTGGGTTATCATAAAGATCATCAATTAATTTAACCAATTCAAGAGCTTTCTTTCTTTGCTTTTCAGCTTCATCAAAGGCTGCATCTTGCTCTCTCCATATTTCCTCAAAGCTTGGAATTGGTTCTTCATTCCATAGAGGAGGAGGAGGAGAGAGAGCTGATTCTGAAGTTGTTTCATTAGGAGATTCTACAGGAGCATTCTCATGTTCTGCAGGAGCATCCTTCATCTGAATATCTTGATCAGAAGTGAAAGAGATGGTTGATATGAAACTTTCTATGATGGATGAATGAGCTGGCTGAGGAAGGCATATCAAGGCCTTGGATGAGTCCTCTATGTACACTGGTATTTTTGATGTTGTTGGACTATTCACAATATCATACATAGATAATAACTTGTATAAATCAACTGAGGGATGGATAATATAATCACCATCAGTGATGATCTCTGAAGTTATTTGAGCTTATGGAGCTTCTTCATATGATCTCTCCCCCTGCCTAGATTCATGATAGCATGGATCAAGGCCCCAAAAGGAAGAAGGGACAGAAGAGGATGAAGGAAGCTGAGAAGATAGAAAATCAATCTTGGATGATAAATCCTTGATTGAAAGAAGAATAGGAGCTAGGTTGTTGGTCAAGAGCTCCTGAATGTGAGGTTGAAGGTAATTAAAGATTTGATTACCTATAGAAGAAATGTCAACTAACATGGTGTCAGATGATGGTGGAGTATGTTTAGTGGGTGGAATGGAGGAGGAAGGAATGGAAGCAGCTGTACAATTTCTGCATAGATAAGGCTGTGGCATTGATGGAGGGGGAATTTCAGGAGTTGTTTCCTGAGGGAGTGGATGAGATGCAACTTGTAGTGAAGTTGAATTAAGAATGAGATGGAGTGATTCAATGTTGAATGTGGATGTGGGTGGAGTGATGATAGGAGAAGTGTAATCAGTCATGATTTCATCATGAGGGGATGAATGCCCTGGTGATGATGTATGATCTAGATGAGGTGAAGAGGGTGAGGATGTAGGTTGTTGAGTTGGAATGATAGAAGATGATGGAATGTCATCTGGAGTTTGAGAAGGAGGAATTGAGAGTGGAAGAGAAGGAGTGATGGAGGGAACTTCTTCCAATGGAGTTGAGGGAGTGGCTGATACAACCCTTGAGACCTCAGATGGCTCTGCTCTGGGAGTCTTGATGATGACTCTCTTCCATTTGCCAAAGAGGGCACTGGTGATCCTCTTGGAGGCATTTATATGTATCTTGGGAGATACACATAGCTCAGGACACATACTCATTAGAAGTAATCCCAGTGCTCTTCCATGTCCTATGCTCATCTTGGAAATCTTCTTTTTGATGCAGTCAAACAATACTGCTCCCCAGTTCATCTTTTTCAAATCCAAAACTGCACCCATTAACATCAACTGGTGCCTTGTAATGTGATCATGAGCTGAGTGCTTTCCAAGCAGCACTTTTCCTACTATGTCAGCCAAAAGTCTGTATTCTATAGACAGATTTTTCTTTAGGAGGTGCTTTGGGTTGGTTCCATTATAACCCATCCTATCTAGCAAGGAGTCAGTCTCTTCACTGGAGATTTCCATGTCTTCTTCTCCATTTACTAATCCAAATACCTCAGTCACAACTGTGGGGGACAGAGTGATTTGAGTTCCTGTTACAGATAAAACTGTTTTGTTTAGGATTGAGACTACTAGAATAAGTCTAATTTCTCATTGGAGTTGTCCAGAATGTCTACTTTATTTCCTAATTCATGTATATCAGATTAGAACGAACGGAAAAAGGCTAAAAAGGTTTAGTTACCTGATACTGATCCTACTAGGGTTTCATCATCCTGACTCAGGGAGGTGTGTGCCCACTCCTTGATTTCGTTAACTGGAAGTTTTATCCTTGAAGTCATGAACTTCTTTAGTTGCTGGGCTTCAAATTTCTGAAGGATGTCTTGGAAGACCTGGTCTGAGTTACAGAAGGTGTCCATGTCGATGTCGAAGCCGGTGTCGAATTTCATTGAGGAGAGGACAGCATGAGAGATCGCCATTTGAAGATGAAGAAGGTAGGAGTCGAAAGAGCAGAAGAGGAAGAGACACAAGTTTCAGAAAGCGCGAATGAATCCTAACCCAAATTTAGAATATATATTAGGGTTCGACGAAGTCGAGGAAAAACGTGGAAAGGAGGGCGACGAAAATAGAGCTAATTCTAAAATATGAAGCGTCGTACATCTTTCGTCGATCTCCGTTCGACTAAGTACGAGTTAATCTTGTTGAAGGAGAGAATATCCTAGTTGAGCGTTGTCCGACTAACGGCTTAAGATCGTCGATCTCCGTCCGACTAAATTTTAAATATTTGGTCGAACTGTCTTTAACTGAAATAATTCCGATTACTTATTTTTTTTAATAGTTTATCAAGTGATAATTATTTAAGTACTATTTTTGAGAGAATTAATTCATTGATTTCTGTTTAGTATTTTAACTTTATTCTATTTGTGTCTTCTCATCTTGCTTTATGTTTTCATTGTGAATTTTTCTTGATTAATTCAAGTATTTTCTTAGGTGAGGATAAATTTAATCTATTTATTTATGTGAACATAATTTTCATAACCACATGTTCTTAATTAGTTGGTTCAGGATTCTTCTTCTTTACTTTTAAGTTTGAGAATTATACAGGTAATGTTGTTATAGACTTAATTTAGGGTTCTATTTCTTCTTTCAGCTGCCCCATATATTCAAGGGACTGAGAGTCAAAGCCTAGTACCTTCTTTCTTATAGAATTCTTGCAAGAGAAGAGATTCAAACTCAGTGCCATGACCATTTCTAATCAATGCAACTGTAGCAGAGTACTCAGTCTTTATGCACTTAAGAAAGTCTATGAGAACCTGAAGTTATTTGACTTTGATAGAAGAAATCAACAGAATTTTTTAATGTTTGTAGCAGTAAAAGCTTCTTTGGCCTTTTTATCTCATTAAAGTATGAGTTCAAGAATGATTCTTGATTTTGATGTTCATAACTAATTTTATTATTCTTAGCCTTAATTAGTTTAATTTTTAAAGATAGAATTTGTTCTTTGGAGTTTTTCAAATTTATTTTGATTTCAAAAGTTAGATTGTTTATCTTTGTTAACTCTGTTTTGTATGAAGTAATTTCTTTCTTAAATTCTCTAGAATCTAAACAGAGAATTTAAAATTATTTCTAAACTTAGTGGAGCTAAGATTTAGGTTAGATACAATCTGATCAGCAATATTGTCTGATCCTTCTGAAATGTTTGCTGAGTCATTAATAGCTATCATGCAGAAATTTCTCTCATCTTTCTCATTACTGGAATTGGATGAGGAAGAATGATCATTGTATGAGTCATATATAACCCTCAAGTATTGATCATTGTTATTTGCATCAATGTCATCTTCAGATGATCTTGATGATGACTCTGGCTCTTCAGCAGAACTTTCATTAAATTCATATTTTGTATCTAAGTTGTGGTTTGGCCCATATATGGCCAGCAAGCAAAAAGCTCTAGCTTTTTGTTCTTCCCTTTCTTCTTCTATACTAAGATTTGTTGAAGAATCTGAATCATAAATACAGTTAGTAGAAGTGGAAGGAATTTTATTTACCATTTCAGTGAGTGAGTTCCATATGTCTTTGGCTGATTTGCAGTTCTCAACTTTTTGAAGAATGGCATGTGACATAGTTTGAGTTAGAATCTTCCTGGCCTCTTCATCAGCATTTTGTAGCTTTCCTTGATCATAAGTTGATGGAGGTCCTGTCAAGATTGAACTGTAAATATTTTCATCAATTGAATTCATATATAACCTTATTCTTGCCTTCCATAGTGCAAGCTTGTTTAAATTGCACATGGGAGGTCTGGAGCTATAATAATCTTTATTTTGTGCCATGAGGTTTTTATAAAACAGGATAAAGTAATAACCCACTAAAGTAAATAGATCTAAGGAAGATCTTTGTTGGTTCAGGTGTTAGCCTGTAGCAACCAAACACCCTCTGATACCAATTGAAAGTGGAGGTCAGATCTTAAGTTACTCTAGAGGGGGGGTGAATAGAGTATTTTAAAAACTTGAGTGATTTACTGAGGGGTTTTTGATAGCGGAATTAAAATAGGTGATGTATAATAATTTAGTTAATTATTTATCATATAGAAAACACATTCAGCACAGCACAGTATAAAGAAAATAAAGCAATCACAGAGAACACAAGAAACTTTATAGTAGTTCCCCTCTCAATAGGGTACATCTACTCTTCTACCTCACTTGGTAGGAATCCACTACAGGTTTTTGATAAGGTGCCCTGCCACCAATGGGATTTTGATAAGGTGCCCAAATCACCAATGAACTTTTGATAAGGTGTTCAAAAACCAAACTACATTTTTTGATAAGGTGTCTTGCCACCAAGATTAAACTTTTGAAGGGAGTTTAGAACCCTTTACAAGATGGGGTAAGGAAGAGTTAGATGTTCTTCTCTGTTTTAAGAAAGAGAAGACAAATGATTTTGATCTTGAACAAAGCTCCCCCTGAGAAGATGAGATGTTGCTGTCAGGTGAGCCTTGCTTAAGTGTATAAGGCCTCTTCAGCTTCTTTGAAATTCCAGCAAATAATTCTGAATAAATGTTCTTTTCAGATTGTTGATTGTTGTCTGGAATTTGAAGCTTGAGCTAGTTGGTGCTGTTGCTCATAGATGAGGAAGAAGAGTTCTGCAAAACAAAATTAGTGCAAGATGTATATATATGTATATCACTAATGCCTTTCTAAAACATCTATCTCTGTGCTCTTTTCTGATACTTCTGTTGAACCTTTAAGTGTTCATCCTCTGTATTTTTATATCTCTATGTCTCTCTGTATATATATATGTATGTGTCTCTCTTCTCCACACAACTATATATATAGCTGTATGTCTCTGTAAACAGCTCTGTAGCCGTTATAAGAAAAGACAAAATTATTTAAGGTATGACAGGACTTGTCTTTATTGATTTTCTCCTTGGAAATGAACAGTTGGTTTTTCAAGAAGGAGAGCATTAAATGCGCATGCCAAAAGAAAATCTTTCTTTACAGATAAAATCTCTTGAGAGAAATATTTGACTTAGTTGAGAAGATGAGATGAAATGATCGTTGATCTGATAGAGAATTTTGTCGAACTAAGCTCGAAGTTTGTCGACCTCAGAACGAGGTTCGTCGATCTCAGCTGAGATTTCGTCGAACGCTGAGTTTAAGAAAAAGCGTCGAGCGCTGAGAACAAATCGTCGAGCGCAGATAGACTTTCGTCGATCGAAATATTTACTTAGAAAATTTTCGTTTCCTTATAAAATCAACGAGTGATCTTTATAGTTTAATTTGACAGTTCATCATAAGTTATCATCTGAGCTTATCATAAGGGACCATTTGATCCTTATCATAAGTGAGCATAGCATATGATCCTAACCCAAATCACAACCTATGGTTCCAACATTATGTCGCCCTTGGCGAGTACCCTTGTAACTCTGAAACATTTTTGATTTGATGTCATATTATTTAGGCGAGTATTGGAAACTCGACCTCCATTACTTGCTCTGCTTTCTTTTTCTGTGATGAATTTTTTGTCTTGATTTTTTCTATCTTCTTTCATTTTGGCGAGTATTGTCTGCGTGTCGCCTATGCATGGCGAGCTTCTTTCATGTTTTTCTTGCAGGTCTTCTGGCCTTGGAGGTCGACTCCTTGCTGACGCGTGCTGTTGAGTTGGCGACCTTAACTTACTACTCGCCACCCCCTTATTCCTGATCGCGCCGTCGTGCTTGATAAGCCAAGCTACCTGACAACTATAAATAGGGGGGGTGGGTGACTATTTATTACGCTTTCTGCGACCTTCCAACTCATACGCGAGTATCTTCCGTCTTCCTCCCCTCTTCTTGTCTTCTTTGATACTCGCCTCTCTTCCTTTCTCTGCTCCAAGATGTCTGACGAGGCGACCATCCGGCGTGCCAATCACGCCAAGAACTTTGCGGCAACCACCTTTAAGAAGTCCATCACGACTGAGAAGGATTTGGAGATCTTCAGGGCGAAGTACATCCCTCCTGGGTTTGTAGCTCGGCTTCCTCGCCAGGGCGAGCAACTAAACACGGTCCTGACCACTGAGCGGGTGTTCCCTACTCGCCACTTTGAGGTGGGCTTGCGACTACCATTGTGGACGGAGTTCTCCCAGATACTCCGTTACTTTGGGATAGTCCCCGCCCAGATCAACCCCAATGGGGTGACGATGATCGTGGGGTTCCTCTGCTACCTGCGCGACCAGGGGATCGCCTTCGACCTTTCCGTCTTCAGGCGGATATTTCATTTCATGGTGACAGGCGAGGGCGTCGTCTTCTTGTGCAGCCATGTCTGCACGCTGGTCGGCACAGCAAATAAGAATCATCGCTGGGGGGAGCGACTAGTCGTCATTGCTGGCGACTTTCAAGTCATTCCTGACAGGTCCTTCCAGCCGCCGGAGAGCGTATTCGGGGCTTCTCTCCTAAGCGAGGGTGGCGAGAAGCTGCTAGAGTCCTTCAGGAATCGCCGGCTTGATGTGGTGTTCTGGAGGAGGCGAGTAGATGAACTCGCTGAGGTTTTCCCAGGCGAAGGTAATCTATCGCGCGAGTATTCGCACTACTCGCTCTTCGTCTTCGTTCTGGCGACTAACTGGAATTACCTCTCTTCTTGTTGCAACAGTCCATGTTCTGCCACGCGAGCTTATTCCCATGGCGGTGAAGGCGACGACTTCCACACAGGGAGGTGCGGGAAACTCTGCTCGCGGTGATGGGGTCTACTCGCCCATCGACTTGTCGCCAGGAGGCGATGAGCCCTTGATCGTCGGCGAAAGTTCTGGGCCTTCGAAGAAGCGGAAGGAGAGGGGCGAGCCCTCCGAGCCCTTGAGGAAGAAGAAGGAGGTCGCTCATAGGGAGCTCGGCAAGAAGGCGGACCCTTCTGAGGCTGGCGAGCCTTTCACCCATCCGAACTTCAACCTGGGTGGACGTGGCGAGGATCTCTATGGTCGCCCCTTGGTGACCTAGACGGAGAGCGCCCACGTGGTGTCTCTAAGCTCTAACCTCCCGCCATGGTCGGAGGACTGGGAGGACAAGGGCGAGGGCTTCGACGTGCTCCATGCCGTCTATGGTCGCGAGGATGCCGAGAGACTGCAGGAAGAGACCTCCGAGTATCTCGCTCACCAAACCTCGCGATCTCTGCTGCGATCTGCCGAGCTGGCCCATTCGACGGCAAGGCGATTGCTCGAGTATGAAGGGGTGATCAAGATCCAAAGTAAGAAGATGATCTCCATGGGGCTCAAAGAGAAGGAGCATGAGGTACTCGCCTCGCTTCTATACTCGCTTGTGGGATACTCGCCACCTGGCCGAATAGTTTGCTTACCTTCTGCGTCTTCTCTTTTTGCAGGCCGCCGAAGTGGAGATGGCGAAGAAGACCTCCCAGCTGGAGAAGGAGCTGGACGACACCCGGCTGGCCTTGGAGGCCGCCCAAGTTCGCATCGCTGAGCTGGAAACTCGGCCTGCCGAGCAACAGCCAGCGGTGGCGGGCCCCTCCAGGGTCGGCAAGCAGATCAGGATTCTTGGCGACGATATGCCTCGCATTCGTCGGGAGATCGCGCGAGCAACGGGGACTGTCATCCTGAGCCAACTGAAGGCGGACGACCTTCTGAAGCCGGCGGCGATGGAGCTGACAGTGGTGGACCTCATCCCGGCGCTGCTCGCCGAGGAGTCCACCTCTCCCTTGCGAGCATCTTCCCAGCTGTCTGGTGATTCCGAGGATGATGATTCCGAGGACGAGGATGATGACGATGGCGGCAATGAACCAGATGTTGACATTGATGGCGAGGATGACGCCTAGTCGCCCGGGCACCCTTTTTTGCTCGTCCGACGACCTTTTGTAAACCCCTTGAAGATTCTTTTGTAATTTATACGAAATATATAAATGAAAAAGGAGATAAGATTTTGCTCGCCTGTTGCTTCTGCCTTGCTTCCTGTCTTGAATGTCTCTTAGGCTCCTAGGCTTGAGGCGAGATTGAGTGCTCGCTAGGCTTTTAGGATCGGGGCGAGTTTGAGCGCTCGCACCTGCATACTCGCATCTGCATACTCGTACGTGTATACTCGTACGTGTATACTCGCCTATCCGGCGAGTATTCTCTTCATACTCGCCTTTTCAATGGTACCTTCTGACTGAGTCGAGTCGTGAGGGGCACTTGGAGGGTCCTAAGGGACACATGCTCAACTCAAGGCCTTGCCTTGCACCTGGTGAAGAGTTTATTTAGAATTATTTCATAACAATGGACTCTTAAGGGGAAAGAGATAGGGAATGACAGTCGGGAAGGTTTGGAGGGACACATCTTCCCGAGGCCTCCATCCTACTTGGATGCCGGATGTCGATGAAGAATGACGTCAAGTAGGGAATGGCGGTCATGGAGGTCCAAGGGGATACACCATCCCGAGGCCTCCATCCTACTTGGATGCCAGAATGTCTCCATTCTTTGGTCGGTCGAATTGGTCTTGCCCTTTCTCAAGTTGGAATGTCGGCTTCCAGACTTTTTCCCTGGTAATCTCTCCAGTCGGACGAGAAGTGCGGTCGGTGGGAACCGCGGCCAACGTGCAAGGGGGGAGTTGATCTCGGCCGTCATTGCAGAGGCTTGGACTCAAGGGAACGCACACCCGAGGCACTGTCCCATCATCTGTTCTGAGTTTTTACGAGGGTCAAGTCGGAGGCTCGTCTTCCAACTTGCGGTGTCGAATGTTGATGCAGGATGACGTCAAGCAGGGAGTGGTAGTCGGGGAGGTCCAAGGGGACATACCATCTCGAGGCCTCCACCCTACTTGGATGCTGGATGTGGATCAAACCTGCTTCCTGTTGCTCAACAAATTAGCAGGGAGTTAAGCACACTTAAGCACACCAACTCACATGATCAGACACAATATTTTAGAAAAAACGGCTTGCTTCGCTGCGAGCTTTCAGCTCTTGAGGGTACACGACACCTTTATTCAAGGGTCCCCTGAGCTAGTTAAATCGATCATCTCTTCGCCGAATCGGGAGGCCGGCGTCCAGACTTTCTCCTGGTAATCTCTTCAGTCGGACGAGAAATGCGGTCGGTGGGAACCGCGACCAACGTTCAAGGGGGGAGCTGATCTCGGCCGTCATTGCAGAGGCTTGGACTTAAGGGAACGCACACCCGAGGCACTGTCCCATCATCCGTTCTGAGTTTTTACGAGGGTCAAGTCGGAGGCTCATTTCCCAACCTAGCGTGGAGATCGACTTCACTGGCCTTCTTCTTTTGCTTGAAAACTCATTTTCAATTTGAGGTTAATGTAAACAACTCTTTTCTACCCCATGTTTCAGGGGGGTGATGAATTTATTTATGAAAAATAAATTTACAGGGGTGAGATGCACATACTCCCGCTCAGGAGTAAAACCTTTTTAGGTTATCGCCGCTCCAAGTATTTTCCAACAGCTCCCCTTTGTTCTTAGATTAAGCTTCCCGACGGCGGCTGATCTTCCTGCCGCGTCCGCCTTCTTTTGCTTACCTGAGAAATCGAAAAGAGGACCGTCCGAGGCCGTCATCCTGCTCGCCTCGACTTCCAGGTTGTCAAACGTGTTCGTGAGAACGACGTAAAAATGACACGGACCGAACCCCCGTTGCACTCCAGGATTCGGTTGACGGTGAAGTCTTCGACGATCGCATCAATCACACGGGCCTCATGGAAGGGATTCTTATCCCTTAACATGCCCTCCTCCGAGAAGGTGATTTCCTCTAGCGGGGGTGGTGTTTGAGAGGTCGGAGCGACATTCTGGCGGTAGGCCTGGTGGAAATTCACTTTGCGGAAAGATCCGAGCTCTTCGGCCTTGATACTTCCTTGACACCCTTGGCTGACCCGATCCCTATTCCTCCTCCGGTTACCCTTCCGGTTACGTCTGTTACCCTGACGGATAGGGTCGTCTCTCCCCGAGCAATAATTCATAGCGGGATCTCTGAATCCTTCTGGCACTGGCGCGGCAAGGATCTCCTCGCAGAAGGGGCTCCTCCCTCCTACCCGGCGACGATCCTTCACCTGGCGAGTATCACCACCATACTCGCCATATGGGCGAGTATCCTGGTATCTCGCCTGCTCCTCCGTCTCGCGGAAGCGGATCCTTTGCGAGGTCTGCTGGTAGAACTGCGACCTCCTTGGTCGCTCGGTCTCATCCTCCACATGCTCCTTTCCTGCTCGCCGAGGGGGACTCCTTCCCTTGGTCAGAACCGGGCGATGCGGCGAGGTCGTCATGACCTCGGCGCGCGGCTGAAGCGCTGCTTGCAAGATCCTCTCCATGCGCTGCGCGAAGGCTTCGAAAACTGCCAACGTCACGAACTCGCCACTCGTGGACGAGTTGCCGACTACCTCCTCATGGTCGCCAACTACGACCATCTCGCCTTCTTACTGGGCTTTCTTCCAACGACTACGGTCCACGCTCACCGCACCAAAGTGTTGACGCCAGGAAAATCCTGACCTCAAAATTCGGACCGATGCAGCCGGAGGCTACTCGCCCAGCAGTCCAACGAGATGACTTGGCTGGCGACTACGACGAAGCTAGAAGAGCAACGAACCGGACCCCAGATGCTGCGGCAGGGAGGTCCCACCACGTACCCAGAAGCTCAAGAGAGTCTTCCACTCCGAAACCAAAGTGGCCGAGCTTGGTATAGGGAAAGCACCGGCTTGGCGGAAAGCAAGGGTGACGGGCTCGAGAGTTCGGGAATCGGGGTTCAAAAGCTCAAGTCCAGGTGCCAATCCAAGTACCCCTAGGGGCCTATTTATAGGAAAACAAAAAGGTAGGGGGGCTTTTTATAGCCCAGCCCCCAACCCGGCGACTATGGGTTACTCGGCGAGTACCATGCCATAGTCGCCCATCTGGCGAGTATTGGGTGCTGCTCGCACACGCCGGGCCAATACTCGCACAGGGCTTCTGCTGCTTCCTGCGTGTGCCGAGCTATTCTGGTTGATACTCGCCTACCTGGCGAGTATGACCTGCATACTCGCCAGGGTCTCTTCTGTTCCTGCCTTGGATTGCTAATCTCTGTGTTGACCCTTTGACCTTGACTTCTGTCTACGTGGCCTCGGGGAGGGGGGTCCACCCTCGAAGAATGAGGGGTGTACAATAACAAGTATATTGTTTCATTGATTCCTAAACTAATACGTGGATCCGATGTAGGGAGCCAATGATTGTTTCGAGGGTTTTAAGGTTATCCTTGTTGGAGTTGGGGAACACTTCCGGCTCTCTTGTTTCTCAAACCGGGTTAGCCCACGTGAGCTTAGAGACGTCGGAGCGTGACTCTCTCCGATGACTGAAGTACCAGCAAACGCGGGGGTTCGGGGACGGCGAGTCCCCGACGGCGGCAGCGGGTGGGGGTTCGGGGGCAACGCCCCCGAGCCAAATTTTAGGTTCATGTTAACCGGGTGTGCGGATATCCTGTGTTCGGTTCCGTGGTCTATTTATAGGCGTGTAACCCGGTTCTAGAGTTAAGGTTTTTCGTCTCAGCAGTTTTCGGCTGAGAGCATTTGGAGGCGTCAACGAGGAGTTCGTGGAGAGGCGTTTCCGACGGTGGTTCCTCCGTTTCTTGTCCAAAGAGAAGGGTGTGAGGTAGGATCAGTTTTGATCCTTGTAAGTTTGTGTGTTTTGTAATCTCTTTTTGGTGAATACAAGAAGGTCAAGGAGGCGGGATATGGGACGTAGCCTGGTTTTGGGTGAACCTCTTAAATCTGTGTGTTTGTTGTGTTTTTATCATCTGTTTTGCGGTCGAACCTCTCTTCTCGGCACCCATGATTTTCTACAATCCTGGCCGTCCGATCGCGATCTAGAGATCAGACGACATCTGCAGCGCGACAGTGGCCAAGAGCTATCAGGCTCGATCTCGAGATCAGACAACATCTGCAGCGCGACTGGCCATTGTTGAAAAGGAAGACGACCACGAGCACCGCCATAGCTCTGCTCTTCGACGATGTCACTGCCATATTCGCTCCCGTAGAGGGTCGCCAACCCCTCTCCGGCAAGGTTGAGCCTCCCCTGAGGGCTGGGTGACCCTGTGGGAGCCTTCATGCTCGGTTGCTATTCGGGCTCAAAACAGAGCCCGGGTGACGGCGGTGCTCCGGTGGCCGGAGCACCATGCATGCCATTCCGGAGCTAGGGAAGAGGGGAGGGTGGAGAAACCACCTTGGTAGAGGTCCTTATATATGGAAATCCCCGATTGGGTCGCCATGGAGGTGGCAGAGGAGGAGGGGTTCAGTTTATTTTTCGGCGAGGTGGAGCTCCAGCAGGGTGGGGGTTGGCTGGGGTCGGGCTGAGGAATTAGCTCGATCTGGAGGGAGGGGAGGGATTATATAGAGCTGAAGGCTAACCCATCCCCCTCCCTCTCTCGGTTTAGCTTAACCCTTGGGGTTAGGGTTTCACTTAACCCAAATTCGGTCAAGGTACTAGCTGGTCTCATCAGGAGGGGGGAGTGTACCCTCTGAAGTTTGGGGGAGTGGCTTGGATAGGTTATTTGGTTTGGATTTAGGCTTGAGAGAGAGAGGAGAAGAGAGCTTAGGTTAGGTTACTCCCAAACCTTAGCCTTGGGTTTTCAAGCCTCATAGACAGCTGGAATATAGGATCCAGAGCCCATTTTAGGGATGAAAGTGGGCCCAAGTGGAGCTTGGGTTGGGTGGACGTGTGGGTGGAGGCTTCCAAATTTTATGAAAATGTGTCTTTTAAAATAGGTTTGACCAAAGTCAACTCTAGGGTGGGTCCCTCGTATGGGTCAAGGTCAATGTAGGTCTAAGTCATCGAGCGATGAGCCAACGTTGATGCGCCAGAGTAATATTTGAGTGTGCATGCTTTTCGATGCACCACATAGCTCGACGGGCCCCGATTTGGTCAATATGACTAAACGATGCCAGAATTTAGTGAAACAAATTCCATTACACTCATATTGACTATACAAGTCCAATGCAACTGACTTGAGTCAATTCCGAGCTCGTATGCTAAAGATGTCGCTTCTTAGTGACCGCACCGAACTACGTGACCTAAAGTAGTCACTTTAACTAAACGACCTCTGATTTGAACGAAATGAGTTTTGTTGCACTCGTATTGACTATACGAGTCCAATGCAACTAACTTGGGTCAATTTCGAGCTCATATGCTCATTATGTCATTTTTGGGCGATCGTACCAAACCACGTGACCCGAAATGGTCACTTTTACTAAATGATTTTCGATTTGGGTGAAACGAGTTCTGTTGTACTCATATTAAATATACGAGTCCAATGCAACTTACTGGGGGTGAATTTTGAGCTCATATGCTCAATATGTCATTTTTGGGGTGATCGTGCCGAATTATGTGACCTGAAATGATCACTTTCACTAAACGACCTTCAATTTGATTGAAACGAGTTTCATTACACTCGTATTGACTATACGAGTCCAATGGAACTAACTGAGATCAATTCTGAGCTCATATGCTCAATTTGTCATTTCGCGGTGATCGCGTCAAACTACGTGACTTGAAATTGTCATTTTCACTAAACGAACTCTATTTTGAACAGAAACAAGTTTCGTTGCACTCGCATTGACTATACGAGTCTAATGCAACTGACCAGAGTCAATTATAAGCTCATATGCTCAAAATGACATTTTAAGGTTGTTTCCCTCTTCTATGGTACCTTGTAGGTGATCAGGTGTCCTTAATTGAGTCAGCTAGGGTCCTAGGGACACAATTAAAAGTCGGATATTACAATTCATATAGGTCGGAACAATCCAACCTCATGATTTTTCACCATTTTGGGGTTTTTCACGTAAAAAGTCTCATTACCTGCTGTTGGTCTCTAATTTGATTGTTTGCGCGCTCGGCCCGCTTTCATGCTAAGATGATTCGCTTCGAGCGATCCGCAGGAGGGTCAAGCGACTCGCAACAAGTCCCACGCCATCAGGAGAGAAAAAAATCGCGGCCTTAAGTAGTGGGTGTGTTCTTTGCCTTTTACCATTTGAGGTAGATTTTGAGGGGGTAAATCCTGAGGGTTGGAGCCCAGAGCAATTAATACCTCAAATGGTAAGCGCACGGAGCAGTGGTGAGATTACAAAAATATTAAAAAGTGTGCCAAAATAATTTTGAAAATGATATAGTATATAGATCATAGTTCGCCGATATGATCAACGATGGACGATCTTTGACTACTTGGCGATCGGTGATCGACGATGAAGATTAATTCCTCCTCCACAAAAGCGTAAAGGAAAATCCATAACTCTAGCTCCTCAACCCGTGGAGATGGTTTGGGAGTAATCGGTGCTAGCTAGGAAGAGGGAAGGGACGAGCCAATGAGGAAGACGACTGCCGAAATCCTCACCTTCGAGACCTAATAGGCGCCAACGACATAGAGTGGAGGGGCGAGCTGGCAAGGTAGAGTGCTGCAAAAATCCTCACCTTCGTAACCTCATCGTTGTAGTCGGGTTAGAGGGAAGTGGCAAACCAGCGAAGAGGAGGAGAAGATGCTAAACAAAAGTAGTGTTGGATGATGGGGCCTAGGAGTATGAGTTAGAGTATTATGATTATAACCTATAATCGTAGAAGTCTGGACCTTTGTATTGAATTGGATTGCTTGTTGCCCATATTGCCTAATTTTTGGGTGCACCAATAGTCGATTATTGTGTGCTTATAACATATCTCAAAAAATATTTTTTGGGTGGGGGTGGGGGCATTGGACCCCCTGGATCCGCCCATGAGCATAGAATCACATTGCTGGACCGGAGTTTCTATAACAAAATAATGTGGTTTAGTTTTGTATGAGTCGAGTTGAACAAAAAATAATGAATATCTCTGATAGTATACGTTAAGTTACTACATAATGATATATGCGTTAAATCTTATGAAATAAGATGTGTGGTTCATAGACGAACCAAACGTAAGTTGATTAATATGTAACGTTTTGAATCAGATGAATAAGATGATCTGATTGATCTGTGTATAAACTCTATAATTATGCATCCTCTGGCGGGATAATTTTGAAATGTGTGACCTCATAGGAAGTACTCATATGAAAAATGATATATAAGTAGAGTTGAAACTCTATACCACTAATATTGTGGGTTGTGTATGTCATGATATTAATAATGTTAAGAAGTTATTGCAACAGATGCAATCTTTGAATTCTCAATGGAGTCTTCTACAGTTAGACATTCAACATGCATCTGGTGGTTTTTTCCCAAAAGAATTCTCCATGTAAGAGTTTCTGTCTTTGGCTTTGTGTGTTCTGTGATTGCTTGTTTGAGTTCAATATTATCATCACGATAATTTCTAAGTTTAAAGATTGATATAAAATACAAGAAAATGTTCCTCATAATGTTAGTAGGAAAATTAACAATCAAAGCATGCACTGTACATTTCCTATCATGTAGTACAATCAATAAGAACTTTTGGATGAATGTGTGC
This sequence comes from Dactylorhiza incarnata, assembly GCA_033032865.1. Lineage (NCBI taxonomy): Eukaryota > Viridiplantae > Streptophyta > Magnoliopsida > Asparagales > Orchidaceae > Dactylorhiza > Dactylorhiza incarnata. The sequence continues at coordinate 1,186,840 of JAWHQI010000227.1, read as the reverse complement.
AAATTAAACAATCAAATCATTTTTATTTGGTCAATCATTGTTTGGCTGAGATACAATTTAGTGGCAGTGTGATGCGCTCTGTAGTCTTTTACACGAGAGAACACACTTTTATAAGAACTTCACACCGCATTCAACGACATCTGTTTGGCAGTGACCCTAAACTATAGCTTTAACACTCTCGCAAGATGAGCCTTGTTAAGCTCACCTTGAAACCTACCCAATAAAAAAAAAGATTTGAATGCCATTTAATAAGCACTAGACAACTAAGTTAGCTCTACATTACTAAGAATTTTTGCAGCTAGGGAGCGGGCATGCGCCTCTATCAAGAGGCAACATGATTGCATCTCATATGATGAACAAGTATTTTGGGAACGCATGATCATATTTTTATACTAAGAGCTCGGTGGAGGGGTGTATGACAGTAATTTCATTGTTCACTAACATTCTAGAGCTTTCTAATATTATATAACATGACCACAACACCACGACATAATGTTGCTAATTCAATATGTAATATCATCACCTTGCTAATGGTAATAAGAATCTAATGTAAACTCAAACAATGATACTTTTGACCCTCAAAAATCCCGCCTTTAAGTATTACCACACGTATTCTCAAATAACAGATCTCAGAAGACAAAACTTAGAGAGAGAGAGAGAGAGAGAGAGAGAGAGGATTTCAAGGTCTATCATGTTGATCCGTATACAAGGGATCGTGATTCTCCCAATTTGGGGCCTTAAATGGAGATCCATTTCATGGTATGAATGTATTCTCACTTGATCTAATGGTGCATAAATTTTTGATTAAAAATATAAAATATTTGGATTAGCGAACCCGTCGGATCAGCTAGAAATAGATCTTAATCATGAAATGAACACTTTCCATTTCACTCAAAATAAAGAGGACCTTATTCAGTATGTAGGGGTCTGATCCCATTTTAAAGGAACGCCAAAATAAAGCACTAATTAAAATCTTAAATAATTAAGAGCAATGTTAATAGCACCCCACGTTACGATAGTAGCACCCCATAAATTAGATTGAAATTTAATACAGAATTGATCTAATAGCACCCCACTCGATCCTCATCTCCCCCTGTTATCGCCCTCCCTTGCTCCGTCAGTAGGAATTTCAAATGGAATGATTACCTCGGACGGCTCGGCCAGAAATTTCCGCACACCACCATTTTAGAACTCCTCCGTCCTCTCGTATCTCTACCAATCCTGGCCATAAATTTCATTCCTTGTTCACTCCCTATCTTCAAACTCGCCTTCTCTTTGCTCTCCTCCCCTTTGAATCCACATGGAAACGACGATGCTTCAATGGTAGGCGGCGTCGACGGCGGCGGCAGCTACCTTTTACTGGTTCGTCTGGGTTATGGGTTCCGCCGAGGTCAAGGGAAAACACGTTATCGATCCTAAGATGGGATCGATCACTAGAGGCAAGGTCCAAAAAAATTACAAACAATACTGGTCCTTCGGGCGGCGGGCAGAAGAGGCATAGAAGGTCTGGCCTTGGCTCGGGTTGCAGAAGAGGGAGAAGTGGCAGGCGGAAGTTGCAACCATTAATGCTTCAGGCATTGGTGAGAGTTCGCCGGAAAACAAACCTGATTCTCCCATCCGTGCAAGCTCTGGTTAGAGCGCAGGACAAATTTTTAGACGACCGGATACAACACATAATCCCAAGGCGGGGCATGATGCCGCTTGCGAGGTCGTGTGCGGGAATTTCGCTGGAGAGGAGCAGTCTCGGCCAGAATTTTCACCGAAAATCAAGCGGAAAAGGAAGCGGGCGGATGTAAAAAATGGGGTGCTATTATAACCGTATAATATTAAATTTAAATAATAATTATGGGGTGCTATCCTATTAACATTGCTCATAATTAATCCTCTGAGCATTAAGAAACCATTATTGAAACCCCAAAGAGATCAAAGAAAAGAAAGCTTTCTCTTTTCTTTAAACCTCCGGGAAAAAACAAGAGAACAGAGAAGGAAACAAATAAAAAGAAAGAAGTAAAGAAAGAATCCAAAAGCAAATTTATCCCGCCCCTCAGATGCCATTTCTCTTATCATCACTGTTGCAGAGCGCGATTAACTGAGCAAAAAGCCGCGCTTTATGTTTTCTCTTCTACTTCTTCCCTTCTGTCAATAAAAAGAAGAAGAAAATCTCTCTCTCTCTCTCTCTCTCTCTCTCTCTCTCTCTCTCTCTCTCCCCGCTGAACTACCTTCTTGCTTATCCCCTGTTTTAAAACATTGCATTCCAGAGCTTCTTCTCCGCGGCCTCCACGGTCCGCATCACGTGATCCGCCGTGAAATATCGAGGAGTATTTCGGTTCATCTCCCGATGTTCAAAACGTCAACGCGCGACACGCCCCGAGTCTGAAGCCGAGAGGTAAACCAGCCATTCCAGCTTCTCGGGAGACGAGCGAGCTTCCTCTACAAACTCTATATAATTAGCCGTCTCAGGCTCTCCAATTCGATAAAGTTCTCGGCGAGAGGAATTAATGATGGAGGTGAGCAAAAAAATGTTGGATTATACACATTATAATGCTCTGTTTCCGGTAGAGCTCTGCTCACGGCGTGTGGTTTGAATGTTGGATGCAGGACAAGAAGAGGTCGCAAATCCCGGAGTTTGGGAACTGGGATTACTGCGACGAGATGCCAATCACCCAATACTTTGAGTCCGCGAGGCAGGCCGGGTTGGTTCGATTCGGTTTCTTCGGACCGGCCTGCGAGGAAGATGATCTGTTCAAGGTTCCGGTTGCGGTGCCGGTGAAGTCTATTTACAGGGACGGCAATTATCACCGGAAGGTTCTGAATTCACCAATATTTTTTTTTGCTCCTCGTTTTTGTTTTTATCTCGATTGAATGTTGCTTATTTGACTGTTTCCAGGCGAGGAGGGCGAGTAATAATAGCAGCGGAGGAGAGGAGAAATCGTACTCCAAGGAGCGGAAGCAGAGAAAACAGGGGAAGGTGGCCGGAGACGCTGCCCCGCCGCCGAGGAGGCTTAAAGCATCTCCGAAAGCAGTCGATGAGGATCTGTATAAGATTCCTCCCGAACTTCTTCACCAAAAGCCAAAAAAGGTATATTCTTCTTCTTCTTCTTCTTCTTCTTCTTCTTCTTCTTTTTCTCTCCATCTTTTTCATAATTCTGAACATGCTCTGTTTCCTCAATCTGAGTAATGCTCTGCTCCTCGTTTCTCCGCAGAAGAAGCAGCTGAGTAATTTGTTATCAGGATGTCTGGGTTTGAACTGCGTCGCTTGATGAATCTAAACACAAGAGCATACAAATCTTCGTACATATATAACCTGTTCGAACGATGACTCTTTGATTAATGATTTTGTATGAGATATACGTATGTGCTGAAAACTTTTTGAGTTTGATTATCATATTGAAATTAAGATGCATGCGGATGTATTCAAAAACTTATGAGAGTTGATATCAGTATTTCGAAACCGGCTATTCGCAGTCCATCTCTATTCTTAGTCCATAAATTTTATTTGTAGTTCAAAATTTTATTTGCACCCCACATCCATCTCAAATAAGCGAAACATTTTGCTGATTTATTAAGCACTAGAAGCCTAGAGAAACATCTTAAAGACTCTAAAATAATTTAAATACCTAGCAGTAAAATAAGTTAAGGCTTCATTTGGCGCGGCGGTGGCGGGCGGCGTTTGCGGCAAACGTCACCACAAAGCGGGTAAACAAACGCCCGGCGGCAGCGTTTGCGGCAAACGTCACCGCAAAGCGGGTAAACAAACGCCCGGCGGCGGCGTTTGCCGCGTTTGCACCTGCCGCACCATGGAAAAAGCTCTAAAACTAAGCTTTTCGAGCCCCGCCTCCTCCCCTCCGGTCCCAACCACCCGTCTCCACCCGCAGGTTTTTGTGATCACGCCACTGGTAAAAGCCAGAATCCATCGCCTGCATATAACATCCTTCTAAAATTAATGGCTTTAGTGAGAGTTTTTGTCTGAAAAGGGAAAGGGGAAAGGGAAAAAGAAGAAGACAGGGGTCAAGTCAGGTGTGCACTTTAGTGAAACATGGGGGAGGTCTTTAATGGTGTCTCCTCTGCCATGGAGTTAGCGTGAGGACAGTTTTCTAGGGTTTTCCTGCAATCCTGCTGCTTTTGGTAAAATCCGATTGTCAATAACCCCCAAATTTCAATAATAGGTTGATAACCCTCCTTAATTTTATTAAATTGGGGAGAGTGAGATTTTTTACCAATTTGAGTTAACTCCATTCTTCAGAACGCTAATCACACACCGTTAACTCCATGAAATGAATCCAATTGAACTTGCTCCAATGAGTATGTAGTAAAATTGGTGAACAACATTAATATTTCGAACAAAATATATGTATATCATTGAAATTTTAAGTTTGTCGCCGCATGCAGTTGGATACATTTTTTAGAGCAATTGAATCTTTAAAACAATTTTTTGAAGAATCTTTTGAACAATTGAACTTTTCACTTAAACTTTCCTTATAATCTGAAACATTCATGACATAGTTTGAGTGGACAAACGAAATAAATTTTGTTAGTATCCAAAAATCAAGAAGAGATCATATATTCGTTCGTTCAAAAATTGGATATCCGAATACATTGCATATCATATAACACATTCAAAATCTGTACTTCACAAAAATCTAGAAGAGATCATATACGAGTTCTTTTTTCTTCAAAAGATTTAAACCCTTTATAAGGGACCATCATTGTACAACCCGTATTCGACGAGTAGAGCCGAAGGTACCTGGCGAGTTGGCCGGTGCCTCTCTCGGCGAGTAGAGCAGAAGGTACCTGGCGAGTTGGCCGGTGCCTCTCTCCGCGAGTAGAGCCGAAGGCACCTGGCGAGTAGGCCGATGTCTCTCTCAGCGAGTAGAGCCGAAGGTACCTGGCGAGTTGGCCGGTGCCTCTCTCAGCGAGTAGAGCCGAAGGTACCTGGCGAGTTGGTCGGTGCCTCTCTCAGCGAGTAGAGCCGAAGGCACCTGGCGAGTAGGCCGCTGTCTCTCTCAGCGAGTAGAGCCGAAGGTACCTGGCGAGTAGAGTCAGATTCTGGGGAATAGAATCGTCCGGGCACCCCTGGTGGTCTGCCTATAGCCCTTCGGGACAGCGGAGTCTGGCTACCTGCAGACCAATTTGGGGTGCGTTTAGCAAAATAGTAAGGCGGAGTTACGCTATCCGCAGGTCATCCGGACCATTCTACCCCTGAGAAGTCTTTCCCTATAAATAGGACCCATTATGTCTCAGAACAGCACAGATCCACCCCCCTTGTGAGAGCCTGTGCTTTCTTCCTTGTGTTGTCTAAGACAGGCTCAGCTTCTGGTTTTTGGGAGGGGAAATCAAGTGAGATTTCCGGGTTAGTGGCGGGACCTCCTCGCTGCAGCCAGTGGGTCATTCTTATGGAGCTACCTACCAACCGGTGAGGGTCAGTTCTTAGCTCGGAATACTTAGTTCCAGGGATCCGACGAAGAGAGAAGTAACTCAAGCTACTCCCCAAGTCTCGAACAAGTTGGACCGGTATCCGGGTTCCAACATTTTTGGTGCGGTGAGCGTGGACTGTAGCAAGAGAAGAAAATCTCATCTAACGATCCCATGACTGAACGTGACGAGCTGGGAACCGACCAGGGGAACTCGCCGCCTTCGGGCGAGTTCGTGACCAAGAGTGTCTTCGAGCAGGGGATGAAGGCGATGGAGGATACCATCCGGAGGTTACTCACACCTCGCGCCGAGGTGGGCGTATCCCCCCCGGTCGCAGTCGCCTCGCCCGCGGAGGCGGGTCCAAGTCAGCGCCTCGACAAGGAAGCGCTCCTAGGGGAGGAAGACCAGCCGCTCCGCGCGCGAGTGCTCTTTGCCAGCCCGACGGAGACTCGCCAGTCAGAGGGCGAGTACGACCAAGTTCGCCCCCTTCGCCAGCTCGCCCCGCGCAGTCCGTTCTGCAAGTTGGTGCTGTCCGCCCCCATTCCTGCAGGGTTCGTAGAGCCCGCCATTAGTTTCTACTCCGGAAAAGAAGATCCCGTCAAGCATCTGCAATGGTTTGAAGATATGTTCTCCATCAAGCCGATGACGGATCCCTTCAAATGTCGGTTGTTCGCCATAACCTTCCAGGAAAAAGCCAGAGATTGGTTCCACCAGTTACCCGCGGGAAGCGTCTACGGGTTCGATGACCTGCGCAGAAGTTATTTGCTCCGCTTCTCTACTTCCAAGAAGAGGAGGAAGAGTTCAGAAGATCTTTTCCTTGTCAAGCAAAGACCCCAGGAGATGCTCGGGTCGTATTTAGATCGCTTTCAGGAAGAGATCCTCCTGGTTCAAGAGGTCCCTGGACACACCCTGATCTTGGCCTTCAAGCTGGGGTTGCAGCCAGGGTTTTTCAAGATGGAGATCACTCGCAATCCCCCCTATCGTTCGAGGAGTTAGTCGATCGGGCCGGAAGGCAGATCGCAGGGGAGGCAACCAGCCTAGAGTTCGTGGCCAAGTTAGCCAGATTGGAGGGAGGGGAGAAAGAAGGAGAGGGGAGCGGCCGGCGCGAGTCCAAGAAGAGGAGTGAGCCGAGGAGGCGAGAAGAGGGAGGGTCCCGGGAGAACAGGGATCAGCGAGATCAGGAGAGAAGGTTCCAGGCTCCGCCTCGCCGGCCGGCCTGGAGACCTGCTGGAGGAGGCTACCAAGGGAGACCAGGAGGGAGGTACTCTCCGGAACGGCGAGACCGTTGTCGCTCACCCGAGCGGAGACAAGGGCATTGGAGGCAAAACCAAGCGCCGCCCAGAGAAGTTAATGTGATCAGGAGGGGAAGAGGACGAGGAAGAGGGGGAAGGCCGCGACAGCCCCGGGGTGAAGAAGAGCGTCGGGCGATGCCCTACTGCGACTTCCATCAGGTAGAGGGCCACGCGACGGCTACATGCCCTGAGTTCTTGGAGTTGAGGAGGGGAGCTGGAGGAGCCCAGGAAGGGCATGAGAGTCGAGAAGGAGACATGTTGAGAATCGAAGGGGGAGGAGCTCCCGCCCCAAGGAGGTGTGAAGATAGGGGATATCTAGGAGCCCATGGGGGGATAGGGGTCATCCACAGAGGAGCAGGGTTGGAGGCGACCTGGAAGGGGAGCCTCAACGACGTGTATCGGAAGAGCGTGGCCTCTACCTCCCAAATTCCGCCACCGTCAGGGGAGATCACTTTCTCGGAGGAAGATATGTTGGGGAACGAAAACCCTTTCTACGACGCTGTGGTGATCAAGGCCGCGGTAGAGAACTATACGGTCTCTCGCATCCTGGTGGATAACGGGAGCTCCGTCAATGTCGTGTTCAAAAAAGCGTTTGATGTCATGAAGGTGGAGGAAAAGAGGGTTACCTCAATGGAAGGACCGCTCTTTGGGTTCGCGGGAGAGAGAAAAGAAGTAGAGGGAGGTGTGGAGTTGGTGGTGACGTTGGGAGGGACCACCAAGTGTTGTCGGTTTGTCATTGTAGACGCCCCCAGCAGTTACAATGCCATCTTTGGCAGACCACTCATCAGTGCCTACAAGTGTGTGCCCTCCTCCTACCATCAATGCCTGAAGTACAACCAGGGAGGCGTGCAAATCCGGATCTGGAGCGACCCCAAGGTGGCAAGGCAGTGTTATCTTAACGCTGTCAACGTGATCAGCTGGAAGGAGAAGGCAGAGGCGGTAGACCTGGTGATGGAAGAAGTGGCGAGGCAGGAGACGGCTGAGGAAGCGGAGGAGACGGCAAGGCTGGAGGCAGCTGAGGAAGTGGAGGAGAAGGAAATCCTATAAGAAGGCGGGAGACCGGGAAGGGTGAAGGTCAGCAGGGAGCTGGAAGAGGAAGACAAGGAGAAGATCATGTCCTGCATTCAGAAGAACGCGGACATCTTTACGTGGAGCGCAGCCGATATGCCAGGTGTCGACGCAGACATCGCCTGCCATCATCTCAACTTGGATAAAGGAGTCCACCCCATCCAACAGAAGAAGAGGGCAACCGCCACCACTCTGGCCGAGCCCATCAGGGAGGAGGTCAGGAAGCTGCTGGAGGCGGGGTTTGTGTCGGAGATCCAGTACCCAGGCTGGGTCTCCAATGTTGTAATGGTGAAAAAAGGGGAAGTGGCGCATGTGTATTGACTTTTCTATCCTTAATAAAGCTTGCCCCAAGGATTGCTATCCCTTGCCTAGAATCGACGAGCTAGTAGACTCGGCCGTCGGATTCCCTGTCATGAGTTTTTTGGACGCTTTTTCTAGTTACCATCAAATCCGCATGCATCCGCCCGACGTAAAGCACGTATCCTTCATTACCAACGACGGGTGCTATTGTTATAAAATGATGCCATTCTGACTTAAGAATGCAGGAGCGACCTACCAACGCATGATGGATAGGGTGTTCAAAGAGCAGAAGGGGCGAAACTTGGAGGTCTACGTCGACGATCTTATGGTAAAGAGCAAGAGCGTCGAAGAGCACCTTCGCGACTTGGAGGAGACCTTCGCCACACTGCGGAAGTACAAGATGAGACTGAATCCAGCCAAGTGCGTGTTCGGGGCTGGAAAAGGGAAGTTCTTGGGACACCTCTTGACTCCGGCCGGGGTAGAACCGAACCCAGACAAGGTGAAGACAATTATGGAGATGGAAGCGCCCAGGAACGTCAAGGATGTTCAGCGCCTAACAGGTCGCCTAGCAGGGCTGAGTAGGTTCCTCTCTAGAGCAGGAGAGAAGTGCTCACCTTTCTTCAAAACTCTCCGAGACAATAAGAAGTTCAAATGGTCGGCGGAGTGTCAGGGAGCCTTCGAAAGTCTAAAACTCCAGTTGGCCCAGGTGCCTCTGTTGCAAGGGCCTAGGGAAGGAGAAGCCCTCTTCCTATATGTAGGGGTGGGGTCGAAAGCGGTGAGCTCGGTCTTGGTCCGCGAGGAGGGGAAACTTCAACTCCCCATTTACTACGTAAGTCGGGTCCTGCGGAAGGCAGAATTGTGGTACCCCATCCTGGAAAAATTGGCATTTACCTTGATTGTATCTGCACGGAGACTCCGACCTTACTTTCAGACCCACCCGATCAAGGTAGTGACCGATCACCCTCTCCGCAGTGTCCTTGAGGGAGTAGAGCATTCCGGCAGGATGGCGAAATGGTCAGTAGAACTTAGCGAGTTCGACGTCACCTATCTGCCCCGGTTAGCCATGAAGGCCCAAGCGATGGCAGACTTCCTAGCCGACTATACCGCAGAAGTAGGCGAGGAGGAGACACCCCGACAAGTAGCTTAGGAAGTGTTCGTGGATGGAGCGTCAGGAAAGAATTCATGTGGAGGAGGCATCATTCTGATCAGCCCTCAGGGCACTAGAATTGAGCAGGCCGTCAGCATTCACTTCCCCGTCACCAACAATCAAGCAGAGTATGAGGCCGTAATTGCGGGGCTACGCCTGGCCCGGGAGTTGGGGATCCACGACATCAGAGTCCACTCCGACTCACTGGTGGTCACCTCCCAGATCCGAGGGGAGTTTGAAGCAAGAGAGCCGGTACTGCAGCGCTATCTGGTAAAAGTCAAAGACTTGGTGGGCGCCTTCAAGTCCTTCTCCATACAACACGTGCCAAGGGACGAGAACGCCCGAGCCGATCGACTGGCCAAACATGGCCCCTTGGTCGGAGGAACAATCACCGAGTTGTTTCGGCCTTCGATCGAGGAGGTAGAGGTGATGGACATCGACCAACCCACTTCATGGATGGACCCCCTGGTCACCTTCCTAACCACAGGATGCTTGCCTGCGGAGGTTCAGGACAAGAGGCGGTTCAGGTACAAGTCCGCTTATTATTTACTAACTGACGGGATACTCTACAGGAAGACTCTATCCGGTCCCTTGGCCAGGTGTCTGTCCGAAGAGGAGGCCTCCCGGGTCTTGGAGGAGATTCACACAGGCGAGTGCGGCAGCCATTCGGGAAGCCGAACCCTGGAGAAGAGAGTACTCCGAGCGGGATACTTTTGGCCCACCATCAGGAAGGGCGTGGAAGAGTTCGCGAAGAGATGCTCAAAGTGCCAACTCTACGCTCCACTCCAGTTACAGCCAACCCAGCGTCTCCGGTCAATCACCACCCCTTGGCCCTTCGCCATTTGGGGGATGGATCTAGTGGGACCATTCCCCCCGATGAGTGGGCAAAGGAGATATCTCCTGGTGACGATCGATTATTTCTCCAAGTGGATGGAGGTGAAGGCCCTGGCAAAAACGACCTCTCTGGTGGTGAAGAACTTCATTTGGGGGGAGATCGTGTGCAGACATGGCTTACCCCTCGCCATCGTCACCGACAACGGTCCACAATTCGCAAGCCTTGAGCTCACCGATTTCTGTAGTCAACTTGGCATCGATCTCCGCTTCGCCTCAGTTCATCACCCACGAAGCAACGACTAGGTTGAAGCAGCCAACAAAGTCATCCTCAACCTGCTCAAGAAGAAGGTGGAGAATCTGAAGGGAAATTGGGTGGAACAGCTCCCCTCGGTCCTCTGGGCCTTGAGGACTACCCCACCACGGCAACCGGCGAAACACCATTCAAGCTGTCACACGGCTCGGAGGCCCTCATCCCGATAGAGTTCGAAGTCCGGAGTCCTAGGGTGGTGGCCGCAGAAGAAGGAGACGAGGGGTGGAGACTCGAGAACGAAGACGCACAACGACTCGCCTTGGATTTGGTGGAAGAACTCCGCGACCAGGCCACGATCCTCTAGGAAGAGATCAAACGGAGGATGGCAAGACACTTCGACAAGCATGTCCGAGTCAAACAATTCGACAAAGGAGACCTGGTCCTCAAAAAAGTAGACGCCGCAGGGAGATCCGCCGCAGTAGGAAAACTCCACCCTAATTGGGAAGGCCCCTACATTGTCTCCGAAGTACTAAAAACAGGCGGGTATCGTCTACAAAATGTCGAGGGAGAACTCCTGGGAAATACCGGGAGTGGAGACGACTTGAAGCATTTCTATTCCTAACATTAATGTAATACTTAGTTTATTTTCGTTCTACTTAAGATAATAACGCTTTCCATGGCAAACTCGCAACGCTTCACCACCTAAGCAACAGACCCCAGGCAGTGAGTTCTAAGTCCTCGAGATGTGTTGTTGCCGTAGACCAGGTCACTGCACGAGCTCCTCTCCTGCATACCGGCTACTTGCCCCCTCGAGTGAGTTCTAAGTCCTCGAGATGAGTTGTTGTCGTAGATCAGGTCACTGCATGAGCTCCTCTCCTGCATACCGGCTACTCGCCCCCTCGAGTGAGTTCTAAGTCTTCGAGATGTGTTGTTGCCGTAGGCCAGGTCACTGCATGAGCTCCTCTCCTGCATACCGGCTACTTGCCCCCTTGAGTGAGTTCTAAGTCCTCGAGATGTGTTGTTGCCGTAGACCAGGTCACTGCATGAGCTCCTCTCCTACATACCGGCTACTCGCCCCCTCGAGTGAGTTCTAAGTCCTCGAGATGTGTTGTTGTCGTAGACAAGGTCACTGCATGAGCTCCTCTCCTGCATACCGGCTACTTGCCCCATCGAGTGAGATCTAAGTCCTCGAAATGTGTTGTTGTCGTAAACCAGGTCACTGCACGAGCTCCTCTCCTGCATACCGGCTACTTGCCCCCTCGAGTGAGTTCTAAGTCCTCGAGATGTGTTGTTGCCGTAGGCCAGGTCACTGCATGAGCTCCTCTCCTGCATATCGGCTACTTGCCCCCTCGAGTGAATTCTAAGTCCCCGAGATGTGTTGTTGCCATAGACTAGGCCGTAGCACTGGACTACTCCCGTACAGGCTGACTATGTACCCTCTCGAGTGGAGACGGTACCCTATAAGGTGCCAAAGCCTAGTTACAACCTCAGGAAAGGACAGAAAGGGGGAGGGAGGAGGCGAAGCGAGTGACACCAACGTCCCTCCAGAGCGAGCTCGGCGCATCCGCCATCTTACCGCCTCGCAGGAAGTCCCAGTACAAGCAGACGAGCACCCAGCACGGCGAGTCTTCCATCAACCTCTTCGCGTTAATAGCCAGGGAGGAAGACCTAGGCGCCAGATCTACAAAAGAATCCTCCTGGGCAAGTCGCAGCCGCGCGCGAGTACTCCCTAAGGGCGAGTAGGAGACGCGTGTGCATGAAAATTAATCCCAGACATGAGCGACGTAACCACAAGGTAAAATAAAGCGAAATATACATATGCAAGCACAAGAAGAAGGGCGAGCACGCCCAAAATAAACACGCCGAAAGAAGTTTATTGTTACAAAGCCAAAAGATTTAAACATCCGGACTCTCTTCTTCGGACCCGCTAGAGGAGCCCTCGTCTCGGGCCTCGGTGGGAGCTGGATTCGCCGCCTCGCGGTATAACTCTGGAAGAAGGGTGGCGAGATCAACCTGGGCCCCATCAGCAGTAAGCATGAAACGGCGCCGAAGGCGCTCCCGTACGAACACCGCGGTCGCGATCGCCAGCTTCCGGCGCGTCTCGGCGATTTGGGCAGGGGTGAATTGGAGGAGAGTTGGCGCGTTCGACGACTCCCCCCGGCTTTGGTGGCGAAGTTCCTCTATTTCTGACTCGGCCTCGGTGAGACGATTACCAAGATAATCGACCATACGCTACGAGGCAGTGAGTTGCTCCTCCAGTTCGGATATCCGCGTCACTAGCGCCACCGCGGCCTCCTGAGAAGTGAAACATTAACTAACTCCAAAGTAGGTAAGAGGGACGAAGACGGGCCGGGCTAAATACCTCGGGAGGGGGAGCCTCCTTGGCCTGAAGCTCGGTTATTTCCTTCTCTCTCTCGATCATCTTCTCCTTCAACTCCGCATGGGCGACACCCAGGTAGCGGAGCCGCCTGTTCGATTGAATCCCCCGCCGCGCGGTCTGATGAATTAGCTCGGCTGTCCGGAGGGCGGAGCGACAACTAAGGTTAGCCAACTCGCGGATAGGAACCTCCGCGAGTACCTCGGCGTCATCTCGCCCGTACAACCCAAAGATCAGGTTGAACGCCTGATCGCCGACCTCTTCGAAATCCTCCCAAGAGGGGAGGAGCGAGCTCACCAAAATCCGATTCGCCTCATGATCCCATATCATGAGGGGATCGCCCCGGGAGTCCTTACTACGCATCCCCAACCCGTAATGCGGGTGAGTGGAAGGCTCGGGAGGAGGACTCGCCGGAAGTCTAGAGGTAGAACCCCCCGTCCTCCGCTTCTTTGGCCTCGACTCGCTTGCCGAAGCGACTTCGGGATCTACCTGCCCCTTGCCCTTGTCCACCGGCGAGGCCGGTTTGCTGTCCACCATAACCACCACCCCTGCAAGGGACCCCTCCCTGGAAGGCTCACTCGATCGTTGCCGAGAAGCATCATGAGGGGGTAGGAGGGGGACGGTGCGCTCTCCTGTATTTAAACATGAAGCAGTTAGTAATCACCCCCACCAGGAATAGATAACCGACATCGCGAGGCGAATAAGATTTACCCGCTCCCGGGTTGACAAAGGCGAGTTGTTCCACGCCCTATCGCAGGAAAACGACGTCCAGGACCTTGTATTTCAGATAACGGTATAGCTCGAGCGCGTCCCCCCTCAGGCGAGGCGGTCGGTACTCTACCTCGGTCTTCTGGATGGGGGCGAAAGGAATATTACCGTATACCCTCGCACCAGGACGAATTTGTCAGTCCAATGGTGGACCTTGTTGAAGGTCTCGGCGACCTTGACACACACACTGGTGAAGAATAAGGTACCATCGCCGGTCGCCTTCAGGGTCATCACTTTGCGGAAGGTGGGAAGGTTAAACTCTATCTTCTCCCCGCGGAGGTAGCATGCATAAGCAACCAGAACGTTGATCGCGTTAGGGTTGACCTGCGCGGGGATCATCCCGAAATATCGGAGGACTTGACGAACCTCGGGCCACAGGGGGAGCCTCAACCCTACCTGAAAGTGGGCCAGGGGGATGACGAGCTCCCCACTATAGAGCGAGTTGAGAAACTCACCCGGCCCTGGCCGCCTCGCGGTATAACCCGGAGGCAAGTACCGCTTCTCGACATCCGCTAACTCCTCGCCGAGAGTCTGCGAGCTGGGAAATTTATGCGCCCGGAAGTTGCGAACGCAGAAGGCACGCCCTTCCTCGGATGGTTCTTTCCCCATGGCTGGCCGCGAGTAGGAATAAGAAGATTCGGCGGGGAGGGTTCGGAGAACGGGGTCTGGGAAGGGTAGGGGAACGTATCCTCCAGCGCAAGAGGACTCCCTATTTATAGATTCTGCCCCCCCCCCCCCCCCCCCCGGCCTACCCGCGCGCGGATGGATCACTTAGCGAGGCGAGTAGGTTCAAAGCCGCGAATAAATAGCAATGGAATACACGTCCGCACGGAAAAGAAGGAACAACGAACAAAGAGAGCGCGCTAGACGAGTACAAAAAGAATATATATAAACCGGTCAGAAATTCTCGGGGCGCCAAGCGCGAGTACAAGCAAAGAAACACAAAATGGCGCCTGAGGATTACAAGGACCCGTAGGTCGCGAGTCAGACTGCTAATCAGGCTCTCAAAAAATCAAAAAAGGGAGATCACCCCTAGGACCTCAACCACGATGCACCGGACCGCGACCTCGGCGACGCGTACGCTGAGGGTGACGAGCCCTCCAGGTAATGCTGCGGGCTGCGCGCAGATCCTCGCGAGCTCTCCCCAAGCTCTCCTCACCCTGACGGAGATGGTCCTCGCCTCGCTGGATGTGTTCTTCCAGCAGAGAGGCTTCCCCCACGGTACCGGCCACCTGCGCGAACTGGTGGAGGTCATCCTCGGTGGCCTTCTGGCGAGTTTCCATCTCGTACAACCTTGCCTCCAAGTCGGTCATCCGGTCAAGTAGGCCATCCTCGCCCTGCATCTGTTGTTGAAACTCCTCCACTCCGGCGAGACGGTCCCCCAGATCAACCAGCTGAGCGTTCACCTCGGCAGGCGGCATAGCCAGTAAAAAGGAGTCGTGGGCTCGGAGAACGGCGATCAGGCGGGTCCATGACTCTTCGCCAAATGCCGGAGGGTCGGCGAGAAAACCCCTCATGGGAGTAGACATCACAGGCGGCGGAGATCCCGGAAGAGACTCCGAAGATGGCTGATGACTGGAAGATGCGGACCTCTGATTGCCTGAAAACGAGAAAGAGGGCTGAGACGGCGAGGCGGAGTAATGAAAGCAGGAAGAAAAGGGGTCGAGTAGAGCGAGTACCAGCAAGAGAAAGGCGAACGTCCACAAGGGCACCACCCTCCCCTTGAAGTCGTGGTGGATCGACCCGCGGCGCGCCGACGGAGTCGGATAATCGGAGGATCACACCCGCGCCCCCAGGCCTAGGGCTGATGGTTATGGACTTCCCTCTGGTGGTAGGACGAGAAGACGGGGTGACGGTCACCCCCGCGTACCCCGGAGCAGTAGAGGACGCAGTTGTCCGGTCTCTGATGAGCACCTCGCCCCGACAAGATGGCGGGAGAAGATGATTGGAAGGTGCTGCAGAGCGAAAAATCTCGGTGAATGGCCCGATTCGAGTAGACGGGATGCCTAAATAAAGTGGTTCAGCAACCCTACCTGGCATGTCGGTATAGCGAGTCGGGGAAGATGACAGGACGCCTGTATGGCTCGGAGGTCATCCCGTCTCACCAGCCCCTTTGATCGTGACCTCAGCCGCGCCCCCACCTTGTCTCAGGATCAGGTCGAGATTGGACTCTTCCTGGATGGGCGAGGCGGCCACCCTCTTTGGCTTAGATCCGTCCCGCGCAGTGGATTCAGGGTCGGTGGAGGACCTCTCGCGGAGATCGGGGGCGATCTCTCTCTTCTTATGCTTCTTCTTTCGCACGGAGCCTGGAGGGCAAGGCGTCAAGAACTCGCCAAGAATGCCCAAAACCTCGGCCGCCTCGGGCTCGTTGTCCGCGAGCTCCCGGTTAGCGGCCGCAGTAGAACCACCTCCAGAAGACATCCCAGCTTGCAGTGTATAAGGCATCCCCCCCGCTCTATTTATAGAGGAATAGCTGGTGGACTCGCAGCTCCGCCGAATAAGGGGTTGGACTCTTCTTTCCGACCTCTAGCGAGCTCGCAAAGAGCGGGGATTGTGTACAACCCGTATTCGGCGAGTAGAGCCGAAGGTACCTGGCGAGTTGGCTGGTGCCTCTCTCGGCGAGTAGAGCCGAAGGTACCTGGCGAGTTGGTCGGTGCCTCTCTCAGCGAGTAGAGCCGAAGGCACCTGGCGAGTAGGCCGATGTCTCTCTCAGCGAGTAGAGCCGAAGGTACCTGGCGAGTTGGCCGGTGCCTCTCTCAGCGAGTAGAGCCGAAGGTACCTGGCGAGTTAGCCGGTGCCTCTCTCAGCGAGTAGAGCCGAAGGCACCTGGCGAGTAGGCCGATGTCTCTCTCAGCGAGTAGAGCCGAAGGTACCTGGCTAGTAGAGTCAGATTCTGGGGAATAGAATCGTCCGGGCACCCCTGGTGGTCTGCCTATAGCCCTTCGGGACAGCAGAATCTGGCTACCTGCAGACCAATTTGGGGTGCGTTTAGCAAAATAGTAAGGCGGAGTTACGCTATCCGCAGGTAATCCGGACCATTCTACCCCTGAGAAGTCTTTCCCTATAAATAGGACCCATTATGTCTCAGAACAACACAGATCCACCCCCCTTGTGAGAGCTTGTGCTTTCTTCCTTGTGCTGTCTGAGACAGGCTCAGCTTCTGGTTTTTGGGAGGGGAAATCAAGTGAGATTTCCGGGTTAGTGGCGGGACCTCCTCGCTGCAGCCAGTGGGTCATTCTTAGGGAGCTACCTACCAACCGGTGAGGGTCAGTTCTTAGCTCGGAATACTTAGTTCTAGGGATCCGACGAAGAGAGAAGTAACTCAAGCTACTCCCCAAGTCTCGAACAAGTTGGACCGGTATCCGGGTTCCAACAATCATAAATGTCAGTGTTTCTGCTCATTTCAAGCCTTGTAGGTGCACTTGAAGAATCTTCATATGTGTTCTCCATCAAAAAATTATATCCTATAACTGGATCCATGCAAAACATTAAAATATTACCCCATATGAACAATATGTCATTTGATCCAACCATAACAAATGTAATTAAAATATTACCCCATATGAACAATATATGTCATACTTCAAATGAATGCTATCATATAAGAAATACCTTAGATTTGAAACTATATTTGCGATGACTGAATATTGATTTTTTGCATGTGTGTACTCTTAAAAATTAAATTTTGATAAGAAAAAACAAACAAAAGATCCCTTCAAAATATTTTCCCCAAATAACATTAAATAGTCTTATCATTCATAGTTTGTTTGTTGCTCTTGATTTGTATTCTCACTCTCCTTTAATGTTTTAGCTTCTTTTGCTTTTCCACCTTTTTTGGATTCCTCTAAGATGGTTTTCAAATGAATCTTGTGTGCAATATCGTGTTACATCCACACTTGTGCAACCCTCATATTTGCCGAGCTAGGATGACCCGGAGCAGTTGAGATCGCCATAGAGAAAATGACTGTGACAAACAATTCGATCGATCGAAGTCTACCGAGATCGACCGAGCGGTAAGGCAAGACCCGCGGAAAGAGGAAGTGGACCGTAGGTCCACTTCCCCGCCTGGTTGTGGCCCACTCGCCCAAGACAGGGGCGAGTGGACCAGTGGTCCACTCGCCCACGCCCCAGGCGAGTGGACCTATGGTCCACTCGCCCAGGGTGCACTACTAGAAAATTGATTTTTAGCCAGGGCAAATTACCATGGCTAAAAGTCCAAAATCGTGGCAAAAGACTTTTAGCCACAGACTTCCGTGGCAAATGGGCGTGGGCAATACGAGCGTGGCAAAAAAGTATTTGTCATGCTCTTTATGTGACAAATACCCTTTTTCTATGACTTTTAGCCACGATTTTAGACTTTTAGCCATGATATTTTGACTGTTTGCCACGACAAATGGTCGTGGGCAATACGAGTGTGGCTAAAAGACAATTTTCTTGTAGTGGTGGGGGGAGAGTGGACCTATGGTCCACTCGCCCCGGGCATTCGGGCGAGTTGACCCTGGGTCCACTCGCCCCTATAGGAGTGGACCGAATGGTCCACTCGCCCAGCCCAGGCAGTGGACCATTCGGTCCACTCCCCCGGCCCCCGGTAAGGGGGGAGTGGACGTTTCAAATCCCACTCGCCCCCCCCCCCCCCCTTGTCTGTCTCGGTCGTGATTGTTGGTTTGGGTTCGAAGCTGAGCTGCGGATAAGGGAATGTCTATCCGCAGTGCAAATTTAGGAAGTCTATAAATAGACCCCTATGGGCACCTTGGGAGGGGACTCTCTTTTCGTCCTCTCCTCTCCCTCGTGTGTGACTTGTGAGCAAGCACCTCAATTCTCTGCCAGCTGAGGTTGGCGTTAAGGTGTTACTTAGTGCTCTCCAAGGTGCCCAGGCTCAGCATTGGTTTGGGAGGGGAAGCTTTCTTTGATCTTTCGAGGTGGGACCTCCTCGCTGCAGCTTAAGGGGTTCGTTTCAAGTCCCAAGTGTTCTCCAGGTGCAAGGTCTTTCGATTCTCAACAACTAGTCAAGGTTCTAGCTCAGGTCAAGTAAGGGTTAGCTGCATCTCCCATTCGAACATCGAAGCCGGTTTTCCGATTTCAAGAACACTATTGGGCAAAACAAACAAAATTATCCAATTAGTGTGAAAATAAAATTGGTGTACAATATTCTTTTTTCTACAACATAAATACACACACTACTAATCTCTTATATATAGGCATCTTATTTGAATTAGTTTGTTCATTAGCTCCCTCTCTTCTTTTTTTACTTTTGGCCTACCAGGTGGATTCCTCCATGGTGGAGGTAGAATTATCCCTCTATGGACATCATCCCACAAACTCTCATCCGGTATTGGATGTATTATACCTGAATAATCCATAAGATGTTTCTCCTTGTAATATGTTGGATTAACATATTCTTCAACTCTCATATTGTATGATGTGATACACTTCAAAACATGCAAACAAGTTATGCCACTTAGACCCCATATCCCACAATCACACTGATATCTCTTCAAATCAACAACATAAGTGTACATATTCAATTCATTAATTTCATCAACTTCAAACTCATCATTACCACTAAACCTTACATTACATCTCTTAATTGATCAAATATACCTTTTGCCTATCACACATAAAAGTAAATCCATGTAGGTCAGGTCTCCTCAATGCATTAGCAAGGCATGACAAGAACCACTTCCATTAATCAAAGTTTTCTCCTTCAACAAAAACATATGCTATATGATAAATCTCGAGATTGGGATCCCTTCCAACAAATGTCAATAACTCACCTTCCACTATTTTGCCTGACCTTCTTCAAGAAAGTGTCATCCAATCCAATCCACGACCTACATCCAGCTAGGAAACCCTTGGTTAAACCTTCAAATGCACAAAAAATCTCTTAAAATGAGGGGGATCATCCAATGTATGGCTGAGTTTAATGATGCTTCCAGGATTTCTTTGTAAGAGGATAATAGCATAATCATACAACTTGCTATACTGACTCTCCCAATCTCCATCGATTATATTCATTGCTTTTTTGCTTTCACTTGTATAATTGGTCTTTGGAAGACTCCACTTCTAGCTCTCTAACTGTTGTTTGTCTTAAACCAGATAAGTTGAGATTTGGCTCATCTCTGAACTTGGTCAAATAAAATTTAGCTAGAAAAGTGTTATTTGCTTGTGGGTTCTTGGTTAACCTAGTACAAGTATGTTCAGATATATATCATACTTCTAATCAACATAACACTCCCATCTTTGCACCTTGATGCATAAACTTTAAAAAGGACATTCTAATTTTGGATCATTATATATTATACTTATCTTATCAGCATCGCTCCTCATGAATCTGAAGTCATATAATCTCTTGATAGAATCTAAATTTAGTGTCACTAAAATGTCTTGCATCATCAAATCTATCCCCCAGATGTATTATTGGTGGGATTTCAGCTCTATTGCATCGAATAACGGCTTCTTCAACAATTGTCTGTGGCAATTTTTTCTTGCTTGACGTTTTAGTAGGCAAGAAGAACTCTTCTTTAACTTTAGGCTTGAACACTTTTTCAGTTTCACACTTTGACTCATCTTCGATGTAATCGCCCAATATAGGATTTAATCACTAAAATGAGTATTGTCCATGGGCTAATAAACAGTAATATGCTAACACAATGAAGTTGCAAGCTACAATACTTATAGATTAAAGCAGGAAAATGATTGCACTTGAGATTTTACCTGGATGCTCTAAAGCGATGAGAGAAGAAGAGAATGCAGAAGCCAGAAAAATGGCGAGGGTCGCGGATCTAGGCTGACTAACTCGCCGCATCTCCTCTGTAGATTATTACCTTGAACGCAGAAAATGGAAATGGGGAGGGTCGCAGATCAGCTAGGGTTGGAGGATTTTCGAAAACCACTTGGAACTCGCCGGAGAAGATGTATGCCGACGAATTGGAGAAGATGTAGGCCGACGAACTCGCCAGAGAAGATCAGCTGCCGGAAAAGGGGAGTAGTCGCCCGCGATCGGCTAAGGTTGGTGAAAGTGCACAGTTAACCTCACTAGATTTCTCTAGAGGGGGGGGGGGTGAATAGAGATTTGAAATATTTTGTGCAAAGTTAATATATATATATATGTATGATCACTGATTAGAGCTTCCCACACACACCAACAAGAATTAAAACAATAAAGCAAATGTAAGAAAGAAAATCCACAGCACAACACAAGAAAATATAGTGGTTCCCCAAACTTTGGGTAGTCCACTCTTCTACCCCCTTGGTAGGAATTCACTAACTTGCACTGAGTCCTTTGATAAGGAGACTCTTAGAACCACCCTGAGTCTTTTGATAAGGAGACTCTTAGAACCAATACACTGAATTTTTTGAAGAGAGATTCTAAAAACTCTTTTACAATAGTGAATAAAAATGAAAAAGAAAGAATGGAATAAAGCCAATAATGAATCTTCTTCCTAGCAAGAAGATTTGAAGCACAAGTTAAGAATTGAATCTTTCTTCTATAGAGAGAAGAAGATTTGTAGCCTTTCTCTCTTTTAGTGAGAGCAATCAGATTTTGCAGCAGTGATCAGTGAGCAGAAGCAGAAGTGGAAATGGATGGAAGTTGCTGCAGAGCTTTTTCTCAATGTCTCTCTTTTCTTTTGGGAGCTTTTCCTCTATATCATAAATGTGTGGTGGATCACTCTTCTGCTGTTTCCTGTCGACTTGCTCTTTATTTTATAGCTCTGTGTAATAAGATAGTACTATAGGAGAGGAATCAATTAGCAGCCAGAGATTTAGGTAGAGAGAAATATTTCCATAGCAGATTTAATCATAAATGGAAAATGTTAATTTAGATTTCAAATAATATCCAAAACAGATTTCATCAATTTAGCCAAGAATCAAATAGAAGGAAAGAATGATTCAGAACGGCTATAAAATATTAACATCATTCTATATAAATCAGATCTTCAGAAAAGAAGGAAAGAGATCTGGCGCAGATTTAAATCTGTCAAACAAATCGACGTGCGTCGATTACTATTCGACGTAAGCGTCGAATTTATCCTAGCCCAACGTCGAGAGAGATATAAGGAATGTGCGTCGACAAAGGTGCGTCGACTTCTTTGTATGCGTCGACTAGAAATCAGAGTAGCGTCGACAGGACCTACGTCGAAATCTTCCTAAAGTTACTTCGACATATCCTGAAGAAGACGTCGACTCTATTTCGACGTAGCGTCGAATACCATTCGACGCATATTTACTTTGTCTTTGTTATTCATTCATAAAACTCTTTCTTTAACTCATTTCTAGGGGTTAAGAGAAATCATTTTCCCAACAATCTCCCCCTATTTGTCTTAACCCTTTTTAAGGAGAAATTGTCTTAGCATAAAATCAACTCAGCATATAATTTGAAAAGATAAGAAGTATGTCACTTAATCAAAAGTGAAATTTAGAGAGGGAGATCATATAAGCAGATATTCCAGAATCATATAGACAAATTTCATATTTATACCAGTTCTTTTTCAATAAAATATATCAGCATTGTTCTCAAAAACTACTCAGGTGGTGTAGGAGGAGTCTTTCTTTTTCTTTTGAAGACCTTGGTGGGTTGCTCATCAGCAGTTAGTATTCTCAGCTCCCCCTGAGTTACAGCAGTTGGCTCCCCCTGAGTCCCAGCTTCAGTTAACACAACTTCTTGCTGCTCTTTTTCATTTGCAGCTGTATTCACAAACTCAGCTTCCAGTTCCTTGGTTTGTTCATCAGTTAGTATAGCTTCCAGCTCCCCTTGAAGTTCACCATCTTTCCTTGCAGCCTCATTTTCTACTCTGTTATCCTCCCCTTGTAGTATTATCACTTGTTCTGCAACCTCTCTTGCTATGCTGAGTACCTCTATTGTTTGTTCATAATTAAGAGGCTCAGGTACTGTCTCATTCCCAAGGATCTTGTCAGAATTTTGAGGAGAGGACTTGTGAGAGAGAGATTTAGGATTGGAAGGTTGCTCTTCATCTAGATTCTCCCCCTTCTTGACCTTCTTGGCTAGGGAGGTTAAGAAAGACTTAGTCACTCTAGAGGAAGAGAGAGATGACTTTAGAACTTGCACAGAGGCACTGACCCCATCTATTTGGGTGTGCATGTGAAGGATGGAGGAATGAAGTTGGGAACAGTGCTCATCTAGCATTGCTTGGAATTTTTCAGCTGCTGATTTTATGCACTGAGTGATGAGAGCCTCAGTGGATGTAGATGATTCTTGGTGTGAAGGGTGTGAAGGAGATGGAGGAGGAGTAGATAATGAGTGTGGAGAGGTGAATCTATCATCTGGAGGAGGTAGAGGAATAGAAGAATGCTGAGCAAGGGATTGAGGTGGTATTTGTGTGGATGATGATGGGAGAGAGGAGAGATTTGTTTGAGGAGGAGAAGGAGTCCTTTCAGGAATGGAACCAGGCTTAGGGATTTGCCTGGCCCATTTAGAAAATAGGGCTATGGACATCCTTTTTCCTGGAGGGATGGGAATTCCTTTTGACCTGCAGAGGTCAGGGAAGGAATGGAAGAGAACCTGACTCATGATTCTCATATAAGCATTTTCCTTGTGGGAATATTTGGAGGCTATCATTTTGAGAAGACAGCTGGCCCAATCCACCTTCTTCTTCAGCACAAGAGCCCCCATGATGTTCAGCTGCTGTTTGGGCACTGCATCATGGGCTGAGATCTTGCACAGTAGAACTTTCCCTACTATATCAGCCAACAGCCTATATTCATCAGAGAAGTCTATCTTTTTCAGATGGATTGGTCTTTCTTTTGAGAATTTCATGGTGATGAGTAATTGCTTGACTTCATCAGGTGTGAGCTCAATGGATTCATCACCTAATAGGGGAATAATTTTATACTGGTTGAGTCATTTATAAAAAGCTTATTTTCTTTTCCTATTTTATTGAAATGAGGGTGACATTAGGATATACCTGATGGGAGGTCAAAGGTGGCCCTAATGTGGTCTGCAGAAATGGAGACTGGAGTCTCATAGAGGGTTCCTTGGATTTCTCCTTGTTCGGAAACCTGAACATGAGTTATGAGCTCAGTGAGCTCAATTTCCAGGAGCTTGCACCTAGTGGAGATGAGCTTGTTCAGTCCTGCTTCAGTGAAGAGAGAAATGATGCTTTTATAGTTCTCTGCTGCTGCTTGGAAGGATTCGAGGTCGATGTCGAAACCCGAGTTGATTTTGGGAGCCATTGAAGATTAGAGAAGTAAGAAGGATTGGGTAGACAACGGAGCACGGAGGATAAGAGATGCAGAGAAGAGGAGGTTTCTGAAGAGTCTTTTTAAGTCAGGTGAAGCGTCGAGACAGGGCTCAATTCGAGGCTTTTTCGGTATTCCAGTGGATGTGACCAAAAAATATTCTAAAGTTGCCGCTCTTTATCATAAAGTCGACGTTACGTCGAGTTGAATTCGACGTCGGGTTTAGGGTTTTCCATCGACGTATGCGTCGATTTTAATCGATTTTGGTTGTCGACGGTGCGTCGATTAGAAGTGACCAAAAGAAATTTTTATTTCTCTTTATTTCTTTCTTGGCCTAATGTTTTCTAAGATAGTTTTGAACTAGATTTTATAGAGAGTTTGATTAATTGTACCAGCATTGCTTGGTAGTGTGGCCAGCTTTGTTACATACATAGCACTTGATTATCCTAGTATTAAGGGAATTTAAATTTAGAGTATGATAAATGTTTTGGTTAGGATAAAGGTGTTGATTTGAATATAGATGGGATTTTTGGTTAAGATTAATATTTTGTTTGGGATTGAAATGTTTATTTGGATAAAATTCATGATTAGGATGACTGGTTCCTGAATGAGGGTTAGGATGAAAGACTTTTAGAGGGAATGTATTGGTGCGTCGATAACTATTCGACGTATGTTGATAATTGCGTTGATTTGTTATCGACGTATTCCTCAGATTGCGTTGATCTGGTGTCGACGCATGAGGAAAGTTGCGTCGAATTGATGTCGACTTGTCTTTATTCAAGCGTTGAGTAGAGGTCGAGGCATCCGAGAGGTTACGTCGAGAATAAGTCGACGCATTATCATGCATGCGTCGATATGAAGTCGACGTATCTGTGTCTTCACAAATTTTCATTTTGCCTTTCTCTATTTTTGCTCCTTTATGTGTTGTTCTTCTTGGATTGATTGTTTCTTCAGATGAAGTATGTGAATCATCAGCTGAATAGTAAGATGTTTCATCAACTTCCTTGGTTTCTTTTTCTCCCTTATCCTGTGGGTCTTTTTCTTGGTTTAACAAATTTACAGGTTTAGTGAATTTTACAGGGCTCATCCAAGCAGGTTTGTTGGATGAAGTTAGGCTGATTGAAGGATCAGCCCCTAGCCCAAGATGTTTGGGTCTTAGTGTTTGTTTTTCAGTAATTTCCTTAAGAGTTTGGCTTCTTATTTTTATTGACTCTTCAAAAGCTTTTGCCTGGGATATTTTATTCTTAAGGAACTGATTTTCTATATTAGCCCTTTCTGTTTCCTTCTTTATTCTGCTAGCTATTGATTCATAATCTTTAGAGGAGTTAATTTCTATGTTTTTCTGATTTTTAGCTACAATGATTTGTTCTTTTAGATCCTCAATTTCTTGATTTGTTTTTAGGTGATCTAGGTACATTTTCATAAAATCATTTTTAAAGCTATCACTTTGAAAGTCAATATCATCAAACATACTTACCTCATCCTCATTCTCAGATTCCTCAATGAGAATGAGGTTCTTTTCTTTTTCATCATCAGAGGATAGATCTTCTTCTGATCCTGTTTCACTCCATGATTTATCATCAATCTTTGTATTTTCAAAGGCCATCAAGCAGATGTCTTCTTGTCTGGATCCTTCATTGTCACTTTTAGAGGATGAACTATCCTCAGAGTTTGTTTCACTCCAGGCTTCAGCAATGAAGCCTCTTTCTTTCTTCTTTCCCTTTTTCTTCAGATCTTTCTTTTTCAGATCCTTCTCTGTTTCAGCATTCTCTGGACATTCTGGGGCAATGTGTCCAGGTTTTCTGCAGGAATAGCAAATTATTTCTTTAGTGGGTGTTTTGTCATACCTTGGTCTTGACTCCCTCCTTTTTGGTCCATCTTTCTTGACCCATTTCTTAAACCTTCTGGCCAAGAAACTGAATAATTCTTCTTCAGTGACAGGGGTTCCTTCTTCTGTTGCCTTTAGAGCAATGTTCCTGCTTTTTGAGGAACTTGGGGTGTTTTCTCTTCTCTCCTTCTCCTCTCTAGTTTTCAGCAACTGCTCATAGGATCTGAGTTTTCCTAAGAGAGCATCTGTTGAGATCTCTTTTTGTCCTCTTGTATCTCTTATTGCCCAAATTCTTGAGTCCCATGAACTAGGGAGACTCATCAGTAATTTGTCATTTATCTCAGTGAGAGAGATTTCTCTATCCAAGTCTCTGAGTTGATTGATGATCAGACTGAATCTGTCATACATTTCAGAGATGCTTTCTTCAGCCTTCTTTTGAAAGTTCTCATATTGAGAGATCAATAGGGCCTTCTTGTCTTTCTTTTCATCAGCACTTCCTTCCACCATCTTTGTGAGGGCATCCCAAATTTCCTTGGATGATTCACAGTCGACAACCTTTTGAAAGATATCATCTGAGAGAGTTGAGACAAGTATGTTCATGGCCTTTAGATCATGAGTTCTTGCCTTCTTCTCATCTTCTGTCCATTCAGATCTTGGAACAAGTGTTTGTGTGATGTTGCCATTTGCATCCTTTCTATAGGGCTTTGGTGGACCTGTTACAGTAATATTGAACAAGTCAGTGTCAATGGAGTTCATATAGATTCTGATTCTTGTTTTCCAAATTGCAAACTTTTCAAGATTGCACATTGGTGGTCTGGTGGAAGCATAATCTTTGATTTGTGCCATGTGAAAAATAGTTTTGAAAAATATATATATATGGGGTAGGATCTTTTTGATCAAGGAGTTATCCTTTTTAGATCAACCTACCTCTGATACCAATTGAAAGTGCACAGTTAACCTCACTAGATTTCTCTAGAGGGGGGGGGTGAATAGAGATTTGAAATATTTTGTGCAAAGTTAATATATATATATATGTATGATCACTGATTAGAGCTTCCCACACACACCAACAAGAATTAAAACAATAAAGCAAATGTAAGAAAGAAAATCCACAGCACAACACAAGAAAATATAGTGGTTCCCCAAACTTTGGGTAGTCCACTCTTCTACCCCCTTGGTAGGAATTCACTAACTTGCACTGAGTCTTTTGATAAGGAGACTCTTAGAACCACCCTGAGTCTTTTGATAAGGAGACTCTTAGAACCAATACACTGAATTTTTTGAAGAGAGATTCTAAAAACTCTTTTACAATAGTGAATAAAAATGAAAAAGAAAGAATGGAATAAAGCCAATAATGAATCTTCTTCCTAGCAAGAAGATTTGAAGCACAAGTTAAGAATTGAATCTTTCTTCTATAGAGAGAAGAAGATTTGTAGCCTTTCTCTCTTTTAGTGAGAGCAATCAGATTTTGCAGCAGTGATCAGTGAGCAGAAGCAGAAGTGGAAATGGATGGAAGTTGCTGCAGAGCTTTTTCTCAATGTCTCTCTTTTCTTTTGGGAGCTTTTCCTCTATATCATAAATGTGTGGTGGATCACTCTTCTGCTGTTTCCTGTCGACTTGCTCTTTATTTTATAGCTCTGTGTAATAAGATAGTACTATAGGAGAGGAATCAATTAGCAGCCAGAGATTTAGGTAGAGAGAAATATTTCCATAGCAGATTTAATCATAAATGGAAAATGTTAATTTAGATTTCAAATAATATCCAAAACAGATTTCATCAATTTAGCCAAGAATCAAATAGAAGGAAAGAATGATTCAGAACGGCTATAAAATATTAACATCATTCTATATAAATCAGATCTTCAGAAAAGAAGGAAAGAGATCTGGCGCAGATTTAAATCTGTCAAACAAATCGACGTGCGTCGATTACTATTCGACGTAAGCGTCGAATTTATCCTAGCCCAACGTCGAGAGAGATATAAGGAATGTGCGTCGACAAAGGTGCGTCGACTTCTTTGTATGCGTCGACTAGAAATCAGAGTAGCGTCGACAGGACCTACGTCGAAATCTTCCTAAAGTTACTTCGACATATCCTGAAGAAGACGTCGACTCTATTTCGACGTAGCGTCGAATACCATTCGACGCATATTTACTTTGTCTTTGTTATTCATTCATAAAACTCTTTCTTTAACTCATTTCTAGGGGTTAAGAGAAATCATTTTCCCAACAGTTGGAGATCGCGAAAAAGAAAAACGCGGAAGGAGGAGGGACGGACGGCCAAGGAAAAGAAACTGTGTTAATTTTGAAACCTAAGGGGGGTATCAACCAATTATTATAACTTGGGGGAGAGGGGGGGGGGGGGGGGGGGGGGGGGGTGGATATTGACAAAGGGGATAAAACTAAGGGGGGTTTTCAACAATTTATTCATTTATCTTAGATTTTTTTTCTCTTTTCATTTATATTTTGATAATGTTTTTTATTTAGTTTTTTTTTTCATTTTAATTTTTTACTATTGACGGTTACAACCTAATATTTATAATTGGAGACGTGCCGCGAATAGTGCATTTCTCACCAAAATGGGGCTGCGGATAGCAAAATTTCCTCAATTATGAGGAGTGCTCATAATGGAGGAGGTAACCGCCAATGTCTACCAATAACCATCCACAACCAACAGTGGCGCGCACACATGGACGTTCGCCCCTGACTGCGCCGCTCCTGACTGTGTCGCGCCCGACTGCGCCGCGCCCGACTGTGCGGCTGCTCAACCATGCCACCGGCGCGGGGCCGCCCACGGCCGCACCCCATTGGCGTGCAACTCCGACCGCCCTCAGGTTTGGCCACGCTGCCCCGTGTGCGCCTTCCCGGACGCCTCGCCGTCACCTTCAAGGTTGCACGACCCCGAGTCGAACTATTCCGCGTTCACGCCCTTCTCACAAGGCTTCCGCGTTCACGCGAGCACACAAAAATTCTTTCGGGCGCGCGTTGCATTTAACCTTCTTTGTCGCTCCTGTCCACAAAGATTGCAGGATTGTCCGCGTTCACCGTCGCCGCCGACCTTGCTCGAATTGTCTGGGGGAGGGGGGGGGGGGGGAATCGTCGTATATATACGCAAAAATGATGATATGTGTGCTCTAGATCGAGTAACGTGATTCGTCCGTCCGGTGGTTATGGTGGTTGCAACATCACAATTATCAAGCTGCCCATGTAAAGCTGTCACGGTTCCGGTTCTACTAAAACCGTGAACTGAACCGCTAAGGTAACAGTTCTTCAAATTAGAATCAAAACCGTATTTGGTTTGACCGGTTACGGTTCTGGTTCTGGTTCCAGCATAATTTTTGGAACCGTCGTGTTAACGGTTTCGGTTACGATTCAACAAGAACCAAAACCAAACCGGTCACTAACGGTTCGGTCCGGTTCTATGAGGTTCGGTCTGATTCCAATCGGTTCCAACTAGAACCAAAACCAAACTTGGCGGAATGAATGAGGGAGGTTAAAAATAAAAATATGGAGGGGAAAAGTATACACATTTGGTTTTTTTTTGCAAGAGGGACTTCGAAGTCTGAGGCCCGGGCGCAAGAATTTTGCGTTACACCAAAGTGAAGTACTTTTTGTATAATATATAGTAAGTCGGGCTGAAAGTTAAAAATTGAAACCACAAAATTGCATCAGACCGCACCGATTTTAAAAATTCAAAGATCACGATCGTGTAATGCTGATGCAATGTTTATTTTGTTGAAGATCACGACTCAACATAGGGTAAAAAACATTGAATTGTTGCTCTTGAAATCTTATTTTACAATTAAAATTTTGTTTGAAGAATATATTAGTTAATTCAATTTGACTAATTTATCAGCTACAATTAGATTTGTCTTTCATGATTACTGATGGGTCCTCATCTATTTTGTAGAGAAATCCGTGTTGCATTTAGCCAAAAACCCAACTCCTCACTAAGATGGTGGGGGCATGGGTAAGAAAGAGGAGGAAACCGCCCGTAACCACTAAAGAAACCGCCGCAACCACCGCACGAAGCCGCGCACAGCACCACACGCGGCCACAAGGCCGCGCGGCACCACACGGCCGCACGGTGCCGCGCGCCTAACGCCGCGCGGCACCGCACGGAACCGCGCGGCGACACCGCGCGCGGCACCGCGTGCCCGGCACCGCACGGTGCCGCGCGCCTAACGCCGCGCGGCGCCGCGCGGCGACACCGCGCGGTATCGCGCGGCGACACCGTGCGCGGCACCACGCGCCCGGCACCGCGCGGCACCGCGCGCCCAGTGCCGCGCAGCGACACCGCGCGGTACCGCGCGACGACACCGCGCGGTACCGCGTGGCGACACCGTGCGCGGCACCTCGCGCCCGGCACAGAGCGGTGCCACGCGCCCAGTGCCGCGCAGCGACACCGCGCGGTACCGCGCGGCGACACCGCACGGTACCGCGCGGCGACAAAGTGCGCGGCACCACGCGCCCGGCACCGCGCGCCTAGCGCCGCGCGGTACCGCCCGACACCTCGCGTGGCCGGGCGGTGGGCGCGGCGCCGGCCGGCCTCCCTCGCCGCCGGGCGCACTCTCCGGCCCCTCTCGTCTCATCCCCGGTCGGCCTCCCTTGACCAACGGGCGCGCTCGCCCGACCTCTCCCACCTCATTCGGCGGAGAAGACGAGGACGATCAAGGCAAATCCCGCTAAACCTGTAACCGCCCATCATGAGGTGCAAATAGTGAAACTCTCCATCATGGGGTGCAAATAATGAAACTCCCCATCATGGAGTGCAAATAGTGAAACTCCACATCATGAGTGCAAATAGTAAAAATCCTCCAACATAGGGATATAAATGGTAAAAACCTTCATCCGGTCTGCGTCTAGCAAATAATATGGTTACGGTGTGCACGTAACCATATCCATCATGTGAATACATATCACCACCAAACTATACAAATTGGTGTGCGCATAGCCATATTCATGGTGAGTGGGCATCCGGTCTGCGTCTAGCAAATAATATGGTTACGGTGTGCTTGTAACCATATCCATCATGTGAATACATATCATCACCAAACTATACAAATTGGTGTGCGCGTAGCCATATTCATGGTGAGTGGGCATCCGGTCTGCGTCTAGCAAATAATATGGTTATGGTGTGCGCGTAACCATATCCATCATATGAATACATATCATCACCAAACTATACAAATTAGTGTGCGCATAGCCATATTCATGGTGAGTAGACATCCGGTCTGCGTCTAGCAAATAATATGGTTATGGTGTGCGCATAACCATATCCGTCATATGAACTCATATCATCCTAAAAACTATACAAATTGGTGTGCGCATAGCCATATTCATGGTGAGTGGGCATCCGGTCTGCGTCTAGCAAATAATATGGTTATGGTGTGCGCGTAACCATATCCATCATATGAATACATATCATCACCAAACTATACAAATTGGTGTGCGCATAGCCATATTCATGATAAATGTGCATATAACACATAAATTGGTTATGGTGTGCGGATAGCCGTCTTAACCACCCTAACCACCCTAACCACCCTCAAAAGCTATAAAAGGAACCCCAGGGCTTCATTTCAAGGGACTTGGAATTTTCTTCACGGGAGAGAGCTCTCTGGAATTCCTTTGAAGATCTTCATCAGCATTCGAAGATCTCCTTCGGAACTTGAAGATCTTCACCAGCATTCGAAGAATTCCTTCGGAACCCGAAGATCTCCTTCGGAACCCGAAGATCTCCTTCAACGTTCGAAGACCTTCATCAGCACGCGAAGGCCTCCTTCAACCTTCGAAGTACTCCTTCGTCGCTTGAAGACCCCCGTCGCCGCTTGAAGACCCCCGTCGCCGCTTGAAGATCTCCTGCAAACTCTGAAGACTGCTCAAGAAGAAGAAAGTACTTAGTTTTTCTGAGAGGTGACCTGTCACCCTCAGAAGTCTTCATTCAAATTACAATTGTAACGGGAGCGGCTTGTCGCCCCCGATTCTCACACCATTACTTGTAACGCTCCACCATATAGTAAAATTTGGTCGGCGCTGACCTGACCACGTGGTTTTTCACCATTTCCGGGTTTTCCACGGTAAAAACGTCCTCTTGCCACCTGTTCGTTCTCTCTGTGACTGTTTGCGCGCTCGGTTCACTCTCGGGCTAAGACGGTTCGATTCGCCCGGTCTGAAAGAACGTTGAGCGACCCGCAACAATTACTATTAAATAGTGGTTGTATATCCTCTATATTTTTATAACAAAATATTTTACAAAAATATGTGAATAAAATTGAAAATACATTATATGACAGTACAAAAACTGAAAGTACACCGCAAAAATCGACTCCAAAGCGTACCAATGTCAAACCACACAACACGATTTTGGTGTGTTGCGATTTTGTTCAATCCAAAACCGACCCCCTTTGTTGTGATTGCGGTTTGGGTTCAAACCGCACTAGTTTCACTCATAATAATAAGTATAAATATTATAGATATATTATAAAAATAATAATAATATTATAATAATATTAAGGCAAAATACTCATATAGGTCCATTAAGTTTAAGGCTTGTTTCAAATTGGTCCCTTAAATTTGATTTGATTCAAATAAGATTCGTAACTTTCAACTTTATTTCAGATCAGTCCTTTTATTCTTTTTCGTTAATAATTTAACTGCGTTTAACGGTGGTTACATAAAACTACCCACAATTACGTGAATCTACTGCCTCTCTCCATGTCTTTTTCTAAGGGATGGTTCATATAGAACTCTTGACCATTCCAAGCTTCTTCAATGGCAGTGACTCAGTTGCGCATTGCTCTTCCGGTGGAGTTCTCAACAATCTTGGGTTTTCCGACGTGGTCAAAGAAAGACATGGTGGTTGCCGGGACGAATTACCTGCTGAATGAAGCTAACGACAGATGTAGGGAAGTCTGCGCAGAGTCCGCGAAGACATTTTATTTGGGTCAGTTCTTTTTTTTTGCTGCTACCGGCCACATATTTATCACTACAAATCTTTGCCTCCACCTATTTACTCTCCACCGCCAGTGTTTACCATTATAATTCTCTGCCACCGCCAGTTTACCATTTTAAATCATTGTCACCCCCTATTTACCATTATAAATCTCAGCCACCTCCAGTTTACCATTATAAATCTCCCCCGCCGCCTGTTCACTCTTCACCTCCACCACTTTACCATTATAAATCTCCGCATCCCCAAGTTTACCACTAGAAATCGCCACCACCTCCCGTTTACAAGTACAACTTGTCTAATATTATTAATAATAATAAACGGGCTGCGGTTCGGTTCAGCTTCGGTCCGGTTCGGATCGGTTCTAAAAATCTTGAAGCCGCTTGAGACTTGTATATTGCGGTTTCGGTTTCGGTTCCGGTCCGGATAATAAAATAAAAGAACCACACCCGGACCAATATTATTCACGGTTCCAAAATTTAAACCGGAACCCAAATAATTTGCCAACGCTTCGGTCCGGTTCTTTGCGGTTCCAGTTCGGTTTCGGTTCGGTTTACGATTTTCGATTTTCGATTTTAAGTGACAGTTTTACGCCCATGTCAAAAGCTATAAAAGGAGCTTAGAGCTCTCATGTGAAGAAAACTTGCCTCCATCACCAGAGAGAGCTCCTTCGAAGATTCTTCAGAGTTCTTATTCGGCGTTCGAAGACTCCCTCGAAGATCTCCTTCGGGCTTTGAAGATCTTCTTCCCCTTCGAAGGCGACGATCTCCCTATCTCCGGAAAGGCGGCTCGAGGATCTCCCTTTATCCGGAAAGGCGACTCGAAGATCCCGCTTCTTCCTCCACCAAATACTTATTGTAACGAGCGGTGACCTATCACCATCGAGCATTCTATTACAACTTGTAACACTCAGAAATATAGTGCAATTTGGTCGACATCAATTCGGCCCCGTGGATTTTCACCCTTTCCGGATTTTCCACGTAAAAAAGTCGCATTGCCTGTTGTTAGTCTCTACTTTGACTGTTTGCGCGCCCGACTCACTCTCAAGTTAAGACGATTCATTTCGACCGATACACATGAGCGTCAGGCGACCCACAACAAGTATGATATTTTTTTATGTAACGGCGCCGCCCGTCCAAATAATCTCCCTTGCTCTCATTCTTAGTTCAACTATTGCAATGTAATCATTGGGAGATGCTAATTGCTAGGGCTTCTACTTTCTCATTCCTACTACTTTCTCACTTCCTCTCAATTCTCACTTTTTACATATTATAATTCATAGTAGGCTTTACTAAGGCCTTATTATTAAAGTCTCTACATTTATTAACGCCGACTCTTCAATTGGCCATTGTTGAAATCATAGTTACATAATGTAGAACTAATGGGGCAAATTGCGAAGAATATATATATAAAAAATAAAAATTGCGAAGAATATAAGGAAAAAAGATAAACTGTATTCATTAAATAAAATTCTCATTATATCTGCTTGTTTTTTTTATAATACCAAAAGATTATGGTTTGCAAGCAAACGACTAATTATTATCACACGTGTTTTTCATCTAAGTTAACATCTGAAGCATTGATTATATTCTGCCTTTGTTACGACTAAGTCTCAGCAATCGTTTACAAGTGAATTTTTTTACGTCCGAGCTCCAGACACAGATTTTTGTTCTGGGCATATATGATGTGTCATTTCCGATATTTGAGATATCATTTCTAATAGAAAAATCTCTTCTCCGCGAGGGAGATCTTTTAGATGTTGGAAATGAAATCTCAGATATCGAAAATAACATCTCAGATGTGCCTCAGAGAAAATTTATGCCCGGACACAAAAAATTGCCCTAAATAAAATCAGACGCGGCGGAGTACATAATATGATCCATTTAGATCTAAAAATAAGTGAGGAAAGAGGGATCGTTGGCTTCTCCAACATACAATTTATGGAGCTTTGCGATCCTTAAGCTTGGATTGGCGATCTACTTCTATATGGTGGCATGCCAAGCAAATGAGACAAGAGAGAAGGAGCAGAGGATTTGATCGGGGAAATTAAGGTTTTGTTTGGCATGGAGGTGACAATTGTGAACACGGAACCGTCGTTCGTGACAACAACCTCACCTAAGGAACTTCATCCACTTTTATGTTCAAGATTAGTTATCTTTTCTCGGTGGCAGTCATTGCCAAACATGCAGTCTATGACAGTGGTGTTTTTGTTCAAACTCACCTGAGTAAAAACTCCGCGCTAAATGGAGCCTAAGTTTATAAAGATGATAGTTTTGAAATGTTAATCCTCTAATTAGCACCACATCAACCCTAGGTGATGTCGCTACTTGAGCCAATCTATATTTGACGAAGTTTAGTTTGGGTCTTGATTCATATAATCTGAAAATATCAGACTTATTTCGTACACAATGAAATTGGGGGATGTATTTAAAAAATATGATAAATTTGGGGATCCATTTCAAAGTTTGTGCATGAAGGAAGCACAAAATTAAATATGGGGTTTGAAGACAATCAAACCACTTTTATTATCTTAAATAAGAATTACATTAAATCTAAATTTTTGTTTTGACTGTGGAGAAAACTTAGGTACATTATACACAAAGGACACACAATAGATTTGTTAGGGTGCATGTGCTTAGGTCGGTTTATCTAGAAATAGTCATGCCATAGGCCCCGCAGAAGACATATGCAATAGTACGAGCAGAAACATGTGTTTTTTTCTTCGGCGTGTTCTGATGTTGTCTAGCACATGCTTTCAAAACAGGCTAAAATATTAAAGGATATCACACCAAGCGAGTAGAATTAAAGGATATTTATAGTTTTCTTAAAGGATTCATCAATCTTTGGCAGAAACTTTCGTGTTGTGAAAGAACATTGTCGGCAACTCCCTTCAAAGTCCTTTTATGAGCACATAATGAGTCTGTTTGGCACGACAGTAGTCTGTTGTGAAACAGCGTGTTGGTTACGAACCGTCATCCGTTTGACACAATGTTTTTGCTTCAACAAATTAGGGCAAAAGTGTCACCGTCATGAAATGTGTTTGACATCAAAACGATTATTATCACCACAGAGAAAAAAATTGAGCAAAGAACTGGATGTAGTTTCTTAGGTGAGGTTGGGCATTCACGAACGACAGTTCGTAACCACTGCGCTCACAACCGCTACCAATGTGCCAAACGTACCCAATATTTCACTTGTTATACTTGATTATACCCACTCGGGCTCATGGTGACACGTACAATTAGTGATGCCTTGTATGTATTTGGATATGTATGTAGGACGATCATTAAATATTATTGTGCTTCTATCATTATTAATTCATTAAATATGCATTTAAGTTAATTTTCAGTCATATTAGTTTGCATTTATATTATATTTACATCTCTCACTATTCACTACGTTTTGTCAAATTTCTCACATTGTTGAATGTTGACCATGTCTTTTCACCTTTATCTCCATTTAATACTATACTCTCACTTTTTTCTCCATTAACTACAAATTTCTGATAGAAATTTATAACTATTTCTTCAGGTTGGTGTATATTTTGAATCGTTTTATTGGATTGAAACTACCAAAAGGACCACTAAATTATTTTTTGATGTTACGTTGGTCCAATTTTAGGTTTAGGAGTTTACTTTAGGGTGCTTTTAGAATCCATTGAAGAAATAAATCATCGAGAGTTGATTATATTCACGTTGAATCTTTTTTGGAGCACCACATTGATGTTTTAATCACATTGGCGTCATTTTTACATCGATCTTTACTAAGATTCAATCTGACAGGTGGGAGTTGTGTACTGCCGAAAAAACATCGAAAGTGATTTGATAGTAGAGCATAATTTCTCATGATGAAATTTTGGGTCTAAACACTACTGCAACCACAAAAATGAAGTTTTGGCCATAGATTTTGACGCTTAAATTTAAAACACGGGAAAGAGATTGATACCTTAAATGACACATTCATCTCAAAACTGCCCTAAATTTATGTAGTTGTGCGACTGCATGAAAAACCTAATTATAGAAAGATAGCTAGTTGTGTTTATAAAATATCATCTCATGTGTGTTTATAAAATATCATCACATTTTTGGAGTAGCTTTGGATGGAAGAAATGGAATGATATAAATCTCATATCAAGTTTTATTAAAATTTGTTTAAAAAATGAAAACAATATTAGACATAGTTTTATAGTTTATACAAGCAACTAATAAAATAAAATAAAAGAAAATCGATGAAAACCCGTTAAAAGTCTGGGGTAATAATTCGTTCATGATAAGTGAATATTAAATGAGGATAAATTTAATGGAGCAGAGTGCAGATCCCACCAAAGCTGGTGGGGGCATTTTGAGAATTTTGTTTTACAGTAAAAGAAGTTAAAATTGGGTTACTTGGATGGGGGCATTGAGGAACATTGAAGGGCAAAATGGGTAGATTACTATCATTAAAGCATCGGATTTGACGGCATTGAAAAAGTGATTGGCAATTAATGACGCAAGCATTGAGCCACGTGGTGCTTAAATGCTCCTTAATTGTCCTCTGCCCTTTTTATCCTTTGATATTCAATCTGCATGTGATGCCACACTTATCGCACACCCAAAGTTTGTCTGTGGGTCGAATGAATCGGGTCATAACCGGACACCAAAAAGAGAATATCCGATAAAACCCCGACACATACCGCTATTTCTACGATTCAAAATACTCGGGTCAAACGTGCGTCGCTCGTCTGGCGGGTTCTCTCGGTGATTGGATTGACGAAACGAACAAAGTTGGATCCACCAGCTGAGAATTGGATCGGATAAATGATCAAAATCTTCATATTTTGAATTCACATTACATTAGTAGTCTCTCTCTAAAGACTTCTTTGAACGCCTTTTCAGACAAAAGGGCGACCTCGCTCCAATCAGCATGTACACTTGAATATTTTTGTGATGTGCTGATAGCGGATAGCGGATAGCGGAAAAGAACCACACCTCTCTCCGTCAATATCCATAGTTTAATCAGTGGAAAAAAACATAAATGAAAACTGAGGGATATCTGGAGTTTATATTTGTATTTTTGGCTTTTTGCTGCTAATAGTTGCTCAGATTTCTTCCTAAATTTGATTAAAGCAGGCTGCAGCTTTTTGTCCTTCGCATTTATAACACAATGGTTGAGTTCTTGGCCCCTTTTTCTTCATGATTTTCAGTACAATTTCAAAAATTATTAATCAATATTTATACTTTAATTTACTGAAACCTCGAGTAATCTCAATTAGGGTTGAATTATATGACACATTGTTGCCGTAAGAGAGTAAGTAGTATTCACCCTTGGATTTACCAAATTTTGGATCCTAATCTTTTGATAAACTGGATCATTAATTGTATAAAAGTGATTTTCTTATAGAAAAGAAACATTCAAATAAATTAAAATAACATAAGTATCTATTGTTATATCTACTATATTAAAAAGAAAATTTTAAGATGATCATGATCTTGAAATAAGACTATCTAATGAATCTGATCCCTTCAATTTTAATTTATCTAATTTAATGGATCACGTACTTTAATATATATGACAGTCTTAAAAAAAAAAAATTATAGATGCTGGTAACAGAACAATCAAATGACTATCCAGCCTTCAATTTTTTAATTTCTTTTATCTAATGAAACCCATATTTTTTTAATAAACTCAAAATTTAAAACTTATATATAAATATAATTTTATAGATAAGACCATCACTATATTGGCCCCACATGAGAAATGAGCAGCAATAATATTATTCAAGCAACAATTAGAAACTACCGTCACACAATGCGCGCGACAACTAAGTATATATAAACGGTAAATATGATTCATTGCCATCGAAAAGTGGAGGGAGGATTATGTTTGAAGGGAAGTCAATGCAACTATTATAAAGGAGCACGCTCCATCACATATATGCAAACTGGCCTGGGATTTCCCCACCCAACTCGTAAAGTGTTGAGCGAAAAGGGGATTCAGACGCACTCGAAGTGTTTTGAGACCTACTTCAACGTCGAGCCCATTGTCACCAATGTGCGAACCTCCTCCTTAACGGCATCCCAGATCTCTTGCAAATATAATTGTTTCTTCTATGAATTTCTCGTCGAGATATTGAACGACTCGCGCCTGAGCACATCTGTGCTGTTTTGGGGAGAACAAGTCAGAAGATTCGACTGCCAATCCAAGCATCCCTCTATATTTCTATTTTGTACTTCCAAGCCCAGGGTCAAAGTTCTCAGAGGCAATTGATCTTGCATCAAATCGAAGAGGCAGTAGTAGCGATATTAACAGCAAGACTGCCAAATCCGAAGGATAAACCTCACCAGCATGATACTTGGTTCATTCGCGACGACAATGAAAATTCATGGCAATAAGTATAGGAGCAGGCACGGTAATAAGGCTCTCCCTTCTATTATCGCTGCCCACCGACCAATACGGGAGCCTCTCCACAATATAAAATGGAAGCGAAACAACGGTTAGCCCGCTTCACTCACATGACAATGGCACCAATGCCAGCCACAAACAGCACAAAGTCGATGATCGAAGGGCAATTATGCGTCAAACCTACCCTAAGAAGAAGTAATTCTATGAAATAAAATTTACAACAACATATTTTACATAATCAAATCTGCTAATCTTATGTACAACAACATTCAAGCCTTTGGCTCCGTTTGGGGGGACTTATTTTCGCCGGTCATCCGGACCGGTTCATGCGGTCGTAACCGCTTGACCGGTGAAAATAAGTCCCCCCAAACGGAGCCAATTTATCTCGCTATAGTGGGGTCGACTATATGGATCTTTTGTCTCCATTGTGCCCTATCCTTAGTCATAATCTCACTAATGACTAAGTATATCATGTCTTTCCTTATTCCAAGTCTTTATTAGTAAAATATGTGCCTAGTGACTAAACTCTCACAACTCCTAACATGTGCCTCTAATGGTCTCCTTTATATGTGTCCAAACCATCTTAGTCGAGATTCTCGCATCTTCTCTACAATTGGTCGCTCCTGTCTTATCCCTGATACATTCATTTTTAATTTCATTCATCAAAGCATTCTCATCTCCACAACTCCCATTTTTTGCTCATGTACACAATTCACTGCCCAACAATCAAAACCGTAGAGCATTGTTGATCTAATTGCAGTACGGTAAAACTTGCCTTTAAGTTTTAATGAAACTTTACGATCACATAAGATCCCTGATGCGCCTCGCCACTTCAACCAACCTGCTTGGATTCTATGTATCACATATTTATCTACGCCACCATCTTTTTGAATTATTGATCCAAGATATTTAAAGCACTCATTGCGAAAAATATCTTGATCAGCCAACTTAATAACAAAGTCATCATATACTCCGTCTTTGGCCTGCTCAGCCTAAAACACTTCTATTCTAAAGGATCTCGCCAAGATTCAAGTTTTGAGTTTACACCCTGCGCATCTCATCGACCAAAACAATATCTGCAAACAATAAACACAAAGGTATTGCTTGTGGATATGTCCTGTGAGCTCATCTAAGATAAAGGTAAAGAGATAAGGGCTTAAAGCTAAGCCTTGATGTGCCAAGGGTGATAGGGAATAACTGTGTTAATCCTCCAGATGTCCTCACCCTCGTCACTAAATTTATATACATATCTTTGATTATGTCAATGTATGATACATTTACACCTTTCTTTTCTAAGACTCTTCATAAGATCTCTCTTGAAACCCTATCATAAGTCTTCTCAAGATCGATGAGCATATCATCTAGTACAATCGCATGCCTTTTTTTCATCTTTGTTAGAGCATCAGTTACCACTGATACTTGAATTTTACAATAAAACTAGGCCTACAAGCGGTTTGGTTTTTACACACCCAAAATCGAACCGAGCCGAAATGGATCAGTTCGGTTCGGTTTGGATCGATTTTTTAACATCGGTTAGATTTTTCGGTAAACCTAAAACATATTATCCCTCAAAATAATTATTAATGTTTGCTCAAGTGCTTTTCTAATAGTAAATCTAAAAAGCAGTTTACCAACATTGAAGATTCAAAAAACACAATAATATTTAGATTAACTAGTACAATTAATACAATAAGTTCAAGTATTAATTTAAAATAAAGATCAATAAAAATACAACATATTTAATTTACTCGTTCACGCTCGGGTAATTGATACAAACTTATGATAAGATAAGATTAGAGATATTATATAGTCCCGTTATTTCGGATTCAACTTCAAACTCAATGCTCACATCATGTTTTCATCCGACGGGACAAACTCAAAGTCCAAACTTAGAATCGGTTGGGTTTTCTCGGTTTACCGACCCTATAAACCGAAACCGAACCAAATAGGCTCGATTTTCAGCCCCCCCTAAACCAAACCCGAACCAAACTGATCGGTTCGGTACAAATTCGATTCGATTTGGTCAGTTTCGATTTTATGTGCACACCCGGTTTACTTAAATCTTCCAAACTTAGTTTATTGATTTTTGTTTCATTATAAAATTGATAAAAGTATCTTTTTCAACGCTCTTTGATAGCCACATCATCCATCAAAACTATATTTACTTCATTCTTTATGCATTTAACTTATCCGCAGTTGTTGTCAGAAGTGAGAGAGAAAGGA
Source organism: Dactylorhiza incarnata (assembly GCA_033032865.1). Taxonomy (NCBI): domain Eukaryota; kingdom Viridiplantae; phylum Streptophyta; class Magnoliopsida; order Asparagales; family Orchidaceae; genus Dactylorhiza; species Dactylorhiza incarnata. Next base: position 1,145,814 of record JAWHQI010000227.1, on the reverse strand, counting down.
TCGACAACAGAGCGGAGGTCATGGAACGATGGAAGAAACACTCAACCTAACCTAGATCTTCCTTCAGAGCTAGAAGAGAAAGAGTAGAGTAAGAAAGCACAAGGCGGAAGAAAGCAAGCACTCAACCGCCCCGTGGGCGACTCTAGGTCCATCTCTTGACTCGCTATGCAAATACACATCTGGCTTTCAAAGAAGATGGTTGATTGTGTAGCCTCAAAAGATTTGATATACCCGGGTGCCTTTGGACGGAGCTTCTTGACTGAAACCTTCACACTTTGTAGACTACCCCGAAAGCGGCTGTCCCCTATTGGGAACCAATGCGTGCCATCCTCTTAGCATCACCGTTGTTTCCATAGCATTGAAAATTAAATCTCCTCTTTCTCTCTAGCTCAAGCAATTTTATGTCACGCTCTCCATCTTGAGTATCTAATCGCTTATAAATTTCTTTATAAGCTTAACTTCTTACTTTATTTACTAACTTGCTAATGTTATATAAACAAAGAAAAAAATAGTAAAATTCATCTCCAAACTAAGCACAACAAATCAACCATGCACTCCATATGCTATCAACCTAAACCATGGGTAAATGTATTTTTGTAAATGCATTCAAATCACATCATTTGATTTGACCTATTAATATGTGATACATTTGCTAACATTTACTCCAAGCATGAATGGCTCAGGAGCCCAAATTTTAAGCAGGTAAGAAAACTGGAACAAATAAATATCAGCTAATTATTGATTAATTAGTAGTTTCCAGGAATCTTGAAATGTTGAACTACAAGGGACTATGGCACAGAAAAGAAAATTCATTCCAAAAGTTGACCCAGCAATTGAACATACAATTAAGCACAGGACACAGATTTCGCAGATGCTCTCCATTTGGGATCAAATGGGGTCAATTTCACGGTCTAGATTGAATCTTCTTTATAAGGGTGCAAAATATACCGTCTTTATGAAAAATATAAAAATTGGATTAATTAATCCCAAGGAAGAAACAACAAATCTTGCAGTCCAAATGAAGAGGATCTCAGTAACTCACGCGAGCAGGCTCGCAGGCTCACTGAATACTATATTCATAAAATGGATGATACATTAGCCTCTAAATGAAGAGGCTCGCAGGCTGACTGAATACTATATTCATAAAATGGATGATACATTAGCCACTAAATGAAGAGGATCCCAGCAAATCACGCGTGCAGGCTCACTGAATACTATATTTATATTTAGTTTATTAGTAACGAGTTGATGTCTTGCAGTCGTACATCATCCCTAAACAACAAATCTTAAACAATAGATGCACGGACCCGATAATCACCCCAGCAATAGATACCAAATGCATGAACCCGATAAAACTAAGCACATCCGACACAAATTTGCGTCATCTTCCATAATTGCATCCCATGTCTGCGGGCGGGCCCAATAAAGCATTAATTTAAAATTTGTTCGTTAGTAAGCTGATGTTTGCGATCATTTACGCTCCATAACAACTACTCAGACATATTAGATGCACGGATGCAATAATCTGCCCAGAAATAGAAACTACCGCTAAAAAAAATCTTAATCCATGTTAAAAATATATTAAAATAAATCACGTCCTACTTAAACAGAATTGAGTATATCACCAACAAAATACACAAGCTAAAAATAGAGATGGATGCATGATTAAAATATAACCGCAAAATTGCATACTTGTGACCTTGTTGCCTTGCTAATCGAACAGACTGAAGCCCATGTCCTGGTAAGAAAACAGATGATTTATGGAACTAGCAATTTTAGGCTGAGAAATTATAATAAATCAAACTTGGGTATAATAGAAAACCATTCTACATATCATCATCAAAGAAATCGAAATGGCATAGTACTAGACATCAGCATCTTAGTTTTATCTTAATCCATGGTAAAATTTGTAAATCATCGCTTGAGTGTTGTATCGTTTTTCATTTAGTCGAATCGATGTCTGAGATGCTAAAATCTACTCTCAATGAGCTATTTTATATTTTATCCTCGTTAACGATGAAAAACAGATATTTGCAACGGCCTTGCGTAACTAATCTGCAGTGGCGAACCATGGATGAAAATGGCACTTGGTGCAGTTATTGCACTTGAATTGTTTCTATGATTCCCAAGATACAAAATCCTAGGAATAATAAAGAAACTACAAGGAGTGCTATAAGGTGATGGGCAATGGCTGGAATTAGGGCATTGTAGGTGGAGAGTATCGTTGTTGCTTGCAGGAGGGCACAGGAAGATTCATGTAGGAAGATATCAAGATTATGGGGGTACAGGAGTCAGGCGGGCTGTGGGAGGATTGAAGAGCGAGTGTGTGTGTGTGTGTGGGGGGGGGGGGGGGGGGGGGGGGGGGGGGTTAGATGGAGGTTTTAAGAGATATAAGGAAATTTCCTAGAGACGAGGAGGCGCAGCGGGCTGTTGCCAGGTTGCACAGAGGATATGCGTTTGGCAGGCAGCTAGATAGGAGTCGCGTCAGTGGACTGAAGATGTGGAGTGACTGGGATTCATGGAGGGAGTCCTGGAGGGTAAACCATGGGACATGGTGGAGGCTAAGGCATGGGGGAGGGGGGTGGTGCTATTGGGTTTACGGAAAGGATTTTCTGAAAAACAAAAGGCAACAGTAAGAGGGGGAAAAAGGGGATACAAGAACAAACCTAGGAGTCGTCACCTAGAGCCTCACGGAGTCGTCATCGCGAGAGGATCGCCGGATTCCGGTAATGTTTCTTCTCTAAAATCTACAATAAGAATTGCAGTTGCCCCTACTCCTATTTATAATAAACTACCCTAGGGCCCTTACATCAACGACTATGATTAATCGTTAATGTAACATACCCGATTAAATAAATAAAAACTGAAAAATACAATATAATGTATAAAAATGCAGGTAAACAAAAATCTGGACGCATCTGTGGAGTTGGATCCGGTCAAGTCTTCCCGCGTGCGTGAATACACGATCATTGGTCCTGTCTTGCGGCACGCCACCTCTGGTGGGTGATCCTCATCAAAATCTATCTACATTTTTTGTAGTGGATTCTATTTTTTGTCCTGTTGAAACAAAAATAACATATCTTCATTGCTCGACTCGTTTTAACTAACCTTTCATAATTTTGACAAGTATAAATCTTAGTGTTCTCATTTTTAATGTATAAAAATGCAAGTAAATTAAAATTTGGACCCATCTGTGGAGTCGGATCGCCGAACCGGTCAAGTCCGAATACACTATTGTGGGTCCCGTCTTGAGGCGAGCCACTTTTGGTGAGTGATCGCTATCAAAATGTATCTACATTTTTTGTAGTGGATTTTATTTTAGTGGCCAGTAGAAACAAAAATAACACTATCTTCAACGCTTGACTTGTTTTTTACTTATCTTTTGTAATTTTCACAACTATAAATCTCAGTGTTTTCATATTTCACATACTTCACTAACGCTCAATGCATAAAATAAGGACTTGTTGAATTACTCAAACACTCAACAACCCTCAAAACTTTATAAGACAGATCTCTACCAACAAGCAACCAAGCAGGACCAGAGGAAACTAAAACCATGGTCTAATACATGTTTATCTTTCAACATATTTCCGACACATGCATGCATGTTGGAAATGAAAACTTACAAGAAAGATCTTTGTAATTTCAAAAGATAGAGCTGTGCAACTGTTATGTGCCTTAATCGGAAGTGGCCGGAGGTGGCGATGATGGTGGTGGAGATACTATGGAGCCATGACCGCGGCTGCCTAAGCGGGGCTTGCTCGTTGGAGGAGAGAGCTTCCAAGACCTCACACTCAAAGGCGGGAAAATAGATTTCTTCTTGCTTAATTCATACAACACTTCCAATGCCTTTATATAGGCTACAACTCATATAAAAAGATAAGACAATAATAATGACACCTAATACTAGACAAGGAGCTCGAGGCCCTTACATAAAGACACATAGATAATAGAGATAATTATGAAGCTAGATAATAATAGTAAAGCTAGATACATGACGTCGGTAACATATACTTGACGTCCGTAACATCACATCCGTCCTCCAAAAAGAGCTTGTCCACAAGCTCGAATCTCCACGTGGTGCCCGGATCATCTGGCAGCTTGATCTCCCTCCAGAACAAAGCATGAGATCGCGTAGCGACGACGGCGACGTCGGTGAGTAGCGGCGGTGCCGGTAGACAGACGAGCGGCAAAAGAAATGGCTTCGGCAAGGTTGGCGGAGCGGTGATGAGCAGCAATAGCAACAAGTAAGTCGGGGAAATGACGACCGGCAAAAGGGACAGATCTGAAGGCGGTGAGGTGGCCGGGGGCAGGAACGGGTCCAGCGGGGTCGGCGGAGTGGGGGCCGGCAGCGTAAATGCTGGCGGAAAGGCAGCCACGACGTTTGACGAAGGTGGCACAAGGAGGGGCGGTTCTACCACGGAAGGTGATGGCGGAAGGTCAAGCACCGCTAAGAGCGGTGACACATCAACGGCCAACGGCGGTGGCGAGTGCAACAGAAAAGGCGGCGGTCGGCGGAGCGGTGTCGGATTCTGAATGTGGTAGAGGAGTGCGTCGGCGTCCCGAAGGCGGGCGTCCGTGGAGGCCATGAAATCTTGTACCTTGGAACGCATCGAAGCGATTGCGGCTTTATCCGTGGCAATAAACTGCAATGCCATTATAATTAATTGATCAAGTAATTAATTAACTCAGTTAAGAATTAACTAATTAAGTCAATTAATTAGTGCGCTGAGGTGGCCAAAGAAATTTAATGCAGAAGCTGATGGCTGGATGTGAGTAGGTGGCAGAATAGAGAAGGGATAAGAATAAGTATTACTATAATTATAATAATAATAATGAAAGTGAGAAGTGGCGTGAGAAATAAATGGACGGGGGCTCGAGGGATCAGTAAGCGTGAGGGGCTCGAGGCGACAGGCGTGGCGTCTTCGAACGGAGCAGAGGAGCGTAGAAGAGCAGCGCTGGGGTTTCGGAAACGGCGGATGACGGGAGTGAGCGCTGCTGTGAGCTTACGTGGATGGAGAAGGATGCAACGGCGGCTGATTGGCGGAAACGAAGAGAAAAGGGCGGAAGCTTGTCCGTAAAACGTCGGCCTTGCGACAATGGCGGAAGCAGCGACAACGCTAGGTCGGCAGAAGTTGTCGAGCGGAGAAGACGAGGACGAAGCGCTGAAGCAGCAGGGGCAGTGCTGCGCTGGGTTGTTGGAGCCGGCTTGCTGAATGATGGTGGCGGCCCGAGTTGTCGAGGAAGGAGAGGTGACAGCGGGTCGGCGTCAATTCGCTGGGAGAGGACGAGCTGCAGCGTTCTAGCGGTTGGTGCTTTTCGGAGGTTCGGGCTGGTGCTTGTCGGATGGAGATGAGTTTCTTTGCGACGCTGTTGCGGGAGGGAGTGATCTGGACGACTGCGGTATGGGGGAAAACTATGTGACGTGAAATGGCAGCGGTATGGGAGAAAACTCAGTGGCCGTGGGGAGGAAAGACCCTCTGATACCAAGTTGTTATGTGCCTTAATCGGAAGTGGTCGGAGGTGGCGATGATGGTGGTGGAGATACTATGGAGCCATGACCGCGGCTGCCTAAGCGGGGCTTGCTCGTTGGAGGAGAGAGCTTCCAAGACCTCACACTCAAAGGAGGGAAAATAGATTTCTTCTTGCTTAATTCATACAACACTTCCAATGCCTTTATATAGGCTATAACTCATATAAAAAGACAAGACAATAATAATGACACCTAATACTAGACAAGGAGCTCGAGGCCCTTACATAAAGACACAGATAATAGAGATAATTATGAAGCTAGATAATAATAGTAAAGCTAGATACATGACGTCGGTAACATATACTTGACGTCTGTAACAGCAATCTATAATTATGCTAACCCCCAGGACAAGTTTGGATAATTAATAATGCGTCTATATATATGCATAAGAAATACAACAGAGAGGATTACTTGAATAGGACTGTTATTATATGTTAGGTGCTAGGGTTGAAGAGGAGGAGAGGAAAGGGAAGAGGAAGGAGGGAGAAGAAGAGAGAAGAATTCAACCCATAAGGTTCCTCCAAAAGTGATTTTACTCTAAGATAATCTAAATGAGATGCACGCATATGATTATATAGTGCCTAATTCTGAGAAAGGTAAAGACAAACAGTAAATAACTCACGACCCGAAATACAAATGCGATAATAAAATATAAAGCTGACGTGTGTGCTATATCGGTGGGCACTATTGGCAAACACCCGTCGTTGTGTTGGGATCTGTGTCATCGTCACCTCGGTCCCGACGTTGACATATGGGTCATGTCCTAATCTCCTCGTCCCTCACCCTCTTTCATATTCATAACATTATCATATTCTAGTAGTATCATTCTGGATATTTTCAAATTTTAATTTGTGTGAGTTGTATAATGTATTTATAGCTTCTTAGGGATTTTAGAATGGTAAATTGGTAATGAATAAATTAATCCTTCTCTAACCCTAAAGGTCAAGGAGTCTACTTACTGAAGCATGCAAGGGCAAACAATAAATAACCCACATTTCGAAAAACAAATGCAATAATAAAATATAAAGTTGACGGGTGCGCTATGCCCGTGCGCGTTATTGACGAGCGTCTATCGTCGTGTTTAGATTTGATATGTGATGAAGAAATTAATCCTTCTCCAACCCTAAGGGACATGTATAGTTTACGTCCTGAAGCACTATGAATAGAAAACCAGCGGCTCCTTGCTCTCAGCTCTGTGGTATCTCGGCCATCTTCATCTAAGCATCCATATTACAAATCGAGTTATAAAAATTGTGTATCAGAGACTATCTTCCATTGTCAAGCTCAAGCATCTTCATGCAACAACGACACAACACCTTGCATAAGTTGTTTACCTCTAATGTCAATTTTCTCTTCTTTTAACACTTATTTGACCTTCAACATCTTTTGTTGATACTACAACCCAACTTATCATAAATGATGTGGATTCACAACCAGTGATCCTCACACAACCATCCTCCACGACCCTTCAGTGCAAAACGACGACCACACTACAAGCCATCGACCTTCTCCTGCAAAGTCGTTGCCGACAGACACCGTCGATGCCCTAGCCGTAGTCGTCGTTCTCTCTTGCCGCACCTAATAGCTATCTCCAAACTATCCGCCTGCATTTGATGACTTCCAGCAGTACAACAAAGCTTCCTTCACCAACAATACACACAGGAACCCCTTGTGATTCCCATGGAAGCACAAAGTGCTTGTCAGTTTATTCATGAAAGTTGTATGCAGTCCCTTTAGGGCATTTGATTCATGAAAGTTGTATGCAATACCTTTAGGCTCCGTTCGGCTGGGCGGAATTGAGGCTTCAGAATTGAAATAGGAGTTTAAATCAATTGAACATGACCCTTAAATTATAATTCTGAGTCTCCAATTCTGTCCAAACGAACGAACCCTTAGGGATTTTGATTCATGAAAATTGTATGCAGTGCCCTTAGGGCTTTTGGAATGGTAAACAAGAAATTAATCATTCTCTAACTCTCGAACAAGAAATTAATCTGAAAACAAAGGCTTAAATGCCTCCTAAACAAACAAACAAAATATTGATATCTCACAGTCAGACGATGTACCAAGAACAATAGAAATAATAAGAAAAGTCCAAGAAAGGGAAATAATTGGATTCCACTAGGGAAAGGTCTACACTCAACTCTCAGAAAGTACATTCATAGAACGAGTCCTAAACCCAAATTAAATTCATTCTATGAGAAGTCCAAGAGTGGGAAAGGAAACTAATTGGGTTGGCCAATCATAGGGAGAAGAAATGAGAAGTTCAATTTCCAGCCACAAATGATTCTAAAGAGCTAGAAAGTTGCGTAAATTTTATTTTATAGCAAGAGAAGCAGAAAAGGAGAAAAGAAGTGGAAAGCCTTCTAGGAAAGCAACATGACAAGACTCTACTCCATCTTAGAGTCGATAATCATGTACGGTTTAGAATAGCTTGGACTGATCTCTCATGATCAAAGTGATCTATATGGGTTGTGCCAATTCTATATCAGATTAGTGGAGTTATTTCCATGTTCCAACTAAAACTCGCAAAACAGCACACACATAAGCAATCAAATGGTTTTGTGATTTTTTTTACTGAAACTACCCATAGAAATAAAAAATTGGAAGGGCCGAAATTTAAAATGATGCTAAAAGTATTAGATTCTTACATCATCCGACTCTTCCTTTTCTTCCACTTTCTCCTCCCTTTTAGGTTCAGCGGCAGCCGCAGCAACAGCAGCACCGCCACCACCACCTCCTCCTGCAGGTGCAGCAACAGCTATAGCACCACCACCGGAAGGCACAGAGGCAAATTTCTCCCTTCCAGAAGCAATGAGTTCTGTAATATCCTTTCCTTTCACTTCAGACAACACAAATTCAATCCTCTTACCATCGGCATCAGCACCAACTGTTGGACAAGCAAAAAAAAAACTTCAGTTAAATACAAAGCTAAAGATTGGAAAAAATATGTAGCCTCGTGTAATTTCAACTATTTTCTTTTTAGCACTATGCTATTCAAAAATACTGCTAAAAAGAACTGGGCATTTTAAATGTACATATAAAAGTTGCATGCCAACATTTACTTTTATGGATGACTGGAATTACCATTAAAAGGTTTAGAGTTCCTGGTATACCCACACAATACTCTAATATTACTGATATACTGCATCATTAGTGGACTTCAATCACACAACAATAATTGTTAGATTTTTTGAAGTGAGCTAACGCCCGGCGCTAGCGCTAGCGCCGGCGTTAGCTCCTTCTCGTCACCCCCCCTGGTTTTTGTCTATAAATAGAGGGGTACCCCCCCTAAGAGTATGCATTCTGAAAGTGGCGAGTATCCTCAACTTTGAGCGAGTTAGAAATACCAGAGCGCTACTTGACGAGCATCGAACTTGGAGTAAGTTCGGCAGAAGAGTTACCTACTCGCGAGATATCGCCCGGCGCTAGTGCTAGCGCTCGCGGTAGCGAGAAGTGGAGGAAGCGAAGCGCGGCGAGCGTGCGAGTAGATTGGAGTGCGAGCAGCGAGCTTGCGAGTTGGAGAGCTAACGCTAGGCGTTAGCGTTAACGCCGGCGGTAGCGAGGAGCGAGTATCACCTGCGTGGTGTGCTGCGGAGAAGAAGCGGACCTTGTCCGTGACCAAGTTCTTTCCTACTATTGGTTGTTGTGATTCAAGTTGGATGCAACTTGTATTCAGCCTTGTTCATTTGTAACTAGCTGCCAGAGTTATTAAATTGTGATAGTATTGTTCCTTTCTTGGTGTAACTTGGCATTGAGCTGCTCACCCAGACCAACTACAAGAAGTGGAAGTCTTGCTTGGAGAGTTACCTGCTTGGAGAGGACCTATGGGAGGTCGTTGGAGGAGAAGAGCAGGCAGAAGTGTTTCCAATCGAAGACAATGGTCAAGCTGTGAGAGCTTGGAGGAAGACCAACGCCAAGGCGGAGTTCACCTAGAAGAGAGCCATCTCACCTGACTTGTTCGACCACATCATAGGTTGCAAGTCAGCGTCTGAGATCTGGATAGCCCTCGATGGGTTATTCAACAAGAAGAATGTAGCGTGACTACAATTCCTGGAGAATGAGTTGGCTGGTTCGACTCAAGGTGAGATGGTGATATCCACCTTCTTCCTGAAGGTAAAGAACCTGTGTGGGGAGATCTCGGCCTTGGACCCTGAAGAGACAATCTCAGAGGCGAAGTTGAAGCGGCACATACTCCGAGGCTTGAGGAAGGAGTATGTCCCCTTCGTTACTTCCGTGCAAGGGTGGGCTACTCAGCCCTCCTTATTGGAGCTAGAGAACCTGCTGACGTCACATGAGAGCTTGGTGAAGCAGATGGCGGGAGTATCCATCTCAGGGGGAGATGACGAGGCCTTGTTCTCAGGAAAGAGGAGATCCTGGGACAAGAAAAAGAAAAACTCTGGAAATGGACCTTCAACGTCCTCCCTCCCTGCGCGAGATGGGAGGAAGTTCCTCCCTGCGCGCGATGAGATGGGGAGATCCCTTTGCTTTGCCTGTAGGAAGTACGGGCACATGGCAAAGGACTGCCGGTCCAATCTGAAGGCCGGTCATGTTGCTAACAAGGAGGGAAATCACCAGAGAGGTGGATGAAGAGGTGGAGGTCACCAGGGCGGTGAGAGGGGAGACAATTGTTTCCTGGCAGAGATGACGGCAACGTCATTCGATGTCTTAGCCTTCATCAACCTCGAGAACGACTGGATAGTGGATTCCGGTTGCGGGCATCATCTCACCAGAGATATGTCCAAGTTCGTCTCCTTGGAAGCATATGAAGGAACGGATGCTATCATCACTGCGGATGATACGGTAAATCCTGTGGAGCGAGAAGGGAAGGTGTCCCTTGGGAGTAGAGAGAAGCCAGTGACACTGAAGAGTGTGTATCACGTGCCTGGCATGAAGAAGAACCTCTTCTCGGTGGCTAACGCAGTGGATGCTGGATACCACGTGCTGTTTGGACCGAAGGAGGTGAAGTTCCTGAAGAACCTTTCGTCTGTCGATGCTGACGTCACGCTCACCGGGAGAAAGGTGAAGGATTTGTATGTTCTGTCTGCAAATGCCTATGTGGACAAGCTGAAGACAAACGACAGCATTGTGATCTGGCATGAGAGGTCGGGTCATGTGGGGATGGACAAGCTGAAGATGATGGCAGCAAAGAGCCTAGTGAGTGGCCTGCCTCATCTCTCTTCCTACGGCGACGACCATGTGTGCGATGGATGCCAATATGGAAAGTCACATCGACTTCCATTTGACAAGTCGGAGACCAGGTGTAAGGCACCTCTGGAGTGCGTACATGCTGACGTTATGGGGCCGTGCGCCACCCTTACTTATGGAGGCAATAAGTATGCGCTGGTTCTGGTGGATGATTACACCCGCTATACGTGGGTATACTTTCTGAGAGAGAAGTCAGAAGTATTCAACAAGTTCCTAGAGTGGAAGGAGCTTGTGGAAGGGAGGCTGAACCGCAGAGTGAAGAAGCTGAGAAGCGACAATGGAAGGGAGTTTACCTCCAATGAGTTTGTTTCTTTCTGCAGGAGGTTCGGCATTCGGCGGGAGCTCTCCTGTGCTCACACCCCTCAGCAGAATGGGGTGGCAGAGAGGAAGATCTGCCATCTTGTGGAGACTACCAAGAGTTGGCTACATGCCAAGAGCATTCCCAAGGCCTTATGGGCGGAGGGAATGGCGTGTGTTACTCATGTGATCAACCGGCTACCTCTGAGTCCTAATAGGATGGTGTCTCCACACTAGCTCATGTTCGGGGAGAAGCCAAATGTGGGTCACATGAAAGTGTTTGGTTCTACCTGCTTCGTGCACGTCCCGGACGCTCAGAGAACCAAGCTGGAGCCGAAAGCGAGGAAGTGTATCTTCATCGGCTACGATGAGCGGAAGAAGGGGTGGAAGTGCATGGATCCGCAGACCCAAAAGTTCGTCGTCTCGCGCGACGTAGTGTTTGACGAACTGGTCTCATACTAGGGAGTCTCTTCTGTGGTGCTGCCGGAGAGTGGAGAATCTAGCAGGGAAGAAGAGAGGTTCACTGAGGACCCTACTGTGGAGTTGGAGCTATCTCCCAGTGCTTCATCGCCATCTGGCTCAGGAGGAGCTTCTGGCTCGGGTGGAGCTTCTGGCTCAGGGGGAGCTTCGAACTCAAGAAGCAGGGAGAGCATCGCTTCAGGAGGAGTTCAAAGAGGAGTTCAGAGAGGAGCTCAAGCAGAGGAGTCTACCGGAGTGGTAGATAGTGGCCAAGCCTTGAGGAGGTCGAAACGAACCATCGTTCCGCCTGCTCGCTATAAGGAGGGGAACTTCGTGAGTTTGGTTTCCTGCTTCTTCACAGGACCACTCGATGAGAGGAAACCTGCCTGTTTTGAGGATCAGCTGGCATCAAGGAGTGGGACGGGGTCATGATCGAGGAGATTAAGGCCCTAGAGAAGAATGAGACATGAGACCTGGTTCCCATGGTGGAGGGCATCAAACATGTCACCTGCAAATGGGTGTATAAGGTTAAGAAGAGAGCGAATGGAGAAGTGGAGCGGTACAAGGCGAGGCTTGTCGCTCGAGGCTTCTCGCAAACCTGCGGAGAGGACTACGAGGAGACATTTAGTGCTGTCGCAAAGATGACGTCGGTGAGGACGATCAACACTCTGGCGGCGTGCCGAGGTTGGAAGTTGTGGCAGCTTGATGTGAAGAACGCGTTCCTGTACGGGGAGATTGACAAAGACATATTCATGGTGCAACCACCTGGATACGTGTCCAAGTCACTTCCACATCACGTCTGCAAGCTGAAGAAGGCCCTCTACCTGGAAACAAACGTCACTTCCACATCACGTGTCCAAGTCACTTCCACATCACGTGTCCAAGTCACTTCCACATCACGTGTCCAAGTCACTTCCACATCACGTGTCCAAGTCACTTCCACCTGGAAACAGACGTCGAGAGCCTGGTATGGAAAGATTGCGGAGTACTTGCAGTTCTGTAGCTACGATGCCTCAGACTTAGACTCCAGCATGTTCGTGAAGAAGAGTGGTGGTCTTCACGTGCTGGTGCTGCTGTACGTCGACGACATGATCGTGACGGGGAACAACCCTGAGGAGGTCGCGACGCTGAGACAGCAGCTCTCCGTACGATTCGAGATGAAGGATCTTGGTGAACTACACCATTTCCTTGGCCTCCAAGTTCAGAAGAGGAGAGGCGGGATGTATGTTTCCAAGAGGGCGTATGCCGAGAGGATCGTCGAAAGATTCGGCATGAAGGAGGGGAAGAGTAGTTCCGTTCCTCTGGAGGCTGGGCTGAAGCTTCGGAAGGAAGAAGGGAGGATTCTTCCTGATCCGAAGATCTTTCGGGCATTGATGGGGAGTCTTATCTACCTGACTATCACGAGACCGGACATCGACTTTGCTGTCGGCCGAGTTAGTCGGTATATGCAGGAGCCGCGAAAGCCTCATCTGGAGGCAGCCAAGGGGATACTGAAGTACGTGAAGGGAACCCTTGAGATGGGGTTGTCCTATGGAGAGAAGTCTGACTTCAAGCTACAGGGGTACACGGATGCAGATTACGGAGGTGACGCTGATGATCGCAAGTCGACATCAGGTTACGTGTTTTTGTGTGGAGCTGCTGCTATCTCGTGGTGTAGCAAGAAGCAGGACTCTATTTCCCTTTCTACCACGGAGGCCGAGTACAAGGCGGCGTCTTTAGCAGCTCAGGAGTGTGTCTGGTTAAGGAGACTAGTGGAGGATGTGGACGAGGAGGTCAGCGGACCTACTGTGCTTCGCGGGGACAATGAGAGTGCATTGAAACTGATAACCAATCTAGTATGTCATGCAAGGACCAAGCACATTGAGATCGAGCATCACTTCATCAGAGAGAAGGTGCTGGGTGGCTTGATCGCTGTGGAGCATGTGCGGAGTGAAGACAACCTTGCGGATATATTCACGAAGCCCCTATCTGCGGGGCCGTTCCGGAGGCTTCGCTCGTTGCTTGGAGTTGTTCCCGGAGCTCACTTCAAGGGGGAGTGTTAGATTTTTTGAAGTGAGCTAACGTCCGGCGCTAGCGCTACCGTCGGCGTTAGCTCCTTCTCGTCACCCCCCTTGGTTTTTGTCTATAAATAGAGGGGTACCCCCCCTAAGAGTATGCATTCTGAAAGTGACGCCTATCCTCAACTTTGAGCGAGTTAGAGATACCAGAGCGCTACTTGGAGAGCATCGAACTTGGAGTAAGTTCGGCAGAAGAGTTAACTACTCGCGAGATACCGCCCGGCGCTAGTGCTAGCGCTCGCGGTAGCGAGAAGTGGAGGAAGCGAAGCGCGGCGAGCGTGCGAGTAGCTTGGAGTGCGAGCAGCGAGCTTGCGAGTTGGAGAGCTAACGCTAGGCGTTAGCGTTAACGCCGGCGGTAGCGAGGAGCGAGTATCACCTGCGTGGTGTGCTCCGGAGAAGAAGCGGACCTTGTCCGTGACCAAGTACTTTCCTACTATTGGCTGTTGTGATTCAAGTTGGATGCAACTTGTATTCAGCCTTGTTCATTTGTAACTAGCTGACAGAGTTATTAAATTGTGATAGTATTGTTCCTTTCTTGGTGTCCTTATTCTCCTGTTGGTTGACGTGTTCTTCCGACTTCAAAATATTTCACATTAAAAGGTTTAGGGTTCCTGGTATACCCACACAATACTCTAATATTACTGATATATTGCACCATTTGTGGACTTCAATCACACAACATTTACTTTTATGGATATGGCTGGAATTACCATTAAAAGGTTTAGAGTTCCTGGTATACCCACACAATACTCTAATATTATTGATATACTGCACCATTAGTGGACTTCAATCACACAACAATAATTCACTATAATTTGTAATCTTATAAATACAGAAACATGAATCCTAATTTCCAATTTCTTGTTCCATCTCACACATGAACTTGTTAGACTTGAATCGTGCAGATTTACCTATATCACCATTATGTTCTTGTGACTAAAAAAGATATTTGGTAGTTGTATTATGATGTATAATATTTTGAATTTTATATCATCAAATATGCATTTATAATTGATGATTATATACTCTATTCATGTCTTTTCATGAGGAAAACACTAAACTAAAAGAAGTAATGGAGAATTTTTTATTAATAAAGCATGCAAGTTTTTTTTTTGCAAAACAAAATGAATACAAAGTTCTGAATGTTGAAGAAATTTTGAGAAGATTTTGTTCAACCTGATTCAAGGATAGACTTTATATCACCAGCAGATGGATTACTGTTTCCACCCAGGACAGCAAGTAAATAAGCAGCAATCAACTTCATCCTGAGAAAGAAAACTATATTAGTTTTGCAAAACAAAATCCCGGTCTAAAATAAATGCAAATTTGACAAGCACTCTCAAAGAAGATTAATGCAACAAAGAAGTAAAAGGAAAATCCTATCTAGAAATTGGAAAGATTTTTCCCAATTAACATTCTCCAGCCAATTCAAATTTTGAAAAATATTACCCGTACAAATTGGGAGAACCGGCTCAGATACCAAATGTAACAGCCCACACTAGGATTCGGAGAACTGACTCTGATACCAAATGTAACAGTGTAGACCCTGGATCTACCATGTGAGGTATTGGACCACGGGTGCAAATTTCACTTTCAAAGAGAGGGTATGCAATTAGTCTCACGTCAGCAAGAGGAGAAAGGATTCAGAGCCATAGATAGTGGGGTGAACCATTAGCATGTGATGTTGCTTATGAGGGCAAAATTGTGAAGGTCATACACCTAAAGCTCAAATGTTATTTTGATTGAAAACGAGCATTTCGACACGGGGAACCCCGTGCAACACAACAAAAGTATGACTGCTACTCAATAACCCAGTGCGCAGTGTGCGGAGACAATCATACCACCGGCCTTCGTACGAGATATGGAGAGCGGCAGGGGTACAATCACCATGGAGCAAGAGGGGACCATTTGTCAGACTGCTTCTATATGTATATCCTACATTTTCGCAAACGGCACATGAAATTATTTGAAAATCGATATAGTAAATAATATTAATTTATATATTTACAGAAATATATAAAAGCTAAAATTCAACCCCCAAAAAAGATTCATTTATTGGAGGCAATGACAGTGGGTGTCTGATGAGAGACCGGAGCACAGATATGTGACGGTACTCCAAATATGGACTCCCGGAGGGGAGTTGGAGGACTGGACAGCTAGGAAGCACCGGTACGAGTACCGGGGTACGATACATATCCGGTACGGTGGCACAACAAAATTTAAAACACAAGGATACTGGTACAGCGGGATACACTATTAAAAATAAGAAATATATATGTATATATGATGCAATGTGCAAATTATAAAAATGAAGCAATGTGCAAATTATAAATATGAAGCAATGTGCAAATTATAAATATGAAGCAATGTGCAAATTATAAATATGAAGCAATGCGCAAATTATAGATATGAAGCAATGTACAGATTTCTTGTTTATGAAATTACAGATTATATATATGAAGCAATGTACAGATTCCTTGTTTCATCATTTCATGCAATTACAGATTATATATATATATGAAACAATGTACATAGTAAGCAATGTACAAAATTTACTCATTAAGCAATGTACAGATTTCTCCAAATTTCA
The DNA here is from genome assembly GCA_033032865.1 of Dactylorhiza incarnata. Taxonomy (NCBI): domain Eukaryota; kingdom Viridiplantae; phylum Streptophyta; class Magnoliopsida; order Asparagales; family Orchidaceae; genus Dactylorhiza; species Dactylorhiza incarnata. Next base: position 1,129,670 of record JAWHQI010000227.1, on the reverse strand, counting down.
AAATTACAAATTAGTGAATTACTGATTACAGAACAATAAGAAGAAGAAGCAATGTACAGATTTCAGACTGTAGAGATTACATGTTTCTGAAATAATAATGATGAAAATAACAATAAGAAGAAGAAGAGGGGGAAGAACAAGAAATAACAACAATGTACAAATATCTGAAAGCAGAAGAAGAAGAAGAAGAAGAAGAAGAAGAAGAAGAAGAAGAAGAGGGGGAGGAGGAAGAATAAGAAGAGGAAGAGGAAGAACTTACGAGCAGCGGCAGCAGGATCGGCGGACGATGCGGTAGCAGCAGCGGGATCGGGAGTGGCAGCGGGAGCAGCAGAGGCAGCGGGAACTTTAGCGGGAGCGGCAGCGGGTCGAATAAAATGAACCTAAGGAAAACCTAATATCGCGATAAAACTCGTATCCGCACGTATTGTATGCGTACCCATACCGGAAACGCACCCGGTACAGGTACGCGACTTATTTTGCCGTGTCTGTGCTTAATAGGTGGACAACAGTTTTCTGCGAATCGGAGGCAGTGGCAGTGGCAAAATTTGTAGATGGGAGCTGCTAGAGAACGATTACGAGTGGCTAGAATTTAATTCTAGTCAGTCCTGGACTGGCACAGGGGTGGAAATGGGGTGCTGGGAAGGGATCAGCAGCCTGCAAATGGTTTTCTGGTTGCTGGAACGATATTTCCAAGGCTGGAAACGAGGTTTCCTGGTTGTCATGGACTGAAGCGGCGGAGGGAAGGTTGTTGGGCGGTAGTCTGATGGTACAGGGGGTCTGGACGAGTCCCACATGAGGACTGGGCAGAATTTAGGAGGGTACGAGGATAGCAGGGGCAGAGAACTGGAGGCCGACAATCAACAGTTTGTTTAGGAGTGAGGACAGAAACTAATTTGGAAAATTGGAGTTGGAACTGGACAATTGATTGTGATTTATGTAATGCAGCGTTTGCCATGGGTTGGTATTTCAGGTTGAACGTGGGTGGAATTGAAATGAAGGTGGGCTGGGTGGAAATCTGGACAGAAAATGTAGTGACTGGGAGGAGGCACTCGGCAGTAACTGTAGTGGCAGTTAATGGTTGATATAGGATTAAGTTACTTGGCTTGACAGGAATTAGTGGGGTATTTTGGCCATTTTTGCAGGAAATTAAAGAGAGAGTGGGTAGTTATAGAGGTAGTGAGGTAGTTAACTGGAAGTTATGGTAGTTAGGAGTAGTAGGAAAGTGGAGGTGGTGGATGGAAGGTGGCTACCGGCCTAGGTGGTGGTTCATAGGGGTGGTGGCCGGAAATCAGAAATGGGAAGGAGGGGGAGGGATTTTCCTAGGCTTCGCACCCTAGGCTCCGTGACCTCCGTCCGGCTTCAAAATCAAGTGAACAGAAGGAAAAACTCTCCAATTTAGCTTTGATCCAATCAAGTGAACAGAAGGAAAAACTCTCCAATTTAGCTTTGATCCTTCTGTCCCGATTCAGTGTTTTTTTAAAACGCCACCGCTATTTTTATACAGTTTGGCTCGGCGTATACAAACGCCCTCTTCAAACAAAATGCAAAAAATCTGCGTATGCGCGCCACAGCTCCCCCTACTTCCGTGTTTTTCCCCACGTGTTTCATTCTCTCATTTTTTCTTTAGATGCTCTCGCACTCCGCTGTCATGCCTCCCTTTCGTGATTCCCTCCGGCGAAACCCTTCCTTATTCTAATGATCTCCTCGCTGTCCTCCGACAACCTCCTTGCCGTCGTCCGACGACCTCCTCGCCGTGCCCCTGCCTTCCCAATCCATTGTCGAGCCACCAACAACCTGTCGCTGAGCCCCGATTCTAGCTGCATTCTCCTTCGACGAGCTCCGATCTCACTTTTATCCTCAGACGAAGGCCATTGCTAGTGATTTCCGGCGTTCACGGAGGTATCCGACAGTTCTTTCTCTAGTATGCACATTTTTGGATACCGGGCTATCTTGCCCCTTCATGCCTTTTCAGTTATCCTGATCTTTCCATTTCTGGACCATTTTTCGCTGCTCGATCGCCGATCGTCGATCAAGCAGCTACTTCGCAATCTGCACGGTTATGAGTGGAAAATTTTGTCAATATTGCATTGTTATGAATTTACATAGGGTTAATGTATTGTTTTTGCATTGTTATAAGCTTTCATATGGTCAAAAATGGTTGTAGAAAATGATTTCTTAGATCTACAATGATTGTAGAAAGTGATTTCTTAGATCTACAATGATTGTAGAAAGTGATTTTTCTGGATCCCAAACTATCATCGCCTTATTTTAGCCAAGAAGATGATTGTGTTTTCTTTTGACGAAAGGATTTTGATAAACGATTATGTTGGATAGATCATTATTATGATTGCAAGGATGTAGTAGTTTTTTGTGAATGTAAGATTGTAGATCAATATTGTAGATACATATTTTTTTCACTCCAACAGTAACCGCAATTCTGTGTTACCAAACAGAATAAATCTGCGTTTGCGTTCGCGTTCGTGACAACACAAAAAACGCAATTTCTCCAAACAGCGCAACAGCGCTCACGACTGCAGATTCCAACCACTGCCTTCATGATCGCCACCACTGACTGCTGCATTCACGACCGCCACCGCCGCGCCAAACAGAGCCTTAAGATTCACCACGGAAGGTCACGATTCTCCCATCACGGCGGCCACCAAAATACACTAACATAACAATCTGAAGTAAACAATAAAATAACTACAAATCATGGATCATCGATCCACGCATGAATGGTTGCGATCATCATGTAGAATCATGTAGAAAAATAATAGTTTCAAATTATCTAGAAGACAAAGGGTCCGTTTGACACACGGTGGCGTTCGTGAATACGGTGGTTATGAACCATGGTTTATGAACACCTGACCTCGCCTACGAAACTCCATCCACTTTAATGTTCAAAATTAGTGTTTTTCTTGATGATGGTCATAACCATTGTCCTGTCAAACACGTGGCGTTTTTGAACAAGATTGCGAGCGCAAAACGTCGCGCCAAATAGACCCATAGTCTATAAAACAATATCATAGTTGTAATATGTAAAGAGTAAGGACCCCCATAAACTTTCTACCCTAAAACAGGCAAACCAAACAGACCAAAATAGATATAAATTCAGTTTCACGTTTATTCAACTTTTGCTCGTTTGATTAGGGCATTTTTCCTACATTGCGACTTTGGAACAAAAACGCTATTTTTTGCCCGTTTGGCATTGTGGAAGTGTGGATTTTCCAAAATCTTGTTTAACGCCAAATTTCAACTATAGGGACAAAGCTAAGTTAAGGAGCAGCATTTTATCTCCATCTCGAATTGCTCCATCTCCAACGACACCCATACAGGGTGTTTGTTCAGCTCAAAACCAAGGACTATTTGCCAGTTGTCAAATTTTGGCTAAAACCGACAAAAGTGAACTGCTTACACCCTAATCATAATTACATTCCTATTGAAATAGTCTTGAATTTTAAATCAAGACAAGCAACTTGAATTGAACTTGATTTCATGTCAAGCTGGAATTGAAATCATAATATTTCAAGTTGAATCAAACTTGCTCAAGTTGGAAAGGTATCAATTTCTATTTTATGGACTCACAAAAACAAATTTAGGCTAGTCTGGTCTTTGATTTAACTGAATAAAGTTATATTAAATGGAGGCATCATTTACTTGAGCTTACAAAAAAATAGACGCTTAAAATTATAAAACATGTGGAGACTTTTTACTATCCAAATTAAAATTTATTGACCACTAAATACTTACGATAATTTTGATCATGCTAGCTATAAGAAATAAATTTGGTTGAAGACTAGTTTTAAAACAAGAACCTTGAAACAATAACATATTCATCTCATCCCAATTTGTTTATCAAATATAGGTGTGCAGAAATAGGCAGGGCCAGGAATCCAAGCCTGGGTTTGCCCGGATTAAAGTCCAAGAAGTCCCAGGCTGGGCCTAGGAGGAGGCCTCACCAGGTCCCCATTTTATGCTTGAGCTCAGACTAGTTCAGGCCCAGGCCAAGCCTGGGGTCCAGGCAGCTGCCCAACAATAATATAGTGCAGCATTTACTGTTGTGGCGCTCAGCATTCAAGGTGTCTTGGCCAAAAAGTCCCGCCAGAATCCAGTTTCAAAGGTGAGCATGGGGGTCAGGACTGTCTGGAAGAAGCTCAGTCCTGGCAGGCCAAGATCTAGGCTTCGTTTAGCGCGGTGGTGGAGGTCGTGAACGCGGTGGTCATGAACCGTCGTTCGTGAACTCCCGACCTCACTTTTATGCTCAAAACTAGTTTATTTTCTTGGTATCGGTCATAACCTTTGTCTTGCCAAACATACAATCTATGATAACGGTGTTTTTGACCCAACTCACCGGAGCAAATAAGCCGCACCAAACGAAGCCCTAGCCTGGGATGTCTAGCCTTTTTTGCACCACTATTCTATGATAAAGACCGTCAACTGCGGGCTAATCATTCCATTTCCGACAGCGATGAGTTTGAACGATTACAGAATAATGTCATCCCCTAATGTTTTCCTCCTTCGACGACTAATTTGGATAACATGTTACAGGGAACAGGCAAGGAAAGTACGCAATCATCTCTCAGTTCGCCATTAATGGACATGGAAATACTCGCCCTCTCTGCTAACATTGTCATCCCTGTTTTTCCAAGAACATCTGGCTCACATATAAACGACCTTCTGATACAGGAAAATAATGAAGATATAACATATCCTCTACAGAGAGGGATACTATCCAGATCTACAGGCACAGAAGGGAATCGCCTCTCAACTTCTATTCTACCGGTTCAACATTCTCATCCTATCCGCAAAACCGACGATATTTCAACCCCAGAAATTTTTCTGCAGTATGATCAAACTCCACGACAAATATCAACAGATCTACATGACAGAACCACCATACCTGATCGATCTACAAGGATTCGTCCGGATCAGTCTTCTTCAGAGACTTCCAAGGATGATCGCGCCCTTCGTCGCTCTCTCCGTTCGGCAACGAAGCTTTTGCGCAGCTTACCCAGTCTACCTAGGGTACCACGACGGCGTAGAACTCTCCAGCGGCGACCCCGAACAGAAACTCTAGGGTTTCTTCCAGCCCTGTCGCAACTCGCAAGGCTTTAAATAGACGGGTTGTTTTTTTTAAGGGCCAGGCACTTCGGGCAGCTGAATTTCGGGCAGGGTAGGATGGAACCTTATTATTACGGGTGTAATTCGTCTCGCGTTACGGCTACAACCTTTCTCGACGGTAAAGGCCCTTCTCGCCCAGACCGGGCGAGGCGAGTGCGACACTCCCTTAAGCGACCCCGCCTCAGGCGATCTCGCCTCATGTGAACTCCCCCCACCCCCCCCCCCCCCCCCCCCCCCCCCCCCCCCCCCCCCCCCCCCCGACAAGCAGGGGGGCGAGTCTAGTCGCCTCGGTTATACTCGCCCAAGGAAGGGTGAGGCGAGCTCGGGTTAACCCCGACTCATCAACCCTCCCCTCGCTATCCGCAGATCAGCAGGGGTGCGGTTAGTATTTGGGAAAAGGCGCGTGGAGCTGTTCGCAGGCCATTTAGGTCTGCATATAGTAATTTAGTTAAGGTAGAGGGAGCAATCTGCAGGCCGATAGGACCTTTTTGTACTCAGAATGATTTGCCTATAAATATGACTCATTATTCCTCGGATCAACACAGATCCACCCCCTTAAGAGAGCCAGAGCTTTAGTCCTCTCGCTTCAGTGTTGTCTCAGACGCAGGCTCAGTCACTGGTTTTTAGAGGGGAAGTCGAGTAAGATTTTCGAGTTAGTGGCGGGACGTCCTCGCTGCAGCCTGTGAGTTTGTTTTTAGGCAATCATCCACTAAATAGAGAGGGCCAATTCCTAGCTCGAAAATACTCAGACCAAAGGATCTAACGAAGAGAGAATAACTCAAGCTACTCTTCAAGTTTCGAACATAGTTGAACCGGTATCCGGGTTTTAACATACAGATCGTTCAGTATCACATTTTGCATGCGTTTTACGTGCATCATTGGATATCTTTAGTTCCTGGTTTTTGTCTTGTGATTTTCGAAGGCTTCCCTGTCTTTTGATGCTATATCATTTTAATCTCATTACCATAAAACATATCAGCTTAAAGGCATTATGAAGGAAAAAACATCTTTTGTTTTTTGTTCATATACCCTTCTATATCTTAACATATCAGCTTAGGCTTCGTTTGGGGCGGCGTTTGGGCGCAGGTGCGGGAGCAACCGCCACCGCACGGCGGAAAAACAAATGCCGTGCGGCGGCGTTTGCGGCGTTTGCTCCCGCAGCGCTTGGAAAAAGGCCGCCGCCCGCTCCGTCTCCAACACCCGCCCCCCACCTCCGTCTCCAACACCCGCCCCGCTTCCTCCCGCTTCGTCTCCCGCCACCTTACCAAACGAAGCCTTTAGTTGAAGTTTGATGCCTTTACACTATATAATTAAAGCACATCTTTTGTTTTTTTGGTCCAAATATATAATTAAAGCATCAAAACAATGACATGTCTTCATCCGCCCCTCTAGGCTTTATGTATTTGTGTTTGTGTAGATGTGTGTATATGTATGTGAATTTATTTGTATTTATGTAGTGGCGTGTGTATGATTGTTTGTGTGTTTGTAAGTGTGTGTAGTTGTGTTTTTTGTGTGTAGTGTCATTTCATTTCTATGTGCAATGTCAGTTTTATAAATTTATTGTGTTTTCATTTCTTATAACTCAATTCTTGCGTTTGAATTCCATCCTGCAGCCGAACAGAAAAATTGACAGTTTTCAATTCCTGTACCTAAAAATCATCCTGCAAACGAACACAAGAATTGAGTTTTGGCTCAAAACCAAAAACTCACCATGAGTTTTTGGTTTTGGACAAAAACTAATTCCTTTCAATCAAAACCTGCGAAACGAACGCAGCCTAACCTATTTGTCTATTGGAGTAATATTTGAAGCAACAGAGGGGGTAAAAATGGAACAGAAGAAGCATGAGACCAAAAGGGAATCTTTCTCTTTTACATTGGCAATTAGCAAGGTGAGAAATAGCTCAATGAACAGATCTCATGACCAAAAATAATTGTTCATTAATGAAGGCGGGTACCTGAATCGGCAAGCCATGTCTTTCAGCAATCTCTCGAAATATAAACGATGTGACCGCATTTGTCGCATATCGCTGATTCGCATTGTGTTTTATCACGAGCCCTCCATGCAGCCTAGGCTGATGATTATCCTCGTGTTTATCCTGGTAAGAAAACCACAAAATATGAAGAGAGAATTATTTATTTTATCTCACCTGAAGAAGTGAGCTCAAATGTTTGTTAGGTTGAGACTGAACGGTTGTACTATAGATATATTCTTGAATCTCATTTTTTGAAAGGTGAAAACAAAGTTTCAATCTTGAGGATTTGGAAGTTAAATTCAGTTTTGTTTTGAGTTTCACAATAATAGAAGAATGCAGAATTAATGAAATGAGGAGTTCAAATAATAATAAAGCATATGAAAATAATGTGATGGGAAAGAAAGGTAGGGATGATATTTGAGTTGATTCAATTCAAATTTAGAGAGTTTTAAATTGTGAGCTTCTCTAACCTAAACACAAGACTTCAGTTCACAGGAAGTGGGTTCATACAAAACAAACAAATATCCAAGGTTGTCAGGATCGAGATCCTAGGTGGGATCGTTTCGGGGGTTGGATCGGATCGGATCGTAGGATCGGATCGAGGATCGTAAGATCCTACTACATTCCTAAAATAAGACTTAAAATATGAAATTGAATTTGGTATCATCCAATTGTACAAACAATCAATTCAAAAAACTATAAAATTAATCATTTTCATATGTTGAATGTGGAAATTTGATCAAACACGAAAAAAATGAAAATTAATCACTTGAGTTTAATTCTAACCGTTAAGAATTTTGATTTGGATGTCCTTGAAAGCTTAATAAGCTTGAACTTGTCAACCTTGAGGCTTTAGTTGGCTAGCTGCATGTTTAAATAAGCTTATAGTTTCACATGCATAATGCCATAATTGCATATGCTACCAGATTTAATGACTCAAAATAACATTATGATAATGATCACAAATGAAAAAAAAATTAAGCATAAGTGCATAACTTCACATCAAATGAGAAATAACAAACTAATGTCTATGACAAATCAATTATTTTGGAGAGCATAAAATCATCAGTACAAATCATTAACTGGTACATCGACCATATCCTCAAAACCAATTATCGCATCTTCATCATCGCCACTTGCATTCTCATCATCATCCCATTCACCCTCACTAATATACTCGATAGCATTGAGGTCACTGCGTCTTATGGTGAGATCTTCGACGCCACCTAAAATGAAAGAATTTAATTAAATGAGTGCTTGTGATGCGGAGCATAGGCGAGGACGAGCTTTGGGCCCATTCGGGGCTGATTTGGAGACTTACCATATATGGCGTGCCCGGATCGATGATCCGACTCCGTGGATGCGTTCGGATTCGTGTTGCGAGTCGATTTCATATATAACATTTTGTATTTTGAGTTTTATTTCATGAAGTTATGACATCGGAACCGCCGACCAATCATAGCCGTCGATTTCGGTTACCCTAATATTGTTTTTCTTATAAATAGATCTTTAGGGCTGCTGGAATTTTCATTGCTGAAATTTGAAGATTGTCTTCCTCATTTCCGGTGATCCCCTCCGCGGTGCCGACTCCGTGGAGCCCCCTTGGTGACGACTCCTTGGGTAAGTTGTCTTTCCTCTTTGTTCTCCTCTCCCTCCACCCATCCAAGCCGCCAGCCCCCCCCCCCCCTACCAACAGCAGCCGCCCCCTGTCCAGCCTTCCCAGCAGCCGCACCTTCCAACCTTCCCTGCAGCCGCACCCCCCAGTACTTCCCAGCAGCCGCTGCCCCCTGTATACCTAACAGCTACCCTAACAGCCCTCCGCCACTCCCTGCAGCCCCTCCCAGCCACCGTCGACCACCCTAGGCTCTTCCCAAATCCCGCCAGCCTGCTGTCCAGCAGTCCAGCAGCCCGCTGCCAATCTTCCAGCCGCCCCTCCCTGCAGCCCTCCTACAGCAATCCGCACCCTCCTCCTCCAGCCGCCCACCTCCCTGCTGCTCACCAGTCACCCACAGCACCCCCTCCGCCTCTCTCTCATCCCGCCAACAGTCCCAACACCTAGATCTGTCCAGATCTCTGCGAATACTTCAGATCTGCCCAGATCTGGACATTTTAGTCCATATCCAACATCTTACAACCCCGATCCAGCCACTTATCATCTCCCACTCGACTTTCCCTTACCTGAATCAGTCCACCACCACCTGGAACACCAAAATCTCTTCCAAACTTCAGTTTCACCTTAGAACTACAGCAGTCCTAGTTTCTTTCATATTATTTGTGTTGTGCTTTGGATTGGTAATCGGTTGTAAAACATTGTTATTGTTTGGATTATGACATGCTTGTGGATATTCATTTTATTATAGTTATCTGTGTCTGGATTAATCTCTAACTGCAGGAAGAAATTATTCGCCGCGCGCTTTAGCTTTGGCCCTCCACGCGGAGGAAAGCCTAAGTTTGTTTTGCCATAATAAATTATTTGTATCTTGCTGTGAAATTATCTGCGTGGGATGTTTTAATGTTTATTATTCAATTGTGATTTAATTCGTCGGGCTTTGCATAGCATGTAGGGTTAGGTCACGATTTATCCGCCGCCTATAGATTCGTCCTGCGTCAATTGGTATCAAAGCATAGGTTACGCGCCGCACCTTCGATACGCAGTCGTAGAGTCTATAGGTTTTCATTATGTCTAGGTGTCACGATTATTCCTCCCCTCACTTTGGAGGTCTCGAGTCAACTAGCACCCGCTCTCACAGAGCCCCATCAGGGAGATCTTCACGTTACTACGACGATTATTCTCGATCGCAGTACACCACTTCCAGAGATCGTGTTGACCCACTGACACGACCCCACTATGCTAGAGACGATCAATATGATGATTGTCGCCGTTCTTATCCGTACACGTGAGCGGATCGTGTTGATCCTTCAACCTGACTCGGTTGTCTTAGGGATGATTATTATGAGGATCGTCGTTCCGAGAGAGATCTTGAGAGTCAGTTTCGTACTGCTACCCCTTCCTTTGACGGCTCATCGAGTCCCGAGTCTTTCGGTTATTGGCTCGTGGACATGGAGTATTATCTTGACCACTTTGAGGTATTCGGTGAGCGTCGCGTCAAATTTGCGAAACTTAGACTTTTAGATCAGGCGAGAGCATATTGGGCTAGCGTTGAGAGGACACGCGAGCGAGACCGTCTACATCGCATCACTAGTTGGGTGGACATGAAGCGTACATTGTGTCAGAGATATCTGCCTTCGTCATATCGGAGTCGCTTGCTCGACCAATTATTTTCCCTTCAGCAAGGATCCATGTCCGTCGCTGAGTACAGGGATCGCTTTGATGAGTTAGTTGTGAGGAGCGATATCCGAGAGGACCCAGCCATGACCTATTGCAGATTTCGGTCTGGCCTTCGATCAGACATTCGTATTGAGGTGGTTTATCATAGCTCGAAGTCCCTCGAGCAGACATATCAGCTTGCCCTTTGTTACGAACAATCTTTGAGATCTGTAAGAGCTGGTCGGTTAGATCCTCACTTTGACCTCCGCAGTACGAGCTCCTCCCATACTGAGGTCACCACGACGCTTATCATTGTTCCGTCAGACATGACTGAAGTGATACATGATACAGATTGCCCTCACCCCAGTGAGTTGCTTAGCCCAGTGAGTGACCTATCCCTTGTTTCTGACCCGTCTCTCGTGACCTCGACTGTGAGTGAGCCTGAGCGACCTCTTGAGCCTATGGTGTCGTGCCCCTCACCCACACCACCACCTCTGGCATGTCATGGGTTGATTAGCACCCCTACCCTTGACTCACATCTTGACACCGCACCCACAGACCCATTCTTGAGCATAGATCTATGTCGCTCTCCAATTGTCGTTACCCTGAGTCACATCACGACCGAGAGACCAGAGCCTGGTGTTGATCTCGTAGTGGCTACTTCATCCATTCACGGGGACACTACCCCTTACGTTGGTACTCATCTGGAGGACCTTGAACCTAGTGACGAGCCCCATGTCGAGCCCCCAGTTAAGCCTCCTGATGATCCACCACATCCGGGTGAACATGAGATTCAAGTGAGGCACTTGTTTACGAGTTTCGAGTTATTGACGTCTCCTCCCCTATCATCTCTGGCCTTGCCCCGGAGGATGGGTCGCGAGTGGAGTAAGACGTATGTAGGTGTACAACCCCGATGTTCGCCAGGAAGAGTCAGACGACTCACACCCAAGAAAGCGAGCCAAGATGGGCGAACCCCGGTGAGGCGAGCCAAGGAAAGGCGAGAGATTCTACAAGCGAACGAGCCGGGACAGGCGAGCCCGCCTAGAGTATGTGCGGATAGCAATTCTGGGGCTCGCCAAGGTAAGACAGGCGAGCCCGCCCATAGTATGTGCGGATAGCAATTCTGGGGCTCGCCAAGGTAAGACAGGCGAGCCCGCCTAGAGTATGTGCGGATAGCAATTCTGGGGTTCGTCGAGGTAGTGTCGGCGAGCCCGCCCAAAGAAGGCACAGCTAACCCAGGAGTTCGCGAGCTCCGCTCGCAGGGAAGGTGCAAGGGCGAGCCGGTTCGCCCAACAAGGGCTTGTAGAGAAATTCCCGGTGGTCTGCGGCTAGCTCCTCTGAACAGCGGGGTTTGGCTGTTAGCAGACCAATCCGGTGTGCGGATAGTAAGAATGGACAGCGGGATTTAGCTATTGACAGACCACAAAACCAAAATCTATAAATAGACCTCAAAGGGCACCTTGGAAGGAGACCGGTTCGAAATCTTTGAGCTTTCTTCTCTCCTTAGGTCGCTTTGGTTTGGGCTCTCTAGCTCTCCAAGGTGCCCGAGTCTTAGCTTTGGCTTGGGAGGGGAAGCGCTCAACGATCTTCCGGGTTAGTGGAGGGACCTCCTCGCTAAGACCAAGGTCTTTGTTCTTTGTCCGAGTTAGCTGCCCCTCAACTCGTTGAGGGCCCCGAGCTCCACAAGAGACCGAGAAATCGGTTTCAACATTTTGGTGCGGTGAGCGTGGAGCGTGGCTTGTTCAAGAAAGTTCCAGAGAAGGGTTATGGCGGGAGATGAAGAGCAAGGCGAGGAGTTCGGCGAGACACCTCAGGTGGCGATGGCCAGGATGCTCGCAGATTTCAGAAGGGAGGTGCTCGACACCTTGGGGTTTACGGCACAGCTCTGCGAAGCGGGTTTGCGACCCCAGCACCTCAGGCGACCCCTCCCCCAATGACGGTCGGCGAGAATGCCCCGGGGGGAAGGGCTGGAAAGGAAGTTGCCGTTGGGTCAGGGCAGGACAGGGAGGGGCGAGTGTTGTTCGCCAGTCCGGCGAGCCCGATGCCGGCGAGCTCCGGGTCGGCGAGCTCAGTGCCGACAAGCTCTGTCCCAGCGAGCGCGGCGCAGGCGAGCGCGCGCCAGGAGGATGCGGCGACGGTCGGGGTGGTTCAGGCGAGCGCCGCCCTCGCGAGTGCAGTCCCGACGAGCTCAAGTTTGGCGAGGGAGCTTTGGGGGCGAGTGGAGCCAGAAAGGGTGGCAGGAGGGGGAAGCCCCTTTTGCGAGCTGGTGCTTTCCGCACCCGGGGGGGGTTCGGGGAGTGGGACCGGGTATACTACAACGGTAGGGATGACCCTGTCCAGCACCTGCAGAGTTTCGAAGACTCGATCTCCATCAGGCCGATGTCAGATGCATTCAAGTGTCGGCTCTTTGCCGTCACCCTCAAGGAAAAGGCCAGGGACTGGTTCCATCAGCTCCCTGCAGGATCAATCTACGCGTTCGAGGACTTGCGCCGAAGTTTTTTGCTGAGGTTCTCGACCTCAAAGAAGAGGAAGAAGGACGTTGATTCCCTCTTCAAAGTGAAGCAGGAGCCCAGGGAGTCGTTGGCTCAGTATGCGGATCGGTTCCAGGAGGAAGTGCAGCTTACTCAGAAGATGTCTGGGTTTGCACTCCAACTCGCCTTCACGGTCGGGTTGAAAGAGAGTTTCTTCAAGATGGCGTCGAAGAGGAAGGCCCCCTGTCTCCTATGAAGAGCTGATGGAGAGGGTGGCGGAGGAAGTCGCGAGTGAAGAAGCCAACCCGGAGCTCACCAAGAGGCTAGCAAAGCTCAGTGAGTCGGAGGTGAGGCAGCATGAGGTCAGGAGAAGGGAAGAGCCCCGGGCCCCGGAGGGGGGATGGAGGCCGCACGGCGGAGGAATGCAAGGGCAGGGAAGGGGTTACGGCCCAGGAAGGGGTAACGATTTCGGAGGTCAAGGGAGACCCCACCAGTTAGGGTGGAGGCAGGGTCCGATGCAGATGCCTCCCCCACCTCAACAGGCCATGGCAATTGGCCGGGGAAGAGGAAGAGGAAGGAGAGGCGAGGTGGAAACAGCAGCCGCTAGGAGGAGAAGGAATAGGGTGGCGGAGGCCGAGGCGGGGGAGGTGACGTTGCCGTATTGTATCTTCCATGATGAGGAAGGTCACTCAACGGACACCTGCCCGGAGTTCCTGGAGGTGAAGAGGGGCAGAGCGCCCGCGCCACGGCAGCAGCAGCCAGTGAGGATCGTGGAGGTCGAGCCTCGAGAGGAGGATGAGTTAAGGTGTGAGGATAGAGCCGATGTGGGGAGTAGAGGTGGGATCGGGGTGATCCATGGGGGGGTAGGGGTGGAGGCGACCCGCAAGGCTAGCCTCCATACCATCGACCGCCGGAGCGTGGCTTCAACATCCACCGCTCCGCCCCCGGCCGAGAAAATCATTTTCACCCAGAAGGACATGCCGGGCTATGAAGACCCGTTCTGCGACGCGCTGGTCATTCAGACGGCGATCGAGAACTTCACCGTCTCCCGAATCCTAGTGGATAACGAAAGTTCGGTCAACGTCATCTTCAAGAAGGCGTTTGACGGGATGGAGGTGGAGGCCAGAAGGGTGTTGGCCTCGGATGGCCCTCTGTTTGGGTTCTCGGGGGAGAGGAAAGAAGTAGAAGGGGGAGTAGGACTTCATGTGATCCTGGGGGGGCAGTCCAGGAACTGCCGTTTTATCATAGTGGATGCTCCAAGCAGCTACAACGCCATCTTCGGACGGCCACTCATCAGCGCGTTCCGCTGTGTCCCCTCCACTTTTCATCAATGCCTTAAGTTCAACGACGGAGGGGTTCAGGTGCGGATCAGGGGGGATCCCAAGGTGGCAAGACAATGCTACGTGACGGCTGTCAACACCATCTCCTGGATGGGAGAAGCTGAGGAATGGGATAAAGTGATGGAGGAGGCGGCCGAAGTCGGAGGTAAGGAGGTAGCCGAGGAGAAGATGGAGGGAGAGGAAGTCCATGCCCAGGATGGGGTAGCTGAGGGACCCCGGGCGGAGAGAGAGGAAGAAGAGGAGAAGGCCCAGGAGGGAGGGGCGGAGGAGCTGATGGTGGTAGAGGAGGAGGTAGAGGAAGGAACCCAGGCTCTCGCTTGTGCTGAGGAGGAGAGGGCTTGGGGAGAGCAGTCCCGGCTGGAGGCTGTGGACGAGGTCGTGGAGCTCGAGGTCACCACCCGGCTAGGGGTGGTGGAGAAGGTCCGGGTCAGCGGAGGACTCAACCCGGAAGATCAAGCGGAGATTCTGGCTTGCGCGCAGAAGAACGTAGACGTCTTCGCTTGGAGCGCCGCGGAAATGCCCGGGATCGACGCGGATGTGGCTTGCCATCGCCTCAACCTCGACCCCGGCACCCGCCCCATCCGCCAGAAGAGGAGGGCCATCGCCGACAAGCTGGAAGGGCCCATCCGCGAGGAGGTGGGCAAACTCCTACAGGCAGGCTTTGTATCGGAGATCCAGTATCCAGGCTGGGTCTCCAACGTCGTTATGGTGAAGAAGGGAGGAGGTAAATGGAGGATGTGTATCGACTTTTCTTTACTTAATAAATCATGCCCTAAGGATTGTTACCCCCAGCCTAGAATCGACGCGCTGGTTGACTCAGTCGTCGGTTTTCCTGTGATGTCTTTCTTAGATGCTTTTTCAGGTTACCATCAAATCCGCATGCACCCCTCGGACATCAAAGATGTCTCCTTCATCACGGGGGATGGATGCTACTGTTATAAGATGATGTCGTTCGGGCTCAAGAATGCAGGTGCCACATACCAAAGGATGATGGACAGAGTCTTCCGCGAGCAGAAGGGAAGAAACTTGGAGGTTTATGTTGATGACCTCATGGTAAAGAGCCGAAACCTTGGGTCTCACCTCCGAGACCTTGAGGAGACGTTCGGGACCCTGCGACGGTAAAAGATGAAACTCAATCCCTTGAAGTGTGTCTTCGGGGCAAGCCGAGGAAAGTTCCTAGGCCACTTGCTCACCCCCGCGGGAGTGGAGCCTAACCCGGACAAGGTTAAGGCGGTAATGGAGTTGGGGTCGCCGAGGAATCCGAAGGAGGTTCAGAGCCTTACAGGGAAGTTGGCTGGGCTCAGCAGGTTCCTCTCCAAGGCGGGAGAAAAGTGTGCGCCTTTCTTCAAGGTGCTACGGGGCAACAAGAAGTTTGAATGGACCCCGGAGTGCGAGGAGGCCTTCCAGGCTCTGAAAGGACAACTCACCCAGACCCCTCTGCTCCAGGGGCCGAGGCCAGGAGAAGACCTATCACTGTACCTGGGGGTAGGGTCCGAAGCAGTAAGTTCCGTGTTGATCCGGGAGGAGGGGAAGAAACAGTTCCCTATCTACTACGTCAGCTGAGTGCTGAGGAAGGCGGAGCTCCGGTACCCGATTCTGGAAAAGTTAGCCTTCGTATTGGTGGTGTCGGCCCGGAGGCTCCGGCCTTACTTCCAAGCCCATTCAATCAAGGTAGTGACGGACCACCCGCTCCGTAAAATCATGGAAGGGGTGGAGCACTCGGGAAGGTTGGCAAAGTGGTCCGTGGAGTTAAGTGAATTCAATGTCACGTTCGTGCCCAGGACGTCCATCAGGGCTCAGGCGGTGGCAGACTTCATGGCCGACTATGCGGCCGAGGTGGGGGAGCACGAGCCACCTCCCCCAGAGGCATGAAAGATGTTGGTGGACGGAGCATCGGAAAGTACTCCTATGGAGGGGGGATAGTCCTGGTGAGTCCCCAGGGGATCCGGATTGAGCAAGCCTTAAACATCCATTTCCCAATTACCAACAACCAGGCTGAGTACGAGGCAGTGATAGCGGGCCTTCGGCTGGCCCGGGAACTAGGGGTGCAGGACGTGGAGGTCTCAACGGACTCCATGGTGGTAGCATGCCAAATCAAGGGAGAGTTTGAAGCGAAGGACCCGACCCTCCTGTTATACCTGGAGAAGGTCAAGGGGGTCATCGGGCAGTTCCGCACCTTCTCCATCAAGCACGTGCCGAGGGAGGAGAGCGCTCAGGCGGACCTCTTAGCCAAGTTCGGTCCCCGAGCGGGAGGGACGGCTTCGAAACTCTTCCGTCCCTCCATCGAGGAAGGAGAGTTGATGGAGGTGGATCAACGAGCCTCATGGATGGATCCATTCATCACCTTCCTATCCTCCGGGAAGTTCCCTGGAGAGGGCGTGGACAAGAGGCGCTTCAGGTATAAGTCCGCCTATTACTCCTTGCATGCAGGAGGGCTATATAGGAAGACTCTCTCGGGACTCCTGGCCCGTTGTGTTTCCGAGGAGGAGGTTCCGAGAGTCCTGGAAGAAATCCACTCCGGGGAGTGCGACAGTCACTCTGGGAGCCGGACCCTGGAGGGGAGGGTGTTGAGGCAAGGCTACTTCTGGTCCACTCTCAGCAAGGACGCGACGGAGTTCGCGAGGAAGTGTCCGAAGTGCCAGCTCTATGCTCCGCTCCAACTCCTCCCAGCTCAAAGGCTCCGGACCATCACGGCTCCCTGACCCTTCGCCATATGGGGGTTGGACCTGGTCGGTCCCTTCCCCCAAGCCAGCGGCCAGAGGAAGTTCCTGCTGGTCATGATCGACTACTTCTCCAAGTGGGTAGAAGTGAAAGCACTCGCTAAGGTAACCTCTCAGGTTGTAAGGAATTTTGTGTGGGGGGAGATAATTTGCAGGCACGGGCTCCCTCTAGCTATAGTGACGGACAATGGGCCGCAGTTTGCTAGTGAAGAGTTTGTTGGCTTCTGCACTCAGCTCGGCATTGACCTCAGGTTCGCATCGGTCCACCACCTGAGGAGCAATGGGCAGGTGGAGGCGGCGAACAAAATAATCGTTAACCTATTAAAAAAGAAAGTGGAGAACCTTCGGGGGAACTGGGTGGAACAGCTACCCTCCGTCCTCTGGGCCATGAGGACTACTCCGAATACCGCCACCGGGGAGACTCCGTTCAAGCTCTCTCACGGGTCCGAGGCCGTTCTCCCCATAGAGTTTGAGGTAAAGATCCCCCGGGTGATCGCTGCGAGCGAGGGGGATGAAGAGTGGCTAGAAGATAACAATGCAGAGCAGAGGCTGTCTTTGGACCTGGTGGAAGAACTCCGGGACTTGGCCACCATCAGGCGGGAAGAGGTCAAGCGGCGGATGGCTCGATATTTTGACAAACATATCCGGATAAAGCACTTTCAGAAAGGAGACATAGTCCTGAAGAAGGTCGATGCAGCCGGCAGAGGGGCCGCGGTGGGTAAGCTTAACCCCAACTGGGAGGGTCCATATATTGTAAGCGAGGTGCTCAAGTCGGGGGGAGGGGGGGGGGGGGTATCACCTCCAGGATGTGGAAGGGGTGCCCCTCGACCGCGCCAGGAGTGGGGATGATTTGAAACGATTTTACCCTTGAAAGCTTTATTATGTTGTTTACTGAATGTTTTACTCTGTTTTGTGATGCTTATAACTACTGCCATGTCGGGGTGACGAAGGTTGGATATGTTGGTGCTGGAATGCCCCAGATCGATTCCGCTCCCGGGCTCTCACCTAGACGGGGGGTTCAGGTTGATCTCTGGAGAGGCTGGCAAGGTTGGATATTTTGGTGCTGGAATGCCCCAGATCGATTCCGCTCCCGGGCTCTCACCTAGACGGGGGGTTTAGGTTGATCTCTGGAGAGGCTGGCAAGGTTGGACATGTTGGTGCTGGAATGCCCCAGATCGATTCCGCTCCCGGGCTCTCACCTAGACGGGGGGTTCAGGTTGATCTCTGGAGATGCTGGCAAGGTTGGATATGTTGGTGCTGGAATGCCCCAGATCGATTCCGCTCCCGGGCTCTCACCTAGACGGGGGGTTCAGGTTGATCTCTGGAGAGGCTGGCAAGGTTGGACATGTTGGTGCTGGAATGCCCCAGATCGATTCTGCTCCCGGGCTCTCACCTAGACGGGGGGTTCAGGTTGATCTCTGGAGAGGCTGGCAAGGTTGGATATGTTGGTGCTGGAATGTCCCAGATCGATTCCGCTCCCGGGCTCTCACCTAGACGGGGGGCTCAGGTTGATCTCTGGAGAGGCTGGCAAAAGGAGGCACGGTTTGAAGGTAACAGGTTGAGGTGTTAAAGCCAGAGGGGCTTGGTTCGCAAAATTGAAAGGGTTGAGGCTGGTAAGGCCTATGGTAGCGGGTTGAGGTGCTAACGCCAGGGAGGCTTGGTTCGCAGGATGCCAAATGTCTGAGGTTGTCAAGGTCGGGTTCGCCAGGCAGTATCCGCGGGCGGCAACAGTTCGGGCTCGTGAAATCCATAGAAGGAGATACTTGGCGAGGCGAGCCCAGACACGCGCATTCGTGAGCCCCCCGGGAGCACTACCGCGTAACAACTAGTCATGAGATAGGAGTTCAAAAGAAAAAGATCTAATGCAAGAGAAAAATAAACGCGAGCATGCTCATAAATACTAACAAAAAATCATAACTATCATTCCCCAAGATTCTTCTATGTTCGGCGGCGATCTCGCCAGCTCAAAAAGAATAACATACATTCGAAGGAAAGAGAAGAGAAGGGAGGCTAAGGGGGCTCATTCTGGGGGGGCCCTCGCCATCCTTGCGAGCCCCTAACCATGGCGCCAAGTCAAAGAGATCCGGGCAGACGTCTTCGGCTGTGAACTCCATCGCGTCTTCGGCTAGGAGACCCGCGTTCTTGAGAGTCGTGAAGACGAGGTTGGCGACCTCTTGTGCATCTTGTCGCCTCTGGTCTTCGCTCTCGGGAACCCTCTGTTGAGACCCGGCTCGCCCAGGAGAAGGGGGTAGCACGCTGTGAATCAGCTCGTCCACCCGAGCCTTCAGCATGGTATTCTCCAGCTCTAGCTCGCCGTTGCAAGCGAGAAGTTTAGTTGCTGTGTCGGCATCCTGAAAGTTAATACCAAATAAGTTAGGCGAAGACCGGGGGTCGCGAACAGCAAAGAGAGGGGGCCCAGGGTCGCTTACCATCTTGCCCTGCATCCCGGTGAGAAGACTTTCCGACGCCGCCTCTCTCTCCTTAAGTCCTTTGATCTCATCGCGAGCTTTCTTAAGCTCCTCCCTGTATGCGCGGATATCCCTGTCCGCCTGCAGGTAACGGCGCCCCGCCATATGTGCGAGCTCCGTCGAGCGAAACTGAGCTCGCATGTCTTCGTAGACCAATTGCCTTGGCCCCATCTCTTTAAGGGCGGCGGCGTCCTCGCGGCCGTATAAGCCAAAGGCGATAGAGAACGCCTCCTCCCCGGCCTTACCAAGCTCCACCCAGGAGGGGTGAAGGGTGGAGCAGGAAATCCTGTTGGCATCAGGATCCCAAGCGAGCAGGAGCTCGCCGAGGGAATCAGAAACCTTCTCGCCTAGGCCGAAGTTCTAGTGACCCTTGGGTTGGGGGGTTGCGGAAGAGCTCCCAGCGCCCTGGCCCACCAAGGGGTCCGGCTGTTTCGCAGGGGAAGGGGGCGAGCCGTCGGTCTCGCTCAGATCAACGACCGCGCTCTTGTCTTTAACAACAAGGGTTTTCCCCTTCGACTTCTTGGAAGAGGATTGCGAGTCGGGCCGGCTCGCAGACGGAGGTCGCTTCTTGCCGGACCCAGTGGTAGGAAGATCGCGGCAAGCCTCTGCCACCGCGGTCGCGAGCGTGTCCGCCGTAAGTGTGGTGCCTTGCGCGTGCGGAGGATTGACGGGGACGTCACGCTCGCCTGTAGAATAAGAGCGTTAGACAAAGCGAAGAAGGAAAAAAGGTAGGGCGAAAGCGAGTCATACCTTCCCCTTGAGGAACCGCGAGTAGCGAGTCGACGTTGCGCCTCAGGTGGGCGACTTCGAAGTTTTTCCCGGAAAGGTAGTGGAAGAGTTTGGCGTCGGCGCCACTCAGCGAGCTCGGAGGGCGGTAGGTGGCGTCGTCCCGTTGAAGAGGAGTGAAGTGGAGGTTGCCGAAGGGTCCCTTCACCAAGATGAACTTCTGAGTCCAGTAGTGACTCTTGTTCACCGTCTCGCAGACGGTGACATGCTGGCTCGCAAAATAAGTGGTCCCTTACCGGAAGGCGCGGAAAGAGAACACTTTGCGGAAGACGAGGAGGCTGAACTCGATTCTCTCCCGCATATAACTAGCGAATGCGACCACGTCCGCGATCTCATTCGGGGTCAGCTGGCTCGGCAGCACCCCATAGTACCGTAGCACTTGCAAGGAACAAAGAAAATGAAAAATTTGCGAGAGCGAACAGGGAGCGGCGAGAGGGCTAAGCGAAGTACCTGACGAATTTCAGGCCATAAGGGGAGTCGCAACCCATTCTCAAAGTGAGCGATGGGGATCGCGAGCTCGTCGGCCTCGGTCTCGTTCAGCGTAGCCTTCTCGCTTGGACAGCGAGCCGAATAGCCCTCCGGGAGATAGCGATCCACGTCATATTTGTATTCCTCCGCAGTGAGGTTCGCACAGAAGAAGTCGTGAGCTTGGAATGCTGAGGCGCATCTGGCTCGCCCCTCACTCTCGCCATCTGCTCCCATTGAAGGATTTGTTAGCAGCGAGCCGGGAAGAAGCAACCTGCAAGTAGCGAACGCGAGCACGAGCTTGCGAGAACAGAAATGAGCGTAGAGGCGAGAGGATTTGGGAAATAAATGCGGCGGATGAGAAAGTGAATCCGAACTATTTATAGGAAAATAGGATGGGCACAGGATTCGAAGCGTCGGGAGTGCGGATAGCGAAAATAAAGTAGATTTTTACTCGACAAGACTACAGCCTTGCGAGCCCGGGCTCGCCACTGCGCGGTAATTGAGCCCCGCCTGAAGCCGGCCCGTGAGGGAAGGAGGCTTGGGCGCGACGTCGCCCAGAAGTTCGCGAGCGCTCCACGAGGGCAATCATATCAAACACGGCGAACATGCAGAATAAGTCACAGGCGCATCACAGATAAATAAAGGGCGAGATAAAAAATGATAAAAGGCGAGTCATGATGGACTCGCAAATATTACCACACCATAGGTATCGTTCAGCATAAACATCATGAGATAAATGAAAACAAGGGAACAGCAGAAATAAATCCACGGCAGACTCAGGGGTAAGGAAGCCATTTCCAGCGACCCCGGCCTCGCTTCTCCGCGCGCGGCGGCACTCTCGGATAGTGGTATTCGCGAAGTACTTTGAGCTCGCGCAGGATCAGGTGTGCTTGGTCCTCACCCCGCGAGATGTGCACACCGGGTGAGGTAGCGTCTGCGCGAGTCACCGGCCCCGCCTCGGCGAGGAAGCGCGCATTCGCGTCCTCCATGGCGGTGAATCTCTCGTTGAAGGAAGCCCGGTCCGCGTCATACCGCTCCTCCAGCTCGCGCAGCTTCATACCATGCTTCTGAAGCAACTCTGACACCCGTCTCTTCATCCGCGCGGGGTCGCCCGGGTCGCCCAAGAAGTCATCGATCTGGCTCGGCGAGGGCGGCGGTGACATCTCCACCCTCCCGTGCTCTGACTCAGGCGTGGCTTCTGAAATTTCTGTGAAGGAAGAGTTAGTAGGATCGGGGACGAGCGAGAAAGTGAGCTCGCACAGATGTGCTAACCTTGGGAGAAGGAGGGCTCGCGACGTTGTTTGCGAGAGGACTCCGGCCGACCCTTGAAGTTTTTGCGGAACCCTCGAACGTTGGGTTTCCCCAGACCAGGGGGATACACCACCCTCTCCGCGACCTGGGCGCCGTCGAGAAGCGAGCCGCCTGGGCTTCGCCTGCCCACAATGCCGAAGCCCGGGGTCTCCACGTTAGCCTTAGGCGGAATCGGCGAGCGCGCCGGTGTGGAGCCCCTCTTCTCAGGGCTCGGCGGTGGGGTGTCTGCATAAGCCATAAGCGCATGGATATCGCAAAGAGACATGATCGGGGATAAAGGAAGAAGGTACTTATGACTTACGGGGTCGCGAGAGAGGCGCCTGTGGGGTTGAGGTCCCAACCCCAGCAACTAGCGATCCCAGCCCCGCTGGGGACGGGGCACGAGAAGAGGTCAGCGTAAGGCCCGCCATGCGTTCCTCAGGTGGAGGATTCTGCGAGAGGAAAAGGAATAAGTAGGGAGTCGATATAAAAAATTTAGACAAAGAATACCTGTTGCGCGAGCCCGGTATTCGGCGGCGGGGGCGAGGCAGGAGGTGACGACACGTCCTCCCCCTGCGACCTCCTAACCGTCTGGGCTTTCTTGGTCTGGGGAGAAGGGGAAGTGGCAGGGTTGAACATCCAGGCGTTGCGCTCGGCGGCCTGGGCCTTCGCCATCTCCCTGGAAGCCTTCAGTCGATCCCGCGCGCTCGGCTTGGAAGACATTCTGAAGGAAGAGTGTTTTCAGCGAGGAAGAGGGAGAAGAAAAGGCTTGATCACTAGCCACGGTGGACGGTATTTATAGTTTTGGGCATGGGACCCACTAAAAGATTCCCGCAACGTCAGCAGAATCGGCGAACACCAGGGGTTGGATGTTTCTTCGCGAGCTTAGGACAACCTCGCGAAGAGCGGGGATTGTGTACAACCCCGATGTTCGTCAGGAAGAGTCAGACGGCTCACACCCAAGAAAGCGAGCCAAGATGGGCGAACCCCGGTGAGGCGAGCCAAGGAAAGGCGAGAGATTCTACAAGCGAACGAGCCGGGACAGGCGAGCCCGCCTAGAGTATGTGCGGATAGCAATTCTGGGCTCGCCAAGGTAAGACAGGCGAGCCAGCCTAGAGTATGTGCGGATAGCAATTCTGGGGCTCGCCAAGGTAAGACAGGCGAGCCCGCCTAGAGTATGTGCGGATAGCAATTTTGGGGTTCGCCGAGGTAGTGCCGGCGAGCCCGCCCAAAGAAGGCACGGCTAACCCAGGAGTTCGCGAGCTCCGCTCGCAGGGAAGGTGCAAGGGCGAGCCGGTTCGCCCAGCAAGGGCTTGTAGAGAAATTCCCGGTGGTCTGCGGCTAGCTCCTCTGAACAGCGGGGTTTGGCTGTTAGCAGACCAATCCGGTGTGCGGATAGTAAGAATGGACAGCGGGATTTAGCTATTGACAGACCACAAAACCAAAATCTATAAATAGACCTCAAAGGGCACCTTGGAAGGAGACCGGTTCGAAATCTTTGAGCCTTCTTCTTTCCTTAGGTCGCTTTGGTTTGGGCTCTCTAGCTCTCCAAGGTGCCCGAGTCTTAGCTTTGGCTTGGGAGGGGAAGCGCTCAACGATCTTCCGGGTTAGTGGAGGGACCTCCTCGCTAAGACCAGGGTCTTTGTTCTTTGTCTGAGTTATCTGCCTACCTCTTCCGAGGGACCGGTAAGGGCTAGCTGCCCCTCAACTCGTTGAGGGCCCCGAGCTCTACAAGAGACCGAGAAATCGGTTTCAACAGTAGGGCCTACCTTGAGCACACTAGAACCTACTCATATTTTGAGGACCTACTTTATGACACATCACACTCGTGATGAGTTTTGGGACACACCACACGCGGACCCACCCGATGAGTTCTTTGTTGTCGGGGACACTCACCACAGTATAGCACCACGTTTTCTAGTCGGTGCACACGATGTTCACTTCGGCGGTCGTCGCATTCGCGATGACTTTTCTTACACGCCTCCTGGTGAGCCCCCTGATGTTTCATGTCCTCTGAGAGACACTTGGATCTTTACGAGCTCGCATTTGAGTATAGGTGTCTCATGCGATCATCTGAACACTCGTCGTAGACGGGATGAGTTTTTCTACACTCCCCCGAGAGAGCCTCCTGATAGGCCACCTCCTGCGATATATTTTCAGGTCATTATTAGATTTTCCCATAGAGAGCATGTTGTGTTAATCATGTTTCATTTATATCATTTGCATGAGTATGTTGAGTCGTTTCGTCATCATTTGCATGAGTCTGTTGTGTTGTCTGTTCATCATTTGCATGTGTGTCATGAGTCGGTCCGACGAATAATCCATATTGGTAATAAATCTTGTAAATCACATGCGGATGTTCATTGGCAAGTGCAGGCACTTCATGAAGGCGAGCAGGTGATGGTGAGAATCTGCGTTGTGAGGCTCCGTGCGAGGCTTGCTAAAAGCTTGGGCGTTAGGCGAATGGGTCCCTACTCAGTCCTGAGACGCATCTGGACAAATGCTAATGAGCTGGACATCCCCGCGAGCATGGGTACCCATACTGTGTTCAATGTCGAGGACCGAGCGCTATCCTTTGCACCTCACGAATATTCAGGCCCACATTTTGGCGGTCCTCCTGAGCCTTTACCACAGTTTTTACCACCCACCACTCAGTCTACCCCCGAGCCATTGACACCACATTCATTGCCCCACTCTCAGCCCACCTCTGACCTTTACTTACCCGGGATTTTGTCCCCAACTGCTTCACCATTGGCACCTCAGACCCCACCGGATCCTTCTACTAGTGTGTTAAGAGATGAGCTTGATCGATTCGCCACCGGACTTCGACTTCAGTACGTCCGTCTCCACTCATCGGGGATGGAAATTTTTCAGTCCGGAGGAGTTGATTGGCGAGGCCACTTTTCAGCGACGACACTTGGACGACCTCTGGTGGGCTTCTTCGAGTTTTACCTGGCATGCGGCGAGAGAATTCTGACCCCTATTCATCGGGAGATGAATTCTTTCAAGCCGGGGAGATTGATGCGGAGCATAGGCGAGGACGAGCTTTGGGCCCATTCGGGGCTGATTTGGAGACTTACCATATATGGCGTGCCCGGATCGATGATCCGACTCCGTGGATGCGTTCAGATTAGTGTTGCGAGTCGATTTCATATATAACATTTTGTATTTTGAGTTTTATTTCATGAAGCTATGACATCGGAACCGCCGGCCAATCATAGCCGTCGATTTCGGTTGCCCTAATATTGTTTTTCTTATAAATAGATCTTTAGGGCTGCTGGAATTTTCATTGCTGAAATTTGGAGATTGTCTTCCTCATTTTCGGTGATCCCCTCCGCGGTGCCGACTCCGTGGAGCCCCCTTGGTGACGACTCATTGGGTAAGTTGTCTTTCCTCTTTGTTCTCCTCTCCCTCCACCCATCCAAGCCGCCAGCCCCCCCCCCCCCCTACCAACAGCAGCCGCCCCCTGTCCAGCCTTCCCAGCAGCCGCACCTTCCAACCTTCCCTGCAGTCGCACCCCCAATACTTCCCAGCAGCCGCTGCCCCCTGTATACCTAACAGCTACCCTAACAGCCCTGCGCCACTCCCTGCAGCCCCTCCCAGCCACCGCCGACCACCCTAGGCTCTTCCCAAATCCCGTCAGCCTGCTATCCAGCAGTCCAGCAGCCCGCTGCCAATCTTCCAGCCGCCCCTCCCTGCAGCCCTCCTACAGCAATCCGCACCCTCCTCCTCCATCCGCCCACCTCCCTGCTGCTCACCAGTCACCCACATCACCCCCTCCGCCTCTCTCCCATCCCGCCAACAATCCCAACACCTAGATCTGTCCAGATCTCTGCGAATACTTCAGATCTGCCCAGATCTGGACATTTTAGTCCAGATCCAACATCTTACAACCCCGATCCAGCCACCTATCATCTCCCACTCGACTTTCCCTTACCCAAATCAGTCCACCACCACCCGGAACACCAAAATCTCTTCCAAACTTCAGTTTCACCTTAGAACTACAGCAGTCCTAGTTTCTTTCATATTATTTGTGTTGTGCTTTGGATTGGTAATCGGTTGTAAAACATTGTTATTGTTTGGATTATGACATGCTTGTGGATGTTCATTTTATTATAGTTATTTGTGCCTGGATTAATCTCTAACTGCAGGAAAAAATTATTCGCCGCGCACTTTAGCTTTGGCCCTCCACGCGGAGGAAAGCCTAAGCTTGCTTTGCCATAATAAATTATTTGTATCTTGCTGTGAATTTATCTGCGTGGGATGTTTTAATGTTTATTATTCAATTGTGATTTAATTCGTCGGGCTTTGCATAGCATGTAGGGTTAGGTCACAATTTATCCGCCGCCTATAGATTCGTCCTGCGTCAGCTTGATACATAATGTAGTTGAGGAGTTTTGCATTATCAAATGAGTTATTATGAAACTTATATTCTTCATTTACTTTCGTAGCATATTCTTCAATGTGCCTTTCAGCACTATCATCACTATAAGTTTCTTGTGTTTCTCTATTTCGAAGAATCCCCAACCAATTGCCCTTACGAGGAAGAGCTGGATCTTCCCTCTCTGTGATCCATTCATCATCAGACGGGATATCCTCGAAATTAAAAAACTTGTCTTTCAATTGTGTATCCCTTCTAACTTGACGTTCCATCAATTTCATGTTGTACATCACAAAAACTAGATCATTCATTTTTTTTGATGCAAGCGGTTTCTTTTTTTTTGAATGCACCTATTAATTATTATGACAACAAAAAATAATAAGAACACATGAATCAATCTTATAACGTACATGTGAGGTTATTTTAGTGAAATCATCTCACCATCTCAAATGCACTCCAGTTGCGTTCACATCCAGAAGAGCTGCATGTCAAACTTAGAACCCGAATTGCAAATCTTTTTAATTCAGGGCAATTATCTCCATAGGAATCCCACCAATCAGCTGTAAATTACAGTATTAGCAATTTGTAATATGATATTAGCATGCTTAATGATTAATATACTAAAAATGTTTAACCTGGAGCTCTTTTGCTTCTAGTTGCCTTTGCCGATTCTAACCCAAATAAGCCTCTTGCATGTTTGAAATCATCCATCTGAATATCAATCTTTGTTCTCTCTTCTTCGTTTGGAATCATTCGTTGGAGACAACTGTAGAAGCCAATTTTTACTTCCGCATCTGCCCTAAATGTTGGGCTAAAGTGATAATGAGGATTCAAATAATAAGCTGCAGCATGCAATGGCCTATGAAGTTGGTTTGCCCATCTCTCATCAATGATGGCCCATATTGGCTCATATCTACAATATAAACATATATCATATATGATATAAGTATAACACAAAATAAGCATATTAGCTAATTAAAACAAAAGAAAATATAGCAACTTACTTTTTTTTTATGTTATCAAAATTAATTTGAATCTTCTCCTTTGCACTATCCATCTGCTCATATATGAATCCCATCATAGGACCCTCTGAATCAACCATTCTAAGCACTTTGATGAGTGGAAAAGCTGCTTTCAAACATATTGTAACATGAGACCAAAATCGGCCTGTGTTCAAAGCAATTTTTTGGATTGATTTCCCCTCTTTAGAACCAGCAAATCTACTAGACTTCCATCTGGGAGAAGTAAACATTGACATCAATCCACCTTTATTCTCAAAAAGACACATTGGCATCAATCCACCTTTTTTCACTCCAAAATAACTCACTTTCAGAACTGAGCTCAAAATACTTGAGCACATTGGCGAAGGGCGATCACACGCCTCTCGTCGTGGGTACTCGATTTTGAGTGTCTTCAGAGTCTCAGTCGTATGGCTTTGGGTCTCAGCGTTGAGTGCGTGATGTTATGGCGATGGGGACCCCTTGTGTGCCCCTTTGTCCCTTGTTTTTATGCTTTGGTTTTTCGTGTGTACTTGCAGGAGAGCGATATACTCACCCCGGAGTCCGCTAGGATGGCCGGGGGGAGGGGTCGCTACGTTGTGTTGGTCAGCCTCATGCTGACCTTCTGACACCTGTTTGTTCTTGGCTTAAGGTTTGCGTAGCTCGTAGCGGTGTGTAGTCAGTTGGAGTCTAAGAGATGCTGAGGAGTTGGAGATTCTTTTCTCCCTTTTTGGTTTTCTTTAGTCGTACTCTCTTTCTAGTTTTTGAAAGTCATGTAAGGTCTTAAGGCCGTGATATTTCAGTGTTGTTTTATCATTCGTTGTGGACATTCGGCCCCTTTGTTTGAGTTTTTATTAGTTTTCGTTGCAGTTTCAAACTCTGAGTTATTTAGTTTTCCTGTTATCAATTATTAGCATTTTAGGTTTGTGGATTTTGTAAAACCCTAAACCCTAAACCCTAAAAACCCTAAACCCTAAAACCCTAAACCCTAAAACCCTAAACCCTAAAAACCCTAAACCCTAAAACCCTAAACCCTAAACCTAAACCTTAAACCCTAAACCCTAAAACCCTAAACCAAAAAAAAAAAACCTAAAGCCTAAAATCCTAAAACTCTAAACCCCAAACTCCTAAATCCTAAACCCTAAACCCTAAAACCCTAAACCCTAAAACCCTAAACCCTAAAGCCTAAAAACCCTAAACCCTAAAACCCTAAACCCTAAAACATAAACCTTAAACCCTAAAACCCTAAACCCTAAGCCAAAAAAAAACTAAACCCTAAAACCCTAAAACCCTAAACCCTAAAACCCTAAACCCTAAAACCCTAAAAAAAAACCCTAAAACCCTAAAACCCTACAACCATAAAACCCTAAACCCTAAACCCCAAACTCCTAAACCCTAAACCCTAAACCCTGTCGTGGGGCCCCGACTGGACCCATGTTATATTCTATTTGCAAACCAGGGATGTTACACCTTGCCTCTTCAAAGGCGTGTGAATGCGAATAATCACGGGGAAAATGCACATGTGGGCATAGTACACAATAAACTTATGCAATGACAAATTTAAGAAGACAAGAACACAGAACAGAAGTAAAAGTGATTCACTCCAACTATAATTTTGTTGGACGTCTAGGATATAACTGTCCACAACACCATTAGAAAAGAAATGAGTGTTGGAAAAACAATCACTAAACTAACATGTAAGTGATTATCAAATCAACATTCCGAAATGATATTATAGGTACGCTAATATCATATAAATAATTATCAACACAACACTCACTTAATTAACATATAAAATGGCTGAGGTAACCACCATGCATAATGAGAGAAATATCTTATTCAATCATATATTAACGTAATGGTCTAGGTCTTCTTTAAATAGTTGTTTCACTGCTTAGAAGGTCGCTCCACTCAGAAAAAATCACAATAAAATTAACTACTGTCATAAAAGAACATGTTTGATGCATAAATTTAGGCTTTGTTTGAATACCGGTCTCTCATCGAGAGCGGAAGGGAATGGAGTGGCGGGAAAAACTGCAGAAAGCTTCACGCAAAGAGGAAACAATTGACACAGGGCAGTTTGGCATGCCTCCGTCCCATCTATGTCGTAGTAACTAAAAAATGCGGCAAGAAATACCATAACATGCTAGTTCATTGTACAACTAAAAGTGAAAAATAGTATGTTTTGAAACAAATCTTCTATGAATATATCATGAAAGATCAGACTTGCTTAAAACCTGCTCTAACTTGAATTCATAAATGTTTCAATATTCACTGGTATCATTCGTGCCCTTGTTGATTGAATATATCATGAAAGATCAGACTTGCTTAAAACCTGTTCTAACTTGAATTCATAAATCATTCATATTCACTGGTATCATTCATGGCCCTGTTGATTGAAAATTGCAATATTACTACTGAGAGTGAGAGCGCCAGAATCATTACAAGAACAACACTCAAGCCTTTATCCCACTATAGTGGGGTTGGCTATATGGATCATTTGTCGCCATTGAACCCTATCTTTAGCTAGGGTGACTAAATTTTAAGCTGACCGTCTACCTAGCACAATCATCACCATTTTTCTTTCGGACTTGAGACCGGCATAGACTCAATATTACTACTAAGGGCGCCAGAATCATTACGGAGCAAAAAAAACACAATCAGGAAAAATATAAGAACGGAGCATTCAGATTGAAGAGAAGGAATCAACCTCGATGCCAATCCAAACCTCTGTATCCCCAAATCTTCTTCACTGAAATCGATTAGGGCAGAAGTTGGAAGGAAAATGCTATTGCCGGTGAAGTTTTTGAATTCGTAGGATGCTTGGAATCGGCGAGCCTTTGTCTGCGGAGGAGAAGAACATATGTTGAAATGTTGTTGTCGGTGAAGCCGCAGGATGCTTGAAATTGGCTAGACTTTGCGTGCAAAGAACAAATACTCTAAGTCACGAGCAAAACAGTCACCTCTCCCTACAGTCACCTCTCCCTACGAAGAGGCTTGGAGAGAAAGTAGAGGAGCCGACCGTGGACGATTGCGATCGAGCAGGACAGGGATGCGAGCGTCGTTGGAGGCAAGGAAGATGGGGATGCCCTACCAGGCAATCAGCGCGAAGAGGGAGCCCTATATCTGGTCGTCCACACCTGAACGAAGAAGAAGGATTGACCGCTTACAGCACGGGAGAAGGAGACGGGGAGGAGAGGGTTGGAGAAGAAGGCGATCGAGAGGGTTCTGGCGATAATGCAGCTTAAAAGTTCGACATGGGCAAAAATCGAAATAAAATGTCTACGCGGGCGGTAGTCAGCGAATGCACTGTTCACTCCATAATTGTCTTTATGTAAGTAGAGATAATACAATTATTTATGGCGATTGTTAACCGCAACCCTCGTATGGCTATACGCACCCCAGTTTTTTTAAAACCCCACCCTTCTCTAAACTTTAATCGCAACCCTAAAAACTAAAACCCCCTTCCGCCCGCCGCTCGCGTATTGCTCTTCTCAACTCATATTTTGAGTTTATTTAGCAGATATATGTATGTTTTGAGTTTATATAGCAGAAATATGTATGATTTTGAATTTATATAGCAGAAATATGAGTTTCACTTTGTTGTGGTATATTATCAAAGTAATGGTTTCATATTACCAGCAATTTAGCTTCACAGCAGCTTCGTATTTGTATATACATATTTGTCAAACTCATATTTGTATTTAACTGAAATATTCATAGCAACAACAGTCGTATGTTTCACCCGTTATTTATAGCAGCAGTTGTATATGCATACAGAGCAAGTGAAACATACAGAGGAGTCAGCTACAAGAAATTCCCTGAAATTAAGTACTTAATATTTTGGGGTGCGGCGAGAAAAAATATCGGGTTGCAGTTAACATTATTACAATTTTCAGGTTGCGGTTAACATTGGGGTGCGACAAGCCAAAATCGGGTTGCGGTTAACAATCGCCTTATTTATTATGCTCCAGCTTCACATCGAGCTCTACAAGCTTCCAAAAGCCTTAAATCAATACACGTCTCCAGAATTCCAATCACCATGAAAGATCTCCATTTTATTATCTGAATGAAATTCTTTTACAATAGGAACATATAAAACCATGATAGAGAAGCCACCATTTTTATTATCTATTCGGGGCAAAAAAGGCTGGAAATGAAACCTGCAACCTGTAGTGTGCATCCATCACTCTCATTTCCACGAAGAGAGAGGGGGCGTATCAGAATTCATCCAGCTGGAAAGTCCAGCAATTTGCCTGGGGCCCTTGACCGCATCTTCTGAAGCATAAGATTCCAGCTCAGCCATTTCTTCGGGCGCGAGCTTCAGGGAGAGCGCTCGAACGTTCTGGTCGAAGTTTTCGATCTTGGTGGTGCCAGGAATTGGGCAGACATCGTCGCCCTGATGATGAACCCAAGCCAGAGCAAGCTGAGCCGGAGTACAGCCCTTCCTTGATGCCATTTCTTTCACTCGTTCAAATATCTCGGCATTTTTCTCCACGTTTCCTGCTTGAAATCTCGGCATTTTCTACAACATAGAAACTGGAATTTTCACCAACCATACAAAAAAGGAAAAGGAAGTTCATACAATTTCAAAACAATAAATTTAAGTTCAATTGTTTTGCTATTTCTATTTCCATTACCTTGTAACCAAAAAGAGACAAAAAATCTATGGGAAATGTATCCAACTATCTGTCGTCGGTTCTATTACACATATTTTATTACGAGTCTTCATGTATTTGAGTTCGAGTTGTATGAGTTAAGTCGAGTCGAGTCTTAATGTTTTAGTAATTTCTTTTATTTAATGTTTTAGTGCTCATGTCTTGTAAGTCTATAAACAGACTCATTGGATCATCGTATGAAGTATGAAAGGAATTAACCAAGTTTTCTTTATATAAGTTCCTCTCTCTCTAGTTCTCTCATCTTCTTCCCATTTCTAAGGCTAGGGTTGAGGACGGCACCCTTCTTCCTCTCCTCTCACATTCTCGACGGGTTGAGCATGACTCTCGTTATATCTCTGCCTCCACCGCCACCTCTGACGACGTTACGGGCAGACCCATAACAACTTGGTATCAGAGCCCTTTGGTCCTCTTCTTCTCTTTCGTCACCACCTGAACCGAACTTCGAGTCATAATATTAGAGTGTTATCTTTTATTTAATGTTTTAGTGCTCATGTCTTGTAAGTCTATAAATAGACCTCTTGGGTGATTGTATGAAGTATGAAATGAATTAGCCAAGTTTTTCTTATCTCTCTAAGTTCCTCTCTCTCTCTCACATTCTCTCCTCTTCTTCCCATTTCTAGGGTTAGGGTTGAGCAAGACTCCCCTTCTTCATATCCCCTCGCATTCTCCACGGGTTGAGCTCGGCTACTCTTGTATCTCCGCCTCCACCGCCACCTCCGGCGACGTTACGAGCTAGGCCCATAACAAAATGATGGTGATCAAATTCACAAAAGTTGACAAGAGAATTCACAGGAATTCTAGACAACCGATGAAATGCAATATAAACTGCTGGGTTTATTCCAAATCGTCTACAGAAAAGGCGGGTGCTTGAAAATTTCTCATCTTTTGAGATAGCTTTTGGGGGTGAGAATGGTCAATAACACCCAACATAGATATGAGAGATAAGTTCAACAGCACCGCCCCAAGACAACTCGACCAATTCTGGTTGACACTGCTCCAACCAAAAGCTCGACGCATGAGGGGAGAAGTGGAATATAACCAACATTGTCTGTGAAATAGGTAAGCGTGTGTTTATAAGTGTGGGGTAACCCCTCACCCATTTGAGTTGACTTTTGAAATGAGAATGCCCAATTGAACCAAACATGGGTATGAGAGAGGTTTAACACTCTCCGTTCAAACCCACTTGGGCAATTCTAGTTGACAAAGCTCCAATGAAAAGCTCGATGTGTGAGAGGAGATTGTTAAATTTAGGGTGATGATATACGCAAACCGTATTTAGCTATTCATACCCCCTAGATAAATTTAAAACTCCTTTTTTTATTTTAATAACCCTAAACTTAATATATGCAGACCCTATTCAGGAACTAGATGTTCTCGAGTTCAAGCATGGTGGAATTTCCAACGCAGTCCTAGATCTCCGTCTTCCTCCTAGAACTCCGTCTTCCTCCTGCAACCCTTTGTGTTGTTGTTCGGATTGATCTGTTAATATAATTATTCTTCTGCTCAGCTTGGCGCTGGCATCTTTCAACAATCTGATGGTGAAATAAAAAACTATCGGCTCCCCCTGTGATGCTTCTTCCTCCTAACAGTTCTTACATTCTCGAGTCTGACATCCATTGTTAGCAATAGTCATGCCATTGCCATATCAAATTGCCGCTAGCCCAAGGTTATCATTTTTTCCAACTTCTCGTTTCCTCGAAGCTGCTCCTCCCTCCGGAGAGATGCAAAGTTAGCAATACCCATGGAAACTATCTGTGCAACTATCGCTTGGCGATGCCGAGCCGCTCGTACCCTCAAGGCGTCATGAGTGAAGATGGGTAATTATTCTCTCTTAGAAATTCGATGTTTTCTTATCCATCCACTTCTTGTGATTTTTCCCATGGCATTCAATATTGATACGCAAAATTATGAGTTTGTCCTCTTGTTGAGACAACCGTTTCTGTTCGGAGAGATTAAATGATTTGAATGAACTAAAAAATAGAAAATAAGAGGGGGTGTTGATCAACAACATGAATTGCTATCTGTTAATATACGCTCTCATAGTTGTTCAATGTTTCTTGGTTGGAGTGCTAATATATGCTCGAGGATTTGTTCAATCTTTCGTGGTTGGAGTTCTATGTTTCACTATTTATCCTTGCAACACTTTTCCAACTTTGTATTATTGTAGCTACGCAAGCCTGAATATGTTCATTGAGTAATTTTCTTCAGGTGAACATAAAAAGAGAATTCAAATGAACCAGCACTCTTAGGTGAGTTTTCATTGGTGTTTGATATTTAACGAACACTGGAACCTAGGATAACTGATTGTGGTAGCTAATATGTTGCAGTTTACAAGTGTTTGAACTACTCAAGAGACTATTTGTATATAATGCTAATTTTCACGTATGGAAAGTTATAATTTTTTTTTAATTTGGTCTGAATATTGCATTGATTTATAAATATAATTTCATGATCTGAGTATATTAAAGGGCTATGAATAGCCAAAGAGAATCTGTGTATATCAGCACTTTAAATTTATCCCACATCCTCTGCGGAGTAAGAGAATGTTTGGTTTATAAGTGTGAGGAAATCCCTTGCCCATCTGAGCTAACTTCTGGGATGAGAAGGTCTACTAGAACTGAGCAAAAACTATGAATTTCTAAAGCTTGAGTGCTCACACACCTTAAATTTAAAATTGACAGAAATTTGGTTTCCATGTTTCATTAATTTACAGTAGTGTAATTGCCATTAAGCTGGCAGTTTTAACTTTCAGGTTTGCTATCAGAATAACCAACATAAAAAAGGCAGAAATTTAAAGCTTCCAATACAGTGGGGTACCTTTCGAAGATCTTGCTCCGAGAAACTCTCAACAACCTGTGGCCCATAAGACAAGAAACCTCTTCCCAGTGGACTATATGCAACAATTCCAATTCCAAGTTCTCTGGAACAAGAAAAAGGCGCATAATTTCATGTAAGAACAGCAGTTCAACAACAAAAAAAGAAATTAACTTCTCCCTGTGAAGAAATAAACAGAATAGTTGAGGAGATTTAAAGAAGCAAACCTGCAAGTAGGAATTATCTCTTTCTCAGCATCTCTCGTCCATAAAGACCACTCCAGCTGGATAGCAGTGATAGGGTGAACTGCATGAGCTCTCCTTATAGTTGAGGCTGAAGCTTCAGATAATCCAATGTATTTTATCTTCCCCTCTTCAACTAGTTTCTTAAGTTCTCCCATCTGTGAATCATAGAGAACAACACCTCATAGTAATCTGAGTACAAAAGATGTCACTATCTAATACGGAACATAGATATGTTTGCGGCATATGTATAATAACTTCAAACAAAAACATAAAGGCATACACCTAAAAGATATGCTATAGAAGGCTGCATCGATACTAGCTTGTAGATTTCACTAATGAAATGGAGAAGTTGAAAGCGCATGATAAAAAAGCTTTCGAATGGGTTAAAGAAAGACATTGGGTGAAGTCTCGTTTTAATACTTGGCTTAAATGTGATATATTGTTAAATAATTTTTGTGAAGCTTTTAACAAAGTGATTCTAAAAGCTAGAGATAAGGTTATAATAACAATGTTGATGACTATAAGGGTGTTACTTATGAAGAGGCTTCACACGCAAAGAGACAAGGTATTCAAGTTTAATGGCGAGATATGTCATTTCATACAACAAACTTTGAAGAACAACAACAAAATGCACATAACTACATTTTAGTATGAAATGGTCATCACAAATTTGAAGTCGAATGATGGAGATGAGATAAGTGGACGGTTAATTTGAGTTGTAGAAGTTGCAGTTGTATGCGGTGAGATCTAACAAATATTCCTTCTATGCATGCAACATCATGCATATTCTATCTAAGAGAAAATGTTGAAGACTATGTTGAACATTGATATAGAAATGATATGTTTTGAGGGCATATAAACACTTGTTAAATCTGATAAAATCACATAAGTGCTCATTGGCAAATTTAAATCCAATAGTTATGTGGTGTAATAATCACAAGAAGCCCGAAAGGCCATCACATTATGCTAGAAGAAAAGAGGACAAATTGGAGGGCCAAAAATATTGAGTAAAAAG
The DNA here is from genome assembly GCA_033032865.1 of Dactylorhiza incarnata. NCBI lineage: Eukaryota > Viridiplantae > Streptophyta > Magnoliopsida > Asparagales > Orchidaceae > Dactylorhiza > Dactylorhiza incarnata. The sequence continues at coordinate 1,093,633 of JAWHQI010000227.1, read as the reverse complement.
GCATGAGATGAAGTACACATGCTCCAACTGTGGGAAGAGACATAACAAGAAGGGTCCGTTCGTTACGTCGGAATTAAGATGCAGGAATTGAAATTGTGGGAATTGAAATTAAAGTCAATTACAATTCTGTTGTTCGGCTGAATGCAGGAATTCTATCACATGAATTGAAATTAGTAAATTCACTTTTCGGTTGCATATTAGAATTTTTCGCCCGGGCGCGCATTTTTTCGCCCGGGCGTGCATTTTACGCACGGGCGCGCATTTTTCGCCCGAGCGCGCATATTTTCGTCGGGCGCGCATATTTTTGCCCGAGCGCGCATTTTTCCTCCTGGGCACACATTTTCCGCCCGGGGGCGAATTTTTCCGCCCAGGCGGGCATTTTCCGCTTCCGCCCGAGCGCGAATTTTTCCACCCGGGCGAAAAATACGCGCCCGTGAGAATAAAGCGCATCCGGGCGAAAAAATTGTGCCCGGGCGGGAAAAAGCTCGCCCGGACAAAAAATGCGCGTCCGGGTAAAAAATGCGCGCCCAGTTAAAAAGTGCGCGCGCAGGCGAAAAAAGCGCGGCAGGGCGAAAAAACCCGCCCGGATGAAAAAAGCGCGCCCGGGAAGAAAATGCGTGCCCAGGCGAAAAATGCAAACTCGGGAGAAAAATGAGCGCGTGTTAGGAAAAAAGCGCTCGGGCGAAAAAAGCGCGAGCCGGCGAAAAAAACGCGCCGGGGCGAAAAAAGCGCGCCTGGGCGGAAAAAAGCGCTCCCAGGTGGAAAATGCGCTCCCGGGCGGAAAATGCGCGCCAGAGCGGAAAATGAGCGCGTGGGCGGAAAAATGCGCGCCCGGGCGAAAAAATGCGCGCCCGGGCGTAAAAATGTGCACCCGGGCGAAAAATGCGCTCCCGGGCGAAAAATGCGCGCACTGGCGGAAAAATGGCACCCGGGCAGAAAAATGCGTGCTCGTGCGAAAAAATGCTTGCCAGGGCGAAATATGCGCGCGCGAGCGAAATATTCACATCCGGGCGGAAAAATGCGTGCACGAGCGGAAAATGTGCGCCCCGTCGAAAAATCCGCTCTTCAGCGAAAAATGTGCCCCAGGCGAACAACAAAGTTGGCGTCGAGGACTTTTTGAGATAGTCAGGGGTGCACTGGTAGGGTTGGGAATTGCGAATGAAGACCTCGCGAGGTCGGAATTGAGGGACACATGTTTCTTTTAAACCCAATTCCTGTGGGAATTGAAATTAATTCCAATTCCGATGTATTTTTATGGCCGCCGAACGCTTGAATTGAAATTGTCAATTGAATTTCAATTCCAACACTCCAATTCCGACGTAACGAACGGACCGGAAGTGTTGTGTTGAAGCATCCAACACCAAAGAAACAACAAAGTCTACTACAAAAACAAAGCTACCGGTAAACATTACTTCTTTTTTTAATCATTTTTTATTATGAGACTGTTTTTTAATCATGTTGTGTTTATACACAGGTAAGGAAGAATATGTTGTACAACCCTCATATTTGCCGAGCTGGTGTGACCCGACGCAGGTAAGATCGCCATAGAGAAAATAGTCGTGGCGTAGTAGATCGAGCAGTTGGAGGTCACTAAGACCGAAAAGAGAAGGCCCGGGGGGGGGGGGCATATGTAACACCTCCCCTGTAATGACCATATAATATGGGTCCGGCCGGGACCCCACAGCATATAACCGCCACAGCTTTAGTATTAAAAGATGATATTAACTACCAAATCTCATAACTCAGACAACACAGCGGAAACAACTAAGCCACAGAGATTGTTCATACTACAAAGGAGTCCAACTGGCCTTAAGGCCTTACAAAACAATGTCCAAAACATCAAACATTCCATAATAAAAGACATCCCAACAAAAGGGGAAGGATAGTTTTTCCCTAAGCTACCTCGGCATGCAAGCCGGATATAACAAAGTACGAAGAAAGTGATGCAGGAAATCAACTAAGCACTTCGTGAGGCTTTAGGCCTTTTTGGCCGGCGCGCTGGGTCCAGCCTGCGATTCGTGCCCTGCAACCAAATCACAGAGAGCGGTAAACGAGGGTCAGCTATGGCTGACCACAAGCGGTGTGACAACATCCCTCCTCCCGGCCGTCCTAGCGGACCCCGGGGAACTACTTCACCCTGCAAGTCAGCACTTCGTATGCAAATGTACATAAAGGAAAGCAACGTAAATACTGGCATGAGTGTCACAAGCATCATCCACGTTTCTATGTTGAGCAGGTAATAAAAGGGGCCTAACAATGCAAAATGAGTGCAAGCCCGGGTTTCACCCAAGGCGCCCTAAAGCGTATGAATCTAACACATCATCATACATCACCAACACAAGGGTACTCATTACTTCCCCACAAGGGCATCAAAACCCAAGGCCAAGCGCTCTCGCTGAGACCCACCTCGCCTGGCCCACCATACCATCGGGCTTGTCTGACAGCTCACACGCTCGGGCCGCCAACAACGCACCAAGACCGATTCTAAGAATTCTGGCCAATCAAAACGTCCCAAGGCCCTGGGCTTACTCTCGGGACAACGTCCACCGATTGCCTCGCCTGGCGACCGTCAACGGACTCAACCGTAGCACAGACATTCTCGTCAGTCAACAATCGAAGGGACTAATCTTGCCGGGACACTCTCCACACGTGAATCTCAGTCTTCACGGGATAGCCAGCCGACCACAAAGACCAATCGCGCCTTCGCACAACACTAGGCATCACAAGCCCCATAATCCGCACATTATTTCTCCGCCCTAAACCCAACATTCGTTACCACACGAAGCTACAAGGGCATCGCAACGACGAGTTCGCCGTAATCGGATTTCTAACAAAACCCCTAAAATGTGCGTAAATCAACATCACCGGATCGGACCAACGGCCACAAATCCGGCTTCACCCACAATGCCTAATCCGCTAGCGGAGCGGATCTCTAGTGCAAAACATGCCGGGGACGGACACAATCAACCCGGTGGTTTCTCTTGAACCAAGGCGACCCGGATCCCTCTCACTCGACGGATCCGGTGCCAAAATGCAGAAAAAGAAGAGATGCCAAACGCGCATCCTAAAGACCGGGAGGAGAAATGTCGTTACCTTTTGAGATCTCCTCCTAGCCATGAGAAGCTTGCAAACAAACGGTGGAGAAGAAGCGCCTTGATGCCCTCTACGCACTGCCGGTCTCGGATCGGCGAACGGAGCTCCGAAGCTCCGGCAATGGCGGATTCCCCTTCTTCCTCCTCCTTGCCTCCTCCTCCTTTCTCCAACCTAAGAGAGAGAAAGTCTTGGAAATAATGAGGGTTTAACTCCTCTACCAAGCCCTAAACCCCCACAGCCATCCATCGCAGCCGTTGGATCAAATTCCAATAGATTTGGACGGACCGATCTCCTTCTCCGCTCAAAATCGCGGAGCAGAATAAACAGGGCGCACGATCACATGCGCACGGTCACTGGTCGTGCGCGAAGAGGACACTGGTCGTGCGCACTGTTCGAGACAGAACTCTGAATCCTTGCGACTAACGCACGATCACATGCGCACGGTCACTGGTCGTGCGCGAAGAGGACACTGGTCGTGCGCACTGTTCGAGACAGAACTCTGAATCCTTGCGACTAACGCACGATCATTGGCGCACGATCACTGGTCGTGCGCGAAGAGGACAAATGGTCGTGCGCAGAGAACTGCTATGGAATTCCTAGCCTATCCCGAGCGCAGCACTACCACCCCGCCTACCTCGCTGAACTACGATTTTTGGGGTGTTACAACTCCACCCCCCTTAAAAGAATTTCGTCCTCGAAATTTCAGAATTTAAACAGGAAATTCATAACGCATACCTGGAGTGAAAAGTTCCGGGAAATCCTCCCGCATCGCTTGCTTACGCTCCCAAGAGAATTCGTCTCGCCCGCAGTTGTCCCATCGCACCTTTACAAGTTCGACTTGCTTGTTACGCAACTGCCGGACTTCTGAATCCTCCACGCACACCGGGCGAACCCTCGCCCCCAAGTTTTCCATCACCGGCACCGCCGCCGCTTCGACCACGACACTCGGCTCTACCAAAGCTTTCCTCAGCACGGAGACATGGAAAACGTCATGTAATCCACTCAGCTCTGCGGACAACGCCAAACGATAGGCTGCTTCGCCTATACGCTCCGTAACCTCGAACGGACCCAAATATCTCGGACTCAACTTCTTGAGTCGCCGCACCCGCGAAACACCCTTGAACGGCTTGATCTTCAAGTAGACCATGTCGCCCACGGCAAACTCCACATTTCTGTGGCGCGCATTAAAATACTTCGCTTGTCGATCCTGAGCAACCTTCATGCGCTCCTGAATCGTCCGCACAATCTCGCAAGCATCTTCCACCACTTGCTTTCCCAAAAGCTTAGTGTCTCCCACCTCTGCCCAAGACATCGGCGTTCGACACTTCCTTCCATACAAAGCTTCGTATGGCGCCATCTTGATACTCGCCTGGAAGCTATTATTATAGGAGAACTCCACCATGAAAAGGTGGTCCTCCCAACCTTTGCCAAAGTCGAGAGTACACATCCTCAACATGTCTTCCAACGTACGGTTCGTTCGCTCCGTCTGACCATCGGTCTGCGGGTGGAACGCGGTGCTAAACTTGAGCTTCGTGCCTAGACTTTTCTGCACTAATCTCCAGTCCTTCGATGTGAATCGCCCATCGCGATCACTAACGATGCTCTTCGGAATCCCGTGCAACCGCACAATGTTTCGAACATAAAGCTCCACGAGCTTCTCCACGCCATCGTTCTTCTGATTCGGAATGAAGTGGGCCACCTTCGTCAGGCGATCCACTATCACCCAAATCGCATCGTTACCCTGCTGCGATCGAGGCAAACCATGCACAAAATCCATAGAGATGTCATCAAATTTCCATTCGGGGATGGGAAGAGGCTTCAAGAACCCGCCGGGCCTTTGGCACTCAGCCTTCACCAAGGCACAAGTCTGACATCGGCTCACGTACTCGGCTACATCCCGCTTCATCCCAGGCCACCAAAAAGATTTCTTCAAATCCGCGTACATCTTTGTACTTCCTGGATGAACGGAGTACTTCGTAAAGTGAGCTTCAAACATCAACTCCTCGCGAAGCTTGCCGAAGCGCGGAACACAGATCCTTTCGTCTCTCCTCAGAATTCCACCAACCATCTCCAAAGCAGTGCCTTCGCTTTGTTGAGCCTCCAACACCAACTGTTGGCACTCCCCGTCCGCACTGGTCGCCTCTCGGATTCGATCCGTTATATCACACTGCATTTCAATCCAGTTCAAACGGGCTATGCTAGACTCACCTCTAGCCACACAAGAAATGTCAAGAGACTCCAAGTCCCGAATCAAACGCTCGTTATGCGCCTCCATCCAATTACCTTGCCCGGAGGACTTCCTACTCAAAGCATCCGCCACCACGTTGGCTTTACCCGGCGTATACTGAATCTCCACGTCGTAGTCCCCAAGGAACTCGACCCACCTACGCTGCCGCATATTCAGATCCTTTTGGTCTAGGAGATACCTCAGGCTTTTGTGATCCGTGAAGTTCTCCACCTTCGCACCATAAACATAGTGTCTCCACAATTTTAGCGCAAAGATTACCTCCGCCAACTCCAGATCATGGACGGGATAATTCCTCTCATGAGTCTTTAACTGCCTTGACCCATACGCTATCACCTTGCCGTGCTGCACCAGCACGCAACCCAACCCGCAACCTGACGCGTCGCTAAAGATCTGAAATCCTTCCGTCCCACTAGGAAGACTAAGGATTGGGGCAGACATCAATCTTTCCTTCAAATTCTCGAATGCCCGGGCACACTCCGGTGTCCAAACAAACCTCTGGTCCTTGCGAGTGAGTGTGGTGAGGGGCAACGCCATCCGCGAAAAGTTCTCCACGAACCTTCTATAATAACCGGCTAGTCCAAGGAAACTCCGGACTTCCGCCACGGTCCTCAAGACAGGCCAATCTCTAATGGCTTCAATCTTCGCTGGATCTACCGCCACCCCATCTCCACTAATTAAGTGCCCCAAGAAAGCCACCTTCTCGATCCAAAACTCACATTTTGAGAACTTAGCATAAAGCTGATTCTCCCTTAGAGTCTGCAATACTTGCCTCAAGTGAGACTCATGCTCTGCCTCCGATTTCGAATACACCAAGATATCATCTATAAACACCACCACGAACGAATCTAAGAACGGGCGAAAGACCCTGTTCATCAAATCCATGAACACAGATGGCGCGTTCGTCAAACCGAACGGCATCACCGAAAACTCATAGTGGCCATACCGAGTCCCAAACGCTGTCTTGGCAACGTCCTCTTCTCGAATCTTCAACTGGTAGTACCCCGATTTCAAATCCAACTTGGAGTACACCACCGACCCCACTAACTGGTCGAACAAATCATCGATTCGGGGAATCGGATATTTATTCTTAACGGTCAATTTATTCAATTCACGGTAATCGATACACAACCGCATACTTCCGTCTTTCTTCTTCACAAACAAAACCGGCGCGCTCCACGGCGAAGAGCTGGGCCTAATGTACCCTTGCTCTAACAACTCCTGCAACTGAACCTTTAACTCGGCCAGTTCCTTCGGTGCCATCCTAAACGGAGGACGCGACACTGGCCTCGCACCCGGTACCAACTCTATCGAGAAATCGATTTCACGCTGAGGAGGTGCTCCCGGAAGCTCCTCGGGGAATACATCCTCAAATCCTTCCACCACCGGAACTTCTCTAATAGCCAACTTTGTGGAGTGAGTCTCCAACAAAGCTAAGAACGCCTCGCCTCCTTGGTTTACCGCACGCCTCATTTGCATAGCGGAAATCAGGGAGTAAGCCACTCCGCTTAGGCCTTCGAACTTAACCTCTGCTCTACCTTCACCTCTCAGGGTTACCACCTTCAACTGGCAGTCGATACTAGCTCGCTGCTCCGCAAGCCAGTCCATTCCCAAGATAACATCGAATTCAGCTAGCGGCAGAATCGCTGCTACCAACACGAAATCACAATCGCCAATTTGCATCACAATGCGTCCCTTCCTCATGGTAGTCATGAAAGACCCATTCGGCATACGCACACTCAGCTCCACTCCTGCCACTACGGGCTCAGCACCAATCTTCCGGATAAAACTTTCCGCAAGAAAAGAGTGTGACGCCCCCGTGTCGAACAACACTCGAGAGGGGTAGCCTGAAACTAGCACGAAACCTAACCACGTGCAAAACAAACATGAAAGGCCGCAAACTACATTATAGTAACAAACGGAACTTAAACCTTTCGTACCTGTCACCACATCGGGTTGACGTATCGCTTCCTGTTGCCCAAAATTATAGGCCCTAGGCTGCACTGGAGGGAACCGCGAAGCACTCGACTCCGCCGCTTTCCCCTTTTCTGCAACACCGGGACCCGAACGCACCGATTGTTCTTGTCTCGGCTCTGGCCCAGCTCCGCCCTCGGTACAAAAACGACTAATGTGACCCACCTTGCCACACTGGTAACAAGTAACCGGACCCTTGGAACGGAAATCTCCCGAAGGTGCGCCACTTCTCTCCCCAGGCCAATTAGGACGGGGCTTCTTCTTCCATCGGCTGCCCTCGGACTTCCACTGGGACTGAGACTTAGGAGGCTTTCCTTCTCCCTGCCTTACCGCAACACCCTTTCGCCGTTGAGTTCGCTCCAAGTCGCTCTCCAGCGTGCGAGCGGCTTCGACCAATTCATTGAATCCCGCATTCTTCAAGGCTATGAGTGGTTGCCTTAAATTTTCCCTCAACCCTTGATAAAAGAGGTTATCTCTCTCTTCATCATCTGCCATTGTCGTGCCCGCATACCGACCCAACCGAGTGAGCTCTTGCAGATATTCATCCACCGTCTTCTCCCGCTGCACCAAATGCAGAAACTGCCGCTGCAGTGCTAACCTTGTTGAAGCCGGAATGTAACGCTTTAGGAAAGCGTTTCCGAACTCCTCCATGGACGGAACACGCCCAACAAAAAGTCGACCGTTATGGTTCACCCACCACAACTTCGCATCGCCCTCTAACATGAACCTCGCAAAGTGAGACTGCCTCTCAGCTGGGGTCTCAGCTGGGGTCTCAGCTGCCTTCAAGAGCTCCTGGATCCTCGAAAGCCAATCCTCGGCATCCGTTGGAGTGCCCACTCCCTTGAATGTCGGAGGGTGGAAACTCAAGAAATACTTCATGAATCGATCACCCATCGGAATAGCTCTCTCCGCTAGAGGCTCTGCTTGCCTTACTTCGACATCCGGTGCATCCGGCGTAGCCGCCGGAGTGACAGGGGTCGCAACTTGCACCACCGGCGTAGGAACCCGTGGCATCGCTCCAGCTTGAGCCGCTACCATTGCCTCCGCTAGCATGCGACAGAAATCAGCCGGGGACATGCCCACATTCATGAGGCCTGGAGCAGTAGCACTACTCCCCGAAGGCTCCTCTTGCCTCCTCGATGTCCCCGCATCGTCGCCAACATCCTAGAATAAGCAAGGAAACAAATAAACACTCAACAGGATCTAAACGCAAGACCCGAACGCAGGGATACTCATGATCCCGCACTATACTCCTATGTGAACAATCTCTTACGCGATCCAAAAACACTAGACCTCGCAAGAATACTAGAACCAACCTGGCTCTGATATCAAATTGTAACACCTCCCCTGTAATGACCATATAATATGGGTCCGGCCGGGACCCCACAGCATATAACCGCCACAGCTTTAGTATTAAAAGATGATATTAACTACCCAATCTCATAACTCAGACAACACAGCGGAAACAACTAAGCCACAGAGATTGTTCATACTACAAAGGAGTCCAACTGGCCTTAGTTACAAAACAATGTCCAAAACATCAAACATTCCATAATAAAAGACATCCCAACAAAAGGGGAAGGATAGTTTTTCCCTAAGCTACCTCGGCATGCAAGCCGGATATAACAAAGTACGAAGAAAGTGATGCAGGAAATCAACTAAGCACTTCGTGAGGCTTTAGGCCTTTTTGGCCGGCGCGCTGGGTCCAGCCTGCGATTCGTGCCCTGCAACCAAATCACAGAGAGCGGTAAACGAGGGTCAGCTATGGCTGACCACAAGCGGTGTGACAACATCCCTCCTCCCGGCCGTCCTAGCGGACCCCGGGGAACTACTTCACCCTGCAAGTCAGCACTTCGTATGCAAATGTACATAAAGGAAAGCAACGTAAATACTGGCATGAGTGTCACAAGCATCATCCACGTTTCTATGTTGAGCAGGTAATAAAAGGGGCCTAACAATGCAAAATGAGTGCAAGCCCGGGTTTCACCCAAGGCGCCCTAAAGCGTATGAATCTAACACATCATCATACATCACCAACACAAGGGTACTCATTACTTCCCCACAAGGGCATCAAAACCCAAGGCCAAGCGCTCTCGCTGAGACCCACCTCGCCTGGCCCACCATGACATCGGGCTTGTCTGACAGCTCACACGCTCGGGCCGCCAACAACGCACCAAGACCGATTCTAAGAATTCTGGCCAATCAAAACGTCCCAAGGCCCTGGGCTTACTCTCGGGACAACGTCCACCGATTGCCTCGCCTGGCGACCGTCAACGGACTCAACCGTAGCACAGACATTCTCGTCAGTCAACAATCGAAGGGACTAATCTTGCCGGGACACTCTCCACACGTGAATCTCAGTCTTCACGGGATAGCCAGCCGACCACAAAGACCAATCGCGCCTTCGCACAACACTAGGCATCACAAGCCCCATAATCCGCACATTATTTCTCCGCCCTAAACCCAACATTCGTTACCACACGAAGCTACAAGGGCATCGCAACGACGAGTTCGCCGTAATCGGATTTCTAACAAAACCCCTAAAATGTGCGTAAATCAACATCACCGGATCGGACCAACGGCCACAAATCCGGCTTCACCCACAATGCCTAATCCGCTAGCGGAGCGGATCTCTAGTGCAAAACATGCCGGGGACGGACACAATCAACCCGGTGGTTTCTCTTGAACCAAGGCGACCCGGATCCCTCTCACTCGACGGATCCGGTGCCAAAATGCAGAAAAAGAAGAGATGTCAAACGCGCATCCTAAAGACCGGGAGGAGAAATGTCGTTACCTTTTGAGATCTCCTCCTAGCCATGAGAAGCTTGCAAACAAACGGTGGAGAAGAAGCGCCTTGATGCCCTCTACGCACTGCCGGTCTCGGATCGGCGAACGGAGCTCCGAAGCTCCGGCAATGGCGGATTCCCCTTCTTCCTCCTCCTTGCCTCCTCCTCCTTTCTCCAACCTAAGAGAGAGAAAGCCTTGGAAATAATGAGGGTTTAACTCCTCTACCAAACCCTAAACCCCCCCAGCCATCCATCGCAGCCGTTGGATCAAATTCCAATAGATTTGGACGGACCGATCTCCTTCTCCGCTCAAAATCGCGGAGCAGAATAAACAGGGCGCACGATCACATGCGCACGGTCACTGGTCGTGCGCGAAGAGGACACTGGTCGTGCGCACTGTTCGAGACAGAACTCCGAATCCTTGCGACTAACGCACGATCACATGCGCACGGTCACTGGTCGTGCGCGAAGAGGACACTGGTCGTGCGCACTGTTCGAGACAGAACTCTGAATCCTTGCGACTAACGCACGATCATTGGCGCACGATCACTGGTCGTGCGCGAAGAGGAGAAATGGTCGTGCGCAGAGAACTGCTATGGAATTCCTAGCCTATCCCGAGCGCAGCACTACCACCCCGCCTACCTCGCTGAACTACGATTTTTGGGGTGTTACAGCATACTTCCTCATTTGGACCATAGATCCACTCGCCCCGGGCAACTAGTCGAATGACCAGGAGGTCCGCTCGCCCAGTTAGCTTGGACCTATGGTCCACTCGCCCGGTTAGCTGAGTGGAACAGGAGGTCCACTCGCCCAGTTCGGGTGGTGGACCTTGGTCCACTCACCCGACCCCCGGCAAGGGGGGGAGTGGACGTCTCATCTCCCACTCGCCCCCCTCCCCCCTCCTGTTCTGGTCGTTCAGGATCGTAGTCGGGTTGCGGGTAGCAGAATCTTGGCTATACGCAGCCCATTTTTGGGAAGTCTATAAATAGACCCCCATGGGCACCTTGGGAAGGGTTGGTCTCCCCTCTCCCTTGCGTGTGTCTTGTGAGCAAGCACTCCACCCCCCCTGTCAGTTAAGGTTGACAGCAAGGTGACCCTTAGTGCCCTCCAAGGTGCCCATGCTCAGCATTGGCTTGGGAGGGGAAGCTCTCTTCGAACTTCCGGGTGTGTGGTGGGACCTCCTCGCTGCAGCTTAAGGGGTCTGATCAGGTCTTCAGGTCTTTGTAGGTGCAAGGTCCTTCGGCTCTTAGCAACTAGTCAAGTGTTCTAGCTCAGGTCAAGTAAGGATCAGATGCATATCCGTTGCGAACGTCGAGACCGGTTCTCTGGTTTCAACATTCTGGTGCGGTGAGCGTGGAAGCAGCTAGTTCGAAAATCTCTGAGCAAGTCTCATGGCTGGAAGCAAAGAGCCAAGGAACTCACCTCCTCCCAGCGTGTCGTGGCAATAGGCAAGGGAAGAGGAGGCAAAGAAGGTAGATCATGTGTTGGAAGATCTGGCCAAGTTGGAGGTGGCAGAGGAGGTGAAAGAGAGGGAGGTCGTCAGCGGCAGTGGAAGGCTGGAGAGGATACGAATCAGCGGGAGGCTGAGCGAACAGGATCAAGAGAAGGTCTGAAGGTGTGTCCAGCAGAATGTGGACATCTTCGCATGGAGCGCTGCAGAGATGTGGGGTGTCGATGCGAATGTAGCATGTCATCGCCTCAACCTCGACTCAAGCATCCGCCCCATTCGCCAAAAGAAGAGGGTTGTGTCGACCACCCTCGTCGGGCCGATCAGAGAGGAGGGGGGAAACTGCTAGAGGCAGGGTTCGTAGAAGAAATCCAATATCCAGGATGGGTTTCTAATGTGGAGATGGTAAAAAAGGGGGATGGGAGGTGGAGAATGTGTGTGGATTTCTCTCTGTTGAACAAGGTCTGCCCTAAGGATTGTTATCCTTTGCCTCAGATCGACGCGTTGGTAGACTCAGCTGTCGGCTTCCCGGTGATGAGCTTCTTGGATGCGTTCTCCGGCTACCATCAAATCTGAATGCATCCGTCAGATGTTAAGGATGTTTCTTTCATCACAGACGACGGGTGTTATTGTCACAAGATGATGCCTTTCGAACTGAGGAACGCAGGAGCAACCTACCAAAGGATGATGGACCGAGTCTTTAAGGAGCAGAAGGGGCGCAACCTAGAAGTCTATGTGGACGACTTGATGGTCAAAAGCAGGGACGTAGAGTCCCACCTGCAAGGTTTAGTGGAGACCTTCGCTACCCTTCGGAGGTTCAAGATGAGGCTTAACCCTTCTAAATGTGTCTTCAGAGCAAGCCGAGGAAAGTTCCTAGGTCACCTGTTCACCCCGGAGGGGGTCGAACCCAATCCGGACAAGGTCAAAGCCATCCTGGAGTTGGAGTCGCCGAGGAGTGCGAAGGAGATTCAAAGGCTGACAGGGAAGTTAGCAGGGTTGAGCCGGTTTCTCTCCAGAGCAGGGGAGAATTGTTCTCCCTTCTTCAGAGCCCTGCGCCAGGGTCAGAGGTTTGAGTGGACACCAGAGTGCGAGAAGGTTTTTCAGGCATTGAAGGAACAACTGACGCGGGCTTCCTTGCTCCAGGGACCGAGAGAAGGAGAAGACCTTTTTCTCTACCTGGGGGTAGGAGTTGAGGTGGTGAGCTCGGTCCTGGTCTGGGAGGAGGGAAAGACGCAGCTGCCGAAATACTACGTTAGCCGAGTCCTGAAAAAGACAGAGCTCAGGTATCCCGTCCTGGAGAAGTTGGCGTTCGCTTTGATCATCTCGGCCCGAAAGCTCCGTCCCTATTTCCAGGCTCATTCGATCAGAGTGGTGACCGATCACCCCCTTCACAACATTATGGAAGGAGTGGAGCACTCAGGCAGGTTGGCAAAGTGGTCAGTCGAGCTTAGCGAGTTCGATGTCACCTTCGTCCCTCGGCTATCGATGAAAGCGTAGGCGGTAGCAGACTTCCTGGCAAAGTATGTGACTGAGGTGGATGAGTCGGAACCCACCAGGTTGATAGCATGGGAGCTGTTCGCGGAAGGGGCATCAGGAAAGAATTCCCTCGGCGGAGGGGTGATCCTGGTCAGTCTACAGGGGACAAGGATCGAGCAAGCGATCGACAACCGATTCCTCGTGACCAACAACCAGGCCGAGTGTGAAGCAGTGGTGGCTGGGCTTCGTCTGGCAAGGGAACTGGAAATCCGAGACGTGAAGGTTTTCACAGATTCGATGGTGGTGGCCTCCCAGGTTCAAGGAGAGTTCGAGGCCAAGGAGCCGACCCTCCAGAAGTATCTGGTGAAGGTTAGAGATCTCATCGGGTGGTTCCGCACTTTCTCCATCCAGCATATTCCGAGAGAGGAAAATGTCCGAGTAGATCGGTTGGCGATATACGGCCCTCGCGCGGGAGGAACGGTGACCGAGTTGTTCCGCCCATCCATCGAGGAAGGAGAGCTGATGGAGATCGATCAAAGAGCCTCGTGGGTGGACCCAATCCTTACCTTTCTGGCCTCGGGCAAGTTCCCAGAGGGGGTCCCAGATAAGAAGCGATTCATGTACAAGTCAACATACTACCTGATGCGAGAAGGAAGCTTGTACAGGAAGACCCTGACCGGGCTCCTAGCAAGGTGCGTGACGGAGGATGAGGTTCCGAAGGTCTTCGAAGAAATCCACTCCGGGGAGTGCGGAAGCCATTCTGGAAGCCAAACCTTAGAGAAGAGAGTGCTGAGGCAGTGATACTTCTGGCCGACCCTTCGAAAGGACACCATGGAGTTTGCGAAGAAGTGTCAGAAGTGCCAGCTTTTCGCGCCACTTCAACTCCAACCCGCGCAAAGGCTCTGGACAATCACAGCACCCTGACCCTTTGCCATCTGGGGAATGGACTTGGTCGGCCCCTTCTTTCAGGCCAGCGGTCAAAGAAGGTTCCTATTAGTCATGATAGACTGCTTCTCCAAGTGGGTGGAGGTTAAGGCTTTGGCAAAAACAACCTCGCAGGTAATAAGGAATTTCATTTGGGGAGAAATAATTTGCAGGTACGGGCTCCCCCTCGCCATAGTGACGGACAATGGACCACAGTTCGCTAGTGGGGAACTCATTAGCTTCTGTGGTCAATTGGGCATCGATCTCCGCTTCGTCTCCGTTCATCATCCTCGGAGCAACAGGCAAGTGGAGGCGGCAAACAAAGTCATAGTCAACCTGTTGAAGAAAAAAGTGGAGAACTTGAAGGGGAACTGGGTGGAGCAGCTTCCCTCGGTCCTGTGGGTCTTGGGGATGACACCCAACACGGCGACGGGAGAAACACCGTTCAAGCTCTCTCATGGATCTGAGGCCGTACTCCCAGTGGAACTCGAGGTCAGGTCCCCCCGGGTCGTGGCCGCTCAGGAGGGTGGCGAAGACTGGAGGATAAACAATGAAGAGGAACAACGGCTCTCGCTGGACGTAGTCTAGGAGCTTCGATACCTCGCAGCGATTCGGCAAGAGGAAGTGAAGCGTCGGATGACCAGGTATTTTGATAAAAACATTAGAATCAAGCAGTTCGTCCCAGGAGATCTAGTCCTCAAAAAGGTCGACGCCGCGGGAAGGTCGGCGAACGTAGGAAAGCTCCAGCCCAATTGGGAGGGACCCTATGAAATCCTGGAAGCCCTGAAGTTAGGGGTGTATCACCTTCAAAATGTTGAGGGAATTCCCCTTGGTAATACTTGGAGTGGCGACGATCTCAAACGCTTTTATCCCTAATGAATATTGAGTTTTCCTCAGAAAGATCTCTTACTCCAGCTTATAATAGCTACTCTAGCCCGTGAGAGCGGATGTTGGTGAGGCTTCGAGAAGAGGGACCGGCCCAGGGAGGTGTTGAGATCCTCTACCTCCAGGTGAGCTAAGCTCCTAGAACGTGTTGAAGTTCTCCACCCCTAGTTGGTTTGGGAAGGTGTTGAGTTCCTCCGCCTCCATGTGAGCTAAGCTCCTAGGATGTGTTGAAGTTCTCCACCCCCGGTTGGTTTGGGAAGGTGTTGAGTTCCTCCGCCTCCAGGTGAGCTAAACTCCTAGGACGTGTTAAAGTTCTCCACCCGCGGTTGGTTTGGGAAGGTGTTGAGTTCCTCCACTTCTAAGTGAGCTAAACTCCTAGGATGTGTTGAAGTTCTCCACCCCCGGTTGGTTTGGGAAGGTGTTGAGTTCCTCCGCCTCCAGGTGAGCTAAGCTTCTAGGACGTGTTGAAGTTCTCCACCCCCGGTTGGTTTGGGAAGGTGTTGAGTTCCTCCACCTCCAGGTGAGCTAAACTCCTAGGACGTGTTGAAGTTCTCCACCCCCGGTTGGTTTGGGAAGGTGTTGAGTTCCTCCGCCTCCAAGTGAGCTAAGCTCCTAGGACGTGTTGAAGTTCTCCACCCCCGGTTGGTTTGGGAAGGTGTTGAGTTCCTCCGCCTCCAGGTGAGCTAAACTCCTAGGATGTGTTGAAGTTCTCCACCCCCGGTTGGTTTAAGAAGGTGTTGAGTTCCTCTGCCACCAATCGAGCTAAGCTCCTAGGACGTGTTGAAGTTCTTCACCCCCGGTTGGTTTGGGAAGGTGTTGAGTTCCTCCGCCTCCAGGTGAGCTAAGCTCCTAGGACGTGTTGAAGTTCTCCACCCCCGGTTGGTTTGGGAAGGTGTTGAGTTCCTCCGCCTCCAGGTGAGCTAAGCTCCTAGGACGTGTTGAATTTCTCCACCCCCAGTTGGCTTGGGAAGGTGTTGAGTTCCTCCGCTTTCAGGTGGGCTAAGCCTTTAGGAAGTGTTGAAGTTCTCCACCCTCAGCTGTTCCAGGGCAGTGTTCAGTTCCCCTCCACCTCAGGTCGAGTTCAGCTCGACTAGAGGTGTTGAGTTTTCCTCCACCTCAGGTCGAGTTTAGCTCGACCAGAGGTGTTGAGCTTTCTCCACCTCCAGTTGAGCTCGGCTCACAGGAAGGTCGTTAAGTGGAGAAAGATTCGCTTTCCACCTCAGGTCGAGTTCAGCTCGACTAGAAGTGTTGAGTTTTCCTTCACCTCAAGTCGAGTTTAGCTCGACCAGAGGTGTTGAGCTTTCTCCACCTCCAGTTGAGCTCGGCTCGCAGGAGGGTCGTTAAGTGGAGAAAGACTCGCTTTCCACCTTAGGTCGGGTTCAGCTCGACTAAAGGTGTTGAGTTTTCCTCCACCTCAGGTCGAGTTTAGCTCGACCAGAGGTGTTGAGCTTTCTCCACCTCCAGTTGAACTCGGCTCACAGGAGGGTCGTTAAGTGGAGAAAGATTCGTTTTCCACCTCAAGTCGAGTTCAGCTCGACTAGAGGTTTTGAGTTTTCTTCCACCTCAAGTCGAGTTTAGCTCGACCAGAGGTGTTGAGCTTTCTCCACCTCCAGTTGAGCTCGGTTCGCAGGAGGGTCGTTAAGTGGAGAAAGGCTCGCTTTCCACCTTAGGTCGGGTTCAGCTCGACTAGAGGTGTTAAGTTTTCCTCCACCTCAGGTCGAGTTTAGCTCGACCAGAGGTGTTGAGTTTTCTCCGCCTCCAGTTGAGCTCGGCTCGCAGGAGGGTCGTTAAGTGGAGAAAGGCTCGCTTTCCACCTCAGGTCGAGTTCAGCTCGACTAGATGTGTCGAGTTTTCCTCCACCTCAGGTCGAGTTTAGCTCGACCAGAGGTGTTAAGCTTTCTCCACCTCCAGTCGAGCTCGGCTCACAGGAGGGTTGTTTAGTGGAGAAAGGTTCGTCTTCCGCCTCAGGTCGAGTCCAGCTGGAGAGCTCGACTAAAGTAACCGATTAGTGGGGCCCTCCGGGGTCTAAAGCCCCACCTACTCGTCAAATAGGTGGGTTGGGCTTTCTTTCCGAGCTTAAGACAAACTCGAAAAGAGCGGGGATTGTGTACAACCCTCATATTTGCAGAGCTGGTGTGACCCGACGCAGGTAAGATCGTCATAGAGAAAATAGTCGTGACGTAGTAGATCGAGCAGTTGGAGGTCACCAAGACCGAAAAGAGAAGGCCCGGGGCGGCAGACTTCTTCACTTGGACGAGTGGACCTTGGGTCCACTCGCTTGGTCCACTCGCCCGAGTGGGGGGGGGGGGGGGGGGGAGTGGACCATAGGTCCACTCGCCCGAAGTAGGGGGGCGACAGGCATGTGGGCAAGTGGACCATAGGTCCACTCGCCCCGGGCAACTGGGCGAATGGACATATCGTCCACTCGCCCGGTTAGCTGAGTGGACTTGGAGGTCCACTCGCCCAGTTCAGGTGGTGGACCTTGGTCCACTCACTCGACCCCCGACAAGGGGGGAGTGGACGTCTCATCTCCCACTCGCCCTCCCCCCCCCCTGTTCTGGTCGTTCAGGTTCGTAGTCGGGCTGCGGATAGCAGAATCTTGGCTATACGCAGCCCATTTTTTGGAAGTCTATAAATAGACACCCATGAGCAACTTGGGAAGGGTTGGTCTACCCTCTCCCTTGCGTGTGTCTTGTGAGCAAGCACTTCACCCCCCCCCCCCCCTGTCAGTTAAGGTTGACAGTGAGGTGACCCTTAGTGCCCTCCAAGGTGCACAGACTCAGCATTGACTTGGGAGGGGAAGCTCTCTTTGAACTTCCGGGTGTGTGGTGGGACCTCCTCGCTGCAGCTTTAGGGGTCTGTTCGGGTCTTCAGGTCTTCAGGTCTTCGTAGGTGCAAGGTCCTTCGGCTCTTAGCAACTAGTCAAGTGTTCTAGCTCAGGTCAAGTAAGGGTCAGCTGCATACCCGTTGCGAACGTCGAGACCGGTTCTCTGGTTTCAACATATGCGATCGCGAACTTTAGGCTTGTGTAGTTGATCGTGATTTTATGTTGTGGAGAATTGTGATCTTCATGTTGTGGTGTTACTATTTGAAGCTCATTTAGTTTGTTGATTAATCTGTACTTGTTTAACATTTGTTTTCAACTCATTTAGCTTGATTGTAATTTAATTTGAACTTTAACTTTATGTTTTTTTATGTTTACGGTGTTAACATATACTTGAATTTAGAGTTTGTTATGAATGTAAACAATGACATGTTCGATGTCTTCCCTTTCTATAATTTCTGGTTGTCAATAGCAAATTTAAAGAATTTGGATTACAAATAGTAAATTTCAAGAAATTCAGATTGCAAATAGCAAATTTAACGTATTCGGGTTGCAAAATCTCAAATTTAATGTATTCGGGGTGCAAAATCTCAAATTTAATGTATTTCGGGGTGCAAATAGCAATTTAATAAAATTCGGGGTACAAATAGCAATTTGACATAATTCAGGATGCAAATAGCTTTTTTACAGAATTCTGGATTCAAAAGTGCCAAAATGAGCCTTTTTCGGTAGTGCCAGGACATAAATACCCATGAAATTTCAGTCTGTTGCAAAGTGTCAAATTTAATGTAATTGGAGGGGCAAAGTGCCTAAATATGGTATTTCGCGGATGCATAGTCCCAAAAATCCTCCGTTCTCACAATCCAAAACCACCAGAACCTTAACTAGAGTCAAAATAAAGAAACACGCACCGTGATCTCGATGGGCACGCTGGTGTCGATGCGATGCTGATAGTACAAATCGATGCTGTCGACACCAAGTCTCTTCAAGCTCCCCTCGCAGGCCGCCCTCACATAGGCGGGTTCCCCGCACACCACAGGCGTCCCGTCGATGAACCTGACGCCAAACTTGGTCGCCAGCTCCGCCTTCTCCCGCCACCCTTCTCTCAGAGCCTATAAGTCGAACACCTGATGAGCAACATCGGAAGTTGTCGGGAAACCCCCCAAAGCATAGGAAGAGCGTGAGGGATTACCTTCCCGAGAAGGATCTCGTTGGTGAAAGGGCCATAGATGTCGGAGGTGTCGAGGAAAGTGACGCCGGAGGAGATGGCGTGGCGGATTAAGGCGATCATGTCGGGATCGGGCTTCGGAGAGCCGTAGAAGGCGGACATGCCCATGCAGCCGAGGCCTTGCGCGGAGACCTCAAGGCCCTGTGATCCGAGTTTTATGCGGCCGATCGCCGGCGATTGAGCATCCATAGCGCCGGCGACTCTCAGACGATGACCGCGGCGGGGCTTAACCCTAAAATGGAATGCTTCTAAGCGCGAAGGAGGTACGCTGCTCCGGCGAGCGGAGTGTGGTTTAAGTAGGAGCGGGAAGCTGCAGGCACAGGCGGCTACTTGGCCCCCACTAAGCAATCACGGAAGCACATGCGTCATGTAGACTTTTAATTAATTATTTAATCGGATTTTTAACTTATTTTGGGCGGCTTTGTTTCTCACATTGGCTCTAGCGCTGCAGCAACCAGATGCCGGACAGGCTCCGGGAAAAAAAAAGGGTGATGATATGGGCAGACCTATTTCTGCTATTGGCAAACCAATCAAATTAAAAAACTCTCCCTTCATTTCCACTAGTGGCAGCCCCCATCTCACGACCCGCAGCCCTAATTTTGCGATGGAATCCCGCGCCGCACCTGCCTCGCCTCCGCCGCTCCCGATGTTCGCCGGACCTACCTCGCCGCCGCCGCTCCAGATCTGCGTCGCGCCTGCTTCGCCGCCGCCTAAGCTCCCTCCGTGTACCGCCCCTGCATCGTCTGTACCCTCTCCGGCTAAGCTCGCGATGGAGTTTCCTTCCTCGCATGTACCCTCTCCGGCTAACCTCGCCCCACCTCAGCCCGCTGCATCGCCTGTACCCTCCCCGGCTAAGCTCGCGATGGAGTTTCCTTCCTCGCATGTACCCTCTCCGGCTAACCTCGCCCCACCTCAGCCCGAAGTTTCTCCTTCATGTAATCCGACTGCAGCAGATGACTCCTCTTCCACCTTAGGTACTGAAAATGCTTGATTGGAAAATGCCCTTTCATCTCATTTTGTTTTCTAACCTTAGGTACTAAAAATGCCCCTTTCATCTTCCTCCTCCACAGGCGAGTTCGATGCGTCGTTTCCTGCTCCATCGGACACCTCGCATCTACCAGATTTCACAGGGGACTCCAAAACCGCAGGTATATCAAAGTTTCCTGCTCCTCCGTCTGTTATAATGCTTGATTCTAGAGACAATACATTTCAAGTAGCAGTCAATATCAGGCTTTGAAGATTAATTAAATGTAAGGCTGTCATTTACCCTTAAGCTGGGGGTACTACAAACCAAAATAGGTATAATCCACTACAACAATTGAAATGGTAGTTATTGTTCTTATGTTTGTTATTCTCTGCGATATTTGCAGTCAATATTGATGTTGGAAATCTTTTTACAACTTCTATGAGCTTTCCAACTAAAGAGGAAATGATAACATGGGTGCGTAATATTGCTAAAGGAAATGATAACATGGGTGCTGGTTTTCCAACTTCTATGAGCTTTCCAACCTCTTTAGTTTGTACAGTTGTTCCTGCACCACTTGATAAGTGGATGACTATGCCAGACATGGGATTGATTGTAGCTTCGTGTTACAATGTAAAATTCGTTCATTTCTCTTCATTCCAGTCGTTCACTTTCCTACCATTATATTCTGCACCTCCAATATTGCCAAGAACAATTTTCATTGGGTTCATCAACGGAAACCACTTTGTACAACTGTTGGTGCATGATGATTGTCCACTACCGCCTATATTCCCAAGTTGGAAGAAATATTGTCAAGAAATTGGTGCTAAATGGGATCCGGCAGTTTGGTAAGTCATAAACATTAGTAAATTATTTATTTTCTCTTCACTTCAATATGTTCACTCTTTTAATAAATTTTGAAATGTAATTTAAACTGCAGATTTATAACAACATTTTTGGTCTTCCTGTTAGATTATCTAATTGATTCAACCCGTGGGGGTCCGTTAGGGTGATTAGTATAAAGTAGTGACTCGCTAGGCTCAAGTGTGACGAGCGGTGTAACCAGATCTGCGTTTAGTCAAAATCCTCTAGATGGGAGGATAGACGGCCCAGATCGTTCAGGGCTATGGATTTGGGGTTTATATAAGGCGAGTTAAAACCCATCTCAAAACAACTCCATCCGGTTCTCTCCCCAAAATCCAGAAGCCGCAGCCAAGCCATCGCGATTTTAGGGTTATAGCGTTTTTTCGTTGTTCCTGTTCCGCCGTCGCGACATCGTCTTCTCCAGCGCTGGGCATCGTCTTCCCGCAGGAGCCGCAAGCTGCTTCTCCTTCTCCGGCGACGGCGACGGCACACCTCGAGGCTCCTCCCTCTCCGACCTTCTGCAGTCGCGACTCCTCCTTGTGCGGGGTCGCCTTCTTCTGCTGTCGCAGAACCTGTCGCAGAACGACAGTGTTGTCGCAGGTTCCCTCCCTCCATCACCGACCTCTTCCTGGAGGTCCTCCGGCCGATTCTTGCTGGCCTCCGACTTGAGGTGTGTTGCCCGGTCCCTGCACAAATCTGGAGGTACATCTGCTGCCTGAGCCTTGCACAGATCTAGGAGGTGCTTTGTCCGTCCACGCTACAGTCGAAGCCGATCGTCCAAAAGTGGTCGTAATGGCCGGAGTTATAACCCCTCTATACTCGATCCTCCTCATTCCGCTGCGCTCTAGGGATTGCTCTAGATTCGGTAGTGCTCACATTTGGTATCAAAGCCATATAGAGAGGAATACCTAGATCGGTTTTGAAAAATCCCTGTGATGATTTCATCCCAAAAATTTTCTTTTGGTTATTGTTTGCAAAAAAAAAAATTGTGAAGATTCCTTCCCAAACATATTGTTTTGTTTTTTCAAACAAAGATTTGCGGCGATTTCTTCCAAAATGCGCGTTGCTTTTTTTTTGGATGCTCATGGTTGTATGCTCGAAAATGTCGTGGTTGCCCGTTGCCCATTGCTCATTGTCCTGTGATGGTGTAATATTTTTTCAATTCGGCCATGTAATCATTATTTAATTTTCTGGAATGTATTTGGTGGCAACGGAAACTCCGACATTTTCGACCCGAATCCGATCTCGGTGGCCATTTTCTTGGTGGAGACCTCAAGTTTCCAATCCAGTGTTCCTGGGAGCTCTCCGATGCGGCGATGGAGGTGCAAACGACAGAAAGACTCCTTCAACTTCACATTTGGCGGGGTGGAGTCACGTATCATCCGGCTTTTGACGCGTTGCGGAAGAAGGTGGCTGGAAATCGGATTCGGGTCCTCCTTTTGGTTTATGAGCTCCAAAAAAAATTTTGTTAGCTTTTAGTGCTCTAATTAGAATAAAGTTTTATCGAGTTTACCAAGAATAGCCAAAGCATCTTGATAAACCCGATAAAGTGATTATACTGGATCACATCATGGGGTGTGTTTAACAAATCACAAAATAATCTAATTATTGCACGTTGCAATTATTTTTTGAGGTTGTTAAAAAATTACTCGGCCCCACAGGGAAGTAATTGATAGCAACGACGGATTTTAATTGGCTTATAGTGGTAAGTGTGTACCTTGTTTAATGAGTCTCCATACCCACAGGTACGAGATTTCATTACGTGTGATACATTTTCTTACTAGCTATGTAATTGAATAAAGCGAGATAAAATCCTATGCGCTAGCGGTCTTTGCCCAAATGGAGACTGGATTTTATCATTAACAATTGATATGAGTTAATTGTTAAATAAAGATTTCTACCTCAATGCGTAAAAAATTACTATTTTTTCGTTGCTTTAAAATCAATAGTAAGCGTGTATGTTTTTATGGTCTTTGCAGTTTTTAACACAGTAATCGACCCAACTCAATTTATCCCCACTCTCTCGGGGGACAATTACAAAATATGGAAAGATAAGGTGCTTCTTGCCTTAGGGTGCATGGACCTTGATTTGGCTCTTGGCACGGAGGAGCCAGTTGTGCCTACGGTCGAAAGCTCTCCAACTGACCGCACCTTATACGAGCGATGGGAGGGATCCAATCGCCTCAGTATAATAGTAATCAAGACCCACGTCAGTCAGAGCATAAGGGGATCTATCCCTGAATGCAAAACTGCTAAAGAACTGATGGGGGCCATTGATGAGCAGTTTGTCAGCTCTGATAAAGCTCAGGCCAGCACCCTAATGGCAAAACTCTGCTCCATGAAGCTCAAAGGGACAGAGAGTGTACGAGGACATATAATGGAAATGAGAGACATAGCTGCTCAGCTGAAGACCTTGGACGTTGACTTTTCGGAGTCATTTCTAGTCCACTTTATCTTGACTTCATTACCTGCCGACTACACTGCCTTCAAGGTGTCTTACATGACACATAAGGAAAAATGGTCAATGAACGAGCTGTTGAACATGTGTGTTCAAGAGCAAGGCAGGCTGAAGCAAGAAAAGTTGGAATCTGTAAATCTTGTGAATCACAAGAAAGGCCAATCAAGCAAGTCCAAGGGTGACCCAAAGGGCAAAGTCAAGGCGATAGCTGTTTCCATCAAAAAACCGGATAACATAAAGCTACCAACTTGTTTCTTCTGCCACAAGAAGGGTCACATGAAAAAGGATTGCAACAAGTATAAAACTTGGCGCGCAAAGCATGAAGGTACAGCGTCATTAGTGTGTTATGAATCAAATTTTGTCAATTCACATAATTTTCATAACACATGGTGGATTGATTCAGGCTCTACAATCCATGTTTCTACTGTCATGCAGGGGTTTCAAACTCTAAGGAAACCAAATGATGGGGAACTATGCATCTATTCAGGGAACAAGATGGCGTCTTCTGTTGAAGGTGTTGGGACATACAGGCTCGTCCTTCAGACCGGATACATTTTGGACTTAGAGAAGACCTTCTTTATTCCTAGCTTTTCAAAAAATTTAGTATCTGTATCAAGACTATCGCCTATGGGCTTTGATTTTCAGTTTAAGAACTTTTCTTTTCTGATTATTAAAGATGCAGTAACTGTTGGATCTGGTAAATTAACTGATGGTTTATATAGTCTTGATTTAGATTTAAATTATATGCAGTCATTCACCACAGTGCATGATAACATCAGTAATAACAGTGTAAAAAACATCAATTCATCTAGCTTATGGCATAGGAGATTAGGTCATATCTCCATAGAGCGCCTCAAAAGATTAGTGAAGGAAGGTGTCATTCTGACACTTGATTTCACTGATTTTGGGACTTGCATACCATGCATAAAGGGAAAACATACTAGCAAGTCCACTAAAGGAGCTAGAAGAAGTGATGCAAAATTAATGATAATTCACACTGACATTTGTGGACCATTCAACACCCTTTGCCTAAATGATCAAAAGTATTTTATTACTTTTATTGACGATTTTACAAGATACATGTATCTGTACCTTCTGAATGACAAATCTGAAGCACTTGATGCTTTCAAAGTCTATAAGGCAGAGGTAGAGAAACAATATGGTTTGAGTATCAAAATTGTAAGATCTGACAGGGGTGGTGAATATTATGGTAGGTTCACAGATGGATGCCAAAGACCAGGTCCATTCGCTAGATTTCTTCAGGAACACGGAATCATAGCTCAGTATACGACTCCTGGCACACCATAACAAAATGGTGTAGCCGAAAGAAGGAATCGAACTTTAATGGATATGGTAAGGAGCATGACAAGTGTCTCATCTCTCCCTCCTAACATGTGGAGTGAAGCTCTAAAAACGGTCGTGTACGTTTTGAACAGGGTCCCATCCAAGTCAGTTCCTAAAACACTCTTTGAGTTATGGAATGGATGGAAACCCAGTTTGAATCATGTACACATATGGGGCTGTCAAGTAGAGGTTAGGGTGTACAACCCACATGAAAAGAAATTAGACCCAAGGACAGTAGTGGTTTTTTCATTGGCTATGCGGAAAAATCCAAGGGTTATAGGTTTTATTGTCCCTCTCACACGCTAAAAATAGTAGAAGCAAGGAATGTCAGGTTTCTTGAGGAACTCCACACTGGTGAGAGTAGTTCTCATAAAGTTGTGACAGAAGAGGTGCAGGAGACTGCACCTTCAGGTAGTGGTGTTGAACCTGGTGGGCTCATACCTGCTGTGGCTCAACATCTACCTATTCGGATCCCAACTTATGAAGGAGTGATCTATGATCCTCCTATCCAGAGCTCTCATGAAGATGTGGTTAGTGAAGCAGTCATTCAGGAACCACCACAAGTGGAGACTGCACCACAACCACTTGATCAATCAGATTTAAGAAGATCTTCAAGAGTCAAAAGATCGGCTATTCCTTCTGATTATGTTGTATACTTACAAGAGACAGACTACACGTCTGGACTCAATCAAGACCCCATTACCTTTTCAGAGGCGATGAGCCGTACAGATTATGAAAAATGGTATGAAGCTATGAAGGATGAATTAAACTCAATGGCAAACAATCAAGTATGGGATTTAGTAGAATTACCAGAAGGTTTTCGTGTTGTAGGTTCCAAATGGGTCTACAAGACTAAAGTGGATGCCTCTGGTAATATTGAACGATATAAGGCAAGACTTGTTGCCAAAGGTTTCCTTCAAAAGGAGGGCATTGATTATCATGATACCTTCTCTCCGGTCTCTAAGAAGGATTCATTAAGGATTATCATGGCCCTTGTAGCTCATTTTAATTTGGAGCTACATCAAATGGATGTCAAAACGGCATTCTTAAATGGGGAAATTGAAGAAGAAGTATATATGAAGCAGGCTGAAGGATTCATTTCAGAGAAAGGACACAACCTCGTATGCAAATTAAAGAAATCAATATATGGGCTAAAACAAGCCTCACGGCAATGGTATATAAAGTTCCATAATGTCATTACCTCATTTGGTTTCGAGGAAAACATTGTGGATCAATGTATATACATCAAGGTGTGTGGGAGCCGATTCATGCTACTAGTCCTGTACGTTGATGATATTTTGCTTGCGAGTAACAACTTGGGAATGATAAAAGAAACTAAACAATTTCTCTCTAAAAATTTTGACATGAAAGACTTAGGGGAGGCTTCATATATGATAGGAATTGAGATACATAGAGATAGATCTAAAAAGATCTTGGGGTTGTCTCAGAAGGCCTATGTCAACAAAATTTTGGAAAGATATAATATGAGAAATTGTTCTAGTTCTATAGCTCCCATAGTAAAGGGTGATAAATTTACTTTGTCACAATGTCCTAAAAATTCTCTGGAGTTGGAGTCCATGAAGAATATTCCATATGCATCTGCGGTTGGCAGTTTGGTCTATCTAGATGTTTGCACTAGACCGGACATTGCATTCGTGGTAGGGATGTTGGGTAGATATCAAAGTAATCCTGGGATAAAGCACTGGACAGCAGTCAAGAAAGTATTGCGCTATCTCCAGGGGACGAAAGATTACATGCTTACATATAGAGAATCCGACAATCTGGACCTGGTCGGATACACAGATGCAGACTTTGCAGGCTGCCAAGACTCGAGGAAATCCACATTGGGCTACATCTTCATGTTGGCCGGTGGTGCAGTGGCATAGAAGAGTGTCAAACATACTCTCATCGCATCCTCGACTATGGAGGCAGAGTTCATTGTATGTTATGAAGCAACAAAACAAGCATTGTGGTTGAGGAATTTCTCCTCAGGGCTTAGGATGATGGATACAGTTCCTAAGCCAATGAAGCTTCTATGTGATAATGCTGCAGCAGTGTTCTTTGCAAAGAACAATAAAAGTGGGAGCCGCAGCAAGCACATTGATATAAAGTTTTTGGTGGTTAGAGAGAACGTGCAGGAGGGTAAAATCGTCATCGAGCATATATGCACACTACTTATGGTAGCAGATCCCATGACTAAAGGGCTCCCACCTAAGTTATACAAAAGTCATGTAGACAGAATGAGACTTGTGGACTCGTTTGATGTTTAAAGTTGTCATGACATTTTATGTTATTCTCCTGTTATGGTTGATTAATGCAGTATTTCAGTTTATTATCTCTTATGCGCATACTAAAGTATTATCAGAGATTCAATATTGCATTAAAGAGTGGGAGCGTCCACTCATAAAGAATTAATGCCGCTTAAAGCACTTGATAGGGTTTAACAACCACATTGTGATTGCGGAAGGGAAGTACCTACTGAAGGTACAACCGCTGCAGTTCATGTGGTAGTGATGTCCTATGCAGGTATAAAGTCGGCACGTAAAGTTTTGGGCCAAGGGTCACTGTTGTTATAATTATTAAGTATGGCCATACATAAAGTTTCATTGTTCACTATCACCCTATGAGTCTAGGGTTCTTTTACTATTATAGAACAAAATCACGTATTGAATCAAGTGGGAGAATGTTAGATTATCTAATTGATTCAACCCGTGGGGGTCCGTTAGGGTGATTAGTATAAAGTAGTGACTCGCTAGGCTCAAGTGTGACGAGCGGTGTAACCAGATCTGCGTTTAGTCAAAATCCTTTAGATGGGAGGATAGACGGCCCAGATCGTTCAGGGCTAATATTGAGGCCCTGGATTTGGGGTTTATATAAGGCGAGTTAAAACCCATCTCAAAACAACTCCATCCGGTTCTCTCCCCAAAATCCAGAAGCCGCAGCCAAGCCATCGCGATTTTAGGGTTATAGCGTTTTTTCGCTGTTCCTGTTCCGCCGTCGCGACATCGTCTTCTCCAGCGCTCGGCATCGTCTTCCCGCAGGAGCCGCAAGCCGCTTCTCCTTCTCCGGCGACGGCGACGTCACACCTCGAGGCTCCTCCCTCTCCGACCTTCTGCAGTCTCGACTCCTCCTTGTGCGAGGTCGCCTTCTTCTGCTGTCGCAGAACCTGTCGCAGAACGACAGTGTTGTCACAGGTTCCCTCCCTCCATCACCGACCTCTTCCTGGAGGTCCTCCGACCGATTCTTGCTGGCCTCCGACTTGAGGTGTGTTGCCCGATCCTTGCACAAATCTGGAGGTACATCTGCTGCCCGAGCCTTGCACAGATCTAGGAGGTGCTTTGTCCGTCCAGCGCTACAGTCGAAGCCGATCGTCCAAAAGTGATCGTAATGGCCGGAGGTATAACCCTTCTATACTCGATCCTCCTCATTCCGCTGCGCTCTAGGGATTGCTCTAGATTCGGTAGTGCTCACACTTCCAACTTATATATTACGGGGGAGAATCATTTTTTGTGCTACATTTCGGTTCATGGCGTGTAGGTGTATGCATTTAAACTTCTAATTTATGTTTGCTGGTTTAATAATTTTACAAATGTAAATTTTAATTGCAGATTTATACGATATTTTGATATTCCAAATTGAACACTTCGGGGGACAATCAATTTTTGAACTACAACTTGATTGATGGTATTTAGGTAGGCATTATAGCTTCTATATATCCAACATGTATACATCTTTTAATATTTGAATTAATAAAACATTTTTTTTTTGCAGGATTATCCGTTGCGAAAGATTCCACTTTGGAGATTTTGTGCCTAAAATGATATGTTTTGTAATTAAAGTGGCAACTAGAGTTAAATGCCTATAAACATTTTGGATTTTAATTGATTAATTAAAATTTTAAAATTTCTTGTTGGTCTACGAATAAAATTTTGGTTTGACAATAAAAAAGTTGGTCTGACATTAACATTAGCGGCCTGCAATTAACCGTGAGCTGCCATTAGCCAAAATAGGTTTGCCCATAACATGGCAATTGTTAACCGCACCGCACTTTTGACTATCCGCAACTATTTGATATCCGCAAACCATTGTTTTTCAAAATGGCTATCCGCAAACATAATTGTTATCCGCAAACCAAATTCTTTAACAAAAAAAAAATTTTAATTGTTTTTTTGCAATATCACCACAAATACATTGATATAAATAAACTTCCCAAAACTAAAAATAATATTGGTTTCCAATGTGCGCTGACATCAAATTCAAATTTTTGAACGTTTTCGGCATTTGCAATATTTGGGTCTTCAAGTCCAACAAAAAAAAAGACCAATAAATAATTGCAATAATAATTTAAACAACATAACTAAATCAAATTACTAAATTTGTGGTGTATTTCATACCATGCACAATCAAGCAAGATTGTTTGTGACCGTTCGACAAATCCGACATATCTTCTCTTGCACAACCCTTAAACCTACAAGAAATTGGTGGAATACACCTAAATAATTGAACGGATTGTGCTATTAAATTGGTGGAATACATTCAAGGTTTGGATAAAATTGCAATTTTTACTTCGCATGAATCAATCAAAATACATGTTCATTCGAATGACATTGGTGTTCATCATTTCCCTAACCATCTACAGATTGCAATTTTTTTTTTGAGTTTCTGGTATAATGTTTAGGGTATTAGGTCTTGCTCGAGTACAAAAAACTAGGAAATACACAATCTAAATCAGAATCAATATCCAATGTATTAGGCTTTGGATTAAAATACCCAATCTAAATCAGAGCAATGGAGCAATGTATTAGGTTTTGCTCCCTCACTTCTCCCCCTCTGCTTCTCTATTCATTTCTTTTGGCTTTTTCTCTGAACTAACAATGACAACAATTATAGCAACATCTGGATATTTTAATCCAAAGCCTCCATTGACGGATACCTTAAATAATTGAGTTTCTGGTATAATGTTTAGGGTATTAGGTCTTGCTTCGGGAATACACTTAAATAATTGATGGATATATACCTGCAGGGCGTCGGAGCATCCTCCTGGGAATCGGCGTTCCTCCTTGGCGTCGGCGGCGTTCCACCGGAACCTGAACCAGCGTTCCTCCTTGGCGTCGGCGGCGTTCCATGAACCTGAACCCGTCGACATTCCCCCTTGGCGTCGGCGGCGTTCCACCTGGGCGGTGTTCCTCCTGGGCGTCAGCGTCGGCGTCGGCGGCGTTCCACCTGGGCGGTGTTCCTCCTGGGCGTCAGCGTCGGCGTTTAGGGTTTAGGGTTCCTCCTGGGCGGTGTTCCTCCTGGGCGTCGGCGTCGGCGTCGGAGCGACTGCGAGAAGGGGGGCGGGGTCGGAGCGAGTGCGAGAGGCGTTAGAAGAGAGAGTGCGGTTAGGGTTTTTACAGAACCCTAAAACATAACTTTAATTAGGTGCGAATAGCCAAAAGTGGGGTGCGCTTAACAATTGCCAAAAAAAAATTGAGAGGTGATATTACGTAGAGTAATGTTAAAAGCACGTCGATTTTGGCTATATGCAGGCCACAGTTTTTTTAAAAAAGTAATGTTAAATGCGGGCCTGTTTTGGCTATACGAAGGCCACCGTTTTTAAAAAAAAAATATCACTTTTTTTCTTTTCAACCTCTAAGAAAAATGATTTGAGTAGTTTAATACTTCATGTACGATGTGTTTTTTCCTTTCATGCAACTGTGTCCCCAAGGAATTAAAAGTAATGAGTAAAAGTTTAAAAAATATGAGTCTTCGGATAAAGCCTCGTTTTCTCCCGATGAGCCTTCAACCTTGCGTTCCTCGAAGTCCAGTGATTTCAGATATTTAGTTAAATGTAATAAGTTATTTTACTTGCTTTCTCCCGATGAGCATTCAACCTTGTGTTGAACACTCCTTTATAACAAATAAACATTTTCTTAGAATTAAAAATTGAAATACAACAAAAATGGCCGAGAAAGTGCAGATTTATATATTTGTATCTCAGATTTTACGTAACCTCGCACGCATGATATTTTACTTGTTTTAAGAATGTTATATTTTGCTTGGCGATTTATTTAGGAAAATGTTAATTTGTTTTTTGAATATAGTCTGTAAATTTGAAATTTGATCTGCATGAATAATTTTTTGGCATGCATATATCCGCAGCCTGCATAAAGCAAAAGCGGACTGCATATAACATTGCTCTATTAAATACTACAAGTCTAAAGAAACATCTTAAAAACTCTAAAGGGTCCGTTCGTTTGAATGGAATTGGCTTTCTGGGATTGGTTTTTCGACGAAAATCAATATCTACATTAATTGGTTTTTTACATAATTCTGATTTGTTTTTCGGCGGTAAGATTGAATTCAGTCATTAGAATTGAAATTGAGGCACAAAAGCTGTTCGGCTGAATGATGGAATTGGTATTGGAATTAACATTATACAATAATTTTATAAAACTCAAAATAGTCGTCAGCGCCGAATGCATTAAATTGCACAATATGTTTTAAGACGCGCATTTTTCGCGCAAGCACAATTTTTTCGCCCAGGTGCGCATTTTTTTCCCGGGCGCGCATTATTTTGCCCGGGCGAAAAATGCGCGACAGAGCGAAAAACTCGCGCCCTAGCGAAAATTGTGTGATTGGTCGAAAAACGTGCGCCCGGATGGAAAAATTCGTGGTCAAACGCGTTTTTTTCGCCCGGGCCGTGAATTTTCGCCAGGAAGCAATTTTTTCGCCCGTGCACTTTTTTTCTCCCGAGCGTGTTTTTTCTCCCGGGCGCGTTTTTTTCGCCCGGGCTCTAATTTTTCGCCCGGGCGTGTTTGTTTTGCCCGAGCGCGATTTTTTCGCCCGGGCGCATTTTTTTTCGCCCGGGCGCATTTTTTCCGCTCGAGCGCGTTTTTTTTTCGCTCGGGCGTGATTTTTTCTCCCGGGCGTGATTTTTACGCCCGGGCGAGTTTTTTTCTTCCGGGCGCGAATTTTTCGCCCTGACGCTAATTTTTCTCTCGGGCGCGTTTTTTTCTCCCGGGCGCGATTTTTTCGCCCGCCGCGTTTTTTTCTCGGGCGCATTTTTTTTGTAGGAATTAGAATTGGTGTAATTTCAATTATAGTGTTCGACCAATAAATAGAATTGAAGAATATTATGGAATTGATCAATTTTGTTGTTCGGTTGTTGAATAAAATTCAATCCAAACATTATTATTTTTATCATTGGCGAAAAACACATGCCAAGGTGAAAAATACGCTTCAGGCCGAAAAAGCACGCGCCCGATGAAAAAATGCACGCCCGGGGAAAATCGCGTGCCCCGGCGAAAAACATGCGCCCGAGCAAAATAATGCAAGTCTGGGCGAAAAGCACGGACGGGTCTTGTTGGGAGGTACTACCAAAGGAGAAGAAAAGGTGACTTCGGGATCAGGGATAATAAAGAAAATAGAAGCCGGATAAAATCATATATCGAAATGACTTCTAGCATCACCGGAGGGATCGGAACCACATTCGTGGGCCGACAATTTTTCTGGATAGGTAGAACTATTGGAAGCAAATGTAAAAGGAAGAGCATTCAGTCTGGAAAAAAAGTTAAGAGAGTTCTCAGCGAAAAACGCTCGCCCGAGCGAAAAAAACGCAAGCCTTGGCTAAAAGCGTGCTCGGGCGAAAAAACGTGCGCTCGGGCGAAATATGCGCGCTCGGGTGAAATACGCGTGCCCGGGCGAAATACGTTCGCCTGGGAGAAGAAGCGCGCCCGAGCGAAAAACACTCGCATGTGTGAAAAACGCTCACCCGGGCGAAAATACTCACCCCCAAGAGAAAAAAATGCTCCCCGGGCGAAAATCACAGACCACCACAACAACAACAGAACCCATATAGTCCACAATCATTGGGGGTATGGGCGAAAATCACGGGCCGACAAAAATTATTCATTTCTTATATAGATTGAAAAGAATTGACTTTAGTTCAAAATAAATTTCATGAAATTCATTAGAATTCTAATTCCAATGTTCAAACGCGCAAACGAACAATAATTTAAAATTGAGATTAGACCTTCAATTCCAATTCCAAACCATCAATTTCGCCCAAACGACCCAGGCCTAATAGTTCTTTTTTTAACTTTCTTCGCCATGATCTTTGGTTTATGAGTTGTTGAGATGACTTGGGTACTCATACTCCGCCATCTGTATGGTTTGCGAGCGTGAAACTGATAGCCGCCTCTCTTTGTTAGTCCGTTAGTCTAATTCATTATAGCGAAAATTACTTTATGCTGCGTATTGTTTTTTTCCGGTACAATTTCATATTTTTATTTTTATCTACTATTAATTTTCTTTTTTACTTATCAGTACATTAAGCATGGTCATAACCACTTAAGCCCTAGCTTGAAGACTTGCTCCTATTGGCGCGGACGAAAAAGACACCGTCATAGAATGCATGTTAACGGTTACGTCCATCGCCAAGAAAAGAAAACTAATTTTGAACATGAAAGTGAATGTTCTTTAGGTGAGGTCGGACGTTCACGAACGATGGTTCATAACCACCATGTTCATGACCGCTACCGTCGTGCCAAACAGAGACTTTGATTCCATCACCATAGTTCTGTTTACCAACTTTCTGGCTCCTCTACTCTCCATTCCAAAATAGTCTTGCCTGATCTCCCAAATAAAAATCTTTAATTTTTATTCAGATGTATATTTCCTTTTGCCCATCTTAAACTCTTAATGCTAATAAGATGAAAACAGCTTATTTGATTTCATTTTCAGATTCAGATATGTAATTTAATAACGGATAAACCTTTTACCAACAGTAATTTAAAAATATGAAACTCAAATATCACAAGATTCACAGCTATGCATTAAAAATACCAACAATTGCTCATAAAATACTGTTTTTTAAGGTCAAACTTTCATAAAGAACATGAAAATCACATAACCCTGGCTCCGTCTAGATCGGCGTTTTTGCTCCGGTGAGTTTGGATAAAAATTGCTCAAAAAATACTGTTATGCCCGCCACCAAGAAAACAGTTATAACAGTATTTTATTAGCAATTGTTAGTATTAAAATGTACTTTGGAAATGAGCTCCTACTTTGAGATCAGAAAAGATTGGTCGCAGGCCTTTAGATCGAGCTTGGAAAGCATCTATGGCGGATGATTCATATCAGTTTATGTCTGTTGTGAGATTCGTAATTCATTTGGCTAGCATACCGAATTTAGTTGACTCTTCTGTGTTATTAATGTTACTGTATAGAGAAGAAAGAGATTTCATGTCCTCAACCTTTTCTCCCATCATGAAGGGATTGTTATTTGTTTAGGGTTATGTTCACCCAATTTTGTGGATTTCTCTTTCGCCTCGGTTCAATATCAGTGTCTAACTAAACCGACCCAAACCAAACAGTAGATCTAACTCGCTAAACTGTTTTATAACAAAAGCTTTCTAATTTCAAGGAACCATAAGAGCCCTTCGAACGAAATGAATAATTCGACAATTTATTCATTTAATATAATAACAAAATGAATAATTGAAAGAGCTAGAAAATGAATAATTGAAAGAGCTAGTTCATGTAAACTTTGATCACCTCCGCCCCCCACTCCCTAACAAGATCCAAACCCGACTAACAATTAAACAGCTAGAAATTTGGCACAATCATTTAGCTCAATCTGAACTAAGCCAGAGTGAAAATTCGACTGAATCTTATCCCGTGGACGTAATTGTTAGCCGTCAAACAGCACGATGCAAGGCCATAATGTTTACCAAACAAACCCATGCAGCAAATTCTTAAACTGAATGTATTAAATTTATGAATTGTAAGAAAGGTTTACAAAAACATTATCTTTCACCAATCAAAAAATTTCACAGCAAGACAGCACGAGTGCTTCTATTATTCAACCTAAACAAATTAAGCTATCAATTGGAGATATTACCTTTATTATCTCCAAACCAAAAGCTAAACCTCCACCTTAATCCCAGAGTCAAGCTGAGTGAACTCGCTGAGAAAAGCCTTGAAATGCACATAAGAATGCTTCGCATCATCCACCGCACACATCTCTCTGAAGCTGTGCATCGATAGTTGAGGGGCGCCCACGTCAACTGTCCCGATCCCGACACCGCTCGCGAGTGTGGGGCCGATGGTTGAGCCGCATGGCATGTCGTTCCGAACCACAAAATCCTGCATCAAAAATCACCATCGCCGTCATAATTAGCATTATCCCTTAACCATGTGCGAGCTTTTTATAAATTCTAAGCCCTCACATGTGCAACAGCTGGTTAACCGTGTGCCTACTCCCACATCTCTCGCTTAAACAAAAATTATGTGTTAAAAGCCAAGGACGCTACACATGATGTGTTGAGAAAATATCCTTGCATTAGAAAACTAATGTAGTTTTGTGCATTTAAAATAACATTATAGGCCTTTTCACTTATAACAGTTGGTTTTAGCTTGGATGCATATGTTATATGGTATATGATCAGGTAGGTCTAACGGTCCACCACCACCACATCACCTAGTTAAAAAAGAAATCTGCATTTTAAAGGTTAAAACCATATATGTGAGGAGGTATGTTGAACTCCTATAGCATTATGCACTTAATATAGATTGAGGCTCTTTTATTTATAACCAATTTGTTTTAGGTCAGAATTCACTTTCAAGATGCCTTGATGGTGAAATGGTAGGCACTCGAGACTCAAAATCTCAACGCTAAAGAGTGTCGATGTTTGAGTTCTCTTCAAGGCATAATATTGAGAATGCTCATTAAACGGGTAATTCCATGGCTATCCCAGGCTGCAAAGCATAAAAATATAAGCAACTTTTGAAAAACTCAAGTGCTTACAATTAGATAACCGGCGTAAGGTGCACGTGTCCCCCATTCATAGTATGTTTCTCCAGTTCTATATGGGTGCGTTCGTTTCGCGTGTTTTGGTAGAAAGAAATTGAAATTGGGTATCCCAATTCCAATTTCGGGAGTTCGTTTGGGCCTTTTCACCGAAGGGATCGGTTTTGTTAGAAAACCGATCGGTTTTGCCCGATAAGAAAAAACGATGTCCCCAAAACCTACCTGCTTCAGTCGGTTTTGCCGAAGAAGCTTGCGCGCTGCTTCCTCTCCGACGACACCTTCGTGTATTCTTCCTCCGGCGGCTGTAGCGGAGAGAGAGAGAGAGAGAGAGAGAGAGAGAGAGAGAGACTCCTTCCACCTTCCTCAGGGACCGCGTCCTCCCTGTCGCCTGCGGAAACTGTAGTAAGTTACTTCCTCCTTCCCTGAACTCTAAGTCTTCCATCCCCTTGTGATTAATGTATGTGTGGATGATGACAATGCTCTTTAAATCACAATCTGACTTACAGTGTACAACCCGTATTCAGCGAGTAAGCCCGAACTAAAAGATGCCTAAAGGCGAGGCGAGTAAGACCCTATGGACCCTTCTCGACGTGATCTCTCTTCTCGACGATTACGGGTGTAATTCGTCTCGACGTTACGGCTACAGCCTTTCTCGACGGTAAAGGCCCTTCTCGCCCAGAGCGGGTGAGGCGGGTGCGGCGCTC
This sequence comes from Dactylorhiza incarnata, assembly GCA_033032865.1. Taxonomy (NCBI): domain Eukaryota; kingdom Viridiplantae; phylum Streptophyta; class Magnoliopsida; order Asparagales; family Orchidaceae; genus Dactylorhiza; species Dactylorhiza incarnata. The sequence continues at coordinate 1,057,625 of JAWHQI010000227.1, read as the reverse complement.
CCTTAAGCGACCCCACCTCAGGCGATCTCGCCTCATGTGAACTCGACCCCGACAAGCAGGGGACGAGTCTAGTCTCCTCGGTTGTACTCGCCCAAGGAAGGGAGAGGCGAGTTCGGGTTAACCCCGACTCATCAACCCTCCCCTCGCTATCCGCAGATCAGCGGAGGTGCGGTTAGTATTTGCGAAAAGGCGCGTAGAGCTGTTTGCAGGCCATTTAGGTCTGTATATAATAATTTGGTTAAGGCGGAGGGAGCTATCCGCAGGCCGATAGGACCTTTTTGCTCTCAGAATGATTTGCCTATAAATATGACCCATTATTCCTCAGATCAGCACAAATCCACCTCCTTAAGAGAGACAGAGCTTTTCTCCTCTTCTTCAGTGTTGTCTCAGACGCAGGCTCAGTCACTGGTTTTTGGAGAGGAAGTCGAGTAAGATTTCCGGGTTAGTAGCGGGACCTCCTCGTTGCAGCTTGTGGGTCTGTTTTTAGGCAATCATCCACTAAATAGAGAGGGTCAGTTCCTAGCTCGAAAATACTCGGACCAAGGGATCTAACGAAGAGAGAAGTAAGTCAAGCTACCCCCAAGTCTCGAACACAGTTGAACCGGTATCCGGGTTTCAACATACAGATCGTTCATTATCATTTTTTGCATGCGTTTTACGTACATCATTAGATATCTTTAGTTCCTGGTTTTTGTCGTGTGATTTTCGAAGGCTTATCTGTCTTTTGATGCTATGTCATTTTAATCTCATTACAATAAAACATATCAGCTTAAAGGCATTATGAAGGAAAAAACATCTTTTGTTTTTTATTCATATACCCTTCTATATCTTAACATATCAGCTTAGTTGAAGTTTGATGCCTTTACAATATATAATTAAAGCACATCTTTTGTTTTTTTGGTCCAAATATATAATTAAAGCATCAAAACAATGACATGTCTTCAGTGGCCCCTCTAGGCTTTATGTATTTGTGTTTGTGTGGATGTGTGTATATGTATGTGAATTTATTTGTGTTTATGTAGTGGTGTGTGTATGATTGTGCAATGTCAGTTTTATAAATTTATTGTGTTTTCATTTCTTATAACTCAATTCTTGCGTTTGAATTTCATCTTGCAACCGAACAAAAAAATTGACAGTTTTCAATTCCTGTGTCTGAAAATTATCCTGCAAACGAACACAAGAATTGTGTTTTGGCTCAAAACCAAAACCATGAGTTTTTTGGTTTTGGACCAAAACTAATTCCTTTCATTCAAAACCTGTGAAAAGAACGCAGCCTAACATATTTGTCTATTGGAGTAATACTTGAAGTAACATAGGGGTAAAAATGGAATAGAAGAAGCATGTGACCAAAAGGGAATCTTTCTCTTTTACATTGGCAATTAGCAAGGTGAGAAACAGCTCAATGAACATATCTCATGACCAAACTAATTGTTCATTAATGAAGGCGGGTACCTGAATCGGCAAGCCATGTCTTTCAGCAATCTCTCGAAATGTAAACGATGTGACCGCATTTGTCGCATATCGCTGATTAGCATTGTGTTTTATCACGAGCCCTCCATGCAGCCTAGGCTGATGATTATCCTTGTGTTTATCCTGGTAAGAAAACCACAAAATATGAAGAGAGAATTATTTATTTTATCTCACCTGAAGAAGTGAGCTCAAATATTTGTTAGGTTGAGACTGAACGGTTGAACTAATGGAACAGAGATCTCATTCTTGAATCTCATTTTTTGAAAGGTGAATGTAAAACCCTCATTCTCCGAGGGTGGGCCCATCTAAAGGCCACGTAGGCAGAGGTCAAGGTCAAAAGGTCAAGGCAGAAGTCAACAATCCAGAAGACAAAGGAAGATCAAGAGTTTTGGTTGTGCGAGAAGGTACTTACTCGCATAGGACGAGGAGGAAAGCCCTGCCCGGCGTTCCCTACCCGGCCAGGCGAGGAAGTCGTGAGTTCGGACCTACTCGCCTATAGGCGACTTAGCCAACCAACTCGCCAGTTAGGTCTGAGGTCCTTGCCTACTCGCCAACCTATTGCCTTGTCTAAAAAATCAACTCTAGGGGGTCAGGGATAGCCATCTACTTCCCCCCCCCCCTTAGGATTTGTCTATAAATAGACCCCCAGGGGTACCAGGAATGGCACTTGTCAAAATCAGAGCTGCACCCCCCCCCCCTCCCCCCTTTGACAATCAAGAATCTCCCCTAACAAGTGCCTACCTAGTACCAAGCTCGGTCATTCGTGGTTTTGGAGGAGAAGACTCTTTCGAGCTTCTGGGTACGTGGTGGGACCTCCCTGCCGCAGCACCTGGGGTTGTGTCCCTTATCTCTCTGTTTCATCCTTAGTGGCTAACCAAACCTTCTCGCTAAACCGCTGGGCAAATAGCCTCGGGCTGCATTGATCCGAATTTTGGGGCCAGGATTTTCCAAGCGTCAACAGTGAAAACAAAGTTTCAATCTTGAGGATTTGGAAGTTAAATTCAGCTTTGTTTTGAGTTTCACAATAATAGAAGAATGCAGAATTAATGGAACGAGGAGTTCAAGTAATAATAAAGCATAAGAAAATAATGTGATGGGAAAGAAAGGTAAGGATGATATTTGAGTCGATTCAATTCAAATTTAGAGAGTTTTAAATTGTGAGCTTCTCTAGCAAACCTAAACACAAGACTTCAGTTAACAGGAAGAGAGTTCATACAAAACAAACAAATATCACTGAAATTCACTCCAAAATAACCCACTTTCAGAACTGAGCTCAAAATACTTGAACACATTGGCAAACGGCGATCACACGCCTCTCGTCGTGGGTACTCGGTTTTGAGTGTCTTCAGAGTCTCGGTCGTATGACTTTGGGTGTCAGCATTGCGTGCGTGATGTTACGGCTATGGGGACCCCTTGTGTGCCCCTTTGTCCCTTGTTTTTATGCTTTGATTTTTCGTGCGTACTTGCAGGAGAGCGATGTACTCGCCCCGGAGTCCGCTAGGATGGCCGGGGGGAGGGGTCGTTACGTTGTGTTGGTCAGACCCATTCTGACCTTCGTTTGACGCCCGTTTGTTCTTGGTTTTAGGTTGCGTAGCTCGTAGAGGTGTGTAGTGGGTTGGAGCCCAAGAGTTGCTGAGGAGTTGGAGATTCTTTTCTCCCGTTTTGGTTTTCTTTAGCCGTACTCTCTTTCTATTTTTTGAAAGTCATGTAAGGCCTTAAGGCCGTGATATTTCAGTGTTGTTTTCTCATTCGTTGTGGACATTCAGACCCCTTTGTTTGGGCTTTTATTAGCTTTTGTTGCAGTTTCAAACTCTGAGTTATTTAGTTTTCTTGTTATCAATTATTAGCATTTTAGGTTTGTGGATTTTGTACGTCGTGGGGCCCCGGCCGGACCCATGTTATATTCTATTTACAAATCAGGGATGTTCCACCTTGCCTCTTCAAAGACGTGTGAATGTGAATAATCATGGGGGAAAATGCACATGTGGGCATGGTACACAATAAACTTATGCAATGACAAATTTAAGAAGACAAGAACACAGAACAAAAGTAAAAGTGATTCACTCCAACTACAATTTTGTTGGACGTCTAGGATATATAAACTATGTCCACAACACCATTAGAAAAGAAATTAGTGTTGGAAAAACAATCACTCAACTAACATGTAAGTTATTATCAAAACAACATTCGGAAATGATATTATAGGTACGCTAATATCATATAAATGATTATCAACACAACAATCACTTAATTAACATATAAAATGGCTGAGGTAACCACCATGCATAATGAGAGAGATATCTTATTCAATCATATATTAACATAATGGATTAGGTCTTCTTTAAATAGTTGTTCCACTGCATAGAAGGTCGCACCACTCTGGAAAAAACCACAATAAAATTAACTACTGTCATAAAAGAACATGTTTGATGCATAAATTTAGGCTTTGTTTGAATACCGGGCTCTCATCGATAGCGGAAGGAAATGGAGTCTGTTGGCTTGTATTAGAGTATTGGTGTGCGTATAGGAGTGGTGTGAGTTTAGAGATGTTGTAGAGATATATATACATGTATGTATGTGTTAATAAATAGAAGAAGCCCTAATTCTACATGGTATCAGAGGCATAGGGGGAGCGCGCCGTTCTTGACGATCTCCCGTCGCTGAAGACTCGTCAACGACGGGGAGACAACAGGGAAGGAGAGCGCTGGAGCATCGTCGGCATCGTCGCTGGAGTATAGTCGTCGTCGCCGGAGCATCGTCGCTAGAGTATAGTTGTCGACGGGCGAGGAGCGAGCACTGGAGCATCGTCGACGGGCAAGGAGACTTTGCTCGGTCGACGGGGAGCGGGTCATCGTCGTTGGAGTATAGTTGTCGACGGGCGAGGAGTGAGCGCTGGAGCATCGTTGACGGGCAAGGAGACTTTGCTCGGTCGACGGGGAGCGGGTCATCGTTGACCGTGACGGGAAGATCCCTCACTCGTGCGATAATCGACGAAGATTGGTGATACCAAGTCACTCTGGCGGCCAATGGTTTCCTCGACGAATTGCTGCTACTCGACGAAAATTGATTTCCTCACTCGACGAAGATTGGTTTCCTCGACGAATTGCTGTTGATACTCAACGAATTGCTGCTCTCGCCGAATTGCTGCTCTCGACGAAGAGTCGACGAACTGTAGAAGACGGAGGAAGTTCTCAAGAAGTTAGATCCAGATGAGGTGGTTACCTTGTTGAAGTTGTTGGGTTCATCACCACGCCCGATGAAGTTGGACCTTCCACCAGTTGACCTGAAGCTTGAAGGACCGACTACCTATCTGGGTTGGTCGCGCCGTGTGAGGAAGACTCTTACAGCGAAGAAGGTTGGAGGTTTCTTGACAGGGGAGTTGAAGAAGCCAGAGAACCCAACTGCAGGAGGTGAGTGGGAATCAACCCACATGACGGTGTTCATGTGGCTTCTCAGCTCGGTTGTCCCATCAATTGCTGCCACAGTTGATGGCCTGGAGATAGTCATGGAGGTTTGGGACAGGCTGCGAAGTACATATGATGGAGTGGGGAACACTCTTAAAGTCTTCCAGGTGAAGGGAGAAATCGATGACACTGTTCAAGGGGAGAAGACTGTGCAGGAATACGCATCAGAGTTAGAACGTCTATGGGTGGACTATGACCATGCTTCTGGTGGTATGTGTTGCAGTGACCCACAGTGTAAGGCTTCCAAGATTATAATAGAAGAGAGGACCATGAGGTTCTTGAAGGGGTTAAATGAACAGTTCGACCAGAGGAGAGCCTTACTTCTATCAGGTACGAAGATCCCCACTCTGACAGAGGCCATCTCGGCCATGATTCAGGAGGAGACCCGGTTTCAACTCCAGGCAGGGACGGGAGATTTTGCAGCCATAAAGTCCGCACTAGCGGCTACTGGCACGGGTATTCCAAGACCACAAGAGGAAATACGACAGTGCTACAACTGCGGGGAGACAGGTCATCTGTTGTATGCATGCCCCAGACCACCAAAGGAGGGGGATTTTGGTGGTCGTAGACGTGGTCGTGGACGTGGCCAGGGTCGTGGTGGCAGAGGTGGCTATCGTGCCAATCTAGGCATTAGTGGATGCGATGAGGAGGCTGGTGTTATCTACACTTAGGAGGAGCAGACTCTTCTGAGTCTAATGAACAAGATGGAGGGCCTCAAGAGGAGGCAAGCTGGAGACGCCATTGAGGGGCCATCTCATGCTATGTATGCTCATCCTTCTGGAATGACAGAGTGGATTGTTGACTCGGTGCATCCCGACATGTGACCGGGGACTCGGGGAAGTTCACTTCCTACTCACGCCATGCGATGAGGAGATCTTAGGGTGGAGATCCCCGTGTCAGGAGCTGCAAGGACATAACGGAGGTATGCTTCCACTTACGGTTTTTGGGTGCATCTGCTTTGTGAAGGATAATAGGACAAGCGTTGGCAAGCTTGATGTCAGGGCAATTAAATGTATCTTTGTGGGGTATTCTGGTACTCAGAAGGGATATGTATGTTGGAGTCCAGTCGAGAAAAGGTGTTTCGTGAGCATGGATGTCCACTTTCGGGAGCAATAACAGTACTACCCACAAGAGGAGATTCTACTCATTCCTGAAAAGCCCAATTTTAGGGATGGAGGCCGAGAATGGGAGAGCCTGGTGACAGATTTAAGTAAAGACAGTGGAAAACCCGTTGAGGAGCAAGGGACGAATTAGGAGCAGGAGGAGGTGAGAGGTGTGATACCCACAACTTCAGGGGAGCTTGTCACATATCAGAGAAGAGAAAGGAGAACTCCTGACCTCGTGCCTGCACCCACAGCGACAGTTCCTAGTCCCTCGTCTATGCCCGTCTCAATCCCGGAAGCACCTCCGGTTGAACCACTGTCAATTCCCTGTGAGTCTATCTCTCTCACATCCCCGACTACTTCTGTCAGAAGGAGCACTCGCAGCAATGCGGGTAATCCTCCTGATCGATATGGTTGGGATCTTGCTTCATTTGTCTCCTACGACGATATCTCTTCTTCTCACGGAGCATTCATTGCATCCTTGGATAGTATTACTGTACCTAACAGTTGGAAGGTAGCTAAAGCCGACCACAATTGGTAAGCAGCAATGAAGGAGGAGATGCGCGCTCTGGAGAAGAATAAGACGTGGGAACTAGCACAGCTCCCGACGGGGAAGAGGGTTGTTGGGTGCAAGCGGGTCTTTACCGTAAAGCAGAACCCGAATGGCAAAATCGAGCGCTACAAGGCTCGATTGGTTGCGAAAGGGTACAGCCAGACATACGGCATCGATTATGACGAGACATTCGCACCTGTTGCAAAGATGAGTATGGTTCGTACCCTGATCAGCCTGGCGGCCAATGGTGGATGGAAGATGCACCAATTGGATGTGAAAAATGCTCTTCTGCATGGCGATCTTGTTGAGGAAGTATATATGGAGGTCCCACCTGGATTTGGTACAACCATGACGGAAGGAAGAGTGTGTAGGTTGAAGAAGGAACTGTATGGACTGAAGCAGTCCCCTCGTGCATGATTTGATCGCTTCAGAAGGACCATGGTCGGGATGGGATATCAGCAAACCAATGCCGACCACACTGTGTTTTTCAGACATAATGAGAAACATCACATCACCATACTTGATGTGTATGTGGATGACATGATCATTACGGGAGATGACGAGGAGGAAATTGGGCGTCTTAAGTGTGACTTGGGGAAGATGTTCGAGGTGAAGGACTTGGGTTCTCGTAAGTACTTTCTTGGGATAGAAATTGCATATCGTGCAAAGGGAATTGTTCTGTCTCAACGAAAGTATGCCTTAGATCTCCTCACCGAGACAGGGATGCTCGGATGCAAGCCAGCTGCAACGCCTATCGACACTAAAGAGAAAGTGAGTGCTGAGGCAGGGGAACCAGTTGATCGGGAGAGATATCAAAGACTTGTCAGGCGATTGATCTATCTGAGCCACACACGTCCAGACATCTCCTTCGCTGTGAGCGTGGTGAGTCGTTACATGCACGATCCCAGGAAGGGTCACATGGATATTGTGTACCAAATTCTTCGATACGTGAAATCTGCTCCAGGAAAAGGGCTGCTCTTTAGACGGAACGGACATGTAAAGATCGAAGGATACTGTGACTCAGATTGGGCAAGCTGTGTCGATGATAGGAGATCAACCTCAGGTTATTGCGTCTTTGTGGGAGGCAACCTGATCTCATGGAGAAGCAAGAAGCAGTCGGTTGTAGCCAGATCAACGGCTGAAGCTGAGTATAGGGCTATGGCTCTGGGGGTCGCTGAATTCCTCTGGTTAAAAGGAATGCTAAAGGAGCTGAAGTTGGATCGAGGAGACAGGATGAAGCTATGGTGTGACAGTCAAGCAGCAATAAGCATCGCTAACAATCCTGTTCACCATGACAGGACCAAGCATATCGAGATTGATAGGTTCTTTATAAAAGAGAAATTGGATAGTGGACTCTTGGAGCTTAGCTACGTCACCACCAAGAATCAAGCCGCTGATTGTTTGACAAAGGGGCTCAGCTCAAATGACATGATGAGGAATTGTGACAAGATGAGCTCAGTTAACATCTTTCGCCCACCTTGAGGAGGAGTGTTGGCTTGTATTAGAGTAGTGGTGTGCGTTTAGAGATATTGTAGAGGTATATACACATGTATGTATGTGTTAATAAATAGAAGAAGCCCTAATTCTACAGAGTCGCGCGAAAAACTGCGGAAAACTTCACGCAAAGAGGAAACAACTGCCACGGAGCAGTTTGGCATGCCTCAGTCCCATCTATGTCGTGGTAACTGGAAAATGCGGCAAGAAATACCATAACATGCTAGTTCATTGTACAACTAAAATTGAAAATTAGTATGTTTTGAAACAAATCTTCTATGAATATATCATGAAAGATCAGGCTTGCTTAAAATCTGTTCTAACTTGAATTCACAAATGTTTCATATTCACTGGTATCATTCATGGCCCTGTTGATTGAAAATTGCAATATTACTATAAGAGTGAGAGCGCCGGAATCATTACAAGAACAACACTCAAGCCTTTATCCCACTATAGTGGGGTCGGCTATATGGATCATTTGTAGCCATTGAACCCTATGTTTAGATAGGGTGACTAAATTTTATGTTGGCTGTCTACCTAGCGCAATCATCACCATTTTTCTTTCGGACTTGAGACCGGCATAGACTCAATATTACTACTGAGGGCGCCGGAATCATTACGGAGCACAAAAAATCACAATCAGGAGAAATATAAGAACGGAGCATTCAGATTGAAAAGATTGAAAAGAAGGAAACGACCTCGATGCCAATCCAAACCTCTGTATCCCCAAATCATCTTCACTGAAATCGATTAGGGCGGAAGTTGAAAGGGAAATGCTATTGCCGGTGAAGTTGTTGAAGTCGTAGGATGCTTGGAATCGGCGAGCCTTTGTCTGCGAAGGAGAAGAACGTATATTGAAATGTTGTTGTCGGTGAAGCCGCAGGATGCTCGAAATTGGCTGGACTTTGCGTGCAAAGAACAAATACTCTAAGTCACGAGCAAAACAGTCATCTCTCCCTACGAAGAGGCTTGGAGAGAAAGTAGAGGAGCCGACCGTGGACAATTGCGATCGAGCAGGACGGGGATGCGAGCGTCGTTGGAGACAAGGAAGATGGGGATGCCCTACCAGGCAATCAGCGCGAAGAGGGAGCCCTATATCTGGTCGTCCACACCTGAACGAAGAAGAGGGATTGACCGCTTAGAGCACAGGAGAAGGAGACGGGGAGAAGAGGGTTGGAGAAGAAGGCGATCGAGAGGGTTCTGGCGATAATGCAGCTTAAAAGTTTGACATGGGCAAAAATAGAAATAAAATGTCTACCCGGGCGGTAGTCAGCAAATGCACCGTTCACTCCATAACTGCCTTTATATAAGTAGAGATAATACAATTATTTATTATGCTCCAGCTTCACATCGAGCTCTACAAGCTCCCAAAAGGCTTAAATCAATACATGTCTCCAGAATTCTAATCACCATGAAAGATCTCCATTTTATTATCTGAATGAAATTCTTTTACATTAGGAACATATCAAACCATGATAGAGAAGCCACCATTTTTATTATCAATTCAGGCAAAATAGGCTGGAAATGAAACCTGCAACCTGTAGTGTGCATACATCACTCGCATTTCCACGAAGAGAGAGGGGGCGTATCAGAATTCATCCAGCTGGAAAGTCCAGCAATTTGTCTGGCGCCCTTGACCGCATCTTCTGAAGCATAAGATTCCAGCTCAGCCATTTCTTCGGGCGCGAGCTTCAGGGAGAGCGCTCGAATGTTCTGGTTGAAGTTTTCGATCTTGGTGGTACCGGGAATGGGGCAGACATCGTCGCCCTGATGATGAACCCAAGCCAGAGCAAGCTGAGCCGGAGTACAGCCCTTCCTCGATGCCATTTCTTTCACTCGTTCAAATATCTCCGCATTTTTCTCCACGTTTCCTGCTTGAAATCTCGGCATTTCCTACAACATAGAAAATGGAATTTTCACCAACCATACAAAAAAGGAAAAGGAAGTTCATACAATTTCAAAACAATAAATTTCAGTTCAATTGTTTTGCTATTTCTATTTCCATTACCTTGGAACCAAAAAGAGACAAAAAATCTATGGGAAATGTGTTATGGATCCAACTATCTGTCATCGGTTCTATTACACATATTTTATTACGAGTCTTCATGTATTTGAGTTCGAGTTGTATGATTTAAGTCGAGTCGAGTCTTAATGTTTTAGTATTATCTTTTATTTAATGTTTTAGTGCTCATGTCTTGTAAGTCTATAAACAGACTCATTGGATCATCGTATGAAGTATGAAATGAATTAACCAAGTTTTCTTTATCTAAATTCCTATCGCTCTCTAGTTCTCTCATCTTCTTCCCATTTCTAAGGCTAGGGTTGAGGACGGCACCCCTTCTTCCTCTCCTCTCACATTCTCGACGGGTTGAGCATGACTCTCGTTATATCTCCGCCTCCGCCGCCACCTCTAACGACGTTACGGGCAGACCCATAACAACTTGGTATCAGAGCCCTTTGGTCCTCTTCTTCTCTTCCGTCACCACCTGAACCGAACTTCGAGTCTTAATATTTTAGTGTTATCTTTTATTTAATGTTTTAGTGCTCATGTCTTGTAAGTCTATAAATAGACCCCTCGGGCCTTGGGTGATTGTATGAAGTATGAAATGAATTAACCAAGTTTTCCTTATCTCTCTAAGTTCTTCTCTCTCTCTCTCATTCTCTCATCTTCTTCTCATTTCTAGGGTTAGGGTTGAGCTAGACTCCCCTTCTTCATTTCCCCTCGCATTCTCCACAGGTTGAGCTCAGCTACTCTTGTATCTCCGCCTCCACGACCACCTCCGACGACGTTACGGGCTAGGCCCATAACAAAATGATGGCGATCAAATTCACAAAATTTGACAAGAGAATTCACAGGAATCCTAGCCAACCGATGAAATGCAACATAAACTGCTGGGTTTATTCCAAATCGTCTACAGAAAAGGCAGGTGCTTGAAAATTTCTCATCTTCCGAGATAGCTTTTGGGGGTGAGAATGGTCAATAACACCCAACATAGGTATGAGAGATAAGTTCAACAGTCCGCCCCAAGACAACTCGACCAATTCTGGTTGACACTGCTCCAACCAAAAGCTCGATGCATGAGGGGAGAAGTTGAATATAACCAACATTGTCTGTGAAATAGGGAAGCGTGTGTTTATAAGTGTGGCGTAAACCCCTCACCCATTTGAGTTGACTTTTGAAATGAGAATGCCCAATTGAACCAAACATATATGAGAGAGGTTTAACACTCTCGGTTCAAACCCACTTGGGCAATTCTAGTTGACAAAGCTCCAATGAAAAGCTCGATGTGTGAGAGGAGATTGTTAAATTTAGGGTGATGATATACGCAGACCGTATTTAGCTATTCATACCCCCTAGATAAATTTAAAACTCCTTTTTTTTATTTTAATAACCCTAAACTTAATATACGCAGAACCTATTCAGGAACTAGGTGTTCTCGAGTTCAAGCATGGTGGAATTTCCAACGCAGTCCTAGATCTCCGTCTTCCTCCTAGAACTCCGTCTTCCTCCTGCAACCCTTTGTGTTGTAGTTCAGATCGATCTGTTAATATAATTATTCTTCTGCTCAGCTTGGTGCTTGCATCTTTCGACAATCTGACGGTGAAATAAAAAACTATCGGCTCCCCCTGTGATGCTTCTTCCTCCTAACAGTTCTTACATTCTCGAGTCTGACATCCATTGTTAGCAATAGTCATGCCATTGCCATATCAAATTGCCGCTAGCCCAAGGTTATCATTTTTTCCAACTTCTCGTTTCCTCGAAGCTGCTCCTCCCTCCAGAGAGATGCAAAGTTAGCAATACCCATGGAAACTATCTGTGCAACTATCGCTTGGCGAAGCCGAGCTGCTCGTACCCTCAAGGCGTCATGAGTGAAGATGGGTAATTGTTCTCTCTTAGAAATTAGATGTTTTCTTATCCATCCACTTCTTGTGATTTTTCCCATGGCATTTAATATTGATACGCAAAATTATGAGTTTGTCCTCTTGTTGAGACAACCGTTTCTGTTCGGAGAGATTAAATGATTTGAATGAACTAAAAAGTTGAAAATAAGAGGGGGTGTTGATCAACAACATGACTTGCTATCTGTTAATATACGCTCTCATAGTTGTTCAATGTTTCTTGGTTGGAGTGCTAATATATGCTCGAGGATTTGTTCAATCTTTCGTGGTTGGAGTTCTATGTTTCACTATTTATCCTTGCAACACTTTTCCAACTTTGTATTTCATTGAGTAATTTTCTTCAGGTGAACATAAAAAGAGAATTCAAATTAACCAGCACTCTTAGGCGAGTTTTCATTGGTGTTTGATATTTAACGAACACTGGAACCTAGGATAACTGATTGTGGTAGCTAATATGTTGCAGTTTACAAGTGTTTGAACTACTCAAGAGACTATTTGTATATAATGCTAATTTTCACGTATGGAAAGTTATAATTTTTTTTTAATTTGGTCTGAATATTGCATTGATTTATAAATATAATTTCATGATCTGAGTATATTAAAGGGCTATGAATAGCCAAAGAGAATCTGTGTATATCAGCACTTTAAATTTATCCCACATCCTCTGCGGAGTAAGAGAATGTTTGGTTTATAAGTGTGAGGAAATCCCTTGCCCATCTGAGCTAACTTCTGGGATGAGGTCTACTAGAACTGAGCAAAAACTATGAATTTCTAAAGCTTGAGTGCTCACACACCTTAAATTTAAAATTGACAAAAATTTGGTTTCCATGTTTCATTAATTTACAGAAGTGTAATTGCCATTAAGCTGGCAGTTTTAACTTTCAGGTTTGCTATCAGAATAACCAACATAAAAAAGCCAGAAATTTAAAGCTTCCAATACAGTGGGGTACCTTTCGACGATCTTGCTCCGAGAAACTCTCAACAACCTGTGGCCCATAAGACAAGAAACCTCTTCCCAGTGGACTATATGCAACAATTCCAATTCCAAGTTCTCTGGAACAAGAAAAAGGCGCATAATTTCATGTACGAACAGCAGTTCAACAACAAAAAAAGAAATTAACTTCTCCCTGTGAAGAAATATACAGAATAGTTGAGAAGATTTAAAGAAGCAAACCTGCAAGTAGGAATTATCTCTTTCTCAGAATCTCTCGTCCATAAAGACCACTCCAGCTGGATAGCAGTGATAGGGTGAACTGCATGAGCTCTCCTTATAGTTGAGGCTGAAGCTTCAGATAATCCAATGTATTTTATCTTCCCCTCTTCAACTAGTTTCTTAAGTTCTCCCATCTGTGAATCAAAGAGAACAACACCTCTTATAGTAATCTAAGTACAAAAGATGTCACTATCTAATACGGAACATAGATTTTGTTTGCGTCATATGTATAATAACTTCAAACAAAAACATAGAGGCATACACCTAAAAGATATGCTATGGAAGGCTGTATCGATACTAGCTTGTAGATTTAACTAATGAAAAGGAGAAGTTGAAAGCGTGTGATACAAAAGCTTTCGAATGGGTTAAAGAAAGACATTGGGCGAAGTCTCATTTTAATACTTGGCTTAAATAAGATATGTTGTTAAATAATTTTTGTGAAGCTTTTAACAAAGTGATTTTAAAAGCTAGAGATAAGGCTATAATAATAATGTTGGAGACTATAAGGGTGTTACTTATGAAGAGGCTTCACACGCAAAGATACAAGATATTCAAGTTTAATGGCAAGATATGTCATTTCATACAACAAACTTTGGAGAACAACAATAAAATGCACATAACTACATTTTAGTATGAAATGGTCATCACAAATTTGAAGTTGAATGATGGAGATGAGATAAGTGGACGGTTAATTTGAGTTATAGAAGTTGCAGTTGTAGGCGGTGAGATCTAACAAATATTACTTGTGTGCATGCAACATCATGCATATTCTATCGAAGAGAAAATGTTGAAGACTATGTTGAACATTGATATAGAAATGATATGTTTTTGAGGGCATATAAACACTTGTTAAATCCAATAAAATCACATAAGTAGTCATTGGCAAATTTAAATCCAATAGTTATGTGGTGTAATAATCACAAGAAGCACGAAAGGCTATCACATTATGCTAGAAAAAAAGAGGACAAATTGGAGGGACAAAAATATGGAGTAAAAAGGCATGAGATGAAGTACACATGCTCCAACTGTGGGATAAGATATAACAAAAAGAGTTGTGTTGAAGCATCCAACACCAAAAAGATACAACAACGTCTACTACAAAAACAAAGCTACCGGAAAAAATTACTTCTTTTTTTAATCATTTTTTATTATACGACTATTTTTTAATCATGTTATGTTTATACGCAGGTAAGGAGAATATGTGATTGTGAACTTTAGGCTTGTGGAGTTGATCGTGATGATCGTGATTTTTATGTTGTGGAGAATTGTGATCTTTATGTTGTGGTGTTACTATTTGAAGCTCATTTAGTTTGTTGATTAATCTGTGCTTGTTTAACATTTGTTTTGAACTCCTTTAGCTTGATTGTAATTTAATTTAAACTTTTAACTTTATTGTTTTTTATGTTTATGGTGTTAACATATACTTGAATTTAGATTTTGTTATGAATGTAAACAATGACATGTTCAATGCCTTCCTTTTTTATAATTTCTGGGTGCAAATAGCAAATTTAAAGAATTTGGATTAGAAATTGTAAATTTCAAGAAATTCGGATTGCAAATTGCAAATATAATGTATTCGGGTTGCAAAATCTCAAATTTAACATATTCAGATGCCTAATCACTCCTCTATAGATTTCGGGGTGCAAATAAAAATTTAACAAAATTTCTGGGTACAAGTAGCAATTTGACATAATTCATGATGCAAATAGCTTTTTTACAGAATTATGGATGCAAAGTGCCAAAATGAGCTTTTTCAGTGGTGCCAGGACATAAATACCCATGAAATTTTAGTCTGGTGCAAAGTGCCAAATTTAATGTAATTGGAGGGTGCAAAGTGCCTAAATATAGTATTTCAAGGATGCATAGTCCCAAAAAGCCTCCGTTCTCACAATCCAAAACCACCAGAACCTTAACTAGAGTCAAAATAAAGAAACACGCACCGTGATCTCGATGGGCACGCTGGTGTCGATGCGATGCTGATAGTACAAATCGATGCTGTCGACACCAAGTCTCTTCAAGCTCCCCTCGCAGGCCGCCCTCACATAGGCGGGTTCCCCGCACACCACAGGCGTCCCGTCGATGAACCTGACGCCAAACTTGGTCGCCAGCTCCGCCTTCTCCCGCCACCCTTCTCTCAGAGCCTATAGGTCGAACACCTGATGAGCAACATCGGAAGTTGTCGGGAAACCCCCAAAAGCATAGGAAGAGCGAGAGGGATTACCTTCCCGATAAGGATCTCGTTGGTGAAGGGGCCATAGATGTCGGAGGTGTCGAGGAAAGTGACGCCGGAGGAGATGGCGTGGCGGATTAAGGCAATCATGTCGGGATCGGGCTTCGGAGAGCCGTAGAAGGCGGACATGCCCATGCAGCCGAGGCCTTGCGCGGAGACCTCGAGGCCCTGTGATCCGAGTTTTATGCGGCCGATCGCCGGCGATTGAGCAGCCATAGCGCCGGCGACTCTCAGACGATGACCGCGGCAGGGCTTAACCCTAAAATGGAATGCTTCTGAGCGCGAAGGAGGTACGCTGCTCCGGCGAGCAGAGTGTGGTTTAAGTAGGAACGGGAGTCTGCTAGCACAGGCGGCCACTTTGGCCCCATTAAGCTTCTAATCACGGAAGCACATGCGTCATGTAGACTTTTAATTAATTTTTTAAGTGTGATGTTATTTGTACATCATAAATGACTATTTGTAGTCCATGGATATTCGTATTCCTCAAAATTATATTTGTATCCCGACAGACTATTTATACCCCAATTTTAAAATTTTAAACAAAGATAGAATCATCCCTACAAAATATATTATGACATAAGTACATCATTTTCAGAATATATTGTGACATAACACTAATTTCTTCAAAATTTAGTCATCATCCGTAAGCTTCTGCTCAAAATATATTATCCCTGCAAAATAGTGGCTACAAATTTGAAAACTAATATAAAATAAACATAGAAGGATCCCTGCAAAATATATTGTGACTTAAGTACATCATTTTCAGAATTTATTGTGACAAACATTGAGGAGGACGGGCGGCGTCGGGTGGTGTTCTGGGCGGCTGGAGGAGGGAGGGTTTCACGAATCGCGGTTGGAGGAGGACGGGCGGCGTCGGGCTCCAAAGAAGAAGAAGATGACGGCTTTCCTGGGCGGCGTCGGGCGGTGTTCTGGACGGCGTCGGGCGGTGTTCTGGGCGGCGTCGAGCGGTGATCTGGGCGGCTGGAGGAGGACGGGTTACGCGAATCGCGGCTGGAGGAGGACGGGCGGCAGGAAGAAAGGGGGTACAAATATGATTTAGGGTTATAAAAAGGGTTGTTTTAAAAGGAGTAATGGGGTGTGAATAGCTAAAAATGGTGTACAAATAATACCACCCTTTTTTAATTGGTTTTTAACTTATTTTGGGCCTTTGTTTCTCACATGTTGGCTCTAGCGCCGCCGCTACCGGAGGCAGACAGGCTCCGCGGGCGTGTTTGACTGTGAGTTCTCCATGGCCTCCCATTTGGAATCGAGGCGCTCTGTGTTTTTGCTGCAATAACAACAATTATGACCAGCGGGGGAGCCCGGGTCCTCTTAAGAATTTTGTAAAATTATTAGTTAATTTGGATTCAAAGCAATGAATTTGGACTACTTACGTCAAAAATGATGGCAGTATGAGGGAGAAATGACTCGGAGAAGATGGAGATCTTCAAAAAAAATGACGAGAGAAAGACGATACCTAACCCCCCATCTACGAAGCCGCCGCCATTTTGATCTGACATGTCTTCTAATCCCGCAAGCGTGCATTGATAACTTCCTAAAAAGAAGTTATCTAGCCTTTTATTTTGACTTATTATTTTATTATAAATGTAATAAATGATCTAAATGAATATAAAATATAAATAAATTCATGTTTATTTAAATTATGGATCATTTGATTAAAATTATATGTTTTCTTATTAGAAATGCCGAAGAAATCGACTCGGAGAAGAAAAGCTGGACATAAATATTTTTGCCGGTTTAAGTTGTTATAACATCCATTTTTGGATGTTACAACAAATCTGGCGGATTTAAAAATTGAATTCCGAATTTTGCGTCAAATTTAATTATGGAAGGATGTGTCTCTTGGGCTTGGGCTGCTCGTTTTTAGGCAGGAAATAACCTCCAGCAAGACAGATACGAAAATTGGAGAGGGAAAGGAGGAGCAAGAGGCGAAGAGAAAATTAGGGTTTGTGAAAACCCTAGTAGAGAAGAAGGAGATATGACTGATTCTTCAACGGATTGTGCACATCCTTGAGTGAAATTTCCTGCATCATTTGTCTCTCTTAAGCATGTCTAGTAAGATCTTTCTTGTTTGGTTTCATCCCTCTATCATGAACTAATCTCATAGATCATGTGTGTTGTTAGTACTTTGTTTATTATGATGTTTCGATTTTAATTTTCTTATGGATGTTTGAAATATTATCTTTATTGAATTTATGATTTTACTCTTGGAATGTGTGGCTTAAGTTCATCTTTAATTTGCTTGGCAAGATTCGAGAGAGGAGTCAGGCTAGATGATTGCTTTATTTTATGCGGCAAGATTCGAGAGAGGAGTCGCGTAAATCTTTAACCAAAATTTCGTTTTTATACTACACTGCGAGATTCGAGAGAGGAGCGGTGAAAGTATCTCATGAATTTCAATATAGCATAAAGGTAGAAAGAGATTTCATCTTTTGCTAGCAACTTTGATTTGTGTGTTTTATTTTAATCTCTTCCACCTAAGTTAGAGATAACTAGATGAATTAGAGTGTTAGATTTCAGAGATCGAGAGATGATGACATCTACTTTTAAATCGTTGCAAGATAATTAATCAAGCATTTCATAAAGGTTTATCATAAAAATCATCACCATAAGCAAAGGAAAACAATACACAAGATTATTTCTCCAACGGATATTTTTCCAATTAGTTTGAATAGAGTAATCTTAAGTAAACATTGTTTAGTTTTGTTGTTAATGTTAGTTTTTTCATTATTAAAAACTCACTCTTAATATTCCACTTGAATTTAAAGAAAAGGTAGAGCTAGTACTTGCGAGCACTAAATTAATCACTTCTCCGAAGGAACGATTTTTTCTCACTTTATATTACTTAATTCGACACGTGCACTTGCGTTAAAACGTAAATATATTTTGGGCGTATCATGCATCGACCTTTACGCCAGTGGACGAACACAACAACATTTCTGTCGTCTCCAGCAAGCACGCTGACGCCTCCCAGCAAGGTCGACGCCTCTGTTCCCTGCATCTGCCGCCTCCAGCGCCTCCACGATTCCTATCACTGTCGACGAAGACATTAATTTGGTAAATGACGCACTTGTCAAGGGGAAGCAACAACGCTCATCGTTCTGTTTTTGTCCTGTCGTCGTCCCCAATCACAGTTGAAGTCACCATCAATCTCCCCTTTCAGCGCCCTACCAACGGCACCTGCTCGCTCCTCACGAGGTCCTTGCTGATCGAATCCGCTCAATCACTCGCATGTGACATTTTTTGTTCACCGGATGAGAAGAGCTGCCTTTTTCGAGCCCCAGACCATGTAAGACCCCATTTTTTTTCAAACCCGGGGTCTTAGGCCCAGAACCATCGCTTTGCGGTGACACCCTCACTCGGGAAGGTCGTCGCTACAAAACGCCGATCCTGCCAGCCATATCGATCACAGAAGAAGAAAAGTATATATATATAATTTAAGCAGTAAAAGAGCATAGTAAGAGCAGGTAAAGAATAAGTAAAGTGCAGTAAGTAAATACATGTATAAAATAGAAAAGTAACCATTGATTTATAGGAATGCCCATACAAACCTATAGACCATGGGGTCGTTTAGCAAGGCCTATCGTATAAGAAGTCCCATAACCGACTTATACGATAGGGGTATGGGTTGAAATGCAATGTTTATGTCATGACATGCAAGATATGCTGTTCATACAAGTGCAACTCACACACTTCGACTCTATGCGCACAGACCTTTAGTTCCCCCTTTTTGGAGCTAGCAAGACTCCCAGGATACTCCCGTAGTGGCAAACGGAAGCGGTGGGTTGGGCCTCGCCCACCTCTAGGTTGGTATTCACACTACCTAACCTAGACCTATCGTACGCCTCAACGCTAAGAACACAACAGCGGAGCATCTGCGTACTCTTACTGGCTGGACCACTAGACTTTCAAGGCTAAGTGCAAATTCCACACTTGCCGAGTCAACGTATTGACGTTAGTGTGAACGACCGTCCAATACCGGAGACCCACCACCTTAATGCATATGCAACATGTTATACTATATCCTGAGCCATAAATTCCCCGGGCTAACCTGCCCGTCATCATAACCTTCTGAGCCAACGGCTCGCCGGACTAACCCGTCCGTACCAACAAGCATTACTGAGTCACAAGCTTACCGGACTAAGCAGTCCGCTGTTTCAAAAACCGAGCCTACCGCTCGTACAACCAAACCAACTAACCTCCCGTAACTACGGGGTGAGGGTGTGCATATTATTAAGTTAAGCTTGTATATCAACTTATCCCTACAATTTATGGTTAATCTTGGACTTCCCGAGGATTACCCTGTGAGGGGCTCGCTACGGTACTGGGAACCACAATAGGATGAAACCCCAAAGCTCCCTTTCTCAAGACACTTAGTGTTGTTGGTATCTACCCACAAGAACACCCTCCTTGTTATTACACTTGGATTAACCCTAGGTATTTTATGACCCGCTAGAGGAAAGACGATCTTTCGTCAATCCCGAGCACAACTTTACCCTTAACTCCCAAGCACACCCTCATCACCTAAACTCCTTTTGGTGACCTTCAATCTTCTCAACCAGTCTAGGTACAACCTCTACCTTCCATTCCCTCCTAATGATCCATAAAGTTCTCAGGTTTTACAGTTTTACTATACGCAGACCAACTAACTATATGAAGCTAATAAGTAGAAGTACTCCAAATATTCATCCTCATGACACAAGATTATTAATGGAGGGCTATCATGACATTATAAGACTAACTCCAGAGATTCATATTTTTCCTCAACATTTTAACATTTATTTAAATTCCTCTAATATTTGCCAAGTATGAAAATGAACATGAAGTGTAAGGAATTCTTATGATATGGCTCTCCAAAAATCATGATAATCTATGATGACTAAATGTCAAGAAATACAACATATCATATTTTTACAGTAAGAAATTGTCCTCTATTTTTAATATTTATCATCTATCCAAACTTGTAGTTTTATGAAGGAACCACCAAAAATATCTACTCCAAAATTATGGGAAAAATATCAAGCTCTTGTATTCATCAGAAAAGTCTACAGACTAAATTTCAGGATTTATGGAAATCATTTTCTTACTTAAATAAATACTTTAAGAAAACCTCAAATAAGACAAGTTGTGAAGTAGCATACTGATTTAAGTTGTGAAGTAGCACAATTTATCAAAGAGTATTGGACCCTCAATTAATTTTATTAAGCCTAAGACAAAATAGGTGCCTTGTGAATGAAATCATTTAATAAATTTCACAAAAATTACCAGAGGTCCAACATGTGATTATAAAGGCACTACCAAGGTTTCATCATCATCCAAGACCATTTGAGCATGTAAGTATCTCTTAAAAGAAGTTTACCTGAAGGGATTATGTCCTATTTCAAAGGGGATAATTGCTCCTAAAATCCTTATAAAATTACCTAGGGCCTAATTACATCTCATAAACTTATCCACCAAGTTCCATGACCATTCAAGAATATTTGACCCTATGTCCTTCACAAGGTTCAAAGAGCAACCCTAATGTTAAAACTAGGGTCCTAGGGCATATCCACCTCTACATCATATCCAATAACCCTAAGAGGTACCCACCAAAATTTGGAGGGCATTGGAGGTCATTTGACCCAATAATTAATTAATATTTGATTTATGAAATTATTACAAAAACCTTATAAAAAATGTTCTCCTAAAATTCCCATTTTTGGATATGATGTGTGTGTAGGTGCAAATAACCTATGTTTCAATTTTCAAGACAATCTCATAACCCAATCAAAAGTTAATCAAGATATGGTGGTTGTCCTACACTAGGGACCAGTCCCACCAAAATGGACCTATAGGAGGCTACAGAACTTCTTCTGGGGTGAAATCAATTTTAAAATAAACTAGACTCCAAGGGCTACAACATTGGTGTTGACCACTTTTTCTGTAGAGGGCCCTAAGTATTTTCTATAATTATTTCTAACTACAGCCAGTAATAAGAAAATAATTATTATAAAATACAAGTCTCTGCGTTCGACGAAATCCTATCTGTGTTCGACGAATTCTGTTCTGCGTTCGACGAACGCCATGCTTCAGTGCGTTCGACGAATTATGATCTGCGTTCGACGAACCAATCCAGTTCGACGAATTAATTCAGTGCGGTGAATCAACTCCGTTCGACGAACTCTGCGTTCAGTTCGTCGAACTCAACTATCTGTTCGACGAACTCCAGAGGGTGTTCGACACACGAATTCTGCTTGACGAACGCCGGGTTCTATTCGACGAACTCAACTAATAGTTCGGTGACTTAATTTCCGTTCGACGAACGTCGGGTTGCGTTCGACGAACTCATCTATTCGATCAACGAATTATTCTTCTACTCAGATCGATGAATTAATTAAACAAGAATATAACCTAAGCATGAAATAACATTATAACATATATCATAATCACGTAAATAAAATCTGGGCACAATTCTTGGCGCAATCAGACAGCGACTGACCTTCTTCTTCCTTCAGCCAAGGGCTGAGATGATCCCGTCCTGGGCTTCCTTGCGGGATGATTTCCCGGCCACCTGAGTCGCTTTCCGGCCAGCCAATGCCACCACCACCTCCGTTGAGGTGGTGTCCGGCGATAGGGGGTGGTTGGCCGGCCGAAGGTGTAACGGCCCAAAACGTGACATGACCCAGAGTAATAATAAAATGACATAAAAAGTCCATTTCATATGATGAAAAAATTAAATCAGTGTCAACTTGGTATAGCATTGAAAATTGAGCATGAATATAACTACGCGTTGCGACGCTCAAAATGTTTTATCGGAATATGATGGGCTAATACTATTGGTGATTTCTTGGTGTGCCAATAACATGTTAACTGGGTTAATGGTTGAAATGGGAGTGTTATAAGTTATCTTGGTAACTGTCATTGGTGTGCTAATAGACATTTTGGTGTGTCAATATAGGCATGGAGTATATTAAGAGCTTTAAAGAAAAATAAAATGAGTGGGGTGCTAATAGAAGGAGTTTTAGGCGGTGGGTTAAGCGGTGGAGTTGCCGAATTTGTCATATTAAAACATCACCGAGCCCCCTTTACCTTCTATCCCGCAAGCCGACGATCCAGTTCTTGCCGCTCTCGCCTAGGGCTCGCGGGAACCGCTTGCGTCTCCTCCTCCCTCCGATTTTTCTCTCTCTCGTCGGAGTAAAGGCTGGATCGATGCTCTCTCTCTCTCGGCAAGAAATTGAAGGAACTCCTCTTCTCTCCCATGTGCCGACTGCTCGTTCCTTGGGGGTACACTTTGGAGTCTTGTGTCATTGATGAAAGGAGTTCTTCTCAGCTAAAGCTACTTTTCCCACTGTAAGCCTTCTTCTTTGTTCCTTCCTCTATTTCTGGATCACTGAATAGAGTTTTACTTAGTGGCCGGCTGTTTGTATAGCAAAGGGTTTTACTGTGTTGTTTTACTAAAGTTTAATTAAGGAGTTGCTAAGGTATTATGGGGATTGAAATCTTTATACTACTCCTATACTTCTAGTTGGTTTCAGCTATATCACCAACCCTGGACCGGCTGTGTTGATTTTCTTTACTGTTCCATGCTTGTCATACTGTTTTTGAGGGGTTTTACCTTCATGAGCATGTTCCTAAGCGATGGGATTTGGTAATGGCTGGTTTTTTTTTTTGAGGGAATGCTGCTATGGTATTGTGGCCGGTTGCTGCTACTTTGATTTTTCTGGCGTTGGGTTGCTGTAGGAGTTTTGGGCTATGCTTTATTTATGATTAAGTATTGTTATTTTAAAGAATAAGGATTCCTTAGAATGATAAAACTAGTGAGAATTCATGGGGTTGGGCTTCTGATCAGCTACTGTTATGATATAACCTTACTATTCGTAGTATATTGGGGGAGCTCCTTATACCTAACTACTACCATTTCTTGGGTCTTTCTTACCCTAAACTGCTACCATTGTTTTAGATGGGGGAAATCTCCTTACAGTTACATGTTGTTCAATTTATATATGGGGGGAATTTTGGTTATAGCTATTGTGGTCATCTTACTTTATGAGAAGACTTCCTATGTTACTGCTTTTGTTTTATAATGGTTTTAAAAAGGGGGATTCCTTGTGAAGTTTAGTTTCTTGTAAGATGAACACATTAGGATCGGCTATGTTCAATAGAGAAGCCATTAAGTTTTATTTAATGTTGGTCAGCTTTTGTTCATAAGATGGGATTAAGTTTTGTAAGTACTTTGAACTTGCCTCTTTTATGGTTATGTAACTATAGCGAGGTGCAACCCCGATATAAACGACCCTAAATGATATGATGCTTATACAGATACCGTGAAGGATGACACCTCAAAATAGTCATGACAATGACATGAGTTACTGATGGTGAGAGCTACCTGTTTCATTTAAGCTTTATTGCTTTATGTTCTTTTTACATATGCACACTTATTATACTGAATGTTAAATGCATAGTTGTTATCACTGATACTTATTGTCGCTATATTGTATGACCTTGATAAAGGCAAACAGGCGAATTACTTCTGAGGGGATTAATAAATATGAATAATTCATTATTATGTAAACGTGTCGACACGAGGTTATATTACGGGCGACTTGAAATGCATGCACATGAATGACCCTTCGGGGTAAAGGACCCTTCGGGGTAAAGGACCCTTCGGGGTAAAGGAAAAAGGATTCGAATCGCCCCTAATATATCCCAAGAAACGAAACATTCATGGAAGTACTGATTTAAAGGGTTATAAAGGTACATTGATAAATGCTTATAGACATGAAAACTGACATGAAATTATGTATTTGCACTGCTTCCATGATATAGATACAGTTATGATACTTGCATGACATGTTCCATAGTTCATATGAATGCTACAGCTTCTTATATTATTTATGATTACTGACATGTTTCCCCCAGTTATTATGTTCTTCCATAAATACTGATACATGGATATACTGCTTTAATGTTACATAATATGGTTATGATTCTCCACTGCTCATACTGTTTTATTAGTGCTAATATGTTCATATAGTTATATGCTTCATAAGTTCACTACTGAGACAGAAAACGGTTAGTATGGAAAATATATTTCTAACTGCATAAGTTTTTCTAATTGTATATAGAAAGGAAAGAGGTATATCCTCACTTAGTCATATTTTTATGACTAAGCCCGTCGTCAAAATTTTGTAGGTATCGGACATGACTTTGGATACGCAAAACAAAAGAACTGATTATGGATAAAAATAAAAGATTCAACAAATAATTTAAGGTATGCAAAGTAAATTTATATTATGTGTTGTTTATTTCATATTCACTAGCCGCACTTCAGCCTGGGACAAATGTATGAACAGAGCTTATATACAGATGTATGTGGGGTCTAAATAGGGGCCTCACAATTTGGTATCAAAGCCAGGTTTCAAAGAAGTTCGGTTGTAGTGAATACTGAATAAGCACACATGATATTTAGGTGAGAAGATCGCTTATAGAATGTTTTTCAGAAACTGTCTAAAGCAAATTAAGACAAATGATTTTGAACGAATATATGAAATGATAGAAATTAAATGGATTTTATACGAACATAGAGTGAAAATTGATATTATTCCCAGTGTTCAAGTCAACCCAAATATTTGCAAAGAGAAATATCTTCGGATTGTTTTTCGTAGATAAATGAAACATGGACTAATTGAAAGATGAATGTGCATAGAAGGAAAGAAGGATCACGTGTAAAATAATTGAATACACAACGAAGGATGTACAAATAACGGGCTCTAACTTTTTACAAGAAGCAAATGGTTATAATTTTTTATAAAAACACTGCTAAACATCCGTAGAAAAGTTAAATAACGATGAGAATATTTGTAATGGTGAGAAGAAGCAATGGTAAATGAATATGCCTTGTAAGCCTATCTGTAGCTTATATGACGGACATAGTTTTGAAAACAACGTGTTATGTACAAACATGTGAAAGGAAAATGAAAATTGTTATAGGTCGTGTTGAAAGAAGGGTTACAAAGAGGGCATGATAGGATAAGCAACGATTTAAACATTCGACGCAGGATATATGAATAATGAAAGTTCTAGTTGACCCATAAACTGATTCTGTTTGATGAAAAAAATACTATATATATGATTGTGTCTCTGTTTGTACCCTTAAAGTAATCCTAAGTAAGAAACAAATTCTTCATACATGAAATTGTACTCCCGCAAGGATGAAGTGAATGTTACAAAAGTACGACTATCATAACGACAAAAGGAGTGTATATAGTAAATGTTCATGACTCAAAATAGTGAATATGGATTGGGTAAACCTATCACTTTCCGTGTATGGTGTTATCGTAGGAATCAAAATAATTTTGATTAGATGAAATATGAAACAATATCAAGGATTATTGTGCTTATCGTTAAGGTGCCCATATGCGCAAAAAGGATTTAGCTTCAAATTAAAGTTGACTTATAAGTCCGGCAAGACCGGTTGCGTCATTTAGACCATTAGTAATACTTGCGAAAAATATGTTTTCTAAGAAATATTTCTTACAAATGTAAAAGCAAGTAGTATCGTCGTAAAACAAATTTATAAGAATGTGCATAAAATGTGACATGTTAAGACTGATACATTAAAGTGCAGGTCAGTAAACAGTAAAGTGAAGGTTGATTGTGTTACAAGCTTTAACTTAACAACAATACCCAAAAGGAAGGATTCAGTGCTTATGCTAAGTATTGAATTAGGTTCTTTTCAAAAAAAAAAAGAATGGAATCATCCGATAATCTTGACAAGCATGAAATGAATTTGCTACCTAAGACGAGAAGATGAAAAGAAGATATCGTAGTATAAAGGGAGAAAGAGACCAATAAGTTTTATAAACAATTTACATTGAATGAAACAAGAACTTTGTGGGTTTAATTTGGTTTTAGAATGATAAGTCAATAACTGAGAAGTCCATACATGAGAAAAGATGTTATGTTTGAATAGACTGAGAAATATGAACATATCATTAAGAACTAGATATAAATGTTGTTAAAAGAAAAGCTACTAAATAGTTTCTGTTCTTGAGGTATCATCTAGGACGTATGTCCGATAGAGAAGAATTGTCCAACCCATACTATGGAGCTACTAACATAATGTTTACAATAAAAAGAAAATATATGTAATGCCTGACGTGAAACTTTAAATGAGTAAAAATATATTGTCACGCAGATGAACATATAACCTTGATAATGAAGGCACGTGAAGTGTATAAGCGATGGAAAACTTTCGTGTTTCTAATAAAAAGGTCTCTAGGATGAAAGCAAGCACTGCAAAATATCCGTAGTAAAACTACATTCGATGTCAAAGCTATGAAGAAATTTACTACTAAGAATAAAAGGAGAATGTTATGATGGGTAGGTAACATTGAAGGAAATGAATAAATAAAGTAAAGACTATAAATAATTGTAATTTCACTTTCACTTTATATAATATATCTTGGATTTCGGACGAATCTTTGATACGTTATATGAATTTGAAAGAGGTGTTACAAAGATAATGTTAGAAGGAAGAAGGAAAAGAAACAAGATAAAGAAATACAATATGGTAAAAAAAAATTTTGATCCTTAGTTCACAAAAAGTTTAAGGGGTTGAAAAGTTAACTTCGAGATACACATCATATTTTGTTGTCTGGGAGACACTGTTAAACGTCCGTAGAAAGGTTACATAACAAGCTTTGACCAATTGCAAGCCATAGTTAAGGAAATGAATGTGCATTGAAGTCTATCTTCGCCTTATATGACATATCTGGTTTTGACCAAAATATTAGACACACAAGTAAAATGAAAATGCGTGAAATTGTTTTTACTAAGTTCGTCGTCTCAATACCATGTAATTACTTCAAGACATATGAAAATAAGAATAAACGATAAAAAGGAAAGTGCAAATGAGAATAAAGTGAATATGAAAGTATGATGCTAAAGAAAAACGAAAGTCAACAAATATTCTAAACAGTATAGGTCATGCTATTACAAATACGATAGGAGGATGAGATACGAATGTAAAGCAACGATTTAGGAATTTGACCACAAGATATTGTTATGAAAAAGAAGGTCCTAAATGATGTAGGAAGGAAATGAAATTGCTAAATGAAAATGACATGGGAAGTAAATGAAACTGTGAATGAAAATGAAAAATATGATAAACAAGGTGAGATAAAAGTCAATGGGATGATACGGATATACAATATGTAATATTGAAGAAAATTTAAAAATCAATAATGATGCGAGGAACGAGATTAATGATAAGTGATGATATGAGTAGGAAAAATGGTAGTGTGAGAGATCGCAATGTGCATATCATGATATTATAATTCCTAGTCGTTACAAATGATAAGACAAACCGTCAATATTCCTTTAACGTGAAAAGTGAAATATATTCACGAAATATGAAAATGTTTTACGACAATGTTTTATTGAAGAATGTATTGCACGGTGATAACTATTTCATGGAACATGAATTTCTCTTATTTGTGATTGTGGCGATTTGTCGATCGCAAAAATTTAAAAGATCAAAATCAGGGAAAACGAACGAAGGTTTGAAGGAATGAAAAAGTAAGTAACATAAAATGTATTTGCGAAATGTTATTGTGTCCTATTTTCGAGGACAAAAATTCCTATAAGAGGGGAAGAATTTGTAACGGCCCAAAACGTGACATGACCCAGAGTAATAATAAAATGACATAAAAAGTTCATTCCCTATGATGAAAAAATTAAATCAGTGTCAACTTGGTATAACATTGAAAATTGAGCATGAATATAACTACGCGTTGCGACGCTCAAAATGTTTTATCGGAATATGATGGGCTAATACTATTGGCGATTTCTTGGTGTGCTAATAACATGTTAACTGGGTTAATGGTTGAAATGGGAGTGTTATAAGTTATCTCGGTAACTGTCATTGGTGTGCTAATAGACATTTTGGTGTGCCAATATAGGCATGGAGTATATTAAGAGCTTTAAAGAAAAATAAAATGAGTGGGGTGCTAATAGAAGGAGTTTTAGGCGGTGGAGTTGCCGAATTTGTCATATTAAAACATCACCGAGCCCCCTTTACCTTCTATCACGCAAGCCGACGATCCAGTTCTTGCCGCTCTCGCCTAGGGCTCGCGGGAACCGCTTGCGTCTCCTCCTCCCTCCGATTTTTCTCTCTCTCGTCGGAGTAAAGGCTGGATCGATGCTCTCTCTCGACAAGAAATTGAAGGAACTCCTCTTCTCTCCCATGTGTCGACTGCTCGTTCCTTGGGGGTACACTTTGGAGTCTTGTGTCATTGATGAAATGAGTTCTTCTCAGCTAAAGCTACTTTTCCCACTGTAAGCCTTCTTCTTTGTTCCTTCCTCTATTTCTGGATCACTGAATAGAGTTTTACTTAGTGGCCGGCTGTTCGTATAGCAAAGGGTTTTACTGTGTTGTTTTACTAAAGTTTAATTAAGGAGTTGTTAAGGTATTATGGGGATTGAAATCTTTATACTACTCCTATACTTCTAGTTGGTTTCAGCTATATCACCAACCCTGGACCGGCTGTGTTGATTTTCTTTACTGTTCCATGCTTGTCATACTGTTTTTGAGGGGTTTTACCTTCATGAGCACGTTCCTAAGCGATGGGATTTGGTAATGGCTGATTTTTTTTAGGGAATGCTGCTATGCTATTGTGGCCGGTTGCTGCTACTTTGATTTTTCTGGCTTTGGGTTGCTGCAGGAGTTTTGGGCTATGCTTTATTTATGATTAAGTATTGTTATTTTAAAGAATAAGGATTCCTTAGAATGATAAAACCAGTGAGAATTCATGGGGTTGGGCTTCTGATCAGATATTGTTATGATATAACCTTACTATTCGTAGTATATTGGGGGAGCTCCTTATACCTAACTACTACCATTTCTGGGGTCTTGCTTACCCTAAACTGCTACCATTGTTTTAGATGGGGGAAATCTCCTTACAGTTACATGTTGTTCAATTTATATATGGGGGGAATTTTGGTTATAGATATTGTGGTCATCTTACTTTATGAGAAGAATTCCTATGTTACTGCTTTTGTTTTATAATGGTTTTAAAAAAGGGGATTCCTTGTGAAGTTTCAATTCTTTTAAGATGAACACATTAGGATCGGCTATGTTCAATTTAGAAGCCATTAAGTTTTATTTAATGCTGGTCGGCTTTTGTTCATAAGATGGGATTAAGTTTTGTAAGTACTTTGAACTTGCCTCTTTTATGGTTATGTAACTATAGCGAGGTGCAACCCCGATATAAACGACCTTAAATGATATGATGCTTATACAGATACCGTGAAGGATGGCACCTCAAAATAGTCATGACAATGACATGAGTTACTGATTGTGAGAGCTACCTGTTTCATTTAAGCTTTATTGTTTTATGTTCTTTTTACATATGCACACTTATTATACTGAATGTTAAATGCATAGTTGCTATCATTGATACTTATGGTCGCTATATTGTATGGCCTTGATAAAGGCAAACAGGCGAATTACTTCTGAGGGGATTAATAAATATGAATAATTCATTATTATGTAAACGTGTCGACACGAGGTTATATTACGGGCGACTTGAAATGCATGCACATGAATGACCCTTCGAGGTAAAGGAAAAAGGAAAAAGGATTCGAATCGCCCCTAATATATCCTAAGAAACGAAACATTCATGGAAGTACTGATTTAAAGGGTTATAAAGGTACATTGATAAATGCTTATACACATGAAAACGGACATGAAATTATGTATTTGCACTGCTTCCATGATATAGATACAGTTATGATACTTGCATGACATGTTCCATAGTTCATATGAATGCTACAGCTTCTTATACTATTTATGATTACTGACATGTTTCCCCCAGTTATTATGTTCTTCCATAAATACTGATACATGGACATACTGCTTTAATGTTACATAATATGGTTATGATTCTCCACTGCTCATACTGTTTTATTGGTGCTAATATGTTCATTAAGTTCACTACTGAGACAGAAAATGGTTAGTATGGAAAATATATTTCTAACTGCATAAGTTTTTCTAATTGTATATAGAAAGGAAAGAGGTATATCCTCACTTAGTCATATTTTTATGACTAAGCCCGTCATCAAAATTTTGTAGGTATCGGACATGACTTTGGATACGCAAAACAAAGGAACTGATTATGGATAAAAAGAAAAGATTCAACAAATAATTTAAGGTATGCAAAGTAAATTTATATTATGTGTTGTTTATTTCATATTCACTAGCCGCACTTCAGCCTGGGACAAATGTATGAACATAGCTTAGATACAGATGTATGTGGGGTCTAAATAGGGGCCTCACAGGAGGTGGTCGGAATCGGGATTTAGAGGAGGGGAAGGAGAGCTCAATCCGATCCCTTTCGGAAGCACGATCTGAGCCCAATTGAACTCGGACCAAGCCCCAAATCATGAAGAGATCTAGCACTGAGGGAGAGGAGGCGGATCGGACCTGTGTGGATGGGTGACTCCTTGCCGATTTCCTGTTGGCTATGGCCGACCTTGAAGCTTTGGCACCTTTGCAATCTCCTATCCAGATGGGCCGACTCCTTCAATTAGGTGGGGGAAAATGTCCCCCTCGGTTTAGTGATGGATATAAGAGGCTCAATTGGGGAGGGGAGGAGGTGTAACCTCCGATTGCCATGAAGGTCATTAATGGTGATTTTCGGTTTCTTATGGGAGGAAATGAATTGGGTCATCAATTAGGCCGGAAAAAGGGATGAAAACTTCTCCTCTCCTCAAGGGGAGATGAATGGTGCCATAAATTGAGTTTATTTAGCCATAAATGCCATTCTCCTCCTCTTCCTCTCTCTGCCATTTTTGGGGGAATTGGAGCTTTCTCTCTCCTGACCGAAATCCTTCAAATTGAATGGCCAACTCAGCAGCATTCAATCCTCATTAGGTGGTGGACCACACCAATTGGGTCTAGCTCAAGTGTGTTGGGTTCAATTTGGGTAAAGTAGGTCGTTTTGACCTAAATTTAGGCTAAGGTTGACTTTGGTCAATTTGGCCTCTTTGGTTGACCCCAATGGGTCCTAAATGCTCTAAGGGACCCTCCAAAGGGTTAGGTGTGTCATGGTGACGTCAAAGGGTCAAGGTGAGGCCCATGCTTGTTAATTGGAAATTGTTATTTGCAGACCACTGGTGGTTTCCTTCTTCTTGGCTAAGGCCATGTGGTCTCTTCAAGCTTCCTAGGGTTTTGTCATGACCTAGTCATGACAAAACCACTATAGGGGTCTAGTTGTTTTGGGGATGTTACAAATCCCAATAAACAAAAAACAATTTCGTCCTCGAAATTCAGGTTAGGCTTGCGGGGTTTTCACCGAGAGTGACTGAACGTAACATCCCCTAAGAATAGAAGTTATTCCTGACTCGAAGAGCACCGACTATCTATGCTACATCAGTTCTAGAGGCTCCCTGATAAGCTTCTCCTGTCCATGATTTCTCTATAGGACCTTGATCAGCGGGACCTTCTTCCGCCGCAAGACCCGCATCTTCGTGCCATCTAACCGGATCAGCTCCAGGTGAATCAATCAATTGGAGGATACCGGGCCATCTATAGTAGAAATTCGCTACTCCGGCCGTAGTAGAGATTTCTTAAAGGAGGAGACATGGAAGACGTCGTGCAATCCTGCTAACTCCGGCGGCAACTCCAGTCTATAAGCCAACAGGCTAATCCACTCCAGGATCATGTAGAGCCCCATCTATCTCAGACTGAGCTTCTTCCGCCTGCGAACCCGCAAGACTCCCTGCATCGGACGTATCTTCCGGAACACCCTGTCCCAACCTGGAACTCTACTTGACGATATCACACATCGTAATACCTGACCTGGCTGCTCTGGTCCCCAACATCCTAACTCAAATCAGACACACCTGGGTATCTATGTCCTCCATAAATTCCGAGCTGAGTGTCTTGGGATCCTCATCCTGGGTCCGAGATTGTGGAAATTATGCGCCTCTGTCCCTATGAGGGTGGAAAGTTATGCTGAACGCCAACCAAGAGCTGAGATAAGCCTGGACTGATCTTCACTCTTGGAGATAACCTGTTCATCCCGATCCGACACGATCGTCCTGGTCACACCACGATAACGGACAAACTACTCAATAAATCTCATCAAACACCAACGAGAGCGTTCTTCCAGTCCAGGGTGACCCTAGCTACTTTGGTTAATCTATCCTCGTTGTTCCAAATAAGACTATGTTCGGAGTGGTAACCTGTGTGTGAAATCCGTAGTTATGTCCTCAAACTCCACTCTAGCACGTGCAGTGACTGTGGTAGTTCTCCAAAGACTTTTGCACTTGGCCTTCACCGTGCATCACAAAACTTACGATGTCTTTCTTCATTTCGAGGAAATATACATTTCGCAATACACCATTTTCCGGTGACTATATTTCTCATCTATGTGGGTAGGCAGTGACTCTATAAAAACTTCTCTACACAATCAGCTTCTTATTCCTACGAGTACGCCCGAGTCATCAACCAACTCAACTTTATGATTTTAAACGATTCTTATCATTTAGTGGGACTGATCGCATCATCAAGCGTCCCAATTATCCTCAAAATTTAAGGGGGTGTACACATGG
Source organism: Dactylorhiza incarnata (assembly GCA_033032865.1). Classification (NCBI taxonomy): domain Eukaryota; kingdom Viridiplantae; phylum Streptophyta; class Magnoliopsida; order Asparagales; family Orchidaceae; genus Dactylorhiza; species Dactylorhiza incarnata. The sequence goes on along the minus strand of JAWHQI010000227.1, from coordinate 1,024,582 downwards.
ATCTTATGATCATATGTTAACCAACCAACACTAGTATCAATGTTTGAAGATGACTCCCAATCACTTTCTAGGTGGAGTTTTATTCATAAGGTATACGGGTAGAATCTTTTGAAACCCTAAGATTTTTCACAAGTCAATTTCATCAAGAAAATATCTTCACGTTTATTTCACCAAATTCCTATCACTTCCACATATGCTAGTCTCGATCACTTTTGAATGGTCTAAAGTAAGATAAACTTAGATCGTTCTTATCATAGTAAACTCAAACACTAGATTCTAAATCCAATAAGTCATCGTCTAAGATCTCTGGTTATTTATCATTGAAGCTCCCAAGGTATAAGGCTATTATTGTAATTAAGATTTTCTACCATGATAAGGTGTGATTTTTAACAAACAATAAGTTAATCACTTCCGAATGCCCCAAACCTCAAGAACTGTCGGATATAACTACAACTTGTAAGATCTAATTTCCGTCCTCAACTTCTAGACTAGGAAATCGACATCCTTAAGTGATTAATCCTGGCCACTTTACATTTCCAATGATTCAACTAAGGTCAAGTTGTTGTTTGATCAACGATGTTTATCCATTGTCCTGGTAATACTTCAGATCATCATTCCAGACCTACTGTTACACCATCTCATCTTTGCCTGCGTAACGTTGAATAAGATCGACCTCAAAATCAATATGTTTACGACGCAACATCTTCTAAATTAGATCCAAAGGAAACCAAAGTCAGTAACTAATTTGCCCAATAAACAAAAGGTCAGCCCCAATAAACAAAAGATAAGCCCCAATAAACAAAAGATAAGCCACTATCTATTTTGGGCTGAGTATCTCAATATCACCAAGTTATATTCGTCCCAAGTATGCAATCAATTCTTAGGGCACACAACCTTAGACTTGGGGTTCTATCTTGAGGCTCATTGGTATACTCCACACCTTAGACTCCTTTACGTACCTTCTACGACAACCTTAAACATGTGACCCAATCCCAAATAGGTCTCTTCTTAACTTGAATTTCTTATCCGACCCTCGGTGCTTAGTGTGATGGTTGTCTCAATGTAATCATGTCACCGGTACAAGGGTTGAGTCTACGAGTCCCATACCATTCTGCTTATGTGCCAATCTCTCTTTCTCTAGCTTCTTTGGGGTATCCTCAAAGTTATACCTACGGTCTATTTCAGACTAGGGCATGGGTGGTAAAAATTATCATGGTAAGTCACGTGCCCTAGTGGAGTTTAAATCTAACTCGTTGACTAAAGGACTATCTAAAGAGATCTTTGCAGCCGGAGGTATTCCCTGCTGGGGGCAGGGTTTGCCGCTGGCTACAAAAGAAAACTTGACACTTGTAAAGAGATTTGGCTAAAAAAGATTCAGTTAAAAGTGGACTTTTCATGTGATTTCCCCATATGGGCACACCACTGCTTCCGCTGCTAGTTTGTCCTCAAACTAAGCTTGCGCGGGGTGGCCCAGGGTTTGTGGACTTCTTTTCTTCGGATCAAGGTTTCCTCTGATACCACATGTAAGACCCCATTTTTTTCAAAGTCGGGGTCTTAGGCCCAGAACCGTCGCTTTGCGGTGACACCCTCACTCGGGAAGGTCGCCACTACAAAACGCCGATCCTGCCGGCCATATCGATCACAGAAGAAGAAAAGTATATATATATATAATTTAAGCAGTAAAAGAGCACTGTAAGAGCAGGTAAAGAATAAGTAAAGTGCAGTAAGTAAAGACATGTATAAAATAGAAAAGTAACCATTGATTTATAGGAATGCTCATACAAACCTATAGACCAAGGGGTCGTTTAGCAAGGCCTATCGTATAAGAAGTCCCATAACCGACTTATACGATAAGGGTAGGGGTTGAAATGCAATGTTTATGTCATGACATGCAAGGTATGTTGTTTATGCTATGTTCATACAAGTGCAACTCACACACTTCGACTCTATGCGCACAGACCTTTAGTTCCCCCTTTTTGGAGCTAGCAAGACTCCCAGGATACTCCCGTAGTGGCAAACGGAAGCGGTGGGTTGGGCCTCGCCCACCTCTAGGTTGGTATTCACACTACCTAACCTAGACCTATCGTACGCCTCAACGCTAAGAACACAACAACGGAGCATCTGCGTACTCTTACTGGCTGGACCACCAGACTTTCAAGGCTAAGTGCAAATTCCACACTTGCCGAGTCAACGTATTGACGTCGGTGTGAACGACCGTCCAATACCGGAGACCCACCACCTTCATGCACATACAATATGTTATAATATATCCCGAGCCATAAATTCCCCGGACTAACCTGCCCGTCATCATAACCTTCTGAGCCAATGGCTCGCCGGACCAACCCGTCCGTACCAACAAGCATTACTGAGTCACAAGCTCACCGGACTAACCAGTCTGCTGCTTCAACCACCGAGCCTACCGCTCGTACAACCAAACCAACTAACCTCCCGTAACTACGGGGTGTGGGTGTGCATATTATTAAGTTATGCTTGTATATCAACTTATCCCTACAATTTATGGTTAATCTTGGACTTCCCGAGGATTACGCTGTGAGGGGCTCGCTACGGTACTGGGAACCACAATGGGATGAAACCCCAAAGCTCCCTTTCTCAAGACACTTAGTGTTGTTGGTATCTACCCATAAAAACACCCTCCTTGTTATTACACTTGGATTAACCCTAGGTATTTTATGACCCGCTAGGGGAAAGACGATCTTTCGTCAATCCCGAACACAACTTTACCCTTAACTCCCAAGCACACCCTCATCACCTAAACTCCTTTTGGTGACCTTCAATCTTCTCAACCAGTCTAGGTGCAACCTCTACCTTCCATTCCCTCCTAATGGTCGATAAAGTTCTCAGGTTTTACAGTTTTACTATACGCAGACCAACTAACTATATGAAGCTAATAAGTAGAAGTACTCCAAATATTCATCCTCATGACACAAGATTATTAATGGAGGGCTATCATGGCATTATAAGACTAACTCCAGAGATTCATATTTTTTCTCAACATTTTAACATTTATTTAAATTCCTCCAATATTTGCCAAGTGTGAAAATGAACATGAAGTGTAAGGAATTCTTATGATATGGCTCTCCAAAAATCATGATAAATCTATGATGACTAAATATCAAGAAATACAACATATCATATTTTTAAAGTAAGATATTGTCCTCTATTTTTAATATTTATCATCTATCCAAACTTGTAGTTTTATGAAGGAACCACCAAAAATATCTACTCCAAAATTATGGGAAAAATACCAAGCTCTTGTATTCATCAGAAAAGTCTACAGACGAAATTTCAGGATTTATGGAAATCATTTTCTTACTTAAATAAATACTTTAAGAAAACCTCAAATAAGACAAGTTGTGAAGTAGCCTACTGATTTAAGTCTCCAAAAATTATATAAAAAATCACAAAGTTTCCTAATGCTCTGAAATGTCCCATCACCAATTTGCACAATTTATCAAAGAGTATTGAACCCTCAATTAATTTTATTAAGCCTAAGACAAAATAGGTGCCTTGTGAATGAAGTACTGGTTAAATCATTTAATAAATTTCACAATAATTACCAGAGGTCCAACATGTGATTATAAAGGCACTACCAAGGTTTCATCATCATCCAAGACCATTTGAGCATGTAAGTGTAACATCCCCAATCCTACTAGACCCCTAGTGTGAGAATGGGAGCTCAAGGGGTGGGATGAGGGGCCTTGAGGACCCCTTAGGATGAGAATTTTGCTATGTGCACACCTAAAGTCCCAATCAAATGGGACCTAAGCTGCTATAGAGGGCCAATTGGACACCAAGTTCCCCAAAATGAGACCACCCTTAGTCCTTTAAATCCTAAGGAAGGAGTGATGGGGTGATCATTCCCCTTAGTGAGGCTCAATTTCATAAGTTTAGCCCAAAATCACCTTAAGTGGGCATGAACCAAACCAACCAATTAAGGGGCAATTGACCCCCAAGAGGCCAAATTGACTTTCCCCCTATGTTCCAAACCCTATTAGAGACCCTTTGGACCCAAAAGCCCCATCATAGGATGGTCAACCCTCTCCAATTTGGTCAAACTCCAAATTAGGGCAAAAAGGTCAACTCAACCCAATTGTGGTCAATCTTCACCCAAATCCTAAAATTGACTCCACATCTAGTCTCTAAGCATCATTAGGAGCCTAATAGGCCCAAAATCCCCATCATGGAAGGGTCAAGTCACCTCAATTTGGCCAAAGTACCAAAGAAGGGCAATTTGGGTATTTTCACACCTTTTGATCAAATTGGGCCAAATAGGGCCCCACCATGGGCCAAGCTCTATTGGGTGATGACATGGGACCCATGACCTACATGGGGCACCAGTCAACCCAATTGGTCAAAGTCAAAGTCAACTCAATTGGGCTTAATCCCAATTTGAGTGCCCAAACCTTTCCCACCCCCCCCCCCCCCCTTTAGTTAGAACCTAGGCCTAAGGTTTATAATTTAATTAAGCTCTTAGGATCTGGTGGGGTGTGGCTAAGGGTTTGGGCTAACCCAAGCTAACCCAAGTGAGGGGTTGGGTTAAAGGAGGGGACAAAAAGTAACTTGATAAAGCAAAAAGCAAAAAAGAGCCCCTAATCTCTCTCTCTCCCTCCCAATCAGCCTTGGGCTCACCCCTGATGGTGTTGAGTGATGAGAAGGAGCTGGAAAGCATGGTTGCAGAAAGGGGCTGGTCGGCCAAGTCACCCCCGTGAGCCACCACCTCGAATCCCCCAACACAGCCCTCCTCAGCCTATATAAGCATCACCAACAGCTCCAGAAGCATTTTTGCAGTCGGGCTAGAGCTTTGGATCGAAGAATTCGGTGGAGAGTTGAGTTCTGTAGCAGGCTCGCCGGAGACGGAGACGGAGATGGCTAACCGCCGGAACACTCGCCGCCCAGCCCGTTTCCAGGTTCGCTTCTCCCCCCCCCCCCCCCCCCCCCCCTCTGACTGTGCTAGCATCTAGGATCGTTAGGAGTCGGGTTCGAGCTCAATTGAGCCGAGCCCATTTCAAATTTCTCCTCCGATTAGCCATTTGGGCTTCTTGGCAAAACCGCCGGAAACGGCCCCCGCCGGCGACCAATCCACCGCCAATCGATCGGCACCACCTCAACGGAGGTGGTGGTGGCGGTGGCTGGACAGGGAGATGGACGGGTGGCCGGGATTTCACGTTTCAGGCGGCTCCAGGTCGGGCAAATCAGAGCCGTTGGCTCTAGGAAGACGACGAATGTGCGCTGCCCGATCTGCTTCAAGATGCATGCGCATTCAACGCCATATGCCTTGATTTACTATGGGGTGCTGTTAGCCAGTTTCTGCACCCATTTTGTAGCTCGATTTTAAGGTCCTTAGAGGCCATAACTCAAAAAGTTGCCAGAGATAACTTTTGTAGATGGTTGAGTCTACTTTCATTTAGAACTTAGATCAATCCATTTGGTGTTGATTTGATTTCTGTAGAGGCTTTTTGCTGAGACTGGTCCAATTAAATCCCTAGCACTAAAATATTTATAACTCCCATTTGTCTTGGAGTTTAGGGCTGAGATTTTAAACCCTAGTGTAATTATATCAGATCTATCTTGTGCCCAAAAATCAGGATTTGTGGAGAACATTTTCCTATAGTTTTTGTCCAATCATTAAATAGTAAATTTCTGTTATTTAGGTGGCCAAATCCCCTTGTGTGGCGCCCATATTTGGGTGGGGTGAAGTTTAGGCTAATCCCACACACTGGTAAAAATATTGGGTCCATTGGACTACTCCTTGTGGGTGAACCCTCTTTGGAGTGAGGATGGCTTAAGGGTGGTGTGTGATTGGGCCAGGAACTTCACTCAGATTGAGGAGCCAAATTGAGGCCCTTAATGGCCAATTCATGAAAATGATGTGAGACACACTTTTGTAGCCCTGGATGTCTAGTTTCATTAGAAACTGAGATCTTGGCATTTGGAGGTAGGTAGACCCCAGGGGAGCCTTTTTCCTAGGGCTGGTCCTAGGTGGGGTTAGCCCACCAAAACCTTAATAACTTTTGATTGGGTGGGCCTATGGGGCTGAGATTTTGGCCACATGAGTGTCCACCCTAGGCCCACCTTGTGCCAGAAATTGGTGTATATTGGGCACCTTTTGGTTATAGTTTTAATCTCATCTTAGGATTTTGACCTAAGAGTAATTAGTGGGTGAAATCACCCCTAATGACCCTCATTTTTTTTTGGTGGCATGTGGGTCTGGTTATGTATAGCCTCTGTCCCAAATTTGAGGCCAATTGGAGTTCATCTTAATGGTGAACCCCCAAAGGGCATATTTTTGCCCTAGGTTTGGAAGTCACATAACCTTGGTGGCTTGTGGATTTTGGAGCTTAGCCTTAGGAGCTTACCAAAATTCAGTGGTGCTGGGGCTTATGGGTAGTGTAGGGTCTTGCTCATCACCAAGGGGGAGATTGGAGCATTGAAGACCAAAACCCTAGCCCAAACCTCAAAATTTACTTAACTGCCCTTTTGGGCCTTAATGAAGCAATTAGGACCTAAACACCTTTTTAGACGACCAATCTTCAACCCTAGGCTGAGAATGAAGTTTTAGGACCAGAATAATTATCATGGAATTTTTACTACTTAATTAGTATTTATTTGAGTTTATGGAAAATTAGCTTAATGGAGGGTTTATGCCAATTCAATAACTTAGGGTTATCTTATCCTTACCAAACTGAACATGGAGGTCAATGGATATGTTTATGCCCACTGGATTTAGTCTTGTGATCCTTGATAATCTTTTCATGCTTACTTGGTTGAATTTACCCTTATGTCCTTTTTGAAAATAAATTAGTAATAAATGGCATATGACCTTGCAAAATTCTGAGATTTTGGCCAGTCATAGATATTCATATTATAATGCATTGGAATCATTTGGGGTGTCCTTTACTTAAGAATTTATCCACTTTGTGATTTTTGAGAAAAATCTAGGTTTTGGGGGTTTATTTTGTTGCATAAGCAAAACCATATCTAAGGCCCCCAAACTCGGTAGGATGCTTACTTATGATGATATGTGGTTCCTGAAATTTTAATTAGTGCACTTATGGAGAGAATTATTGTTCTCATAAGAAATTACCATATATGCCCTTTTGATGATTTATGCAAATACATAGGCAACTCACCTTGTAACCATATGAAACCTTCAGATGATGAGTACACCAATGTTTATAACATATGGGAATTTTTCTGGAATTTTAAATACAAATTTTGGTATTTATTTAATTGATTTGGTGGTTTTGTACTAAACTTCAATTATTTAATTCAAGGGCAAAACAGTAATTATGATCCTTCATCTCTTGGGGTTATACATTTAAATTCAGTATACACTCATGATAATTATTTGGTGGGCATTGGCCCAGATTTTAGAGTACTTCATGAACAAAAAGTTAGTGTGACCCTCACTATTCAAGAAAATTAATTAAATATTAAATTAAGTTGGAAAATTATGGGAATTGAACCATGTCCTATTTAGGGCAGTAGGACCCTTGGATAAAATCTGTGGAGTCATAGGACCTGTGGTTAGGGTTTTCCCTTTGGAAGGGTGCAATATCCTTAAGTGGTCTGCGTTTAGCAAATTTGGGTTTTTGTAATCTAACCATCTAGACCCATGGGACTTGGAAGAGTACAGAAGTGTAGTATTAAGAAACTCATGATTAATATGTCCTTCCTTGATGGGTCGCCTCTTGAGGGATTCAGGTCAAGTCTGGGTCAGGAGAGAGAGAGAGAGTGTTGCACTTGGCCCAATAGGGCCAAGAGGGTCTAATGTCTAAATTCACTCCCTGTTTAAAGAGCAAAACAAAGATAGAGCAATAAACCACCAACCAACTAAATGTCTTATGCTGGGGAAACTTTGGGGTTTAGCCCATCGTGTCCCCTAGTACCGATGAGAGCCCCTCACCGGGTGTAATTCGGGGTGTCCAAAGTAAATCTAACGTGCAATAACATTTAAGGTAGGCAAGAGGAACCATAATAGAATAAGTTTGGATTTATGTGTCTCCTCCCAGTTGCGGGAGGGATAGGCTGTAGTACTTTGCTATACAATTTGGGAACCTCGGGAGAGGGAGGGGGAGAATGATTATCCCAGCAACTCTCCCAGAAGTGTGGCAGGTCTTCGGTACTAGGCAGGTCGTCACTCCGACCGCGGTACGTTGACTTAGCGGGTGTGTAGGGGTCTAAGGGGCCAGCTTGGCTGCGTGTCGGGACGACAGTTCCCCGAAGACACCTCTCACTTGGCTCACAGTCTGGTGGACTCCAGCAAAGAGTACGCAGAGCTCCGCGGTTGTTTAGCGTCGAGGCGTACGTGCGGTCTAGGCCTGGTAGAGTGTATACCCGCCTAGGAGTGGACAGCCCGGTCCGCTACCACCGTGTGTCACAGCGGTTGGTACCTGAGAGGTTGGCTTCCTCTCAAATAGAGGGAACTATAAAGGTCTGTGTGCACAGAGTCGCGTGTGTGAGTTCATTGCATAAACATTCATAGCATAAGCATAGCATACCCCCCTGCAGATCCTCATCATATAAATCAGTGTGGGCTCCTTTATATGATGAGTTTTAATTCCTGGAAATCCTAACTTATAAGTTTGTATGGGCATTCATATAAGTTAGGGTACGAGAATGCTACTTGTCGCTACTACTCTTACTGCTCTGCTTTACTTACTTTACTGCTTACTTACTGCTGCACCTTACTTTTTACGCTCCTGCCTTTACTTTTGCTTATATATGATAGTCCAGCCCCTTTTACACTTGTGTAGACTAGAATTATATACATATGCTAGTTTTACTTTCCCTGTCACCTGCTTGTTCCTTGCTCGTCCCCCGCTTCTTCCTCCCGCGCGGTACCTAGGAGTCGCAGGAGGAGGAGGGGACCTAGCGAGCTCGGTCATTCTTTGACTGACGGTTTGCATTGGGGCCGACAACAATCTAGGATTCCGCAGGAGATGAGGGCAGGACCTGAGCAGACAGCGACGCAGCGAGTAGCGGCCACGAGACTTCAGGTGGACTTCTTTTGAGTGTTAGTGTTGAGTGATGTTAAGATAGCTTCCGCTTGTAGTGAGTTTTGAGAGATTTTATATTATGATGTACCGGGCTTAAGCCCTTTCATTTATGCATTTTGTTTCATGCTCGGACATATATTTATATTTATCATGTGATATATATAATGGAATGTGTTTTGTGGACTCTCTTTTATTCAGTTTGTACTTTCTCTCGTACTTACTTTTATTATTGCTCGCACTATGATCATAGCCGGCAGGGTCGACGTTGCGTGGTGTAGCCCAACCCGTGTGTTGGAAGTCACCGCAATGCGTCGGCTCTGGGCATAAGGTACGTTCGGCCCCGGGAGCGGGAGAGGGATCTTACATAAGTATCTCTTAAAAGAAGTTTACCTGAAGGGATTATGTCATATTTCAAAGGGGATAATTGCTCCTAAAATCCTTATAAAATTACCTAGGGCCTAATTACATCCCATGAACATATCCACCAAGTTCCATGACCATTCAAGAACATTTGACCCCATGTCATTCACAAGGTTCAAAGAGCAACCCTAAGGTTAAAACTAGTGTCCTAGGGCATATCCACCTCTACACCACCCCATCTTACTCATGAAGGTGTTTTAGGTGATCATAAACCAGTGGCCAAGGTTTCAACGCATGGTGATGAGTTCTGACCACCATACCCCAAGATAAACACCATGCCCTAACTTTGACCCAATTTGGCCTAACTTGGGGTTGACAAATTACTCAACCAAATCAGTCCCAATTGGGCTGAGATTTTTACCAGGGTCATGTGATAACCCTAAGAGGTACCCACCAAAATTTGGAGGGCATTGGAGGTCATTTGACCTAATAATTAATTAATATATGATTTATGAAATTATTACAAAAACCTTACAAAAAATGTTCTCCTAAAATTGCCATTTTTGGATATGATGTGTGTATAGGTGCAAATAGCCTATGTTTCAATTTTCAAGACAATCTCATAACCCAATCAAAAGTTAATCAAGATATGGTGGCTGTCCTACACTAGGGACCAGTCCCACCAAAATGGACCTATAAGAGGCTACAGAACTTTTTCTGGGGTGAAATCAATTTTAAAATAAACTAGACTCCAAGGGATACAACATTGGTGTTGACCACTTTTTCTGTAGAGGGCCCTAAGTATTTTCTATAATTATTTCTAACTACAGCCAGTAATAAGAAAATAATTATTATAAAATACAAGTCTCTGCGTTCGACGAAATCCTATCTGCGTTCGACGAATTATGTTCTGCGTTTGACGAACGTCGTGCTTCAGTGCGTTCGACGAATTATGATCTGCGTTCGACGAACCAATCCAGTTCGACGAATTAATTTAGTGCGGCGAATCAACTCCGTTCGACGAACTCTGCGTTCAGTTTGTCGAACTCAACTATCCGTTCGACGAACTCCAGAGGGAGTTCGACACACGAATTCCGTTTGACGAACCCCGGGTTCCGTTCGACGAACGTCGGGTTACGTTCGACGAACTCAACTAATAGTTCAGTGACTTAATTTTCGTTTGACGAACTCATCTATTTGATCGATGAATTATTCTTCTACTCAGATCAACGAATTAATTAAACAGGAATATAACCTAAGCATGAAATAACATTATAACATATATCATAATCACGTAAATAAAATCTGGGCACAATTCTTGGCGCAATCAGACGGTGACTGGCCTTCTTCTTCCTTCAGCCAAGGGCTGAGATGATCCCATCCTGGGCTTCCTTGCGGGATGATATCCCGGCCACCTGAGCCGCTTTACGGCCAGCCAATGCCACCACCACCTCCGTTGAGGTGGTGGCCGGCGATAGGGGGTGGTCTGCCGGTCGGAGGTGGTCGGAATCGGAATTTAGAGGAGGGGAAGGAGAGCTCAATCTGAGCCCTTTCGGAAGCACGATCCGAGCCCAATTGAACTCGGACCAGGCCCCAAATCATGAAGAGATCTAGCACTAAGGGAGAGGAGGCGGATCGGACCTGTGTGGAGGGGTGACTCCTTGCCGATTTCCTGTTGGCTATGACCAACCTTGAAGCTTTGGCACCTTTGCAATCTCCTATCTAGATGGGACGACTCCTTCAGTTAGGTGGGGGAAAATGTTCCCCTCAGTTTAGTGATGGATATAAGAGGCTCAATTGGGGAGGGGAGGAGGTGTAAACTCCGATTGCCATGAAGGTCATTAATGGTGATTTTCGGTTTCTTATGGGAGGAAATGAATTGGGTCATCAATTAGGCCGGAAAAATGGCTGAAAACTTCTCCTCTCCTCAAGGGGAGATGAATGGTGCCATAAATTGAGTTTATTTAGCCACAAATGTCATTCTCCTCCTCTTCCTCTCTCCGCCATTTTTGGGGGAATTGGAGATTTCTCTCTCCTGGCTGAAATCCTTCAAATTGAATGGCCAACTCAGCAGCATTCAATCCCCATTAGGTGGTGGACCACACCAATTGGGTCTAGCTCAAGTGTGTTGGGTTCAATTTGGGTAAAGTATGTCGTTTTGACCTAAATTTAGGCTAAGGTTGACTTTGGTCAATTTGGCCTCTTTGGTTGACCCCAATGGGTCCTAAATGCTCTAAGGGACCCTCCAAAGGGTTAGGTGTGTCATGGTGGGGTCAAAGGGTCAAGGTGAGGCCCTTAAGTCCAACCTCATGCTTGTTAATTGGAAATTGCTATTTGCAGACCACTGGTGGTTTCCTTCTTCTTGGCTAAGGTCAAGTGGTCTCTTCAAGCTTCCTAGGGTTTTGTCATGACCTAGTCATGACAAAACCACTCTAGGGGACTAGTTGTTTGGGGGATGTTACAGACCATCTGCTCTCGGCACGCCTGTCGTTTGTTCTCGAGTCGCCCGCTGCTCGTTCCATCAAGCCCAACCACAATTGGGAAACTGTGTGGACCCATCAGTCGACCCGCAGTTTTCTCCCCCAGTCGCACCACCGTCGCGACCCTTCATAGCTCCACCGACCCTGTTATACCGGCTTTGCTGGCCATCTCTCCACCTCTTTTGCCTGACCCCCTTCTTGAAATTCTTGAATCCGCTCATGCTTAACATAAGTGAATTTTGTTTTTTAAGTGATGTCGGTCGTTCACGAACAACGGTTCATAACCACCTTGTTGCGGGTCGCTCGACGCTCTCGTGAGTACGGTCGAATTGAACCGTCTCAGCTCTAGAGTGAGCCGAGCGCGCAATCAGTCAAAGCAATGTGAGACAGCTGACAAGAAGACTTTTTACGTGGAAAACCTGGAAATGGTAAAAAATCACGGGGGCGGATCAGTGCCAACCAAATTCCACTATATCTTTTAGTGTTACAAGTTGTAGAATGCAAGAGGGTGACAGATTACCGCTCGTTGCAGGGGATGCAAAGAAGGTTGAGAAAGATAAAAATCTTTAAGGACGAAGGAGATCTTCAAGAGTCTAAGGGAGATTTTCAAGTCATCTTCGAAGGATTCTTCGAACGCCGAAGGAGAACTCTAAAGGATATTCGAAGGAGCTCTCCCAGACGCTGAAGGAAAGGTCCTTTGAAATGAAGGCTCTGAACTCCTTTTATAGCTTTGGGCATGGGTAGTCTGATAATGTCGTTGTTGTAACCACGGTAACCACCTAGCGGGCGAATCACGTTCGTCGATTTAAGGAACACGGATCGTCATTTTCGGATATGACCGTCTTGCCCACCGGGCAGTTCGGGCAATTCAGGCAGGTTCATTGACTGTGATGTTAGTAACAAATGAAACCTAAAATCTGGGAATTTTAAGAAAGTTAACTGCCGCACGAGCTGCGAACATGAAGACGTTCAACGCGCGTTGTGCAGGTAGAGATGTTCGGCGCAAGTTGCGAACTTAGATGTGTTCGGTGCGCGTCGTGTATTTGGAGATGTTCGGCGCACGCGGTGCACTTGGGGACGTTCGACACACGTCGTGCACTTGGTGGCGTTCGGCGCACATGGTGCACTTGAGGGCGTTTGGCGCACGTCGTGCACTTGGGGGCGTTTGGCGCACGTCGTGCACTTGGGGGGAGTTTGATGCACGTGCACTTGCAGGGCGCTCGGTGCGTGTCGCGAACGTGAACTTTAGGAGGCGTGTCAGGCGATACCGGGGAGGTGCGGCTCTGCCGTACCCCAAGAGAGGAGAGCAATCGCCACCGCACTGGTTGTACCGAAAAAATGGAAGGTGAGGCTCAAGGGGGTGCGGCCTTGGCCGCATCCCATGAGAGGATCCTGATATATGGAGGGGGGTTGCACGGACCCCCATGATAGGGGTGCGGGTACCCCCATGATGGGGTGCATTATCCCATAATGGGGGGTGCGGTTAGCGTGTACGCGCACATTTCGGTGTCCGTTTGGAGGTCCAAAGAGACTCATAATTACGCGAGAATGGAGCCGTTGGAATCGTATCGGTGAGCCGATCGAGGTCGCGGCAGTAAATCACGGGTTCGACCGTATCTATTTTGGGGATCCCATCACACTGCATTCACGACCGCCACCGCCATGTCAAACGAGACCCGAGTCTCAAATGCTCTATGCGACCAGTGACAGCTCAGAGCCCCCCTTGTGCATGGCTTTACTGTAAATTGCGAGGCCGTCACACTGCACAACCAGACCGAAAAAGATGCATACCAATTTTGGAATGTGCCCCCTTCCGTGCTGGAGGCAGAACTCCTGGCGTTGCGTCGTGTGTCCCGTGAGAGCCGGGTCTCCAAACACACTTAGGCTTCGTTTGGGGGGACTTATTTTCACCGGTCAAGCGGTTATGACCGCATGAATCGGACCATAATTAAGGTCCGATTCATGCGGTCGTAACCGCTTGACCGGTGAAAATAAGTCCCCACAAACGGAGCCTAAGTCTCCCCAAACGAAACCTTAATTGTATGTTTTGTATATTACTCGTACCATCCGTCGAATTAATTTTAAAATAATATTAGTGTATACACAAAATTATAATGCATAAGATAAATAAAAAAAATTGCACATAAGAAAATAATGTGTCAGTTTAAGCTACTATTTGATGTAGTTATGCTCTTTTTTTCCATTGAGCTCAAGAGAGGGTAGCCATGTAGAGGGGAAGGATAATGAAGACTAAGAAGACTAAAGCTTCGTCTGGCGCGATGGTGACGGTCATGAACGCCGTGGTCATGAACCGTCGTTCGTGAACGCCCGACCTCACCTAAAAAAATTCATGCATTTTATACTCAAAATAGGCTTCGTTTTGCGCATCTCAAAGGCTCTATTCATTAATTTTTTATTCAGCTGTATATTTCCTTTTGCCCATCTTAATGCTGATAAGATAAAGCAGCTTATTTGATTTCATTTTCTGTCTTAGAAATGTAATTTAATAACTGATAAACCTTTTACCAACAGTTATTTAAAAAGATGAAACTCAAATATCACAAGATTCACAGCAGCGCCATATGCATTAAAAATATTAACAATTGCTCATAAAATACTATTTTTTAAGGCCAAATTTCATACAGAACCTGGAAATCACATAAAGTTTGGATAAAACGCCGCCGCTTATGGAATGTATGTTTGGCATGACAACGGGTATGATCGCCACCAAGAAAAAAAACTAGCTTTGAACTTAAAACTTGATGAAATTCCTGGGTGAGGTCGGGTGTTCACGAATGATGGTTCATAACCACCGCGTTCACGACCGCCAAAGCCGCGCCAAACGGAGCCTATACCAGCATTCATACGCAGCACTGAGCAATAAGAAGTTTGCATGTGTTGAGCAATTCTGTGAGCGATTTGAGCATGTACGAATAATTTCATTAATTAAGGATGATGATTAACCCTTTTTTCCTAAATTTGGTAAAGAAGAACATCACTGATTGTACTTGACATTCTTGACAATAATCTACAGAGAATCTGGATCCTGAAGTGAACATCCAGGGTCCCACAATCATAACTCCCGGTGGACCCGACCTGGTTCTACCAATTCCCTTTATCCCCAATGCGAAGGGCTGCGCATTTTCTCTCAAGGACAGTAGCCGCTACCGCCTCAAATTCACCTTCACTATCTTGAACAATATTGTCTCGGGACCCCGGTACACGAACACTGTGTGGAAGACTGGAATTAGAGGCTGTGGAAGAAAAAAAAAGGGACAATTCATAGCCCTTTTCGTTCTTTAAGGCTATGCTTGTTTGTTGGAAATATGAGCTGAGACTCTCAGATCATCATTTGGAAGGAATTAGAATCAATTTCAGCAATTCTGACATTGTTAGGAAAAGAATTGAGATTACCGTAAAATTAATTCTACAAAATTCGGTATGATTTTTAATTCATTGGTTTAACAATGGAATTGGAATCGATCACTCATTCTAATTCCAATTGGAATTTATTCAATGTCTTAGGATCTGTCATTTGGATGGCATTGGGGTCCTAAAATTAGAACTGAAGGTCAATTTTAATTAAAATTGGACATCTAATTTCAATTCAAAGCCTCAATTCCATCCAACCGAACTTACATGTGCTTCCCTCCAAACATAGCCTAAATAAAGCTGAATTTTGTGCAGCTAGCCATTTAATAAACTAATAGTTTGATTTTATGCAGTAGAGAACACAAAGGTGATGCTGGGGACTTTCTTCCCTCAGAAGGAGCCCTAAACCTATGAGTTGGAAGAGGGGGTCCTACTCTGCTAAAACAAAGGTAAAGAAGGTTCATGTTTTAGGATCTTTGGTTATGAGGTTTTTTTCTATATATAAGTCCAAATATTTCAACATTTTGTTGAAAACGACAAGTGCTTATAATGTCTACAATGTAGTCCCAAAACTTCTGGAAATTGTCACTTTTGGAAATGAGCTCCTACTTTGAGATCAGAAAAGATTGGTCGCAAGCCTTTTGATCGAGCTTGGAAATCACCCTATGGCGGATGATTCATATCAGTTTATGCAATTTGAGATCCATCCATGAATTGTCTGTTGTGAGATTCTTAATTCATTTGGCTAGCATGCCAAATTTAGTCGATTTTTCTGTGTTATTAATGTTACTGTATAAAGAAGAAAGAGATTTCATGTCCTCAACCTTTTCTCCTATCATGAAGGGATTGTTATTCTCTGTTCTTCTTTCAACTGTGTTATGTTCACCCAATTTTGTGGATTTCTCTTTCACCTCGGTTCAATATCAGTGTCTAACTAAACCAAACCAAACAGTAGATCTAACTCGCTAAACTGTTTTATAACAAAAGCTTTCTAATTTCAAGGAACCATAAGAGCCCTTCGAATGAAATGAATATATCGACTATTTAATCATTTAATATAATAACAAAATGAATAATTGAAAGAGCTAGAAAATCAATAATTGAAAGAGCTAGAAAATGAACAATTGAAAGAGCTAGAAAATTCATGTAAACTTTGATAACCTCTGGCCCCCACTCCCTAACAAGATCCAAACCCGACTAACAATTAGACAGCTAGAAATTTGGCACAATCATTTAGCTCAATCCGAACTCAGCCAGAGTGAAAATTTGACTGAATCTTATCCCGTGGACATAATTGTTAGCCGTCAAACAGCACGATGCAAGGCTATAATATTTACCAAACAAACCCAGGCAGCAAATTCTTAAACTGAATGTATTAAATTTATGAATTGTGAGAAAGGTTTAAAAAAACATTATCTTTCACCAATCAAAAAATGTCACAGCAAAACAGCACGAGTGCTCCTATTATTCAACATAAATAAATTAAGCTATCAATTGGAGATATTACCTTTATCATCTACTAACCAAAAGCTAAAAGTCCACCTTAATCCCAGAGTCAAGCTGAGTGAACTCGTTGAAAAAAGCCTTGAAATGCTCATAAGAATGCTTCGCATCATCCACCGCACACATCTCTCTGATGCTGTGCATCGATAGTTGAGGGGCGCCCACGTCAACTGTCCTGATCCCGACGCCGCTCGCGAGTATGGGGCCGATGGTTGAGCCGCATGGCATGTCGTTCCGAACCACAAAATCCTGCATCAAAAATCACCATCGCCGTCATAATTAGCATTAGCCCTTAACCATGTGCGAGCTTTGTATAAATTCTAAGCCCTCACACGTACAACAGCTGGTTAATTGTGTGCCTACTCCCACATCTCTCGCTTAAACAAAAATTATGTGTTAAAAGCCAAGGACGCTACACATGATGTGTTGAGAAAACATCCTTGCATTAGAAAACTCATGTAATTTTGTGCATTTAATATAACATTATAGGCCTTTTCACTTATAACAATTGGCTTTAGCTTGGATGCATATGTTATATGATATATGATCAGGCAGGTCTAACGGTCCACCACCACATCATCTAGTTGGCTAGTTAAAAAAGAAATCTACATTATAAAGGCTAAAAACCATATATGTGAGGAGGCATGTTGAACTCATATAGCATTATGCACTTAATATAGATTGAGGCTCTTTTATTTATAACCAATTTGTTTTAGGTCAGAATTCACTTTCAAGATGCCTTGATGGTGAAATGGTAGGCACTCGAGACTCAAAATCTCAACGCTGAAGAGTGTCGATGTTCGAGTTCTCTTCAAGGCATAATATTGAGAATGCTCATTAAACGGGTAATTCCATGGCTATCACAGGCTGCAAAGCATAAAAATATAAGCAACTTTTGAAAAACTCAAGTGCTTACAATTAGATAACCGGCGTAAGGTGCACGTATCCCCCATTCATAGTATGCGTTCGTTTCGCGTGTTTTGGTAGAAAGGAATTGGAATTGGGTATCCCAATTCCAATTTCGGGAGTTCGTTTGGGCCTTTTCACCGAAGGGATCGGTTTTGGTAGAAAACCCGGCGGTTTTGCCCGATAAGAAAAAAGGTTGTCCCCAAAACCTACCTGTTTCAGTCGGTTGTAAGTGTGTACTGTCATTTTATTTCTATGTGCAATGTCAGTTTTATAAATTTATTGTGTTTTCATTTCTTATAACTCAATTCTTGCGTTTGAATTCCATCCTGCAGCCGAACAAAAAAATTGACAGTTTTCAATTCCTGCATCTGAAAACCATCCTGCAAACGAACACAAGAATTGAGTTTTGGCTCAAAACCAAAAACTCACCATGAGTTTTTGGTTTTGGACAAAAACTAATTCCTTTCAATCAAAACCTGCGAAACGAACGCAGCCTAACCTATTTGTCTATTGGAGTAATATTTGAAGCAACAGAGGGGGTAAAAATGGAACAGAAGAAGCATGAGACCAAAAGGGAATCTTTCTCTTTTACATTGGCAATTAGCAAGGTGAGAAATAGCTCAATGAACAGATCTCATGACCAAAAATAATTGTTCATTAATGAAGGCGGGTACCTGAATCGGCAAGCCATGTCTTTCAGCAATCTCTCGAAATATAAACGATGTGACCGCATTTGTCGCATATCGCTGATTCGCATTGTGTTTTATCACGAGCCCTCCATGCAGCCTAGGCTGATGATTATCCTCGTGTTTATCCTGGTAAGAAAACCACAAAATATGAAGAGAGAATTATTTATTTTATCGCACCTGAAGAAGTGAGCTCAAATGTTTGTTAGGTTGAGACTGAACGGTTGTACTATAGATATCTCATTCTTGAATCTCATTTTTTGAAAGGTGAAAACAAAGTTTCAATCTTGAGGATTTGGAAGTTAAATTCAGTTTTGTTTTGAGTTTCACAATAATAGAAGAATGCAGAATTAATGGAATGAGGAGTTCAAATAATAATAAAGCATATGAAAATAATGTGATGGGAAAGAAAGGTAGGGATGATATTTGAGTCTAGTTCGAGCGAGTCCGATTCACCTCAAAATAAAAGATTTCAATCTCAGGTAAACGCGAAATCAAAATCATTTTGATTCAAACCGACTAAGACCGAAATGATTCACGCAGCCTCAAAGTTTATTTTTAATTAACAATGCATTCAATGTATATATGCCGTGTGTAAAATATATTTTATGCAAAACTCAAAATACTTTCAAGCGAGCCAACACAAACTCAAAAAGTAGACTTCTTGTTCGGAGGGGAGCTCAACCTCGAATCGAAATTGAATTGATTCAATTCAAATTTAGAGAGTTTTAAATTGTGAACTTCTCTAGCAAACCTTAGCACAAGACTTCAGTTCACAGGAAGAGAGTTCATACAAAACAAACAAATATCACGGAAATTCACTCCAAAATAACTCACTTTCAGAACTGAGCTCAAAATACTTGAGCACATTGGCTCAGATGAACTGAGTCTTGTATCCTAAACTAGAAATAAGACTGAAACATACCATATAATTAGGATGAATGGCATGCGCCATGTCTGCAGAGACAAGGAAACTTCGCTGGATTGCCTTCTCGAGTAACTGAGACAAACGGATCAAGGAATTATTAATAAAATATGAAAAGCAATAAAGTCAAAAATTAAGAAGACAACAAAATAAATGAAGAAATGATGAAAATATCTCCCTCAGGGACCTAAACTAATAATGGTTTACAATACCTTAAGGAGGATTCCATTGCAATTCAACAGTTTGGCAATATTAGCATCAAACACGGTTAAAGACCACGAATTTAGTGGGTAATACGTGGCATATACAATTAATTTCTACCTGTGCGCTCGAAGAGATGAAAGAACTCGTAATTCTGGACAAAGCATCGAACATCACAGGAGATCCAGCTCCTTGAGCCGAGTTGGATCCAACCTCCTCGTGATCAAAGAGTGCCACCATTCTCACACCAGTCTCTTCATCTAGATAACTTGTTGAGTCTATTAAGGCCTGTACTGAGAGAGAGAGACAATTATAATCTTTTCAAACCAAGTGAAATAGTTTGTTCTGCTCCAAGAAAAAAACAACTAAAATAAAGAACTAAGCATAAAAATAATCTGAAATAAGGAGATATACAGCAAACTAATGAATATATAGCCGATTAATCATTCAATTGATCAACACATTAATGATAAATTAAGAAATTTTAATCATATAGACCGCCCACTGACATTTAATAAGCTAAAGAAAACTAGTTAAAAGTAGATATTGGTGTAAAAAAAGAAAGAATAGCTGAAGATGTCGCTAACTCAAGAAATGTGTTTATGTAATCTAGTTAAATTGATTACGATTGATACAGCTTCTGTCGATACTTATCATCGGTGGGCATATACCCGCCTTTCGGCAAGAGAAGATCCAGACCCGGCTTCCCAGGAGTATTTCATATTAGTTATTACATTTCTTATGTAATATGTACCTATTGGCATTTTGGTAAATTAGGAGATATTAGTCGCCCCTCCCTATATAAGGAGGTGTGATGAGTCTTCAAACTATCATTGGCAAAGTCTTGTAAGCTATCTTTGGAGATGAACTCCTCAAGGGAACCAATCCTTAAGAGTATGGCGCGAGCATACCTCACGAGTTTGTATCCTTCTTTTCAATTTTAGTGCAATCTATCTTTTAGATTAAAGGGGGCAAAGGTCAAATAAGTTAAAACATGAGATCATACACAAGACAATTAAAAAGTAGGCAGTTCAACAGTATAGAAGAAATGTTGTGTAAAGCCCAAATATCGAAAGTCCACTTGTATGGCCCATATTGTTCATCTTGTATAAGTTCAGCCCCATATTGTGGTTTGAAGTTGAGATGTCACTCCTCATATCTATAAATATGTATAAATGTGTTTGTATTAGATAGATGAAACAGTAATAAAAGTTAGTTTTTATTAATGTATTCAGCTCTCTCACATGGTATCCGAGCAAATCGAGTCCTGAAAACTCCTCTTGCCTAAGCTCGCTCGCGCCGATTGAGCTCCCATTCTTGCGTTGCTTGACCTCCGGATTCTCCACCGTACTCTCTGTAAGAATCATGTTGTCTGGTTCAATTTATATAAAGGAAAAGGATCCCGCCCCATCTCTCTGCTTGGAACAATATCGGAACAGGATCGAAGCTCGTCGTAGGCTGGAACACGATTGAAGCTCATTGCTACCTGAACAGGATCGAAGATCGTCGTTGCCTCGAACAGAATCGAAGTTCGTTGATCCCCTGCAACACACTCTCTGTCAGAGCTCGCCAATGGCTTGAGCTTGCAATTGTTGCCTGGAATAGGATCAAATTGGAGCTCGTCGATCCCCTGCTTCACACTCGCCGTGTTTCACATTCTTTGACAGAACTCGCCACTGGCTTGACCACGCACCTACTCAGAGCTCACCACTGGCTTGAGCTCACTCATGTACGCCGACAACTTGAATTCACTACAATTTCTCTCACTGATTGCTCGCTACTGCTTGTTGATCTTTTTAAAGAAACCTGAACACCGACTAGTTGAGCTCGTTGCCGCTCCTCTGGTATAGTCTCACCATGAACTATTCGAACTCGCAAATTGGAACTCGCCGTCTTTGGCCCGCCGAGACTACTACTCATTAAACTCGGTTCTTGCGCATATTTATAAGATGATGACAAATGTTGCTTCAGCCTCGTCAACCATTTTGGTCACATTCGCTTCAGCTCCCATTTATGAAGTCTGCGACGAGCTGAAAATCACCACTATCTCTCCACTGGGAAGAAGATTTTGTCGAGTGGGTTCACTCGGTGCATCGAGTACTCCAGACAAAGGGTCTCCTTTATCATCTGAATCGAGGCCCCCCAACTAAACCTATTGAGCAATGGATCTGGGATGATGATCAAGTTCAATCCTGGATTTTGAACTTTATGGATAGTGAGTCAATATCGAATGGCTATGCACCACGAAACTGCTAAAGCTATGTGGGACGAGCTAAAATCCTTTTAGTTTGGGAAGGCTGGCCTTAAACACTTTTTCGATTTATTATGAAACCTCCAAACTGTTGAACCTAGTCCGGATGGCGACCTAATGTCATTTGTGGCACAATACAAGACTCTCATAGATGTTTGGATTAAAAAAAAAACTCCTTGCAGAGGACGCAAAAAGAAGCAGTGGAAATAACAATGATGATGGCTAGGATACCACCACATCTTCACAGTGTTCGTGCAAATGTGCTACCGTCTCCAACAATTACGTCATTATATGATCTATGTTAAATAATTTTAAGTCACACCACCTACCGATGTCTCCACGACCCCAGCTCCTGCTCTTCTCCAACATGTTACTAACTCATGCCCCCCCCCCCCAACACTAGACATCTGGGAGGTCGTTCGGTCTCTTGAGGCAATGGTGGGTGAGACGGGCCGAAATCGTCCTAAGGGGCAGAGCACTCGCACGTGTACCTACTATGATTGGAGCAATCACACTGAGGCAACTTGCTATAGAAAACATGGATTCACAAAGCAACTGCAACCCCTCCTCACCAAGCTTCTTTTGTAACTGACACTCCTGAAACGTCTTCTTCTGAAATTGTCACATTGCGGGAGGAACTTCAAGTCTCTAATAGTTGCTCGAACGCCCAGGTCCATTCCATCGGCGTCAAAATAAAAGTATATTTTGTTTCACATGGGTGTATTTACTTTGTGATTGATTCGAGATAATACATGTTTTTCGTTCGTTTATTGCAGAGACACGCAATCAATTCTCTACTAATATCAAAATTATTCGAACAAATAATGCTCATGAATACATTAGTCACAAATTTCAAGAAACTGTAATAACTTGGGTATTATTCATCAAGTCCCTTCGGGGACATCTTATAAATTCATCAAACATTTTGCGCCTATGGTATGGACGAGCAAAAGAATAGACACATATTGGAGGTAACTCGATCTCCCATATTTCAAATGCATGTTCCAAAGAGTTTTTGAAACTTTGCGGTTACTACTGCATGTTATCTAATTAATCACACGTCATTAATCATCCAGAACTTTGAGCCACATTTCTTCATCATATTTCCGTCCACACCTCCCTTCTCCCTAACCACACGGGTTTTCAGGTGTGTATGTTTTGTTCACCATCTTGGTCCTCCTTCAAATAAGCTGGCACCACGGGACACTAAATATATCTTTGTGGAGTACCTTTGAACTTAGAAGGGATGCGTCTGTTATTCTCCCACCAATTGAAAATTTGTAACATTCGTTGACATTACCTTTCTTGAGAATCAACCATTTTGTTCTCCTTCTGACGAAGCACCACCTGGACCCCCTCGTCCCAACGTGCTTATCGATTGTCCTCCGACAAGTGTGATACCAGTGTCTCCTCCGCCACTTAATGTATACACTCGGCGACGATCTCGCGGGTCTGTCTTGAACCGGTCAAGCCCTACTGATGATGCCCCTGGTCCAACTGATCCACCCGCACCCTTCCAAGAATATACACACTCATCGATTATCTACTAAACTCCGCAAATTTTCTTGCTCATTATCTTCCATAGCCACACCTTCTTATGTACAAGAGGCTCTACATCATTCAGGATGGCTGGCAGCTATGGATGAAGAAAGGAAGGCCATATGGGTCAATGGGACTTGGGATTCGGTGTCCCTTCATCCTAGTCAATCCCTAGTCGGATGTAAATGGGTATTCACGGTTAAAAATAGTCCAGGTGGATCAGTTGAGCGCATAAAAGCCCGTCTTGTGGTTCGAGGATTTACTCAACAAGATGAAATTAACTATGAAGAGACGTTCTCTCGAGTGGCCAAGCTGAATATTGTGAGGGTACTCATCTCATTGCTTGTCTATCGACACTGCAGATGTAAGAAATGCATTCCTTCATGACAATCTAACTGAAACTGTCTACATGCAGCAACCTCCTGGATATGAAACCACGGGGTAGTCTCTTGTATGCCGCCTAAGGAAGTCTATCTATGGCCTGAAGCAATCACCTCGAGCATGGGCGATGATCTGAAAAGTATCTCTATGATCAAGAAGCACTTGACTTCTCACTTCCATAGCATAGAGTTGGGGCCTCTCAGATATTTCTTGAATATTGTGATAGCTCGACGACATGATGGGTTAGTACTATCTCAACGAAAGTATTGCACTGATCTTTTATAGGATACTGGCTACTTAGGATATAAGCTAGTTGATATACACGTCGTTATGAATCACAAGATATTTGCTATCAGGTCTGCTTCTGATCTTCCCCAGTCAAATTCAGAGTATTATCGTCGTATACTTGGCAAACTTATCTATCTGACTGTAACTCGACCAGATATTCCATTCATCGTTGGCGTGGTTAGTCGATACATGCATGCTACTCATACATCCTACCTTGCAGTTGAGCAAATTATTCGATATCTAAAGAATGCTAAAGATCAAGGACTTGTTTATAAGTCTTCCTCTTCTCTCTCGTTGATTGCCTACTCCGATGCGGAGTATGCAAGCTCCATTGATGATCGTCGATCTACAAATGGGTATTGCACATATATGAGGGAATCTAGTCACTTGGCGGAGCAGGAAACATGTTCTTGTGGCTCGTTCATCTGCCGAAGTTGAATATCGTTCAATGGCTTCCATTAATTCTGAGCATACCTGGTTGGAGAGGCTTCTCACCGATTTTGGTGTTTCTCTTACTTCCCTTGCATTTCTCTATTATGATAGCAATGTTGTTATCCATATAGCCAAAAATCATGTTTTTCCATGAACGAACCAAGAACATTTAAATAGACCGTCACTTCATCAAAGAAGAAGTCCAGCTCCGCAAAGTTGACCTCCAACATGTTCCCACTACAGACCCTGATGTTTTTACAAAGGCCTCACCTCGGAAACTTTATCGACAATTTATTTTCAAGCTTGGATTCTATGATATGTACGCTCCAACTTGTAGGGGAGTATAGAAGAAATGTTGTATAAAGCCCAACTATCGAAAGCCCACTTACATGGCCCATTAGGATATTGTTCATCTTGTATAAGTTTAGTCTCACATTGCAGTTTGAAGTTAAGATGTCACTCGTCATACCTATAAATATGTATGTGTTTGTATTAGATAAATGGAACAGTAATCAAAGTTCGTTTTTATTATTGTATTCCGCTCACTCACAGAGACTGTTAATTTTTTTGTTTATTATGTGAGCGTACCATTAGATATTCCTAATGGCAAGGATCAAAAACCAAGCATTCAGACAGGTGTGGAACCAAATGAAGAACATCAACAATTAGTTTGTGGAGCAACTTCGAAAAGTCAGCTCTTTCAAAATGTTGGATGGACATTATTCACTACAAACGTGATACACAACAAAACTCAACTAAACATAATGATTTACAATAGATAATTCAAATATAAAATAAACTATAGAAATTAAAAAAACTTTTATCACCTTAAGTGAACAAAATGACATGCATAAATTGTCAAGCCTTCCGGAGAATATGAATTCTTTCAAAGCACCGCCTATTATACTTGGTTGAGTATCACAAAGTTGCAGCTCAAAATCGCAAATCTCATCCGGCTTACAGCCAGCATCATCAGCAATTAACTGTAACAAATTAAAATGCATCATTTATTACAGCATAAGTTTTTTTGATGGTCGGAGGGAAGAGGGATATTACTATTACTCCAAAATTAGATTTTTTCGAGAAAAATATACGATCATGGTAGTAAGGTACCTGGAGCAAAACAGAATGATGCTTTCTGTTATCAATACTTCTCTTTTCATGTGGTTCAGTTCCATCAGTTTTCACCTTATCTTCTGTGGGGGCATTCTGTTCTTCCAGCTTTTGAAGTTCAGCCTACAAATAAAAAGCAAGGAAAGTTTGAATTTAGAAATATGCATATAAAAGGGCAGCCCGGTGCACAAAGCATCCCCGCGCAGCGAGGGTCCGGGGAAGGGTCCCACCACAAGGGTGAAATGTAGGGTTATTTAGAAATATACATATACTATACTAAAAAAACGGGTTGTTGAGTATGAGTTGTTCAATTTTAATCTCCATTATTTAACAGAATGCGTGATTTCTTTAATATATATATAAAGATATTCCCTTATGGTGTAATGATGCAATGGTGTGGGCCATCAAAGCAATCTCTAGCCCTCCATTCAATCATCTCCTCATCTCTTTATTTTTTATTTGATTAAATAAAAATCCCTCCCTCCTCACGATGCCCTTGGGACTGTAATCGTGCGCTCGGGGAGCTGCGAGTATCGGGAGTGTCGTCGCGTCGAGGAACTATCGCGGCCGGTGTACTGTCGTGGACCACACGGGGGCCATTGAAATAAAAAATTACTGCCGTAGTTGGGTACGCCTCCCCTGCCTTCGAAAATCCCGCCTACCCCCTTCTCTGAGATCTTCAGTCTCTCCGCCTTTAGCCATGGTCCGCAAAGAACCATACGAAGAGGGGCGCGCCCACTACGTGGCTAACTTCCGAGATCATAACTTCCAGAGCTCGCAGACTACCACGGAGGAATTCAAAGAGTTTGAGACTCGTTATGTGTCGGAGGGATATACGGCGAGGCGGCTAGCCCCTGGCGAGCATATCAATACCTTCTTCCGCGAAGAGCTCGCCTTCCCCCTAGCGCACTTCCAGGTTGGGTTGAGGCTGCCTCTATGGCCTGAAGTTAGGCAGGTCCTCAAGTATTTCGGGTTGATCCCTACGCAGATCAACCCTAACGCCATCAGTGCCCTCGTCGCGTTCGCCTGCTACGTGCGCGAGGAGAAGATCAAATTCGATCTTACTGCCTTTCGCAAGGTCTTGACCTTGAAGGCAACTGGCAACGGGGTCGTCTTCTTCACCAGCTCCTACGTGAAGCTATCTGAGACCCTGAATAAAGTCCATCACTGGAACGACAAGTTCATTTTTGTGCAGGGCGAGTTTGGGAATCTTCCCTTCTCGCCCATCCAGAGGACCGAGAAAGAATACAAACCGCCCCACGTGGAGGGGGCGCCCTCGCCCTCTACAACTACTTGAAGGAGAAGACCATGGACGCCATCTATTTGCGGCGACATGTAGATAAGCTCGCCTTCGTAGCCCCCGAGACAGGTAAGCCTAGGAGAGTACTCACCGTTTTTTCTCCTCGCTTTGTTGTCTTCGCTAGGACTTAGCTTAACCGCGAGCTCACTTCCTCCATTGCAGGAGAGCGCTCTATACCAATCCACCCGCCATACGACAGCTCGCGAGTACGCACGCGAGGTCCCTGTTGAGAACCCCCCCCCCCCCGGCCGAGACCATTGACCTGGAGGAGAGCGGGTCGACTCCCGCTCCTGATAAGGGCAAGAAGAAAGTCAATCCCGAAGCCGCCTCGCCGAGCGAGCCGAGGCGGAAGAAACAGAAGTCCGGGAGGGTCGGCGCTCGTCAGGCGGCGAGCCCGCCTGAGGACCCCGCCACGCATACAAATTTTGGGATGGGGATGAGAAGCACAGACAAGAAGGGGGATTCCTTGCTGATTTGGGTCGACTCGCACAATATGGTCGTGCTGAGCTCGCTTCTCCCTTCTTGGGAGGAGGACGAGGGGCCGAAAGACGACGCCTTCAACGTCCTATTTGGCCTATATGGACGCGACGATGCAGAGGTGCTCGCGGAGACCCTCATCCGCGAGTTGGCGGACCACATCTGCCGATCGGTCCTCCGCACCGCGGAGCTGCTTCACCAGACTGCGAGGCGAGGACTCCAGTCGAACCGAAGAATCTGTGACATGGGCCTGGCCCTCCGGAATGCGGAAGGGAAGTTGGCGAAGGTTGAGGAGGAGCTGGCTGCGCTCAAAACAAAGCAGTCATCTTGCAACGAGGTATCACCTCCTACTCGCGCTTATCCCTACTTGCTTGTTGATTTCCTCGACTAACCCATTTCTCAACAGGAAGTCGAACTCGCACTTGTCGAGCGAGTCTCTGCCCTGGAGGAAGAATTGAGGGGGGCGCAACGCGAGTCTGAATATCTCGCGACCGGCTCGCCGAGGCAGAGTCCGAGCTGGTGGCACTACGACATCAAGGGGCAGGGAGTCAACCGGCTCGCCCCTCTTCTGCAGTTTACCCCTACTCAGGTAGAGGAGACGCGCAAGAAGTTGGCCACTTCCACCGTTGCGCTCACGTTGGCGCGCCTCCGGCGACGCAACGCCTTGACAGCGGAAGGAGCCCTGCTTGACCTTGAAACCTTTCTTCCAGAGCTATTCCCCAGATCGACGAGTCTTTCCCCGGGGAGTCCTTCCCCGGCGAATACCCCTGGCGAGAGCTCCACCAGCGGATCAGGGGATGAAGGCCAGCTTGAGTAGTCCACTCTCATGACTTAGGTATGCTGTAATTTTTCTTCTTTTATTTCTTTAGAAGAATGTACCCAGCGTACTCGCCGACTGTGTTATATGTATTTGACGTACTCGCGCTTTCTTTTCTTTTCATCATCTGGATAATTCTACGCTTTATAATCCGTGCGCTCGCATATTTGTTATTTTTGCATGAGTGTCATATTCGCTTGAACCGCGCACTCGCATAATTCTAATAATCGTGTAGGCACAATACTCGCATAAGCATAGTATTTGTGTACATTGAGTATTCGCTTAATCTGAGCACTCGCTTTCTGATGTGTACTTTGAGCACTACGTTCGGTCTACTGTCTGTGGAATCGTTTGAGTCGCCTCGCGTTGAGGCGATATAGTCGACTCCCTGACACTCCCCCTTAGAAAGGGATGGGGGGATCGCGCTGACCGGGCGAGGAAACTGAGCGTATTCGCATCACCCTGGCCTAGCTTTGCCTTGAACTCACCTAGAGTTGGTATGCTTCTAGATCCTATTGGAAGTATAACCCTCAGTACTTGCTTCTGCTTCAAAGTTAGGGCAGGTGACCAGTCCCGAGGAGGCAAGTAGCCAACATGCAGGAGAGGAGCCCAGTGTAGAGGCCTGGTCTACGACAACTCTCTGCTCGAGGATTTCAACTTCACTCGATGGGGAAAGTAGTCAGCATGCAGGAGAGGAGCCCAGTGCTGAGGTCTGGTCTACGAACACTCTCTGCTCGAGGATTTCCACTTCACTCGAAGGGGCAACTAGCCAGCATGCAGGGGAGGATCCCAGTGCAGAGGCCTGGTCTACGACAACTCCCTGCTCTAGAATTTCCACTTCACTCGAGGGGGCACGTAGTCAGCATGCAGGGGAGGAGCCCGGTGCAAAGGTCTGGTCTACGACAACTCTCTGCTCGAGGATTTCAACTTCACTCGATGTGGCAAGTAGCCAGCTAGCCTCTTCTGCTCTTACGAGAATGTTTTGTAGGAGAAAAAGAAGAACTCGCGCGTCCAGTCTAAACTCGCCTCGCTCCACTTGGGGGGGGGGGGGGGGGGGGGGGGGGGGGGCGAGTCCGATTGAAGAGTCAAGAGTCGCCCCATACAATGTTGGGGGGAGTACGAGTGAAAGGTCTGGACTCGCCCTGCTCTGCACAAGTGTTGGGTCCGGCTGAATCGCTCGGACTCGCCTCGCGCCGCTCAGGGGAAACCGGGCAGGCTCCCGATATACTCGCCGAATACGGGTTGTACAGGATGGAAATAGAAGCAAAATAAGATTTCAGGAATCGAGAGATAGATTGATACCAAACATATTTCTCAATAGGGTATCTGATATGACCACTATGAATCTGGAGAGAAGAAGATGTATCTCTTTGAGTGGTCTTAGTGTTCGGATCAGGAGGGGTGGAGGTGGATGGTGGAACATGAGTTTTACTATCTTGTTCAGTACCTCTAATTTGCTTCCTTTGGGAGACTTGGAGATCCTTTCTCCTTTTGTAGACACGCAGGTTATTTGTAGAAACTTCATTTTCAACCGAAACTTTCACGCGACTGGGAGTTAGAACATCCACAAATGCAGGAAGCGACGACATCATACTACCCTAATCTTCATTATTACCTTGACATATTCTATTTTTTCCCTTCTTCCAATTAAAATGGAGTAAGCTCAAAGAAGGTGACATCTTTAGATATAATTTCTCTATGCAACAAAGGAGAGTAACACTTATACCATTTTGGTTAGCAGTATATCCAATGAAAACACATTTTATAGCAAACGAGAATGCACTTTCAGGTTCTAGTGTTCTCATTCTTTTTCTACATAGCCACATCGAAGAAAGTAAAAAGAATCCCTAGCCACTTCTTGAGTTGTGGTCAACACCTTGTGAGCCTAAGGTAGCTCGCCTTTTAACATGCATAACCACTAGAGTCCAGCTATGAGCGCATCAAATGGTATAAGAATCAAGTTATGCTTCATCGTAAGTTTCTTTTCCTGAGTCAAAAACACCTAAAACTTAAAATTAAGCGAACATATATGTTGTCCAAAAATTTCCATTTTTCGTTTTAGCATACCGCATGTCATTGTTTTGCTCTTCAGTACATCCTAAGCATTATATCCCATAATAGTTCCATTGATATGTATACACACCCTCTACGAATATAGATACTCTTTCGAAACAACCCGTTTCTTGGCGAGAGCAGATTCGGGCTAGCTCTCGTCAGGTATATCTCTCGTGATCTTGTTATTAGTAGTTTGCATTTTATGTAATTTGTCGTCTAGTGACATGCTGGTAATTTGAGTAATGATAGTTGTTCCCTCTCTATATAAAGAAGTGGAGGAGAGTCGTTGGGCTATGCTTTTGAGCATTGGAAACACTCTTGAAGAGTTCTTAGGAGAATTCAACCTTCAAGAAGGCTGATGTAAGCATACCACACCAATTATATTCTTAATTTTATGATTATAGTTTTGTGTTTCTATCAATTGGTCCAACATGCCTGATATCCAATATGTCATCACCATGGCCTTTACCAGGAAACATTCGGGTTTTTTCAGAACCTCTGCAGTTCTTCCTCGGTTCGAAAAGCCACTCAGGAGCGCAAGCGCCACAACAAGCACAAAACATGACAACACTACCATCCCCTCCGCTCGATGATACTCATGCACGCGGAAGATCACATGCAACCAGTTCTAAGAGTGACTAAATTGAAACATAAGATAATTAATTCGTAACATTATGTCTTAGGTGCGTGCCCAGATAATGAAGCTCTTGCATCTAGAAATTGTCGAGGCTGATAAAGCCTTATTGTACAATGGATGCGATAGAAAAAAAAATCATTGTCAATTGGATCCAAAAAATAGAAGTTCTTACTTTTGGTGTCATTCTCTGGCTCCTCTTTTTACCTGACGCGGGACGAATCTACGGGTGACCGAATGCGCGATGTCCTAACCTTAAATGCAATGAAAACGAATACACGACAAGCACAAATGAAGCTACGACCAACCCTAAAATGACATGAAAGCATACACGCAATCCAATAAAATGAAATTTAATGCATGTTCAAATGAATTAGTCTGATTGCAAATTAGCAGTAATTAATTAATTAAAATAAAACTTATTCAAAAGCACGATTGTTCACAGAAAAATTGAATTGGAAAAGCAAGCGTTAACCCACAAATAATTGAGGTGCAAATATTTCAAACGCATGCCAAATAAGTCCTGCAAATCAAACGATTTCACGGAAACAAAAATAAATAGTATCGCACGTGTAGGTGGCAATGAAATGTGGCGAAAGGGTTGCGGCTCCAAGTGGGTGTTGATTGTGGATGGTGGAAGTAAGGAGGGGTCGGGTGATGCTATGGATGGAAGGGGATGGCTGATCTTTGCTACTGGAATGCACTGGATGAAGGTTGGAGAAGTGCGTGGAGATGGATTTGGGAAGGGGACTATCGGAATAGCGAAAATCCGGTGTGGACCAGCCAAACGAAGAGTGGGCTGGCGGCGGATGGCGGAGTGAGGGGATGGAGAATGGGATTCGGCAGTGAGAGGAGTAATCAGCGTCGAGCAGGGCTGGAAACAGTAGTTCGGCGCCGGCTGGGATGGGGGGGGGGAGTGGAACATCGCCAGACTGGGAAGAGAAAGGTGTAGCAGGCGTCGGTGTGGGAGGGAGAAGCTGGAATCGTGATTGTTGGAGGAAGGAGGCGTTAATTGCGGTGGGAAGAAACAGTCGAATGTGGAGGAGACGTGATCGAGGGCTGCTGTAGGGAAATATTGGGGCTTGCGGGAGTCGGCGACGGAAAGGAGGGCCAAAGACGATTAGCCTTGGAGACGCGCCAAGGGAGGCTCTCGGAGTCGCACCAAGAGGAAGGACCGGCAGTTCCAATACAAGAATCAAAACCACTGATGCCTTCAGAACCGTTGCTTGCATGTATAAAAAGAGTATAACTGTCAGGACACCAAGATCAGACGGCTCAAAATGTCTGAACCGATCAGGTGTCAAATATAACTCGAAAAAATAAAAATAAGTACATGAAAACAACTTGAAACGACCATCCGGGCACATCTATGGACTCGAATCGTCCGAATAAGTAGCTGGTCGCCGCCTCACGAGGGAATAGACATAGTAGGTCGGCGATCTCTATCATTACCCCTCTCATCCCATTTTAAGATTAAGCATGTCCCTAACGTGATTTTCTTCTCCGCGAGTTAATCACAAGGTCTGAAAAGGGGGAGAAAGAAGAAAAGTTGTTGTTAGAAGATCTCCGAAAAACTCGAGAACATATCTGACATCCAACGCCTGACTTGGAGCATGACAATCTCCAAAGCACTCAAAAGTTGAAGATTAGAGAGAGGGGGGAATAGGGGAGGAGAGAGAGGTGAAATTTGCACAAGAGGAAGAGTGTGAGAGGGAGAAATAGGGGGAGAAGGTGGAGATGCATGTGAGAGGAGAAAGAATTTATTTTATTCTAACAAAAGAAGCCTAAAATCAGAGAGAGAGGGAGAGAGGGAGAAGGAGTAGTGTGCGTGAAGAAGAGAAGAGAAATTAGTTTTTTTTCACATCAGACATTGTACCCTGACTCTAATAGCATCCAAAAATAGTATCTAAGAACATATTTTATTTTACGGATATGAACTTATCTATGCCCATGAGGAAATACCTTGACTGTAAATCAAAAAGGCATACATCCCGTCCAAAGATAAAGAATAAGAATTGATTGAAAAAAAAAAATTATTGTTGCTATAACAAAATGCTCGGTTTCAACTAGGGCAGCCCGGTGCACAAAGCATCCTCGCGCAGCGAGGGTCCGGGGAGGGTCCCACCACAAGGGTGAAATGTAGGCAAACCTTACCCTGCATTTTTGCAAGAGGCCGGTCATTCAACTATTAACAAATAATACTTATTTACTAGAAAAATGCTGAAACTATAGAGTTTGGCCCCAACTAAATGTGAATTTGGAATTCTACATAAATAGTACAACAAATAAATTTGTTAACCTCAGACAAGTAGTGGATTTAGGTAGATATGTTCTCCTATCACATAATCAGTGCATAATCCAAATTTTATTATTCAAATTTATATTTGCATTACCTACAAGGGATTCCTCTATAAATTATTAAAGCTATAAAAGCAAAAAAACTATTCAAGCCCATTAAAAAAATCAAAATAATGCCTAAAAACTGTAGACATACACATTTAATCACCTTAACAGATGTTGCAAGCACCGGGACAAGATGACTCTGCGTATTAACCTTGAATCCATCTGTGACACCTCTGTGAGAAGTGAATTATAAGGTTAATACTGGAAAAACAAATCAGTAGCTTCTATTGATGTACAAAGACCAAAGAAGACTAAGTTCCAAATGCATCTTTCCTGACCAAAATGATTCGGAAATACTGCACCTTCAGAATTTACAATTTCTATAAATCATTCACAGAAGGAACATGAAATCACAGAATATAGGATACAAAATTAATTTGGAGGAAAGTATTTTTGTAGCTTATGGAACTGAAAAAAACTAGGAAAACAGCAGGCAAGCCATGAACCATTAAGAATGCCAGGTTTTTGCAAGGACGGACCTATCGAGATGAATAGCCAGTGTAGGAATCCGCATGATTGGTTCTTCAATACAAACAAGTTTATGTGTGTAAGAGACTGTATCATCTTTCTTCTCCTTTATAATTAGCCGACCTGCAACCGTTAAGTCACGATCAAACCAAGTGTGCCACAATCCACCACCATATGTCTGCACACCCACTTCCAGATATCCTCCTTTCACTACCTAAAAAACAGTATCTTGTCAGCACCTGCTCATTTCTTGACAATAAATAGCTCAGAGTAGAATCAGAAGGCAAAATTATCAACACTTAAACAGAAATTTAAAACTTCTTCCAATACATATATATTATACCTAGATTACAAGTATACATTTATAAAAAAAATTATATCTTTTTAAAATTATCTTCTTGAGAATGTCAGATGCGAAAATTATAGGTGGGATGTGGTATTAAGTGGAGTAATCAATATGTTTAGAAAGAACTTTAAAATTCATAAAATGTAAATAAATAAAATAAAAAAGTTAGAAATTGTCTACTTTCAATGGATTGCTTCTCATTAATTGGTAGATGATGGGTTTAACAATGAGCATACTATCTCTCTCTGTTCTCTTTAGTAATATAGTAACTTAAGGC
Organism: Dactylorhiza incarnata; assembly: GCA_033032865.1. Taxonomy (NCBI): domain Eukaryota; kingdom Viridiplantae; phylum Streptophyta; class Magnoliopsida; order Asparagales; family Orchidaceae; genus Dactylorhiza; species Dactylorhiza incarnata. Next base: position 990,345 of record JAWHQI010000227.1, on the reverse strand, counting down.
ATTTCTAATACTTGACCTTACGTAAAAATACATGTAAGCCTCAATTAAAATCATAGCTATGTTTGTGCCCTGAAGTGCGATCTTCCATTCCCTCACTAGCTTTGGAGCTCCAACTCTCGACCCGCTTCTTCACTCCACTTTCCCCTTGTCATCATCAATTCTAGTTTCTCTCAAATCCTAACTCCAATCAACTTTTCGACACCAAGTCCAGTTCCAATACACATCCATCAGCTTTAGATTCACAACTCCACTAATATATTCAAAGCACTATCTCGATCTCACTGCGGTTCTCTCCTCAACCAAAGTCCTCGAGATCCCTGTCTCCAACGACAGGGGAGCCGAATTCTCTCTGTCTTCATAATCGTGGAGCTCGTTCTAATCAAATTATCTTCTACTTTGCCTGAAACTTCTCTCAGTTGTCATTCTCAACTTCAAGTTGGAACTCATCAACTATATCTTAATCAATGCTACTTTAGCTGGAATCTATTATGGCATCAAGGTAACTTTGAGTCTTTCCCATTGGAATTTTTGCCATAGGTTCTCCTTAGGAGTGAAATATTTCAACCCTTCGTTATTACATTTTTTTTGTTCTTCTTCTATGCTCCGACACTATAACTAGGAAATATTTTGTGGTTTGTCCACTGCATTGTGGATACAACATCCTCTTCACAAATTATGATCATCCCCGCAACGTTAACTGTGATCAATGCAATGTGGATGTGACGAGGGGTAGGGAAGTGTGGAAGTGTCACTCTACACTAGGCAAACCTTAGGTGTTGTGCCGAAAAACAAACACCATCTAACCTAGGATGATGTATGCACGAAGATAGTGATTTGACAATAAATTGCAAGTAGAATAAAAGCACAATTCTCACGCAATTATCACAAAAAAGAAAAAAAATTATAACAAGTGGTAAGTTAGGCGTTCCTCCATTTGGAGGGTTATTATCTAAAAGTGCAAGTAAATAAATTCTGCAAGTCACAAGCGGCGGAGGTGGCCTGTCACCTTCGGAACTCTTTCTCTCTCTCTCTCTCTCTCTCTATTATTGTAACGAGCGGCGGCCTGTCGCGCTCGACTTCTAAGTCTCTAATTGTAACCCCCCTGAAGATAGTGGAAGTTTGGTCGGCACAGCTCCAGCCGTGTGGTTTTTTACCCTTTCCGGGTTTTCCACGTTAAAAAGTCTCAGTGCACTCAACGAATCTCTAATTGACTGTTTGCGCGCTCGGTTCGCTTCCGAGCTAAGGCGGTTCAATTCGACCGGTCTACCAAAGCACCCGAGCGACCCGCAACACAAACAAATTATTTCGATCTTCCAATAGGCTGGTAATCCCCAGCCCTCTCTACATCTACGTAGTATGTATGGTATTCTCCTTCAGTTGCTTCAACAAACACATGGGTCATGTTTCTCATGCAAAATGTGTACGTTTGCTCTCAATTAGATTCACTTTGCTCTATAGTATTTGTCTCAAACTCTCTCACTATTCAATTACCCAATGACTCCCAATTGCCAATTACTACAGTTCTGCATGGAAATGCCTAAGCTAGTTTTGTTACTTCTTTTAAATGAAGCCAAGCTCTCTCCCTTCCTTTGCCGGAAACTTCTCACAATTATCGTATTCTCAGTTTCAAGTTGGAATTCATCTGGTATCCCTTGACCTCACCTACCTTAAACATTCTTTGAACAGTGCAATTGAGCGGGGGATAAAAAAACAATATAACAAACTGCATTTAGGTATAGGATAAAGCTAGAGCAACAAAAACAGGTATGAATCAACCACCTTAGAAGTGGGCTTGAGTTTGAGGCAAGGGCTATCCGTATGTGCTCCAATGATGTGGAATCCATTCCCAGCAACGTATCTAAATAACAAAAAAAACATGTTATCTTCAATTCACTGTGATATTAAGTCTGGTAGAACAGCATTTATCAGATGAAGCATTGGTTTTCTCGTAATATGAAGTATGGAGTGATCAAAAGAGGACACCTTCTGCCGATAGCAAAGGCCACGATGGTAGAGTAATTCCTCGTGAAAAAATACTTCTTCCCGGGTTCCAGATTCCAGTCCTCTCTCTCCGATACCTGCTCGAATCCAGCCTTCTTCAAACGCTTCTTCGCCTCATCTGGCAATAGGCAATCAATGCCCGCGGAGTCACTCTCTTTCCCCGTGATACGGGAGATGAGAAGCAAATAGGAGTAGGGTTTTCGGATGAAGCATATTCTTACCGACGGCATGAAAAGCAGTTGGAGATGCGTTGAGGAAATCGACGAGCTCGGCGGCGACTGGATCGACGGCGACCATGGCCTATACTTGCGCAGCTTCGAGATCGTAATTTTGGTGTATCGGTTAGCAGCTAGCCGAATTTGCCCGCATCGACGAAGATAATAAAGATGGATTTTAAGCAGACCAAAACACTACTAGTCAGTCCACCGTTAAACGCAAAAAACAGATATAAGTTCAGGTCATATTATTGAAAAAGAGAATTATATTAGCAGTCCTTAAATGACTATTCGCAGTCCATTATTACTCGCACTCCGTGCATTATATTCTCAGTTCAAAATTATATTTGTAGTCCAACATTATTGGACCTTTCGCACTTCACGTTGATGCTTCTCCCAGCGCAGGCTCGCAGCCCATTGCATGCAGGAGAAAGATACGCAAAAAAGAACATGAGACGGAGATGACGGGAGGGAGAAAGAGCTCGCACACCTTTGAAGAGATGCGCCCGGCCATAGCGCTCATGGAAGTCGAAAGTTCTAAACCCTCGAACTTGTTTTACCACCCGTCATCGTCGACGACGATCTACACTGAAGTAGCACTGATACATGTAGGTCCTCGACTGCCCGAGCAGTTGGAAGACTTGCAACAAAGAGGAGAAAAAACGAAGAAAAGCTTTTTAGCTTTTGTTTACTCTTTTTTTTGTTAAATGGTGCTTGAAGCATTCGCGTGAGTGTCTAGTTTGGAACACTCTACTCGTTGCCCCTAGCAGGGTATTTATAGACAAACCCTAAATCCTCGTCGGGTACGTGGATCCCTAATGGATCCTAACCAACCGCGAAGTATTCGTTAACCCGATAATTAAATATACCTCAACAATCTCCTCTTATATTGTAAATATCGGGGTCACATCACAGATTACTTAAACAAGATTTAATAACGACAAAACATGAGTTTTCCAGAAAACAAAAATATGAGTTTTAGAATACAGAATATCTAAACTCAAACACATGGCTCCAAACAAAACAGTAAGCAAAGCTGGAAAAAACTCAAAAGGATAACTGATCAATGATCTATGCAAACAACAGATCATCGTCATCCGAGTTGAAATCAACTTTCTCTCCTCCAGTCTCCATGCGATCTGCAAACAAACACAATAAGAATGTCACGAGATAAATCTCTATGAATTCTAACATTTGTTAATCAAAAGTAAAGTGATTAGTTCAAACAGTAAAAAAACGTAATACTCTAACCAGGAAGAAAGAATCACATATCAGCATCTCTATCCAATTTACACAAAATTAGACAATTGATTTCATAGAATCAAACCATGTTCCTTCGATTATTAAGATTATTTATTACTAAACGTTTCACAATTGTGTTATATCATCAAGTTTGTAATTATACAATAAGTTGTGACCAATATATCATCAAGTTTGGAATGATATAAGTAATGATCATAATATCAGGACGCATATCAGCAACTTCAGTATTCATTTTTGGAATGATACCCAAATCAGCCTTTGAATAAAAAATAATTGTGTAAGTCATCAAGTTTGGAATGACTGACAACTATTCATCTCTGGCTTTCATCAGGTAGCATCTGAAATACTTCTGTGTGCTCACTCTAGATGCTCGAATGTAGGCAGACTACGGTTCTAAGATTTAAAAATATAAGCAAGGTATTAAGTCATACTAAATGAACCTTAATTTCATCTCCCCCGATGTTTTATTTGTTAGAACCTTACATAAGCCTTTGGTAAGGACATCTGCTACATTATCTTTTGATCTCACGTCCAATAGGGAGATTATCCCCTGACTGGTGAGATGGGTCAACCAGGCCTGTTTCATCCTTAATTGCGTTCGCTTTCCATTGAACAACGTATTTGTTGCAATGGTCTTTGCGGCATGATTGTCACAATATAGCGAAATATAGTGCATTTTCAGACTCGTCATTGGAATGTTTATTATCAGATCTCTTATCCACTCTGCTTCTTCTCCTGCTGAAGCGAGAGCATAGAGTTCTGATTCCACAGACGATAGTGCAATGCACGTCTGCCTCTTTGACTTCCAAGTTACTGCTGCTCCTCCTAGGGTAAACACAAAACCGTTAGTAGATCTACAATCAGCAATTTCTGAACACTAGGAGGTGTCAGAATACCCCTAAGCACAGGAGGATATCCACTGTAACATAAAACATACTTTTCAGTGTACTTTAAGTATCGCATTAGCCTTTCGAAGGCATTCCAGTGGTCCTTCCCAGGGTTACTTGTAAATCTACTTAACATGCCGACCGTAAAGATTATGACATGTCTAATGCAAATTGTAGCATACATGAGACTACCTATGAGTTTTGAGTAATCCAACTGTCTAATAGATGAACCTTCATTCGGTTTCAGTCTATTGTTATAATCGTATGGAGTCTCACTATTTTTGCTATTAACGTAACCTCACTTCTCAAGTAGATTTTTAATGTAGTGACTCTGACTTAGGGTAATACCCTTGTTAGTGAAGTTCACTTTCATTCCTATGATGGTTTTCACCACACCTAAGTCAGTCATGCTAAAATATGTCATCAATGCAGCTTTCACTTCTTTCACCTCAGACTGATCAGTGTCCAGAATTAGCATGTCATCAACATACAAGCATATAATTGCAACTTTATTTGAACTTGTTCGAATGTACAAACATTTATCTGAAAAGCTGGATTTAAAACTCATGGTTTTAACACAAGTGTCAAATTTTTCGTGTCACAATTTGGGTGTTTGCTTTAATACGTAAAGTGACTTAATCAACTTATAGACCTTATTCTTTATACCTTCTACGACCAACCCTTCGGGTTGGTGCATGTAGATCTCTTCGGTCAGATCTCCATTAAGAAATGCAGTCTTGACATCCATCTGATGAACTGTTAAATATTCAATAGATGATATCGCGAGAAGTAACCTAATTGTCGCATAGTGACAAACAGATGAGTATATATCAAAGTAGTCTATTCCACTCACTTGAGTGAAGCATTTTGCAACTAGACGTGCTTTGTATTTTGCAATACTCCCATCAGGATTAAGCTTCTTCTTAAGAACTCATTTGTTTCCAATGGTCTTAGCCTCTTTGGACAGGTCAACCAATGTCCACGTATTGTTCTGCATGAGAGAGTTTAACTCTTCATCTATGGCTTCTTTCCATAATAGAGAGTCTCGAGCTCGCATCGCTTCCTTATAGGTGGATGGATCAGCTTCGATTTGGTAAGTCAAAAAGTCTGTACCGAAGCTTTTAGGCATTTTCTCTCTACTAGATAGCCTTCTGGTATCTAAACCACTCGTGTCTACATGCTCAGTGTCAGAGTTAAGTTGGCTTGGATCAGCTAGAAACTCAAGAATAGTAGCTGGAAGACCTAGAAGCATCAGGTTCTTATCCTTAAGGAACTTATCCTCAAAAAAGACAGCGTCTCTAGATTCTATTACAGAGTTCGTTGAGAGGTTATAAACCTGTCTGCAGCACTATCCTCTGCACATCCTAAATAGACACACGTATTTGTCCCAGGTTCAATCTTAGCTCGTTTAAGTTCAGGTATCCTAACATAAGCGATACATCCTCAGGTCTTAAGATTATCAAATTTAGGAGGTATCTTAAACCAAAGCTCATAGGGTATCTTAGTCAACTTAGCATGAGGAGCTTTATTAAGAATGTGATTTGACGTGAGGGAAGCTTCACCCAGTAGGCCGCAAGCATGCCAACAGTTAACAACATAGAATTCAACATCTCTGTTAAAGTTCTATTTTTCCTTTCAGCGATACCATTGGGTTGGGGGGAATAAGGAGCAGTGGTTTCAGGAATTATGTCATTGCTGGCAAGGAAATCTCTGAACTCCCCCGAGACATATTCTTCTCCTCTATCACTCCTTAGCCTTTTAATTTTCAGTCCTATTTTTGAATATACAGAATTTTTCAAAAGCTTCATCTTTGGTTTTAAGTAGATAAATGTGCCTGAATATAGAGTAGTCGACGATAAAGGTTATCAGATACTTCTGACCTCCACGTGTGACAAAACTTTTGTAGTCACATATGTCGGAGTGTATTAACTCTAGCAATTGTGTGTTCCTAGAAACCTGACTAAAAGGTGTTCTAGTTATCTTAGTTTGAGCACAAATTTCACATTTGTCGAATCTGGTTTTTGTGTTTAAGGGGATGTCGTGAGTTCTAGCTAGTATGAGTAGTTTTCTATAATTAACGTGTCCTAGTCTTGCATGTAAAGTCTTGTGATCGATCAAATTAGAACTAACCTGATTTACTACTTCGTTTGCTAGACTCAACTTATACATTTCGTTGACGACATACGCACAACCAAAATAATGCGAGTGAACCATCAACGTTACTCGAACACCACTAATATTAAATGACATACCATCATCGCATAACAAACTAAAAGAAATTAAATTAGCAGCTAATGATAGTATAAATTTAACATTTTTCAAAGTAAGAGTTTTACCTGAGGAGAGCGTCAAGGTAGCATTGCCGACCTTCAACACGTCAGCTACTCCTCCATCTGCAACAGTGACAGTCTCTCTGACTGCAGTGTCATTCTCCAGAAGCGCAGTGTTGTTGTAGACGTGACAGTCAGCACCTGAGTCTAGCCACCACTCGGTACTGGTCTTTCCGTTACCGACCATGACAACAAAGTCGGTAGGCGCAGTCTGATGAACCATATTGGCCTGATTATCAGTCTTTGGTGTGCTAGAGTCACCTCTCTTGGGTTGCTTACACTCGGAAGCGCAGTGACCCACTTGTTACAATTGTAGCACTTGCCTTTGAATTCTTCGTCTTTTTGCTTGTGTCCACAACTACGGGTGCACTGGGCAATGGTCTAGTCTTTCTAGTCTTAAACTTACGCTTATGATGCGTGATCATGTTGGCAACAAAGGACTGCTTGATAACGGCCTCCCTAGCGTGTCTAGTCCGGTTCTCATCCTCAATGCAAATAAATCGCCTGAGGTCTTTTAGACTGACCTGCATTTTCTTCCGATACATCTCCGTTTTAAAGGAGTACCACGCCGACGGGAGCTTGAAGATGATGGCTCCTGCAACAAAACCATCTGGCAGTGGGATGTTCTCACTGTTCAGCTTGTCCACCAGATTCTCAAAATCGGCGACCTGTGGAAGGATTTCCCTCTCCTCAGTGAAGGTGAAAGTCATAAACTTATCCACCAGGTGCGTCTTGGACATGTTTTCCTCTTCCTTGAACTGCTCCTCCAGATCATCCCAGATTTCTTTTGCGGTCTTCAGTTTACTGTACGTCTCAGCAAGCCTGTTGGAGAGACAGTTCAACAGGTAGTCGCGACAGAAATCTTCATCCTCAATCCACTGGGTCTCGCCACCTGTCCCAAGAACGTCAGTGCGTACATACTAAACGGTATAGAACACGTTTATGTACTTCATGACGAACTGCGTGTTCCTCTTCCAAGCACAGAATTCAGAATTGGAGAATTTCTCCAACTTGATCATCGGAACGGGAGTATTCCCTTTCGACATTATGTCTCTCTCCAAACAGTAGATTTCCACTAGCAGCCAAGATCACAAGCAGAAAACTAGAAAGAGATCACCTGAAAACTGTGAGGAGACGACGAAATCTTCGGATCCAATCCAGAAACTTGATGTGCTCCTCTTTTCTGGCCAAAGAGTAGGTCCGTGCAGACAACGACGGCAATGAACAAAAAGAACCGAAAACGAGACCACCATGAGGACAGGGGGCTGTCGGAATTCCGATATCGCTGTCGAAAATCCGATTGTGCTGTCGGAAAACCGATACCACACAGAGAGCGGCAACAGCGGCAATAGCGGCCGAGGGAGGCAAATCCGGCAACGACTCTTCTGGACAGGCGACGAGACCTCCTTTGTCGAGCGCCGACAGCACGACGACGTAGGGATCAATGGTGTCGGCCTCTGGATCTGCAGCGCGCTAGGGTTCCGATCAGTGTACTCGCGACGGGAACTGCGACCTTTTCTTCGTTGCTGGAACTCGAGCGACGGGACTCGTGAACAACGATCCTCCTTCTTCGCGATCGGTCACATCAGAACTCCAAAGGTCTTCAACGTCGCCGGACGAAGAAGAGAAGAGGGGGGAGGCGACCACGTCTTCACTGCAACAGGCGAGGAAGACTAGCGAACAAGGAATCGCTCGCGGCCGAACTACTCCTTTGACGGCAGCGATCAACGATCTCACAACAGCCCACCACTTCGATCGACGACGAGAAATCGTGAGAGGGAGAGCGGCGATTGCAGTTACGGGATCCTTCCTCTGCAACGATTAACTGCTTACAATCGGCGAGGTTTCTTCGCTGCTTGGAGACACAAACGATCAGCGTTCCAGACTGCAACGACAAGGAGGAAACTCGCGAGAGGGATAGAAGTTACGGGAGAAACGACTGCCTTCCACCACGATCGACGGGAACGACAGGGGTGGTTACGGGGAAATGAGAAAAAAACTTCAAGAATGTTAAATGGTGTTTGAAACATCCGCGTGAGTGTCTAGTTTGGAACACTCTACTCGTTGCCCATAGCAGGGTATTTATAGGCAAACCCTAAATCCCCGGCGGGTACGTGGATCCCTAATAGATCCTAACCAACCGCGAAGTATCCGTTAACCCGATAATTAAATATTCCTCAACATCTTTATGGTTGGAAGAAGGGAAGAAGGAGAAGAAAACGCTAATGGTGTTCTAAATCCATAGTTTCTCAAAAATATGGGTGGAACGCTTCCAATGGTGTTCTACACAACAATCTGCTGCGTCGCTTTCATCTCATCCAAGATCGTCCTCCCTTCTCTGCTATAAAGTATGAATCTAGGGTTCGAGGGGAAGCAGAAAGCCATGGTCGACATAGAGCTGGAGACAATATGCCGAAGAAAAGGAGAAATCGTCGTCGCGGCCAGGAGAAATCAATCCCGAGAGAAGATGGAGGTTGGGGCTTGAAGGAGAAGAAGGATGAAGTTGTCAGCGAAGGGGGGGTGGTCGTCGCCGGAATGAGTATGCGGAAGGATCGAACCCTAGACGAAGGGCGTGGCTGGCTAGCGTGAACTCTAAACCGGACTGCGATTATAGGAGTGAATAAAACTTAAAATGTGTTGTATTTCTCTTAAAATTGGATTGCGAATAGCCAATTAAGGACCACTAATATCAACTCTCAATATGGGCAAACTTATTTTGACTAATGACAACTCAAGGTTAATGGCAGACCGAGAATGTTGATTTCAGACCGAGACTTTAATGTCAAACCAAATTGGCGTTGACAACGGCGGCGATGGCGTTGGCGGCACAGACAATGGTGTTGGCGGCAGAGACGATGTCGTTCGGGGCGGCGACAATGGCGTTGGCGGAGGCAACGATGACATCGGAGTTGATGGCGACGACGATGGTGTAGGCGGCAGCGACGACGATGGCGTTGGCGGAGGCGACGATGGCGTTGGCGGAGGCGACAATGGCGTTGGCGGAGGCGACAATGGCGTTGGAGTTGGCGGCGATGACGATGACGTTGGTGGCGGCGACGATGGCGTTGGTGGCGGCGACGATGGCGTTGGCGGCGGCGACGATGGCGTTGGCGGCGGCGACGATGGCGTTGACGGCGGCGACGATGGCGTTGGCGGCGGCGGTATTGGTGGCGACGGCGGCGGTATTGATGGCGTTTATATTTCTATTTTTATGGTATGCTAATAGCGAAAAATGGTATGTCTTTCGCAACCATCATTATAAATATTGTGAGCGTTTATATTAGCGTATACATATTAGCATTCCTTAAAGACGATTGTTAACCGCAACTCGTATTTGACTTGTGACACCCCAATGTTAACAGCAACCTGATATTTGGCTTGTCGCACCCCGGTGGCGCTCCCGCTTCCTTCACGGCACCGCATCCGCTGCCCCTCCGACAATACCATCAAAACTAACGAGGGGAGTGGACAGGGAAGTATGCGGGAACATGGTCACCGACTCGAACGGGGCATGGTTTGCTTCAATGGGAAGATCTACCGGCACTGATGCAAATGCCTTATATATGTCAGTAACTAATCTATTGCAGTTTGAATAAAGATAGTTCACCTTCCATGAATATCTCCTGACCCGGCCAAGAAGGAGATGCCCAGAAAGCCTTAGAGCAATCGGGACTTCAGGATTAGAGAGAGAATCTATATGAATATGTTGTATGATTTGCAGTTTGAGCGTAGAGAGACAAACCAGCAAATTTAGGAAGTAGAGGTGTTGGTGAGTGGCGAAGGTGGGCGCAGTGAACAAGAAGGGGAACAAGACTCAAGATAGACAAGATGGATGGAGTAGGGCTAATCGTGAGTTAGCGATGATGGTGGCGCCGCCGCAGTGTGGGTGGAATTGCGGTGCTTGCAAAGCGGAGACGTTGTGGGAGAAAGGGGAAAACCATGTGTGAGTGAGCGGTGATAGTGGTGACGAGTGACGACTTAGGGTGCCGGTGGAGCTGCGGGGATCCACTCAGGGAAGGTGTAATTCTTCGCGGCGAAAAATTCTGGGATTTTTGGGTTGTGGTTAACCACAAGAAAAATGTGTTTTTTAAAATTTTAGGATACGAATAGCCAAATACAAGTTGTGGTTAACAATTGTTGTCTCTTTAAAAAACACTAAATAATTATCTTATCTATACTTCTATATTATATTAAAAAGAAAAAGATGTTTTGGTTAAACATTAGCACTTCCCAAATTACTCTTTCAATAAAAAAAATTATTTTGAAAGATAGGAGAGAGAGGGAGAGACAGAGAGGGAGAGGAGAGGGGAGAGTGTGGCGGAGAGGGATATATGTACTTTTTTTACAAAATAAATATTGTAATATTGATGTATAATTTTTTACGGTCATTTCGAGTATGCATATGTATATTTTGCGGGCGCAGCCCGCAGACGCATCGAGCACGAACGAAGCCCGTGCGGAAGCGGGCGAAGCTCACCTGGATGCATGCGGTCGAAGGCCTCCCAACAACATCGCGTCGAGGACGGGCAAAGTCTGCCGTCGCCAATCGGGTACTGTCGTGCTTGGCCGTAGGGGCGGAGCCCCGGGTCGGGCACTCGTTCTCATAGAGAGTTGATATTAGCAGCCCAGATGTACAACCCTTATTCTCCGAGGGTAGGACCCACTCAAGGCCACATAGGCAGAGGTCAAAGTCAAAGAGGCAAGACAAATCAGCCAGCAGGAGCAAAAGAAGGCTTGGCGAGTATTGGCTAATACTCGCCAGAGGGGCGACTATGGTCGAAGATGCGCGTCGAGTATCCCGTATGTCGCCCCAGGCGTCCGGCAAGCTACAGAAGACCTGTGCGAGTATCGGCCCGGCTTGTGCGAGCAGCAACCAATACTCGCCAGATGGGCGACTATGGTCGGAGATACGCGCCGAGTATCCCATATATCGCCAGGTTAGGGCTGGGCTATAAAAACCCCCTACCCCTTGGTTACCTATAAATAGGACCCCAGGGGTACTTGGATTGGCACCTGTGCTCGAGCTTCTGGAACCCAATTTCCGAATTCTTGAGCCCGTCACCCTTGCTTGCTAGCCAAGCCGGTGCCTCCCTCGTACCCTGCTCGGCCATTCTTGGTTGTGGAGGGGAAGACTCCTTGAGCTTCTGGGTACGTTGTGGGACCTCCCTGCCGCAGCATCTGGGGTCCTGTAGTTGCTCTCCTAGCTTCTTCCTAGTCGTCATCTAGATCATCTCGTCGGACAGCTGGGCAAGTAGCCTCCGGCTGCAAAGGTCCGAATTTTGGGGTCAGGGTTTTCCTGGCGTCAACACTTTGGTGCGGTGAGCGTGGATCGCAGCCAGAGGGAGAAAGTCTATTTGGAGGATAAGATGGTTGTAGAAGGCGACCATGAGGAAGTGGTCGGCAATTCGTCAGGACCTGGCAGGTTCGTGACGATAGAAGTTTTTGAAGCATTCGCCCAGCGCATGGAAGGGGCAATGCGAGCAGTATTCCAGCAAGGAGCGGAGGTCACGGCGACCTCGCCTAATCGCCCGGTGCTGACCGAGGGCGAGGATCGCACCCAGCGAGCGGGCAAGGAGCACGCCGACCAGGAGCCCGAGCGACCAAGGAGGTCGCAGCCCTTCCCGCAATCCTCGCAAGGAATTCGCTTCCGCGAGGTGGAGGAGCAGGCGAGGTATCAGGATGCTCGACCTTATGGCGAGTATGGCCATGATACTCGCCAGCCCGAAAATCGTCGTCCAGCGAGTGGGAGGAGCCCATTCTGTGAAGACATCCTTGTCGCGCCCGTGCCGGAAGGATTCAGAGACCCGGTGTTGAAATACTACACCGGGAAGGACGACCCTATTCGTCACATCCAGTGGTTTGAGGATATTATCTCTATCCGAACCATGTCAGATGCGTTTAAGTGCCGGCTGTCGCCATCACTTTTACGGGGAAAGCCAGAGACTGGTTCCACCAGTTGCCCCTGGGCTCGATCTACTGTTTCGAAGACCTGTGCCATGGAGTAACGACCCGGTTTGCCACGGCCCAGAAGCTGAAGAAGGAGGCAACGACTCTGTTCCTCGTGACCCAGAGGCCGGATGAGCAGTTGGGGGCCTATATCGAGCGTTTCCAGGAGGAAGTGCTGCATATCGAAGAGGTGGATCGCACCATCCTGCAGCTAGCCTTAACGTTTGGGATAGGGCAAGGCCTCTTCAAGCTGGAACTCGGCAGGAACCCTCCCTACTCCTACGACAATCTCATTGTGAGGGCCAACAAGTTCGTTCAGGGGGAGGCTTCCAACCGGGACTTCTTGGCCAAGCTCGCAGAGATGACCAAGACAGAAGAGGAGAGGGAAGAGCCCCCGAGGGCGGATAAGAGGAAGCCGGAGAAGAGAAAGGAGGAGCCAAGCAGGAACGACGAGAGGCGACTCGTCGTGGCTCCAGAGCGTCGAGAAGAGGAGAGGCGCTATCAGGTTCAGGACAACCGGCCACCATGGAGGCCGGCTGGCCGACACCAGCGTCAGGATCAGAGGGGGAGATCCCCAGAGAGGAGGCCTTACCACCAACAGGGTAGGCGCGATGATAGAGGAAGGGATGAGGCCATGATGGTCGCCAGGCCAGGCAACCATCAGGGTAAGAAGAAGAAGAAGCAACAAAGGAGGGAGTAGGCGGAGGAAGTTCCGCTCTACTGCGACTTCCACCAGGTAGAGGGGCATGCCATGATGGCCTGCCCAGCCTTTTGGGAGGCCAGGAGGAAGCTGGCCGCAGGGGAAGCCGGAGGAGAACAGCGGAGGGTAGAGGCCCCAGCCGAGCCACAGGCAGGGCAGGATGCCATCGTTCGAAGGAGGAACGAGGACCGCGTTGATCACGGCGGTCGTGGAGAGCTGGGCCAGGGAAGCAGAGGTGGAGGAGTAGGAGTGATCCATGGGGGAGCCGGGCTGGGAGCTTCCCGCAAGGGGAGCCTCCATCAGATCTATCGTCGGAGCGTCGCTTCGACCTCGCAAGCCCCGCCCCCGCTGGAGGAGATCACCTTCTCCGAGGAGGACATGCTAGGGAATGAGAATCCCTTCCATGATGCCCTCGTCATCCAGGCCGCGGTAGAAGACTACATCGTTGATCGAATCCTGGTCGATAACGGTAGCTCCGTGAACGTCATCTTCAAAGAGACGTTCGAGGGACTGGGAGTCAGGCCCGACAGGGTTCGAGCAGCAGATGGTCCCCTCTTTGGCTTCTCCGGAGAGAAGAAAGAGGTGGAGGGAGGAGCGGATCTCCTTATAACCCTCGGAGGCACCTCCATCAACTGTCGATGCGTAATCATCGACGCCCCGAGCTGTTACAAGGCCATCTTCGGGAGGCCACTTCTCAACGCCTTCAAGGCCGTCCCATCCTCCTACCATCAGTGCTTGAAGTACTGCCAGGGGGATGTCCAGGTGAGGATCAGGAGCGATCCAAGAGCCGCCAGAGAGTGCTACCTCAACGCCGTCAGTACCATCAGCTGGATGGCTGACGCGGAAGAATTCGAAAGGGCGCTGGAGAGCCCAGCTAGGCTAGAGGTAGCTGAGGAGGTCAAAGAGATCGAGGTACTCTCCACCACAGGAGTGCCTGGATTGATAAAGATCGGCGGGTCCCTGAAGATCGAGGAGAAGATAAAGATGGCGGCATGTCTTCAAGAGAACGTCGACATTTTTGCTTGGAGCGCAGCAGAGATGCCGGGGATCGATCCTGAGGTCGCTTGTCATCACCTCAATTTGGATCCCGCGGTCCAACCCGTCCGCTAGCGAAAGAGGAGGAGTGTCACTATCCTGGCCGAGCCAATTCGGCAGGAAGTAAAGAAGCTGCTATACGCGGGCTTTGTGTCAGAGATCCAGTATCCAGGCTGGGTCTCAAATGTTGTAATGGTTAAAAAAGTAGGGGGCAGCTGGCGCATGTGTGTAGACTTTTCTTTGATGAATAAAAGCTGCCCGAAGGATTGTTATCCCTTGCCTCGAATCGACGCGCTGGTTGATTCAGCCGTCGGTTTTCCTGTGATGAGCTTTCTTGATGCGTTTTCAGGATATCACCAGATCCGGATGCATCCCCCCGACTGCCGCGACGTTTCTTTCATCACTGATGATGGCTGCTACAGCTACAAGATGATGCCCTTCGGACTAAAGAATGCCGGAGCCACCTATCAGCGGATGATGGATCACGTTTTCAAGGAGCAGAAGGGGAGGAATCTAGAGGTGTATGTGGACGACCTCTTGATAAAAAGCAAGAGCGTCCAGGAACATATTGCGGATCTGGTAGAGACCTTTGCAACATTGAGGAAGTTCAAAATGAGGCTCAATCCTGCGAAGTGCGTTTTTGGAGCAGGAAGAGGCAAGTTCCTGGGGCATCTCCTTACCCCGAAGGGAGTGGAGCCTAACCCCGACAAGGTTAGGGCAATCCTGGAGATGCCTTTCCCGAAGACGATGAAGGAGGTGCAGAGGTTGACTGGAAGATTGGCGGGTCTCAGCCGCTTCTTGTCAAAAGCCGGAGAGAAATGCTCTCCATTCTTCAAAACACTCCGCAAAACGGAGAATTTCGAGTGGTCTGAGGGATGTGAGAAGGCATTCGAGAGGCTGAAGGAGCAGTTGACTCAGACACCTCTCCTTCAGAGCCCGAAGGAAGGCGAAGACCTGCTCATCTACCTGGGAGTGGGAGCAGAGGCTGTGAGCTTTGTGCTAGTCCGAGAAGAGAGGAAGAAACAGCTTCCCATCTACTACGTCAGCCGGGTGTTGAAGAAGGCGGAGCTGAAGTATCCGATCCTGGAAAAGCTTACCTTCGCCTTGGTGGTGTCGGCGCGGAAGCTCCGGCCTTATTTTCAGGCTCACTCCATCCGAGTGGTGACTGATCATCCTCTCCGAAGTATCTTGGAAGGGGTGGAGCATTCGGGGAGATTATCGAAATGGTCGGTAGAACTCAACGAGTTCGACATTTCCTTCACACCCCGGGTGGCGATCAAGGCCCCGGCGGTAGCGGATTTCTTGGCGGACTTCTCGGTAGAAGCAGAGCCCGGGTAAGAGGTGTTTGACCCAATCCCTTGGAAGATGTTTGTTGACGGAGCTTCGGGAAGGAGCTCTGTGGGAGTAGGCATCGTTCTTGTCAGCCCACAGGGAACGAGGATCGAGCAGGCCGTCGAGATCCTCTTCCCTGTCACGAATAATCAGGCAGAGTACGAGGCCATAGTGGCAGGCTTGCGTCTTGCCAAAGAGCTAGGGATCCGTGATGTTCGGGCTTTCACGGATTCGATGGTGGTCGCGTCGCAGATCAGAGGAGAGTTCGAAGTGCGCGACATCATCCTGCAGAAGTATTTGGTAAAGGTCAAGGGATTGATTGGAGGCTTCCAGTCTTTCTTCGTCGAGCACGTCCCGAGAGAGGAGAACTCGGCGGCAGATCGTTTGGCCAAGTATGGGCCGAGAGCTGGAGGAACCCTCACCGAGCTGTTCCGGCCGTCCATCGAAGAAGGAGAGATGATGGAGATCGAGCATCGCCCTTCGTGGACGGACCCATTCGTGGCATTCCTCGCCACCGGCCAGCTTCCAGCAAGTGAAGGGGACCAGGGGAGGTTTTGGTATAAAGCGGCGTATTATCTTTTGCAAGATGGGGAGCTGTACCGCAAAACCATCTCGGGCCCCCTAGCCAGATGTATCTCTGAAGACGAAGTATCCCGAGTGCTGGAAGAGATCCACTCGGGAGAATTTGGAAGTCATTCTGGGACTTGCACTTTAGAGCAGAGGGTCTTGAGGCATGGTTACTTCTGGCCTACTATCCGGAAGGATGCTGAGGTCTTCTCAAAAAAGTGCCAGAAGTGCCAGCTCTTCGCCCCCCTCCAGTTGCAGCCGGCCCAACAGCTCCGATCAATCACCGCCCCATGGTCGTTCGCCATTTGGGGAATGGACTTGATTGGCCCTTTTCCCCAGGCAAGTGGTCAGAGGAAGTTCGTTCTCGTCATGATCGACTACTTCTCCAAGTGGATCGAGGCCAAAGCTTTGGCCAAGACCACCTCTCAAGTCGTGAAGAACTTCATCTGGGGAGAGATTGTCTGCCGGTTTGGGATTCCTCTCGCCATCATCACCGACAACGGTCCCCAGTTTGTCAGCTTGGAGCTGGAAGATTTCTGCAAACAGCTAGGAACCGATCTTCGATTCGCCTCCGTGCATCACCCAAGGAGCAATGGCCAAGTGGAGGCCGCCAACAAGTTGATCATCAACCTACTGAAGAAGAAGGTGGAGAACTTAAGAGGTAATTGGGCGGACCAGCTCCCCTCGGTTCTATGGGCTTTGAGGACCACTCCTAGCTCGACTACCGGGGAGACACCGTTCAAGCTCTCTCACGGGTCGGAAGCTCTCATCCCAGTAGAGTTTGAGGTCCGAAGTCCAAGGGTGATCGCCGCCGAAGGCGAAAGTGAAGAATGGCGGCTAGAGAATGAAGAGGCTCAGAAGCTATCTCTCGACTACATCGAAGAACTCAGAGATTTAGCTTCGGCCAGGCAAGAGGAGATCAAGCGACGGGTGGCGAGGCATTTCGATAAGAATGTCCGCCTCAAAAACTTCCAAGAGGGTGACCTGGTCCTGAAGAAGGTAGACGCGACGGGAAGATCAGCGGCCATCGGGAAACTTCATCCGAACTGGGAAGGGCCCTTCATCGTCTACGAATCACTCCTAACCGAAGGATACCACCTGCAGAATCAGGAAGGAGAGCTGCTTGAGAATACTTGGAGCGGTGATGACCTGAAAAGGTTCTACCCCTAAGGGGGATGTGTATGTCCTGCCCTTGTAACCCATTTTTGTTTTATAAATAAAACCCTCCCCCCCCCCCCCTGAAACACGGGACTGGGAAGCTTCTTCTGACATATCGAAAAGTTTTAAAGAAAGCCGGTCAAGTTGGTCCACATGCTAGGTTGGAAAACAGGCCTCCGACTTGAACCTCGTAAAATCCCGGAACGAATGATGGGACAGTGCCTCGGTTCAGCAACCCTTTAGGCCCAAGCCTCTGCATTGACGGTCGAGATCAGATCCCCCCTTGCATGTTGGCCACGGTTCGTACCGACTGCGCTTCTCATTCGACTGGAGAGATTACCAGGGAGAAGTCTGGACGCCAACCTTCCGATCTGGCAAGGAGGCGATCAATTTAACTAGCTTAGGGGACCCTTGAATAAAGACGCCGCATACCCTTGAGAGCTGTACGCTCCTAAAATAAAAAAAGAAAGCAGGTAGAATTGGTCCACGTGCAAAGTTGGAAAACGAGCCTCCGACTTATACCTCGTAAAATTCCTGAATGAATGATGGGACAGTGCCTCGGTTCAGCAACCCTTTAAGCCCAAGCCTCTGCATTGACGGTCGAGATCAGCTCCCCCCTTGCATGCTGGCCACGGTTCGTATCGACTGCGCTTCTCATTCGACTGGAGAGATTACCAGGTAGAAGTCTGGACGCCGACCTTCCAATTAGGCAAGAAAGAGGTCAATCTACCTATCTCATAGCAAAGCATTTCGTTTCCAGCTCCTTCTCCGATTGTATGAGTTTTTATGCTTAAGTGTGCTTAAACTCCCCTTACAATTGTTGAATAGCAGGAGACAGGTTTGGTCGGCATTCATCATCCAAGTAGGAAGAGACCTCGGGACGGTGTGTCCCCTTGGAACTCCCCGACTGTCATTCCCTATCGGACGATCTGCTCGTCGATATCCGTCATCACCAGTTAAGGAGACAGGCCTCCGACTTGAACCTCGTAAAACCCCAGGGCGAATGATGGGACGGTGCCTCGGTTCAGCAGCCCTTTAAGCTCAAGCCTCTACATTGATGGTCGAGATCAGCTCCCCCCTTGTATGATTGGCCATGGTTCATATCGACTGCACTTCTCATTCGACTGGAGGGATTACCAGGAGGAAGTCCGAGCGCCGACATCCCGACTCGGAAGGGGAAGGTGACCGATTCGACCGACCGAAAGACGGAAACATCCAAGTCAACGGAGGCCCTGGGAATGTGTGTCCCTGTGGGACCTGCCCGGCTGCCATCCCTCACTGGACGTCATCCTTTGAAGACGTCTAAGTCAACGGAGGCCCTGGGAATGTGTGTCCCTGTGGGACCTGCCCGGCTGCCATGCCTTACTTGACGTCATCCTTCGAAGACTTCAAGCATCCAAGTAGGATGGTGGCCTAAGGACGGTGTGTCCCCTTGGACCTGTCCGGCCGCCATGCCTCACTTGACGTCATCCTTCGAAGACTTCAAGCATCCAAGTAGGATGGTGGCCTAAGGACGGTGTATCCCCTTGGACCTGTCCGGCTGCCATGCCTCACTTGACGTCATCCTTCGAAGACTTCAAGCATCCAAGTAGGATGGTGGCCTAAGGACGGTGTATCCCCTTGGACCTGTCCGGCTGCCATGCCTCACTTGACGTCATCCTTCGAAGACTTCAAGCATCCAAGTAGGATGGTGGCCTAAAGACGGTGTGTCCCCTTGGACCTGTCCGGCTGTCATGCCTCACTTGACGTCATCCTTCGAAGACTTCAAGCATCCAAGTAGGATGGTGGCCTAAGGACGGTGTATCCCCTTGGACCTGTCCGGCTGCCATGCCTTACTTGACGTCATCCTTCCACGAAGACTTCAAGCATCCAAGTAGGATGGTGGCCTAAAGACGGTGTGTCCCCTTGGACCTGTCCGACTGCCATGCCTCACTTGACGTCATCCTTCGAAGACTTCAAGCATCCAAGTAGGATGGTGGCCTAAGGACGGTGTGTCCCCTTGGACCTGTCCGGCTGCCATGCCTTACTTGACGTCATCCTTCCACGAAGACTTCAAGCATCCAAATAGGATGGTGGCCTAAGGACGGTGTGTCCCCTTGGACCTGTCCGGCTGCCATGCCTTACTTAACGTCATCCTTTGAAGACATCAGGCTTTCAAGTGTAAGTCAAAGCCTTGGGAGCAAGAAGGCAGGTTGCAAGTATGCAGGTGCGAGTATGATGGTGCAAGCATGCATTGGCGAGTATGTAGGAGCGAGCACTCATCCTCGCCGAAATCCTAAGAGCCTAGCGAACACTCCACCTCGCCTCGAGCCTAGGAGTCTAAGCGACATACGAGCAAAGAAGTAAAAACAGAAAAGAAGAACAGGCAAGCAAAAAAATCAAGTTCCTGTCAATTTGCAAAAACTTTATATATGCTATAGGTTATAGGTATACAAAAAGGACTGCACAAAAAAGGTCGCTGGGCGAGCAAAAAGGGAGCCCAGGCGACTAGGCGACATCCTTGCCTTCTATATCTACGTCAGCATCTTCAGCATCACCGCCGTCGTCATCATCATCATCATCATCATCATCATCGTCGTCGTCATCATCATCATCCTCGGCATCACTAAGTCGCGGCGAAGCTGCTCGCAAGGGGGAGGTGGACTCTTCGGCGAGCAGCGCCGGAATGATGTCCCCCACTGTCAATCCCATAGCTTCCGGCTTCAGAAGATCGTCTGCCTTCAGCTGGTTCAGGATGACCTCCCCCGTTGCTCGCACGATCTCCCGGCGAATATACGGCATGTCGTCGTCGTGCATCCTTATGCGCTTGCCCCTAGGAATGGCCGCCTCTGCCGATTGCTGCTCGGCAGGCCGAGTTTCCAACTCGGCGATACGAATTTGGGCGACCTCCAGGGCCGAGCGAGTATCCTCCAGCTCCTTCTCAGCCTGGGACAAATATCTTCGCTGTTTCCAGCTCGGCAGCCTGCAGAAGGTAAAAAGCGAAAGGTAAGTTTGACAGCTTGCAAGGTGGCGAGTATCTTAGTAAACAAGCAAAGACGCAAAGGCGAGTACCTCGAACTCCTTGATCCGTAGCGCGAGGGCGATCAGCTTCGGACCCTGCACTTTGATCGTCTGCTCATACTCAAGTAGTCGCCTTGCTGTTGCGTGAGCCAGCTCGGCGGACCGCAAGAGGGAACGCGAGGTCTGGTGCGCCAGATCCTCGGTAGTTGTGTCCTGCAAGACTTTGGCGTCCGCGCGACCATAGAGGGCGTAGGTCACGTCGAAGGCCTCTCCCTTGTCCTCCCACTCATCCGACCAGGCGGGGAGGTTTGAGCTGAGGGTCACCTCGTGCGCGCGCTCAGCCCAGGTCACCAATGGGCGACCATAGGCATCCTCGCTGCGGGTGCCCTCATTGAAGAACGGATGGTCGCTCGGCTCGCCAGCCTCCGAAGGATCCGCCTTCTTGCCCAGATCCCTGTGGGCGACCTCCTTCTTCTGCCTCTTGGGCTCAGCGACCTTAGCCTTCCCGTTCGCTTCTTGGAAGTCCCGGCCTCATCGCCGGCGACCTTGGGATCGTCGCCCCCTGGCGACAAGGCGATTGGGGAGGAGCCCCCAACCTCGCGCGCCGAGGTTCCCACACCCCCTTGGGTGGCAGCCGTCGCCTTCAACGCGGGAGGAAGAGCGTCGCGCGGAAGAGTTTGCACGCCTGCAAACAAGAAAACCAAAGATTAGTCGCCTGATCAAGGCTCAAGGGCGAGTATGGATGATGCTCGCGCAAAAGTACCTTCTCCTAGGCGAACTTCCGTGAGCTCGTCTACTCGCCTCCTCCAGAACACCACGTCAAAGCGACGATGCCTGAAGGAGTCGAGCAGCTTCTCCTGACTCTCCCTCAGGAAGGGGATCGTGAAGACATTCTCCGACGGCTGGATGGGCGAGCTGGAGATGCCCGCGAAGTCGCCCTCGATGGCGACTAGTCGCTCCACCCAGCGGTGATTCTTGTTTGAAGTACCCGCCAGAGTGCAGACATGGCTACAGGAAGATGACGCCCTCGCCGGTCGCCATGATGGTGAATACTCGCCTAAAGACCGCAAGGTCAAAGACAATATTCTGTTCCCGCAGGAAGCACAAGAATCCCATGATCATCGCCACTCCGTTGGGATTGATCTGCGCAGGAACTATCCCGTAGAAGATGAGTATCTGGCGGAACTCGGGCCACAGAGGAAGTCGCAGACCAACCTCGAAGTGGCGGATAGGAAGTATCATCGCCAAGGGCGAGGAAGTGTTTAGTCGCTCAGACTGGCGAGGAAGCCTGGCGACATACCCCGACGTCGCGAACTTGGCGTTGAAGTCATCCAAGTCCTTCTGCTGGGTAATCGGCTTCTTGAAAGAGTTCTCCTCGAAGTTCTTAGCATGGTTAGCCCGCCTGATGGTCGCCTCGTCAGACATTTTGGGAAGGAAGAAAAGGGAGCGAGTATGGAAGAGAAGCGAAGAGAAGAGTTCTGGAAGGTAGTCGCTCAAGGAGCTAGAGATCGCCGAAAGCGTATTTAAGACTCACCCACCCCCCTATTTATAGTAGTCGGGTAGCCTGGCTTGTCGAACACGACTCCGCGAGCACGACTAGGGGTGACGAGTATCGAAGTAAATCGCCAAAGGCTCAGAGCACGTCAAAATGCCGACCTTCATCTAGCGAGTACCTGCATCACAGAAACACAAAGAAACTCGCCAGGATGCAGACGACATTCAACATTTGCTCGGCAAACCGCAAAAAGAAGATAGAAGAAATCCAAACAACAATAGATAAAGTAAAACAAGACAAGAAGAAAAGGCGAGTATTCAATTACTCGACAAGTCAATACTACTTCAATGAAGTGTTCAAAAATACAAAGCATGCTCGCCAGGAGCTACAAGACAAAGAAAAAGAAACTGAAGAAAGGGGCAGCAGCTAAGGTTGCGCTTGAGTGGTCGCCTGGGGATCCTGAGGTTGAGGATGACGCCCGACCCAGCCCAAGCTGCGAGCACGCTTGAAATGCTCGAAGGCCACGGACATAGCATCCTCGCCTTGTCGCAGCTGGTCCTCGATCCTCGCCAGCCTCCCCACCGAGCCCATGCTCGCACGCATCCCGACCAGCTCGTCATGATGCAGTTGCTGCCGGTGCTCGATCCGTGCCACCCTGCGCTCCAAGTCGCTGATGGACTGGAGACGAGTTTCAATACCCGACAGGCGAGTATCAAACTCCTCCAGCCGAGATACTCGCGCCTCCAATTCAGTCAGGCGGCGGTGGGGGTCACTAGCCGCCAGGCGCTCCACCCGCGACTCCACCTCAGTCAAGCGCCGATGAGGCTCGCAGATAGATATCCGCTCTATCTGGACTCCAAGTCCAAGATGGCGCGAGTAGCTTTCTCTTGATACTCGCGAGGGGGGAGCCCAACGGCGTCGATTAAAGCTCCCACAGGAGTATGAGCGCGACCTGTAGAAGAACAGGTGAAGAGTCAGAACCCCAGCAAAATCAGAAGAGCGGTGACAACTATCCAAAAGCAGCGACCAAGTACCTGACCGAGGACTGCGGGATCGTCGGCGAGCAGGGCTGCGAGATCGCCACTGAGGAGAAACCCTTCCTCGGTGCGGGGAGGGAGAGCGATAAGTGCCATCCCGGCGAGTAGAGTGGCCGCCAGAATGATCCCGGTTGAAGGGCATGTTCCCCCGCCCGCGACCATCGCCTGTGCGCCCGCCACCCTTAGGAGCGAAGCAGGCAGAAGACCCACCAGTCCCGCCCCTGCGCGAGGACTCCCCTTGATGGGCAGAGGGAGCAGTTGAAGTGGAAGGGCGCTGATCGCCCGGAGGAGCCACTGAGGGCGGAAGTCCAGGAGGGGGAGGCGGCAGCACGACTCCGGGTAGGTGCGAGCTGCTCGCCGGTTCTGGTCGCGAGGAAGGTCGTGGCGGAGGAGGATTACTGCTTGGGAGAGGAGCCCCATGCTCGCTCATCGACCTCTTCTCCACAGAAGAGCTGTGGAGAATCCTCACCGAGCGACCACCCCGAGATCCACCCTCAGGCGAGATCATCGAGGATGATTGCAGCGGTACAGCAGCCACAGGTTCCTCCCGAACCTCAGTATTCGGCGGATCTGAAAGCAGAAGCAAAAGCGTCAGAAATCTCGCCAGAAATTGTTATTGTAGCAGCATAGTCTTCAGAACAACGACTAAAAGAGCCCACCTCGCGCAAGAGGAAGGTCCGGTCGGGCTTGAGTTTGGGCCCCAGCCCTACTCGCCTCCGGGGCGACCTCTGCCGAAAGAGGAGGAGGAACGGAAGCAGGCGAGTTCCCCTCATTGGAGAGGCCCAAATCGTCCAGCAGCTGCTGGCGTTGCTCGCCCAAAGGGTCGACGACGTTCTCTGTAGTCGCCTCCTTCTTCTTCCCTTTCTTCTTCTTCTTAGCAATCCGCTTCCTCTTCTTAGTGGCGAGGAAAGCTTCGAGTTCGGCATCATGAAGAGGAAGAGCTGGAACGCCGATCAGCTTCGCGAGGTCAGCTTGGGCCTTTTTGGCAGCCTCGGCAAAATCGAGCGACATTCTGAGCGAGTGCAAAAGGACGGTTCCATCAGAGACCCCCCCTATATATAGAGCCCAGACGTCGGCCGGCAAGATTCCGAGTATCTCCCAATACTCGCCCAGGCAGAAGCTCGCCGAATAAAGGTTGGATGTTTCTTTCCGAGCAACTATGTTACTCGCAAAGAGCGGGGATTGTGTACAACCCTTATTCTCCGAGGGTAGGACCCACTCAAGGCCACGTAGGCAGAGGTCAAAGTCAAAGAGGCAAGACAAATCAGCCAGTAGGAGCAAAAGAAGGCTTGGCGAGTATTGGCTAATACTCGCCAGAGGGGCGACTATGGTCGAAGATGCGCGCCGAGCATCCCGTATGTCGCCCCAGGCGTCCGGCAAGCTACAGAAGACCTGTGCGAGTATCGGCCCGGCTTGTGCGAGCAGCAACCAATACTCGCCAGATGGGCGACTATGGTCGGAGATACGCGCCGAGTATCCCATATATCGCCAGGTTAGGGCTGGGCTATAAACCCCCTACCCCTTGGTTACCTATAAATAGGACCCCAGGGGTACTTGGATTGGCACCTGTGCTTGAGCTTCTGGAACCCAATTTCCGAATTCTTGAGCCCGTCACCCTTGCTTGCTAGCCAAGCCGGTGCCTCCCTCGTACCCTGCTCGGCCATTCTTGGTTGTGGAGGGGAAGACTCCTTGAGCTTCTGGGTACGTGGTGGGACCTCCCTGCCGCAGCATCTGGGGTCCTGTAGTTGCTCTCCTAGCTTCTTCCTAGTCGCCATCTAGATCATCTCGTCGAACAGCTGGGCAAGTAGCCTCCGGCTGCAAAGGTCCGAATTTTGGGGTCAGGGTTTTCCTGGCGTCAACACCAGAACTAGCTATTCGCAGTCCATCGCTATTTGTAGTCCATAAAATTTATTTGTAGTACAAAAAATTTATTTGCATCTCACTCCCAGCCCAAATAAGCGAAACACCCTGCTGATTTATTAAGTACTAGATGCCTAGAAAAACATCTTAAAGACAAACAATTTAAAACCTAGCAGAAAAACAAGTTAAATGCAAACATTGAGAAATTAACTCTAAAACAAGTAAATGACATGCAAACCTTCCTCTCACCAAAAAAACTGACTAACTTTTTTGAGATTTTCGCTGGATAATTTTTTTTTGTTTAGGTGAATCTAAGTGGGGGGGGGGGGGGGGGGGGAATTTAAAATTAGCGAGAATTGGACTGTGAATATAGTTAGTATTTTTACAATTTTTGGGTGAGAATAGTGAGAATTGGACGGCTAATATCAGCTCTCTTCTCCGGGCCTAACCCTCGTTTAGGGACATCCGCGGCTCGTCGCTCGCTTGACGGCTCCACCGATCGGACAAGAGAACTTCCGGTGACTGCTTCAGATTTTCGGGACTGCTCCTTATATCTCGGCGACGTCAGCTTCAAGCTCATCTCCTCCAGAAGATCTCGGACCTCGTAATCATTCTTCCTCTGATCCAGCAGACTTCCAACGTCAGCTTCAAGCTCCATTCCAGTTTCGGATTTCGCCGATCATTCTTCTCCCCTCCGGCGTCCATTTCGCTGTAAGATCATGATTTCTCTCCTTCGATCGGTATCAGCAAATCTCAGATTTTTTTTGGTTATAAGTCCATCGATTTTTTTACAAGTCCATTGGTTTTCTTGAATTTTTACAGAAAATTTTTATACAAGTACACCAGTTTTTCTTGATTTTTTGTGTGTGGATTGTTAGTATATGTGAATGGGCCTGAAATGTTATAATCTACAGGATTGTTGGTTTTAATGATTGTAGAATCTTCCAAGCTGCTTACAATGGGTGAGCAACCTAAAACCGTCCAAGTCCTAGTTGATGTTTCAGAACATTTTGCTACTAATATGTTATTTCCAAGTAAATAAGATTTGGTTTAATGGGGCAGTAATGTCGCTAGAATTTTTTTGGGGTTTGTAGTGACTAAAGTAACTGATAGATCAATGCCTAGAGTATTTCTAGGTTGAGATAGAGCTGGTTTTTCTCACGATAGGAACTTAAGAAAGACGGGATCTAAGAGGTGTATTATCCATTTTCACTTCAAGGATTGAAAAAATTATGTTCGAATGATTGAAAATTAAAACTTAAAACGTGATTGCACAGTCTTGAGTTTGTTCATTTAGAGCCGCATTCGCATGTTGTTCGTTTAAATGAAAGTGAGTAAAAGATTGTTGAAGAGATGTATGCAGTTGATGTTAAATCTAAACTTTTTTTAGTTACTTTAAAGAAAATAGATGCCTTTAGATCTATTATTATGTGCACCATTTATAATGAGAAGTTCAAGTTGTATAAAAAATAGTTAGTTGGTTATACTCGTATTCAGTTTCTTTACAAAACTATAAGTGAAGTGAGGTATGTAAGCTACAATAAAGTTAACTAGGCTTGTAACTTAAAAAGCTTATGTTTTGTTCTCATCCTACATCGGTTCAGCTAAGCAATATGTTCACGTATGTTTTTTTTATCATGGATTGCATGTACAAGACAAATTGTTATCGATTACCTTTACTTTCATTGTTGGTCTAACGACTAACATCTACAATTTGACTTTTTTCTCTGCTTTTGTGTTTATGTCAAATGAAACAGATGGTAGTTATGCATGAGCACTTTAGTGTTTTATGAGCAACTTAAACCAAGAGTCTTTAACCCGATGTACTAATAGTTGATCGGGAAATAACATTGATAAATGATATTAAAGTTATATTTTCAACATTCGTAATCATATTATGTCAGGTGCATATACCTAGGAATATATTTGCACATTGCAAGAGGTTTCTCAATCGGAGTAAAAAATGCGATGACTTTGTAAATATGTGTCAACATTTAGTTTACTCTCCAACAATGCAAGAATTTCATAAGAGGTTTAACTCGATGTTAAACATGTATTTTGAGAAATGCCAAGATGAGCTATAGCACGTGGTTAATACTTGGATAGATCCTTATAAGCAATATTTCATTTCTACATAGATAAATATTTACATTTGAGAAATTCAACAACTAACTATGCGGATAGTGGACATAGTCAACTTAAAAGATCTCTAGAAGTTCCAATTTACAATATAACTTCTGTTTGACAAACCATTAATTAAATGCTTACACAACAATACACAAAAAATTAAAAATCATTTGGTCAAAGTTCGATGCAAGTCATTACAAGTTATAGTGGATTACTTTACTTTGAGTTGCTTTGTTATATTTCTGTTACTTTGAACGTGATTAAAAAGGAAGAAGAATTAGCTAGCAGTGGGTATATTGATTCTACATAATGCTTACACAATGTGAGATCTACAATGAGTTTACCTTGTTTTGACGAGTTGTTGGCGTATATGAATCAATCCAATATTTTCCTTTATAGATGATCCATAAGCATTTGAAACATCTCACTTTGAATTCAACAATTTCGGAAAGTGTGTAAGGTAAAGAACGAGGCAGTGCATGATATACATAATGAGTTGGATGACATACTCAACAAGTATGATAATATAACCGATTTACAAAGACGTGAAATGAAGAAGCTGTGTGCGCCATGATTTTTTAAATGAACTAACTTGTAACGAGAGCCTGTATATGCACATATTTGGGATTGCAAGACTAACAAAGTTATTAGTATATCTAGACTGTAAAGTAGTTCCATCTCCAATAGAAAAATGAATGTTAATGTCTCAGACATGAGATTACTCACCACATCATGCTATAACATTGCAGTTGTCCGTTATTCATGATGTCAGTCATTTACAGTTCTTCCTTGACATTAGATGTGACGCCGTCATTTGTTACAGGTATTAATAATGTACGTGTTTATGATAATTATTGCACACCAATGTGGCGATAAAACAAATCGCGTGACACAAGCTAATTGTAGGCTCAATAGTTTGATAAAATAACAATCGTCCGAGAAAGGTTGAAGATATCTCAAGACAGACAACAAAAGTATTACAACGCCAGACACATAAGGGTAGAGTTCAATGTGGGGGACATGGTATGTCTTGAGATGAAGCCTTTTAAAGGTACTTCGCGACTCCGGAAAATTGCAAAGCTTAGTCCAAGATATGTAGGACCATTCCCAATCACTGAAAGGATTGGAGAAGTTACATATCGCTTGACATTATCTGATACTCTTCAGAATCTTCATGACGTGTTTCAAGTAATATATAGTTGATCTAGACAAGATTGTTCCTTGTGAGCAAATCCAAATTGAATCTGACCTATCAAGTCCAATCGAGCCCTACAAGATTGTAGATTGGCAGAGTAAGCAACTCCGAAACAGAGAAGTTCGATTTGTTAAAGTCTGGTGAAATGACATAGTTTACATGAAGCAACTTGGGAAAAAGAAGATGTAATGAAAGATCTCTTCCTTCAGCTGTTCAATACTGTTTCAGATTGAAGATTTCCGCGGACGAAAATCCTATAAGGAGGGATGAATTGTGACACCTTCATCTGTACAAGTATTAATAATTGCCTACTCCTGTGTCCGCTCCTCCTTTACAGGTGTATACTCGGCGAAAAAGGGGTCAAGGTACATCGACATCTCTCAGGCTACCCGCTCCAACATCTGATCCTTCTTTGGGGACTCAGGCTACCCGCTCCAACATCTGATCCTTCTTTGGGGACTGTATCTCCACCCAACATCCGATGTCCCACTTTGTGTCCTATAACTCATTATCCCCTTCACATAAACTCTTTATTGCCTCTCTCTCCTCTATTTCTATTCCCTCAACTTGGCAGGATGCTATCACTAACCGAAAGTGGCAAGAGGCTATGCTTGAGGAGATGTTGGCTCTGGAGAAGAACTGCACATGGGACTTGGTCTCGTTGCCACCTGGCAAGACTGTGGTGGGGTGTAAGTGGGTGTTCTCCATCAAACAGAACTCTCAAGGGATTGTTGAGCGATACAAGGCCCGCCTGGTGGCTAGGGGCTATACTCAGACTATGGGAATTGACTATCAAGAAACCTTTGCTCTTGTGGCGAAGATGAATTCTATACGAGTGTTGCTCTCGTGTGCTGCCTGCAAAGGGTGGCCTTTGACTCAGTTAGACGTGAAAAATGCCTTTCTTCATGGGGACTTGGAAGAAGAGGTCTACATGTCGTTACCGCCTGGTCTTACCCTAGCCGGATCTGGTGGAAAGGTTTGTAAGTTGAAGAAAGCTTTATATGGCTTAAAACAGTCTCCTCGGGCATGGTTTGGAAGATTTCACAGAGCTATGATCTCGTTTGAATATTCTCAGAGCAATGCCGATCATACTTTATTTGTAAGACACAAACATGGGAGACTCACCGCTCTTATTGTTTATGTGGATGATATCATTATCACGGGTGATGACACTGAAGAAATTCAAACTCTGAAACAAAGACTGGCAATGGAATTTGAAGTAAAAGACCTGGGAAATCTCAAATACTTTCTGGGAATTGAAGTCGCTCGATCAAATCATGGCATATTCATATCTCAGAGAAAGTACATTCTTGACTTGCTCCAATCATGTGGGATGAGTGGGTGTAGACCTGCCGATATCCCAATTGAAGTTAATCACAGATTGGGTAGAGATGATGGGGAAGTGGTAGATGATATCACTGGGTTTCAACGATTGGCAGGGCGTCTTATCTATCTATCTCATACTCGCCCGGATATTTCATATGCTGTTGGTGTTATTAGTCAGTTCATGCATTCACCACGAACCCGTCACTTAGAAGCTGCTCATGGAATCCTCCGGTATCTCAAGTCCTCTCCTGGAAAAGGTATCCTATTCTCCCCGGGCAAAGAGCTGACCGTTGAAGTCTATACTGATGCTGATTGGTCCGGTTCAGTTGACGACAGGAGGTCCACCTCTGGCTATTGTTCTTTAGTTGGTGGTAACTTGGTAACATGGAGGAGTAAAAGACAACATGTAGTTGCCAGGTCTAGTGCTGAGGCGGAATTCAGAGCCATGACTCATGGGATTTGCGAGGGACTGTGGATTAAATCTCTCCTAAAAGATCTTGGCATGGAAAACAAGGATCCCGTGGGACTTTACTGTGATAGCAAAGCCGCCATTAGCATTGCTCACAATCCTGTCCAACATGACCGCACAAAACATGTGGAGGTTGACCGTCACTTCATCAAAGAGAATATAGAAAGAGGAGTTGTGAGCACACCTTTTGCCCCTTCTGATCAACAGTTGGCAGATGCTCTCACCAAGGGGTTGAGTCAGAACGTGTTTGGAAAAATTATGTGCAAGCTGGGCATGCAGGATATCACACGCCCAACTTGAGGGGGAGTGTTAGAATATGAGTTTTTTATGTCATTTATTTAACCTTGTATTTCTCTCCTATATATAGGAGAATGCCTCTTAGCCCTAATTATGAAATCACTTTTGAACTCTCCAACAATAATGTACATGTTTATGATAATTATTGCACACCAATGTGGTGATAAAATAAATCGCGTGACATAAGCTAATTGTAGGCTCAATAGTTTAAGTTTATATTAGGTACCTAAGTTAAGAAATTTGGACCGGCTAAACCAGTAGAGGAGGATGCATAGCCTGTTGGCCCAATTCGGTTCACGTGAATTACGGTTCACGTGTCACGCAAGGGGGAGGCGGTACTCTTAGTTTAAGAGGAGAAAAAGGAAGCCGATACCTCATTTTCTCTAGTTCACGCACGCGAGTCCCGCTCCCGACAGAAGCCGATCGGCGCCGCACCCTCTAGAAGTCCCAAATCTCCTCTGATTTCCACGATTTTTCTTCCTATAGAGAGGTAATCTCTTCCTCTCAACTCCTATTGAGTTTTATATGGATTTGTAACCTCATTTTTTCTTGGCTGAAAACCTTTTTTGACCTAAAGGATTTATGTTTTGATATTCTTCCTTCCCTTGAGTTTCAGAGGGGATTGCCAAATGTTTTATGTTCTTCTTTGAGTTTCATGCAAGGAACCCGAAACACTAGTTGGGTAGAGGATGATTCAATTCCCAATTTCAATTACCTAGTTCATCTAAGGTGTTATTTAAGTAGAAATGATCATGTCTTACAAAATTAGGGCAAAACCCCCTTGTTTCCATGTTAGGGCAGCCAACAAATGTTGACGAATGGAGTCAAAACTCTGATTATGGTTGTTGTCTGGGCTATTATGAGTTTCCCTTGATTAATTAGGACAAATCCCTTATGCATAAAGTTATGATAGCAAACCCTAATTTAAGGGGAGGGGGATTAGTGGTGCATAATGCTGAATTAATTAAAGGCAACAATAGTAAGGCTTTGTATACAAGTGTACATATGTTTAAGTAGGGGCAAACTCTCATGTTTAAATTGAAGGGCAGTCATAGTACGCCAAGAGCTTTATGATAGCACCGTTATTATTACAATATGATCCTGTTGGAACCCGGATACCGGTCCAACTATGTTCGAGACTTGGGGAGTAGCTTGAGTTACTTCTCTCTTCGTCAAATCCCTAGGTCTGAGTATTTCGAGCTGAGAACTGGCCCTCACGGTTGGTAGATGGTTGCTTGAAAATGGATCCACTGGCTGCAGCGAGGAGGTCCTGTCACTAACCCGGAAATCTCACTCGATTTCCCCTCCCAAAAACCAGAGGCTGAGCCTGTCTCAGACAACATAAAGAAGAAAGCACAGGCTCTCCAAGGGGGGTGGATCTGTGCTGATCTGAGACATAATGGGTCTTATTTATAGGCAAAAACTTCCCAGGGGCAAAATGGTCTAGATGGCCTGCAGATAGCGTCCTCCGCCTTAACCAAATTGCTAAATGCAGACCCAAATGGTCTGCGAACAACTCCTCGCGCCTTTTGAAGATACTAACCGCAACCCCTGCTGGTCTGCGGATAACGAAGGGGGACTGAGTCGGGTTGACCCGTACTCGTCTCGCTCCCTCCTTGAGCGAGTGCGGCTGAGGTGACCGAGACGTGTCTTACTCGCCTCGCCCTAGGCGAGGAGGAGCTTCGTCGCCGAGACGGGCTGTTTAAATCATCGAGAGGAGTCACGCCTATGCGCGGTGATGTCGATAAGAGACTATGGAAGGGAGGGGCGTACTCGCTTCACCTGCCTTGGGCGGGTAGGACCGTCGTTGGTCTACTCGCCAAGAAGTGCTGATCTACTCGCCGAGCACCTACTGGTCTACTCGCCGAATACGGGTTGTACAAATCCGCTAATAATGATAATGTATTTAGGCCACAGACTCTCAAGGTAGAGAAAGGGGAAACGAGCAGCGCAAAGAAAAAGGAAAAGAGAAAGTAAGGGCGAGTTCTTATTTTCTTGATTTTCATTTGCTTACTTTTCATATGACTCATACTATGCTATTAGGGTAGAAACCTTAATATGATATACAAGTAAATTGCAAACAAGTCCAATAATGGTAACTTCTCAAATAAGTTGAGTAACGACAAATTCGCAAAGTAGGCGAAGCAAGACAAAAAAACAATTAATCCTCCAAGAATGTAAACGGATAAATGAAAGAATACATCAAATTAATAGGCTATATTAAAAGTTAACCCAAATCGAGAGATGAAGAGAATAATCTTTTGACATGCATATGATCATAAGTATGATTCGTGCGAGGCAAGGATGATGCGCAAATCTTGCACAACGCTATAGGCGGGGGGCGGGGGCTAGACAGCGACACAAAACGGCAAGTGCACCGATCGTTCAAGTAATATAAAATGGGAGTGAGTTCCAAAATATCGATTTCACAAGGAACACACGGTACGAAGGATTTACTAGAGTGTTGATATTCTTAAAGTAGAAGATTATTAAAGGAAAAGGGTGATTGTGGTTTTGAAAATGCAAGAGGAAAAATGGTTTGAAATTTGCGCGGGTTGCCCTCACCGCTTCGCTCTCCTGCAGGTTGCCCTCACCGCGTTGCACTCGTGCGGGTTGCCTTCACCGCTTCGCTCTCCTGCGGGTCGCCCTCACCGCGTCGCACTCGTGTGGGTCGCCTTCACTGCTTCGCAAATGCTGCCATTGCAACTTTCTTTCAACACACACACACCAATAACTCAATATACTAACGGAGATTCGAAAATCGAAAACACGCAGCAAGTATATTAAAGATTTGAGCTAAGGGCTACTTCATTTCACACAAACATAATCTAATCATGACCACACTATCCATCGAAGAAGGCAAAACATGCTTTAATCAGATTAACAAAAGTGCAAACAAACATTTCAAAGGGTTCAAGCAAACAAGCAGCGTTACCACTCCCTAAGCACGAGAGAGAAGAGAGTCTATCCACTGGATTCGCGAGAAGGTTGTCACCCTTATCCTCCTCTAGGTTGCATCCCCGATGTTGAATCGGATGGAGCTCTCACCTCCACCAGCGGGTCTTCTCTCTTGATTGTCCCTCCAACGCTTAGATGCTCCGGACTCGAAGAGCTCCAATGGGGGATGCTGATCTTTGAAAGATCCTTGAAACGAGCTTGGGAAATGAAGATGAAGAACCCGTAGGGTTGCTGGAGCATTCTCCCTCCAAAAGGGGCTGAAGAAGAAGCCATAAGGCCACACACTCCCTCAGGAGTCAAAACATGACGGAACCGAACAGAACTCCTTCAAAATCTGCAGAAATAAGCTTAAATAGAAGTAAGGCAGAGCACTCACGGTCAGACGCACGGTCGTGCGTTTTGATCGTGCGCGAAGGATAATATAAAAATAAAATACGGCGCCGAAATTCGGCGCATCAATCACTTCACCGAAAAGCTGCCCATGCCAGTGTGTTTTGTTCACGCATGGTCGAAACTGATCGTGCGAGAAGAAAACACACGGTCTGGGACAGAACGCTCAAAACTCAAGGAAGACGCGCGCGGTCTGAAGTGCTCGCGCGCTAAGGAAATCGCATGACCGTGCGATTTGTCTAAATGCAGACCTCTCGTGCGATTATCTTGACGCACGGTCGAACTCGATCGTGGGAGAAGAAAACGCATGGGCGCGCACAGAACACCTAATTTCAGACCAAAACAAGCATTCGACTAGAAGGTTGCTCGCGCATGACCGTCCAGGTCGTGCGATAAGGAAAACAGACGATCGTGCAATTTTCACTTTCGACTAGACGTGCACACACGCACGCCCGTGCGCAAAGGAAAACGCACGACCGTGCGTGAGCAACTGCATTAAACCTAAACAACCTAACTCTTGCTCGCGTCGCGCAAACAGACCGAGACGAATAGCCGCCGGTAAGTGCATAAAAGTGAGTAAATGGGAGAGCAAAGTGGTGTCTCCACATTACTTTGGAATCGGCACTTCGCACACCAAATTAGGCATCAAAAGTGCTTCAAGCGTGAAAAGTGATAAAGTGAGAAATGTGCTCTTTTCGTAAAAGTGAAGTTAAGACAATAAGAAATACGCCTAGATGAGTCAAAAAATGCTATAAGAAATCTACTCATCAAAGGACACGAATAGCAATATGAACGTGCGAGACATAAGGGGTTACTGACGCTACCCGTACTACTTGCTGCTGGAATTTGCATTGGAGGGCCTCTTTTCTGCTTCTTCCAGTTGGAACCTCCACCTTTCCCTGAAAAGGTCTTGTTTATATGTACAGTGTTTGCCTTTATGACATATGTGTCTGTAGTTTGCCTTTATGACATATGTGTCTGTAGTTTGCCTTTATGACATATGTGTCTGTAGCGTCTGTAGTTTGCCTTTATGACACGAATAGCAATATGTAGCGTCTGTAGTTTGCCTTTATGACACGAATAGCAATATGTAGCGTCTGTAGTTTGCCTTTATGACATATGTGTCTGTACATGGTAGTGCTGGTATGAGTCGGTCATGTTTATATGTACAGTGTTTGGTAAGCCCATTTTTGATGTATGTATAGGGCTACCTGTTGTACTGGTTTATTTTGTATCAGATCTTATATGAAATAAAATGGGTTTCTTTTGTCATGCACATTTCTTTTGTACTATATTATATAATGTTTATACGAAATGTTTCTTATCTTGCATCTCTGATGAAATATGCAATGTGTATGCTAAATTGTAGCGGTAGCCAATAAGGGGGGCGTTACATTAGACACGCTTGGTTGATTGAAAGATTATTTTCATTGGGTTTGTAAATGATAATTATTTCATTCGCTTGCTTATGCAAGAAGATTGTAAGCTTCCCCCTATTTTTTTTTGTGGACGAGATATTATAATATGTTGGTAAAAATATGGGACTTGACATATATGTCACGAGTTAGAGTGTTCAATTTCAAGGATACTATGAATGAAGTCGTCAATTTATATGATCCAGGATATGAGGTAGGCAATTATTTCAATTACTTGATACTTATTTACTATTCACATTCATTATCTAATCGTTATTTTTATCTAAAAAAATGCACTCATACTATATGAAGTCTCAGAATGATAGGGTCTTCATGCACAACTAATAAAATTTCGGAAAAAAATAAGGCATAATTCATTCAATTTCAAATATAGTTTGATTTACCTACATAGATAATGTACTCAGAGCAACTAATATAACATTTTTGTATTTGCAGGTTGCTACAAACATGATTATTGATGATAGTTTGAGTATTTTGATTTTACTTTTGTTCAACTTGTA
The DNA here is from genome assembly GCA_033032865.1 of Dactylorhiza incarnata. Classification (NCBI taxonomy): domain Eukaryota; kingdom Viridiplantae; phylum Streptophyta; class Magnoliopsida; order Asparagales; family Orchidaceae; genus Dactylorhiza; species Dactylorhiza incarnata. The sequence goes on along the minus strand of JAWHQI010000227.1, from coordinate 954,821 downwards.
TGATACAATATGTTCACTTTATATGAGGTGATAGGTACAACATATATGATGCGAAATGGGTAAACATTAGATGTTATTTTTTGGGGCTGCAAATGAATTGAGAAATCTTCTGGTGTGAATTTATAATTTTTTGAGTTGCGTATAGGGAGATATATCATGCTAATAACATTGTTCTAAATATTTTTGTCCACCGTTGTGCTGAAAATGCGCAAGTGCATTAGAAATAAGAAAGAAAGTACAATCCACATCTATTACTGGTTCCCAACCACATCAGATAGGACCAACTCAGTAAACTCAGAATGAGCATCAACAAGGCTAGGCCAAAAAAGGTACAAGCCATAGCAAAATGGGCATAAAAGTCAACCACACAGTTGGCCCCACGAGGAATATACTGAAAACGGAGCTGAGCAAACCCGCTAAGAAAAGCAAAGTCCTCCCCATCCTCAATTGCCGCCTGCGTCCCGCTCTAAGGCTGTTAGAAAAGACCGCAATCAGATTTGCACAATCTCCTTCAATGATAGCACCACGACCATCGAACATAGCCGTCTCGATAAAGTTTTATAAAGCAAGAAGGGCCGCAAGTTCAACACCACCCGGGTCCCAATGGACAGTTGCATAGCCGGCGACAAAGAGAAGATCTCCCACATCATTGCGAGCCACAATTCCAACTCTAGCACTGGAGCAAGAGCCAATAACACCATCAACGTTAAACTTTATCAATCCTGGAGGCGCGGGGGGGGGGGGGGGGGGGGGGGGCACCAAGACATAGTTTGAGACAGCCGTTGCGGCTGGTTGGGGCCCAAGTGTCCAAGAAATGAAAAAGAACGTAGCATGGTAATATTATCCAATATAGTAGCGGCATAATCGTGGGGGTGGCAAACACACGATTATGCGTTTTATCAATGTGTCCACGCCAAGCATGATAGGCAACATAACAGAATATTCGGATAGGGCACAGATAGAACGACAACGTGCAATTTATTAAGCACAACATATCCTCCCATCATCGAAATGAGGGCAGACGGATACTCCACCGTAGAAGAGCGCTGACAATTTCCGAAAGGCGAATGCATGCACCAACAAGAAAGTCACGATTTTCAGGGGAGGAGCTGCCCCACGGGCAGTCAATTTCCACCGAGAGCCCACGTTGATTGAGCCAATCACGCGTAGGGAGTGCGTCCCAAGCAAGCCTCCACCAAAATAACCTCTCCCGTGGGTGAAGTTTTAATTTTTTTAACCCATGCAAAGGTTACATGAGCTGTATTGAATTGAGCATTATAGGAAATGACGGTAATAGTTTTACCAGAAGGTCTGTTGGAGAGTTCATGAGTGTCATGATCAAGTTCCATGTAGATTGGAATTTGCATAATGAGTTCCATAAGATCCTTGCCAAAATACTGTGCCAAAATACTGGGGTCCCAACTGCCATTCTCTCCAAAAAGTGATGCCACCTTGCAATTTTCAAGAGGCGCGCTGTCCACAAATGTCGGCCATTTGGATAGCTCACGAACCAGAATCCAAGATTGAGAGAGCACATCCACCGTAGTGCCATCCGCAATCTTCCAACGCAGCACCGTGCACGCAGGCAAGCCGCACCATTTTTGATAATTCACCAAACATCGGAGTCGCCTCGCTTGAGGCCGTCATCCTACAAATGATCAGGCTACCGGGCTGCAATGAGTTTGCTGAAAAGGGACGAATGTTGCTGCATTAACTCCCACCCAAACTTCGCCGCAGCGGGCCCTGTCAGCGAGCCACACAGTGAAATCCGAGCCCCCCCTGCTTTGTAGGCGAACACACCACATCCCACCGAATATAGTGAAGACCACGCTGAGAGGAGGTTTTCTGCCATAGGAAAAATCGAGCAAGCCTATCTAGGTTGTCCTGAGTAGATCGAGGAACCGCCGAGTGAGGAGAAACATTGGAGAAGCAAGCGGTGCCGATATGATAAGCGTGGCACGGCCCGTCAACTAGAGGTGCATATCACCCCACACATGAGTTTTTGCAGTGGCCGTCAATAGGAGTTGTGAGAAGTCGGCTCGGCGAAGCTTGCGCATAGCAAGTTTAACACCCAAGTAGGTAAAATCGGACACTCTACGAAAGCTGAGGCGGCGTGCTAGCCGATTGCACTTCCAGAGTTCCAGGAAGGTGTTGATTTTCCAAACATAACCATGATTTTGGACTTATTAATTTGTTGTCCAGTCCAGTGACAATATTCTTTGAGGATGGCAGCACACTTGTCAACACAGGCCATTGTATCATTAAGCACAATGGGCATATCATCAGCGTATAATAGGTGGGATATATGGGGGCCGGCATTCGGAAAAGAGATACCAAGTGAGCCACCATGTTGTTGGAGGGCAAGGGAGAGAAGCTCAGAGCACATGATAAAAATATAGGGCGACAGAGGGCATCCTTGATGAAAACCGCAGCTCGCCTCCACCCAAGGAGTTCGTTTCCCATTAATTAACAAAGCAAATTTGGGAGACAAAACACATTGGAGAAGCCAATTTGCAAAAAGCAGCGGGAAACCAAACATTATCATCACCTGGCGAAGTGTACCTCAAGACATTTTATCATATGCTTGTGTCATATCAACCTTCAGGGCAAGAAATCCAGATTTGGAGGTCGAGATCTTCAGTTTGTGCACCACCTCCTGGGCAATAAAGCGCCGATGGGAGATAGAGCGCCTCAACACAAACGCCCCTTGTTCTTCAAGTATGAGGGACGGGAGAAGGCATTTGAGCCTGCCCACGAGAATTTTGGCTGCCACTTTGTAAATAGTCTGACAAAGGCTAATGGGCCGCAACATGTCCGGAGATGAGGTATTCGGGAGCTTGGGAATAAGGACCACTAAAGTTTCTCTCCAATCCGAAGGCATGAGGCCACTAGCGAAGAAGTCACATAGTGCTCTGCAAACATCATGTTCAACAATAATCCAAAAGTTTTGAAAAAAAGAGGGGGTAATACCATCCAAACCCGGAGAACGGTTGGCCAGATTTTTCGTCCAGATTTGATCGCCGTCCAGATTTGTCTCATTGACGTCCTTAGTGAGCTCCATATGCTTTCTCACATCAATCCATTGAGAAGAGGGAAGGGCCGGCTAGCCATCAAAAGTCAGGGGCTGGCAAGTCCAGTTTCGATAAAAAAACTCCAAGAAAAGGGCTTCAATGAGGGCGGGGTCCTCGACCCTACCGCTGTCCACAATATCAACCTGATTGATACGATTGCTTCGCCGGCGAGAGGAAGCAATATAGTGAAAGTAATGAGTGTTGGCATCAACCTCATTAATCCACCGAACCTTGGCTCGTTGTTTCCACCACGAGGCAAGCCGAGAGTGAGTAGTACTCATAAGTTTCTTTACCTTACTAATAAGGTCACACGTTTTTTCTTCAGTAATGCCATCAGCTGAGCATTCCCGCAATTGAAGATCCACAATCTCCACATCCAAGGCATCCTTGCGTGCTCTCAATTTTTTCAACTTATTTTTACTCCAAAAGAAAAGAGCACGTAGAGTATGCCAACATTTGCGTTGTAGGACAGCAACACTCACTCCAACATCATTTTTATTCCAATTCTTTGCAACAAGCTTGCCCACCATCAGATAGGAGAGCCAAGTTTCCTCAAAGCGAATCCACCGACCTTGACGAGTCACTGACTGGTCCCCATGAGGAGGAGAAGAGGGCAATGGTCAGAACCCACACGGGAAGATGGCCCATAGTACCCAGCAGGAGAACATCCTGTCCCCGAGTGTTGACAAAAAGACGATCGAGACGGCCCCAAAGTCTGGCCATGCCATGCTTGTTGTTGCACCATGTGACAGAAGGTCCCAGAAAGCCCAATACATGTAAACCCAAAGCCAAGATTGCTTCATCCATGTCCCACGATCCCTGTGTATAGATAAAAGGGCGGCACCCACTTATCTCCTTGTCGTAAGATACAATTAAAGTCACCGTCAACCACCGACGGGATGTCCGATGAGTTGTGGATCAAGAGAAGTTCCCATAAATATCGGCGAATATAGAGATCATTGTTCGCATAGACTAAAGCAAACTACCATTGTGTATTCTCCGGGGAGGTAACAATACCAATAACACATTGATCAGTTGAAGTGATCGACACAAATTGTATCACATCCCTACGCCACAAGACAACAATTCCCCCAGACTTATCCACCGCCGGGTGGTGGTAAAACTCCCGATTCCGACCCGCCAATTGATCAATATCTCTACGAGTCAGAAGTTCCACCTTTGTTTCAAACAAACTAATAATCTCAACATCAAACTTGTGAATCAAATTGCAAAGAACATAGCCCGTTTCTTTCTTCCGCGCACCCCGACAATTCCACACCAGGGTGTGATTCATCGAGTAACTATAGGGGAGACGTCCCCGCCGCTAGAAGGAGATGGTGCATTCAAAGAGGTTTTGCGTTTCTTTAGAGAAGTGATAGCTGGATTAATGTTTAAGTCCTCACGACCAGTTAGCAGCGAACCGGCCCGTATGGCAGGAAATTTCACCTCAGTTTGGGTCACAGGATGGCCAAATTTATCACCAGGTTCCCACACAACAATATCCAGCCCCACACGACTAGCATTTCCCACTCGCCGAACTGTAAGCACCCAAATCTGCAGCAAGTTTGATCAATCGAACATATTGTTTTCCTTTTTTGTCAATTAGGGGGGATCTGCACACCTTGAACAGGGTCAATAGCGAGCACGACCTCTACAGGTTCCTTACCTGACCCAGAAGTAGGTCCTTTCTTTTTGGGGCATTGTACAAGAGTCCACGGACCATACCCCCGCTCGGGCTCATCAGACAATGAAGATTCAGGATCCGACACTGCAGCAAGGGGCACAAGCACCTCTGCATCTAACGCTCGTTGTAAGTCCGCCGGAGGGGATACACCAGGAGTATGAGACGGCACGCCAACATCATCATGAGAGACCTGGTGATCGGCCTCAGTTTGCACGGACCCATCCGCCTGCACATTGTGTTGCCTGGCAGCTGCAGTCGAAACATTACTGGAACACGCAAAGGCTAAATGGCCCACACAACCATAATTAAAACACAGGGCCAAGAGTCCTTCATATTCAACTTGTTGAAAGAAATATTTAAAATTGCTAGTCACCCTGACTCCAGTTGGAAGAGGCTTGGATAGGTCCACTCGGACATAGACACGAGCATAAGCCCCCCGCCCCAGTCATTAGGATCCATCCACAACGATGTGCCAATCATCGCAACAATACGAGAGATATTCGTCTTATCGCAAAAAATCAAAGGGAGATTAGGGAGGCGAACCCATAAGGGTCCGTTCGTTAGGTCGGAATTGGGGCGTTGAAATTAGAATTCAATTGACAATTCCAATTTCAGCGCTCGGCGGCCCAAAATTTTCATGGGAAATGGAATTCGTTAGAGGAAAACGACCCCCCTGAATTCCGACCTCGCGAGGTCTTCATTCACGATTCCTTCTCTACCAAGTGCGTCCCCGACTCTTATCCCGCGAGCGACTTCGACTCTTCTCCCGCGAGTGACTTCGACCTCGACAACCTCGACGACCTCGATCGACCTCGACGAGCCGCGAGCGACTTCGACGTCTCTTCTCCCGCGAGCTCCGGCGATGTACCTCCTCCCTCCTCCACCCTCTTCTCAGGCTCGAGTGAAGATGCGTATACGACTATCAGAGATGCTTCAGGAAAATGTAAAAGATGCTTCAGTGAAGATGCATACGATTTTCTTCTGGAGTTCATTGATGGAAAACTATCCTAAGACTCTCAAATGTAAATGTATGGAGCTGGCACTGTGAGTGCTATTTCTTTTCCATTTCCCCTCAAATTCTCACATTTCATAAAAATAGAAGTGAGAGTTTCTTAACATATATTGATCCCTTGAAATACTCAAGTACTAGTCTGCTGTGAAATAACTGATTTCTTCGTCTTACATCGCAATTTGATTGGGAGTCTAGGGAAGAAAAATAATAATTACATGCCTCTGTTATGCAATTTCTTAGCTTGTCTCCCCATTAATCCACAAGGTTGCTGGAAAACTAGTCAAATTTTTTTGTTGGATGGAGGTGGGAGTTTGATTGTCTTGAAATAAAACTTATACATAAGAAAGCAAGACCCCTGTTCGTTTTGCTTGTTGATTTAGCTGTGTTCCATAAAATGGTATGCATTATTTCTGCAAATTAGTCCGAGAAGGCCCAACATGCAAGAAGAAGATTTGTTTATTTTATTTTGTATTTCTCTCTGAAATTAAAAGGTTCTAGTATACATTTAGTTGGCAGTACCACGATTGAAACTGAGTTACTTCTTGGATTAATCCTAAGTTTCAAAGAAGTTTATGTAATAATAAGTGTGTATGTGTGTGTGGTTTTGTGTGCGTGGTTTTATGTGTGTGGTTGCATGTGTATGAAAATGTGTGTGTATGTTTATGTATGTGTGGGTTTAATTTTAAATATCAATTTCATCGACTAAATTCTAATATGCAGCCGAACAACGGAATAATTAATTCCAATTCCTATGACAGAATTCCTGCATTCAGCCGAACGGAGTCTTAGTTATATCGAGTCGAGCGGAGTCGAGTTGAGTTGGTCATATTATCTTCATTATTATTACTTTATTTGTTAGGGTTAATATCGTGAGTCTATAAATAGTCCGGTCATTGTATGAGGAAGATTATCAAAGAAGTAAATCAATTTCTCGCCTCTCTCTAGCTTCTCTCTTCTCAACTCCTTCTCCCTCAATCTAGGGTTATCCCCTTGTATCCTCACTCCCTCTCCGCTAACAACACCCCCGCTGAAGCCCGCAAAATAGGCCTCACTGTCTCTTCTGCTAGTCCTTCCTCTGCCGGCCTCTGCTATGTCGGCCCCGCCAGCCACCTTGCCGTCTCTTCTCCGGCCACCTACTCTGTGTTCCCCTCCAGATCCATTCCTCCCGCCGGTCATTGTTCCCCCGACTGCCTTTCCGCTGCCATTCGCTGTCGCTGCTCCGCCGGTCCCGTTGGACCCATTCCTTCTGCCGCTTGTTTCCCCGTTGGCGCCACTGCTTCTCGCCGCCGCTCCCGCTTCAACAGCGCGCTATCGGGCGTTGTTCTGGAGGGAAAATCAAGGAACCAGATGATTTGGTCATCCTAGCGGAGTTCGAGCTTGAGGGCAAACTCGATTTCGAGGCGGGTGGAGATTATAGGGATCTGATAGGGATCTCACGCCATCAGTTATCAAGTAGTTATATTATTAATATATTATGCTTGTTTATGTTATCAAGTTGAGTCATTATATATTGAGTCAAGTCTGAGTTGTATCGAGTCGAGCGAAGTCGAGTTGACTTGGTCGTATTATCTTTAATATTATTATATTTATTTGTTAGGGTTAGTATCGCGGGTCTAGACATAGACCGGTCATTATATGAGGAATATTATCAAAGAAGTAAATCAATTTCTCGTCTCTCTCTCTAAAGTTCTCCCTCTCTCTCTAGCTTCTCTCTTCTCAACTCCTCCCTCGATCTAGGGTTAGCTTGTATCCCCGCTCCCTCTCCACTGACAACACCTCCGTCGAAGCCCGCAAAATAGACCCGTAACATGTTATTCCTTCATTAGAGTTCAAGGCTGAGTATTGGGTCCTTATCTATACCCCTCGCTAATACATAAATAAAATGTTGTATTAAATATACAATATATGCTACTGTTCTAATTTATCCTCTTTAACACGCCTCGTGCAAGTACTCCATGTGTTACCAGTGTTTCCCACACCCTGATCTGACTATACTCGGTGGGCCTGACTTTCTCCATGATATTACTACCATCTGGAATATCTGCCTTGTCCTTAACTAAAGGCAATAGTTTCGGAACTGGTGTCCAACTTCCTCGTGGTTGATCCATGTGGTCTTGAAAGCTGGACGATACTTCCATGGTAAAGAAACTGTGCGATGTCAATGCTCCCTCACAAATTCTCGCCTCCACTTCTACACTTTTAATCTTCTTTTAATTTAGTAAAAACTGAAGGGTGCATTTCAATATTGTCACTCTCACTCGCAACCTCGCTGACATCGTGTTCCCTCTCGCTCGCAGTGTTATTGCTCGCAGTCTCAACCTCTGGACGCTTCTTCAGTCAGAGCTTGCGGTCTTTTCCAAATCGTATTTCCAGTCTTGATGCCGATAGTGACGCCCTCAACTCCTTTGTTTCCAAGTCACAAGTCGGCTCCTCTCTCTCTCTCTCTCTTCACCACAGTCCCCTAAGATAATTTCTTAAATATTTTCTATTTCTCTTCTGGCGCTTTGTGAACTTTTGTAGTTATGCCTTGTGTGCATATAAACATTGCATAATATATAAGTCTCTGTCGTAAGATCTGAAATTCATAATAATAATAATCGAGGGTCTCCTCCTTTACATATAGGAGAGACAAGAGATACAAGAGAAGGGAACAACATAAAACCTAAAAATACGCGACATTCAACACTCCCCCTCAAGTTGGGCTTGTGATGTCTGTCAAACCCAACTTGGACATAATATTTTCAAAAGCTCTAAAATTCAACCCCTTGGTGAGGACGTATGCCAGCTGTTGATCTGATGAGACAAATGGAGTGCTCACAGCTCCACTCACTATGTTCTCCTTGATGAAATGATGATCGACTTCCACATGTTTCGTGCGATCATGCTGAACAGGATTGTGCGCGATACTAATGACCGCCTTGATATCACAGTAGAGCCGGATGAGACCCTTGCCTTGAATCCCAAGATCAGACATAAGGCACCGAATCCACATCACTTCACATATTCCATGGGCCATAGCTCTGAATTCGGCTTCGGTACAGGACCTGGCAACCACCTGTTATTTTTTACTTCTCCATGTTACTAAATTTCCCCCAACTAGAGTACAATATCCAGAAGTAGATCTACGGTCATCCACTGACCCCGCCCAGTCGACATCTGTGAAGACTTCAATGGTTAAATCTTTGTTGGGAATAAACAAGATGCCACGCCCAGGAGAGGTTTGAAGATACCGAAGAATCAGGTGGGCAACATCCAAATGGTGAGATTTAGGGGAATGCATGTATTGACTAATAACTCCAACTGCATAAGATATATCAGGGCGAGTATGGGATAGGTAGATGAGTCTCCCTACAAGGCGTTGAAACCCATTGATATCTGCAACAACTTCTCCACCTTCCCTCCCCAATCTGTGCTTAGCTTCAATAGGGGTGTCCGTAGGTTTACACCCACTCATTCTTGTTGTTTGCAGCAAGTTAAGGATGTACTTCCTCTGGGAGATAAAGATGTCATTCCTTGGCCTAGCAACTTCAATGCCGAGAAAGTACTTGAGGTTCCCGAGATCTTTTACCTCAAATTCACTAGCCAATCTTGTCTTCAAATTTCTGATTTCGTTTGTGTCATCCCCAGTTATGACAATGTCATCCACATAAACAATTAACGCATTCACTTTTCCTTGTCTGTGTTTTACAAACAGAGTATGATCGACATTACTCTGAGTATACCCAAATATCATCATGGCTCTTTGGAACCTTCCAAACCAAGCCCTCAGAGACTGCTTAAGGCCATATAAAGCCTTCTTCAATCTGCAAACCTTTCTTTCAGATCCCTCAGAAACAAGACCCGGAGGTAAAGACATATAAACTTCCTCATCCAAATCCCCATGGAGGAAGACATTTTTCACGTCCAACTGGCTGATGCTCCACCCTTTGCAGGCCGCACAAGAGAGCAAAATTCTGATTGTATTCATCTTTGCTATGAGAGCAAAGGTTTCTTGATAGTCTATTCCAGCCGTCTGTGTGTATCCTCTGGCAACCAACCTAGCCTTGTAACGGTCCACAAGGCCTTGAGGGTTTTGTTTTACTGAGAAAATCCATTTACATCCAACCACGATCTGGCCTTGAGGAAGAAAAACAAGGTCCCATGTGCAATTTTTCTCAAGAGCCATCATCTCTTCCAGCATAGCTTCTTTCCACTTTGGATGCCCTAAAGCTTCCTGCCATGAGGTATGGATGGATATGGAAGACAAAGAAGTAACAAAGGCTCTTTGCAAGGATGACAAAGAGTCATAAGTCACATAATGAGATAATGGATGACAAGTGGAGGCACGATTACCTTGGAGACCAGTAGGCGGATCAGGCGGTAGCTCTGGTATAATGTGCGAGACCGGATTGTTTGTACCCCTTCATCGACGAGTATACACCTGCAGAGGAGGAGTAGGGCGAGGGGGCAATGCCGGAGGCAGAACACCAGAAGGAAAAACAGACGGATAAAGAGGAGAAATAGGTAGAGGATGAAGAGCTCACTTCCATGGTACTAGACTCTCCCTGAAGTGAGCTCCCATAATAAGACTTGGATTCATGGAATGTGACATCTATGGAGACAAAAGTCTTACGAGTCACAGGGTGAAAACACTTATACCCTTTTTGAGTGGGTGAGTAGCCAATGAAAACACACCGAAGTGCCTGGGGATCAAGCTTGGATGTGTGGTGCACGCGGACATAACACATACACCCAAAGATACGCGGAGGGATCTCAGTAGGCATAATTTTGAGGACTTTCAACGGGGTTTTTTGGTGGAGGATACGGGTTGACAAGCGATTAATAAGATGTGCTGCCGTAAGAACAGCGTCTCCCCAATAGTATTTGGGAAGGTGCATCTTAAGTAAGAGGCATCGAGCAACCTCAAGAAGGTGACGATTTTTACGCTCAGCGACCCCATTCTGGGCAGGAGTGTAGACACAAGACGTTTGGTGGATGATACCCAAGTCAGAAAGGTAGCGCTCAAAGTGAGAGTCCATGTACTCTCGACCATTATCACTGCGCAACACTTTAACAGTGGCATGGAACTGAGTAACGATCATTGGATGAAAGCGTTGAAACAGGGAAAAAACCTCAGATTTGGATTTCATGTGGTACACCCAAGTGCAACGAGAAAAACAATCTATAAACGTGACAAACTATTTACAACCAGAAATAGAAGCATGCGGGGAAGGTCCCCAAACATCAGAATGAATAACCAAAAAGGGAGTATCACTAGGAGGGGAGAACTGAGGAAGAGAGGCACATTTATGCTTACTTAGTTCACACACATCACAAGTAAAATCAGTAAACACGGAGTTTGACATAGTTGGAAATAAAAGTTTCATAACAGAGGGAGAGGGATGTCCTAGGCGACAATGCCAGGAATCCAAATCAGGAGAGGACGCCACATGAAGAGCACGAGGAGGAGCCGAGCTGGAGGGATCAAACAGGTACAGTCCATCACACAGGCTACCAGAGCCAATCACCTTCCCCGTCTTCAGGTCCTGAAAAATACATGAAGAGGGAAAAAAGTCGCAGAACAATTCATAGAATGAGTCAAGTGACTAATAGACAGTAGGTTTCGAGTAAACTTAGGAACGTGAAGAACGGACGAGAGAGTGAGAGAGGAACAAGGAATGGTGCCCTTCCCCGCAATTGAGGAAAAGGAACCATCAGCGACACTCACTTTATCTCGACCAGACAAAGGAGAGTACGAGACAAAACCTGAAGAAGAGCCAATCATATGATCGGTGGCTCCGCTGCCGATGAACCACTGAGTGGGAACATGGCTGGTGGCAGAATGAGCACCCGGGGGCCTCTGGTGGGCATATGATGAGGACAAAGTAGAGGGCTCAGAAGATTGGCCGTGCATCATACGTTGGAAGGCCAGAATCTCATCCGAAGAGAGAGCAAAGGTAGCAGCAGGAGTAAAATCTTCAGAAGCTTCTGAGAGATGAGCAGAGCGAGGCAGGGGAGGACGACCAGTAGAGCGACCATTGCCACGACCACCACGAGAAGCAGGACCACCCCGGGAAGGAGGAAAGCCATGGAGCTTGAAGCAGGTGTCCTTGGTATGACGGGCCTTCCCGCAATAATCACACATCAGATGATCCTTCTCACCAGAGCGTGGCTTGTAGTCACGAGAGGTACAACCAAAGTGAGCCGCAAGAGCAGAGCCCTCCGCTGCGGAGTCAGGATGGTGAGTCTGACAGCGATCAAATTCTTGCTGAACAAGGCTGAAAACTTCCGGTAGAGATGGAAGAGGAGACCGCCCAAGAATTTGGACACTAATAGGATCAAAATCACGGTGCAGACCATGGAGAAACTCAAAGATCCGGTTGCGTTCTTCCCAAGCCCGAACAAGAACTTCATCTTCAGGGGATACCAGAGTGAGAGCATCAAAGTGATCATACTCTTGGTAGAGCTGAGAAAACTCCAGGTAATATGAGGAAGGAGAACGGTCACCCTGCCGCAAGAGGAAAATCTGTCGGCGAAGCTGAAAAATCTGAGCAACATTGCCACGACACGAATAAGTAACCTCAGCACGCTTCCAAATATCTGTTGCAGTGTCCAGAAAGAGGTAATTACGAGCTATGTGCTCCTGCATGGAGTTGAGAAGCCAGGGCATCACGAGGGAGTTTTCCGACTCCCATTGAGACCACTCAGGAGAAGCCTGAGCAGGAGCCTTCGTAGTGCCGGTAACATATCCAAACATACGACGACTCTTCAGGGCCAGAGTAATCGACCGAGCCCACGGGAGATAATTTGCACCATCAAGCTTCATGGTAGTAATTTGAGGAGATCCATGGTCATGGAGAGCACGGCCGGAACCCAAGGACGACATCGGGGAGGACTCAACACGTTCACCGGAGGACATATTGGGAGAGTCACCAGTCCCTTCCATAGCGACCCGAGGATAGAAACCACGGGAAAAAAGAACAACAACTCTAGCAACTTCTCATAGAAAGAGAAGAGCACAGACGAAAGAGCATCACCTCAAGCACAGAAGACACCGGACGCAAGGAAAAGAGCCATTACTGTTGCAAACCTCCCGCGTCCGGACCCTGTTACGAAAAACAGCGGGCGGAAGAGACGAGGTAAGCTGCGGGCTGAGGGCGAGCGGAAGCCTGCGGGAGACCTGCGGGAGACCTGCGGGAGGGAGATCTGCGGGAGGAAGGCGAGCGGAGACTGGAAGCGGCACGAACGACGGAAGCGGGATGGATGGCGGAAGCGGAACGAACGAGAGTGAGAGCAATTAGGGCTCGCACGCCTCTGATACCATGTCGTAAGATCTGAAATTCATAATAATAATAATCGAGGGTCTCCTCCTTTACATATAAGAGAGACAAGAGATACAAGAGAAGGGAACAACATAAAACCTAAAAATACGCGACATTCAACAGTATCAAATAATTATGTATTTATTACATCATCACATATGAACCCCCATTCGGACCTTGAACCTTCTCTTCCTCCTCTTCAATGTCTGATTCAATTGTTAAAACCTTTTGTTCAACCATGCTTTACATTCAGATATAATTTTCAACCTGATAAATGAATATTTATATAATTTGTTGATATGCAGGTTATTTACACAACAATTTATCTGTAAATATCAGTCTATCGAATTGTCATGTCAAATATTTTGTGGCCAATTGGAAAGAGGGTGACAAAGGGAGAGGAGGATGCACGATTCCTGGAGGCAGTGCAATTAGCAGTTCCACAGAAGATCCAGAACGCCTCAAGTGATGCCCAACTCGAGGAGATATTGCAGAACATTAGAGCCACCAAAACCTCTGTGAGTCATGGATTTCTCCTATTCTCTTTAGCGATTTTACTGGTGTGCTCACATGATCGATTTATACTTATTATTGTTTATAAATACTGGTGTGCAGGCTGTGATCAACTATGGTGCTTCATGGTATGGCTTGATTTTCATTCTTTTTGTATTTTGTAATGGCAAATTATGCGGTTTGTTTTTTTGGCATGGAAGTTACTGCTTATCTTATTTGTGATATCTTAGTGAGATTGCCCTAGAATCATTTTTCAGCATCAATGTAAGCTAGACTATTGGAGCAATTTATTATTTATTTTTCAGCATTAATGTAAGCTAGGTGGAGCAATCTCTCGTGTTTGGAAGCTCACTTAAATTAACTGCATTCCCTCAAACCCATTAAGTTACGATTGTAAGATTATTAGGAATGAAAAAATTACATAGGATAGTTTTAAGGGTTGGAGCTATTGTAATCAACTGATCTTATGGAATTTTATGTAAGGATAGATTACATGACCAGAAGCTAGGATTATGACCTACGCATGGTGGATCCACGTGAATTGAATTTCAGATTGGCGAAGAGAAGCTTGTGACCCTTTCAAAGGTTTGATACAGGCAAAAGTGTGCACAATTTGTTTCATGAAACTTTAAACTTTGATTATGTTATGAATACGGAAGAGGAACGAGGAGACGTGAACATGTCGCATATGTCGACATCGGAACCGAGGCAATGAGGACACGACGCATATGTCGACATCGGGACCGAGGCGACGAGGACACAACACATATGCCGACATCGAGACGAGGCGACGAGGACACAGATCCCAATCGAAGCGACGAGGACGTTCGCCAGTAGTGTGTACTGAGAGGGTTGCTCGAAGCATCCGGAGGTCCATCAAGGTGGAATGAACTTCCCGTTGCCCCTAGCGGGGTAAATATAGGCAAACCCTAGGAGTGTCTACGGGTATCGGGTATCCGTGTACTCAACCGACCCGTTTAGCCTCCGAACAATGTTATTTATCCAAATATACATTAACAATCTCCTCCTATATTTGCGACAAATAACATGTATGTTTCGAAGTGCAGAAAATAGTAAATAGCATAAAAGGAGTTTTCGACTTAACATAATAACAAAAAGAGTTAGCACATTAAATAACAGCAGGATTATTCATAGTAAAATAAAATATCAAGAATAAAAGTACTACTCGTCAATATAAGTCTGAAAAATATAATGACAAGGATAAAACATATGATAATTCTACTCGTCTAGTAGATCATCAACATCCATGTCAAATACTACTTTCTCTCCATCTCCACCAGTGCCTGCAAGGAATTTCATGAGTTAGACTCTATGAATTCATGAACATATGCAGCAACGTAGAAAGTGAACTAGCTCTTACATAAGTAAGCTTAGAACCTGTAACATTGGTGGAGTAACACTGTCAGCATCTCTATCTGGTCTAGCAGGAACCAGTCTAGTGTTGATTTTGTAAATCAACCGTTATCTTATTCATTAGTGATCATTATGTGCCTCATCACCAAATGTGGAATGATTTGACACAACAACGTTTGCAACATTATCAGGTGTGGAATAATGTGCTATGATCATCAATGTTAGATAACCGACTACAACGACTTTCTATTCCCAGTTGAATAATTTTCGAATCATTTTACAATGAGAAAGATGTTTAGTTATCAAATGTGGAATAACAAGCATCTAGCCATCTTGGGTTTTCATCAAGAAATTATTTGGGGTTTTCAGTCTGTTATTAGATGCTTGAATGTTGCGACTATATATGTTCTCACTATGAAAACATAAACAACGGAGGACAGTTTCATACATCTATAAACTTTAGTCTCATCTCCCCCGATGTTTTTATTGTGAGAGCTCTATTCAAGCCTTTGGTCAAGGCGTCTGCAACATTGTCTTTCGATCTCACATCAATCAGGGTCATGATCCCTTGACCTGTGAGTGAGGTCAACCAGGATTGTTTCAGTCTTAGTTGTCTTCTTTTGCCATTGAACAAAGTGTTCGTAGCAATCGTTTTAGTAGCCTGATTGTCGCAGTAAACTGCAACATAACTCATTTTCAGGCTCGTCAGAGGAATGTCCATCACCAAATCTCTTAACCACCCTGCTTCTTCTCCTGCTGATGCTAGAGCGTAGAGTTCGGATTCTATAGAAGAGAGAGCAATACAGGATTGCCTCTTGGACTTCCAGGCTACAGCTGCTCCTCCTAGTGTGAATACGAACCCACTAGTGGACTTGCTGTCGTTTAATTCTGAGCACAATGATGCATCAGAATATCCTTCAAGAACTGAAGGATGTCTTGAGTAAAATAAATCATACTTTTGAGTGTGCTTTAAGTATCTCATTAGTCTATCTAAGGCGTTCCAGTGGTCTTGGCCAAGATTACTAGTGAATCTACACAACATGCCGACCGTAAAGGCTATGTCAGATCTAGTGCAGACCATAGCATACATGAGACTACCAAGCAGTTTAGAGTAATCTAACTGTCTAACCATAACTCCTTCATCGGGCTTTAGGCGGTTAGTGTAGTCGTACGGAGTCTCAAATGCTCTACTGTCATTGTATCCCCACGTGTCCAACATGGACTTTATGTAGTGGCTTTGACTTAGGGAGATGTCATTCTTCCCAAAGCTCACTTGCATGCCTAGTATACTGTTAGCTACACCTAGGTCTTTAATGCTAAATTCTTTTATTAGGTCTGACTTAACGTCATCCACCTCGGATTGATCAGACCCTAGAATGAGCATATCATCTATATACAAACATATTATGACCACTTTATCCGATCTATTACGTATGTAAAGACATTTATCCGAGAGACTCGACATGAATCCCATGTTCTTTACACTATAGTCAAACTTCTCATGCCATAATTTCAGTGCTTGTTTTAGTCCGTATAAAGATTTAAGTTATTTACAGACCTTTGTTTCGTGACCGTCTACAATGAAACCTTCAGGTTGACTCATGTAGATCTCTTCGGTCAGATCTTCGTTCAAGAACGCAGTCTTAACATCCATTTGATGAACAATAAAGTTCTCAATAGATGCAATAACAAGGAGGATCATAATGGTTGCTAAGTGACACACGGGTGAGTAGACATCAAAGTAATCTGCTCCGCTTACTTGTGTGAAACCTTTAGCCACCAGACGTGCTTTATACTTAGCTACGCTACCATCAAGATTCAGTTTCTTTTTCAGAATCCACTTACACCCTACAGTTTTAGCCCCTTTTGGCTTATCAATCAACGTCTAGGTGTTATTCTGAAGTAGAGAATACATCTCTTCATCAATAGCTTCTTTCTAGAGTAGGGAGTCCCTGGATCTCATCGCTTCCTTATAGGTGGATGAATCAGCCTCAACGTGGCAAATGACAAAGTCACTACCGAAGGTTCTGGGAATTCGCTCTCTTACAGGAGTTCTCATAGACTCTAGGACAGAGTTGTCTACAGGAATGGAATAGGAAGTGCTCAGTACTGAAGTAAGATCTTCTTCAGTAATAGTTACTTGCATACCTGGGAGTGACATGTTCTTATCCTTGAGAAACTTATCTTCAAAGAACACTGCGTCCCTAGATTCTATGGCAACGTTATTAGAAATATCTAAGAATCTATCTGCAACACTATCTTCAGCACAACCTATGTAGACACATGTATTGGTCTTAGGTCCAATCTTAGACCGTCTAGGGTCAGGAACCCTGACATAGGCTGTTACGCGCACGCACCATCTCATTTTATCATTACTGTTTTTCTTTAAATATATTAGGTTTGATGTGAGCCCCCTCCTCCCTATATAAGGAGGAGGTATGTGAGTGTTAATGATATCTTTGGATCATTAGGGATTTGGGCTCTCATTTGAGAGAAGGCTCCTTGGAGGAACCAACCTCCAAGAGTTGGCCGGAGCTTGCTCCGGATTGTATCCGTTCTTCATTAATGCAAGCATTCTCTTTCTTGTTCGTATTATTTGGTCCGACCTGCCCGGCCGCCCGCTCTAAGCCGCCGGTTAACTTCAGTTCGTCTCACCGTGTTCGACTGCGGCATCCAGCGCCTGCCGACGATCCAGGACTGCCGACTGATCCTGCTTGAAAGCCCTCGATCCAGCGCCTGCCGATCCAGCGCCGAGCCCTCGCCTGCTTCTCCAGCGGTTGTTCCGCCCTACCATCGATCCAACGTCGAGCCCTACGTCGATCCAACGTCTGCTTCTCCGTCGATCCACCGTCTGCTTCTCGCCTGCTTCTCCGTCGATCCAACGTCTGCTTCTCGCCTGCTTATCCGTCGATCCAACGTCTAAGCCCTCGATCTAGCGCCGAGCCCTCGATCCAGCGCCGAGCCCTACGCCTGCTTCTCCAGCGGCTGTTCTGCCAACGATCCAGCGTTGAATCCCTCGATCTAGCGCCGATCCCTACGCCTGCTTCTACAGCGGCTGTTCCGCCCTACCATCTGCTCCGTCTCCGGGCTGTCGCCGCTGCGACCAGCCGACTTCCCACTTCCCGCCGCCAGCTCGCACCTATCCGCCCTCTCCGACACGCTCCGGCGACATCTATCCCTTGTGCACCCTCATATGCCAAAGGGGAGGATGGAATCCCGCGTGGAAGCCCTCGAACACTCCCTCGCCACCATCAACTCTCGTCTCGAGGCTCAGACCGAGCAATTCGCTTCGATTCTGACCATGCTCCAGAAATTGCAGCCCACCCAGCACTCCGGGCCCTCTACCACCTCTGTTGTGGGATCCCCCAACACCGTGCTTCCCGATGCTTCCGCAGCGGTGGAAGTGCCTACTCCACTGTCCCGTGGACCTGACATGCCTAACTTCAACCGGTCTGACCCCCTCGGGTGGATTGCCCGCGCCGAGCAGTTCTTCGACATTCACCAGACCGCGCCGACACAACGGGTCTCCACCACAATCATCGACATGGAAGGGTCGGCCCTCCATTGGGTCCGTTGGCTCCGGCAGATCTCTCCCGACCTCACCTGGCCAGCTCTCTCTGAGGCCCTCATTCAGCGGTATGACGCCCGCTACTCCGGCCCCATGATCGAGCGACTTTGCGGGGTCCGTCACACTGGCTCCATTGACTCGTACATTGATGCCTTCGTGGAATTAGTCACCCATGCCCCCGGTCTTCCTCCAGACCATTACTTGGGGTTCTTCATGAACGGCTTGCAACCTCACTTCCGCTCCCGCCTCCGCACTCTCCAACCGTTAACAGTTCACCACGCCATTGACCTCGCCTCCCTGGTGGAGGCAGAATTTCTCGCGACGTCCGGCGACATTCCTTCCCCATCACCTCCCTCTCGGCATCCTTCCTACACATATTTCTCGACCCATCCGAAACCTACACCTCCGCCACCTCCTCTGCCTCGGCCACCAATGATGGACCCTTGCAACAACCGGCCTGTCCCTACCCACCGCCTCTCCAACCAGGATTACAACGACTTACGAAGCAAGGGCATCTGCTTCCGCTTGCACCCCTACTCTCCTGGTCATGAGTGCTCCGTGAAGGAGTGTCGTGTCTTCATCGGCGACAACGTGGCCGCGCTCTCCTCCGCCGACTTCTACGCCCTGCTGCTCTCAGACGGACTATCGAACGACGCTCCGGGCACCTCGACGGCATCCCACTACTGACCGGCGGGCGGCGCTCCGACCTTGGGGTCAAGGTCGCTTTTCTGACGGGATGTATTGTTACGCGCACGCGTCATCTCATTTTATCATTACTGTTTTTCTTTAAATATATTATGTTTGATGTGAGCCTCCTCCTCCCTATATAAGGAGGAGGTATGAGAGTGTTAATGATATCTTTGGATCATTAGAGATTTGGGCTCTCATTTGAGAGAAGGCTCCTTGGAGGAACCGGCCTCTAAGAGTTGGCCGGAGCTTGCTCCGGATTGTATCCGTTCTTCATTAATGCAAGCATTCTCCTTCTTGTTCGTATTATAGGCTTTGCAGCACCAAGTCTTAAGTCTAGTAAAAGACGTGGGTCTCTTAAACCAAAGCTCGTAGGGTGTAACCTCTAACTTAGTATGAGGAACTTTGTTTAGAATGTGGTTTGCAGTTAGAACTGCTTCTCCCCAATAAGCGGAAGACATGCCTGCAGTCAAGAGCATAGAGTTTAACATTTCTGTTAACGTCCGATTTTTACGCTCAACTATGTCATTAGACTTGGGCGAGTAAGGAGCAGTGGTTTCTGCAATGATTCCATGTTGGGCAAGGAAACATTTGAACTCACTGGACATATATTCTCCTCCTCTATCACTTCTAAACCTCTTGATTTTCATGCCTAATTGGTTTTTCTACTCTGGTTTTGAAAATACAAAATTTTTCAAACGCTTCGTCTTTAGTTTTAAGAAGATAAATGTGACAAAACCTAGAACAATCATCTATAAAGGTGATCAAATACTTCCTGCCTCCTCTAGTGACAAAACTTGTGAAGTCACATATGTCGGAATGTATCAGTTCTAAGGGTGTTGTGCTCCCAGTAACCGCACTAAAAGGTTTCCTAGTGATCTTAGTCTGAGCACGCACTTCACATTTATCAGTTTTGACTGTAGTGTCTAAAGCTATTTGGTGAGTTCTAGCAATTTGGAACATTTTCTTATAGTTTACGTGTCCTAGTCTCTCATGTAGAGTCTTAAGGCTAACTAAGTTTGTTTGAACTTGTTGAACTATTTCGTTTGTTAGACTTGTTCTGTACATCCTATTTTGGACGTAGGCACATCCAAAATAGTGTGAGTTAACTGACAGTGTTACTCTACCGCTACAGAAAGTAAAAGACATACCAACATCACATAGTAAGCTAATAGACACTCAGTTAACAGCTAATGAAGGAATAAACATAACATTCTTTAAAGTTAAAGTCTTACCTGAGGATAACAACAAAATTGTGTTCCCCACCTTCAGCACGTCAGCTGTCTCGCCGTTGGCAACGGTCACCGATTCTCTTGCATCAGTAAGTCCTGTCATCAGAGTAGAGTTGTTGCAAACATGACACGTTGTCCCCGAGTCAAGGTACCACTCAGTACTGACATTCTCGTTTCCAACCATGACGACAAAGTTGGATGACTCAGTGAGGCTAACCATATTAACATGGTTGCCTTCTTGTGGTGCTTTGCCCATTTCCTTGCGAGGAAGCCTGCAATCAGATGCACTGTGTCCCCATTTGTTGCAGTTAAAGCACTTGTCCTTAAACTTTTTAATTTGTTTACTGAGGCCTGCAACCTGGGAGCTACTAGGTTGGGTTTTGACTTCCTAGGGTTTGCACGCGCTTAGAGTTTGTAATCATGTTAGCAGCAGCCTTCTGCTTGCTAACAACTTCTAATGCGTGTCGAATCCTGTTCTCGTCCTCAATGCGTATAAAACGCTTGAGTTCGTTTAAACCCACCTGCATCTTCTTGCAGTACATTTCAGTTTTGAAATTGTACCACGTAGAAGGCAACTTATACACAATCGTGCCAGCAACAAAGCTATCTGACAACGAAATATTCTCACTGTGTAAAGAATCTACTAAAACTTCAAAATCTGATACCTGAGGGAGAATGACTTTCTCCTCGTTGAAGGTGAATGAGTGGAATTTTTCCACTAGGTGCGCCTTTGATAGATCCTCCTCTTGTTTGAAGTGCTCCTGCAGTGCATCCCAGATCTCCCTAGCTCCCAGATCTCCATAGCTGTCTTCATCTTCATATACGTCTTCGCCAGATTGGAAGACAGACAGTTCAGCAGGTAGTCACGACAGAAGTCTTCATCAGAAACCCACTGAGCCTCGTCATCAGTCCCTACGACCCCAGCACGATCAGACTGAACTGTGTAAAACACGTTCAGCTACTTCATCCCGAACTGAGTATTCAACTTCCAGTCGTTGAACTCAGTCACCGTGAATTTCTCCAGCTTAATCATCGGAACGGGGGACGAAAAGTTGTTCCCCTTCATCATTGTGCGCCCGACAGACGAGAACAAAGCACCAAACAGAGGAGTAAGAGGCCTGTTGCTAGCGCCGGCGGTAGCCTGGGCGGTAGCCTGTTCGGCTGCTAGCGCCAGTCGCTATTAGGTAGCGCTGGCGGTAGCGCTTAGGGCATCACTTCCGTGGGCTTGGAGACGGCGGCGGCGGGAGTGTCTGATGGCGGCGGCTGGGGGGATCTGAGCGGCGGCGGCTGGGGGGATCTGGACTGGGAGGCTGCGGGAACAAGATCCGGCGGCGGCTACTTCGACGACGGCGAGCGGGGGGCTGCGGGAACTTGACGTGCGAACCAGACCAACGGCGAAAGCACGACCTGCTCTCGGACGACGCCGAGGAAGGAGTAGCAAACGGCGCTTGGGAACAATGGCTTCCAACGGCAGATTCGCGATTTCGCGATCACTTCCTGTCGACGTGCGGCGGGGAAAGACCTCAAGCGAACAGCGGCGACAGCCTCCTTCGACAGCAGCGGCAGAAGAACACGAAACCTCCTTGCGAGCGGCGGCGAGGAAGGACTGCTGAAACGCGATCTTCCTCCCAGACGACGTGCGACGGCGGGAGAGAAACATCAGATACGCGATCTGCTTCTTGCGAACGACGGCGACAGGGACGAAGTCGGAGGCTCGCAATTTCTCGCAGACGAGAGGCTTGCGGCAGCAGATCGCGATCTCCTTGTTCGCGCGAGAGCAGGAGCCGGACGGGAGACGGGAGAGCAAACCCTAGGGACAAAGATTCGAGATTGAGAGGGTTGCTCGAAGCATCCAGAGGTCCATCAAAGTGGAATAAACTCCCCGTTGCCCCTAGCGGTGTAAATATAGGCAAACCCTAGTAGTGTCTACGGGTATCGGGTATCCGTGTACTCGACCGACCCGTTTAGCCTTCGAACAATGTTATTTATCCAAATATACATTAACATGTACAGACATAGCACACCCTTCAACTTTATATTTTAGTATCGCACATGTATTTCGGGGGTGTTGACGCCCTCAACGTCACCAGTAGTGTGCACGGGCATAGAACACCAGTCCGCCAGTAGTGTGCACGGGATCCCAATAATGACGACGGACGTTCTCCGGGGGTGTTGAAGCCCTCAACGCCGCCGCCTGCCGTCTCCCTCATCTTCAACGAGTCCCCTCCGACCTCCAACAACCGTTTCCATCCACAAAGACACCTCCAGCTGTCGTTTCCTTCCACTGGTTCACCACTAGCCACCTCCTCCCTCTACAAAAGTTTGTTACTGCCCCATCAGTCCTCTGGCACCTCCCTCGCCTTCGACGACTTTCCTACTTTCCTCCCAGCCGCCGCATGTCCAAATCCCCTCTCCCAACAACTTTCTGCCAGCCGCCCGATGCCTTTGTCCAGATCCACCCTCCCAGCCGTCGTCCGTCCAAATTCTCCCACCAATCAGCCAGCTGCCCGACCACTCCCCTGTCCAGATCTACCCTCCCAGCCACCGTCCGTCCAAACCCTCCTCCCAGCCACCGTCTGCCGACAGCCCGACACCCTCCCAGCCCCTTTACAGCCACCTACGGCCACCATACAACCAACCTTGTCATCCGGGATAGCCACCACCACATCCTCCACCATTGATGCTGATTTCTTGGTGAGTTTTTACATTTCAGATTCATTCCTTGCATTGTATGAATGTTCACTGATTGATAGTAATATTTGACTTTCATTTGTTTTGACTTGGCTCTTTATTTAGACATAGCATTATTTATTAATATTGTAGATTCGTCTTGCGTCAGCAACTAAACAATTGTAATTACTTTGCATTTGTTTGATTTAATTGTAGTTAGTTAGTTCTTAACGTTTTAACGTTAATTCGTCACGTGGACGCATCACCAGCGATGATGAATCTTTAGGAAACCTGGTGCTGCACATGATAAAGCTCGTGCACGCCATATGCTCCACAAATAAAAAATGCGCTTGATAATTTATGTTTTTTCCTATTATTAAATATGAAATAAAAACGAGCACATAAATACAAAATAGAAGAAAAACACTTTATAGTAAATATCGGTGTTATTTAAAAACCTGGTCTCGTTATTTCATCTCCTCATTGCATAGTGAAACTATTCTAGTCTTAAGTTTTCATGAATAATAAGGAATCATATATACATAACCTGCAGATTCCCTCATTATTTACATTTATTTTAGGCTTTGTTTGATTGAGTGGTCGCGGGAGGAGCCGGCGGGTCCAAACGGAGGGGTCGAACCGGAGGCAGGGAGGCGGGGTCGAAACGGAGCGGCGGCGTCGCTTTTCCTCCTTGCTGCGGGTCCAAACGCGGCAAACGGAGATGGATTTTGTTTTGCCGCCGTGCGGTATCGTTTCCTCAAAACGCTGCTCCTAAACGCGGAACCAAACGAAACCTTAGTTTAGGGTTGCTATAATCTATTAAAATGTTCATAGGTTTTGTCCGAACGATCCTATGCTCCGTTTGGCGCTGCAATTTTGATCGCGTGAGTTTGAACAAAACGCCATGTTTGCCATGACAAAGGTTATGACCGCCCCCCAAGAAAAGAAAACTAGTTTTGAACGTAAAAGTTGATGGATGAAGTGGTCAGGCGTTTACGAATAACAATTCATAACCACCGTGTTCGCCACCCGCCGCGCCAGGGTGCTCACTTTTATCAATATTTCAGTAAAACGATTGCTATCTGTTGGGTTTCCCCAGACATTTTCATCCTTGTATTATATAAAGCTGATATAAGGTAGAGAATGATTTTGTCTGAATCTTTTCTCTTATTCTCAATGTTTTCAATCAAAACTGCAGGTGCCGAGTATGCAGCCAGATCTTTCCGGATTTCTGCCGCCTAAGCAACGAGTTCCGGAAGCTCCCATTCATCTATGCGGACATTGACGAATGCCCTAATGCTACTCTTGCCATACGCTACACGCCGACCTTCCATTTCTACAGGGACGGAGAGAAGGTCGACGAAATGTTCGGAATCGGTGAGGAGAGGCTGCGCGATAGGCTGTGGCTGCATTCATGAGAACTTCTTAAGGGCATCTCAGCATGTTCTGGAAGCTCTTCTTAGCGGTGCACGACTGCTTCTTGTAAGATATACCATCAAAAACTTCCAACATAAATGAACAGATCTGATAGAATTAAATATATAATATAAAATATATTAATCGTCGGGTTTTATTTGAGAAATTATTTTCCTTCCCATCAATTCCGGTGTTGTCTCCACTCTAGATTACGTCTTACCTAAGATTACGGTGCTCGCGCGCATCAAACCGTTGGTTCCTGCAAAAGCAACATGATTGATTAAAATACTGATAATATTGACAGTTTTTTTAGAATACTGCAGTATTTCACTAAAACGATCAACTCTTACACATGGGAGAGAGAGTGTGTGGAGAGAGAGGTGTCATTAATTTTCATTTGTATTAATAAAAATTATCATTTTTATTAATATACCCAACTCTTTTACGGGGGAGAGAGAGAAGGGGGGGTGTTAATTTTAATTTATATTAATATAAATTGTCATTTTTATTAATATCATTTTTATGTATTCTTAATTATCGTACAAAAATTGCCCGCGACGGACTCGGCGTGGCCGAGATACTGTCGGAGTCGAGGTACTGCCGCGATTGATCGTAGGGGCGGAGCCCCGTGTTTATCACTCGTATATACATATATATACACGAGCAGTTTCGCACGGGCTTCACTCGTGCTCGCTGACTTTCAGCGGGCTACGCCATAGGATATCAGATTGTACTATTGTATTGTTTTTCCCACCCAAAATTAGGTGGGAGAAACACACTTAAAATTTAGGGAGCTCATCACATAAATCTTCACGCTTGATGCTATATTTAGGATACCAGATCGTACGGCTGGGGGCAGCGATCAACTCTTTCACATGTATAAAATTAGTTTTAATTGATATTAATATAAATGGTCATTTTTATTAATATCAATTTGTATAAAATTATTATGTATTCTTAATTATCGTTCAAAAATTGTGTGCGGCGGACGCGGCGTGGTCGAGGTACTGTCGGAGTCGAGGTACTGTCGCGATTGATCGTAGGAGCGGAGCCCCGTGTCTATCACTCGTACATAATATATATATATATATATATATATATATATATATATATATATATATATATATACACACGAGCATCTTCGCACGGGCTACGCCCGTGCTCGATGCTCTCGGGCGGCCTTCGCCCGCATCAATGCGGGCTTCGCCCACCCCTCGCCGGTATTCGCTCGCCCCTCGCCGGTCTTCGCAATAATTTTTTTAAAAAGCCCACATTTTTTTTTGAATTAAAAAACATTGAAAAAAAGTACCCCGTGCTCGATGCTCTCGGCGGCCTTCGGACGCATCAAGGCGGGCTTCGCCCGCAACCAAGCGGGCTTCGCCCGCAACCAAGCGGGCTTCGCCCGCAACCAAGCGGGCTTCGCCCGCAACCAAGCGGGCTTCGCCCGCAACCAAGCGGGCTTCGCCCGCAACCAAGCGGGCTTCGCCCGCAACCAAGCGGGCTTCGCCCGCAACCAAGCGGGCTTCGCCCGCAACCAAGCGGGCTTCGCCCGCAACCAAGCGGGCTTCGCCCGCAACCAAGCGGGCTTCGCCCGCAACCAAGCGGGCTTCGCCCGCTTGGCATTCAAGGCGGGCTTTGCCTGCCCCCTCGGCGTCGGCGGGCTTCGCCCGCCCCCTCGGCGTCGGCGGGCTTCGCCCGCCCCCTCGGCGTCGGCGGGCTTCGCCCGCCCCCTCGGCGTCGGCGGGCCTCGCCCGCCCCTCGCCGGTATTCGCTCGCCTCTCGCCGGGCTTCGCAATTTTTTTTTATTAAAACCCACACTTTTTCTGATTAAAAAAACATTTAAAGAAAACTGATTTTTTTTTTAAAACGTCAAAAAAAACTGAAAAAAAAAAACTGCAAAAAAAACTTAAAAACAAAGTAAAAAAAGGTTTAAAAAGAACTTAAATAAAAACCGTAAAAAAAGGTTTAAAAAAAAAACTTTAAAAAAATGGTTTAAAACTTAACAAAAAAAAGTTTTAAAAAACGGTTTAAAAAAATGGTTTAAAAAAACATTTTTTTTTTAAAAGGTTTAAAAAAAAGGTTTAAAAAAAAGTTTAAAAAGGTTTAAAAAAAAGGCTGAAAAAAAGGTTTACAAAAACATAGCAGGCGGGGCCCACGGGTGGGCCCCGCCCGCTTAAGTGCATGGTTTTGTAAAAAATAGCAGGCGGGGCCCGCCTGCTGTTAGTCCCACATCGCCAAGAACAGTGGGTTTCCGCTATTTATATAGCGGGAACCCACTGCATTCTCAAAAATCAAAGCTCTCGTGTGAGCCCGCCCGATCTCGCTTGCGCCCTCCCGCTCCTGCTTGCGCTCGCCTGGCTCGCCCCGCCCCCCCCCGTGATCCGGCTTATCCGACCGAGCCGCAGCCGCACCCGTTTTTTTTCGCCCCTACAGGGGCAAAATAGTCATTTACTGTCACCAAGAAAAATACACTAGTTCGGCGTTAGATTGGACAGATGAAAATCCGAATCTCGAAGCAGAAGCTGAACCTTGGATCCACCCAAAGTGGAATTTTAGGCTCCGTATGGCACACGACAGTAGCGGTAGTGAACGTGATGACTGTGAACCATCGTTCATGTTCAAAACTAGTGTATTTTTCTTGGTGACGGTCATAACCGTTGTTATGCCAAACATACATTCTATGACGGTGACGTTTTTGGCCAAACTCAAACGGACCCTTATTTTTGTAGGTGCAGGCGCCAGTCGTCCATGATAAAACTATTTCCTCGACCGCTGCCTACTGCGACACTAGGCGGGAGTAGAATCTTCCACCTTAGCTGGCACGAATATATTATAATTACAAGAATGCCAGTTTCTTCCATTCATTAGATAAGTTAAGAATACAGCTACATGCTTTCCTCGTGGTCACATGGTTAGAAGGATTTAAGAGTCATGACAGCTCATACTTAAACTTTTGATTTTGAAACGATTACATGATTCTTATGAACTAAATATCATGCAAAAATACGATTTTCTCCAGCATATTGAATACCGATTTTGACACTATCTTTTGATGTGCACGCATATACACATATATATATATACATGTTATTATTAATAAAATAATATTAGCAGTTGTGAACGCCTCTGTCCATATTTTTTGAATTTTACAAATAAATAAATAAATTAAAAAAAAAAAATATTACATCAAAATCTCCTCTCCTCTATATATGTGTAGAGCAGGGGAGATTCTTGCGTCCGATCGGCGTTCCAAAATTCATGTCTGGGATTGCTGTTCGCGTGCCGCGTGCAACATCGAAGGGAGGCGAGCAAATCTAAAAATCTATCGGGATTGATGAACCCGTTCACGCAGTGGAGCAAAGAAGGAATCGGAGTCCGCCGATCGTATTCAAAAATTTCGCATAGAGCAGGCGGGATACTCTCTATTTGGAATCTCAAATAGAGGTTTATTTTATGATGTGATTGTTAGTGTAGAATTTTTTTTGATTAAAATAAGAATAAAATAGAACGTCATTTGATCAAAAAGAGTTTTTTTGAACCCCAAAAGTAAAAAAAGGAAAAAAAGGGGGAGAGAGAGATTGATTCCAAAATCGAAATGGAGAGTATCTTCACCCAACTCTACCCGCTCCCGTGTATGGCGTGCTGGTCGTGCTGGAGACTGTAGACTGTTCGTCTTCCCTTCCAAATTGTAGTATACTCTGCCCGTCCTTCAGAAGCTCTCCTCAGAAAGTCGTCAAAGAATGGAGGAGGCAAAGGGCGTCGAGGTGAGCGCCGAGCCACTCCTGCAGCCCATCTCAAGTTTTCTTATCATTGCAGACGAAGAACAATTCAATTTCCTGAACCCTAGTAATTTTTTTTCTGGGAATTCCATTCCTTTGTTTTGTTTTCACCGGAGAAAAGAGAGTTATCTGCGTGGTTTGTTTTTCTGATCTTCTATTCGGTACTTTTTGTCCACACCTCGTTGCTTTAGTGAATAAAATATGTCTGCAGAACTTTGCTTGCAAACTTATATCTCTATAACGTGGAATTGCAACTGATTTCTTTTCCCAACTTAGTGCAGGCATGGAAGATTTACATGGACGGAGGAGGAGAATCCTTTTTTGTCTGAATTAGCCTTCTTTACCACCATCAAATTGTAAGAATTTCGGGTCCTCGACACCTTTTCTACCCAATTAAACAGTAAATTAGGCAAAATCTTGACTTGCTATCTACTCATTTGTCCATTTCTTAATTTTCCAACTGCCTTTTCTACATTCTTCTTTCGTTATCTCCTTCTCAAACTGTTTGTGTCCACAACTGAGAAGTTGTTGCATTTGTTAATTCTCTCTAGAAATACTTTGTTAATAGTTCGGTTTGATGGGGGGCAAGAATTCCTCAGAGTCAGGGAAGAACAACAATAGTCGCCCCTCTTCTTTTAATTATCGAAATCATTCGCAAGGCCAACAATGGAGCACACCCCATTCCAGCGAAGTTCCATACTATCAGAATTATCCTCCTACTTCTCATAGATATGATGATCCAGTGGAACCTTATTCCCCCACTCGATCATTTTCAGCTTCTCATGCATATCCACCCGAGAATTACTACCCCAAACCATCCAGTTATCCTCAACCTTCTAAGACACAGTCGTCCTCTTCTTCTTCTTCGAGTGCGGCTTGCCAATTGCCAAGATTGGATCGAAGGTACTCAAAGATAGCTGATGATTACAAGTCCTTGGATGAGGTATATATTTTCCTACTTTTCTTTGAAGTATAGACCATTGTCCTTGTTCATATCTAATTCTAAACCAGTGCTTTTCCTTTTGAGATTTTATTTATGATGAAATTTTTATTTTGCTGTATCAGTCCTTTGTTTTGTGATGTTAGCTAATATTTTGTGCCTTTATATTGATTTCAAATAGTTTGCCTCAATATTTAATGGTTGCTGATAAAATAAGATCAATTCATACTATTCAATAATAGTGTGTACATAGATATATACATGAGAGGGTGATAGTAACACCCGAGGTGAGCCTAAGCAACATCTACCATTTACAATATCTCTAACATCTCTAATATTTCTACCCCCCCCCCCCCCCCCCCCCCCCCCCCCACACACACACACACACACACACACACACACACACACACACACACACACACCAAACTCACGGGGGATCATACACTGTTCAGAAGGAATGAAGTAGGGAGCAAGAGTGCCACGACCATACTGCTCACGTAGGAAGAAAGCATCCACCCGATATGCTTGGAAAGAGAGTGTTTCACCGGGTTCAGAGTAATCTGAATGGCACCTGTGTTATCACAGTAGAGTGGAGTAGGATCCGGAGAAGAGACACCAAGGTCATACTATTCAGTATAGTGTGTACATAGATATATACATGAGAGGGTGATAGTAATACCCAAGGTGAGCGTAAGCAACATCTACCATTTACAATATCTCTAATATCTCTAACCTCTCTAATATCTCTAACAGTTGCATGCTCAAAGAATGGACTTTGTAGTGAGGGATAGTAGAAAAGGGTTGTTAGGTTTAATCTGAAAAGGGAAATTGTACATTTTGAAGTTTATAGTTCATACTAATTGTTCTAGTTCAGAAGATTAGTTATCTGTCCCACAATTAAAATTAAAATCTTGATGTCAATTATTTCTATTTCATATATTTATGTATTCAGTGACTAATATATTTTTGATAGCCCACTGAGGCAATGCAAAATTTGAACTTCTCGGTATGTTTGGTCGAAGCTAACAGCGACATAACAATAAAATTTGTTGTCATGTTTTAAACTTTATTGACTCCTGAATAAAGTGAGAACTCACATCGATCCTTTCACCTTAACATGAAAAAAGTTTACCTTAATGTTTTTTGTTCGCATACTTTGAGATGAATTTAGAAGATAAGAGCCCTTTATGAACTAACTTCACTGAAAGGAATAGTTGAAAAGGGTGGTTATGCTTAGTCTGGAGGTGCAAGTGGGCATCCATCCTTGCGGACTTAAGATTATTATTCATGCTACGTATCCTACTTTAGAAGATTAGTTCGATGTTGGCTATTTTTAATCTTTATAACCTCTAGGTGCATTCATGATGAAAGTGCAAATCTTGTTGTCAATTCTTGAGACCGATTTCATACATTTTGTGTATTTAGTGACTTGGATAAATTTGATATCCCTGCAAGGTTCTTTGGTCTGATCTAAGCGGGGCTTAGGATTAAGATTCAGCATTTACTCTTAATTTTCCCTCAAAAGTGAGGTTTAATGGTTCATGAATAAGGTGATCATTTTGGAACAAATGCGTTCAGCCTGACAAATAGTTTCACTGTTTTATGATTGCTGATTTGAGATGAATTGAGAAGATAAATGCCCTTTTATATGAATGGAGATGGCAATAGAAAAGGTTTGCTAGATTTAATCATAAAGTGAAATTGTATGCTCAACCCTTGTTGTTTTAGATTATAAATCATACTAAATATGCCATTATGAAATTAAAGCTGTTTTTTTATCACAAGGTGCATACACAATGAAATTCAAGTCTAAATGGCAATTTTTGAGTATGATTTCATTCATGTTTTTGTATTCATCGACTAATATAAATTTAATGGCCTTACAAGTTGCTTTGATATACAAAACTGTTAGAAATTTTGTTCGAAGCATCCGGAGGCGGATTTAAGTGGAATCGCACTCCCCGTTGCCCCTAAGGGGTTTATATAGACAAACCCTAGATTGTAACGGGTGACGGATATCCCCGTATCCGTCCGTACCCGTTATGCCTCCGACCCATTATATTTTATCCAAATATACATTTACAATCTCCTCCTATATTTGTGATAAATAACGTATACATGTCAGAGTGCAAGAAAGTAGAAAGCAACAGTAAATTTCTGACTTCACACATTTTCCAGAAAAGTTAGCACCGTTAAACATAAAAGGAGTTTTAAGTAAAATCAAAACATCCAAACATAACAGTGCTACTCAGAACATATAAGTCTGAAAAAATACAGTAGTAATGGATAAAACAGATAACAATTCTACTCGTCTAGTAGATCATCAACATCCATTTCAAAGACTACTTTCTCTCCTCCATCTCCACCATAGCCTGCAAGGAATTTCATGAGTTAAAAACTCTATGAATTCATAAAACATATGCAGTAATGTTTAAAGTAAGCTAGCTCTACCTGAGTGAGCTTAGTACTTGAAGTAATAATGGAGTAACACTGTCAGCATCTCTATCTAGTCTAGCAGGGACCAGTCAAGTGTTTATTTTGTAAATCAAACGTTGTTATCTTACTCATTAGTGATCATTATGTACCTCATCATCAAATGTGGAATGATTTAGTACAACAACATTTGCAACATTATCATGTGTGAAATAATGTGCATATGATCATAAATGTTAGATTAACCGACTACAACGACTTTCTATTCCCAGTTGAATAATTCTCGAGTCAACTTACAATGAGAAAGATGCTTAGTTATCAAATGTGGAATAACAGACATCTAACCATTTTGGGTTTTCATCAAGAAATTATTTGGGATTTTCAGTCTGTTATTAGATGCTTGAATGTTGCGACTATATAGGTTCTCACTATCAAAACATAAACAACGGAGGAAAGCTTCATATTTCTATGAACTTTAGTCCCATCTCCCCTGATGTTTTTATTGTGAGAGCTCTATTCAGGCCTTTGGTCAAGGCGTCTGCAACATTGTCTTTTGATCTCACATCAATTAGGGTCATAATCCCTTGACTTGTGAGTGAGGTCAACCAGGATTGTTTCAGCCTTAGTTGCCTTCTTTTGTCATTGAACAAAGTGTTCGTAGCAATCGTCTTAGTAGCCTGATTGTCACAGTAAACTGCAACAGAACTCGGTTTCAGGCTCGTCAGTGGAATGTCCATCACCAAATCTCTTAGCCACTCTGCTTCTTCTCCTGCTGATGCTAGAGCGTAGAGTTCAGATTCCATAGAAGAGAGAGCAATACCGGATTGCCTCTTGGACTTCCAGGCTACAACTGCTCCTCCTAGTGTGAATACAAACTCACTAGTGGACTGCTGTCGTTTAATTCCGAGCACCAAGATGCGTCAGAATATCCTTCATGAACCGATCGATGACCAGTGTAATTTAAAGCATATTTTTGTGTGTGCTTTAAGTACCTCATTAGCCTATGTAAGGCGTTCCAATGTTCTTGGCCAGGATTACTAGTGAATCTGCATAACATGCTGACCGTAAATGTTATGTTAGGTCTAGTGCAGATCATAGCATACATGAGACTACCAATCAGTTTAGATTAATCTAACTGTCTAACCATAGCTCCTTCATTGAGCTTTAGGCGGTTAGTGTAGTTGTATGTGTCTCAAATGCTCTACTGTCATTATATCCCCACGTGTCCAACATGAACTTTATGTAGTGACTTTGACTTAGGGAGATGTCATACTTCCCAAAGCTCACTTGCATGCCTGGTATAATGTTAGCTACACCTAGGTCTTTAATGCTAAATTCTTTTATTAGATCTGACTTAACGTCATCCACTTCAGATTGATGAGAGCCTAGAATAAGCATATCATCTACATATAAGCAAATTATGACGACTTTATCTGATCTATGACGTATGTAAATACATTTATCCGAGAGCTCGACATGAATCCCATGTTCTTTACACAATAGTCAAACTTCTCATGCCATAATTTCGGTGTTTGTTTTAGTCCGTATAAAGATTTAAGCAATTTATAGACCTTCGTTTCGTGACCTTCTACAATGAAACCTTCAGGTTGATTCATGTAGATCTCTTCGGTCAGATCTCCGTTCAAGAACGCAGTCTTAATATCCATTTGATGAACAATAAAGTTCTCAATGGACGCAATAGCAAGAAGGACCCTAATGGTTGCTAAGTGATACACGAGTGAGTAAACATCAAAGTAATCTACTCCGCTTACTTGTGTGAAACCTTTAGCCACCAGGCGTGCTTTATATTTAACTACGTTACCATCAAGGTTTAGTTTTTTTTTCAGAATCCACTTACACCCTACAGTTTTAGCCCCTTTTGGCTTATCAACCAACGTCCAAATGTTATTCTGAAGTAGAGAATTCATCTCTTCATCAATTGCTTCTTTCCAGAGTAGGGAATTTCTGGATCTCATCACTTCCTTATAGGTGGATGGATCAGCCTCAACGTGGCAAGTGCAAAATTACTACCGAAGGTTTTGGGAGTTCGCTCTCTTACAGAAGTTCTCCTAGACTCTAGGCCAGAGTTGTCTACGGGAACGAAATAGGAAGTGCTCGGTACTGATTCAGGATCTTCTTCAGTAATAGTTACTTGCATACATGAGAGTGACAGATTCTTATCCTTGAGGAACTTATCATCAAAGAACACTGTATCCCTAGATTCTATAATGTTATTATTAGAAATATCTAAGAATCTATCTGTAGCACTATCTTCAGCACAACCTAGGTAGACACATGTATTGGTCCTAGGTCCAATCTTAGACCGTCTAGGGATAGGAACCCTGTATAGGCTATACAGCTCTAGGTCTTAAGTCTAGTAAAAGACGAGGGTCTCTTAAACCAAAGCTCGTAGGATGTAACATCTAACTTAGCATGAGGAACTTTGTTTAGAATAAGGTTTACAGTTAAGACAGCTTCTCACCAATAAGCGGAAGGCATGCATGCAGTCAAGAGCATAGAGTTTAATATTTCGGTCAACGTCCGATTTTAACGCTCAGCTATACCATTAGACTGGGGTGAGTAAGGAGCAGTGATTTCTGCTATGATTCCATGTTGGACAAGGAAACATTTGAACTCACTGCACATATATTCTTCTCCTCTATCACTTCTAAACCGTTTGATTTTCATGTCTAATTGGTTTTCTACCCTGGTTTTGAAAATACAGAATTTTTCAAACGCTTCATCTTTAATTTTAAGAAGATAGATGTGACAAAACCTAGAACTGTCATCTATAAATGTGATCAAATAATTCCTGCCTCCTCTAGTGACAAAACTTTTGAAGTCACAGATGTCAGAATGTATTAGTTCTAAGGGTGTCGTGCTAGTAGTAACCACACCGAAAGGTTTCCTAGTGATCTTAGTCTGAGCACACACTTCATATTTATCTGGTTTATCTGTAGTATCTAAAGCGATCTGGTGAGTTCTAGTAATTTGGAACATTTTTCTATAGCTTACGTGTCCTAGTCTCTCATGTAGAGTCTTAGGGCTAACTAAATTTGTTTGAACTTGTTGAACTATTTCGTTTGCTAGACTTAGTCTGTTCATCCTATTTTGGACGTAGGCACATCCAAAATAGTATGAGTTAACTGACAATGTTACTCTACCGCTACAGAAATTAAAAGACATACCAGCATCACAAAGTAAGCAAATAGACACTAAGTTAACAGCTAGTGAAGGAATAAACTTAACATTTTTAAGAGTTAAGGTTTTACCTGAGGAGAGCAGTAACGTCACATTCCCAACCTTCAGAACATCTGCAGTCTCACCGTTTGCAACGGTCACCGATTCTCTTGCATCAGTGAGTCCTGTCATCAGATTAGAATTGTTGCAAACGTGGCACGTTGCCCCCGAGTCAAGGTACCACTCAGTACTGGCCTTCTTGTTTCCAACCATGACGACAAAGTTGGATGGCTCAGTGAGGCTAACCATATTAGCTTGGTTGCCTTCCTGTGGTGCTTTGCCCTTTTCCTTCCGAGGAAACCTGCAATCAAATGCACTGTGTCCCCACTTGTTGCAGTTAAAACACTTGCCCTAGAATATTTTAATATTTTTACTAGGGCCTGCAACCTGGGAGCTACTAGGTGTCGGTTTGGTCTTCCTAGGGTTCGGCACGCGTTTAAAGTTAGAAATCATGTTAGCAGCAACCTTCTACTTGCTAACAACTTCTAAAGCGTGTCGAATCCTGTTCTCATCTTCAATGCGTATAAAACGTTTGAGTTCGTTGACACCAACCTGCATCTTCTTGCGATACATTTCAATTTTGAAATTGTACCACGTGGAAGACAACTTAAAAACTATTTTGTCAGCAACAAAACTATCTGGCAAAGATATGTTCTCACTATGCAAGGAATCTACTAGATTTTCGAATTCCGATACCTGAGGGAGAATGACTTTCTCCTCGTCGAAAGTGAATGAATGAAACTTGTCCATCAAGTGCTCCTCCAGTGCGTCCCAGATCTCCTTATCAGTCTTCATCTTCAGGTAGGTCTTTGCCATACTGGAGGACTGACAGTTCAACAGGTAGTCGCGGCAGAAGTCCTCATCAGCAACCCACTGAGCGTCGTCATCAATCCCGACGACCCCAGCACGATCAGACTGAACGGTGTAGAACACGTTCAGGTACTTCATCCCGAACTGAGTATTCAACTTCCAGTCGTTGAACTCAGTCGCCGTGAACTTCTCCAACTTGATCATTGGGAATGAGGGACGAGAAATTGTTCCCCTTCATCATAGTGCGCCCGACACACGGAGATCCGGCCACGAAAATAGAAAATTAGGGTTTCTGTTTGCTAACGCTGACGGTAGTGAGAACGAACTGCTGTCGCTGTCGTCTGGCGTTATCTCTGGCGTTAGCGGTAAGGCTGCATAACGGTGATCGTGGAAGACGGTGGCGGTGGGATGCCTCACGACGGTGACTGGGAGGGATCTTGATGGAGAGGGATCGACAGAGGCGGCGACGTGGCGGATCGCGGCGGCGCGGCAGTTCGCGGATCGCGGCAGTTCGCGGATCGCGGCGGCGCGGCGGATCGCGGAACGCGGATCGCGGCGGCGGTTACGAACGCGTGGCGGTTACAGCTACGTCCAGGCGGCTGCACAAAGGAGCAACGGTGACGGCGGGCGAGCGCGCCGGCAGCGAGCGGCGGAGGCTGCGACTTCGTCCAGGCGGCTGCGCAAAGGAGCAGCGGCGACGGCGGGCGAGCGCGGGAGGGCAGCGGCGAGGTCCAGGCGATCTCCTTCACGACAGCGACGACGACCGGGGATAGCGCACGGGAGACGATCGGCGCTCGGGAGGAAGAGGCGACGATCAAGCGGACGGAAGTGGCGGTTACTCCTTACGTGCGTACGAGAGAGGGGAGCAAAACTCAAGGGGCTTGATTCAAGATTGTTAGAAGTTTTGCTCGATGCATCCGGAGGCGGATCTAAGTGAAATCGCACTCCCCGTTGCCCCTAGGGCTAGGGGGTTTATATAGATAAACCCTAGATTGTAACCGGTGATGAGTATCTCCGTATCCGTCCGTACCTGTTATGCCTCCGACCCGTTATATTTTATCCAAATATACATTTACAAAAACTGTTATGGGTCTTTTATGACATTATTAATTATATCAAAGCAACTTGAAATAAAAAATCTAAGTGGGACACAATTAAGATTCATCGATTCCTCCAGATTTACCTTCAAATGTAACGTGTTAATGGTTCCTGGTTCCACATAGTTATAGTTGGAAAAGACCAGTTCTCCTGATGAGCTATATGAACCTAAGGTTGCAATTTTGAACTATCACAAATAACGTTTCATCTCGTGGACTCCTATCACATGTAATGTGGGATATTTTAAGGCTATGATTTCTAATGCAAAAAGGCTATATGATATTATGATAAAAAAACTCAGCAAAGAAATTCACTTCTCACAGAATGGGTATTTTGGCACTTAACACCCTCTAATTAGAGGGGTTTGGCACATTGCACCCTAAAATTTATTTTTTGGCGCTTTGCACCCCACAATCTAATTAACATAGCACTTTGCACCCTCTTTTTATTTCAGCCATTTTTTTAATTAAAAAAAATACTTTATAATGAACAGTAGGGGTATATTAGGCATTTGAACATCTCCTGTCTCCCGCGAGCTCCAGGAAACCTTCTCCCCGGCGATCTGTCCCTGGCAACCTCTCTCCCCGGAGCATATGTCAGGTTCATATTTGACGCGGGCACATGTGTTCTATTGGCTGACGCCAAAGCCGCCAATGGCATCTCATGGACTACCTCTGCTGCTCCGCACCCATGCAGTGTCCCCTGCTCTTTTGTGTCAGTCAAAACCAAGCTTCTCAGGGTGGGGTGGTATATGATTATTGGCTTCAGAAGGTAATACGAATAAAATGTTTGCATCCAAAACTCAAGAAGATCACAAAGAACTAAATCAAAACACATAAAACTAAAGGATATCATAGAGACCTCAACGTATTCACAATGAACTTAAGCAGATCACATGAAACTAGGAAAATCATGTAGAACTCGAGCTTAATCAGACCTGTCAATCTTCTCCTTCCTCTGTTAGGCAACCTTCTCTGTTCCGTCCAGGTGGGAGTAGATCAGCCTTCTCTGTTCGGTTGCTAGACGAGCTCAAGAAGGAGGAGATCCCATTAAGGGCAGATGACATTGGCTGTTGGTCAAGATCATGAAGGAGGTGATCCAACTGAGAGGCAATGACCTTTTTTCAAAACAAAACAGCAAGTACATCAGCGCCCGTCGATGGATGGGAATGGGAATGTCCAATAGTACAAGCGGAGGCGGATGAAGCATCGTTCTCGTTCGGAGCTAAGACGAGAGAGCGAAGCTGAAAATGCTGGTAAGTCTACCCATCGATCACTGCTCCGAGGGTTTCTGATACGAGGATGACGGGGAGAGAAGTCGCCGGGATGAGAGATCGCCGACGAGAAGGTTCGCCTAGAGCTTGCAGGAGACGGGAGACGCTCAAATACCTAAAATATACCTGCCATTTATTATAAAGTTATTTTTTGAATTTAAAAATAGCTGAAATAAAAAGAGGGTGCAAAGTGCTCAACTAATGAGATTGTGGGGTGCAAAGTGCCAAAAAATAAATTTTAGGGTGCAATGTGCCAAACCCCTCTAATTAGAGGGTGTTAAGTGCCAAAATTCCCACAGAATGTTTAGTTTAGACAATTATGGATCACGTTACACAAAACTCTACAAGATCGTAGTCATTTATTTTGTACAAATCGACGTTCCCTGATTTTTGTAGTTATTTTTTCAATTTTCCTTTTAGTGTGTTCTGGTGGCTGTTATGATTGGAGATTCATGAACATTCGTGGCGTATTCTAAGTCTGTAAATATGGATAGTGTTGGAGATATGAAGTCTGATCGTACTGGCGATTCATCCTTTTCGCGGATATTTATGTAATTTCATTATTACGGTTGCCCTAAACTTCAAGTATAAAAGGGTTTCTTTTCATCTCGCTTCTGTAATCGAAAAGAAATAGTGAAAACCCTAGTGCGGCCGTGGACGTAGCCAACAAAAGTTTGAGTGAAAATTCCCCCATTGGTCACCTGATGCCAAAGTTGGAGCCTTAGTACGGAGCTTGGAATTCCCTCTGCTCCTTTTCTCCTTGGTCAGCCACACCTTTCCCACTCCATTCCCCATTACCCCTCCATCCTCTTTCCTCATTTCCATCCACCACCTAAGCCGTCGACCCTCTCCTTTGGCCGGTCAACACCTGATGGGGATCAATGACGTGGGCCCGCGGTGGAGAACGACTTTTGGGCCTGTTCGGGAACGATTGGCCACATGCCATATTTGGCGACTCCGGATCGATGATCCGACTCCGCTGATGCGTACGGATCGACGATCCGACTCCGCTGATGCATCCGGATCGACGTTTCGATATATCTCATATATTTGTTTTATTTTTGTGTGTTTTATTTAGTAAGATCGGACAACATAGTGTACGACCAATCATAGCCGTCTAAGATGGTTGTCCTAAGTCATGTTTTATTATAAATAAGAGGGTAGGGGCAGCCGTCATGACACTGTAGATTTTGGAGAAAGAAAACTTCCCGGAATCCGACGATCCTCTCACGGTGAGGACTCCGTGAGACCCTAGGTGACGACTCCTAGGTAATCCTTGATATCTCCTTTGTATCTCTACCTGACCGCAACCCTAACTTCCTCCCAAAACCCCCCACGTAGCCTGCAGGAAATTCTTTTCCTGTTCCACCGTCGGCCTCCTAAGCTCCTCCCGTAACCCACGATCCCTTCTTCCCCGCCCAGGAGACTCCAGCCAGCTCTCCAGGCACTGATTTCTCCCTTCCAGATTCCGCCAGCCTCCCTGTTTTCCCCTTCCAGACTTTTGCCAGTCCTATTTCTCCCCTCCAGACCACCACCCATCTAAATCCCTACACAACCCCCTCCCCATCAACTGCCGATGCCCGGGGCTGCTGATTTGAGCCGAACCTCCTCCTAACTGCTCAAATCTGCCCCTTCAAGCATCCCTCTTCACTGTCCAGATCTCTCTATACAACCTTAGATCCAGCTGCCCACACCCTCTAAAACCCGAATCCAACACCCGATCTGACCCCTCCAGCCCTCCGAGCAGCCATCAGATTGCTTCGCCTCACCGGATCTCCATTTGACCGCAGTCCTTTGCTTTGTGAGTTTCATTTTGTTTAGGGAGTTTTGTTTTCAACATAATAGTACGGTATTATGAACCTATGCTTGGGTGGATCAATTGTGTTGTAAAATTTTGTTATGTGATAGCTTGTGATTTGCATGGATCATTCACCGCACGCTCTTGTTTGGACCTCCACGCGGAGGAAAACCAAATCTTGTTTTGCTGAAAGAAATAATTTTGGCTTGTTTTAAATTATGTGCGTGCGATTTAATCATTTATCATTATGTCTTGAATTCGCCGTCGGATCTTGCATTTTACGTATAGTAGTTAAGTTGAGTAGAGTTATCTTCCTGCATGTCACATTAGGGTTGCATTCTAGTAGTCACACACTCGTAGCCTACCTTACACCAGTTGGTATCAGAAATAGGTTATGCCACATTTATGAACGTATCGGTAGGTCATAAAGAGTCTTGAGGTTCATTTATGGTTAGTTATCTCCATCATTCCTCTCCTCTATTTTGGGATCCTAAGTCTATGTATACCCGATTCCATAGAGTCCCTTTATAGAGATCATCATGTTACGATGATTATTACCGTTCGCAGCACACCACTTACAGAGATTGTGTCGATCTCTCGACGCGATTCCGCTATGCTAGAGATTGTTTCTAAAATGATTGTCGTCGTCGCCATGCAGGAGCAGATCGTGTTGACCCTTCGACACAACTCGATTATTTTAGGGATGACTATTCCGAGTGTTGAAACCCTGATACCGGTTCAACTATGTTCGAGACTTGGGGAGTGACGCTTGTTTAATCAAATGATACTAAGATTCTAATTCAACGACCTAGGGCTTCTGCCTCTTCTTCTTCTTCTTCTATATCATTGCCATTAAAGTCCTCGTATGCTTCCACTGTCGTCGTCAAGCCTTTGTGTACCTTCATTGGCAGTCATATTCTAGGTGTTATCATTGCGTCATTGTTCCACTGCTGTCATCGTTCCAGCTTCTTCTCTGCTTCCGAGCAAACAAAATATCATCTATTGCCGGTTATTATTATTGTTTTGCCACAACAATGTCCTCTAAATCAACCTCCTCCTTGTTGCTCACTTTAGCATTGTCGTCATTGTTCGCTTCAGCTCGCATTGTTGTTATTTCAGTGATGCAGTTCCAGTATCATTGAACATTGTTTCAGTGACTTAGCACTTCCTGATTCTTGGGAGTGCCAAAGCTACTGAGTCTTCTCTTTCACCGACTAATAATATTTTGTCATGACTTAATTTAACTCGGGACTTGATAGTTCAGTAAACGACAGAGCAACTGCACGAAACTTACATTTGAGATCTCTCTCAAAACGATGATCCTCGGTGTATAACCCGTAATTCATCGAGATCAGAAATGTCTGAGGACAGCACAGAAGATCTCGCCCACCTAGGGCGAGTATAGAAGACTTCGCCCACCTGGGGCGAGTACAGAAGATCTCCCCCACCTGGGGCGAGTACAGAAGACCTCGCCCACCTGAGGCGAGTACAAAAGATCTTGCCCACTTGGGGCGAGTACAGATTTTCACCTCGCCCGAAGGGCGGCTATTTGAAGACCACCCCGTCAAAAGGAGGGAGCAGGCGAGCAGCTATATGCAGTTCATTTCAAAAGGCGGGAGCAGCTATCCGCAGTCCATTTTGGATTTCCCTATAAATAGGACCCCAAGGCACAAGGAGAAGGCACCTTCACCCCCCCCCCCCCCCCCTCCATATGGTGGGCGAGTTCAATTCCTGCCTCTCATGTGCCGAGCTCAACATTGGCTTTAGGAGGGGAAGTTCCTATAGACTTCCGGGTATGTGGCGGGACCTCCTCGTTGCAGCACACTGGTCTTGTTTATAGGCAGTTTGGAGTTGTTCCTTATGCTCTCTAGCTTTTTATCACCTTGTCTCACGTGGGTCGACCACTAAACAAGTAGCTTTTGGTACCACCTTCTTTGATTTTCTGCCTCTCTCACACGACATCCACTGCATGACATTACTTGATCATTTTCTTAGGGATATATATATATATAAATACACACACTAGCATCTTCGCACGGGCTGCGTCCGCAACCAAGCGGGCTGCGTCCGCAACCAAGCGGGCTGCGCCCGCATATTCACAACATTATTTCCAATTTCTTTAATTTTTTATTTTGATTTTAATGTTATTTATTGCAGTGGGTCCTACCTCACTCTCCTCTCTCTCCTCTCTCTTTCTCTCTCTACTCTCTCCCCCCAATTCTTCCGCCACCTCTGTCCGCGTCTCTCTCCTCTCTCTTTCTCTCTCCTCCCCCCAATTCCTCTGCCGCCCCCTCTCTCCCTCCAATTCTTTATATTTTAATATTAATTATATGGGCCCCACTCACCTCTCTCTTCCCCTCACTATTTCTCTCTCCCTCTCCCTCTCTCTTTCTCAAGAAGCAACCGAGCATAATTATTAGGCGGGCCCCATTTCCCTCTCTCTTCCTCTCTCTTCCTCTCTCTCTTTTGTCTGATGATGTATCCAACGGTTGATTCTATATCCAACGGCTGACATCAAACCTTTGATGTGCTTCAACATATGCATATTGCTTTGTAATATATAAGATATAGAAAGAAATAGTATGTATCTGGTGGTGGATTTGCCAAATAAGTATCCCTGTTTTACTACTTACAATAATATCCTGATTTGCCACATGATATTTTGATGGTGTTGTTTGTTACCGGCTTTGCTCTCATATTCTTCTTTGCTCAACATGTAACTTTTACAAACTATTCTAAGTTTAACTTTATTTTGCTATAATTAATACCTGTATTATTTGGTTAATTGAATATCATTTCATTTGTTAAGGTCACTGAAGCTCTTGCTCAATCTGGGCTTGAGTCTTCTAATCTTATTGTTGGTATTGACTTCACCAAAAGCAATGAGTGGACAGGTTAGAATTTGTAAGCTGAAAGTATCCTTATTGCTTGTGAAATACATCTAACTTGATTTGCCTGGATAGGTAAATACTCGTTTAACCGCTGCAGCTTGCATCACATTGGCGATACACCAAATCCGTATGAACAAGCCATCGCTATAATCGGAAAGACACTGTCAAAATTTGATGAGGATAATTTAATCCCATGCTTTGGATTTGGAGATGGTACTTTTTCATTTAATAGGTTACTTGCCAAACTTCCATTTACAGGATCATTACAGTAATTTTAATTTTTCCGCAATATTTTACCAGCATCAACACATGATCAAGATGTCTTTAGTTTCTATCCGAATGAAAGAGCATGTGATGGGTTTGCTGAAGCTCTTTCAAGATATAGAGAAATTACCCCACACTTGCGGTTGGCTGGTACCCGTTAATAATTTATTTATTTTTTGTAATATTTAAATTGATAATTTGTTCATGACGTAGTGTAATTTTCTTTTCACTCTAGGCCCGACATCATTTGCTCCAATAATTGAAATGGCAATGACTATCGTTGAAAATAGTGGCGGACAGTATCATGTCTTATTGATAATTGCGGACGGTCAGGTAATCTATTGTGCATAGAAAGTTATTTACACGTTAAAAAAACTGACTTGGCATCTTAACATTCTATTTTGCTTTAATGCACTTTTCATGAAGATTGAAACTTAATTAAAGCATGAATTACTGGTGATGTGCGTGTAAATTCTTTTAAAGCTTCAATTCATTCCCTGACATATCTCAAAAGTACCGGCATTTGATTGCATTATACATTCCGTTGTATAAAAAATTGTTTATGGATGCACTTTTATATTTAGTGTCTTTTTGGCTAAGCTGTAGTACTGTGAGAAGCAGTGGTGGGGGAATCAACTGTTTTGGTTGAAAAATTTATGAAATTGTTTGGAGAATTAAAATTAAACAATGATAATAATAATTAAATATTGATAATAATTTATGAAGTCTAAATAATAATTAAACAGTTTGCTCGACATAAAAGTTTGCGATAAATATAATCTAATTAGAATAGATGCGCTCCCTTGTCTGTATTGCAAACAAACATCACTTGCAGAAGAGAATTATGATAGATTAGATAAATGTAATGTAAATTATATAATTTAATTTGCCAAACTATATATGTTTGAATTGTACCCGTGAGTATTTTCTAATTTGTCCGCAATGAATTCTCTCAAAGCAGACATCTCAACTGCACCTGTCCCCTCATGTGTAACTGGCTCTACGATCGGAGTTGTGACTCTGGCAGTTCGTCGGAAGCATCAATCGTTCTTTTTGTTGGGTTCCAACCCAAACCAATCTCCCCTCTTTTGAGGTCCCGACATTGCTTCCACTCACG
Source organism: Dactylorhiza incarnata (assembly GCA_033032865.1). Lineage (NCBI taxonomy): Eukaryota > Viridiplantae > Streptophyta > Magnoliopsida > Asparagales > Orchidaceae > Dactylorhiza > Dactylorhiza incarnata. Next base: position 910,650 of record JAWHQI010000227.1, on the reverse strand, counting down.
CTTCAATTGATCTCATTTGTTCTTCAATTGTGCATGAGTATAATTGAATGTTGCGCGGTCTTTGAAGTTTTTAATCAAGTTAATCCAACCATCCCTGCTGAAATGAGTGTTTGGCCTATTGCCTAATTAAACATCTTGTATACGGAGATCACAAAATAACATCACGTTTGCAGACTCCCATTGTGCAGAAATGACACCGTTACCCATGACTCACCTAAACATTTGAATTGATATATTATAATTATGTAACCCTAACTATTTCTAAACAATACAACCAGCTATTACAAAAAAAAAACAACATAACATCATCATCAGAGGATACAACCAACCTTTCTGGAAAAAATGCAATCGGGCGATATCTTGAAGCAGAAATAGGCAAAAAAAGAGAGCAAAACAACATGTCGGAAGAAGCCAAAAATCAACATGATTGATCGTGGGGGCAAAAAAATTTCATAGCCAGAAATCGATAACAAAACCGAATCACACTTTACAAACAAGCCTTCACAAAAAATTTCATAGCCAGAAATTGAAAATCTGGGCGGAAGAAGCTTATACCTGCCGGAGAAGACGGACGAGAGTCGTCAGAGAAGAGGGAGGAGATACCACGCCGTCGATGGAGGAGTTGCGTCGGAGAAGACCATCATCGGAGAAGACCACCGTCAGAGAAGACGACGCCGTCGATCACCGAGAAGGCCCCACCGTCGCTGGAGGAGTAGCGCCGGAGAAGAGCGCGGCGTCGGAGATGATCACTGTTGGAGAAGACGAACAAACCGTCGCTGAGAAGATCAAAGCTGGAACGGGGAAGAGAAAAACCGCTGGCTTCGGGAACCCTAGCGTGGACTTGCGCCTCTACCGTGATCGTGTATCGTGAAATTAACGGCAGCTGGCCACCGTGAATGTTAATAAAATGTTTGATGTGACTGTATAATAATCCGCTGCACGCTGTTCCTGTGCCGCTTAGCCAAACAGACCCTTAGTTAGCAGCAGCCTGCAAATTTTAAAACTTTAAGCGTTAAATAATTGAAGCCAATCATTCATATTCATATAATATTGTTGGCCCAATAGCTGTTTTATGAAATTTACCTCAAGTATCCTCTTATCACATAATACTCTTGATACACATTTTCATTGTAAATGTGAAGGGTGTTCGAAACATCCGAAGGAGGGTCAAAGTGGAACTTTCTCTTCGTTGCCCCCAACTAGATATATATAGAAGAATACCTAGGGTTTCCACGCGCAAAGCCCCCGAGCCCGTTATATGTCCGAATATACCTTTACAATCTCCTCCTATATTGGTGACTAATAACGGTAACGTTTCAGGGTGCTGGAGAGTAGACAAAATAATAATTCAAGCTAAACAAAGCATTCAGGATAGATCATACTAATTAACACATGAAAAACGTTTTTGCCTAAACGGCAAACCAAAAAACACAGATTCTATCCCAAAACATAGTCTGAATAATTATTACAGGATAACATGAATTAAAAAGTTTGATGATTCTACTCATCTAGTAGATCATCGTCATCCATGTCCAAGTCTACTTCTCCTCCATAATCTCCACTGTGGCCTGCAAGAAATTTTACGAATCAGACTCTATGAATTCATAATCATATGCAGTAACGTTTAAAATAAACTAGCTCTTACTAAATGAACTTAGCACTTCTAGCAACGGTGAAGTAACTTTGTCAGCATCTCATCCAGTCTAACTAGGACTAGTCATGTTATCTTACTCATTACTGATCACTATGTGCCTCACCAACACATGTGAGCACACATCACGTGCAACATTATTAAATGTGGAATAATGTGCTGTGACCAATAATGTTTAGATTAACATTTACAACGACTTTCAATTTCCAGTTGAATAATTCTCGAATAAACTTACAATGAGAGTGGTGCTTGGTTATCAAGTGTGGAATAACCGGCATCAAACCATCTTGGGTTTTCATCAAGAAATTATTTGGAGAAGACCATCTTTGATGTCTTTGACTTTGATTTGAGGGCATGATTTCGCAGCAAACGCGACGGTATAGGGGGCCACTATTTCAGTGGTACTCTGTGAGCAGCCACTTTATGCATTTATTGTCAAAGGTTAGGTCTTTCTCCTGTGAGAGAAGCCACTTTGTGCATAGTGCCAAAGGTTAGGTCTGTTTCCAATCTTCCCCCGCCCATACCCCCAATGATTGGGGACTATATGGGTTCTGTTGTTGTTGTTGTTGTTCAGTCTGTTATTAGATGCTTGAATGTTGCGACTGTAGGTTCTCACTGTCAAAACATAGAACTGCGGAGGAAAGTTTCATACATCTATGAACTTTAGTCACATTTCCCCCGATGTTTTTATTGTGAGAGCTCTATTCAATCCTTTGGTCAAGGGGTCTGCAACATTGTCTTTCGATCTCACATCAATTAGGGTCATAATCCCTCGACTTGTGAGAGAGGTCAACCAGGATTGTTTCAGCCTGAGATGCCTTCTTTTGCCATTGAACAAAGAGTTCGTAGCAATCGTTGTTAGTAGCCTGATTGTCGTAGTAAACTGCAATAGAACTCATTTTCAGGCTCGACAAAGAAATGTCCATCACCAAATCTCTCAGCTATTCGGCTTCTTCTCCTGCTGACGCAAGAGCGTAGAGTTCGGATTCCATAGAAGAGAGTGCAATACAAGATTGCCTCTTGGACTTCCAGGCTACAGCTGCTCCTCCTAGTGTGAATACAAACCCACTAGTGGACTTGCTGTCGTTTAATTCTGAGCACCAAGATGCATCAGAATAACCTTCAAGAACTGAAGGATGACCAGTGTAAACTAAAGCATACTTTTGGGTGTGCTTTAAGTATCTCATTAGCCTATCTAAGGCGTTCCAGTGGTCTTTACCAGGATTACTAGTGAATCTGCACAACATGCCGACCGTAAAGGCTATGTCAGGTCTAGTGCAGACCATGACATACATGAGGCTACCAAGCAGTTTAGAATAATCTAACTGTCTAACCATAGCTCCTTCATTGGATTTTAGGCGGTTAGTGTAGTCGTATGGTGTCTCAGATGCTCTACTGGCACTGTATCCCCACGTGTCCAACATGGACTTTATGTAGTGGCTTTGACTTAGGGAGATACCATTCTTCCCAAAGCTCACTTGCATGCCTAGTATAGTGTTAGCTACACCTAGGTCTTTAATGCTAAATTCTTTTATTAGGTCTAACTTAACGTCATCCACTTCAGATTGATCAGACCCTAGAATGAGCATATCATCTACGTACAAGCATATTATGGCGACTTTATCCGATCTATTACGTATGTAAAGACATTTATCCGAGAGACTCGACATGAATCTCATGTTCTTTACACTATAGTCGAACTTCTCATGCCATAATTTCGGTGCTTGCTTTAGTCCGTATAAAGACTTAGGCTTCATTTGGTTTAGCGGCTGCGGTTGTAAAAGGAGCTGTTGTAAAAGGAGGTTTGTAAATGGAGCTTTTGAAAACTGGCGGGTGGAAATGGAGATCTGTTTGGGTAATCTCTGTTTTCAGAGCTGTTCAAAACAGAGAAGCATTTGGAAAAACTGTGGTGGCGTTTTATTAATAAATTTTATAATTTAAAAAAAAAAAAATTTATAAGAAAAAAAAAATTATATAAGAACATATACACGAGTCACAGTTCAAACATATACAAGAACACATGCCACATTTCAAACATATACAAGAACTCCAAATACTTCTAATAAGATGTAAACAACCAAATAGTGAATAATCAAAATACAACAAGTTACTACGCATCAGCGGCCACATCAGTTCAAGCTCTTTGTAGTTGTTCGGCAATGGAGTCGCGCAATGCCATCATCTCATCCACCCCTACCCGAATCCCTCTAACATGGTCTCCACCCTCACTTTCATTAATCTGTCCTGCTGTTCTCTGAAGGCCCACCGGGTAAATGAAGTTCTCGTCTTCATCGCAGGCACGAAAATGGGTGTCTGAGCGGGATGGATGCCTTCGAATGTAATTATGTAAAGCCATTGTTGTAATGACAATGTCCCGTTGTTTTGCCAAACTGTACGGTGGCATATCTCTCAGTATTTTCCACTTCTTCTTCCATACACCGAATGAACGTTCTATGACACTGCGTAGTGACGAGTGAGCCTGGTTGAATATTTCCCGTCGCCCTTGTATTGGCCTACTGCCCCGTCTAAAATCCGGTAAATGATATCGTGTGCCTGAATATGGTTTTAAAAACCCACGTTGTAGTGGATACCCGGCATCCACTACATAATATTTGCCTGCGAAAATTTATATTGAATGTTATATGTCAATATTATAGATTACAAGTGTCAAAATTATTTTTAAAAATGTAGTGAATATTAAATGCTCACCAGGTGGCGGATATGGAAAATTAAAACTTGGGTCCATAAGAGCCTGCTGAAATATACGGCTATCATGAGTGGAACCCTCCCAGTCTGCTAATGCAAAAGTATAGCACATGTTGAAATCACACACCGCCATGACATTCTGTGTAGTGGTACCATGCCGGCCAATGTAAGCAACTTGTTGATCAGCAGGAACTCGAGCAAGTTGCATTCTTTAATCACTCCTATGCAGTCTTTAAAGAATGACATGTAACGAGCATCATTACATGTAACGAGCATCATTTAAGATTTGTGGGGGAATATTCATAAAAAGATGATCTGCAGGTCTAATAACATCAACAGACATTCTCTTAATTGCTATGATACCCCTTGCAAAAAATCTACTGATCGTTTCTGTGGAGTGTTGAAATCGCTCGCTAGCAAGTTGCATGCTTACGTTATGACCTAAAATGTGCAGAGTTACCGCGAGCACTTCACGTGCTAGAGTTCTCCTGCTTCCTTGCAACCCATAATGTTGTGTGAGTAGTAGAAGCAAGTCATTGAAAATTACCTTGGACATTCTAAGGGCACTAAAAAACCTGACCGGGTGGCCATTGAGTAGTTCACCAATCCATCTTGCCCCTGTTTGAGTAGATGTCATGCAAGGTGTAATAGAGGATCCTGTAGATCTGCTCAAGTGATAATTAGTTTCTAACACCGTTTGATGCCCAACCACTACTCTATTACGGTTATACCAGCCAGCTACTTGTACTTGAATCTCCTCATCAGAACTATCGACATCATCCCTGGATGTCATAATCTGTGTCAAATACATACAACATCATTTGCGAACAAGTATTAATAAAAGCTATTATAGAACACAGCATATAAAATAGTCCAACACAGCAAATAAAATGTCCAACACATGACACGATAATAGAAGATGCAAGTGAACCAAAGAAATCAACTAATTTGTCTTGTTGGCAAAACAAGACTCCAGCCACTCCACACGTCGATCCGGTCGCATGCTCATGAAAGTCTCGCGGTTGTGTTTGTCCCTCAGAAACAGAAGACAGTAGTGGTAGAAGTCTTTTCTAGCAACATCCATAACCTCTGGAATGTTCTCGATCTCCGAGATAGCCTCTGGAATGGTGTACAATGAGGAAGAAATCTGAATGGGCGGGGGCTCCATCATGCAACGCCCAATAATGCGTGAAGTTTCTGCTAGCTCGCCCATCGTGGAACTCCTCGCCTTTTTGAAGCTATTCTTGTTTTTCCCCTTGGCCGGTCGTTTCTCCCTCGCATGTACAGAACCAG